>BSBM01000877.1:12145000-13460000 GCA_027924585.1 Larix kaempferi
CCACATGGTTTGTGGTCATCACTAATTTAGAAAAAACTTTAGTGATGGGTTCAAGCATTTATAGGTGTCCACTTCAAGATTTTATCTCTCTTTAATTCTTGGACTCATAAACACCCCTTGGAATTAATGAGGAGATGCTAAAAATCTGATCATTTAAGGTTCTAATAATAGTTGATTCTATTATTGTTGCTATTCACATTCAGTATACATTTGTAAATACTATTATGTTAATGAAAATTGGGTATTCACTCTTAATATTCCAACAAATTATAATAATATAAACTTATACATTTAAATTTATATTTAATAAATCTTTACATTTTAAAATTATTGAAGTTTAAATAATAAACTGTATTTAACGATAAACTATTAAAATCATGTCAAAATTAAAGTTTGAAACAAGCCAAACAAAAAAACCACCTAAATTAATCAAATCCATTTAATTATATGAATAAAAACAAAAAAATATTAACTTTATATATTTAATTATATGAAAAATACAAAACTTTAAAGTATTAAATCCATTTAATTGAATAAAAACAAAAAAATATGAACTCTATATATTTAATTATATGAAAAAAAACAAAACTTTAAAGTAGATACCTCAGTAATAATTTACCATTATCAAATTTGGTCTCAATGAATATCATCATCAATATGAAATAATTATATATTATTTTAAAAAAATATATTATTATTTTTAATTATCATAATATAAATTCATAAAATTTTAATTTATATAATATATTATTATTTTTAATTATCATAATATAAATTCATACATAAATTTATATTATTATTTACAAAATAATATATTATTTATTTTAATTAAATTTATATGTTTTCTGTGGGACAAATTACTATATTCGATACTCGAGAGTGTTCCTCATCAACCGACCAAAAAGTAGAGGGATAGAGGGGCACGCCATATTTTAACCATTAATACCATGACTCCTGTATCTATTATATCATTTTTGTTGTTTTCGATCAAACAAAACTTGAGGTGCTCCAAACTCCAGCGAAAATGGAAAATAACGGAATCGTTAAGGAAAAGATTGATTGATCTTGCTGGTAATAGTTTTAACATTTGAAGACAAAAAATTCCATCATGTCGAGAAGGAACTATTGGAATCTAAACGGAGAGAAAGACAAAATTCTTGGTCTTGTCATGAGGGAGCATTCTCAAAGCAAGGAGCATTTCTATATGTCACAATTCCTGAACTCATTGGATAGCAAAAGCTGAAAAATATTATTCCCAAGGGTCCAAGAGTTCATGTCAATAGGAACTCACCGCTGCAACTTGATTTTGTTTGTTAAAAAGGATATAAAACCATGTTTGACCTGAGCTCATTGGATAACAGAAGCTGGAAAATATTATTCCCAAGAGTTCATATCAATAGTAACTCACCACTGCAGCTTGGTACTTATGAATTAGCTGAAAATTAATTTCAACACACTAGGCTTAATAACTTGTATTTTTATAATCAATCTAACATGTTATTTGTAACTATCACTTGTTAAAGCATAATAACTCTCTCCATAACTTCATTCTCCTACCTAGGAACTTAGGCTGTGATTTCATTAGTCTAATGGAATTTCACCTTCTGAGTCAACTTGGAGCTTCCTACTAAGCTCTAGGGTCCTAAAACATCCTTATTCCACATTGCAAGTTAGTGTTTTTAGGGATGTGCACCTCATGAATGTGCCTTCACTAAGTTGCATGTGCCTTCAATTAGTTGCTCCTAGCATGTAAGGAGCTAAGTCCATTTAGGGTAGTCATGGGTTAGTTAACTCATCAAGTAGAGAGTATGATGCATGGCTATTCTAACTCTAGTTAAGCTTAACTAGTATTTCATGCACTACATGGGAAATTCCATGCAATTCTAATTGCCTCCATGACCTAATTTGAATTGCCCCTTATATATTCCATCACTCATTCATCGTAAATTAGATGTAATGTATCATTCTCTCATGTTTTTAACTTTCTCTTTTGTGTAAAGATTAATGTTTAACACATTTATTGCATGATTTTGATTGATTGCCAATCTCTTTCACAATATTGCTATCTTGTTTAGTATCTAGATATATATGCTCAAATTCTACACCTTGTTACAATGAAAGAAGATTTCAAAACCACACTTGAACATCCATCAATGACAATTAATGAAAATATAAACAATGTAAGTTGTGACGATCAATAAAAATATTTAAGGTCGAAAATGAAATTGCAGACATTATCAACAAAAATATTCGATAATTGATGATAGATAAGTGATTAATGAAATATAAACAATATTTCATTGCTTTACATATTATTTAGATAATGTTGTATCACTAAACCGTTTTGGGTATATATTAATTTAGATTCAAGTTAAACTTAGATTTATCGAGTATAAATAGGAATCAATTTTTTTGAGGTGTAAACAATCTAAGATAAAAAAAAGAAAAAGAAAATTACATTTAAAAATTTGATCTCTCTAATCGATAGATTGCTAGTATGCAAAAGTAAGTATAGGTGCACAGTGAGTGTAAAAATTGAAAAACAGAAGGAGTACAAGAAGTAGGTTGAATATTCAAAGTTCAATATCATAATATGAGTGCTTAAGATGGTTGGAAGATCAAGGGCTATTGATGTATAGGTTAAAAGGATGATGACCTAAGGATTTGGGTTGCCATCAAGAATATAGTGATACAATTGTTGGAGTGGTTGGAATAGAAGAGAGGAGAACCAATTCAAGTGAAGAAGAACTATGTGAAAGGAAGAATCTAAATTGGAAGGAAATGAAAGCAAATTTTGTTATACATGTTATTGTGAGAAAGAAAGTGCACAATTTGGGAATAAAAGATAATTTGAGTGATTTCATGTTAGATTTTGAATAATTTGAAGGGGGTGAGTGTTTGTCAAAATTGTGAATTACAATTGAGAGAATAAGTCCAATAACATAGCCATAGCATAAGAATGGTACATGTGAAAACCTATTGTAAAGGCATGTACCCTTGTATATGTAATACAAAATATGAATGAGAATGAGTAGACATGTTATCTGTATTCTTTTTGGTACTTTGGAGATTAGCTTGAGTATTTTTTTGTAATTTCCTCATGAGACATATCAATGATGGAATCCCATATGTTAAAGTTAATTAGGGTTCATTACCTTCTTTTTTTCGATGGAATACACATCACGGAAAACCCTCTCGGCACTTCTCCCCATTTCAAGGATGGTACTTGGGGTAAACCGTTTGGTTCCAGTTTTGACAACTTAACCTGAACCACTTATACTATGAAACGAGAACTCTAGCCATAAAAAATCACTTTTTAACATCAAAAACACGAAAAACAACCCCAAAACAAAAAGTGATGATACTGGTATCAACCTTTTTTGTTTCGAGGTTAAAATTACAACTTTTTGGTAACCCAAGCAGTGTCATTGCAATCGAAACTCTAAAATTACAGCTTTTATGACATTGTGGCATAAACAACTAGCATCATTGCAACGAAAATACCAAAATCAAGCCCCAAATCCAAAAGAAGTGCTAGCAATGTCACCTCTTTTTCCTCTTCGATTGTAATTACACCGTTTCAAAACAATTTCCTAAAGATAAATAAATAATAAATAAACCTCTAATAAAATCTAGAAAAAACATATTTGGAAAAAAAAAATGATTATTTAGAAGAAGAAAAAACAATTAAAAAAACATACAAAGAAATACACAATAAAACACAATTAAAATAATACAAAAAAAAAACCAAAAACATCTTTAAAAAAAAAATCATAAAAAAAAAAATTAAAAACCAGACAAACTATTAAAAAATACAAATCTAATAATAATAATAAAAAATTAAAATAAAAAAATCTATATAAAAAAACAAAATTTATTAAAAAAAATTAAAAAAACAAACAAAATATTAAAAAATACCATTCTAATTAAAAAAAATCTATATATAAAAAAGAAAATTAAAAAAAATCTATATAAAAAAAAAATTAAAAATTAAAAACATCTATATAAAAAAAAATTAAAAACCAAACAAAATTAAAAAAATACAAATCAAATACAAAAAAACAAAATTAAAAAAATATATATAAAAAAAAATTTGAATTATTATGTGGAGTGGTCAAGTAAGGGGGGAGGCGGAGGGATAAGGGGGTGGAGGGATAAGGAGCAGGGCGGGGGGACAGAGGGATAAGGAGGGGGCGGAGGGATAAGGAGCAAGGCGGGGGGCGGAGGGATAAGGCAGTGGGATAAGGAGGGGGTGGGAATGGAGGGATAAGGAGCGACGGGGTGGAGAGGTGGTGGAAGTGGTGGTGGAGAGTGTTGGCGCAATGTTGGGCATCGCGCTTGATGCCGGGCATCGAGTGTGGGTGCGATGTCGGGCATCGAATGCGGGTGCAATGCTGGGCAACGCGCTCGATGTCGGGCATCAAGCTGGAATCAAGCTCGATGCCCAACATCGAGCTTGATGCCCAGCATCAAGATTGATGTCGGGCATCAAGCTCAATGCCCGGCATCGAGCTTGATGCTGGGCATTGAGCTCGATGTCGGGCATCGAGCTCGATGAAAAAAGACACAAAACAAACCAAAACACGAAAAAAAACGTGAAAAACAAAAAATAATGTAAAAAAACAAAAAAAACCAAAAAATACCCATTTAATGGTCACGGGGTGGGTTGCTGAGCGATGTCGGGCATCAAGCTCGATGTCGGGCATCAAGCTCAATGACGGGCATCCAGCTCAATGTTGGCATCACGCATGATGCCGAGCATCGCGCTTGATGCCGGGGATCGCCCAGCAACCCACCCCGTGACCATTAAATGGGTATTTTTTGGTTTTTTTGGTTTTTTTTTTGTTTTTTACGTTTTTTTTTTTCTTTTTTTTCGTTTTTTTTTTCGTGTTTTGGTTTGTTTTGTGTCTTTTTTTTTGTTTTTGTGGTTTTTTTGTGTTTTTGTTTCTTTTGTTATTTTAACTTTTTTTTTTGTTTTTTATTATTTTTTTTTAAAGTGGCTTGTTATTCTTGTTATTTTGTTATTTTGTTATTTTTAATATTTTTTTTTTTAAGTTTCTAAATATTTTTTCATTTTTTTTAGTTTTTTCAAATTTTAATTTATTTTATCTTTTGTTTTTTCGTTTATTGAAACTTTTTAAACATTTTGTTATTTTTTTTTTGTGTTTTTTAGTTTTAAAAAAAACACAATTTGTATGGTTTTTTCATTTGTTTTTTTTTTCTTTTAAAAAAATTTAAAAACCTATTTGTAATCCGACGAAGGAAAGAAGTGCTACTAGAAGCACTGACTTTCGATTTAGAGGTTAATTTTGGTTTTGCTTACAAGGGAAGTGGGCAAGCTTTCAAAATAGTTGTAAATTTAGCCCCAAAAAAAGAACGAATGATACCGGTAGCACCACTTTTCAACTCTAGCCTTAAAAAATGCCTCAAGATGAAAATGTGTGATAGCTACTAAAATTAGGAGAGCGAAAAACGAGACTTGACCCCATGACCTACTACTTGTAATTCAAAGCACTGAGCACTCAACCACTCCAGCTAACCCATTGAGATGATTAGGGTTCATTACCTACCATTATTGCACAACAATATTATAATCCTTTGTCTAGTACCCAAGGCATACATTCACCATAAAAGCCCTCCAACAAACTTGAAAACCAATGGGATCACTAGAAGGTGGGATAAATTGTATAGCTAAAGGAATGACTATGGAAGGGAATGGTGCTCAATACTTTTGATTTTTGGTTAGGTCTTTCATTAGAGTAGTATGAATTTCCTTAAGTTGGTGGAATCCATGACTAGACATAGGAGGAAACATGCATTGACAATGTTAATCGCAAATCCAAATTGTCAAATAATGGGTGTAATGGGGTAGAAATGGGAGAGTTTGAGTCATGATGGAGTGGGACGTGGATCAATGGATGAAAACTAAGCTTTCCAAAGAAGGTCACTAAAAGGAGCTCCATTTAAAAAAAGAGAGGTCAACAATCACTTGAATTAATTAATCCTATATATTTAATTGCATGAATAAAAATAAAAGTTTATTACTTTGAAGTAGGTATTTTACTATTAATATGAAATATATATTTATTATTTCAAAATTAACATGTTATTATTTTTTAATTATTAAAAATAACATGTTATTATTTTTAATTATCATAATATAAAATTATATATTTTAAATTTATATTTATTAAAATTTTACGCAATAACGAATTTGCAATTCATGGTAAACTATTAAAATCATGTCAAAATTAAAGTTGAAAATCCACAAATTTTATAAAAATGATTTCACGAACAAAATAATAAATTCAAGTACAAAACAAAAAAATCTACAAATTTTACAAAATCTCAACATACAGATATGTTAGTATAGTAGCATGATTTACTCTTTTCAGATAGATAACAACTACATGCCACAAAAAGACAACCACCTAAATTAATTAACCTTATATATTTAATTGCATAAATAAATAAAAATTACTTTGATACCTTAATATTAATATGAAATAAATATTTATCCGTGAGATGTAGAACAGTCGGTGGCAGGTGATGGTTAAGACACCCCTAAGTGGAAAGGTCGTCGGTTCGAAACCCCGTGGATACTAAAATCCGACCATGCTAAGGGTTGGTGCGGTCCAGGCCAGGTGTGATCCCCCGATGATTTTGATGACTTAGATGCCCCTGGTTCCTGGTCTCTCGGCCAATGGCGAACCCTACTAGTCAAGGGGTAAGTTACCACTTGCCAACAAAAAAAAAATATGAAAAAAATATTTATTACTAGTTTTTGTAAGTAAGGAAGAGTTCTATTCTATTAACTAGAGAACACAATATACATATATAGGCTGTCGACTCGTTTGCCCCATGGGCAACCAAACTAGTCCAGTGGTAGTAGTTCAAAGAAGAAAATTAACCAAGTGAAAATAGCAACATAACAAGTCTAGAAGGTGAGAGAACTGCCCAAATTTATTGGGAAACCGTTACTATTCCTCTTTAGAAGTGACTAAGATAACTAAAAACTCAAAATGTTTACTCATCATAAGAACATAAAGGGAATAAACTTGTGAACAATTTTGATGAGTCAAAAAATAGGAAGAACTAATGAGATTAAGCATTGTCAAGATCCCTGGAGCAGAATTGAGGGTGAAAGCCTACATACGTGGACTCCAGGCCAAGGTCCACACGAGATGCTTTGAGCAAGCATTCTTTTTTGGTCAAAGGCCCCTTGGTGTACCTGCATGTCTGAAGCCACTTGAAGGATACAATCCTAAACAACATTGCACTTCATCATCTCTTGACCGAGAAGGAGCTTCACATTCCATTAGGGGTTGAGATTTAGAGGAGGATGAGAAGGGGATATCTGCTATTGTGATATCACAAGGATGTTGACATTTTCCTACTTCATAAAGATTTTTTGACGGATTATCCATGATATTTTCCTCCTTCATAGAGATTTCATAGAGATTTCTTGACAGATTATCCATAGCACACAAAACCTGTATAAGTCCTCAGTGATTGTGGATTTGGAACTCCCCCTACAACTAAGACTCCTCTGCTTAGGCAACATGGGGGTAAAATACCCAACACAAGCTGACAAGGTCGACTAAGAGCAATTCCTTCCATACCTCCCTCTTGCTTGATGTTAATGGAGATGTGCTATAAATGATCCATAGTTGTCCTTCTCCAGTGCCAAATCAACTCCTCCCTATTCATCGACACGATCATACGGGGCTAAGAGTAAACGAGCCAAGGCTTCATACATTTAACACACGTTTTAGTGCTCAGTAGCGCTTATTGCGTGTGTTGTGCCTCGAGGCTACAAAGGCCCCGAATTTATGCTTACTCATGTCATACATGAAGGATGACGGGGGCCTTGTCTCTTCTCACCCCATGTAATTGATAAATATTTATTATTTAAAAAAATTTGCATATTATTATTTTTAGTTACCATAATATAAATTTATGCATTTTAAATTTATATTTATTAAATTATTGAAATTTAAAATAATAAATTATAAAAAATATGTAAAAGTAAAGTTGAAAATCTACAAATATTATAAAAATGATTTAGTGAACAAAATTATAAATTCAAGTACACAATATCAAGATTTTACAAAATCTCAGCATAAACATATGATAGTATAATAAGATAATTTACAAATTCATATAAATAAAACTACAAATCAAAGAAAAACAACCACTTAAATTAATTAACTCTATATATTTAATTGCATGAATACAAAAAAATAAAATTTGGTAAATAAGTTGTAGGATCTTTCTATTCTATCATAATACAAAATTTACAAAAAACTTATGGTTGGCCTGCCACCAAGGAAACTAGGCCAACCATATGGAGGTCTTCAAAAATATTTGTTCCACTGTTTTAAGCATACATTGTGAACATAATAGATTAGTTACTACATTGATGCTAAACCAACTTCTCCTCCATCGATTACTATGTACATGAATACTATATAAGTGAAAACCAAAATGAGAATAAAACTATCAAATTCCTTCTTCTATTCAGAGGTACTTGGAATCTAATTGAACCTGGAAATTATCATGGGTTAGATTCGATACCTCTTGTGGCACTTCCAAGAATAGCGGCATATCACTGGAATTTTTCTCACAGGTTCAGGTTGGTGTTCATGACATGGATGTCCCCTCGCATATCTTGTATGTGCCTCTGGATGTTGTCCTTTATAAAAAATTTCTCCATAATCATTCTACCTAGAAGAGTCCTGAGCATCCAAAGATGATTCTCAAAAGTTACCAACGCCTTCTTCCTGAAAGAGTCCCCAAATGTGAGTCCCAAAATTTTCTCCTTTAATGATTCATCTTCCTGGCCAATGTGGAGCAAAATGTCTCTCATGTAGGTCTCCTTTGAATGGTAGTTCCTACGCCTTCCATCACCCTTAAGACCGTGGGATCATTTCCTAGGATCCATGGTATCCGAGCTATATTCCTAACCAATAATATACAATATCACCACCCAAATCTCTCTGTGAAGTGCCCAATCCTTGCAAACCAAATGACTCCCAAATTCTGGCGATGGAATGCCATTGCTTGCTCGCAAATCAAGCAATTTTCCCTTTCCTTTCTCATGATTCCAGTCTGATCTCCCTCGTGTGGATAGTGAATGTGAGGGCCCTCGAGGGGGGACGCCTTGAAGTGCCCCTCCTCAATTTCATGCACATCATCGTTGGGGTGGGCAGGTGCCCCCCTCTTTCCCCTCCATGTTTCTTACTGTGTGTCTTTCTATCTCGATGATAGATACCTTTCATCACCCAAATCTAGGGAAAAATAAAAGTTTGTTACTTTGAAGTAAACAAATTATATATTTATTATTTAAAAAAAACATATTATTTTTAATTATCATAATATAAAATTATACCTTTTAAATTTATATTTATTAAACCTTTACACTTTTAAATGATTGAAGTTTAAAATAATAAATTTGTTCTTAATGGTAAACTATTAAGATCATGTCAAAATTAAAGTTTAAAATCTACAATTTTATAAAAATTAAAGTTGAAAATCGACAAATTTTATAAAAAATTTAGGAACAAAATTATAAATTCAAATACACAACAAAAAAAATTTCCACAAATTCTATAAAATCTCAACATAAAAATATGTTAGTATAATAACATAGTTTATAACTTCATATATGTATTAACTACAAACCAAAGCAAAAAAAGACAACCACCTAAATTATTTAACTCTATATATTTAATTGTATGAATAAAAACAAATATTTTGAGATATATATTTATAAATATTTATTATTTCAAAAAATATTATATTATTATTTTAATTATCATAATATAAATTCATAAATTTTAAATTTATATTTATTAAATCTTTTAGATTATTTAAAAAACTACAAATTTATAAAACCAATTTATGTTTGATGTACCAATTCATAAATTCAAATATAAAATAACAAATATCCATACATTTTTAAAATGATTTATTTATTAAATTTGTTATATTTTTAGATTATTAAAATTTTAAATAATAATTTGAGTCAAAATTAAAGTTAAAAATTCATAAAAACAATTTAGTAAACCAAATCATAAATTCAAATATTCAAGAACAAATATCCATAGATTTTATAAATTATACAAATTATTTAATAAACCGAATCATAAAATCAAAATAAATTTCATAAAATATCCATAGATTTTATAAATTATACAAAATTATTTAATAAACAAAATTACAAATTCAAAATAAATTTCATAAATTATATAGAATGATTGTATATTATGTGTTTGCCCTATTGTATGCGTTGTGTTTATTTATTTGATGGCAAAGGTGGTTATATCATAAATTCAAGCTATATTATTGTATCTATTATCGCATTTTTGTTGTTTTCAATACAACAAAACATAGGAGCACTCACATGTTCCAAGCTCCAATGAAAAATGGAGAATAACCAAATAATTTGGAAATATTCAAAATCGTTAAGAAAAAGATTGATGGTTTGTTTGTTGGTAATTGTCTAAATATTGGAAGACAATAAAATTTTCATGTTTGCAAAGGAACTAAAGGAATCTAAATGTAGGGAAAAGACAAAATTCTTGGTCTTGTCATTAGGGAGAATTCTCAAAGCAATGATATGTAAAGAGCATTCTATACTCATGACCTTGAACTCATTCGATAGCATATCTTGGAAAATATTATTCCAAAGAGTAACTATGCAACTTGGTGTTGTTTGCTAAAAAGATATAATATAAAATCATTTTCAATAGAAGCGTATCATACCAATCCTTGGCCTTATTCCATTTTGATTATAAGGGCTTTAAAAATAAGTGATTATGGTGGAATTTTAAAGTTTTGTTATATATTTTTTGAAAATTATATTTATTTGTATATATATATAATTTATAATTATTTATCATTTTTATTTATTTTTATATGATTTAATGTGTATTATAACAATTTTTTGTTGTTGTGTTTTAAAACATGTTTAATATAAGTTTTTGTTTTTAGTTCACAAATTCAATATATTATTATGTAGGGTATTTAAATCGTTATAGAAAGTGAGTGTTTATGTTTTACTTTTTCATATATGTATATATCTTATTTATATTTAGGAAATTGTAAGATTTGTTTTAATTGTTTAAACATTTTTTTTAATTGAAGTAGATATTTTGAATTAATAAAGGTTGATTAAATTAGCGTAAAAAAATATAGCGTTTCAAAATTATCCTTGGTACATCTAGTCCATGATATCTGAAAATACAAATCCATCTATAAAAACTTGCTATAACATGCATGGAGAATTCTGTAACTACAATACTATATATTCTTACATACTATCCTAACAAAAGGTAGCAACAATCTTGCATGTAATACTATATATAACTAGGAGAAAAATGACTAAGTTCAGTTGGATATGCTTTCCATGACCTGATCTTCAACATAATTTCCTTTGTCTGCAACTGCTTATTTTCCCTAGTTCTTGCTTCATCCTATGAATTAGAAACAAGGACAACACCTTGTGCATCCTTTTGCATAGTATTTTCCTCCTTGCTGCCAATCTGCTCTACCAATCTTGAGAAATTTTATTTTAGCATTTCTACATGGCGGGCAAGAGTGATTAAAATATCCTTCATATTGAGTTCAAGGGATCGAATATTGATCCGGATTTATGTGAGAACGAAATGAAAGACCATATATATATATACACACACACACACACACACACACATGCAGATATATGGCAAGAAACATGGTGATACAATAAAATCAGATTCTATTAAATGAATGAAACAAAACAAATTGTAAAATAAAATAAACTAGAATGGTGGTAGTTATATCTCTGTGAAGAGATGTGGAGGCTACTCTCATTTGTGACGAGCTGAATACACAATGAGGTTGAAATGGCCTATCTATAAAAAACACGAGGGAAAGAACCCTAAACATCCAAAAACCTAAACCTAGGAGATAAACCGTCATAAATTTTGTGGCCCCAAAGTGGTTAGTTGAACAATCAACTTCCCAGGGTCATAACTTTTGCATACGATCTCCATTTGGGGTGCTCGGTAGATCGTTGGAAAGATATATATCCGAGGAGTAAAAAAGTGAAGCAGTCCTAGTCAAGAACCTATGAATATCGTATGGGTCATTGCGAACCCCAAAAAACATCATTTAGGGCCTCAAAATGGCCCTAAACGAGAAGCCTCAATGGGACACTTTTTGTTTCAGTGTCCCATTTTAGGTGTTGAACGAGAAGCCTCCCTCGAACTGATGAGGCTTCAATATCAAATATCCTACCTCTATGCAATATTGCAAGCCTTACCCACTAAGGAAGTCGTACCCCATGCACTATATACCATTGATACCACATCATCCTTGGATGGTTTACTCACTCATGATGATTCATCGTCTTCTCACAAAGACCTGGATCCTCCATAGTCATCGCTTGGCGCCTAAAACACTAGGGGATATCCTTTCAAATGCTGGATGCTTTTCAATTCATGCAATTATACTACCACCTAGATATAGCTCGAGGTTCCAACATAAGGAGGACCCCATCATCAAAGGGGTGGAACTGTTTCACCCCTTACAACTTTCTTTCAACACCTATTGTTATGCACCCTCCTCAGGTGCGCTATGATTTTGGTTATTCTTTTTGCATCCTCAATACCTTTTTCATGTTTTTTATTACACTTAGGTATTTGTGTCATGTGTGGAGGATAACGAACAAGATTTTCCTACCTCTTTTTTTCCATTATAAGAACAAGAATCCATCCCTCAACAATGGAACCAGACTTATATCAAATGCATCATATCGAAACTGACATATAGGAAATGCTTTCACTCAGTTTGCATTACATTTACTAGATATTCCCCCAGATAACCATAGGGTCATAATTCCTAGTCATGATGTGCCATCAATGTCATCACTGAGAATAACATCTTAGCTCCCATGGGTGTGTGCATCATTGCATCCCAACCATTCTTTGGCACCCATGATGTCGAACCCCACAGACCCGAGGAATTTGATACACCTTGAAATGATCAACCCATAGTTTATCATTTTATAGCTATGGAATTACTCCCCCACCTTCAAACTTACTTAGCAAGTGTTACGATAAAAAAAAACAGTTGACCATTCATACCTCCATGAGAAATCTACCATCTGCAATCTTCTTCATACCACCACTCCCAACAAGACACCAATTCCCCCTCACCCTATGAAGCAACCAATTCTATCTAGTTATTCTCGCAAGAAGAATCTACAGGGAATTGAGTCATGGGGAACCCATATTCGTGTTTGCAAACCAACCACCACATGATTATGGAAATGGTTCCCCAGCTCACTCAAAACCGTGGGAACTTCTCCCATCATCAAATTGGACCCCTGACACCACCAAAACCATTGCGACCCCACCAACTATTCTTTATGTACAAATTGTTCCCCAATCCACTCAAATCCATGGGGACATCACAATTCTTTTGGAAGCAAACCCTGTTCACCTTTCATCAATGTTGTTGAGACACACTACCCCCCGACATTATGAGTTTTTTCAGTCACCATCACCCTTCATGTTGCATCCCCAACAAAATCCTTCATTTGCAATCTGTCTCCCTTCGTTACAACCTGTACCTTTATTTTGAAGAATGATTATGTCCATTACTCCCCAAGTTCACATCAATCAAAGGAAGTCATGAGCCTCGAGCTTACCATCTAGTCTCATGTCAGGTCTATCAATCAAACAGTTCGTAACAGAATTATCTTGGTTCTTAGGATATAACAATCATCTTATCATGTATTTCATCTCTCGCCAGCATCAAATAATCCTACTTCGAGAGTTGAAGTAGTTGCAATAGTACCTTGGGGTCCCTTTTAATCACCATAAGGGATCACCTCAAACTAAGTAGGGAGAGCCCTTAGTGCTACCTAACTTAGTGGTATCTCCTATGCTCGACATCAACACATCTATCACATAAGAGAGAGTCGTACATTTATAAGGTAGACCTATTCACATTTCTAAATCATGGTGGAAACAGAACAGTGAGGTCCTATATTTAGCACCCTCGCTAATGTTCCAGTCCCCCACCCTAGTGGGATTGTCATGGTCATCAACAGTTTGGCTTCTTCACCACCTGTAACAACATTTCTAGGTTCAGTTACTATTGCATGGATTGAAGCTACCTTCATCCATGTGCCAATAGTATGTTGAGTTGACTCCTTGGTCTATTCATCTTCTTTCCACTTTGGCAGATTTTCACGAGCATAGGTTTTCCCTCCTTGTTTATATAAAACATATGCTTTGTTTTGGGTTCACAAGTAATTCCCCCCCATGGGAGAAACCTATTCATCCACACATGCTTCACAGCTTTCACGAACATTTGAGAGCACAAAAGAAACAATGATGTATTATCATCCCTACAGTACCCTCCAAACCTCATACATTAGGGAGCATTTATTAACGCATAAATATCACATACATGCGACATTTTTGCAATTTACATAGTAAGGAATCATCAACATATAATATGCAGCTCACTGAAGTAAGAAGCAATATGAGTCCAAAAATGCTAAAGAACAGTCAAAACATAGGATTGCACGGACTAACCTCTATTCAGGTGCATAACTGTGCATAATACTCTTATGTACCCATGCAACCCGTGTGCGGATTTTCCTTCGATATTCCCATGATTGTCAAAATGGATGGATCTCAACCACTAGCTATGCATTAAAGGCTCATAAAATCCCATCACCAACACAAATTTGAACTTGTCTTCTCAACATGATGGATTGGCATTCAATAGCCCCCATTATATACCTTGAAGCTAGTTCATGAGCTGATGGGGTTCACACTTGGATCTATTTATTTCTTGGCCACCTCTTCGACTATAAAAAGAATCCATGGGCATGCATCTTATAGGGGAAACCAAGAGCAAGGTTATGCTACAAAAATTGTATTGTAGCTTCCTCATAGCCCATCTCTTTTATACTTGTTGGCATTCTCCAAGATCTCTTGCCTACTTCCTTCAAGGGGCAAGTGCTTCTCTTCGTTGGTTCTTTGAGCTATCTAGCATTTAGTGTGGACAAAATAGGCCTCCCTAAGGGAGATTGTTGGACTCCCTTTGAATCCTTCACCTCCTAGGTGACACTACATACATTTGCTTGACCATTGGGCAATCTAAAGTGGTTCATACATTGGTTCTTTGTTGTGGTCTGCACCCTCTTGTTCCATTTTATCATTTCGAGTTCTTTTTGTTTTTATTTTGTTCTATTTCACTAACAAAGCCTTGCAGGATGTGCTTTGGGGTTATCACATTTGCTTTCTAATTTTAAATAATGGGCCTAGTCAACAAACTCAAGGGATTTCAGTCAAAGTGGGAGAGGTTGCATACCTTTGTGCATAATTTCCCACAACAGTTTCCATGTGATACTTTGTTGTATAAATATAATATTGATTCCTTGTTGAACGCCACGTACTTTTATGCAAATTAGTGATGTAAATTCCATTCTTTATGTGCATTTTTGTGAACAACTTCTAGATATCAATTACTAATTT
This sequence comes from Larix kaempferi, assembly GCA_027924585.1. Classification (NCBI taxonomy): domain Eukaryota; kingdom Viridiplantae; phylum Streptophyta; class Pinopsida; order Pinales; family Pinaceae; genus Larix; species Larix kaempferi. The sequence goes on from BSBM01000877.1 coordinate 12,160,540, forward strand.
TCATGTTGTCTATGTCATCCTTAGTAGTAGAGATATGGTTTTGATTTGTTCATTCCTTTCCTATTGCCCTTTACTTTTATGCAATTTGGTAATATAAATTTCATATTTGTTTTCCATCTCTTTTATTAATGAAAGTAGCACCTTATTAGAAAAAAACATTTATTTTGTTAACAAAATTACATTTGTCACATGGTCATAATGCATATACCCCTCTTATAATATTTCACTAGAAATTAACAAATATTAAAGTGTCATCGAGTAATTGAAATCTAATTTCCATAAATAATTACAAAGTTATGGTAATATTATACCATCAACTCAACTTTTTTTTCGCACACATTTATGTCTTTTCTCTAACAGATGTGTGTTTCTATATAGTTTATCATTTACATGCTACAGTCAACGTTTGGTTGTTTGCAAGTCTTTTATTCCAATACCAAGACCCGGCTCGATTCGGCGCCCTCACCCACCATTGGGCGCCGGTTACACTGCTTGTATGAAAAAAAAGTCTTTTATTCCAATAGGGATTCGATCTTTGGGACATATTTATATAATTTCCATGCTTCTAATAAGAAGTGAAACACTATTGATTTTATTTTTAATTTTTTTACATTTGACATGGTGAATGATAAAACTAAGGACAAATGCTAAAGTGCATGTGCTTATTTTTGTTAGTTATAATTTATTTTTTTGTTAATAAGAAGTGAAACACTATTGATTTTATTTTTAATTTTTTTACATTTGACATGGTGAATGATAAAACTAATGACAAATGCTAAAGTGCATATGCTTATTTTTGTTAGTTATAATCTTTTTTTGTTTTGTTTAAAAAGAACTTTTATTGAGACTCAAAGATACAATGTGATCCTTATACAAAAGCAAGCAATTGAATAATTACAAGTGGATAATAATCCAAATGCCCCTTTTTATGTGCATTTTTTTCTAACCGACTTTGAAATATCCATTCTTAATTTTCATGTTGTCAAAATATGGTCTTCATCATGTTAATTTTCATACCTCATTGTAGAAATATGGTCTTTATTTATTGATGGTTTCTTCTTCACTTTTATGCAATTTAATATAAATTTGAATTTTTCTTTTTTCTCTTTTAATGTTTAAATTTTCTCCTTATTGAAAACACATAGTCATTATGTTAACATAATTTTCATACCTCATTTTAGAAATATGGTCTTAATTTATTGATTGTTTGTTGGGTCTTCTCTACTTTTATGCAATTTAATATAAATTTGAATTTTGTTTTTTTACTTTTTTTAATGTTTAAATTTTCTCTTTATGGAAATGAATGTTAACAATATTGAAGATATTGAAGTTCCCAGGATTCGGGAAGAACGCCATGATCGAGGAATACCAGTCGACCATGAAGAATGATGCTTGGGATGCAGTCCTAAGACCTGAAGGAAAGTCTGTTGTGACTTCCAAATGGGTCTACAAGATCAAGCATGCTACAGATGGTAGCATAGAGAAATACAAAGTGAGATTTGTAGCTCGTGGCTTCTCTTAGAAAGAGGGGATAGACTATGAAGAGACTTTTTCTCCTGTAGCCAGATACACTTCCATCAGATCAGTACTTGCTCTGGCTGCAGTGATGAAGTGGAAAATACACCAGATGGATGTCAAGTCAGCTTTCTTGAATGGTGTAGTCGAGGAGGAAGTGTATGTGGAGCAGCCACTTGGTTTTGAGACACATGATAGGGAGTCATATGTGTGCAGACTGAAGTAAGCCTTGTATGGCTTGAAGCAAGCTCCTAGGACTTGATATGGTAGGATAGACAACTTTCTATCCAGTTTGGGATTTACTAAGAGTAAAGCAAATTCCAACCTTTACTACAAGGTTGAGGAAGGAAATCCTATGATACTACTCTTGTATGTGGATGACCTATTTGTAACAAGAGAGGATGGATTGATTGTCGATACCAAGAGGAAACTTGCTGTCAAGTTCGAGATGAAGGACTTGGGGATGATGCACTATTTTCTAGGCATGGAGGTGTGGCAGAGTGTAGATGGGATCTTCCTTGGACAAGGGAAGTATGCAGTAGAGATCCTGAAAAGGTTCGGGATGATGGACTGCAAGGCCATGGCCACACCTATGGCATCGAACTTGAAGCTTTTGTGTGATGCTTCATTTGATCTGGTTGATGTCACTTTGTATCGTCAGATGATTGGGTCCTTGATGTACCTGACGAACACTAGACCATATATTTGCTTTGATGTGAACACATTGAACCAGTTCCCGACGGATCCGAGAGGTGTTCACCTGGTTGTTGTAAAGCATATTCTAAGGTACCTAAAGGGTACAATTGACTATGGGCTCAAGTATGAGGCGAATCAAAATTTTAACCTGAAGGGTTATGTTGATTCAGATTGGGTAGGCAATGCCATTGATCAGAAGAGCACTTTGAGGTGCTACTTCAGTAAGGGATCTGGTATGATCTCTTGGTTTAGCAGGAAGTAGTCTTGTGTCGCACTGAGTACAGCCGAAGCAGAGTATGTTGCAGCTTGTTCGGCTAGTTGTGAGGCAGTATGGCTCCGGAAGCTACTATCTGAGTTATTTGATCTCCCACTGGAGGCTACTGGTATCTTTTGTGACAACCAGAGTTGTGTGAAGTTGTCTGAGAACCCGGTGTTCCACGACAGGTCGAAGCACATTGAGATCAAATATCACCATATCAGGGATATGGTGCAGAGAGGAGCAGTGAAGCTCTTGTATGTTGCGACGGATGAGCAGTTTGCGGATGTGTTGATGAAACCACTAGCCAGAGTGAAGTTCAAGTACTTTAGAGAGAGGCTTGGTGTTCTTCAGATTGATGACACTTCGAGGAAGAAGTGATGGACACATTTGCAGGAGCCATTCCAAGCATGGTGAGAGGATGATCCTTCCCATGGATGTGGATGTAAGCGTTGGATGATGAGCATCAGGACGATGCTCTAGTTACTACTCTGTATATGCATCATGTTGGATGCTTGTTATGATCAGTTGGATCATGTATATGTATATGCATCATGTTGGATGCTTGGACCATGTATCTGTATATGTATCAGGTGGATACGTTGTATGATCAGGTAGATCATGTATGTTGATATATATTAGGTGGATACATTGTATGATCAAATGGATCATGTATCTGTGTATGTATCAAGTGGATACATTGTATGATCAGGTAGATCATGTATGTTGATATATATCAGGTGGATACATTGTATGATCAGGTGGATCATGTATCTGTGTATGTATCAGGTGGATACATTGTATGATCAGGTGGATCATGTATGATGATATGTATCAGGTAGATACCTGGTATGCATCAGGTGGATGCATTATATGATCAGGATGATCATGGATGACGAGCTTCAGGATGTTGCTCCAAATGACATGCATCAGGACAATGCAATGATGATGATCAGGATGATCATGTGTACATCAGGATGATGTATGGTGAGTATCAGGTTGATACTCTATGGCCGTGGACAAGTTGTGCAGATGAGCATATAAGTAGACTTGGGAGATCCGACAGGTAGAGCTGTGTGCTCGTAACAGCTTGGGATGCTCTTTCGAGGAATTGCTCTAGGAGGACATATAAGTAGACCTAGGAGATTCGACAGGTAGAGCTGTGTGCTCGTAACAGCCTGGGATTCTCTTTCGAGGCATTGTCCTATGGCATGTAAGTAGACTTGGGAGATCCGATAGGTTGGGCTGTGTGCCCGTAATAAGTCTTGGGATTCTCTTTCAAGGCATTGCCATAACCACATGTAAGTAGACTTGGGAGATCCGATAGGTTGGGCTGTGTGCCCGTAATAAGTCCTGGGATGCTCCTTTGAGGCATTGTGGTGAGGGGTCACATGTAATACGTCCTAGAGATCCGGACAGGTTGTGCTAGTCATGTAAAAGGCCTCGGATGCTCTTTAGGGTTCTTGCTAGTCAAGACACTCTTTTAAGGTTTTGTGACAGTCACATGTAAGTGGACCTGGGAGATCTTGCCGGTCATGCTTTGGCACATAAATGGTCCTGGGATACTCTTTCAAGGCATTGTGACGCACGTAATAAGTCCTAAGGATTCCACAGTATGGCCAGTGATGATGAAGACCTGCAGGTGGTGCGCCTACATCCAGTATGAAAAAGGACTGGCTTTGTAGAAATTCCTATGACGAGTAGTTCAAAGATTGATTGAGATAGCAGCAGCAGTGATGACGACGATGATTTGATGTTGATGATCTAGTGACGATGATACAAAGAAGAAGACTTGTGCTAGAAGACCTGTGTCGAGAAATACCTTCCTAGTTAAGAGGGAGTGTTGATGTATTTGTAACTTCGGAATGTATTTCCTATATGTATATTGTATTCCTATAGAGATGTTATTATTCCTCTATATGGAAGTGTCGTCATTTATATTGTAAGTGTCGTAGCTTATACTTGATGGGTTATTAGACCACCTCGGTGGGGTCGGCCCTGTATAAGTCATGTGGGTCAAAGGGTTATTAGACCACCCTATTGGGGGTCAGCCCAGTCAGCATTATGTTATGTGGTTAAGTTAAGGCTAACCTAGTAAAGGTTATTAGGCAAGTCAAGTCATGTATAAATAGAGTGCGGGAGGCACTCTATTTTCTCATTCATTTTCTCACTCATACTCTCATTGGAGAGTGGCACACTTGTGGAGGAGGAGAAGTTGCTTCTAGGAGAAGACTATCTCTTGTACTTGGGTTGTATCATTGCTCTATCTATATCTGAGGAAGTTGCGGGGTTTTTCACCTTCTTGGTTTTCCCTGGTGAAACTCTATGTCTCTTTTGTACTTGCATTATTGTGTCCATGATTGATATGCTGTACATGTTATTCTCTCAATTAAGATCCTAGATCAGATTGAAATTTCTGAAAAACTAACAATTACCTTAACATTAACTCCAACATTGACCATGCTATCCTGTCATTCGGAAGGGCGCATACCTTGAACAATGCCCATGGTCTAGCGCAGGCTCCCCATGGCCACAGTGACCACCGAGAGCACTGCTCTCCCTCCACAAAAAAAAAAAAACAAACTAGTCGCTTGAACCTAGGGTTTTACCCCTACTCTAGCATGGCGTCGTGACCATGTGGTTATCACATGGGCCACATTAAACACCATCTACCTCCACTACCATCGCAATTTATTACCCACTCTCTATAGTGGAGGAGTTACATTGTTTCCAAGTTTTCAATCCCATGACATTTGACCATAGCTTAGGTTATCGCCTTACTTTTCCATTTTGACAAAGATCCTTTATGTTTAAATACAAACTTTAAGTGTTAGCTTAGAAACATTTCAAGACACTTGCAAAACCAAGTAAAAACATGTTTTAGCATTTAGCTAAGTAATCCCAAGACCTTCACTACTACTTCTTAACCCTTCAAGCTCATAAAATTTACAAGATACATCTAAGAAGAAAAGGTATGCATTAAAATGAACCGACAGAGATTAGCAATGGGGCATATATACAACTAGTAAAACAAGTACTTGAAGTATATACACATTGGCGCGTCATAAGAGCAATAAGATCATCATTTAAAAATACTCTTTAAAAGTTCGAAATGGATCCAATAACATTAACTAATCATAGCAGAATATCATAGATAAAATTACAACTTTCCATGCAAATTATAAATGATAGATCTTCCAACGAGATCTCTATATCTCTCGCAATAATAAATTACAGTGCTGAAGTTAATTTTAAACAAACATTTGATCCAAATGACGGTAATATCCCATACATAAAAAAAAATTAATTTTACATATTTTAGGGTCATTACATCCTTTGTAGAGTCCTCCTCCTTAGATGCTTGCTTCCGTTTCCATCAATCTTTCTTAAGGTGTCCTGTTTTATTGCAGCACTTCAATTTACTCTTTTTGCCCTTCGAATTTGATCTTGATGTGCCTCTCAAAAATTGTCCTCTTTCACTGGTTCTTCTTTTGGCCACCATTACTTCTGATGTCGAGGTTTCAAGACTAGATTTCTTTCGAGTTTCCTCAGAAATCAAGGCTCCCACAACATCATCAAAGGTAATATACTCGGTAGAACTTAAACTAGTAGAGGTTACAAAATGTACCCAAACATCAAGAAGAGAGCACAACAGTAAAATCACGTTGTCTTCAGATTGAATTTTATCATCCATACTAGCCAATTGACAAATAAGAGTATTGAATGTATTCAAATTATCATAATTTTTTGTACCTTCTTTCATACGCAAGGTAAATAACTGCCGCTTTAGGAGGATTTTATTCGTCGAGAATTTAGTCATGTACAGGCTTTCCAATTTTGTCCAGAGACCTATTTCTGTAGTTTTAGACACGATGTTCAATAAAACATCGTCGGCTAAGAACAGGCGAATAACACCGACAGATATTTCATCCATCTCTTCCTAGTCGTCATCTGATATATCCACAGGTTTCTTAATCTTCCCGTCCAGTTCCTTTGCCACTCCTTGCTGCATGAGCATATCCCACATCTTGACCTTCCATAACTCGAAATTATTGCTCCCATTAAACTTCTCAATTTCAAATTTAACGCTCTGTGTTTTTGCCATTTTCTCAAGAAATTGGATCAAGACTTAAAAGACCAAAGCCCTTTTTGAAAATCAGATCCAATGTTTCACAAAGTTTTAATTCAAAAAAAATGAGATAAAGGTTCAAATAAATAAATAAAATGTTTTCAAATAAAAAACACCTTATAACTCTTAAGGTATAATATAAATTAACCTTTTAACCAAATTAAAAAAACACCTTATAACTCCCTCCTTATAACACATCCATATATCATACTCCTTATAATACATCCATATAGCATATCGCACATTTAAAACTTATATCCAAAATATGTATATAATATATCCAAACTTATAGTATATGCACCTTAATTTTAACAAATATTCATACCTTATACTTCTCCACTATTATCGTGCTTCTCGATATGATGAGGACGCGAAAAATTCAACATCGAATCTTCGCAGAAATTAGGCTAATTATTATCGTGCTTCTCCACTTGTTGGACACGCGAAAAACTTAAATTTTCGGCCCCCCTCTAGCATATCAATATCGCTCCTCCTGTAGCTTTGAACCAGCAAAGAACTTGGAAATTTACGCTCTTTTTTATTTGAAGACAGGGCAACAAAACAATTTTATGTGGTCTCCAACGCTGCTCTAATACCACTTGTTGGATGAAGCAGCCACATAAAATAATATGCAGCAGAAGAAATTAAATGATATATCAAATAATGGCAAACACATTAAAAATGTACATAGATATTTACATGGTAAAACCCTCGAGAGGGAAACATCCATGGAGCAATGGTATCAGTTCTCTTATTATTCAGAACATAAAGATTACAACAACTTTCATAAAAAATATCTTCTCTTATGAGACTACAAGAAATAAATATATTTCTTACACAGTTACTCATAACTAACCAGACTTAATTACTCGGTTAGACAATTACACAATAACCGAAAGAACTGGTTGTCACCCGTTTCCAATAGGATACCACAGAAGGAGAATGCAAATTTGAAGAAATGGAAAATATTAATGATGTTGATGTTGGAAAGTAATATGAGTGCATCCATGTAGATGTTTCAAAACAATATGAAATTGAATTTGAATATGATGATAAAATAGTTGATGATCATGAGGTTGATTCCTATGAACCTCATGAAGATACTAAAAAATTGGACAACTTTTAGAGTTTTCCAAATTTTCTCTATCCAACTTTTAGAGTTGTCTATTGTCCATCTTTGACAAAATGAAATATAATATAATTTTTCCATTGTCTATTGTCCAACTTTTCATTTTATCAAAGTTGGACAAAGTTAGACAAATTTTAGGGTTGTTTATTGTCCAACTTTGACAGAATGAAATACAATATAATTTGTCCAACTCATAGCATGGATTTCATGATAATTTGGGCTGCACCCAATTTACACATATACTATATGTTTGTTTGTAATTGCATGAAATCCATGTTATGAGTTGGATATAATTTGACAAAATGGGTACCATATGTGTAAATTGGGTGCTCCATCACATCAATAGTGTCACAAGGGTGGTTAGGAACTATCAAAGCCATTGGTTTTCAACATTAGAACTACATGGGATGAAATTTTTTTTTACAAATATAATAAGAGGTTGAAGACAAAGTGTTTGAATAAAATAAGAGGTTGAACACAATGAATAAATGTGTATATAGAAATTTTAAGAAAAATAGTATGGAATGCTACCAATGATTTAATTCATAGCATTAATATGCATATAGATGATTGGATTTTTTATTGAATGTGAAGAGCATCCACAGTAAAAAAAACTTTAATGTTTAAGTTGGTTATGTGTAAATTGGGAAAAAATTTCAGTTTGCATATTAACTGTTTGAAAGAATGTTCCTATGAATTTGTGGTTTTAAAGCCAAGATGATATTATCATATTTAACTTGGGAGTTGCTTCCCATAAAATATGTAATGATCATCCCATTCCCGAGGAGGAATATGGAAATTCAAGTGGAATTCGAACATGTACCAAATTTAGAATATATATTGTCAGACATAAAATATACTATCATGATTATCGATTGAAAGAATTTCGTCTGAAGGAAAATTCATGTGTAATTCTCTATTGGTAAGTGTGAGAGTCATATGGACACTTGTTTCTAGAAATATGTTGTGTAACCTTATTTATAATCTCATGGGTGTAAAATTTGAAAATTAAGTATCTATGAGAAATTTGAATTTCTAAAAAATGTGATGTGGGCCCCATGATAACCACATGGACATGTATGACATGGGCCATCCACATGGACATGTATGAAGTGGACCATCCATGTCTAACAGGGTGATGTGGACCAGCCACATCGAAATCAATGGGCATGTGTTAGCATGGGAAGGATCATGAGCCTAGGTGGCATGTCCAAATACCTAATAGGCGCCAATCAAAGGAATATGGGACAAGTTTGATCCAAGCGTTGATCATCACCAGAGATCAATGGCTCTGGATGGATTTCAAGTGATCGAAGTGACTATGGGTTAATAAGAAGGGGATCCCCCAAAATCGAAACCATCGGACGTGAGTGGTTCACCCCGCAGTATTTTCGGGGCACAAACCTGGTTTTTAAAACCACTATCGGGCGCCCTCAAAACCGTGCAACTACCCCTCTGAAACCACATTATTGAGGATCCAACCCACAAATGACCTAGATCAATAGTTCAAGTTGGATTGAGTAAGATATATGACCATTCAAGCAACACAATATGTGCAGGAATTAATAAAGGTACCCGTGCCGTGGATGATGGAGATTTGATCGTGCAAGTTTGATCAAGCGATCATGACTATTCATGTCAATAGAGCTGAACGCGAATTAATTTGGGGTAAGTAGCACCAATGGTAGATATTTAAATCGATCGCACATGGATATGATATCATGACCATTCGCGTAGGTGATAGACCACACATGGAAGGTGCCTTGATCGATGGTTATAATTCACAACATACTGACAATTAGCACATTGAATAATGGTGGGTGGGAAATCTGTTGGGCAGGCGAATATCTCCTATCCATGTGCTAAATTTTCATTGGAAACAACAACAACAAAAACAACAAATTTTGAAAACTACTTTCTTGATGAGCCATTACAAGTTCTGGTAATGGGGAAATAAACAGTGGTTTCCATCCTCAATTTTCAGATGCTAGAAATTGAAAATTTGCGTTGATATTATATATGCACCATATTGGGTGAAATTGTAGGATTTATATGAAGAAAATGAAGGTGTTTGTTATAGGTCAAATCTTCACTTCTCCATCCGTGATCACATTTAGCTGTCGATCACACAAAATGACCACTTGGATTGAAGAGCAAGATTGGTCTAGGTGATGTATGGACCTGGATTACTCCTCTACAGCTGACAAAACACTAATTTTACCTACATTTTGACATGAACGCTACCCTACAGGCATAAGAGTAGCGTACACCTTCTAGTATACTCTACTTTTCCTCTTACATAGTAGCGTACGCCTTCTAGTATACTCTATTTTGCCTCTTACAAACTAGCGTACACCTCAAGAAACCTTGCAAACGCTGGTTGTAAAGCATGAAAGTTGCATATTGTGCGCTACTCCACTTGAGGAAACTCGCGTACATCTTAAAATGTAATAAAAAATATATTAATTTGACGAATTGGGATTAGTTGAAGTTGGTTTGCAACTTCCCCAACCTCCCAATCAAACTACCTCTCGATCCAAACTGCCTACCTTGTCCCATAATTTCAAGGGGGATGCATGAGAGAGTGAACTAGTTAGAGTCAATTAGAGAACTAGAAGGAGAAACTATGAATGAAGGGTTGTTATGCTGGAGGAATTCCAAAGTTAGTGTGAAGAGAAGGAGCCCAGAATCCGGTTGCACAAGCACTCTGAATGATTAGGTACAACTGTACTAGTTATTTGCTTTTGACAATAAAGGTTGAAATACCCTTCCTGTCCCAATCAAATGTCTAATGGATTGCATATTTAATTGGATTAAATGCTTGATTGTATTTGATGTCTAAATTGCATTTCAATTTCATCCTTGTTATATCATTCAAGATAGGCTGAGGAAGGTATCTTTTGTATTGCAGGTTCGTTAAACAGAAGATCAAGTGAAGGATCGATCAAAGGAGAGAGCGAAAGCTAGGATCGAACGCCATTAATAAGGTATTCCTTCTAAGATCTTGATCTCTTTCTTTTTGTAGAAGCCTATGTGATATGATCAATGTATTTACCTATCACCCTAGAAGTTAGTAGTGTCCTCTCCTTGCTATAAGGTAGAAATCCTGAACAACAGACTGGCGACTCCACTGGGGAGTCCGGTTGTTTTATGTTCTAGGAGACCTAGGTAGTTTTCCTTCCAGTACTTTTTGGTCATTTTGATCCTCTGAGAGGCCCTATAGGTCACTTTTACTTGTTGTTTCTTGCTTGATTCATCTCAGTTTGAGGTTTCAAAGCCTATTTCAAACCTTTCCTGACATGAACGTTGGTCTGCCATACATATAGTAGCGTACAGTAGATGAAAAATGCCGCTTTCCCTACTGCACAATAGGGTACATCTCCCAGTGTGCGCAGGGTTATATACTGCACAGTAGAGTATTTTCCTGTAAGTCTCCATGTGCTTTTGGGATTTAATTTCCACTTGTTTGGTTTGATTTCCAACCTCTTGCTTTGCCTTCTTAACTGATCCTTGAGGTCTTTATGCTTTTGTTGAGTCTTGTTTGCCTCTCCTAAGTCCCTTAGGTCATCTTTTGTTTGCTTGAGTACTTTTGAAGTGTCTTGCTTGTTTGTGACTCTTTTTGAAGACCGCATACTATTCCTTGTTGGACATAGTTGCACTCCTATACCCTAGATGCTTGTTGAAGGTATACAAACCTTTGTTTTATAACATTTGTTGTTTGTGGCAACACTAGTACACTTTGACGGTGTCTTGTCCTTTGATTTAGGGTTTGACCCCAAGTTGGAGTCCTTAGGGTGTTTTCAAAAGTTTTTTGAGTCCAGACACTTCCTGATTGCTTTGTTAGTTTCAGTTCAAGTAAGTTGAAGTCTTTTAGTTTGCTTCCATTTGAGTATTTGTGATTGTAAGGTCATCTTTGGTTCACTTTCCTACCTTTTGCTTGGCTTAGTGCTCTCTTAGGGTTTTTGGTGCTTTTGAGCAACCTTGGAGGTTTGCCTTTCCGTTACAAGCGTCTTTTATCTCTGTTTTCTTTTCACTTTGTTTCCAAGCCCAAAGCTTTTTCCTTTGAAAAAATTTGTAGGACAAGTCTTTTTCAAGTCATCGATTTGATTGTTGTGAGCTTTAGAGTTGTTTTTCCTTACTCGTATTTCTCTTTTAGGTCTTACTTACTTCCATTTTCGAATTCTTTTTCTTTTACATATATCAGAAAAGGCAAAAAATGAGTTTGATAGTTTAAAGTAGTGAGACTTATGATCATTTCGAAGTAGCATAGTTTATTTTGTTTTGAATTTGAAAAAAAAATAAAAAGAGACTTGTTTTAGGTTTGCTTAGTTTTCATTTTGGAAAGAGCATAAACGAAAAAAGAAAAAGAGTCTTTTTTTGTTTTGAAAGTTGTTTCATTTACGCACTTTAATTTATTTCACAACCACACCACACAATGCACTACAACCTTTGAGTAAAGAACAACCCTTAAAAAGAATAATTAATAAAATTTATTAGCAACTTTTCTTTCTAGGGATGTCACTACACCAACTAGCTTAGGATAGGGTTTCGGATTAGAGCACACTTTAACTATCCGAAACCATTTTCATTACTCAATAATCGTAGTGAGAATGTTTTTAGGTAAACCCATTGACATCAAATTTGTTCTGGAAGCTCCACTGAAACCGGAGTTAAGCACGAGGTCTTGCGAAGGTGAAATAGTGAGGATACCCCTTCACTTTTCATTCGGAGCATACACCAAGGCTGGTTCATGTACGGGGTTCCTTTTGGATTTTGGGCTTAGATACCCTGCCCATGCATTCTAGTTGGACCTAGGACTGTCCCCCAGAGCTTCTTTCGTGTTAATGGTAGCCTTAGTATATTGACTTTAGGGCTTCTTACACATGTGGCAGTGAAAGGTTATTTTCATTGTACCTAGGACAGATACAGAAGGTAAACCTTTTTAGTAATCTCGGGAGGGCGGTTTGGTGATTCAAACGCTTGCACCCAAAGGACCTGAACTGGACACCATATAAATGTTCTTCGATGCTCTACTAGCTTGTTTTGGGCCATGATCATCCCATACTTTCTATTGAGAGTATTCACCATCCTTGCTTTCCTGGTTTTGGATACTTAGGATTTTGTAGTGGTGTGCTCTTTGTGCCTCTCGCCCTTAGTTGGCCTTAGATATTTCTGGCCCATTGAGTCGGAACTATGGATAGCATCTCGGTGAGCACCAATCAAGGGACCCCTGTTCAAGGGGATCCTTGTGCTTTTCCATTCATTGGGAACATTGGTACTCCCTTAATGGCTATCTTGAATCTTCTGGGATTCACTATAGGGCTACTGGTTTGGTTGTTTTCCACTTCGAACGCCTTGCATGCTCCTGATGCTTCTCAAGTAAACACTTCACATCAAGAGCATCAGAACCCTATTCCTGCTTCGCCAGTAACATCTTCTCCTCCTCCTTCTACCTCATGTGGTGAAAGTAGTAATACTAGTAACCAACAGTATAAAAGGAATAAACGGAGGAAGAATAGGAAGAAGATGCCAAAGCAAGGGGGCAGCCACCTAGCCTCTGGAGGTCATGCTGGGGGCAACTACCCAACCTCTTGTGGTCATGTTGGGAGAACTCGCTCAGTCACTGTAAGTCATACTGAACCCACCCACCCAGCCTCTGAAGTTCATGTTGGGGGCAACTACCCAGCCTTTGGAGGTCATGCTGGGATTAAACTTTTAGTCACTGCAAATCATACTGAAAGTATGTCTTCAACCGCTGTTTCCCATGTTGAGGACACGTCATTGAGCACTGTTGGTCATATTAATGACAAGTCACCAGTTCCTAAGTCATAATGGAGACACTGAATCGGCCACTGCAAGTCATGATGAGAACGTTGACATTGTCAATAAACCTAATAAACAGAAGCTTAAGTTCCCTTGTAAGTTTTGTGAGGGAGACCATCTTACTCACTGGTGCCCTGCTATTCCAGAGATGCAAAGAGTGTGGTCCATAGTTCAAAAGTCATCTGCTTCTGAGAAACCAGCCAATGTAAGTCATGCTAGGGGCAAGCTATCAGCCAATGCTAGTCATGCTAAGAGTACTATTGTTGTTACAAAGTCTAAGCTTATAGGACGCAAGCCAAATTTCCCTTGTAAACTTTGTAAGGGAGATCACCTTACTCATCGGTGCCCTACTATTCCAGAGGTGCGGAGAGTGTGGTCCATGTCTGAAGGATCCTCTGCTCCTGAATTGTCTATAGACTCCCAATAGCTTGATCAACATTTGGTTGATGAAGTGGTTGAACCAATGCAATCTTTGGTCAACCCCACTCTTCTTTTGGAGAGTGAAGCAATCGAATCGATGCAATATTCGACTGATCCCATTAGTCCTTTGGAGATTGATGCACATGTCCCTGAAGTATTTTGCATTACCAATTTGGATGTTTCTGAAATGGGGGGCACTGCATCTGTGCTGAGTGAACCCCTACCAAGCTCTGGGATCATTTCCTTTGATTGGAATAGTCTAATTGGGCCTCACCTTCCTTCTTCTTCACCTTTCCAGATAAAGGTTGATATCGACAACCATGTGGTTCACTGATGTATTGTAGATGAAGGAGCCTCTATTAGTATCTTATCCCCTTATGCTTGGAGAGACTTAGGTTTCCCTAACCTTGTTACAGCTGTTAATTGGTCGTTAACCTTTGACAAAAGACTTAGTGAACCGTTGGGATTCCTCCCTCAGGTACCTGTTACTTTGGGCGGAAAAATAGTCTTAGTTGATTTTATGGTTTTAAAGGACCCTATGGACTTTGATATGATCCTTGGGCGTGATTATGTATATGCTATGTAGGATGTGGTGTCTGCGCTCTTTCGTGTGATTCATTTTCCTCACAACGGAAGCATTGTCACTATCAATCAACTTACATTTGTTGATCCGTCTTATTACACAACTATAGACCAAGTATGTCCCTCGCCAGTAGGCACTACTATCTCACAATAAAATTATGTGGCATATTGTTCCTTGAGTCCCATTGCTATTAAGGAGAAGCCTTTGAATTCATGCTTACCTTCTCGAGACTGGGTCTCAACAATTGACCAGGTGAAGACTCCATTTGAATGTTTAGATATGCGTTCCATCTGGGATAATATACTTCCCTCTGATGAAGTTTTCCTAGAGCCTATAATGCAGTCTGCCATTCATTTGGACATTGATCCACCGTCGAGCATTCTTCCACCTTTTCTTTGAGCTCGTTAAAAATAGTAAAAGGGCTATAAGTATTTCTTCCATCTTCACTTCGACCTCGTTAAAAAAATTAAGGAAGATATGAGCATTCTTCCATATCTCCTTTGAGCTCGTTAAAAACAGTAAGGAGGTCATCGGTTTACTTTTTCGGGCTTGTTAAAATTTTACGAAAAAGATTTTTATGGAGTTCTCTCTACGCTCTTGTTAAACTCTTTAAATATGACAAGATTGCCGAGCAAACTTGTCCTCTTCAATCTCGTTAAAGGAATTGAAGGCCCATCTCCTTAAGTATAAGTTTAACCCTTTTCCGAACTTTTGCGGATTACTTACGAAAAAGGAATACTCTATTCATCCGTGGCTAGAAGAGTTCTTCTTCCATTGTTTTACACTTTTTCAGGGGAGGAGACTAAATTTACGAAAAATGACCTTTTGAAACCTTCTTTAGGTTTTTCAGGCTCTCGAAACATGAAAACACCAGCGAGCACTCACCTACTCGAGCTCGATGTGAAATCCACGAGAGGGTAAATAGAGGATTGTTTAATTTTTTCAGACTCTATAAACAAGAAAACACCAGCGAGCATTAACCTACTTGGGCTCGATATTAAAATCCACGAGTAGGTGTATGGAGTTATTGTTTAAGTTTTTCAAACTCCTTAAAATTGAAAACATCGGCAAGCAAGAACAGATCTCAGCTCGATATTAAAATCCAGAGATCAATGTTATAGAGTATTCTTCTATCTCTTCTTCGAACTCTATAAACAATGAAGAAAGTCCCGAGTCTTCCTCCCATGGGCTCGTTAAACTCTTTACATGGTTGGATCTATCGAGTTTTATTCTTTCTTGGACTCATTAAAACAACAAGAAATGTATTATTTTATCTAGAAAGAATAAGGGATAAGAAGGGTATATCACATCTTTTTTCAGTTTCGAAGACAGTTATGCCAGTCATGTCCTTGAACACAGCACCCACTTGAGTCTTTCATGTCATTTAGGTTTTAGTTTTTGGCCTTAGGGTGAACCTGATCTCCGAGTTGTTTACTCCCTCGGTTGGTTATTCTTCCAACCATATGGAGGGTCTGTTAATGTCTCTTACATTACAGGCTTATATCACTTCCCCATCATGTTGAAAACTACCTAAGTCACTTTGTGTCGTGCTCACTATTCAAGGATACATCCTATGTCGGTCATTCTGCCGTTTATCTTGACCTCATGTGTTGACCATCCTAGTGTCAGTCTTGTTACTTATCCTACTCCACATCTGCTCATACCATTTGAGTGTTCCTCGTGTTGGATGATGGAGGATGCTTTAAGGCCTTCCTTCTAGCGGACTTCTTCCCATCAACATCAACTCATTTTGCTCTGGGAATGAAGTTTAGAGTTTCGGTTAGTACCTTGGGGATTGCAGTCACCAGTGGCAATTTCCCTCACTGTTGAATTATGAGAATACATCAATGTCTCTTATTTGAAAGTTTCCTCAAGTGTTCAACGTCAAGTCCACTTATTCACACTTGTTGGATTGTACTAGGTACCTTGGGCCCCATTATCATTATTGGTGGAAGCCCTCACGTTTGTTAACGGTATACATCAATGACTGGTAATCAAACGATACCCCCCGTGTTCAACTTCAGCTCATTTATTCACATGGTTAGGGTTTGTACCTTGGGTTGTTTTGGATGAATACCTTGGGATGTTGATAGCATTACCTCATTATGTTATCACCCAAGTTGCGTAAGACTGAGCCTCACTCATTTTGGCTCTTCATGAGACATAGATCCAGTTTGTGGTTATGGCTATATTCTCTCATTTTGACATGGATCCACACTTGTATTTCAGTGGTCATGCTATATATGCATCTCCTAGTTATGTATCGGAGATCATGTTGTATCATGCTACACATCTATATGATGTCAAGATTGTAATTGCTCGCTGACCTTGATCATTATTTCAGGTACTTTTGTGACTTGGTTCTATGGTTTCTTGCTCCTCCTCTGACTTGGAACTATAATGTATTTCGGCTATCACTTCCCTCTGACCTCACACATTAGGGGGCATCTTTTATAGGTCAAATATTCACTTCTCCGTCTGTGATCAAATTTAGTTGTCGATCACACAAAAGGACCACTTGGATTGAAGAGAAAGATTGGTCTAGGTGATGTATGGACCTGGATTACTCCTCTGCAGCTGAAAAAACACTGAGTTTACCTACATTTTGACATGAACGCTACCCTATAGGCATAAGAGTAGCGTACACCTTCTATTATACTCTACTTTTCCTCTTACAGAGTAGCGTACACCTTCTAGTATACTCTACTTTGCCTCTTACAGACTAGCGTACACCTCAAGAAACCTTGCAAACACTGGTTGTAAAGCATGAAAGTTGCATATTGTGCACTACTCCACTTGAGGAAACTTGCGTACATCTTAAAATGTAATAAAAAATATATTAATTTGATGAATTGGGATTAGTTGAAGTTGGTTTGCAACTTTCCCAACCTCCCAATCAAACTACCTCTCGATCCAAACCGCCTACCTTGTCCCATAAATACAAGGGGGGTGCATGAGAGAGTGAACTAGTTATAGTCAATTAGAGAACTAGAAGGAGAAACTATGCATTAAGGGTTGTTTTTTTGGAGGAATTCCAAAGTTAGTGTGAAGAGGAGGAGCCCAGAATCCGGTTGCACAAGCACTCTGAATGATCAAGTACAATTGTATTGGTTATTTGCTTTTGACAATAAAGGTTGAAATACCCTTCCTGTCCCAATCAAATGTCTAATGGATTGCATATTTGTTTGGATTAAATGCTTGATTGTATTTGATTTCTAAATTGCATTTCAATTTCATCATTGTTATATCAGTCAAGATATGCTGAGGAAGGTATCTTTTGTATTGCAGGTTCGTCAAACGGAAGATCAAGTGAAGGATCGATCGAAGGAGTGAGCGAAATCTAGGATCGAACGCCGTTAATAATGTATTCCTTCTAATATCTTGATCTCTTTCTTTTTGTAGAAGCCTATGTGATATGATTAATGTATTTACCTGTCACCCCCAGAAGTTGGTAGTGTCTTTCTCTTGGCTATAAGGTAGAAATCCTGAACAACAGTGTTTCCTTTAACTATCCCTTTAGCAGTGTAGGGAGGAAGCAAGGGGGTAAGCCCCCTTAAACCCCATTATTATTTTTTTAGTAAATATACAAAGTTAGTTTTTGAGTTTAAAGGAGGCTACATAAACAATATGAAATTGAGCAAATTATGGATTATGAATGGTTGTAACTTTTAGCTCATAAATCATAATAGAGCATGGATATACACTTTGGAAAGCTTATTCAAAGGAGAATATTTCTAGTATGTAATTATTTATAAATATATCTATGATTGCTCCAGGAGATTGACAGAACATAGCCTTTGGGATTGATAGGACAACGTAATTATCAATATGTATACTTTCCAAAGTACCCGAAAAACTTAGGGAAATAGGTTATGATGATAAGGGAGTGTGGAAAAGGTAAAATGACCTTAATAGTATCGTATGAACATCATAATGCTATTTTTATAGTGGTGTGTGAGCATAATGGAATGAATCAAGTATGGTTCAATTGCTTGTTAACTAGAAAATATGTGGATTATTTTCAAAGCCTCTTAAACCTAAGAAACTAGATCTATGGTGGTATAGAAGCATGTTAGATGTATGATTGAGTTGTATGTTTGTAGAAGAATTTATTATGATGCTTGCATAGTTATGTGTAGGTGCAATTGAAGAAACAATGCGTGGTAAAACTTCTTTCCAACAAGTAGGTCAAAGGACTAGTCCAAGGAGGGTTGAGTATTAGGTACTATGATGGTACTATTGATCTGCAGGGATACCCAATGATACAAGTGGGACATCACTAATTGATAACCATGAGGAATTAAGATAGGTTTATGGTACCTTAGCTAAGTGTTTTCCATGCATTTATTCTAATCAAAATGTGCAAAAAGGTAGTGCAAGAAGAGACATAAGAGCTCTTGGTTGTTGTAGTTGAAGTGATATGAACCACAACATTGTAGTGTGTTTGAAATGCTACTAATAAAGAAAAATAATAATACTAAAAAGGATTCTATATCCCGTGTGAGGGATGGAACATCCAGGGAAGGATGTTGGTTTATTTGAATAAGCAATCAAATTATTATTAGTAAAAGGATGGATTATAAAGTGATTAAAGATGTTATTGCATTGTCAAAGAATGCATATAATGAATTGGTTATAGCCACCTTATGCAATCTAAATTGTAGAGAATAAATTGAAGAGAAGATACATATTGATATCTTGGTTGTTGTAGTTGTTATTTGGTGCAATAATAGAAAGGCTAGCAAACGTATGAGAAATATCAATTTGTAGAAAATGAAATTTCTACGCATAAAAGATGGGTGTAAATCACAAAGAAAGGAAACCATGTAATAATGTTGTAGAGCATGGGAGGCACAATATATTCACAAGAAAAGGGCCATTAAAATGTCTTGGTTGGTAGATGGAATCTATCAATATGAATAGGGTGGGTATACCATGGATGAGATGGGTGAGCCACCATAACATGTAAGCTTTGTGTATTCCAAATAGAGTTGTTGGATATGAACCAACAAATTGTATTGGCTGAGAATCGGTAGGCTGATTTGTTGGCCTCTACTAGAGAGACTGAGGTAGAATCCATATTTATGTCAATGTTTCAAGCCCCGTCGTAAAGATGAGCCCAGATAGGGATTAAAGCATTGCCATAAACATGGATTGCCAGGGAATGCAGAGAAAAATCCTAGAATTGGATTAGGTTAGAGGAAACTCTGAATAAGAAGATGTCAAGATGGGATTGGCTAGTATTGATTAAGATAATTGGAGTAAAATATCTCAGAAATGGGTACAATGTAAAGTAGGGAAAATTTTAAGAACACTCCCTAAATTTGTATGTATAATAAATGGGAAAATCTCCATGATATATAAGAAAATATGAAGGCTATTTTATCAATGTTATATTATGTATATATAATTTTTTGGTGAATCTCTCATTGAATTATATAATATTATAAAGACAATGGGATTCTAGGTTGCTCCACCCATGTCTTGTCCCAGAAAGGAGAACACAAAAACAAGTAGAAACAAAATGGAAATGGTTATAAGTATCCTCATGGACCCCTGCACACCCAAATACATGGCTATGAATAAAGTCCCAGCCCCGAGGCATGATTCCCCAAACACCCACAAAAACGTTATTGTTGCATCATTGATCACAAGCTTCACAATCCCCATGTTTCTTGGGGAAACTTTGTATCTAAGGTGATGAGATTCATAAATATCCTAGGTGAAAATGGGTCGGTATAAGACCTGATATTAAATATCAACTGGCCTTATCATGTGGACATTAAACAACTTGAAAAACAATATTCAATCCATAAAATATGTGTGAATGTAAGTCCAACTAAAATTTCCATGATCAATAAAAGGTGAAAGAGCCCCTAACAATTTCCATTTCTGGAAATCATGGGTGAGTGGGAGTTTCCTAGTGATTTTCGTGGGTGAACAGAGGTTTAAATCCATTTTTAGAGGGGAAAAAATGTTTTAACTTGTCTCCCCTTTTTAAATTCGATGGGCCTAACTTCCTATTCAATAAAAAATTAAAATTAAAATGTGGGCTAATCATATCTAACTGGTGTTTAATAAAAAAATAGCCCATTACAAATTTAAAACCCCTAAATTTATCCCATGGGATAATATTAGCCCCTAAAATTTTCCATGATGCAAAGGTGACCCAAAGCATCAAAGAATATGCAAGGATGCTAAGAATTAGTTGCAACAGTAAATGGTGCATGTGGCCAACAAGGAAAACATACAAACAAGGGAGCTTTACTCACCTTAAATCTTTATTTTGTTTTTAGAATAAAGTTGTATATTTTTTAAGTAGCAAGTATAATTTATATATAAATTAAGTATTACTACTTGGGTGATAATATTGTAGTTAATGATCTATTATGTAATTGGAAGAGAAGTCATGGAAGGGATTAGTATGTGGAATTCCATGCTATGAAGAGGAATAGAGGGGGAGAAATTCCTTAACTCTTTTCTTTTGCATTGTTTATGTTTATCTATGTTAATAAACTAGCTATGTGTGGATAGCTTTATGGCATAATATTGCTAAAACTGCAAGAGTGTAACATAGGTGGAATGCATATGCAATAGTAGTCATATTGAGAGATAATATGTGATAGAGTGCATGCGAATATGATTTAAATGCACGTATGTGATATTTCATATGGACTAAGAGTAATATGTTGTTATATGCTATGAGTATGGCATGATAAGTAAGTATGGTTTTTGATGTGCTGTATAAATAGGAAGGGTTGAGAACCTGGTTGAAGATGTTGATGATGCATCTATTTGTAGAGATCAATATCAAAATGAAAGAGGACAAGGAAATAGCTTGGCAAGAGGTTGATATAAAGAATAATGTGAGTTCCCATGAAACACCATATGATTAGGTAACAACGAAGGTGTGGATGGAAACCATATAGGTATGGAATTGTTCATGCCTATGTGGCATGAGTGTTGAAGGGAATTGGATGATAATGCCTTTAATCATGATTGATATATTCATTGATATGTTCATGATGACATTTGAATGCATGTGTGAGATTGATATCCAATTGAGATAAAGGCATAAGGCCCGAGGTATCCATTCACAAATTAGTGTGTCATGATTGAAATGGTTAAGAGTTAATAACCATTGCAAATAAGTATTATGCTCATTGCAAGTATATTCTTGGTGTTGAGTTTGACTTTGGGTTGAAGAGGAGGCTATCCAAATGATCAAACAAGTAATTGTGAGGTGGATGGATGATGTGTCAAGGTTTTGTTTGAATCCTTCAACTTATCATGGAAGAACACATGAGTTAAAATTATGGCATTCTTGAATCAATGCAAGGATGCATGGAATGAACATGCATAAGTAGATTATGTGAATGTGCATGCGGGCACATGTATTGATTGCATTGTGGGGATTCTTGATGTGCTGGTAATTGCATATATGGTGAATGATATTTCAATGCATTTAAGATGTCAACAACCAAAATGATTGAAAATTATTGGTGTTATAATTTTGAGACCATTTCATGATTGTTGTGGGTAATGCAATTAAATTTAAATGTTTGAAACATTAATAATTGTTTGGTTCTTTAAGAATTATGTAAGGAGGACATGTAGGTGGATGTCCAAGTTATGTTAGTGAGTATAAGACCATAAATAAGAACAATGTATTACCACTTACAAGATCTGAACAATACGAGGAAGACCTCATAGATAATTAAAAATCTAATTCTGTAGAGAACATAATTGTAAATTCAAACTCATAGTTGTGAAATATGGTTTTTGTATGAAGCAAATTTAAAATTCGTGATTAAAATTTTATGATGACATTTCATGGTAACTATATGTGTGTGATATAGATGAGTTGATAGATCTATCTAGTGAGGTGTGAAGAACCTGCAACAATTAATTGACAAAAATACACAATATATCAAATCATAGAATACTTTTATTGATCGCATGCCACTTCGAGGGGGAAACATCCTTTGAGCAAGCTCAATACAAAATAACTTCACGGTGCCTTCATAGGCCTCAACACACACTTATATACTAAGTCTAGGCGCCAATACTATGGGTCAAAACCATGGGCCACTACAAACTATGAATCAACAATACTACGGGTGACTTACAAAGCATATGTGCCAACAACAATAACACAAACTATGGATCAACAAATACTACAGGATGACTTACAAAGCATATGCGTCCAACAACAATATACTAACAAAGTAAAGACATGGGTTCCTAACATCCCCTCCCCCTTAGAAAAAGCTTTGTCCTCAAAGCTTTAGATGTGGAAATTGTTGTTGAATATGAAGGAGTGGTTCCCATGTAGCATCCTCTGGTTGCATGTCGTGCCACTGAATTAAGACCTCTATGATAGAGCAAGAGTGAAACTGACGTGTGCGCCGATTGAGGATGGCCTCCGACTCCAAAAGGATGGATCCTTCATTATCTAGTTCGGGTAAAATAGTTTGTCCATTGATGTTGGTGCCAAGAACATTCTTCAGACAAAAGATATGAAATACTGGATGAATGTGGGAAGAAGGAGGAAGTTCCAATTTATAAGCAATGGACCCAATCTTCTGAAGAATCCGATATGGCCCATAGAACTTTGGAGTGAGCTTATGACGCCCTTTGATTTTTAGGGAGGATTTCTTGTATGGCTGGAGATGAAGAAAAACCATATCTCCTGCTTGAAAAGTGCGCTCAGAACGGTGTTGATTAGCTTGTTGTTTCATGCAATTTCTCGCCATGTGAAGATTGTCCCATAAAATGCGAATAATCTGATCACGGTTTTGAAGGACCGTGTCAACTACCTGAACTAGTGA
This sequence comes from Larix kaempferi, assembly GCA_027924585.1. Lineage (NCBI taxonomy): Eukaryota > Viridiplantae > Streptophyta > Pinopsida > Pinales > Pinaceae > Larix > Larix kaempferi. The sequence continues at coordinate 12,183,922 of BSBM01000877.1, forward strand.
ACTACTGGGGGTGTATGGAAGAAGAACTAGAGGTGCCTGACCATAGACTGCTTCATATGGGGTCATTTTAGAGGCAGTGTGGTAAGAGGTATTGTACCACCATTCAGCAAGAGGGAGCCACTTTTCCCACTGATGTTGTTGTTCAGAGGTGAAGCAACGAAGATAAGTTTCCAAGAATTTATTGATCATTTCAGTCTGACCATCTGTTTATGGGTGATACCTTGAACTCATCTTCAGTTTGGTTCCAGTGTGGCGAAATAGTTTTGTTCAAAAATGACTAGTGAAAGTCGCATCACGATCCGAGACAATGGAAGAAGGGATGCCATGAAGACGAAAGATCTGGTCTAGGAAAATTTGAGCGACTGAGGAGGCTGTATAGGGATGGTTGAGAGCATAAAAATGACTATATTTGGAGAGGTGATCAACCATAATGAGAATGACTGTCTTCCTGCCAGACTTAGCAAACCCTTCAATGAAATCCATAGAAATATCTATCCAAATCCGTGTAGGTATGGAAAAGGGTTCGAGCAATCTTGGAAGGAGTGTCATTTCACCCTTATTGCACTGGCAGGTATCACATTCAGCCACCATCTGTTGAATTGTCCTTTTCATGCCCTACCAAAAGAAGTTCTGTCGTGCCCGTTCATACATTTTGAGGAACCCAAAGTGCCTTGCTGATGGAGAAGCATGGAGTTCATAGAAGACAGCCTGTTGAAGATTTGTGCTCTGGGGAAGCACCAGACGATCCTTGTATCTCAGGGAAGCACCATCCCAAGAGTAATGTGGTACATCAAAAGGGTTGTTGGTCAAGCATTGGATGATTTGAGATAAGGAAGAGTCATTGACATAAACCTGTTGAATAGATTGCAACCAATTTGGAACAGGCATAGAAATAACTTAAAGAGAACCTTGGGAATCAAATGTACAAGAAAGAGCATCTGCCACAATATTGTCCTTACCCTTCTTGTAAGTGATCTCATAGTCATAACCCATGAGTTTGCTAACCGATTTCTGTTGTTCTGGGGAGGAGACACATTGTTCCAAGAAATATTTCAGACTCTGGTGATCAGTCTTGATGCATAAATGATTCCCTAATAGGTATGGTCACCACTTCTGTACTGCATGCAAAATAGCCATCATTTCCTTCTCATATGTAGAGGCAGCTAAATTCTTACCTGAAAGGGCTTTGCTGGTGAACGCAATGGGGTGTTCATCTTGAAGGAGAACAACACCAAGTCCATTGCCGTAAGCATCACTCTCAATAGTGAAGGGCTTGGAAACATCGGGCATAGCTAGAACAGGTGTAGTACACATAGCTTGTTTCAGTTTTTCAAATGCACACTGAGTAGTATGTGTCCATGTAAAAGCATCATTTTTCAATAGAGAAGTTAATGGAGCTGCAATCTTCCCATAATCCTTGACAAAATTGAGGTAGTAGCCAATCAACCCCAAAAAACCACCAAGGCTCTTGAGTGTCCGAGGATGCGGCCAATTGTTCATGGAAGCGATTTTGGCAGGATCCATGCGAATCCCTTGTGCTGAGATAATGTGCCTGAGATACTCAACTTCCTTCTATGCAAAAAAACATTTAGACTGTTTGGCGTGGAGATGATGGTTAGAGAAAAGTTGCATGACAAGATATAGATGCTCGAGATGTTCAGCCCATGTTTTACTGTAGATGAGGATATCATCAAAGAATACCAGAATGAGTTTCTGCAAGTAGGGCCAAAATATTTTATTCATTAAGGCCTGGAATGTGGAAGGAACATTAATGAGGCCAAAGGGCATGACCAAAAACTCATAGTGGCCATCATGTGTGCGAAAAGCTGTTTTAGGGATATCATCCTCATGAACCCGAATTTGATGATACCCAGAACGAAGATCCAACTTGGAGAAAAATTGAGCCCCATGAAGCTCATCAACAACAGGAATTGGAAACTTATCCTTGATGGTGAGGTGATTAAGTGCTCGGAAGTCAATGCAGAGGTGCCATGACCCATCTTTTTTGTGGACAAGAAGAACTGGAGAAGAAAAGGAACTGGTGCTTGTGCGAATAATACCTTGCTTCAATAAGTCCCGAACGAGCATTTCAATATCTGTTTTTTGGTGAAATGGGTAGCAATAGGGCCTGATGTTGGGAGGAATGCTGCCAGGAAGGAGCTGAATACAATGGTCTTTTGGCCGTGAAGGTGGCAATCCCATTGGTTCAGCAAAGACACCTGTATATCGATCCAGAATTTGTTGTAGATCCAAAGGAGTAGTGGAGACTGCTGATGGTTGCATCTGAATGGAATGGATTTGAGCAATGACACCATGTGAATTCTTCTTAAGGAGTTTTTCCATGCGATGTGAACTGATGATGCTGAGAGACCTTGGTTGTAATCCTATCAATGTGTGTTTTTGTCCATTGGGGGAAAACTACATCCAAAGTTCAGCAAAATCCCATAAGATAAGGCCAAGTGTGTGTAGCCATTGAGTGCCCAAAACCACATCACATCCGCCTAAGGTCAAGGAAAACATGTCAGAGCGCAGGGTATAATCTCCCATAGAGATATGCACATTACGACACTTCCCTTTGCAAGGTAAGGTGCCCCCATTGGAAACCATGACTTCAAAGTTGGAGCAAGGATGGATAAAACAATCAGCTTGTTTGGCGATCCAAGGGTCAATGAAATTATGAGTGCTACTAGAATCAATGAGTATTGTAAGAGGAAGCTTCTTGAAGTAACCCCTGACCCCCATTGTTTGGGGGTGGTGATTCTAACTAAAGCATGGAGAGATATCTATGGCTGGTCATCCTGAGATGGAGGGTCAGTAGGTGGTTCCTGAATATCGACCTGAGCATCCATTGTATTAGAATCTTTGTCACCAATTTCAGAGGCAGGCAGAGAATCCACATCCAAGAGATAGGGCTTTTGCTGAACAAATCTATGTCCTCGAGTGAATTTATCATCACAATTATAGCAAATCCCCTTTTCTCTGCGTGCTTGCATCTTTGTTTCAGACAAATGCTTGATAAGAGTTGGTTGAGGAGTCGGTGGTATGGGTGGTCATTGAGATCCCATATTTCAGGAGGGAACAAAAGTGGGCTTGGAGCGTTGTTGGGATGCAATCTTGTCTTCTTCCAACTTAGCCAACTCCAGGGCTTCCATCATTGTGTTGGGACAGAACATTTTGACCTCAGAGCGGATGGCATCCTTTAGACCACTGATAAAACAACTCCGGTAGAAGTCATCAGACAATTCTTCAGTGTGGTTGGCTAGTTTCTCAAATTCGGTTTGATACTCTCTCACAGTGCCAATTTGACGAAGTTTAGTGAGGGCTCTTGTGAAGTCATCAAAAGCACTAGGACCAAACCATTGCAAAAGGAGCTGGCAAAAGTCTGGCCATTTTGGCTCTTCATGAGCCTTGATGTACTAACGGTACCATTGAAGAGCTTCCTGTTCCAAATGAAAGGATGCAAGTGGAACTTTGTTGACATCAAAAGTATCATGCAGACTGAAATACTGTTCTGCATGATAGATCCATCCAGTTGGATCAATACCATTGAAGCGAGGAAAATCAAGCTTCGGACCACAGAAATTGCTGGAAGAAGAGAACCCATTGTCTGATGAAGACTCAGACTACCATTTGTTGTTCATGGCCGAATGCTCAAGATAGAGGCCGATAAATTTTTCATCTAGATCCTGGAGTTTGGCTTGGATAGCGGCAAATGCTTCCTCCATAGCTTTTGCTCCGGCGCAGGTTACAACCCTAACTAGGAGGTTTTTTTTTTTTTTTGAGTGGGTAGAAAAACAAAAACAAAGTCTGTTTTAGTAAAGGAAAATCTGGATTTGGGAAAAAATAAGAAGGGTAATTTGGGTTTGACTAGGTTTTGGACACTGTCGAAAGGACATGGAAGCAGAAAAGGAGGATTTCAGAAGCGGGGTGAAAGAATGAGAAAATTTGGCAGAGAGGGACAAAGAAGCAGAATTAGGAAAGGAACTATGTGGTAAAATTTGAAGGCGATCGGGTGAAAATCAAAGAAGTTATGGGAAACCCTAAAAATAGACAAATGTGAGATTTCGGGCATTGGGAAGTGGAATTTGAGATAGGGTCCTCAGGAATGAAAGATGCAGAATGGGATTGCAGGGGTGTCAGATAAGTTTCAAGGGAAATGGAGTTAAAATAAGGGAGATATGGCGGAAAAACAATTTTTTATTTTTTCAGAAATGGATCGGAAACGGCGTAGAAGGGATCCACAACAAATGGATCTACAACGACGTGGAAGTGATCAGAAACAGATGGATCTGCAACGGCGCGGAAGTGATCGGTAACAGTTTTGGACAGAGGAAATCTGCGATGTATCAGCTAAAAATAGATATGGACCCCAGGTATGCTTGGCTTCCTAATAGTTCAAGGGATTCACTCGGCCACCAATGTTGTCCGACGACTTGCGTATTGGGGCAGTACCCCTCACTCCACGGCTCAGGTAAGACTTATAACCGCTTTGCTACAAACGACAGCTCTTAGTTTACCTCATGGGTGGGAACTAGTCAATCAGGTAGGGGTCGTTGCCCTTTTTGCTGGCAAGTCCTCTGAATGGGCTAGCTACTTTGGGGTTCCTGTGGTACTCCTCACAATGAGTTTTAGGGCTTATGCCCAAGTACTTCCCATAGTTAAGCGGATATGGATTATTCCCAAATTTGAACCTGCAACAGATGCGAAAAAAAATTGGCAGAAATTTCACCCAGCGAGCCCAAGAAAGTGCTCTGATACTAGATGTGAAGAACCTGCAACAATTAATTGATGAAAATACACAATATATCAGATCACATAATACTTTTATTGATCGCAGGCCACTTTGAGGGGGCAACCTCCTTTGAGCAAGCTCAATACAAAATAACTTCACGGTGCCTTCATAGGCCTCAACACACACTTATATACTAAGTCTAGGCGCCAATACTATGGGTCAAAACCATGGGCCACTACAAAATATGGATCAACAATACTACGGTCGACTTACAAAGCATATGTGCCAACAACAATAACAAAAACTATGGATCAACAAATATTATGGGACGACGTACAAATCATATGCATCCAACAACAATATACTAACAAAGTAAAGACATGGGTTCCTAACATGAGGGCATCTAGTGAGGGAAGATGACGTCTTCTAAAGTTGTAAATCTTGGGAAGAATGTCACTACAAGGACAAAAGAACCCTATAAGTTGTACTCTTCTTGTGCAAGAAAACCTTGGGAAATGGGATCACCCAAGGAGTTGTTAACTCAAAGAAGGGGATTTATGAGCTTGCAGGGAAACGGTATGCAGAGAAGAGGAAACTTAATGAATTTGCTATGAGCATCCCCAAGGGATTGTTAACTCAAAGAAGAGGATTTATGAGCTTGGAGGGAAAAAATATGCAGAGAAGAGGCAACTTAATGAATTTGCTACGAGCAATTGATGAGATATTTAGAGTCCTAGGATGGATATTCCTTGGTAGTCCCGTGGCGAAGCACTAGAAGGGAATCAGGGCAACAAACCAGAGGGTTTGTTAACTCAAAGAATGTATCCTAAGGGATTTTCAACTCAAAGAAGGGATCCCCCTTCCATCTGTTGTGCAAGATGATGGGGGGGAGTGCTATTGACTCATATAATTATAAAGGGTGTGTCAAGAGGAGCATTGAGTTGAATTATTTTATGTGGAAGAGATTTTAAGCAAGAAAATATATTCATATAGATAAGTATTGGGTTGGTTTGCATGCTTGATATTGTGTTATGAATAAATTGATTCCTTTATGAGTTGAAATTCCTATAAATGGAATAATTTCTACAGAGAATCATGAAGACAACATATTGTTTTGTGAATCGGTTATATTGCAACAATTAGAAATAATACTAATTGAAATTAAAGCTTAAGGATAAAAAAGGACTATGTATTTAGTTGATGATGAATTGAAACATAGAGTCTATGCAATGAATAATAATGAAGACAAAATATCTAAACGTCAAATAAAAGAATTCATGAAGAAGCCAAAATACAAATGGTTCAAGGTTTAGGTTTGAGAATTAATATGTAAATATATATTTTGACGCAAGGGCGGGTCTAGTCGGATCATCTTGCTTAACAATAACACACAAGAAACACACAAATGCGCTCACAAAGATTAGATGCGAACTGGAATGCCAAGAAGTTGGCTTCTTCAATTACTTGAATTGAATTACAGAGCTACATGCAATCTATTAAACTAGTCGGCCTCATCCTATTACAATATACATAAGTAAATAGTGTGTTTCTCTCTATGTGTGATCCTCTCCTCCTCCCACTTCTCTGCTGAGTGCAATAATGAAAGAGCAATGAGCGATCTCTTCCTTTGTGCCTCTGCACCAGTCTTCTACTACGCTCTGCTGTTGTTCCCGAGGTCCACTTCGTTCCCTGATAAGACCTTCTATGTCCATCTCTCTACCTTTGACCCAACGGATTCTGCAATTGTTAGTGCCCCATGACCATGATGCACAACCTCCTCCTATGGTGACACTCGATCTCAACCACCTTCTTAACTGCCATAACTTCCACAACAACCCTCAACTGATGTAGGTCGATCACCTTGACTGCAACGCTTCCCTGAATATCTACAGTTGTCGGTCTTGTCACTGTCCCCTTCGACTGATCTGCACTCCACCATGTAGACCATGTTAACTTGTTGACTCTCGACTTACCTTGTCGACTTCACTTAGTCTCTACGAATTTCGATAAATCAGCCCATCCTCCATGCTTGGATTATATCGCATCTGTCGATGTCGCATCTCGACAATCCTATCAACTTTCAACTTCGCACCCTGTCGACCATACTTCGACAGTTTCTGCACGACTACCTGGATTCGAATGTTAGTCTCCTTCGCACTAGTGATCATTGGAAATCCCCTTGGTTGACCTCCTTCTATCGATCAACTTTGACTGTTTCACCTAGGCCCCGATGCTCCTGCATTAGACTCCCAGGTGAAAAATAAATTGACTGCTCCATAAGTCTCCTGTATTCCTCCTCTGAAATCTATGTCACCTCATTCAACTCATCATCCCTCCATCGAACTAAGTATTTCTTCTTTCGTGAACTCCTTGTGCGTCCAACTTCGTGTTCATCCACTACTTTGACGATCTCTTCTTCATGTCAATCTAGAATTTTCCCTGTCTAGACGATATTCAACACTTCCGCACTATTTCTTGTTGAAAATTCTTCATACCTGTATAGATCTGAGACATTGAATGTAGGAGAAATGTCCAATTCCTTTGGCAGCTCCAACACATAAGCATTGTTCGAAATATTCTTTAGAATCTTACATGGTCCAATCTTCTTCACTTTCATCTTGTTATATGTTCCTATCGGGAACCTCTCTTTTCTCAAGTGCGCATAGACTAAGTCTCCCTCACTGAATGACTATAGCCTCTTCTTCTTGTTGGATCTCAACTTGTATGCCGCATTACTCTTTTCAGTGCGCTTGTGCACATATTCATGCACTTATTTCATATGCTTCGCAAATGTTTCTGCATCTGTGCTCTTTCTAATCTTTGTTGGTATCGCAACTAAATCCACCACACTATGTGGGCTTCGACCTTGAACAATCTGGAATGGACTCATACCTATCGACTGATTCACAGAGTTGTTATATGCAAATTCTTCTTGCTCCAACACATTCTCCCACTGCTTGGGTCTGTCGGCCATCAAACACCTCAGAAGGTTTCCCAAAATTCTGTTTACCACCTTGGTTTGTCCATCATTCTGCGGATGGTATGCCGAGCTAAACTGCAACTTTGTGTCCAGTTTATTTGACAAGGTTCTCCATAAATGACCCATAAAATTGGTATCTCTGTTTGATGTTATACTCTTCGATAACCCATGCAATTTGACTATCTCCTTGAAGAATAGTACAACAATGTTTGTGGCGTCACTTCTCTTCTAACACAGAATAAAGTGTGCCAACTTCGAAAATCTATCGACTACCACAAAGATGGAGTCGTTATCTTGCTGTATCTTCGACAATCCTAACACAAAATACATGCTCAGGTGCTCCCATGGGACATCGGTACTGGAAATGGTTCATACAACCCCGTATTCTGACTTCGTCCCTTCAACAATTGGCAAGTTCGGCACTGTCGTACCCACTTACCGACATCTATCGCCATCCCTCACCAATGGTATTTTTCTTCGACCAATGCCTTGGTCTTGTCGATGCCGAAATGACCTGCTAATCCACCGCTATGTAGCTCTCAGATTAGGTTCTTTCTCACAGATCCCCTGGGAATACACAATTTTTGTCCCTTGAATAGGTATCCCTATTGGATAAAATAATCCAAGTATGGAGTTCTATTGACACTCCATGGTTCGCTACTAGTTGGGCCATGCTTTCGCAAAATATTCGTCGGTCTCACACTCCGTCTTTACCGAATCTATTCCTATCGCCTGAACTATCGTCGTGTTCAGCAATGCAACTCTTCGACTCAGCGCGTCAACAACTTTGTTCGACTTTCCCGAATTATGTCGCAACATGAAGGTATATCCCTACATGAATTCAACCCATTTCATGTGCCGCTGATTCAACTTCAACTAAGTATTCATGTACCTCAATGCTTGGTGGTATGTATACAACAAAAACTCTTTGGGCAACAAATAATGCATCCACTTCTTCAATGATTGCACGATAGCATGGAACTCATGGTCGTAGACTGAATATTTCTGCTTCACTTAATCCAACTTTCGTTGAAGAATGCAATTGGTTGGCCCTCCTGGCTCAACAGTGCGTCAATTTCCATTCCACTCACGTTGCAATCGACTTGGAAAACTTTGTCGAAATCTGGGAGGGCTAATACTGGGCTCTCAGTCACTTTCTGCTTCAACTTGTCGAAGGCTCTTTGGGAAACTTCTGTCCACTTAAACTCCCCTTTCTTCATGCACTCTATCAACGGTGCACATATCCGACTGAGTCCTCTGATGAACTTCCTGTAGAAACTAGCAAGTCCATGAAAAATCTGCACTCCTATTGTGCTTGTCGGTTCTAGCCACTCGAATATAGCCCTCACCTTTCCTGGGTCCATCACTAACCATTTACCTGATATTACGAATCCCAAGTACACTAGTTCTTCCTTCATGAAGAAACATTTCCGTAGGTTCACCATCAACTTCTTCTCCTGCAACTTCTGGAACACTTATCGAATGTGCTCTAAATGTTCAACTTTGGTTCGATTAAATATCAAGATGTCATCGAGATACACTACGACGAACTTTCCCAAGAATGGATTTAGTACTTTGTTCATCAGTCGCATGAATGTATGGGTGCATTAGTCATTCCAAAGGGCATGACTAACAACTCATACAGTCCTTCCTTTGTCTTAAAGGTTTTTTTCCATTCATTGCCTTATTTGACCCTGATATGGTGATATCCACTCTTCAAGTCGATCTTGGTGAATTATCTCGCTCCACTCAAACAATCCATCAAGTCATCCATACTCGACAATGGAAACCTGTACTTGATCGTGATCTTGTTGATAGTTATGGAGTCTATAAACATATTTCGTTCTCCACCCTTCTTCTACACTAATACTATTGGTACCCCCGCACGGGCTCAGATTTTCTTTGATCAATCCTCTGTCCAACAATTCCTCGACTTTTCAATTGAGTTCTTGACCCTCTATCAGAGTCATTCTATGTGGTTCCTTGTTTGGAAAACTCGATTCTGGAATCAAGTCGATTAGATGGGATATGCTTCTCGTTGGTGGAAATCCTGTCGATGCCTCGTCGACTATTATGCTCTCAAACTCGTCGAGCATCTCTTCGACTTCAACCAGAATTATTTCCATTGTCGAACTTTCAACACATGATCCTTTCATAATGATGGCGAAACATCTCGACTGTTTCTCCTCCTTTTCTTGGAATTCCTTCACTGAGCACATTAGCACTCACTTCTCCCAATAGTTACTTTCTCCCTTCTTGCAGTTGACGCGATCCTCCTTCTTTGGCTTCAACATCCTCCACATGCCATTTTTCCACATTGTGATTGTGTTGGCTCGACCATCATAGATCATCTTCTGATCATATTTCCATGGCCTCCCTAACAACAGATGACAAGTGTCCATTGGAATTACGTCACACAGTACACTATCTTAAAGATTTCCAACTTTAAATTTGATCATGCACTGTCTAGTTACCTTCACATGATGTCCTTTCTGTAACTAGGATATCTTGTATGGTTTTGGGTGTTGTTGACATCTCAAAACCAACTTGTCGATGACCTCCATCGACACTAAATTCTTTGTACTGACCACCATCAACAATGGTCTTCCAATACCTTTCAGCGATCAGCACTCTGGTCCGAAAGATGGCATTTCATTGTGTCATATCCTCTTCCTACCGCTGGTCGTTCTGAACCAACGTTCTCCCGGCCATCATGTTTTAACCTTTTCCTCTACCCTCTTCGCCACTTTTGGATGTCGATTCCGTCCTTTCATCGACTTTCTCACATCGTTGACATCTGGGTTTCGACTCTTCTGCCACGTGTAGATTCTCTGGGCATTCATAGGATTTTTGTCCCACTCCGTGACACTTGTAACAGACAATCGTTGGTATGTCAGCTCCTTTCTTCTCCGTTGGACCACTCCGACCATACGCACCCCGAACATAAGTCTCTCGACCATCTCGTCAGTTTCCTTGTGCTTTCTCTTTGGTCATTGTCCCTTCCGCACATCGGTTGTCTTTGATGGCTTCTCCCCTGGTTCCGCTACTCTTTCCCTTCGTGGAAATAGTCTTCGCACCTAGACCAGTCATCCTTCCCCTAGTCGATGCAATTCTTCTCGACAACTTTTCTTCTGCCTTCAGAGCTAGTTGGTAGGATTCTCCAACCATTCTGAACTTCGACAAGCTCAACTTGTCCTGTATGACATACTTCAAGCTATTTACATATCTTACGACCGTTTCTTCTCCTTCATCAGTTTGAGCATATCTAATCGACAGTCTATAGAACTCTTCCGTGTATTCCTTCACGGTCATCTCTTTCTATCGAAAGCTTTGTAACTTCCTAAACAAGGAAATCACAGTCACTAGGAAGGAACTTCCCTTTCATATTGGCAACCATTCTGTCCCAAGACTTGATTTTCTCCTTTCTTTTCTTGACTCTGTCAGCCTATACATTGTCCCACCACAATGAGTCATGACCCTTTAACTTCAGACATTCGGTGTTAACCCTCTTAGGATCCTTTATTTGCTCTATGTCGATCTATTTCTCCATTTCTCTGAACCAGTCTATCAAGTCTTCCGGATCCAGACTTCCTGAGCAGGTAGGTACATGCATTTTTTCCTTACCCTTCATCTCTGTGAGTAGCTTGATGAACTTATATTCTGGTTCTTCTTCGACTACTTCTTGGGCTTCCACTTCTTCGACTTCCTTGTCGCTGTGGTAAAGTGCATCGGGAATGCATCCACGCCTTTGGCTTTCCTTGATAGTTTTGACCTCATTGGTCAAGCTTCTCAATGTTCACATGCACTCGCCGAACATTTCGTGATTAACAGTAACTCCTGCACCTCATGCTCTTCGTCCTACACCATGGACATTCACACCTCTTTGTGCCATTCTTTCAACTAAGGTTCTTCTCTCGTCCAATCGCAACCGGACTTTTACCACACGCACACAACTCTACCCAACCACAGCTGGAGCTGTTCACGTCACGCAAACACAAACTCTTCCTTCTTAGGATTCTTCCACTTGACTATCACTTGACGCTATGCAAGATGATATCGGGATTCCTTCTATCTTCACGATACTGTTGCTCTGATACCACCTGGCGCAAGGGCGAGTCTGGTCAGACCTTCTTGCTTAACAATAACACACAACAAACACACAAATGCGTTCACAAAGAATAGATGTGAACTGGAATGCCAAGAATTTGGCTTTTTCTATTACTTGAATCGAATTATAAAACTACATGCAATCTATTAAACTAGTCGGCCTCAACTTGTTACAATATACATAAGTAAATAGTGTATTTCTCTCTATGTATGATCCTCTCCTCCTCCCACTTCTCTGCTGAGTGCAAGAATGAAAGAGTGATGAGTGATCTCTTCCTCTGTGCCTCCGCACTAGTCTTCTACTTTGCTCTGCTATTGCTCCCAAGGTCCACTATGTTCCCCGAGAAGTCCTTCTGTGTCTGTTACTCTTCCTCTGAACCGACGGATCCTACAGTTGTCAGCTCCCCCTCACCATGCTTCACAACCTCCTCCTGTGGTGACACCTGGAATAGTCTCAACCACCTTCTTAAGTGCCATAACTTCCCCAACAACCCTCAACGGCTGTAGGTCGATCACCTCGAATGTGGCGCTTCCATGACTTGCTACAGTTGTCGGTCTTGTCACTGTCCCCTTCGACTAATTTGCACTCCACCGCATAGACTGTTTTAACTTGTCGACTTCACTTAGTCTCAACGACTGTCGATAAATCCGCCTTGTCCTCCACGCTTGTCTTCTGCCGCATCTGTCGATGTCGCATCTCGACCATCTTGTCGACTTTGTCGACCATACTTCAACAGTTTGCCTGGCTTCAACTGCTAGTGTCCTTCGCACCAGTGGTCGTCGGCAATTCCCGTGGTCGACTGTGGATCAACTTCGACTATTTCACCTAGCCTCGCGATGCTCCTGCATCATATTTCAAGTCAAAAGATCTAAAAGTCAAATAAAAGCTAAGATGAAGAAGCGGAAATACACACGGTTCAAGGTTTAGGTTTGAGAATTAATATGTAAATATATATTTGACCTCCTTGTTAAACGTATGTAAATTTAGGTGAGACTTAAATGTATGTAAATTTAGGTGAGACTTAAACGTGATGTATTTTTGAAATCCGTATTTTGTAAGTGTGTTTATAAATCATGTTTATGCTGTAACTATAATAAGTAGTATTCATTGTAAATCTGTCCGGAGATTCTCATTTAAACCATGATGGACAGCATCTTAATTCAACATTAAATAGGTTTTTACATGACAGCTCTAAGTTGGTATCTCATCGCCCAGCCTTGTAGTGGTTCGAGGAAGATCAAGGACCCGTTGTTGTTTATACATTTCAGTTAATGAGAGCCAACGGGTTGCAAAACTTATTGAAGTTTTCTGGCCTTGTGCCAAGCCGTTGAGTTTTCAGGCCGTTTGTATAAATATTTTTTAATAATAAAGTTTATCATTGACGGCTGGATTATTTTCGTTTTTGGTTTTATTTACAGGACCCTCTATGCTTGGCTGCGCCCCTCTCAGATTTCACAGAAGCTAAGCCAAACTACTTTCATATAGATAAAGCAAAACTGCTATTTCATTATTTATTTATTGTAGACATTGATTATGGTAGGAGATGCAACCAAGATTTTAGTTCAGACTCTCAGAGCAAGCTCCCCATTGCCTATTCATGTGTCATACTTAACACAATTTGGAATTGGACTTGAAAAAGTACGGTCTTGTGCTGTGCAACGTACGGTTAACAGTTTCATGTGCAAATCCCGAATAACATTTGAAGGGATGGGTTTCAATTGAAGGATGTAGCTGATGAGACCTTCAGAAGACAGGGCCTCTTCATACCTTACGCAAATATGCTATATCATCAGCATATCTTATGCAAATATGCTATATCTTCAGCATAGATCTATCTAAAAAGGGATCTATCAAGCGAAGAGGGATGAAAACTATCAGAAGTGCAAATTCTTTTTTAAACTGGAAATGTTGACAAAGTGTATAATGTAATGTTTATGGTTTTAATTTAAATGAGCCTTTTAATTTAAATAGACCTCTTGTCTGCAATGACACAAGCTTCATAAGCTTCTAATTATCTTTAATGTAGTCTTCTGAGCATTCTAAGCATTATGATTATAGCAATTGCAGGCTCTGTGTATGTGTATAGAGAAATGGATTCGACTTTCACAGACAAGTGATTACAGGGATTGTCATTTAGCAAATTGCACCACTATCTTGTCACTATCCTTTTTGTAGTTTCCTTTGCTCTAAGAACTCACCCTCCTCACGTATCCTTCAATGTGTCTATAGAATTCAGAAGCAACGCTGCTAACTCTATTTTTTTTTGGCTTACTCACCCTCCTCGTGTATCCTCCAATTTGTCTATAGAATTCAGAAGCAACGCTGCTAACTCTATTTTTGAATACAGAAACAACGCTTCTAACTCTAATTTTTTTTGTCACTGTTTCAAATGCTTTTATGGAAATCAAGGGCATATATGAACTCTCTACATGCTAAATTACAAATGCAAAGTAAGTTACAAAGCTTCATTAAGAAAAAATAAGTTAAATTCCGGATTCAAAATGCTTGTATGTACATAACCACTAGCGTAAAGCTCTTGCATAATGCCATTAACAAATTAGTATAGCCTTTTGGTTCATAGCAACTATTTTGAACAGCGTTAATTCTCAGTGTACAAGTCTTTCTATCAAATATATTGAACAGTGTTAATTCTCAGTGTACAAGTCTTTCTATCAAATCTATTGAACCTACTTTTATATGATCTCTTTGTTCTTTAAGATTTTGTCACTTGTTGTAAATTCTTTTGAATAATAATTTTTCCAAAATTACATTAAAAAATACAAGATACTTAAAAAATTCTTGTGACATATAGATTCTTGTGCTAGATTATTGTTTATGGGTTCAATGCCCTCTTTGTTTTGTTGTAATTCCACTGCATGTTATTGCTATCTATTTAGATTTTAGAGCAAAACAACTTCTACCTTATGATAAAAACAGCTTTTAGCTCTTGCCCTTTTCATCTACTAAAGCTTCAAGGTGCAGGGACATTGCTCTTCTGTCAAAAAAATTTGTGATTGCTTTTTATAAACTATGCACTGGTTATGGATCCAAAATTATTCAGTTACTCCTTATAAAATCAAAGAGTTAATTTCCTTTAACCATATTATTTTGAAAAATTTAATCTTTGGGAAGAAAAGTTGCCTTGGTTGTTTCTGATTATTTATGGTAGTTATGGATTCCAAATGAATCATGTATTCCTTAAAATATCATGAAAAAAGTTGTGGTTGTTTTTATGGATTATACTATGATAGTTATAGAGTAAATCCATCTTTAAATTTATAATTTTATAATTTATATACTTTTAAAATTGATTTATCACAATAAATATAATTTATTTCAATTTCATAAGTATATTATAAAGTTATATTTTTAAATTTTAAAACTTAATTTTACCTTAAATATATTTTATTTATTTCATATTACAGGTAGCCATTTACCCTTCAGTACATGTAACAAATCTCATTCAAACTAGAGGGAACTTTAGAGTGCAACTTCTCTATTCACAAACCATACAATGATACAACACCATGTAGCAACAGCTACGTTGTTTTGTGTAGTAGTTGTGCTGGTACAGAACCATACAGCACCACATAAGTTGGTATAACTATTTACATGTTGGTAATAATTACATAAGAATCTCATTTGGTATCTAACTTTGTACAGAGGCGTTAAATTAGAAAGACAAGTTTTCATCAGATGAAAGACTAGTACTGTATGAGAATAATTGCAGAGCTTGATCGAAATGTAAAGCTTTAGCAACCAAATACTCATTCCATGTTAGTGATTTGTATAACAGCGGATGATTGGAATCCACTAGTTGTGGCACTGGCATGATAACATCACGAGGTGGAGGACCCCATAGGTAGGCAATAGAAAGTCTGCTTCTGCTTCTATTAGCCACTGCTCTGTGCAATCTACTTTTATATATTCCATTACTTAGGATCTGCAATGGCAACACCGTGTACAGATCAGTTTAAACGTTTCAGATTCAAAATAAAGATTCATATTCAAATTACAGCAAACATCTCCCAGCCATCTTTTAGCTGCAATCATTCTTACCTGCAGCAGGTCCCCAACGTTAACTACCAATGCATTGGGGATAGCAGGAACTGTAACCCATTCTCCTCTCTGTTGAATTTGCAGGCCTGCAACTTCACCTTGATAAAGAATAGTCAGACAAACAGAGTCGGTGTGAGGTGCCAAACCCATGGTTCTCAAGGGCTGTGGACATGGAGGATAATAATTCATCTGTAAAGCTCCTGCCTGCAGTCCTTTGCCATAATTCTCATCATGAATTCTGCACCACCTCATGAAATCTCCTGTACTTAACCCCAGACTTCTTCCTATCAACGACATCATCTTCTTCACAAGTTTCTTCATTGCGTGGTCGTATTCCTCTATTATTTGGCTACACATAAACATTATTCGACGAGTTTCAATAATGCATTTATTTCACTGTACACATACATCATTGGATAAGTTTATTCCACTATGCATATACATTAGTGGACAAGTTTCTTGCCATGCAAAGAATCAGCAGCTATTTTAAAATATCAATTCATGTAAAAGGCATACATAAAGAGACATTATTCATTATTATTGAAGCTTTCAGTGAACAGGGTTGGGACACTTTGAACCTTTATGGTAAGATGCTTGAAGCTTACAGTGAACAGGGCAAGTATGTTTTTTGGGAGACTTGAACTTTTTATGGTAGGATGTTGTTTTCACCTACCTCCAATTCAGTGAACAGTGAAAGCAAGTTGCTAGGAGATTTGTATATTTTATTCTAAGATATTGTTTTCACTTATTTAGAAAACATGTTATTATTATTATTAATGCTTTCTAAAAATATTTTTAAATAAATAAAAATATTTTTTAACTAAATAAATATCATTTTACAAATTTTTGAAATTGTATTATTAAGAAAATACAAAGTGTTTTTTTCACTTACTATAATAAACATCTATCTTTACGTAAATGGAAATTATTATCTGAATTTTTTCAAATTATTTAATTTGAATCTACTTTAATAATCAAGATAACAATTTTTATATAACTAACAAATCAAATTAATATAAATAAATTTTATTATGATATTTTTAACATTGATATGATATTTTATGTTTTTAAAAATTTAGATAAATAAATAAATATTTTTATACTTATAGGTGTTTATATCTTAGAAATTGGGGTGGACTATCATTTATGCTTTTCCTAGATTGAAGGAGAATGGGACAAGTGTATTGTACATATTGATTTTATATTCATTCAAAATTCAAAATAAACAATTATAAAAAAAATATAAAAAATAGCTCATACTTGATGCATGGATAACTTCTAACAATGCATGGATAACATGTAATAGACAACCCATTTAACTAAAGAAGGTAACAAGTAATGAGGCATAGACAACTTGTGATTTCAACTAAGCATGGAGAACAAGTAATAGATAACTTGTTCATGGCACTTAAATTGTGACCTATTGGTATTCACAAGTTAAGTAATTTAACTAGCTTTGCTCGTATATAAAAAAATTGATTCTATCTATTATAAATATAAAATCAATTTAAGTATACCAAAAACTTATATATATATATATATATATATATTCATTTCATTTCATGCTAATTACAAATCTTTTTAAGAAAGAGTAAACCTATATTTAAATATAATGTTTAGTATTGATATAAATTTAAAAAAAAACTCAAAATTTTAAATAAATGTTTATATATATAAAATAAAGAATAAACTTTATTTGGTTATATTGGAAATTAAGATAAATCTAAGGTGCAACCAAAGTGAAAAACAAAAACCTATTTAATGTCTATTATATTGGAAATAAAGATAAATCTAAGTTGCAATCAAAGTGAAAAACAAAAACCTAACTCTGACTTATTACCAAAAGTGTGAAAAACAAAAACCGAACTCTGACTTATTACCAAAAGTGCTGATGATCTTCTGGCCACAGTTTCTTGGCATCTTCCACGGGTGATCCCACAGAAGTGAACCCCTCCGACCACATGAGTTTCCTGAAGAAAGGTGAGATCCTTGCAACTCCATAACCAGTAACTCCATCTGGAGCTCTTTTAGCGTTGAGTTTTTGCTCGAATGGCAATGAAAACAGCCCACGTCCTTGCATATTAATGTTCTCCAGAAGCTTTTCAGATACACCATGATTGATAATTTGCATGAAGCCCCACTTCTTACAAGCAGAACCGATCTGTTCTATGATGTTTTGTTGTTCTTCTTCTCTCCAAAGCCCCTGCAAATCTATCACTGGGATCATAACATTCTCGTTAGCAGCAGCAGAACTATGTGGAGGATCAATATCCTCAGACCATATATAGTTTTCGGGCACATCTTGCATGGAGCTGATATCAAAGGGTGAGTTTTCCTTCGATGTTAAACTTTTGAAAACATCAGTTAATGAAGCCATGTGTACACAATTTCACATTTCTAAACAAAACAAAAAGTTCGAGTTCTTCTCACATTTCTAAAAGAAAACAAAAGGTAATTCGAGTTCTTCTCATAGAGAAAAACACTCAGATCTGCATCTCACTGTCATCATCATACAGATATACATATCTTTTGGGCATTCAAGAGGCATTATATAGGAGAACCTTAGGGTTCGTCTCTGCTCCCTTCCTTTACAAGCCTAGTGGCACACAACAAGAATGAGGCCAAAAATTGATATGATAGTCTCTTGATCTTTACCTTCATGATTGTATGTTGAAAAAGAACGAAGCCAAGCATGATTTGATATTCTATCTTTTTCACACAGACAAAACCTTTGTTAATGGTGAGCCGCGCTCCACGTGAAGTTAATTAGAGAATAACAATTTTCATCCTCTGGTGTCCCGTCAGTTCAAGTCCTTGCTACCAGAATGATCTTTGCACTTCCTGTTTTGCATTTCCTTCTTTGTGAACTCTCGCTCATGATAAGTCCAAGAATTTTGTCCTTCCCACCATTTAGATTTTAGCAGCTCCTCACCTTTCTCCCTGTCATGATGGAAAATCGTTTGTCTTCAAACGTTTGTACTATTTCAGCGCAAGATCAATCAATCTTTTCTCAACCATTTTGGCACTTACCATTTTTTAGGAAGCTTGCAGGATGTCACTGAACTTATGCTTTGTTCTTTTGAAAACGACAAAGGTGATAGAAGCATCGCACTACAATAGACCAATTATACGATCATACTGTTTATTTGAATTTATCACTTTATTTTTTGCTTCAAAGTGTTTTGAAGTGCCTTCATTGATTTTTATTAGTTAATTAAATATATCATATTATAATTGAATATATCATATTATGCAAAATCATATCAAATTTTATTAATATATTTAATTTAGTTAGGTTGTCAAAAGAGTGTCTCCGAATCATAAAAGTTTTCTATGGAATATACTCTTTTATGTAAATTATATTATGAAATATGATTCTATGATATATTGGAATAACTTTTGTTAATATAAAATCTTTTCTTTTGAACAGATTCCAATTCCAATTAAAATGAATGAAGTAAAACCATATCTAAAATAATATACTTCAAAATTTATAATAATTGAAAATCTTTTGTTAATATAAAATCTTTTCTATTTTACAGATTCCAATGCCAATTAAAATGAATGAAGTAATACCATATCTAAAATAATATACTTCAAAATTTATAATAATCGAAAATCACAAAATATATTTAATTAATTTAATTTTTTAATTTAAGTTTAATAATTTAAAAAATAATAATATAATTGTAAATTTTTAATTAATTTTTTTTTTATGATTTTTAATCATAAAAATAGAAATTTTCTCATCATCATTAATATATATATTTTAAAATTAATATACAATATAAATATTAATCAAACATGCAGTCTAAAAATTCTACAATTTGATCTTAAATAGATGAAGATGCTAAATTCATTTCTACCATAAAAAAATCTCAATAAAAAACAATTAGTTAAACATGACTTTAGATCTAAATGGTCCAATTTTTAAACAACTCCTTAATCAAATTGATATATAATAATTCAATACCTAAAAATATACACCATAAATATTAATCCCGTAAATATATATCTTTGAACTCATATTAATCTTATTCTTTAAATAAATTATAAAAAGTAAACTAACGTCCAATACTTTTAAATATACACCATAAATATTAATCGAAAAAATATATACTTTAGATACATATTAATATTATTATTTTGATAAATTATAAAGAGTAAGCTAATGCCCATTATTTGTATTATAATTATTTTGTATATTTCTTATAATACAATTTTATAATCAATTACTGAAGTTATTCATATGTAAATATGACATCTATCATTTAGATTTAATTACATATTTTAACTATTTGTATTATACTTAATTGTACTATATATATATGATAGTTTCTATATATAATTATAATTAGATAATGAAGTGTTATTCTCATAATTTATTTTGGTTTTTCTCCTATCAAATCAACTTCAATTTGTGTGTCCTTTATGTTTAATGATAATCTTTTTGTATTAATACTAAATTTAAGTGTAAATTTAATTACTAATATAAAACTATTTTATCAATATATTTGCATGATCTATAGAAGCATAAGTTAGTTTTAACTTAAATAGATATTTTGTTAAAATACATTTCTTGACAAACAAGAAATCATGATTTTCAATTTGAAAAGAAAATTTTGAAATTTGACATAAATTTCCTAAGAAACATCATTATTAAAGATGATAACTCTCATAATTCTAGATACTTATTATAGATAATAATTCTTATAATTATAGATTTTTAAGGTCTAATAAATCAAAACTATTTTAAGTGGACATTAACTATATCATCATCATTATCATTTTCATTATAATTTTAATGAAAACAATTTATTTTCTCATAATTTAGATATTTGAAATATTTTTTAAATTTTGAATGTTTAAATCTTAAATTCTAGCCCTTTTATTATTATTATTTTCTTTATTATTTTTATAATTTTAATAACAAAAAAATATTTTTTTAAATTTAAATAATTTATACCACATTATATAATATATTTATTTGTTTTCCCCAGATGTGGGTGACCATGCGCTCTCCACCTCGTCCACTACGCACATGGATCAGATGCACACTCGACCTACCTCACATGGCGACGTCCTTAGCATGTATGAACCTGGCCATGAGATGATGTTAGCCACACACCTGTCAGCTTGCTCCACTGGACGACATTCCACCCCGGGTGACGACGATTATTTAAGGCTGGAGGACGAGGGTGATGATCACAATATCCTTCGCGTGTGTCTAGAATGACATTCTCTCTCAGCTGGTGTGACATGCATTCAATTTTGCCACCCTTACCAAAGATGACAGTCTGTATGATTTATTGCCTCCACAGGAGGAACTTGGCTAGGCCCTTTAAAGGCTTTGGTCGACAAGTTTTCTAATCCTACTGTTGCGTTCTGGTTATTCTTTGTGGCTCCCTTTGTTGAGTTTAGGATACTCTTTGTGGTCTTCCCTGTTTCTCTCATTGCCATGACGCCATGCAATAGAGGTATATCTCGTCGCAGCAGTGGTAGAAATAGCTCTAGTCGAAGGTCCAGGGTTGCCATGGACTGGACTGTCATGGACGGTTATGTTGAGCACATCTCTGCGTGGACTCACAGCCTAATTGATGGATGGGAAGCTCGTAGGGTGACGACTCTGCTCACCTCTAGCAGCAATGGTGGTGCCATAAATCACTATTGGCTGTTAAAAAATATGATGAGTACCCTTGTTGAAGAGATAGAGGCAAGCTGGCAAGCTAGCACCAGCATTGTGAGGAATATCAACTCCAGCTTGAAAGAGGTCATCGACCACTCCAATACCTTGTACGCCAATATGACCTGGGATATTTTCTCCCTGGGTGGCAATTCTGAACCGGTCGTGCAAGAAAACAATGAGGACGCAGCAGCTCCTGAGGCTCCAAAACATGGGTCTGCATAGAAAAAGTACAAGGTAAGAAAGGATAAGGGCTTGGCTCCTGTAACTCTCGAGAACGATGCTGCTCAGGATGGTACGTGTGCTCTAGGTTCTCCCTCTCCTACTCTTCCCCCTCCGGGGACTTTTGAATATTTCTATGTTTCCTGTCCCATCCTCGAGGAGAAACCAGACGAGCCACCAACAAATTGCTAAATGGACTGCCACAGCTCTGAGTCATCTCTATGATTATCAGCTTTTTTGTTTTCATTTTTTGTATGGTTAATTTTACAGCACCACCAGACAGTATGAAACTTTATTTTTGAAGCAAGTCCCAGTCTTTTTATGAGCAGACCATACCCGGGAGGTCTATATTTTGTATTATGTCAGTCATTTCAGTATTTTTGAGCGATTGGGATGGTGGATTCACCACTTGAGGCCTCCCCAATCTGCTACAAACAATTTGGCTCTTGATGTATCTTTTAGCTCCGTTAATTAAATTCCTATCTACAATTTACAAATATATATATATATATATATATATTTATTTGTTACAAAATATTTCACAACATACTAATTATTTGCATACCACATAATGCTATAAACATTTTATTATTTTATGGTCTAAGAATTTTAAAATATATCTTCTTGGATCATTGTCTTTATTAAATTTATGAATTATTAAAAAAAACATCACACACACACACACACACACACACACACAAATATATTTGTTACTATGAAATATAACAAAGATATAATATGATACCACATATAACTACAGAGTAGTCACATTATAAAAATAAATTATATGACACCATATAATTACCAAACAATCACACTGAAATAATTTCCAAATCCTTTTACATATTATTCTACAATCATATTGAAATAATTTCCAAACTTTTTACATATAATTATGATGATGATGCCGATTAACTTCCACTAAAACCAACTTTGGTCTATTGGACCGTAAGAAGGTTATTACTTGGTTTGCTTTAAACTTTTGTTCCTATGCTCAAAAATCTTAGAAAGAAGATTTCCAAGATCACTATAGTTTTGGAAAGTCAGGAGGTTAGAAAGGTTTGTATTGTAGAAAATACTATGAAACTCATATCTAATGTGGGTGTAAGCAGGACACTCTAAGATAAAGCGATTTTCATCCTCAACGCTCATAGATGCACAAAGATGGCAAACCCTTTCCTCCCACAGAGTTTTGGGAATAGACCAATGCCCTATTTCACTTTGGAGCTCGTGAGAGTTCGTTCTAATCTTGGCTATATTCATTTTCTTCTTTGAACTAGTTACTATCGAGAGATAATTCTGATCTTCCAAATTAGGGTTAATGACCTCCTTATAGCATCTTAGTTTTCTCTTAATCACTAAATTTTCCTCGCCCCACAATTTCTCTTTAAACTTAGAAGAAATAATATTTTTGACATTATCGATATTCTGCAAAGTGGCGTTTTCATCAATGCCCCAATGATCTAACCAAGCCATCATATATTTACACCAACTCCACTTGAGGCGTAATTGGTTTTGAATTGAATTTAAAGCAATTTTAGGAAGTCTCTCGTTTTCCATGTTATTTATCTTGTTCTTGTACATCAGGTACCTAGTCATAGCCATGCTCTCGATGGGGGAAATACCCACTTCTAAGAGGAGAATATGATAAGGTGTGTTGATTGTAATTTTGAGGTTAGAAGTTATAAACCGCTTTTGGATTTACTCAATATTTCTCCAAGATTCTATAGAAATGTTGCACCTCCATGCTTCACAACCATATAAGATAACGAGGATGGCAAGAGTTTCAAAGAGGAACTTCTTTTTATCCCACATGAGCAGGTTGGTTGATTTACAATTATTTTCAAGACAAAAATAAGCTTTCCATCCTCCATTAATACTTTTCTCAATGTCGTGGTTCCAATTGAGCTTGTGATGAATATCAATTCCAAGATACTTGTAAGAAGTCACTTTCTCGAGTTTATTGCTATCATAAATAAAATTTGCGTAGGTGTTTTCTTAGATTTTATAATCATAACTTTTGTCTTTTCGGTGTTAATAGTCATACCCATGTTAGAGCAGAAATATTTGAGAATTCTTAATTGTTTATTGATATCAAAGGGGCACCTTGTCATAAGAACAATATCATCAGCATAAAGTAGGAGGATGATAACTATCCCAGCTAAGATCGTGTCAGCACAACCTGCTTCTTCTAAACACCTTTCTAGTTTATCGATGTAAATGCCAAAAAGGGTAGGGGAGAGGGGGAACCTTGCTTAACTCCAATATTACAGTTTATATCCATTGACCATCCCTCATTATTCTTAAACTTGGAAATGAACTTTTCGTATAAAATTATCGTGGAAGCTCTCAATTCAAAAGGAACATTAAGCTCCTCTATATTATTCCACAGCTTATTTCTAGGCATTGTATCAAAATATTTCCTAAAGTCCACAAAGCAACAAAAAAATATGACTTATTATTACGACAATCCTTTGCAATGATCGTAAGCATAAGGAGGTGGTTTGTGGTTGAATGATTCCTTCTAAAACCTACTTGGACTTTATCCCTCTTACCTTCCATATCTATCCATTCGTTGATCTTCTTTTCTAAGATAATACCATATAACTTGGCTAGGAGAGGGATAATCATAATGGTCCGATAATTAGAGGGGTTATTTTTATCGCCACTTTTGAAAATAGGAATAATGAGTATTAGAGTCCAAGGTGTACGGAACCCTTGCAGCTTGACTGCTAAATTAAAGAGTTTGTGGATGTGCAGGATGAGGACAGACCCCCCAATTTTTAAGATTTCTTCTTGGTAGCCTTCAATGTCTTTGGATTTTCCATTTTCTAAGTGCTTAACCCCGAAATCTATGTCTTTTAATGAGAATAATTATTTCATTGTAAGGAGGGTTTGAATGTTATCTCTGATATCCTAGGATTCGTAAATATTTTTAAGATGTGAATTCCAATCTTTTAAAGAAATCTTATTATCTTCTTTTGTTTTGCGATTTAGAATTTGCCTCCAAAATTTCTTAGGAGCCACCTTGGAGAGGTGTAAGAGATTTTCCTTCCGCTTATTAAGATAGTGCCTTTTTTTCTTTTAATTAGGGTTTTGTAGTGATTTATCTTGTCCACTTTTATCGATTTTGCAGTAGCTTGCTTAATTTCTTTTCTCTCATTTTTACACTCTTGATCATACCAGGGGTTGGTTATACTATCTCTCTTTTTAAAATACCTAATAAAAACATCGAAGAAGGATTGTGAAAAATTTCAAATGAGTGACCCTCCCAAACCTCCTCAACAATTAAAATGAGTGACCCTTGAAGACCTCTGGAGATGCCATACTCTTACATCTAGATGTAATCCATATTTATATCATCCATATACTTATTCATTCCCTTTTATGTATACATGATGGAAATGAATTAAGTTAAAAACTAATTTATAATTTTGAATCTTTTAAAAACTGAGCCTTAAGATTTGAAATTTTGAAGCACTTTTTTTTAGCAATTTTAAATTCATTAATTTAACATTGTTATTTGTACCCTTGCCCCCTGTTTAATTTTAACACATGAGAATAAAAAAAAACTATCTCTTCTCTCTTCTGCCCCATAGATAAGAGGGATTCCCTTAGCAAGCCCCAACAATGTATGTCCATGCTGTATATTTATCAATCTGCTCATAAAATTTTCTTTGATGTTTTGTACTTTGAGTTTTTTTAAAAATTTCAAGAATGGAGTTAATATACATAGTTCACTGATTAGGAAGAATATATCTATCTTCAAATGTGTATATATTACAAGAAAAACACAACCCCTATGTTATAATCAAGGAAGGAATTTTAACCTTTTCAAAGTTGGATTGAAGCATCGAATTTTCAACATTTCCTCAATAGAAACCCCCACCCAAATATCCCTTAGATCAATAAGATATTCGATATCTTTTCAAATGTGAATAATGCATGCAATTCATGTTAGTCAATGTTGTATTTTTTCCTCATTTTACTTACACAAGGAACACCTACTTGTTCCATTCCTACTTTTGTTTTGAAAGACCTCTTGAGTAAGTGCCTTATTACTAAGATAAATCCATATAAAAACATGTGATTTTAATCAAAATTTGAACTTTCATATGATAATCCACCGCCAAATTTTTAGAGTTTGTACTTTAATTCAATTTAACTAGGATCTTTAACTAAAAGAAAGACAATCACAAAAAAAAAACACAATAATTTTCCTCGGGGAAACCATAAAGGAGAAAACCCCAGAAGTTCCTCAAAGATAGATTAGTCACTAATACAATATCAACCAATATAGAAAACCAAAATGTAAGATGTCGTCTGCAGCTCTCTCTCTTTCTCCTCCAACAAACTTGTATTCTTTTTCTCCTTATGCGATCTTGAGTGAGTGAGTGGTGTGTCCAAATGAGAGAGAAAGCTCTCTATTTATACTTTATGTGTGGGTGACCTTTTTACTAATGGGGCCAACCTCACTAACCTCACTAGGACAAATTGTCCTAGGGAGACTCAATAATACATTTTACATTTATTCTTTGGGGTGCTATTTCCCCGACTTACAATGGAGGCTTTACCTCAATGACCTTGTATGACCAAACATAATAATAACATCCCCGAACGGAGGAAAAACATCTCTGTCAAAGGTACAAGTAAAATACAATTAATAATATAAATACAAAATACAAATGAATATCTTCCAAAGTTACATTTACAACAACACTCCCTCTTAACTAGGAAGGTATTTTCTCAACACATTCATCATCACTTTGGACACAAATTATGGACATCGTCATCATTGTTGGATCATCATCAATGTTGGATCATCATCATCAACGCTGGATCATCATCATCACTGTTGTAACAATCCTCATCCCATTGATCATTGATTAGTGACATCTCTCGAATCTAACTGTCATAAGAATTTCTACAGATCCAACCCTTTTTCATGCTGGATGTAGGCCTATCTCTCATCTAAGTCTTCATCATATCTACGAGCAAGCCATCATGTAGGTATAGCCTAGGACCACACATTACATTGCCAGAGCAATCACCTGCATCTACTACTATCATCTCATTGTATCCATATCATCTCATCACACATGGTGAGCATCCCATATGCACACATCGTGTCCAATAGACCACCCGTGTCTCCCACCCAGTGGGTACTTCCCAGGAGCACCCCAGGTGCATTACGTATCTCAATGGTCAGCCCGTGTCTACAACATGTGGGTACATCCCAAGAGAACCACAGGTGCATTATGTTCCAAGGACCACTTGTGTCTCTCCACCATGCGAGAACCATCCTAGGCGCACACCAAGTTTCTTTGTGACCGTTGTACTTCTCGGCGTCTCCAGTATGTGGGCATAGCCTAGGAGCACCTCAGGTGCATTATGTCCCAAGGACCACCTGCTTCCTCCACCATGAGAGAACAAGCTCTCGTGCATCTGCATCTTTCGGTCTCATCACTCCCTCTTTCGAGGAACCTCGATCTGGATAACACCAAGCCTCTCTATGAAGTATTCAAACTTCACTCTGGTTAACTACTATTTGCTCGTCTGTCACCACATACTGGAGCTTCGTTTCTCCTCTCTGCACCATATCTCGGATATAGCAGTATTTGATCTCAATATGCTTCAACTTGTCATGGACACCGGGTTCTCATAAAACTTAATGCAACTCTGGTTGTCACAGAAGATACAAGTCACCTTGAGCTAGAGATCAAACAAATATGATAGTAGCTTTTGAAGCCATACTGCCTCACAACTAGCCAAACAAGCTACAACATATTCTTCTTCGGCTGTACTCAGTGCCACACATGACTGCTTCCTGCTAAACTAGGAGATCATACTATATCCCATACTGAAGTAGCATCCCGAAGTGCTCTTCCTATCTATGGCACTTCCTGCCCAATCCAAATCAACACAACCATGAAGGTTAATCCTTTGATTTGCCTCATAATTGAGCCCATACTCAACTTTACCCTTTAGGTACCTCAATATATGCTTTGCAGCAAGCATGTCATATCCCCTTCCATCAATCCAGTGCAAAGAAGGAAACGTGACCAACTTACCAGGCTTATTTGACAATCTCAGCCCCATACATTACTCAGAAATTCATAACAATTAAAATCTTCTGTTTGCAGACTCATACCCAATATAAACACAACGGAAATAAACATATTTGTAAGTACACAAACATTAATGCATCATCATATTTAAAACAGGCATATGATGGTTCATCATGCAGAGAATTCAATCTCGTTGTCATGCTATGCACAGACTTGATATCAATTCCATTATCATGAATAATTATCATTCAGAATTAACAAATTGCAAAACACAGAATGCATATAATTACACCACAGAGAATACTTATCTTTGAGATGAAGTTGTCCAAACAACTGGCTATGTGAGAGCAATGTTCCAACCAACCATAGATCTCTGTCCATCTTATATTCTTTTAGTTGAGAGATCACCCTCGAGCTGGGCTGTGTATCCACTAAGGAGGAACTAAACAGGCTCACTCACAACCATGGTTTCACTCAACAACTATGCTAAGCCAACACATAGTTGGGTTCATCAAGCATACAAAAGACAAAGGAGGGAAATCCTAAGCCAGTGAGCTCATTCACAGAACTACATGCATCTCAATTAAACTCAACAGTTATGGCACCCAGAATACCTACCACACCCAACACAAGGAAGGTCCCCTTCTTTGCTGCACAGTCCCTCAGGCGTCCCTTCCCTCCAGTGCTCTTCAGGGTGGGCATAGAAAGGTCCAACTGCTAATTCCTTGAGATTCTAGCCTTCACTGGGTTTATCAAGCAAACCTAACCTTTGCTCAGTCATTCACACTTGGATTTATCACAATTCTATTATCCAATAACTCAATCTCGTCACTTCATTTCTAGGCAAACTCAACAGTTATAGCACCCATAATACCTACCACACCCAACACAAGGAAGGTCCCCTTCTCTGCTGCATAGTCCCTCAGGCATCCATTCCCTCCAGTGCTCTTCAGGGTGGGCATAGAAAGGTCCAACTGCTAATTCCTTGAGATTCTAACCTTCACTGGGTTTATCAAGCAAACCCAACCTCTGCCCAGTCATTCACACTTGGATTTCTCACAATTCTGTTATCCAATAACTCAATCCCGTCACTTCATTTCTGGGTTGTAAAAACTGGGTTTTCCAATGGATTTCGGGGTATATAATACTCTCAATTTCGCCTCAAGGTTCATATCTATGGATCTCCCATTGGATTTCACTGTCAAATACCAAATTTGGGCGTTTATGGCTCTTCAAAACGTGGGTTCTTGCAAAGTTGCGATTTCTGGTTTTTCTCACTGCTGGGAATTCGTTTTTGGATGAAAAATGATGCTTGGTTCTTCAACCATGGAATGGGAATGAGGAAAAATCCATTCCCATGAGGTAGAGTGACTTGTGGTACAAGAAAACAGAGCCCATACTCTTCCATATGAATTTCTGGGCTGCCCATGCTCCATTAAAGCCATGGACTGAAATCTTCAACAATTTCCTTACAACAGAAATAAATGTCATCAAGGAAAGTTAATTGGGTTCTCACAATGACATTTGGCAGCATATGGTTCATACCCACAGCCCCCTCACCACTCCCTAGTGGATACACATGGCCCCTTCTCATTCGTTGCTTCCATAGCCAATTTTGGTATTTAATTGCAATATCAAATATTTACATCATTTACAATATTCTATGGCTTAATAGCACATGGGTAACAAAATATCAAATGCTTGTCCATTTGAATAAAATCCAAACATACACTAGCGGGGCCTTGGCCTTGAGCTCCACGCTAGGGAAACATACATCGCATATATACAATATTTACATTAAAAGCCAATATTTCACAAGGGTCAAAATTGGGGTATTACAAATCAGGTGAACATGTCTCGGATCTGTGTGGATCTGGCTCAGGATGTTCATAGAAAATCATATATTTGGTCTCATGTTCATCAAATACATCAAAAAACCAATCATATGTTGGTACATCGTGGTATCAACTGTCTCTGATGAAGCCTCACATAGTCACTTCAAGTTCGATGCCATTGGTGTGGCCATTTCCTTGCAATCCATCATTTTGAACCTCATCAAAATCTCCACTGCACACTTTCCTTGATCAAGGGAGATCCCATCCGCACTCTGCCACACCTCCATGCAGAAGAAGTAATGCATCATTCCCAGTTCCTTCATCTTGAACTCTATGGCAATATTCCTCTCTGCATATGAAATGAACTCATCCTCACCTGTTAGGAACAGGTCATCTACATATAGCAGAAGTATCACTGGTCTTCTTACCTCAACCTTGAAGTAAAGGTTGGAATCCGCTTTACTCTTGGTAAATCCTAACCTCATCAGGAAGTTGTCCATCCTGTCGTACCATGTCCTGGGTGCCTGCTCAATCCGTAAAAGGATTTCTTTAACTTGCACACATGAGTCTGTCTTTCATGTGTCTCAAATACCAGTGGTTGATCCACGTACATTTCCTCTTCAACTACACCATTCAAAAATGTTGTCTTGATGCCCATCTGGTGTACCTTCCATTTCATTACTGCAGCCATTGTAGGTATATATATGATGGAAGTGTATCTTGCTACAGTTGCAAACATCTCCTCGTATTCTATGCCTTCTAGGAGATGCCACATGCCACAAATATTGCCTTTTGTTTTTCAATGCTACCATTTGCAGCATGCTTGATCTTGTATATCCACTTCGAAGTCACAACAGACTTCCCTTATGGTCTCGGAACTATCTCTTAGACATCATTCTTCATAATCGACTGGTACTCCTCGATCATGGCATCATTCCATTCTTTCTTCTCTACTGCTTCTTCGTAGTTGGAAGGTTCTTTATCAATGATGTCACATATCATAGCCACATAGCTGGAGTGTGGTCTTGGTCTCTTGCTTTCTCTATGCATCCCATATGCAACGCCATACTTCTCTACACCTTGTATTGCTTCTTGTGCCCATGCTAGTCTTCTCTTGTGGGAGTTCTTCTCACGAGGTGGATATACAGGTTCTTGTGGTTCTTCCATGTCACGGTATTCATGATCTTCTTGAATCGTTTCTTCCATCACTGATGTTGATCTTCTTGAATCCTAGGAAGTATATTCGGTAGGATTTCGAAGTGTCGTTGTATCCCACGAATATTCCCTTCTTTCCCGAAGGATCTAGCTTGGTTCTCTTTTCCTTAGGGATGTGTGTGTACACTAGGCAGCCAAATATCCTGAGATGGTTGACTTCTGGTTTCTCATCTAAGAAATCTTCTTCGGGAGTCTTGTTGCTCAATACTCGGTGAGGTGTGTGGTTCTGTACATACACAATTGTCCTTTCTGCTTCTGCCCATAAGTGCATCGGAAATTGATCATGTAGCATTTCCTTTGCTGCTTCCATTATCGTTATTTTCTTTCGTTCTACAACGCCATTCTGTTCAGGACTGTAAGGAGTGCTCAACTTCCTCTTAATCCTATATTCTCTACAAAGGTCCTTGAATTCTTCCGAAGTGAATTCTCTTCCATTATCCAATCGTAGGGTCTTGATCATTTTCTCAATGTGATTTTCAATCAAGGATTTGAATTCCTTGAACTTTCTTAATACCTCACTCTTTACTTTTCAAGAAATAAATCCAAGTCTTATGGGAAAAGTCATCTATAAAAGAAACATAGTATACATACTCGCTTAGTGAGTTGGATGACATGGGACCGCATACATTTGAGTGGACTATCTCCAATATTCCTTTTGCATTACTTTCTCTGCTGGGAAACACCTTCTTTACATTCTTTCCTTGCACACATCCCTTGCAAATTCCTATAATTTGTCTAGATTTCTGGTATTTTTGAAACTACTTTGCTTGCTATAGGTAGTGCTCTATAGTGCACTTGTGCAATCCTTCTGTGCCATACTTCACTTGGTTCCATGGATTCATGAACCAATGCTTGTTCAATTTGTCCCTTCAACTTGTACAAGCCTCCCTCTTTCTCTCCAATTACTATTGCATCATCTATTGTATTTCCTTTTGGCCACATTAGGACTTGGCCATCAACAAATGCAACCCCCATTCCCTTAGCATCTAGTGCTAAGATGGAGAGAATATTCTTCTTTAATACTGGAACATATAGAACATCTTTCATCTTCAAAGATTTGTCGGAGTCTAGCTTGTAGAAAGCTTCTCCACTTCCTTTGATGGGTTATTGATAATCATCCCCAAGTTTCACCTTGTGAGGTGACTCATGCTCAGATAGATTGAAAAAGGGTTCTTTGTATCCTGCCATGTGCTTGGATGCTCCAATATATACAAGCCAATCATTGCTCCCATGTGTGATAGTGCCTGCGAGTGCTGATCTGAAGACATACTCTTCCATCACTTGAAGAATCATCTCTTTCTTCTCTGGTTCTTTTCCTTGTTGGTTCATCATCTTTAGTGGTGTGAACATGATGTCTCTTCTTGTTAGTCTTCTTGGAGTATCCTTGGTTTCTAGGACAATTTCTTGAGTAATGTCCCTTCTCATCACATGTGTAGCATCTAATACTAGATAGATATTTTCTGTATCTTCTGTGTCTTCTGTGATGGTGGTCCTCCCTCTTGTTGTGATTTCTTCTAGTGTGAGATATAAGAGCTTGATCATCATTTTCTCCCATCTTCTCTTCTATTTCCACTGGCCGAGCTTCTTCTTGTGTGCATTCTTCCCATAGTCTGTTGAAGGGTATCAAATTATTTCTAGAACATATTCCTTGAATGAATGAGTCCCATGATCCTGGGAGACCATTCAAGGTGGTCATAACAATCTCTCCTTATTCTACTTTGCCTTCAACTACTTCAAGTGGCTCCTTAATTTGAGAGACCCTTGTGAAGTATTAGTGCATGGTCTCTAAAGGTTGGATCTTCACATTCTTCAGCCGATCCCTTAATTTCATTTTCCAATTGATGTTCTTCCCTTCAAATATCTTTGTCAAAGCATTGAACATCTTCTTGGGTGTCTTCAGGGATGACACATGATGGATGAGATGATCTTTAATGGAGTCTACAATAATCCTCTCGGCCTTAACCAAGTTCTTATTGTGAATAGCCTTTTCCTCATCTCCCTCTGGTGCTAGAACCTCCTCACTAACATACTTGTCCAAATCATTTTCTTCTAGTACAAGAGAGATTCTATACTTCAATGCTCGGAAGTTGTAAGCTCCCTCAAGCTTATCCTCAAGCTTGGTGTGGTGATTCATTTTGAAATGAGAATCTCAAATGGAAATAGAAAATATTTAGTTCTTACCAATTTGAGATGCTCAACCTGGTTCTAGAGCTGGATGTCCGAGGGTTTGTTAGAGAAACCCCAATTTTCCAAAGTTGAAATTTTGAACTTCTTATTGGATAGGAAGATGCGCCTCCTCAAGGTGAGTTGTCCAATGTAGTCCTTTGTCTGGATTGATGGAGGAAAACCCAAAAAGCTTGATGCCCTAGTTTTCTCCCGGCACTAGTGTCTGGGTCAAAAGTGAAAATTATTCAAACTTGATTTCGATTCCTCGAAAATATGCACCCTCCTAGGGTGAGTTAGTCTAGTCCTCTTTTTCTGATGATCTATGGAGATAAGACCTTGAACTAGGAAGCCCTAGTTTCTCGCTGTTGCACAATGCCTTCTTTTCAGGTTAGCTCTGATACCATGTTAGAGTTTGTACTTTAATTCAATTTAACTAGGACCTTTAACTGAAAGAAATACAAGCACAACAAAACACAATAGACACAATAATTTTCCTCAGGTAAACCATAAAGGAGAAAACCCCGCAAATTCCTCAAAGATAGATTAGTCACTAATACAATATCAACCAAGATAGAAAACCAAAATGTAAGATGTCTTCTGCAACTCTCTCTCTTTCTCCTCCAACGAACTTGTCTTCTGTCTCTCCTTATGCGAACTTGAGTGAGTGAGTGGTGTGTCCAAATGAGAGAGCAAGCTCTCTATTTATACTTTATGTGTGGGTGACCTTTTACCTAATGGGGTTGACCTCACTAACCTGACTGGGCTAGCCTGTCCTAGGAAGACTCAATAATACATTTTACATTTATTCTTTGGGGTGCTATTTCCCTAACTTAGAATGGAGGTTTTACCTCAATGACCTTGCATGACCAAACACAATAATAACATCCATGAATGGAGGAAAAACATCTCTGTGGGAGGTACAAGTAAAATACAATTAATAATATAAATATAAAATACAAATGAATATCTTTCGAAGTTACATTTACAACAACACAAATAAGATCATCTACCTCATCTAATCATGTAATACCCTATAATACACCATAATCTATATGCATTTCTCTTCAAGATTTTTTTGACCAAATCAATTCATCATTAGCATCCTTAATCCTTACATGAATTGAACTAAGTTTAATAATATAATTTTTGCATTACATGACATCCCTTACCCTTAACTGAAGCATTCTAACATTTTTTCATTCATTCTTACAAATATAATACATCTCAAGGTAAGCTACTTAGTTAGGAAAAGAAAACCCATTCACATGGAGAAAATTGATCAAATTATCTAGAAACTTTAACCCTTCCCCACTACCAAGCTAAGGGTATTATCCTATACTAATTTTAATTTTGTTCCCATATTTCTAGACTAGCCACCTCCTTATCAAAGGTAAGGATAAGATGATTTCCTTAAAAAATAGTTGAAACATTATGGAAATTTTTAAAGGGATTCTTAATCCAATCTTCCATTGAATCTAGCTCTAAGTTTTTATGTAATACTACCCAACACCATAAACCTTTTCCGTTTATCATCCCCAAACACATTTTTCAACCAATTCTTTACCAAATAGGTCAATGCATTTTAAGCCTCTCCCACCTAGATTTTTGGAGTAGCAAGATTCTACCACTTAACCAAGTGAATCGCCTATTTTCTATGTTTCTATATCATGTAAATCTAAATATTATTCTCTTGATTCTTTCTAAAACACCCTTAATAATCAAAGATAAAAAATTCCAATAAATAAGGATGGATTATAGTATGAATCTGACTAAAATAAGTATCCCGGCTAAATAACCATATGTTGAACTAGATAGATAATGTCTTTTAAAATTTAGCAATAACCAACCCCATTTCGTAATTCCATAACCATTATATTTCAGGTAAAATCCTAAGTAATTCAATCCATCTTGAAAATCAATATATTAAATGGGAAATATCTAACAAAAAGACATAACATTATCCTCACATACTCCCAACAAAGACACAAAATATTTGTGCATATTTATCTTCATTCGTGTAGTAGTAAAATACATATCTAATATCTCCTTAATGTTTAGAGTATCTTTTCTAGACCCATCAAAAAAAATAATATAGAAGCTACAATATCACGTTCCCTCCCATCAATCTGACTCAAGGGAGGGAACACGAACTAAATATGGGCTTACAAATTCTATCCCCATCATCATTGTCTTATGAATTCATTCAAGTAAAAACATGTGTGCGGATGTATAATGCAAGGAAACACAATAGAATAAACTCTACTACACACATCTAGCATGTAAGTTTCGAGCATAATTATAACATCCAACAATTAAAGAGATTGCATAATGTAATACAAGAGAATATTTATCTTGATGTGAAGTTGTCCTGCGGCAATTGGCTATGCAACTGCAACATTCCACCCAACTATAGGCCAACTGTGCTCATCAATCTCTCAGCACAGTTGCCACCCCTGAGCTGGGCATGATTTCAACAAGGAAATGGAACCCACTAGCTCATGCATATCCAAATATATACCACAAATCAGCCAAGCTAGTCCACAACTATGTTTATTAGGCTATCAAGGAAGTAGAAAGGAAGGGATTGCTAAGATAGTGAGTTCAATCATATAGCTATCAGTACCTCTACAAGATTCAACTAGCTTGGCACCCACAATACCTACACACCCAACACAAGGAAGTATTCCCTTCACTACTCCACAGTCCCTCAGGACATACCTTCTCTTCTAGTGCTCTTCAGGGTGTGCATAGAAAAATATCCCAAGCCCTATCATCTTGAGTGAGGTTACTCCCTCCACTAGGTTTATCAAGCCAATTCCAAATCCTCCTCTACTCCTATATTCTTACACACAATTTCAAGCTAACACAAGGGATGCATCTAACCCCAAACCATAGATATATCTCAAACACACAACGAGGCACAATTGCTAGGCAGAGAAAACTTTTAGTGGCGGCATTAAACACCGTGGGCATACCAAAATGAGATTTGAGAGGGGAAATCGACCACTGGGGAACAAAATTGTTTTTCCCACAGGTATATGAGCATTCAAATGGAAAAAACGGCCTTTATGGACCCCCAACTCGAATTCCCTTTCCTCCCAATCATTATGCAACCCAAAACCACCCTTCTTCCATCTAGAAATGAAGGAAAACACAGTAAGAACAAGGAGAAAAATGACCAGTAAGAAAAAACTGCGTGAGAGATCCAAACTAATGGATGAATGATGGATTTGGGAGAAAAAGCATGGGTCTTTTCTTTCCCAGGAAGCCAAACATTATTTTCCAAAATGATGGCTTTCCCATACACGGAATTTGGAAAGCCATACCTTCCATTTCCCAAAACAATAACTACCTCAACCACCTCTTGGAAGAATTAAATGATTAGGTGAAAAATTCAAGATGGGTAGTTGATGGTTCATGGGTTCTCTCATTAACACTTGGATTGACACTGTTGGATTCAAGGGTTTTAATGTTTCCCTCCCTATTCCTTGTAAAAATCATGCCCCCATACGCTTGTTGCATTGCATAGCTAGTTGTGGTTATTTTTATTAAAATTCATTTACATCAGATATGCCTATCCATTCAGTAGTCGGGCCTTGGCCTTCATCTCCGCACTAGGAATCCACACTAGCATATTTACATCATTTACATAGTTTAATTGATAGCATTACGAGGGTTGAACTAGGGGGTATTACATACAAAAAGAAGGTGCAAAAATTATATTGATATTCCTAACTTAATACCTTTAAAATATCCAGTCCTCTTTTCCTCATTAAGTTCCCTTCTCAACCACATAGCTACAATTGGAAACCAGAGTGGGTATAATGGACATACCTAACTCAAACATTTACTTGTTCTGAAAAAAGATGAAGCAAAAAATTTAATAGGAATAACAAAATACATAACTAAAACATGATATAAAACCCAATTGGAAAAGTATACACACAAACCTAGATGGATGATCATAGTTCTCATGTACAACCAACTGAGCTCAGTCATAGGCTATGGACAAATCCAATTTTACCATTGTAGTCAGAATCCTCTTTGTTTGATGGGATGTAATCATTTTTGGGATGTACAACAATGAACTTGTATATTTGTCTGTCCATTAAAAAATGAAACTTCTCATGTGAAATCAAATCAAATGATATCTTATTCACCCTCATGGCTATAATCTTGTCTATTATTTTATATATGCAATTAAATAATGAAATAAGCCTATATTCTTCATAAGAATTTGTCTTATCTGATTTTAGAATATGGGCAATGAATGTAGCATAGAAGATAACCTCTTCTTAGAAGATTCATATTCATCTATAATCTTCACCAAATAATCCTCTATAAACTCATAAAACCCTCAAAACAATAAATAAGCTAGGAATATTATTCTTTTGAAAACCTTCTAAAACCACCCAGGGATTCTTCTTTGAAACTTATTCTAAGAGCCTCGCACTATCATCTTCATTCCTAAAAATAGGAAAATAAGAAGTCATTTTTAACACCTTATCTATAATATCCGTAGTTTCTTCCCTTTAAATTCCTTGGAAGTGATTCATTCCCTCTTTGGTAATGTTGACTAACTATTTAGTCACACCACTCTTACTTTAACTTAATTAACAAATATACCAAAAAACATCGAAATCTAACTAATTCTTAATAGTAAATTTAAAATAATAGCATAAGAAAAACATCCCAACCACTGGCACATAATTACAGTGGGAAAACTTCTCCTCTTGAGGCAAAAACCCCACTAAACAATATTTACGATCCAAAGTGACATGTTTCTTTAAATTACACAAAACCTTTGCAACATGTTCACAATCCTACTACAAGTTCTACTACCACTACTTTAAGCTACACTTATATTCCTACTTATATTTCATGGGCTTGGTGGATTACTCTGAGAACCGACCAAGCCCCTTAATCTTGTTATTTCCTTCCTCCTTTCATACTTAATTTTTTGTCAGTTCGAGGTTGTGATATTTTGAACCAATGGATGTAGAAGCTAAATGGAACAGTATTACATTTAGCAATCCATAGAAGAGATGAGAAGAAACAAAGGATCCGAACAATGCAATCTTTATTAACCAATTGAATGCTCAAATAGAGTACATGAATGAATGCTCCGTCAATGAGATGCAAGCATTCATATATAGGTAACCAAACTAGGATTAATTACATGCATCATAAGATATAGTAAAGAATCAAGAGAAATCTCCTTGGATATCTAAGTGTTCCCTTGAGAGGTACTTATCTTGGCCATGTATAAGAAATATAGTGTTTAACTCGCCTGAAATAGCCAATCATTCCCTTGTAAGGTAGTTAACTAGGTCAAGCATGAACAATATAAAGGTTAAGGAGCCTAAAATAGGTGAGTGAGTCCTTATTAGGAAGTTAATTAGGCCATGCATGTGCAACTAGGTTTAAATAGCCTTAGAACTACCAACTAAAGTGCACTAAACTCCAAAATAAGGAGCAACTCAAATAAGTGTGCCCTTATCCCTTAAAAAAGGGGAATAAATCAAATGGGAGTGCTCTTTTCCATAGTGTTAACACTCCATATATATCAAGCTCA
The DNA here is from genome assembly GCA_027924585.1 of Larix kaempferi. NCBI lineage: Eukaryota > Viridiplantae > Streptophyta > Pinopsida > Pinales > Pinaceae > Larix > Larix kaempferi. Next base: position 12,222,565 of record BSBM01000877.1, read on the forward strand.
AAGGGTGTTCAACATTTCAAAATGAAGTGAATAATAGGATAAAATTCATGCATGGGCCAAGGGGATTCGGGAGAAGTGATTAGGATCCCAAAACATATGGAAAAATGATACTGGGGATGAGCGATAGAACCAAGGGTCTAAGACCAAGCACCAAAGGAAAATGACTGGGTGCTAGGACAAATAAGAGCAAGGGGACAAATATTGGGACCAAGTGCTCGAACGTAATGGTGCTAAGGTGCTGATGAGATAATCTCACCAAGGTCCATTGGATATACAGTAGTGAAGAATAATGCATCGGAGAGATGTAAGAATGATAAAGCCACTCAGATTAACCATTGGACCTAAACCACCAGGACACATGGAGAATTTTGATTGATAACAACTCCCCAAGATGAGTTTATAAAACCACTTCGATCTTGATCCGTTACCACTTGGGTTTACCAAAATGAAATTTCCACCTGCGATCATGCAAGCCAGCAAGGGATCGTCCACAATATAAAATAGAAGGATATATGGCACCCACATGTACTAGTTGGGAAATGACAAGTGTTGGGTGGGACCAGATGATGTCATATGATGTCATCCCAAAATCACCCAATAACTTCACACAATCTAGAAATATTCAAAATTGATGAACCTTAAGTGAAAGATATTCAATAGGTGGGTTCATTATGTTCGATAAGGAAGAAAAGAAAGACATATGTGTAGAATCTACAACCAAAGCACCACCTCTTAGTATAGGGATCCATATTCCAGTGAATCTTTTACCCACTGGGTAATTCCGTTTTACCTTTTATTTCTTTTACTTTTACCATAAACAATAATTTCCACCTATGGCTTCCTCGTCCAAAGATAATCCCCCAAATCCCAAGAGCTCAGGTGATGAACAGTTATACAACCATGATGCATATGTCTTTTAAACAGTTGTGACCTCCCTGACCTTCATCACACCATCCTTGAGGCTAAATCCAGTTTGGGTGCAAACCAAGACCTTTTCCACCTATGGGAAACAAATTTATCCCATTATGTATGTCCCAAAACCATACATTTCCTGAAATTTATTAGTTGGTGCTCCATCCGTTATTTTCCTGATAAGTGGGTCATATTATCCCCAGACCAATCCAAACCCTTGTTTACTATATCCAGACATTTCCTTACCAAAATTTTGTGTTTCCTAAGCCTAACGGTGATACAAATATTGGAAGATGAAGCTTTTCCCTTGTCATAATAAGCCATGAAACCTACTAAAAATAATCACTTTCTAGCTCAGCACCTAAAGTAAGGTGTTCCAGTTCCAACCATCCCCCATTTGTATTCAGCTGCAAATTTCGTAGAACACTAAAAAAGGTCCATAGCTTTGATTTGCATCGGATTAGGATATACTGATGATAAATACCTAGATGAAACCACCCTAGGATTCCTGGCTCTCATAACTCTAGCAACAAGGATTATGCCCCCCATATTTGACCTCTACAAGCATCTGGATGAGGTAATCCATAATCAACTAGCAAAATTCCCTGCTCTTGAATGGTTTAGGTATCCATCATACCTATTTTTCATGTTTTATATCAAAACTTTGCACATTTTAAAGATTTGGAATTAAAGGCCATAGACCAAGAAAGAAATCAATTGCCTATTTACACATGGACATACATGGTCCTCAGAAATCTAGGGAATTAGAACTTTCAGGAGTTTACAGAAAGATTATGGTAGTAGCACACTCCCTTCTACATGATGAATCTCCACCTAGGGTTTTCCCTATGTACCAAGAACTTCTACAATTGAGTCCATATACCAAAGTGGGTGGTTGTTTTTTATATGAGGGGTACACCATTTTGAGAATATATGGATTTGAGGAAGAACCATATAATCTACATGTATTTCTAACCCCCAAAGATATTTACTATGGCATATATTTGACAGATATTTCTCTCTTATCAAGTGCACTTTGTTAAGTACAAGCACCCTAATGTATTTAGGCTACCCAAAGAGGTGGGACCATTCTCGGTAAAAATAAGGGGTGCCCTATATTATGTGGAAAACATGTTGAAACAAATGAATCTTGAGAAGGAAGAGAGATGGGCCTATGATCCAAACCAGTTTATCTCAAAGAAAATATTTGACAATAAAAACTCTGCATACAGATGCATTCCTTTCCTTGACTAGGAGAAGGTAACAAATTTAATGACTTGGGAGCAAGTCCAGGAAACCCAGAGTAGTATTCTAGATCAAAACATTAGAGGGTCATACATAGTATCTAAAAGGACAGCTGAGGAAACACATGAATATATGGATATAGATGAGTTGAGACAAATCCATTGAGCAAGAAATATGAAACTAAAGATAAATAAAAGGTAGAACAAACTATTGTCGAGCATGCACAAACTAAGGAGCTTCCAAGTGAGTTAGAGGAATTACTAGAGTAGTTACCAACTAGTAAAAAACTGCCACCAATTACTATGATGCACTACCCTTCATTAGTGTTTCACACACCTCATATATAACAAGGATCCCCTTCTGTAGGCCCAACACAAGTGCAACCAACAATACATACTAAATATGTAGATATGAGAAAGCAGAGTATGGATACAATGAAGGAGCACAAAGGAAAGGTAGATCCAAGAGAGAAGAGATTGTTAACATTAGTTGATCATAAGGAAAATACCCTCAAAATGTTCATCTTGATAGAGTAGTAGTTGCGTGAGGCATCACCTCATAGATCGACCCAAGAAAGAATAAAATTAGAATACTGCATCCAAAGAATACTTTCCTTGTTAAGAGGGAGTGTTGGAAATAATGTAACTTCAGAAGTTATTCTTAGCTTTATTATACCTCCTCCAGGAGAAATTATTAATATAATTGATCATGTAAAATATCATGAAAGAATAAATGTAAACATTAGGTTGGAATTACCCAAATAAATCATTTATTAAATGTAATTTTTGTATTCCTCCAGACAAGTTGGCCCAATGGGTAAACTGCCCCAAAACAGTGGGTGGTCTGCCCCAAACAATGGACAAAACCACCCCAATAAGGTCGGACCAAGTAGGGAAAGTTAGGTCGGCTCAGTAAGGGAAAAAGTCACCTTTTAATGTGTATAAATAGAGAGGTTGAACCTCTCATTTGGTCATTCACTCAAGACAAGTTCTCTCTTGCCAAGGAAGGTTCACTACTATAGCTAGGAGACTGATTTTTGGGGTTCTCCACTTTGGAGAAGTTTCTCTATTGTTTTCATGGGTTAGTTCTACTACTATATGGATGTACATCATTCTCTATTGGAAGGTGTGAGCTCGGGGGAGACAAATAGCTTTGTATATGGTTGGGAGATGATTTTTCTTATCATTGTGGTTAAACGAGCTCCACACTCATTTTTTTTTTGTGCTTTGATATTCTTTTAGTGATCTTGGTTATGCTGCTATAAAATCTAACATGGTATCAGAGCGGTACTAAAGGAATCCATTGTCGGGAACTAGGTGTTGTCACCAGGTCTATCTGGAAAATAATTCCGAAGTTGGAGAAGAAAATGATTGCTCACCAAAAACAGAGATTTGAATTCCTATGGAGAAATATTGTTGGTTCATTAGTCCCAGAAGAAATAGAGGCATCATCATGTAATGATTATGTTGGAGGTTGCATTATTGCTCATACTCCTGGGACATGAAAATCTCTCATGATTATAAGTTTCCTCCAAGTATTCTAGGTCTTTTAATTCTTGATGAAGGCCACATTTCTCAGAGTCATAACTCAAAGCTTTGGAATGCATTAATGAGGAAAATACATGCTGCGTTTTTGCCTGAATGAGACATAAATACAACATGTTTAGTCATCATTTTCAAATGACGATTCTAAACGGCTGGAAAATCATTTGTGGAGGAGGATGTTGTTCCTAACACATCAAAGAACAATAACCCCAAAACATAAATTGTCAACCCAAGGAAGTCTTTTATTTCAAATCTATCGTGCAAGATCTATGCAGGCTCAATTTCCATCTGACACTGTCATCTATTATGCAATCCAAAATAAATGACTCAATCCATTCTCTAAGCAATATCGAATCACACCTTTCAAATCAAATTAGACTACTGAATTAATTACTCTCTGCTAAAGCACTATGCTAAAAATCATGCATAAAATGGAATTTACACTCTGTAGAAAATTATAATGATTTTGCATACACCCACACTTTCTCTAGAGACAATACTAGACTGATAAAGCTAAATTCAAATCCTATAACGTTAGTAAGATCACTGGGTTGGCCAACAATATATTAGTAACAACAATAAAAAATAACAACAAAATGAATAATAGCTATGAAAACAATACCAACACACACACACACACACTTACAATTAACGCCACCAACATTTACTTAGGGAAGAGGGCCCTTCCTCCACTGAGCAGAGTCGGATCTCCGTAATGAAATTCTACAACTCTGCTTTAAGAAACCAACAACATATATTAACCAAGCTTCAACTGTTACAAAGTTGGATCCGAACAAACTAATGAATTTCAATACTAATTGTTCAACCCCCATACATGAGACTGATTACATATTTATACATAAAAATCGCTCATGAGAATAAGGAACCGAATTCCCAACTTGGAATCTGTTTTAACAAATTGCTAAATTGAAACACAGGACGCAACAGTAAATATGACAAAATCCTCTTTACAGAACCACTCATATCTCTCAAACCACATCTATTTTCACATGACTCGAGTAATTGATGTCATTCTGCACAAAACCCATGTCCCTGACTTTTGATATTCATCTTCATCTGCCCACAAATTGCAATGCAAATCAATGTGTTCTTATATGGCACACATTTTTGGTTGGGACTGTTTGATCATGAGTTGGAGGCTACCACGTTGGACCTAGGTACGAATTTAAGATCACAAATCCATGCCATCAAACCTAAGAACACAACCATGTTGTATATTTCCATGTGGAACTGTGCTAGCATGCCAACTTTGGAGGCTTGAACCATGAGTGATGCTGCTACTAATTTGAAAAATCACTTCACAAACAATCATTAGTAAAATTATGCATAATAGTCTTCAATTCATAAAAAATAAAGAAAAATAATCATTATTAAGCACTAAAGCATCAATGGGAGTAATATGGTATTTTACGAGCAGTTACAACAAATGGATGGAAAATAGAATGATAAATGGGCAATAATAGGAATAAGAGGGATGAAATAAGTGTCGATAAGTGATGAAAATAAGGACAAATCCGTGACCCAACATCTCCCCCAAACTAAAATTGTTGCATGTCCTCATGCAACCCAATACCTGTGTAGCATCCAAACTAGAATGAATCATTTGACTATTGTTTTCATTTTACCATGCATAGTGACCAAAACCACTATGCTTGCCCACTGATGATGCTAATGGAATCTGATGATTCTTTCCAAATAATACTTGAAACTTCTGTAAACAGTGACTGTTGCATTTCTCATGAAAGGACAATATTAAAACATGTCATCGTTAGCAAATCATGAACACAAGTCATTGTTGTAACAACAATCAGAAATAACAACAAAATGAATAATAGCTATGAAAACAATACTAACACACACACACACACACACTTACAATTAATGCCACCGGAATCTACTCAGGGAAGATGGCCCTTCCTCCACTGAGCAGAGCCATATCTCCATGATGAAAGTCTACAACTCTGCTTTAAGAAACCACCAACATCTATTAACCAAGCTTGAACTGTTACAAAGTTGGACACAAAGAGAATAATGAATTTCAATACTAATTGTTCAACCCCCATACATGATAATGATTACATATTTATACATAAAAATCTCTCATGATAATGAGGAACGGAATTCTCAACTTGGAATCTGTTTTAACAAATTGCTAATTTGAAACACCGGCCACAACAGCAAATATGGAAATCCCCTTTAAAGAACCACTCGTATCTCTCAAACCGCGGCTGTTTTGGGAAATTTTCTCATGAGTTGAGTAATTGAGGTCATTCTGCACAAAACCCATGTCCTAGATTGGTGAGATTCTTCTTCATCCTCCTGAAAATTGCAGTGCAAATAAATGTGTTCTTATTTGACACGCGTTTTTGGTTGGGACTGTTTGATCATGAGATGGAGGCTGCCATGTTGGACCTAGGTATGAATTTAAGATCACAAATCCATGTCATCAAACCTAAGAACACAACCATGTTGTATATTTCCGTGTCGACATGTCTTAGCATGCAAACTTTGGAGGCTTGAACCATGAGTGATGCTGCTGTTAATATGAAAAATCACTTCACAAGCCATCATCAGTAAAATTATGCATAATAGTATTCAATTCATCAAAAATAAAGGAAAATAATAGTTATTAACCACTAAAGCATCAATGGGAGAAATATGGTATTTTACGAGCAGTTACAACAAATGGATGGAAAATGGAATGATAAACGGGAAGTAATAGGAAGAAGAGGGATGAAATAAGTGTCGATAAGTGATGAAAATAAGGACAAATTTGTGACCCAACACTTCCTTCATCAGTTTGGCTTGAAAAGAGCACTAGAAACTTCTCCCTAGGGAAGGCACATCTTTTGGTGAAGGAAAAATCCAATTTTGAGAATCATTTTTTACCTAATTCTGCAGCTGTTGTAGTTACTACAGAAATTAGGTTTCAAGTTTTGTGTTGTTCAGTCCACATTTTTGGACCGATATTACCTTCTCTCAACTCGCTTTGGTAGGGCACATCTATCCGTGGTGTCAGTTTTGCAAGAGTCCAAACATCATATTTGACCTAGCTTCTAGTAGGGTTTCTGGTCTAGATCTGCAGTCAAGATGATTGGAATGAAGGTTGAATATTGACTTGATGGGGATTCCAACTTCATATCCTGGAAGTCTAGGGTTCTTCTTATATTAGAATAAAATGATCTCTTGAAGTTTGTCAATGAGAAGATACCAGAACCAGAAGGTGAAGATGGAAAGTCTCAATGTAGGAAGAATGATGCTAGAGCACGAAGAATCTTGGTTGGATTCAGTAAGAGATCATTTGGTTCCTTAGATCTCTCAAAAGAATACAACTAGGAAGATGTTCGAAACCCTAAAGAATTTTTTTGAACGTAGTAGCATCAATGTTACTCTCACATTGAGGAATCAACTATTGAATATGAAGATGTCAAAGTTAGAATCGATTGCTGAGTACTTCATGAGGATCTCAGAACTAAGGGACAAACTAAGTTCTAGAGGAGAATCCCTTAATGACAAGGAGCTTGTCATAACCAATTTAAATGGTCTCCCACCCTCTTGGTAATCATTTATTCAAAGTATAAGTGGACGAGCTAAGTTTCCCAAATTTGATAGTTTATGGGAAGATTGGATTCAAGAAGAGACAAGGACTGCAGCAAGGTAGAAACTTCATGGCACTCAATCCGATGAAAATCAAGCATTTATATCTCATGCTAAGAAAGGAAGAAATTTTTATAACCATAAGAACCAAGAGAGAAGATCAATCTCATTTCCATATCAGAAGAAGAAGAAGAAGGATGGCTCACATATACAATGCTTCAAATGCAAGACATACGGAAATTACGACAGTAATTATTGAAGTTCAAACAAAAGGAATCATGAAGCCTCAAATGCTGATGTTTATGAAGACACTCCTCACAAGAAGTCAAGCAATGATGATTCTGACGTAGAAGTAGAAGATCGTCGAAAGGATTTCTTCTTCTAGTACTCCTCATGATTAAGATGATGTGACTATCATGAAGATCCAAATTGTGATGGGATTCCAAAAATAAGATGAAGATTAGAGGACTCTCATGACTCATACAAGGATACAGTGGAAGCCCACCCACAAAACAATAAAAGATAAGTATTTGGATTTATTGCTCTTGTAGATTAGATCTGTTGGCTTTGAATACGTTGCCATAAAAAATTGTATGCATATATATAGGATGTAGATAAATGTGATCTAGTTCCTTCATTGATGAACATTAGGCTCATATAGTAATTGGTATGTATATGATTGTTTAAATAGCAGTAATGATGCACAACTTTTATAAACCCATATTGGATGATATATCCTTCTAACATGCTTAGAGTAGTACACATTTTTGATACTATGTTCTAACGGAGATAGTGGACATCCAAATAGTTACCATATATATGTTGTACTGAAGCATTAGCTAAGATGCCTACATACCTGTATAAACTATTGCCATTGCATTGAAATACAAATTGGTTAAATTTTATTATGCAATGTCGCTAATCATCTGACAATATTTGACTTGTAGGGAAAAGACCATATGATATGGCCTACAAGAGAAGGATGATGAGACTTGTTCCGATGATAAGTGATGGACATGTGAATCTTGTTGATGTTCAGATTAATAAAAAGAAGGAATCTTCTAGGAGCATGACTCTCAACATAGAAGGATGACTCCTAGACAAAGCAATTATAAGGATTTCATGATTGTTCAATAGTAATACCAGATAAACAAGGACCTAATACATCCAGCCATATGTGGACACATGACCCACAGGTCCAAAGGATATTATCATAGAATCTGGTGATTGGGAGCAGAAGGATCCAATGGATGTTGGTCTCTCTACTACTGATGATCGTTTCTTCAATGATTATGGAAAGTAGTTGAATTCTAGTTAGAGTCATGACATGATATTTCGAGTATGTTAGTCCTGTAGGGCATGATTTACTTAGTTGGTTTTAGAGGAGGTACAGATCGATTAATTCAGTTAGAGTTGTGCCTCGAGATTTAGAACATATTACTAATGATGATCCCCTATTCGTGATACTGTATATTGGTGATATATTCCTCATTGAGATAGAGAGACTGATTTCCAGATATAGAGGTAGTTAGAGAATCTTGGCTTATTACATCACTAATTGATGGTGTGGAAGAAACTTAATGAGGTATTCCTAGGATAAAGAAGAACACAGTTGAGATCCTGAACAGATCTAGCATGATGAATGTGTTTACATAGATACACTAGTGATGATTCTATTGACAATCGATAGGATATATGATGTACCTGGTCATCACTAGGATGAATACTTATGCTCCAGAGAGGAATCAATATGATCATCTACAGAGGGAGCAGGATGCTCAGATGTAGAGGGAGAAGATCAATCCAACACAGAGGGATATGCATTGAACATGATTGCAATATCATGCAAGTATTAGCCATGTGTCTTGGATGAGGGTGAGTGGTACGATGATAGTACCACATATTATCCTAGACACCCTATGATGGGGTGGGGAGACTAGTCCCTTGATATTCTCCCATACAGGTGCATGAATTTTGTTATGTGATTTGTTATTATTATTTCATTTATTGCTATTTCATGTCTAGAGTAGGGAAGGACATAAATGCTTGCCTCTATATATTTGATTCCTATGTTAGCTAACATGTGTGTAGGTCTATAGGTTCTCAGAATATTCTACAAGAACATGTTAGTACATGTATGATACAGAATGGGACCATACTTTTCTCCCGGACACCCTATGATGGGGTGGGGAGACTAGCCCTTAATGAGTAGTGATGATGGATCGAGTAGGTGTTCCCCCAGTATTAGCTATGATATTTGGCTAGGGGTGAATGGCTCAGGGTGGGACATTGACTTCTCCCAATCATATTGAGATAGGATGGAGATATTGGTTCCTAGTTGCACACACTATCCTCCTAGAGGTTGAGCATCAGGCATTCCTTCAGTATTGGCCTCTGTAACTTGGCTAGAAGTGAATGAACTAGGGTGGAACAGTTCCTTCTCCCAGTCATCCTGAGATAGGATGGGGAGATTAGTCCCTAGTTTCCCACTCATCAAAATGGGCATGGCCCAGTATCAACCATCCTATGAAGGGATGGTGAGATTGATCCCACGATTGACTCCCTCGGTAAGAGGGAAGGTTGAATTTGCTCCCAGACACTCTGAGAAGGAGTGGGGAGATTGGATCCATGATTATACTCCCTCGGTAAGAGGGAATGACGATGATACAGAGACCAAGCATTCTCTATATCACTCTGATATAGAGTGAGGATATCTATCAGGCATCCTGGTTAGATGGAGAGGCCATTGCATTCTCTGGATCACTCTAGGATAGAGTAAGGAGATCTCTAGGACATCCTGATAGGATGGAGAGTCCACTGCATTCTCCGGATCACTTTGGGATAGAGTGAGGAGATCTCTCAGACATCCTGGTTGAATGGAGAGGCCACTGCATTCTCCAGATCACTTTGGGATAGAGTGAGGATATTTATAAGACATCTTGGTCAGATGGAGAGGCCATTGCATTCTATGGATCACTCTAAGATAGAGTGAGGAGATCTCTTGGATATCCTGATAGGATGGAGAGGCCACTGCATTCTCCGGATCACTCTGGGATAGAGTGAGGAGATATCTCATACATCCTGATAGGATGGAGAGGCCAGCGCACACTCCCAAACATTTTGTAGAGTGGGGATATCTCTCGGACATCATGGGACTTGATGGAGATATTTACTACATTCTCTAGATAACTTTGAAAAGACTGAGGATATCTCTTAGACATCTTGAGACAAGATGGATAGGTTAGTGCACATTGGCACACAATGGTACACATTGGTACTCTTGGAATCACCGAAGGACTGGATGAGTTAGTTCATGTTCCTCGATGGACTGGGTTGAGCTGAGGCGTGTTTTCCTTGTGCATGTTCCCAGATGGATTGCGTTGAGATGGGGCACATTGTATTGTTCCCCGATGGACTGGGTTGAGATGATGCACACTGGTACTTGTGTATGGACTCATCGATGGAATGGTTGAGTTGGTGCATGTTCGTCGATGGAATAGGTTGATATGATGCATGATGGACTCTTTGATGGACTGTGAATAGTTTTTGAGATGATGCATTATGGACTCTCTAATGGACTGTGAAAAGTTGTTGAGATGAGGCACGAGTGAATCCCCTATGGATAGGGTAGAGTCGTGGAGCTAGTGCATGTTCTCCGATGGACTGGATTGATTTGATGCATGAATATTGATTTGTCGACACTTCTCGACATACTAAGATTGTGTTGGAAGACCTTCCTTATGATATAGAGAGGTTATATATAATCGTGATGTACATATGACATTCAGATGTGTTCCGGCATGATAATACTGATTATTCCTCCTTGGCTAAGAGGGAGTGTTGGAGTAGTAGCTACGTGAGGCATCACCTCATAGGTCGACCCAAGAAAGAATAAAATTATAATATCATGTCCAAAGAATACCTTGCTTGTTAAGAGGGAGTGTTGGAAATAATGTAACTTCAGAACTTATTCTTAGCTTTATTGTACCTCCTTCGGGAGCAATTATTAATATAATTGATCATGTAAAATATCATGAAAGAATCAATCTAAACATTGGGTTGGCATTACCAAAACAAAGCATTTCTTCAATGTAATTTTTGTATTCCCCAAGACAAGTTGGTCCATTGGGTAAACTGCCCCAAAACAATGGGTAGTCTACCCCAAACAATGGGAAAAACTTCCCCAGTCAGGTCGTCCCAGTTAGGGAAAGTCAGGTCGGCTCACTAAGGGAACAAGTCACCTTTTAATGTGTATAAATAGAGAGGTTGAACCTCTCATTTGGTCATTCACTCAAGACAAGTTCTCTCTAGACAATGAAGTTTCACTACTGCAGCTAGGAGACTGATTTTTGGGGTTCTCCACTTCGGATAAGTTTCTCTCTTGTTTTCTTTGGTTTGTGCTACTACTATATGGATGTACATCATTCTCTATTGGAAGGTGTGATCTTGGGGGAGACAAATAACTTTTTCCATGGTTAGGAGATGATTTTTCTTATCATTGTGGTTAAACGAGCTCAACACCCATTTTGTTTATGTGCTTTGCTATTCTTTTAGTGATCCTGGTTATGCTGCTATAAAATCTAACATGTCTTAGAACCAAAATTCTATATACCAAAGTTAATTGATGTTTGGAAATAAAATGAGTATAAGGTAGAATTTGGATAGTTCAACCCCTTGGACATGGTACACTTCTATAAACAGTCCAATGCTTTTTTGTGCAAAGATGCATTGTATTCCTCAACAAATTAGAAGTTTAGGATGGCACTATAAAAGATGGATAAGTTGTTGAGTGCAGAAAAGGTAGTTGTGAAAGCCAAACAAATCACAATTAAGTATCTAGAGATTTAAATTTTGGCATTGGGGGTTAATCCAATTGATACCTCTCATGCACAATCTCTCTCTTACAAAAGAAAGACACTAAAATTTCCCACCTAAAGAAGAGGTTGAATATACCTAACATAAAACATGTCCAGATCCCAAAGCTAATAAAGTTGCAATATGAGATAGACAAAATCAATGAGAATATGAAATAATACAAATATCATATGGAAGAATACATGAAGAAGGTAGATAATTTGGAGTTTCAAATATCAACAATGAAATTGAAGCATACTTCCCTGTCCACTCAAACAAACCTCCAAACAACTTCTTCACCAACTCAAGAGATCCCTCATGCCATAGAAGAAGTAGAGCGAGCTTCAAAAGACTATTATAGGCAAGCTTCAATAGAACAAACATTTGAAGACATGGAAGAGGATTCCCCAATAGGGTAATCAGAGAAGAATGATAGTAGGATAAAGGAGCTTGAGGATGAGATAAATGAGAAGGATGAACTTAACGATGATTTGGAGAATGAGAGACATGAATTAAAGAAAGAAGTATACAAGCTGGGAATAGAGTTGCAAGGAGAAGCTTCCCTAAAAGGATCTAAGAAGGTGTCATGGGAGAAAATAATAGAAGAGGTCATCATCCATTGGGACCATTTTGAGGTGATATGGGATGAATTGGAGCTAGCCACCACAACTAATGCTAAGATTAAAATGATAGAGAAAAATCTTGAGGACAAACAAAATATTGTAGGAGAGGTTATCATCTCCCTAAATATCCATAATAAAAGACAATTGGATGAATTACATACCAACGTAGATCCATCTCAAACTAGGATCTATAAAGCACCGAGATGGATCTAATTTCTTGAGTTGTATTTCTTTTTTTAAATTTAAACTCAAGAAATTTGATCTCTCTTGATTGAGAGATCCGGGTTTAAGTTTTAAGTTTTTATTTTATAAACGAATATCTATTTTTTAATTACTTTTCATAATAATTTATTTTATGAACCAACATGGATTTCTATATTTTATTTTATGAACCAACATTAATTTTTTAATTAATGTTATCTATATTTTTTTTATGTTGTTTTGATTTCCATATATAGTCATTGATTTCGAAGGTGTTTTTCAAATGAAAATACACGTCGTTACAAAATATATATTAATGGCCGACTTGATATATCATAATATATATTACTTTTTACATTTTATTACTTTTTACAAATGTTACATGTTACATCCGTCATGCTATTACTTTTTACATTTTATTATATTCAAAAAACGTTACATGTTACAAGATCTCCCCCATACTAATGCTTTTTAGATTTTATTATGTTCGACAAACATTACATGTGACATCCATTACAAGATCTCCCCCATATTGGGCTATAGAGCGCCTCTCGGCGCAATTACCAATAGAACACATTTAATCAGGTTGGCCAACCATGTGATAGGAAAGCATACTCTACTGAATAGAGCTCAATATAGGATAAATGCTTTAACATCATAAATTTAATTCTTTATAGTCTTATCCAATGATGTTCTAGAGAAAGGATTATCACACATGTGGGATGGTAACATATATGTATATAAGAAAGAAGAGTAGCATGAATTATTAAATCAAAATAAAAATGAAAAGAGAATGTTTGATGAGTTGTATGGTCAGATAGAAGGTGATGTTGTAGTCAAGAAATTGATTGGAGGGTTTGATATATGGGTTAACTTGATAAATTTGTTAGGGATATTACCACCCAGATCCTATGAAAAGATAAAAAATGATGAGTTAAATTTAGATTCCCTAAGGACCCATAAATATCCTTTGGTAAATGAATGACATCAAGTTTCTAAGTATCATAAGGTTGTTATACCCTGAGTAAGTCATCCTACTTTAGTAGGACAACCATCTAGACAACCAGAAGGGTATCCAAGTGTGCATATTTGGAAACCATCAGGGCATCCAGGTGTGCAAATTGTGTAACCATCAGTGCATGCATGCATGTAGATTGGTCATACAACTAGGAATACAGTTGTATAGAAAAGGAAAAGTAGTTGGGCACCCACCTCAATAGAAGATCACTAAAAATACATCGACTAAGAGGAAATGAAATAAATATTGTAGTTATTTAGTTATAGTAATAGTTTGAACAGAGTGAAAGAGGTAGAAAAGGGAGAAAACTGGAAAGCAGTTATAGTAAACATAAATCTGTTAGCAAATATTGTTTTCCTATATTAAGGTCATTCAAAGAAGAGGAAGAGGCTATCATATTTTTGGGAGGGCCTCTTAGTGAGCCACTGATTCAAATTTTGGGACTGATTTTGTACACAAGAAATGAGTTGTAGGGATTAAGATTCTAATCCATACCAACAATGTATTCCTATCTATAATTTTGTCTTCATACTGTGAATTCTAGATCTGTTCTATATCTATGTAAATTCTCATGATATAATGAAGGAATCGAGCAACAATATTTTCACCAAATTCATGGAATTGATGTGAATGTGTGCTGAGTATTTTGAATAAGATAAAGATTTCATGTTTATGGCCTTTATTTCCTTCACCTATGTTCATGTTTGAAATAGTGATTGATGTTAATTGTTACTATCTAAGTCTATGAATGTATTGACTGCCAATTGTTAAACATTTTTCAAGTTTGATTTTCATTTTGTGTAAGTACCAAATTCTTAATCGCTTGGTACTTTTTATTCCATCTCGAATGTGTAAGATTTGTCTCAATGGAACCTTACACACTTATTTTGTGTTCCAACTGCTAAATTCACCTTCACTTCCATTCAAACGTTGAATATGCACTATTAAATTCCTTTGGAATAAAACCTTTATAGCTAAGTTTTTCCAATACCTCCATATATATACAAATTTTTTCCATAGAAACCCCAAATCTCATATTGCAAAATATTAATCTCTAAATCTCAAATAATTGAGTCTCATTCTAATTTAAGAACCCATACTTATTTAAAAGTGTACAAACGTTGGCGAATCTTACCAATTCTTAAATTGTCAACTATGCAATATTTGGCGATATTTTTCTAAAATTCTTTCAATTTATAAGTATTTTATATAATTTATATAATAATTTGGCGATTTTTAGAGTGAAAAAAAGTTTACCCCATGAAAATTGAGCGAAATGGGGCTTCAAAAAATGTTGATTGGCGAATCTTTTTTTGGAAAAAAAACATGGAAAAATAGCCCATGGGATAAATTTTGCCCCTAAAATAATCCTTGCACGTGACCATTGGTGACAAATTAGAAGTCACTTATCTCTCGAGCAAATTGGTCATTTATCACTTGGTCATAAATTGCTTGAATTACTTCAAGCATTTGTCATATATTTAGTCATTTATTTGGTCATTTATTTTGACATTAATTATTGTTGTTTGGTATTACATTTAGTCATTGATTGTCGTTAACTGGTCATTTATATAGTAATTGATTGTTATTAACTAGTCATTTATTTAGTCATTGATTGTTGTTATCTGGTCATTTATTTAGTCATTGTTTATTGTTGACTAGTCATTTAATTAAGTAATGATTTATGTAGATAGGGAATGGAGGAATCAAACCACCAACCTCCTTCTTGTAAGGTTGGTGCTCTTCCATTGAGATATAACCCTTTATGTATGTTCTAAGTTATAGTATGCCATGTAATTATTTCCTTAAATATGAAAAGTAAACTTAATAGTTCCCATCCTAGAAAGTAGTATCTGAAACAATTTATAATCATCATTTGAGACTCATAAGCATATATCGTTGACCAAACAAAAGGATAAAAGAGAAATATCCCATCTTTCTTGTTTAGTTCCTACAATATTATCCCAAGTTGTTCTATAGAGAAATAGAGGCCACTAAAAAATATTTATTAGTAAAAAATATACCATAGATCAAAATTGTCTAACCATAGAATACTTGCATCATTCTATGTACAATTGTGCAAACACTACATCAGTGAGCATAGTTTTTTCCATTCCATCAAAACCATGCACCATAACTACTACTTCATTTTTATTTATTTCCCTCTCTAGAAGTTCAATGACTTAATTCAATTCTTCTTTGATTCCAATTGTAACATAAAACATATCACAAACTCTTACAAACCTTAACACACTATCACAAAGGGTATCTATATGATATATAAGTGTGATCTCTAGAAATAAATGGTTTTGATCTTTCATTTTGTCATATTTTAGAAGCTTGGTTTATGGAGCATAGATCCATCTTAACTTTGGATCTATCAAGCGCAGAGAGGGATCAAATCCCTTGAGGTACAAATATTTCCTCAAGTTTAAGATTCTAAAAAAGATTTGCATGATAACAAAACTAAATGAAAACTAATATTGTTCTCAATATTATGAAATCCTCTGTTCCATGTGCCATCTTGATTATATAACTTTAACATTCTAAATCCAGAAAACTAAATGCATCTTATGGTTACAATGCCTTTTTATTGCAACTTAGAATATGTCATAATTAGGTACAAAGATGTGCCAGTAAGAAAAAATCAACTTTTCACTTTCAAATGTTGCTAGGATAGAATGGTTTTATGTGCATTTTTACAATGATCATAGTAAAACAAATATAACAAAAAAATTTATAATTTGAATAATTCCCAAATGATAACGGGAGTATGGAAACTAATACCCAAAAGGACTATTCAAATAATGAATAGAGTATGAAAACTACGACAATGATTTTAAGATTTATAATTTTGAAACACATTGGATTATTCATCTTTATATTTATAAATTTATGCATACCTTTAGTGCCCAATACTTGAATATCCAATCACTGAATATCTAAACCCTAATGGAAAACCCATGTTCAAGTCGAGTTTGTATTTTAAGACTACAAATTATGTTCATACTAAATTTAGTTTATAAAAAGTTCTTTTAAATATACCAAGCATGGGAAGTACCCTCCATGGAAGGTTTCTTATCATATATTATAACCCTGTCTGCCAAATATGTTTCCATTATAAAATCATGCTCAACAACAAAAGTTGTCTTCTTGGCATAAAGAATAAATCGCTTTATGAACGTTGCTGCCACAATAAGTTGTTCAGAATCTAAATACGCACTTGGCTCATCATATCATATAGAATCTCACATTCTGTCTAATCATATTAACACCTTCTCAATCTACTCTCATTCCCAAAGTAAGTCATGATTTAGCGAGTGTGAAATCTCTCATTCCTAGTGTGGCATTGACTCTTCAAATATTCAAGGAGCACATAGTTAGCCTGCTTTAAGATGTGATCAACAAATCAAGAGATCTTCAAATGCAAATATTTAATCAAATTTGGCATAGTACTAAACTGGATATCACCATAATATCTCATGTTGAATTTGTTTAATAGTTCATTTTATAGTTTTATTGTGCATGTATAATGTTGGCATATCCACCCATGATTACACTCGTCCAACATTCTTGGTGTGACCTTCACAAATAGTTTAATAAATGATTACTTCATATATACACAAATTTCCATCTTCTATCTTCCACTTGAACCATCATAAACATGTGTTAATTTTTTGAGTGAAAAAGAAGCAACTCAAAAACTCGCACTAACAAATCCAAATCTATAATGTTGTCACCAAACTTACTTTACCTAGCCATCTTCTAGATTCTGCAATATGTTCAATAAGATAAACATATTTACCAAAAACATCTTTGTACAATTGAAGACTAGAGAGGCTATCACACTTCAGTCTTGGCACATATAACTTAAATATGTTGTCATTAATCCAAGAGAAAAGTTATATGCAAAACTTAAATACACCATAAGCATAGGCATAAAAAAATAAAAGATGGAAACAATGAAGATGGTTAAATAATGTTAAATAAGGCCTCATATTGCAAAATGATGCATAAAAAACACATACCTCATCTTTTACTGATCTTGAAATTGAAGAAGATGATTCCATCCCACAACTGAACTGAACCAATAGGTTGTCACCCAAGTGACTACCAAGAAAAATAATGCATCTCCAACCATGCATATGCACTTAAAAGAAAAATAAACATGAAAAGGTTAAATAAGAGAATTTGCAAAATACAGTCTAGCCAATACATACGAATCAATTTAAAAGAGCAAATGAAAGACATAAACATCCAAGGCACATATTTGGATATAGACATTAACTGATGCTAAGTTAGAGGCCTTGGATTTTGACAGTTCCAATCTCTAAACAGTCCTGTAAATCAATAAATCAACTGATTGTAAGCACTTCTAGAGTGACAGTACAGAAAAATATCATATGTTTTAAGAGATTCATTATCTAACAAGTAATCTAACGTTTTCCATTGAAAAAATGTTTCACATTTAAGATAAATGAATACCATTGTAAGGGACCCTTCAACAAGCAATTTACCTCCCATCATAAACCAAGGAAAGCAATAGGAGGTTCCCTATTTTTGTTGAAAATAGTGCCACGTCACTTGATATCCAGGTCACATGAGCATAATCAAGATCCACATCAATATTTGACCTTTGTATCTCTAAGATGGAAAAACAGAGACTACTGTAACACTGTAATGCTTCAACTTTTACTCCTCCTAACATAATATACTCATGTCACAAATCAAACTCCTAGCATTCATTTTTGGGAAGGAGGGCTTGAATATGTGTGTTAATTGGGACTTGAACCGATGCACCATCTCCTTGAACAGTCATTCTGCACTGAAAGAAGATCCTTTAATGCATCCATGCAAATCCTTGAGTTGCATCTCCTTGAACTACTTGCATTTATAAGGTTTTAACTCATTTCAAGGAGTAGAAGGTGTGGGGATAGGAAACTGCTAACAAGTCATTGATCTACATAAGACAGTCTATAGGCACTGACTCTAGAACATAAAGAGCCTGTTGGCAGGCGGTTTGGTAAGTTAGCATCGCAGCATCGCGGATGCTGCGACAAGTCAGAAGATATCGCGAAAGGTGGAAAGCTGGGCACAAAGGAGAATATTTTATGTATTTTTGAGTTAGTTGGACTGCAACATGCAGGTTTTGGGTCAATTTGACCATATGCTATGTAAATTTTGGTCATTTGATCAAAGCGTCGGTTAGAAATTTGTTAGTAAGTGGACAAGCAATATAAAGGCAGAGGCCTATTTATAGTCATAGAGTCATATGTGTTGAAAGACCAAAGAAGAATGTGAAAGCGAGACCTGATCTTGGCATGCATCTGTAATTGTCATCTGCGAGATCTGTGGTTTGCGGAGATATTGTATCTGGGCTTTGCTGAGTTAATATGACATGACAGAGATGTTTTGCGAAATCCCTATGTATCTTCTGTTCTTTTATGGTAATGCATGTTGCAATATATGAATGATGCTATGTTTTCTTGCTGCAATTAATGCTTTACTGTTGTATTTGTTGCAATGAATGTTTCTGTTAAATAATGCTATGAATGTGAATAATGTCGAAGATAATTGCATAAGATCTACTTCTGAAATGTCGCAATAAGTTAAGTCACCGAGCCACAACATCCTCCTTCATTCGACGGAAACATGGTTCCGTCGACTCTCCCTTGAACATCTCAGGTGAGACCTCATCTGCTCCGTAGGTGTTGATGGACGGGTTAAAACCTGCCTGGGCCGATGCTCAAGGAGATCGTAGTGGGCTAGATGTCGACAGTGAGTGGAACCCATGTCGACTGGGTTTGAGTCAACAAATGGTTTCGTTGCCGGGACCATGTGCGAAGTGAAAGGAGGATATGTTGTGGCATCCGACGCAACCAGAGATACAAAGCCGGTTTGATCAGAAGTTGTAGGAATTCGCTGAAGAAGAAAGCCGGAACACTCGACTAATAGTAGATCAGTGGGTGGGAAGATATATTCACGACGGTCTGCATGAATGGTTTTTCTGTGAATTCCCAGTCATTTTGTACGAGTGGTTGGCGAAATTGACTTTTCAAAAGAGGAACTTCCAAGGTGGTGAGCCGATGACCTGGAATCCAGAGCTGATCCAGGAGTTGCAGGAAGTTGATAGCAAGGCATCGCGGGCTATCAAAGTTTGGCTCAATAGCATATTGGAAGGTTATATCACTGAATTTGCGGTTGATACCGAAAAGTCTTATAGTGAAGCTGAAAGATATTTCTTCCGCGGACCCCGAGGAAGGTTTCTGCTGTCGCTCCAACTGTCCATTAAGATGCTTATTTGTGAGAAGGTTATATTAAAGATGCATCTGAATCAGTAAACAGCCTGGTGGGTAGAGCCCGTGGGTAACGATAGCCGGGGGGCGGTACATGGAATGATAAGGGGTAGATGGGTGCAGGTCATGATGAGACTGTGAGCGAAGCCGAGGAAGAGAGTGTTCTTACGAGGGGAGGAGCAAGGTTTCGACATGAGAAGAGGCAGAGGACATGAGAAGGTCTTGTTGTGATTGAACCGCAAGTTCGCGAAGGAAGACCACACGGGATGAAGCGATCTCACAATCCGGACAAGGACAACTAGGTTACGCCCAAGATAGAGGTAGGACCAAACCCCAGCAGCAGTGTACCCACACCTCCGCTCACTATCTGTCAACCAGTGAGAAACACAACTTCGACTCCACCGGGTCAACAAAACTTGATTACTAGTAGTTCAGTGACTACAGCAAGGAATTCCAGGATGACGGGCGAGGACGCTAAGTTGTTGCTATTCCACGGAAATGGGATAGATAACCCTAAGCAGTACTAGTTTTTGTGTGAAGCAGTATGGACCGTAAAACAAACCACTGATGATAATGGAAAGAAACGACAGTTAGTGACAACTCTGTGAGGTTGCGCATTAGATTGGTTTATGAAGTTTGTTCTAGTCCCTACAGGAGCTCCGGAGAAGATGCTGGATGATATCAGGAACGGATTAATCGCAGAATTCAAGAAATCCAAGTTGGAAGCATAGTGCATTACAGAGCTGAAAGAGATTAAGTAGTATCCCAATGAAATGGTGTGGGACTTTGACCAGCGATTCAAGACGTTGATGGCAAGGGTTAGTTTTGATATGAGCACTATCCAACATAAGGAATGGTTCATCGCAGCACTGCTTCCGCACATTTGACTACCGTTGATGCAACAAAACATTACAACACCTAGTGAATATTTGGAGATTGCAATGTAGTTGGAAGCGTCGCCAATCGGTGAAAACGCAGCTGGGATGTTGCAGATTCAGACACAGCTGGCTAACCTAACCATACAGCTGCAATATCTTAAGAAGGGCAAGGAGCAGCGTGAAGAAGTACGGTGTATGCGATGTCGAGGAGAAGGCATACTAAGGATAATTGCCCAGACTTCCGCAATTATCTGGTTTCAGGTGCACCAAATCCATTGAATGGCGGCGGCATGCCATGGTGTCGCGTTTCTTAGGTATATGGGCACCTCCATGAGGAATGCCCATACATGCAGAATATGGTTACAAAACTAATGAATCTGTATTGTACGTTTTGTAAATCTGTGGGACATGATGACAAAGATTTCCGAGCATATGGGTTGCTACATGAGAGAATGTACAATGCATTCTATGTGAAGGATGACCAGCGTGCCGTACAACAACCACAGCTGCAACCACAGGTATCTCAGCCGCTACCTCAAATGCAGGTACAGTTTGTACCACAACAACAACCACAACAGTTTATGCCGCAATATGCTCCAATGCAAATGGCTCCACAATAGCCACAATACATTCAGCAACCGGAATACGCACAGTAAGGGCAAGGCATGCAACCAAATTTGATGCAGCAACAGTACAATGAACCGCAGTACCAATAGGAGGGCGGATTCTGAGGAGGATTTCGGGGTGGACACAGTGGAGGATTTGGTCATGGAGGAGGACAAGGAGGTCATGGACCTATTCAGTGCTACCACTGTGCGGTATGGGGACACTATCAACGATATTTCCCACTATTGCAGACACAGTGTACATTTTGCTTTGTTACAGATCATACAGTGGAGAACTGCCCATAGTTGATTGCGTGATGGCAGGCAGGAAACCTTCCATAGTTGCTGAATTAGAATCAGGTGTAGTAGCCAGTACAGAATCAGGTGCAGCAACTAGCACAGAACCAGAATCAACACCCGAACCAGAATGCTAATCAGAATGTGAACCAACCTGGGAATCCACTACTGAACTAGAATCAGGGTGTGAGTGTTGAAACAATTTCGGCAGAGCCAAGACCACAAGATGTGGCTGTCGCAGTAATCACTCGTGGAGGTGCAGCGACCAAAGGGGATAGCTCACAACCACTCATTCGGTTGGCAGGGAAAAAGAAGGTGTCATTTGAAATTGAGTCCGAGTGTGATACATTCTTTCAGGCACGTCATGCGATGGAAGACGATCATGGTAAGGCCATTATTTACGACATGCCCCTATTTTTTATGCTACTTCAGAGGCAGGTCCGTCGGCGCTGTCTAGAACTTTGCATAAATTTTTTGAGAGTTGCTTATTATTGGAAAGGGATCCTGCTACTCTAGCTAAGATCGAGGGGTTGTTGCAATGACCGACTAGGGGACGGCAAGAATCTGCGGTAAACTCCTTATAGCGACAGAAGACTGGTAAGGAGATGCACATGAACATACAAATTGGGGACTATGATGCTGATTTGGTTATTCTAGATCTTGGTTTGGATGTCAACATCTTAACCAAGCAGGCATGGCAGAAAATGGGGAGCCCCCCATTGAGCTGGTCTCTTGTACAGCTCCGGTTAGCTAATCACACTAAGGTGACACCGATTGGGAGAGTTCCACGTCTGGCTGTGGACATCGAGGGCATGAAGACCTATGATGACTTTGACGTCATTGAAGTAGTTGAAGGAAGGAGCTCTTATCCCATGTTGCTGGGGATTGGATGGGATAACGACAGTGGAGCGGTAATTAACTTCAAGTGGCGTATGATGACTTTCAAAAACCGCAATCTCGGAGTCATAGCCCCGTTGGATCCAACTGAAGGATGTAGATACATTGACCCAGTGAAGGATGAAGATCCCAGTGGATGGGACCGTGCATTCAACATTTTCGAAGATTATATTCGTCCAACTACCAACGGTGAGCTGGGATGGCGCAGTGATAGCTCTGCATCTTCTAACTATGATGACGCGTTAGAACATTGGCAAAACCGCTTCCATGAGGTGTCACTTCGCAAGTGCGGATTAGTCACACAAACGTTATGCCGCGTTGCGACTAAAACGGTTACACTACCAGTATACGAAGGGTTTCCTGGTTTGTCTGACTTATTGGCAGAGTTCGAGGAAAGAGTTTTCGAACCAAAACGACTGTTGGCATTGGAGGAAGCACTAAAGGCTACTCCAGCATGCTGGTGGGATACACATAAGAAATAAATCGAGGGATGGACGCAATGTAGGAGATTGATGACAGTTCACTTCGACGATACCGAGGTTTACCATGCAGGGAAATATGATGGTCGGCATAACCCTGGAAGTCATTTGATGGAGTGTCAGACATTATGGGCATCGCAACCAAGAGATGAGTGGGTCCATGCATTTATCCATACTTTGGATGAAATTCCGCGATCATGGTATATTGCAGCAGAATTGCGGGGAGAAATCACTACTTGGTTGGAATTGACAGTTTGATTTACTCATACATTCAGTTTTGCCGATCCCAACTCGGATGTCCATAATGCTCTGCAAATCATTCACGATGTGATTCTGAAGGTTGTTCCAGTGGAATATCTTGCAGATCCATCCGCATACGCACTGCCAGATGCAATCCATGATGGAATGTTACAATATCACTGGTGGGCCTGAATATGGTGACGATCCGCGGAATTTCAATATTCCGGAGTCTGAAGGAAGTCACAATGTGGTACCACCTAATGCACCAAGTGATCCGATCAACTAGCCTTTGAAGCTTCACAAGATCAATATTGGGACCGAGACCACTCCCAAGTTCATGAATGTTGGGGATTATTGGGATGATGAGATGATGGGAAAGGTCACTGACCTGCTGCATGAATTTCAAGACCTATTTCCTATGAAGTTATCTGAGATGAAAGGAATTTTGGGCAACTTAGGGGAAATGAAGATCCCGTTGAAACCAGATGCTAAACCAATCCGACAGCGACCTTATCAGATGAATCTGCGCCATAAGGAGAGGGTCAAGGTAGAAATTGATCACATGTTGGATGCTGGTATTATTGAACCAATTGAGGAGTCAGAATGGATCAGCCCTATGGTAGTGAAGGACAAGAAGACGGGCGAGGTGTGCATTTGTGTCGATCTGCAGAAGTTGAATGACGCCTGCTTGCATGATCCCTTTCCGACACCGTTTGCTAATGAGGTACTCGAAGGAGTGGTTGGACATGAGATGTATTCTTTCACGGATGGGTTCTCGGGCTATCATCAAATCCGCATTGCAAAGGAAGACCACCACAAGACGACTTTTGTGATAGAATGGGGCTGTTTTTAGTACACAGTAATGCCGTTTGGGTTGAAGAATGCACCTGCGATATTTTCATGGGTTGTTGTTTCCGAATTCAAGGATTTTATTTAGAAGTTTTTGCAGGTATACATGGATGACTAGGCTGTCTATGGTTTGGTCCGCGATCATCTGGAAAACTTGTGGTTGATGCTGGAGCATTGTTGACAACATCAGATATCGCTGAACTTAAATAAGTGTATCTTTTGTGCACCATTTGGCATACTCCTGGGTCACATCGTGTGCAAGCATGCATTGTTAGTCGATCCAGCAAAGATTGCACTCATTTTGAGCTTGACACGACCAACTAATGTTAAGCAGTTGAGGGCCACGTTGAGCCATACTGAGTATTATCACAAGTTCATCAGGGGTTATGTGGCAATCACCACTTGTATGGAGAAGCTATTAAAGAAAGATGCGGTATTTCAGTGGAGCCCCGAATGTCAAGATAGTTTTGAGATGCTGAAGGCTAAAATGGCTTCGGTGCCGATACTGGTATTTTCGGACTGGAGTAAGGAATTTCATGTCCATGTCGATGCCTCATCGATCGCGCTGGGAGTGGTGCTTTCCCTGCCAGGAGAGGGGGATCTAGATCACCCCATTGCTTTCGCAAGTCGGAAGTTGTCATCAGTAGAAAGAAACTACACTACTACAGAGAGGGAAGGCCTGGTGATGGTGTATGCGTTGCATAATTTTTGACATTACTTATTAGGAGGACACTTTAATATGTTCACCGACCATTCTGCATTAAAATACTTGGTCAATAAGCCTGTTTTGGGGGGGAAGATATATCGATGGCTACTTCTTTTTCAGGAGTTTTATTTTGAAGTAATTGTGAAGTCGGGGCAGTTGAATGTTGGCCCTGATCATCTATCTTGGATTGAAATAGGTGAGGAGCCAACTAACATTGAATACGGGTTTCCTAATGCGCAACTATTTAAGGTTGAAGTAGCCGATGGCTACTTTGAAGACATCATTCAGTTTTTGACAATAGGTACCACACCAGAGGAGTTCACCATGAGTCAAAAGAAGCAGTTGGTGGTCAAGGCAGCATACTTCCAGCTCATTGCAGGTGAGTTGTACAAATTAGGCTCAGATGAGATACTGCGGCGGTGTGTTCTGCCTCATCAGCAAGGGAATATCTTAGCAGAAGCACATGCAGGAGTGGCTGGAGGGTACTATGGCGGTCGTGCAACTTCTAGGAAGGTGCTTCGTGCAGGGCTCTGGTGGCCCATGCTACATAATGATGCGACTGACTATGCGCGGTCCTGTGATGTCTGTCAAAGAATCGGGAAGCCATCCAGGCGGGATGAGATGCTGCTGGTACCCGCAACTGACACTACAGCCATTTGACAAATGGGCAGTGGATTTCGTACAACCAATCAACCCACTTGGGAAGCGCACTGGTGCAAGATACATCATCACGATGACAAATTATTTGACAAGATGGGCAGAAGCTGCACCAGTCGTTGATTGTTCCGCGGCCATGGCTGCACGGTTTTTGTTCGACAACATTGTCACTCGATTCGACTGCCCCAAGATATTGCTGAGTGATAAAGGAAGCCAGTTTCTCAATCGCACCATTAGCGCATTGACGGAGGAATTGTAGATACAACACAAGAAAAGTACACCATATCATCCGCAGGAAAAAGGCACGGTGGAAGCTTTCAATAAGATATTGGAACATGCACTGACAAAGGTGTGCAATGCAAACCATGATGACTAGGATCTGAAAATCCCAGTAGTTTTGTGGACGTATCGCACCACGTGTAAAAGGTTGATGGGAGAGACACCATTTAAGCTGGTGTATGGACAAGAAGCGATTATGCAAATGGAGTACATTGTTCCAAGTATACGCATAGCGGAAACAATAGGTATGGATGCTGTAGCAGCACTGGAAAAACGTCTAGTGCAGTTAATACAAATGGAAGAAGATCGCTTTATCGTGGGATTCCACCAAAGTGTGGAGAAGGATATGTAGAAGGGTTGGCATGATCTTCACATTAAAAACAAATAATTTAAGCAGGGTGACTTGGTGCTACTGTATGACAGTAAGTTTATGAAACAACCCAGAAAATTGCAGATGCATTGGCTTGGTCCATATCGCATTAGTAGCTTCACTTTAGGAGGCGCAGTACAGTTGCAGCAGTTGGAGGGAGAAATGCTCCCAAAGTTGATTAATGGCAGTAGGTTGAAGCCCTATTGGTTGGGCTTGGAGCAGCGCGATGCACGAGTCGCATCGGTAAAAAAAAAAAAATGTAGGTTGATCGGTGGCAGGATGGCGCATTGACAGAGACAAGAATGCGTAAGCAGGGAGGCTTGTGCAACAAGTTAGGAGTGGTCCGCGACAGTAGCAGGGTTGCGTCTGGATCAAATCAGGAATCATTATGAATCATTAGCAAATGAAATTTTTTCTTTTGGTAGGAATGATCGTTAGTCCGCTCAGATTGCCACTAAAAGGACACATGTTTGGAACGACGAGTACACCGTGGCAGGATGGTCGATGGCACCTAGGGTGACAGTTTGCACACTTTGGCATGAATGGAAATCGACGACAGCATATTTTCCATGCTGCACGTCAGAAGTCTAGTTCATACTCACACAGAACAACGAAATGACATGATTAACATCTTATGTGAACGGGTGGTGCAAATGATTGTCAAGGAAAACGACCGAATGAAGGTGATGTATAAATATAGGAACCAGAGGATAGTAGAGCACAGAGGTATTTCCAATTGAGAGGTAGTTATGCTACGAGAGGGTCAGGCATCTAGCTAAGTTAGGAATTCTAAGAAGGTTGTGGAAATGATCCATTTCATTTTGTGTGGTAGGACACCAGGTAGGCTTAGGGCCTTAACAATGAGTGTGCATGAGCGCCTGGAGCAAGCCGCGCCGTGGAAACTTAGGGGTTACAACCATGAAGTCCCTTCTGAGATGTCTAGGCAAGTGGTGATAGTTCGAAGCCTCATGGTCCCTGTGACCACAAAAAGGATGGGGGTGGCAGCCTCCTGGTCCCAGTAGTATGTGCTTATCGGTGCAAAACAGATGTGCTGGAGCCGCTAGCTTGTTTCGCACCTCGGCACTGTTCGTAAACTTCTTCTCTGTCTGCAATCGATCCCTCGAGAATGGAGGATGAGTTTGTGAGGTACATGATAGCAAGCTAGGGAATGACCACTTTCGGGGGAGAATTACATGACACCAAGTCAACGATCAGTGTAGCAGAAGGAGCAGGACAACACCGCGCGATCTAGACAGCAAGAATAGTTGCAGAAACATAGTTCATCCATAACAGATTCCGAGTACACCATGTCCTGCTGACGTTCAAGGGTGAGCCAAAAGATTGTGTTGGGGGCCTCTTGTTGGCTTGGTTTTGCAACCAAGCTTAGTGCTATGGGCACCTACTAACTAGTAGCAGCAGTTTCAATATTAAGCAAAAACAATAAACTAAATCTAAACTAAAACTAAACTAGCATGTGCATATCATAATAAAATTTTGAATTAAAAAACAAGAACAAGAAAGTAGAGAAAATAAATTTGTATTGAAAATGGGGGCAAGCAAGTGCTTGCAATAGTAATACCTCCAAATGATGAAGATAGTTGAGAAGCTCCAATGGTGAGCAGCTCCAAACTCCAAAGGGTCCTTTCTCCAAGGTTGCTTCAATGGCCAAAAGCTCAAGGGAGATTTTGGCAGCATGAGGATAGGAAGATGGATGGATGTGAAATGAGGAGCCCCTACCACCTTTTTATAGGTTTTGGTGGTGGGGAATACCATTGTGGTTTTGTGGAAACCAATGGTATTGACCAACATGGTTTAGGTACTTTTCCCTCCTTTTTCCTTTTTTGAATATTTTTATTATTTTTATTCCCTTTTTAATATTTTGGGAATTTTGGACCCTTTTTGAGGGTTTTTTATGCTTTTTTAGGAAAAATACTCATTTTGAGTGGAAAAAGGGGTGTACTAAGGTCTTTTGGTGACCTTATGTTGGCTTTCGAGGCTCAAATGGTGGAAAAGTGGACAAATGGGTCATGTGAATAAGGAAATGAGCTAGTGAGCACTTTTTAGGTGTTAACACCTGTTGGTAGGTGGTTTGGTAAGTTAGCATCGCAGCATCGTGGATGCTGCAACAAGTCTGAAGATATCGCGGAAGGCGGAAAGATGGGTGCAAAGGAGAATATTTTATGTATTTTTGAGTCAGTTGGACTGCAGCATGCGGGTTTTGGGTCAATTTGACCATATTCTATGTAATTTTGGGTCAATTGTACCGCTGTGTGCGGGTTTTTGGGTCACTTGGACCGTGTCAGTTAGATTTTTGGTCATTTGATCAAAGCGTCGGTTAGGAAGTTGTTAGTAAGTGGACAAGCAATGTAAAGGTGGAGGCCTATTTATAGTCATAGAGTCATATGTGTTGAAAGACCGAAGAAGAATGTGAAAGCAAGACCTGATCTTGGCATCAGTATGTAATTGTCATCTGCGAGATCTGTGTTTTGCGGAGATATTGTATCTGGGTTTTGCTGAGTTAATATGACATGACAGAGCTATTTTGCGAAATCCTTGTGTATCTTTTGTTCTTTTATGGTAATGCATGTTGCAATATATGAATGATGCTATGTTTTCTTGCTGCAATTAATGCTTTACTATTGTATTTGCTGCGATGAATGTTTCTGTTGAATAATTCTATGAATATGAATAATGTCGAAGATAATTGCATAAGATCTACTTCTGAAATGTCGCAATAAGTTAAGTCACCGAGCTGCAACATCCTCCACCAGGCGAAAACATGGTCCCATGTCCTTAAAGAGTCGTCTGAGCCAAAATGCATGGCATGCTGCTGTAGTTGCTGCAATATATTATGCTTCTGCTGAAGACATGCTCACAATGGGTTGTTTCCAAGAAGCCCAAGAAATAAGACTGGTACCAAAATGAAAAGCATAACCAGATGTGCTTTTCCTATCATCAATACTACCAGAAAAATCATTGTCTGTGTATCGTGTGAGAGTATAGTCCTGTGAATGAGTGTACCAAAGTCCATAATCAATTGTACCTGCAACATATCTTAGAATTATTTTTCCAAATTTCAAGTGAGAGTCTTTGGGATACTCCATGAATCTAGAAATAAGGCTGACAACATACATCAAATCAGGTCTAGTAGCAGTCAAATACATTAAACTTCCTACTAATCTTTTGTAAATTGTAGAATTTACTGCTGGTCCTTCATCATTCTTTCTTAACTTGGTTCTTGTTGCAATGGGGGTTTCTACTAGTTTACATTTATCCATTTTGAATCTCTGCAGAATGTCAGTAGCATACTTATGCTGACAGATGAAGATCCCATTTTCACTTTGATCAACTTACAGACCAAGGAAACACTTCATAAGACCAAGATCAATCATCTCAAACTCCTTTTTCATGACTTTCTTAAACTCTTCTAGCATCAAATTTCCAGTATAGATCATATCATCAACATAAAGACAAACAGGTAAAATGTTACCTTGATGATTTGTTTTGACATACATAGTAGGTTCATTGCTGCTTCTGTTGAACCCATTTTTGATGAGATGAGAGTCAATTCCATTGTACCAAGATCATGGAGCTTTTTTGAGACCATACAAGGCCTTTTTCAGCTTACACACCTTGTGTTCTTGACCTTTGACAGCATAACTAGGTGGCTGATCTACATAGACTTCTTCTTCAAGTATGCCATTCAGAAAGGTGGATTTTACATTCATTTGATAAACAGGCCACTGGTTTTGAGCTATTATTGCAAGTACAGCTCTTATGGTGTCCATCCTTACGACTGGAGCAAAGGCTTCACCATAGTCTACACCATATTGTTGAGAAAAACCTCTTGCAACATGCCTTGCTTTGTACTTTTCTATCTCTTATTTTTCATTCAACTTGGTCTTATAGACCCATTTTACACAAATGCAACTTTTATCTGATGGGAGATCAACTAGATCCCAAGTCTGATTCCTCTCAATAGAATCAATCTCTTTATTCATTGCTTGGACCCAATGTGGATCTTTTGCTGCTTCTTCAAAACATGTTGGCTGACATGAAAATAGTGCATACTATAGCTTCTAATCAATGACATGATTCTATTCATATAACTCCCTTAAGCTTCTGGTTCTCTTGTTCTGTGGTGAACTGTCTGCTGGTGTCCCTTCTTGCTATTGCTGCTATTGCTACTGCACCTCAAGTCTGGGCATTCTGAGTGGTTCTAGTGGTACTGTACTGTTAGTTTGGTTAATGTCTTTTGTATCACTCCAACATTTATCTTCAATGAATTTTACATCTCTGCTCACCACTACTTTGTTGGTGACCTGATTATACAACTTATAGTCTTTCAGTTGTTCACTATATCCTATGAAAATACACCTTTCACTCTTCTTGTCTAACTTCTTCCTTAACTCATCAGGTATGTGTGCGAATGCGACACATCTAAATATCCTGAGATGTGAGACACTAATCTAAGTGCCACTCCATTCTTCTTCAGGTATCTTGTCTTTGACACTTACTGTGGGAGACATGTTCAGTAGATATACTGAACATGCAACAACTTTTTCCCAATAATCATAGGATAACTTCTTGTATGACAGCATACTTCGGGCCATGTTCATGATGGTCCGATTTTTCCATTCTGCAACTCCATTCTATTGTGGAGTGTATTTGGTGGTGTACTGATGCTGGATTCCATGTTGCTTATAGAATTATGCAAAATCATGAGATACATACTCACCTCCACTGTCTGATCTGAGTATTCTGAGTGGTTTACCTGACTGCTTTTCAGTCAAAGCTTTGAACTCTTTGAATTTAGAGAAAGCATCTGACTTATTTATGAGAAAATAGATCTAAAATTTCCTGCTATAATCATCAATAAATTCTAGGAAATACAGGAAAACTCCTATAGACTGGGTTTGCATGGGTCCACATAAGTTTGTGCGAACTAGTTCAAGGTGTTCTTTGGCTCTAGATGTGGAAGTGGGGAAGTTGTCCCTTTGGTGTTTCCCTAAAATACAGTCTTCACAAGAACTTGAATGTTCATTCATGACTGGTAATCCTTTGACCACGGATTGTTTTTGTAGATGAGAGAGACTCTGAAAGGGTAGATGACCATACCTATGTTGGGATATTCCTATACTCCATTCTAGTCCTAACAACATTTTTCATTTTTTCATTTTCAGTCATGCATGTAGTCATGGAATTGCATGCAGGCATGCAATTGCATGCATCCCAGTCATTAGTCCCAGCACCTAGTCCTCATTTAGCTAGCCCCGAGAGCTTCTTTCTGATCATTTTTATCCCTCCTAGTGCTTAGTGCGCCCTCCTTTCACCTACAACATGTGAAAGGTGCCCTGTCTCACCTACCACTCAGTTACAATCAGTTAGTTCCTTGGTTTATGGATCTGCTCCCCGATTTAAGTATAGATGGTGTAGTTAACTCACTGAAACACTCTGATGGACCTCCAAAGAGCCCAGATTGACTATTTTGACTCTAGTTAGCTCCTCATGACTCCAATTAGTGTTAAATTTTGAGCATTAATTCACAATACTCAAGGATATTTATTGAGAGAATAACATGTACAGTATATCAATGCATATCAATCACAACAAGCATGTCAATCATCACAAGAAGCAAAATCATGAGAGACAATAGACACACAGAGTTTCTGTGGGGAAAACCCTAAGGTGAAAAACCCCACAACTTCCTCAGAGATAGATAGAGCAATAGCTCAACCAAAGTACAACCAAATACACAGAGATAGTTTTCTACTAGCAGATGATCCTCCTCCTTAGATGTGCACCACTATTCGAGTGAAGGAAGAATGAGTTCTAGGTGATCCAAATAGAGATCTCCCGATCTTTATTTATACTTGTCCTGTTTTCCCAATAACCTTATGGGGCCGACTTGTCTAGCTAGGTACAATAACTTCATATTACATTATATCGGGCTGACCCATTACAAGGTGGCCTAATGACCCATCGACAAGTTAACACACTTGCGACACTTGTTAATACAATGACGACACTTCCGTATAGAGGAATAATACATCTCTATAGGTGTACAATAAATATATAAATGAAATACATTTTGAAGTTACATATACATCAACACTCCCTCTTAACTAGGAAGGTATTTCTCGACACAAATCTGCTAGCACAAGTCTTCTTCTGTGGATCATCGTCATCGATGCATGAATCATCGTCATTGTCACTGCTGCTGCTATCTCATCCAATCTCTGAATCTACTCATCATAGGAAGTTCTACAGAGCCAGTCCTTTTTCATACTGGATGTAGGCCCACCACCTGCAGGTCTTCATCATCAATGGCCATACTGTGGATCCCAGGACTGATTACATGCGTAAACAAAACCTAGCGTAGACTATAGGTTCTTTTACATGTTGACCTTCACAAAACCTACTCAGAGCATCCTAGGATGTTACGAGCACACAACACTACCTGTCTGGATCTCGATAGAGCATCCCAGGATGTTACAAGCACACCACTCTACCTGTCCAGATTTTAAAGGGTCTTTTCTATGTGAACTTTTGCAAAACCTACTCAGATCATCCTAGTGTAGACTATAGGATCTCAATAGAGCAACCGAGGATGTTACAAGCACACTGCTCTACCTATCCGGTTTTTAAAGGATCTATTCTATGCGAAACTGTAGCAAAACCTACTCAAAGCATCCTAGCGCAGACTATAAGATCTCGATACAGCAACCCAAGATGTTACGAGCACACTGCTCTACCTGTCCGGTTTTTAAAGGATATTTTCTATGCTACCTATAGCAAAACCTCAAAAGAGAATCCTAGCACAGACTATAGGATCTCCCAGGATCTTTTCTATGCTACCTGTACAACCTGTCCACGACCACAGAGTATCAAACCGATACTCACCATACATCATCCTGATGTACATCATCACATGATCAACCTGATCACCATCATAGCATTAACCTAATGCGTATCATCTGGAGCGACATCCTGAAGCTCATCATCTGTGATCACCCTGATCAAACAATATATCCATCTGATGCATACACTATCTACCTGATACATATCATACATGATCCACCTGATCATACAATGCATCCATCTGATATACATAAGTACATGATCACACTGATCATACAAGTATCCACCTGATACATACATAAGTACATGATCACACTGATCATACAAGTATCCACCTGATACATATACAAATACATGATCTACCTGATCATATCCAGCATCAACATGATGCGTACATACATACATATAAATGATCCAACTGATCATATCTAGCATCCAACATGATGCATACATACATACATATAAATGATCCAACTGATCATATCTAGCATCGAACATGATGTATACAGAGCAGTAACTGGAACATCATCCTGATGCTCATCATCCAGTGCTTACATCCACAGCCATGTGAAGGATCCTCCTTCCAACATGCTTGGAATGGCTTCAGCAAATGTCTCCATCACTTCTTCCTCGAAGTGTCGTCAATCTGAAGAACACCAAGCCTCTCTCTGAAGTACTCGAACTTCACTCTGGCAAGTGGCTTCGTCAGTACATCTGCAATCTGCTCATCCGTCGCAACATACAAGAGATTCACTGCTCCTTTTTGCACCATATCCCTGATATAGTGATATTTGATCTCTATGTGTTCTGACCTGTCATGGAACATCGGGTTCTCAGACAGCTTCACACAACTCTGGTTGTCACAAAAGATACCAGTAGTCTTTAGCGGGAGATCAAATAACTCTGACAGTAGCTTCCGAAGCCATACTGCATCACAACTAGCCGAACAGGCTGCAACATACTCTGCCTTGGCTGTACTCAGTGCTACACAGGACTGCTTCCTGCTAAACCAAGAGATCACACCTGATCCCATACTAAAGCAGCACCCAGATGTGCTCTTCCTATCTGTAGCACTTCCTGCCCAATCTGAATCAACATAACCCTGTAGATTAAATTTTTGATTCGCTTCATACTTGAGCCCATAATCGACTGTACCCTTCAGGTACCTCAAAATATGCTTTACAGCAACCAAGTGAACACTCCTTGGATCCGTTAGGAACTGGCTCAATGTGTTCACCGCAAAGCAAATATCTGGTCTCATGTTCTTAAGGTACATCAAGGACCCAATCATCTGACGATACATAGAGACATCAACTGGCTCAGATGAAGAATCACATAGAAGCTTCAGGTTCAATGCCATAGGCGTGGCCATGGCCTTGCAATCCATCATCTCGAACCTCTTCAGGATATCTACTGTGTACTTCCCTTGTCCAAGGAAGATCCCATCTACACTATGCCACAGCTCCATACCTAGAAAATAGTGCATCATCCCCAAGTCCTTCATATCAAACTCGGCAGCAAGCTTCCTCTTTGTATCGGCAATCAATCAGTCATCTCCTATTACAAATAGGTCATCCACATACAGGAGTACAATCACAGGATTCCCTTCCTCAACCTTGTAGTAAAGGTTGGAATCCGCTTTACTCTTGGTAAAGCCCAAACTGGATAGGAAACTATCCATCCTACCATACCAGGTCCTCGGAGCTTGTTTTAAACCATACAAGGCTTTCTTCAATCTGCATACATATGACTCCCTGTCATGTGTTTCAAAACCGAGTGGCTGCTCCACATATACTTCCTCTTCAACTACACCATTCAAGAAAGCAGTCTTGACATCCATATGATGTATCTTCCATTTCATTGCTGCAGCTAGAGCAAGTACTGATATGATGGAAGTGTAGCTGGCTACAGGAGCAAAAGTTTCTTCATAATCTATTCCCTCTTTCTGAGAGAAGCCACGACCTACAAATCTTGCGTTGTATTTCTCTATGCTGCCATCTGTAGCATGCTTGATCTTGTAGATCCACTTGGAAGTCACAACAGACTTCCCTTCAGGTCTTGGGACGAGGGAAATTTTTAAGGGCGAAATTTTGCCAATTGGCTATTTTTCAAGTTTTTTTTCAAAAAATAAATTCGCTATTTGGTCATTTTTAGTCTCTAATATTGCCTATATTTACATAAAATATGTTTTTTTGTCATAATATTCGCCAAAATGTACACATTTCAATAGTAAATTGTATGTTTCATATTTAATATTCACCTACCTATCTATATGCATGTTTTTTTCAATCCTAAATAATCGCCTAGGATACTATACTTAAGTATAATATTAGAATCCTTAAAAATTACCCTGCTTGGGACAACATGCCAAACATCATTCTTCATTATTGATTGGTATTCTTCGACCATGGCATCCTTCCATTCTTTCTTTTCCGCTACTTCTTCATAACTGGAAGGTTCTTTGTTTATGATGTCACAGAGTAAAGAAACATAGCTGGTATGAGATCTAGTTCTCTTCTTTGCTATGTGTTCTTCTTCTGGAATGCCATATCTTTCTGCATCTTGAATGAGCTCTCTAGCCCATGCAGGTTTCTTCTTATGAGAGTTATTCTCATGGGGTGGATATACAGGTTCTTGCAGATCTTCAATTTCACAAACTGTATCTAGAATTGCTTCAGTCATGGTAGTGTCTTGAAATCTAGTTTCCTTAGGTTCTTCATAAACTTCAACAGGTGTCTTCCTTGATTTGATGAATGTTGAGTTTTCATCAAATGTCACATCCTTGCTGACATCAATCTTCTTGAACCTTGTAAAGTATATTATGTAAGCCTTCGAGCTTTCACTGTAACCCACAAAGATACCCTTATTTCCTGAAGGATCTAGCTTGGTCCTCTTTTCCTTTGGGACATGAGTGTATACTGGACAACCAAATATTCTGAGATGGCTGACTTCAAGTTTCTTACCAGAGAAGACCTCTTCTAGTGTCTTGTTGTCCAATATCTTGTGGGGTGTTCTGTTCTGCACATATACAACAGTCCTAGCTGCTTCTACCCATAGATGCATATGTAGATCCTAGTCATGCAGCATTGCCCTTGCTGCTTCCATGATTGTTCTATTCCTTCTTTCTGCAACTCCATTCTGTTGTGGATTGTAAGGAGCAGTCAACTCCCTCTTAATCCATGAATCACTGCATAGCTTCTTGAAGTCACCTGAAGTGAATTCTCCACCATTGTCGGATTTGAATATTTTGATCTTCTTATCAGTTTGGTTCTCCATCAAGGTTTTGAATTCCTTGAACTTATCCAACACTTCATCTTTGTTCTTCAAGAAGTAAACCCAAGTCTTCTTGGAGAAGTCATCAATGAAAGAGACATAGTAGACATACCCACTCAGAGAACTGGATGACATCAGACCACATACATCGGAGTGGATAATTTCCAAGATATATTTTGGCTTGCTTTCACTACTTGGAAATGCCTTCTTGATGTTCTTTCCTTTTACACATCCTTTGCAATCCCCTTCATGCTTGGTCTTGATTTCAGGAAGACCTTATACAACTTTACTTGCAATTGGTAATGCTCTGTAGTGCATGTGTGCAAGTCTTCTATGCCAAATTTCACTTGGCTCCATGGAATCATGCACCATGGCATGTTCAGGTTGTCCTTTCAATTTATACAATCCTCCCTCTTGCTCTCCAATCACCACTGCATCATCAATAGTTTTACCCTTTGGCCACATTAAGACTTGGCCATCTACAAATGAAACCCTCATGCCTTTTGCATCCAATGCAGAGATGGAGAGTACATTCTTCTTGAGCCCAGGTACATAGAGAACTTCTTTCATCTTCAAAGATTTTCCAGAATCTAGATTATAGGAGGCTTCACCACTTCCTTTGATAGGGTATTGATAGTTATCCCCAAGTTTCACTATATGGGGTGATTCATGTTCAGATAGATTTGTAAAAGATTCTTTAAACTTAGTCATGTGTTTGGAAGCCCCACTATCAATTAACCAATCATTACAACCATGATAGATAGTACATGTGAGAGCAAAGATTAGAACATACTCTTCTTCACTTGATGAGTCATCATCATCACTTTCTGCTCTAGCTTTCTTCCTGGGAGGTTCATCATCCTCAGCAGCATGAGCATGATATCTTATTTTGCTGTTCTTCTTCTTTTTATTGAAGTTGTTGTTGTTGTTGTCTTTCTTCTTCTTGGGACAGTCTGAAGCAAAGTGTCCTTTCTCATTGCATTCAAAACATCGAACATGAGATATATCTTTCTTCTTGTGATGAGGGTGAGAATGTTTCTTGTTATGAGATCTCTCCCTCTCAAAATTTCTTCCCTTGGTGTGAGCTATGAGAGCTTGATCTTCATTCCCCATCTTTTCTTCTCGGGCCACAAGCCTAGCTTCTTCTTAAGAGCATTCCTCCCACAGTCTACTAAAAGAGATCAATTTCTTTCTTGCACAGATTCCTTGAATAAAGGAGTCCCATAACCTAGGTAGGCCATTTAGAGTGGTCATAACAACTTCACCATTGTCCACTACCTCATCCACAGCTTCAAGTTGTTCCTTGATATGAGAGACCTTGGAGAAGTAAGATTGAATGGTCTCTCCATTCAACATCTTGACCCCTTTCAATTGATTCCATAGAGTCATCTTCCGATTTATGTTCTTCCCTTCAAATAACTTGGTCAGGGAGTCAAACATCTCCTTGGGTGTCTTTAGAGATGACACATGTGGTATGAGATGGTCTTTGATAGAATCAACAATGATTCTCTTTGCCTTGATCAAGTTCTTCTTGTGCAATACCTTAGCCTCTTCATCCTCTGGGATAGGGACCTTAGAGATGATGTAGGAGTCCAATTCATTTTCTTCCAGGATTAACCCAATCCTATACTTCCAGGCTCAGAAGTTATCAACCCCTTCAAGCTTATCCTCAAGCTTGGTGTGGTGAGACATCTTAAAGAGTACTTCAAATGGAAATAGAGAAGATTTAGGTATTACCACTTGATTCGCTGAAAATTGGATATGGTCCTGGATTAGGGTTTGTCGAAAAAACCCTAAAAATTCAAAAAGTGAATTTCAACTATCTGAAAGGATAGAAGGATGCGCCTTGATGATCTAATCAGCTTGGTGTATTTAGAATTTGAGATCTGCAAAGCTTCACCCTTCAGAAATGCCTTTTAGTCTTCTCGGGTTCACTAGGGAGGACCCTGAATTAGGGTTTGAGTTTCCCGGAGATTTACCAAGCCAAAAATCTTGATCCAAAGCTCTAAACTTCGATGTTTCCAAGGGGCTTCCAGTTATGTCTTCATATTTCAGAAATTACTATTTTTGTGGAAACCCTAATTGTTAGGGCCAAATTTGAAAATGCTCAGAATTGAATTCTGATTGCACAGATAGATTCTCCTTGATGAGTAGAGTCAATCTACTATACTTCTTTTCCAAAATCTGTGGAGAGAAACCCAATAAGAAAGAAACCCTGGTTTCTATCACTTCACAATGTCTTCTTCTCAGGTTAGCTTTGATACCATGTTAAATTTTGAGCATTAATTCACAATACTTTGGGATATTTACTGAGAGAATAACATGTACAGCATATCAATGCATATCAATCATAACAAGCATGTCAATCATCACAAGAAGCAAAAGCATGAGAGATAATAGACACACAGAGTTTCCGTGGGAAAAACTCTAAGGTGAAAAACCCCACAACTTCCTAAGAGATAGATAGAGCAATATCTCAACCAATGTACAACCAAATACACAGAGATAGTTTTCTACTAGTAGATGATCCTCCTCATCACATGTGCGCCACTTTTCGAGTGAAGGAAGAATGAGTTCCGAGTGATCCAAATAGAGATCTCCCAATCTCTATTTATACTTGTCCCGTTTTCCCAATAACCTTATGGGGCCGACTTGTCTAGCTAGGTACAGTAACTTCATATTACATTATATCGGGCCGACCCATTACAAGGTGGTCTAATAACCCATCGGCAAGTTAACACACTTGCGACACTTGTCAATACAAATGACGACACTTCCATATAGAGGAATAATACATCTCTATAGGAGTACAATAAATATATAAATGAAATACATTTCGAAGTTACATATACATCAACAGTTAGCTCCTCATGCGCCCTCCATCAGTTCTCCATGCATCAGTTACACCTTCTACACCCAATTAGACTCAGTTTGACACATGGTTGATGGTTACTTGTGCTTTGATGACACTCCACTGATCTTTTGATCTATCCATGCAGGCTAATTCGAATTACACTCTTGGTATTCAAATCCTGTGCATTGTATCATTATTGTTTATTATTCAGATTAATGAAACATGTGTGATTATTCTGCTCCTATCTGAGTTCTATTGCATCTATGTTCTGCTGCTATTCTTCTTCTATTTTCTGAAATTATTTCTTGGGAGGTACACATTAGCTCTTGGATCCGCTATGAGGATTTTCACATGGTATGAGATCCATTTGAGAGTATATTCTATCTCCATTCTTGAGAATTTTTTGCAGGTTATTCGAAGTTCTAGTTGTTGCAGTAGCAGTTTTCACTTTGCATTCACTCCAGCAGTTTAGATGAGCAATTCGAACACTCCCCTCACTCCTAGAATCCTGAATCCTCTCAATTACTTTTATCGGAAACTTGATATGGAAATGCCATTGAGAATCAAATCTCTACACAAGATAACAATGGGAAGGTAGACTGGACCAACTTCAGCTGTGGAGAAAGTCAAGCATCTGAATCGATTAGATGAAGCATTTGGTTACATGTACATTCATATTTCTAGAGATATACTGTTTCATCTCAAAGGGTTGAGGACTCCAAGAGATTTATGGTTGAATTTAGAGGCCGTCTTTGGCAAACAAGTTGAGCTAAGAGGCCATGCTCTGGAAAATGAATTGGTTTCCCTACAACCAAGCATTTTTGAGACCATTCAAGAATTATTCTCTAAATTCAACAGTTTAGTTATGCAATGCAAGCAGTGTGGAATTGATAAGAAGTATGAGCAATTGGTGCTATCCATTCTGAGTAATCTAGGATCCGAATTTTCTGTCTTTGTATCTACCTTCCACTCTGGGCGAATGTCAATACCTAGATGGAAGATGCCCTCCTTAGAATTTTTTACTGCAGCTCTCCTCCAAGAACAAGACAAATTGATCCAAATGGGTGCCATCAAGGCCTCCAAAGATCAAGCTCTCCTAGCTGGAGAAGCAAATAATGTGAATGTGAAATGGAGGAATAAAAGCAAGGACAAGAAGCCATCTGAACCTAAGCTGGATTCCAAGGCAAGTCCATCAAAAGGAGCCTCCAGCTCCAAGAAGGACAAACATAAGAGATCTGATGGATCTAAGTGTCCCTACTACAAGAGAGGAAACCACCCAGAGAGATATTGCATGCACAAGAAAATAGATCAATTAACCAAGCTTCCCGAACAGAACAAAATTGCTATTCCAAAAGATGCAAAAGTGTATGATTCTGGAAGTGGATCTGATGGTCATGAGGATTTCCATGCATTGATGGCTGGATTTTTGAAATCAAAGGCCC
Organism: Larix kaempferi; assembly: GCA_027924585.1. NCBI lineage: Eukaryota > Viridiplantae > Streptophyta > Pinopsida > Pinales > Pinaceae > Larix > Larix kaempferi. The sequence goes on from BSBM01000877.1 coordinate 12,263,563, forward strand.
TCCTCATAGATTTTGGAGCCTCCAACCACATGGTTTCCTTTGAAGAATCATTTTCTTCTTTAGATCTCAAAGATGGTCCTACTATTTACATGGGAGACAACTCCCAAGATCTGTGCCAAAGGGATGGGTACAGTACATATGGAGCATGGCAAGTTCAAGAATGTTCTATTCATTCCCTCCTTGACAACAAATTTGTTGTCTGTATATCAGATGACTCACACCAGATCACCAAAGAAGGTGACCTTTGGTCCCGACACAGTTGAGATTACAGAGATCTCTACTGGGAAGACTATAGAGAAAGGGTTTTCAAATCATGCCTCCAAGGCATATGAGTTCTCATATTTTCTGCCCTTCTCTCTTCTTACTCCTTCAGAATCTGATGAAGATCCAAGTGACTCTTCTTCTAATGAATATGAAGATGAAGATATTGATGTTGAGATCAAAGTTCAAGAACATTCAGATTCAGATCCAGAACCAACACCTGTTCTCAATCTAGAGCCAAGGCCAATGTGAGTTCACACAGTCCTTGCAGCTACTGGGAACACAGTTAAGGATTCATCTGATCAGAGAACTACCAGATTTCAGCATCATGCCAACCTTGCATTATGCCATCTACCTCTTCTTGAGAGATGTTGCATGATGGTGGGGTTCAATATACCATCCTTTGGGAAGACTCATCATGATCCATCCGTTCCAGTAGCAGAAAGGTTTCCTGAAAGACTTGCTTCGGTCAATACATCTTCTACACAGTGGGAGGCACATCAGAAGACCATATCCAGATCTAGCACCTGCATTGGCATCCTACAGAGGATCAACTTGCCAAGTTTTCTGCAAAATTTTTCACTAAGGAAAGATTCTTCCTTCTCTGCTTAGTATGATGGTTCTTTGAGTTATTTACTGTTCTTTTGAGGGGGGGTATTTTTCCAATGAGGTTTTCCCCATTTCCTCGGTTTATGGATAGTTCTTATTTTTTATCATTTATTTGATTGTGTGGGTGACCTTTGGTCCTAGTTACCAGGGCCTAGGATGGACTAAGGGGGGGTGTTGGGATATTCTTATACTCCATCCTAGTCCTAACAACACTTTCCATTTTTTCATTTTCAGTCATGCATGCATTTTTGCATGCAACCATGCAATTGCATGTAGGCATGCAATTGCATGCATCCTAGTCATCAGTCCCAGCAGCTAGTCCTCATTTAGCTATCCCTGGGAGCTTCTTTCTGATCATTTTTAGCCCTCCTAGTGATTAATGCGCCCTCCTTTCACCTACCACATGTGAAAGGTGTCCTCTCTCACCTACCACTCAGTTAGTTCCTTGATTTATGGATCTACTCCCCAATTTAAGGACAGATGGCCTAGTTAACTCACTTAAACACTCTGATGGACCTCCAAAGAGCCTAGATTGACTATTTTGACTCCAGTTAGCTCCTCATGCGCCCTCCATCAGTGCTCCATGCATCAGTTACACCTTCTACACCTAGTTAGACTCAGGTTCACACATGGTTGATGGTTACTTGTGCTTTGATGACACTCCACTAATCTTTTGATCTATCCATGTAGGCTAATTCAAATTACACATGTTGGCATGGGATAGATCTGCAGGAAGTGCGGAAGCTGACAGATGCGAAAGGGTCATTCCACGGAAAAAGGACCTTTCACCATTTTTGTGGAAGCATAAGATTTGTTAGATTAGTCAAGTTGATCATGTGGACCATTTTGTAGTAGAATAGAAGAATATAAATAGAGTAGGATTGTAAGCCTAAGGGCATCAAAGTTTTGGAGATTGATTTGATCTTTTGGATTTTGCTTTGGATCTGCAACATGATGTATTGACAAATTCTGCGAGGTTAATTCTGCAGGTTTGATGAATGAATGAAGATGTTCGGTTATGATATGAATTCTGTCTCTGTGCAAATAATGCGATGATGAATAATGGGTTTTGTGGGTGTTTTCTGTTGATTAATGTGCATATGTTGTTGAGTATGTTCTGAATGTATGTGTTAGAAATTGTGAATGACAAGTTAATGGTATGTTGTGAATGTTTTAATCTCTGGTTAATGCAAAATTAAAGTGTGCATATCCTCTACACAACTGCGGAAACTTGGTTCCAACATCCCTCTTATCCACCTCGGGTGAGATTGCACTTGCTCTGCAAGTGTTGCTGGGAAGGGTTACATCTTTTCGGGCCGGTGTATAAGGGAGTTTTGGTTGATGATTTGTTGGTGACAGTGCAGAGTGAACCCCTGTCAATAGACTCTACGTCAACAAATGGTTCCATTGCCAGGACCCTAAGGAAGAAGAAAATAGGATATACTATGGCACTCGACAAAACTAGAGATCCAAGAGTGGTTCGACAAGAAGGCGGAGGAGTTCGCAGAAAGAAAGAAGCAAGATCCTAAACAAACATCGACCAGTTGGTTAGAAAGATACATCTACTTAGATATTCACGAAATATTTTTTATGCGAATTCCCGGTGTTATTGCATGAGTGGCTAGCACCATTGACGTTCCGCAAGAACCACTGTCAAAAGATTGAATCGGATTGTTGGAATCTAGAGTTGGTGCGACAGCTGAAGTAGGTCAAACAACAAGGTATCATGAGCTGTTAATTTTTGGGTAGATAGTATGCTTGAAGGGTACATAACTGAGTTCGCAGTAGATACTATCAAGTCATACAACGATGCTGAAAGAAATTTTTTCATGGGGCCAAGAGGAAGATTTTTGTCATCGTCAAAACTGTGGATTAAAATCCTTGTCTGCAAAAAAGGAATATTGAGGATGTCGTCCGATGAGTAGAAGATTCGGTGTGCGAGGGTGAAGGTATCATGTAAATGCAAGTCTAACAGAAAAATGTGGTAGATGGACATGAGCGACGACAAGTTTGAAAGGGAAGCTGATGAAGAGTGTGGTCTCTTGAGGAGTGGAGCAATATTTTGGCATCCTGAGAAGAAGAGGAGGATTGAGAGAGAGTCTCCTGAGAGGGCTGGAACAGAGAACTACAGAATAGGACCATAAGGGAGGAAGCGACCCTATTGCAAAGGAGATGTCTACCAGGATAACCCAGAGGCAGAAGGAGGTCAGATTGTAAGTTACCACATACCTTCGACCCCGCACACTACTCCAAATTTCATAGGAAGAAATCAAAACTATTTGCGTAGTTTCTGTATGTGCATTAGCAAGAGTATTGCTTCAGTGAAAAACAATACTAGCAACATTAGGATGGCAGACAAGGCAGAGATGCCCACATTTTAGGGGAACGGGACCAAGGATCCCGAATAGTATCGGTTTATATGCAAAGTAGTCTGGACTATAAAATGGGTTCAAGATGAGGCTATAAAGATGGGACAGTTAGCGACGACCCTTAGGGGTCGGGCGTTAGACTGGTACATGAAATTTGTAAAGGTTTCGGTGGGAACAACAGCTAAAACATTGGAGCAAGTTAGAATGACGATGATTGATGAATTTAAAAAACTGAAATTTGAGTCGCAATATGTCACTGAGATTAAGGAGATTAAGAAATTCCCGAATGAGTCAGCGTGGGAATTCGACCAGTGATACAAGACATTGATAGCAAAAGTGAGCTTTCTGATAAATGAGCTGCATTATAAAGAATGGTTCATTGTGGGACTAGTGTCGCATATCTGACAATCACTGATGTAACAAAAAGTCACAACACAGGTAGAAGCATTAGAAATCGCAATGAAGCTAGAGGCTTCACTGATCGGCGAAGCAGGAATGGGAATTGATAGAGGTCAGGCACAGTTGGCCAACTTAACACATCAATTGGAGGATATCAAGAGGGGTAAGGAGACCTGTGGAGACATATGGTGTGCCAGATGCAGAGGTGAGGGGCACCATAAGGACAATTGCCCAGAATTCCGAGAGTATTTACAGGCGGGGGTGCCAAAACCCCTTCGTCAAGGAGGCATGCCATGGTGTACTGTTTGTCAAACCAGAGGGCATCGACCGGAGGAGTGCGTATATCTGCAAAAGATGGTATCGAATCCAACAATTCTATACTGCAAGTTTTGCTGATCGGTTAGCTATGATGAGAAGGAATGCAGGGCCTATGACCTGCTGCAAGATCGAACAACTGATATGCATTTTAGGAAGGAAGAAGAGTAGCCAGTGGTGCAACAATAATCGTAGTATAGTCAATCGCGACAATATGAACAAGGGAAATACGGGAAGCTGCAGTATCCACCACCACCATATGGCCAACCACAGTATGGGCAGCAACAGTATCAGTAGCCGCAGTATGGACAACTGCAGTACCAACAATATGGACTAGCACGTGGAGGTTTTGGGGAGGATTCTGCGGAGGTCAAGGTGCAGGTATGGGACACGGAGGAGCTGTTGGATGGGGAAGAGGTCCAATCATCTGTTACAATTGCGGACAATAGGGGCACTACCAAAGAGACTGTCCAAATCTGGCACCGCAGTGTACATACTACAGTGCTGTAGATCATGGTGTAGATGACTGCCCCTAGCTCATTGCGAAATGGAAAACCAAGCATATACCCCAGAACCAGAACCAAAATAATCAGAATGTACCATCAGATGTCGAAGCGGAAAGAGATGCCTTCTTAAAAGAACAGGAGGCAATCAGGAATAGGGGCAACTACGTCTAGAGGAAGAAATCTATGACATACCACCGACGTTTGACTCAACAAAGTCGCAAAGGAAGGAAAATAGCCTGGGAGCCTTCTTGGAAAGTTTCTTGGCTTTGGTGAAAGACCCCAATGCATTGGAATAAATAGCTAGTATACTGCGATGACAGCGAGGCACACGACTGGAACAGAGAGTTAATCACATACATAAAAGGAAGACAGGTAGGGAGATGCAGATGTTGGCACAAGTCGAAGAATTTGATGTCGACTCCATCATTTTGGATTTGGGTTCGTATGTGAATATCCTGACTAAATAGACATGGGAGACAATGGGAAAACTGAAGATGACTTGGTCACCAGTACAGCTGCGACTAGCGAACTAGAGCAAGGTCACTCCACTTGGTCGGGTATGTTAGTTTTCGGTTGAAATTGAAGGGCTCAGAACATATGCGGATTTCAATGTCATTGAGATTGTGGATAACACCAGTCCCCATCTGGTACTGCTGGGGATAGACTGCGCTATGGAGAATCAAGCAATCATCAACTTTAAGAAAAGGATAATGTCATTCGAGGATCCAGAAATGAGGGTCAATGCATCGCTGGATCCTGCGGAAGGGCTGCACTATACGGAGCCAGCTAGAGACGAGTTTATGGAAGGATAGGATAATTTGTACAACATTTATGAGGATTATGTTAACCCAACCACGAATGGAGAACAAGGATGGCGCAGTGACAACTCGGCATCCTCTGATTCAGAAGAGGCCCTTGAGAATTAGCAGAACCGGTTGCATGAAGTATCATTTTGAAGATGCCCATGGGTAACACAGTCCCTGCTAATGGTAGCATCAGAGGAGTATTCGTTACCTACCTATGAAGATTTCCCAACTTGGAAACGTTTCTCACCGATTTTGAGGAGAAGGTGGCAGAGCCACAACGTCTTCTGGGCTTGGAGGAATCTGTGAAGGCTACTCCTGCGCGATGGTGGGAAACACATAAATCAAACATCACATCTTGGCCACTATGTCGATGCCTCATGGAGGTTCGGTTTGGCGAAGCCGCAAAGGATGACCAAATGCAATATGAAAGATAGGGAGACCTAAAGGCACATCTAAATGCCTGTCAACATCAATGGGGATCGAGAGCACGAAAAGAGTGGGTACATGCATTCATACACACATTGGATGAGGTACCGTGGAGCTGGTATGTCGCAGCAAAACTGCGACATGGGAAAACAACTTGGGAATAGCTTATGATTGGCTTCAGCCAAAAATTCTCATTTGTAGATGAAAATCCCTTAGCCCACACCGTATCACAGGAGATCCACGAAAAAATAATTGAAGTCGCATCGACTGGACAACCGATGGTACTCCAAAGGACCGCGACACCAGAAATAGGGCATTGCAATGTCGCCGAAGAGTCTGAAGATGAAAATGACCCTAGAGATACATATGTACCATCAACGAAACCTGATGTACATCCGGTTAAGCCACGACCACACCAACCAGAACTAAGATGCCAGAAATACTTGTCAACTGCAATAGGAAGAATGATCACAGCAAAACCACCGACAAATAACATTGAGAAGTACAAAACAACGAAATTGGTGAAGGTTGGCTATAGTAGAGAAGCCAATGATACGATGATGTGTCGACACAGTGGTACTCGCTGTGCCGATGTAAAAAAAAAAAAAAAACTGTTGACACACTATAGGCAAGTTGGAAGCTGCCATGATGTGCGACGGTCTAATCCGACATTAAAGGTAATAAAAGCTACAGTTATACCACACCAGACTACGTCAAACCCAAGAACACCGGGAGTTAATATCAAATGCATGCAATGGATTTGACAAATCCTAATGAGATTTGGAAATTATGACCCATGAACGGATGGATACTATCGGCCAGTATATAGGAAGCGACGAAGAAACATGTTTAGCTACTTTAGTATTCCAAGAGCTGAATGGAAGTGTATGTGTCTAGCACCAGCATTAAGAGACCACAGGCCACACCAATTGTGCAGGAGCAGCCCGAGGTCATGTCTACAGTCCCTCATAAGAAAAAATGGAGTGCGAATCGACCCCCCGACACTGGTCGAGAGAAAAAGAAAGGCACCCGGGCATCCGCAAGGTTTACGCATGATGATGCAGGGCCCTCAGTTGTTGAAGCTATGCAATATGGATATGATGGCCCCATGCTCTCAGAGTACATTCCACCCTGTCGAGCGGGGGCACCCACGCTGAGGATCAACAAGAATGAAAAATAATCCATTACGATTGCAATGGTACCCCCAGGGGTTACTGAGAGTGGGGATATTAACGCCAAGTTGAAAAGGTTACAATACACTGACCATGACCTAGCCAAGTTTAAAGAGTATGCAGAAGCTTATGAGGACATCCCCCATGCAGGAGGCCTAACTATGAAGGAACCTAGGAAGTGGGCATTGGGATTGGCACGATCCGAGTTGCTTGGAATCACCCTACTACCGCATTTTGGGTGCCTAGCACAAGTCAACGCATGTGTCAAGCAACTCCTTTCATGCTACCATGACAGATCCCTTTGGTTGCATGAGAGAATCCTAGTCATAGTCGACCTCATTGCCAGAATCACAGGCCTACCTCAAGAGGGAGCTGACTCTTCACAGTTTTTCCAGGGTAAGGACAATGTCAAGAAATTAGCCGAACAACTGGCCATAAAGTATGGTGTAGATAAAGATTCCCGAGGTTACTTGATCAACACAATTAACAACAAAGTAGTCAGAGTAACGACGAAGATACTTGTGGTCAAAGTAACACGAAAAAACCGATCGCTACAATGTAATTCAGGTGTCCTCGTAGCTGCGGAATGATGCACCGCAGGAGAACAGATGCACTGGGTTTAGTTCCTGCTACATTAATTGACCGAGGACACATATGATGCAAAGGAAAATGGATGGCTGTTCACATATTCATGGTTACTCCTCCTCATTGCCTTAAAATCATGGAGGGAACCAGATGACTACCAGGGGGTGGATCCCACAGAACTGCGAGTATGCGATGGTGCGTGGTACCAGAATTTATGGGTGACCACCGACAAAGAACGTCAGAAGGAAAATATTATCCAGTTTTATATTTGGCTCGAAAGGATGCGGATGGATGCACAAATGATATCGCAGATCACATTGCAAGCTGTGACAAAATATCAACCCATTTCCTAGGTATCCGTCGAAGCGCACATGATTTACCTCTCGACCCACGTAGATCCGACCAAACAATGGATGCGGACACAGTACAAGCTCACTGAGGCTGATCTTGATAACATCATCTCCAAATGGCCAGACACATGGAAGGTTCCTACCGATTTGAAGGATATTGAAAAGGAGTAGGCAGTAGGATGACAAGACCCGACCAAGAAAGACGAAGCTTCCGCCAACCAGAAGGAAAATGTAGAATAGGAGACCGAGGTGAAGGACCAGACGGGAGAGTTCGGCCACGATGGGGCGTCCACAACCAACACCCCAACAGATTCAGAAGTGGACCTCCAATAGGAAGAACGGAGGATGAAAATGAGAATGGACCATGACGGGAGTAGCACACAGGCAGGGCTCACTGCACAATAGGCCAATAGATTGTTGGATAGTATTATGCAGATTGTAGAGAGGAACTTGTTAGAAAAACAGGATCGCAGAGCAATAACAATAAACAGAAATTCAAATATAATCACACATACACATTACAAGAGAGACACAGATATATCGTGGTTCACCCAACTTGGGCTACGTCCACACTGAGTTTTCCAGTCCTTATTATTATTAGCGTCCAGCAAGGTGAAGGGATACAACCTACAGCACAACCGCTGCACTTCCTCTTCTCTGTTTCATAGTCTCTCTCCTAATCTCAAAAGATCTTTACAATGCATAAAACCTAATACATCATCTACCCTAGCCGTATTACAATGTCTTTCTTTTATAAGGGAAATACAATGGGAAAATACCACGGGATACCCAAAACCATGGGCCCGCAAGACAGCTGGCGAAAATAGCCCCAAAAATTTTCTTCGGGGGCGTTGCCCCCGAACCCCCATTTCTCGGGGGATCGTTGGACCCCAGACCCCCCAGCTAGGGGGCATGGTCCCCCCCTGGAACCCCATGGGGGGGAAATGCCCCCCCCCACACCCCCGCTGGGGTGACTGTACAGTCCACCTACATATCATATAAAACTGGGGTACAAACACGGTTGATACAATATCATCTATGAGACTAGAAGATCTGGCTCCACAACCAACAATCTCCCACTTGGAGACTGATCAGAGAAACTCCACCGCTGCTGCACTTGCTGGACTTGGACTTGGAAAATTTCTCCTCTTCACCTTCATGCTAGAAGGCCAACTGAAACCGAGCATGAACTCAGTTTCTCTTTGGTCACTACCTTTGTGAACATGTCTGCAGGATTCTGGCTAGTATGTATCTTTTCCAGCTTCAACAGTTCATCTTCCAGAACAGAGCATATGAAATGGTACTTGAGCTATATATGTTTGGTCCTGGAATGGAATGCTGAGTTCTTTGCAAGGTGAATGGCACTCTGGATGTCACTATACAATCTGCTATCCTTCTGCTTCTTACCCACTTCCTCCATAAACCTCTGCAACCAAATCATCTCTTTACTAGCCTCTGTAATGGAAACATACTCTGCTTCTATTTTTGAAAGTGCAACAACCTTCTGTAGTTTCAAAATCCAGCTTACTGTTGTTCCACCTACAGTAAACACATACCCTGTGGTGCTCCTCCTGCTATCCTTGTCACCTGCCATATCTGCATCAACATATCCCTGTAGAACAGTGTCTGAACCTCCAAAACATAATGCCTCAGTGGTAGTACCTCTCAAATACCTGAGAATCCACTGTACTGCCTACCAATGTTCTTTACCTGGATTGTTCATATATCTGCTCACAACTCCCACTGCATGTGCAATATCTGGTCTTGTGCACACCATGGCATACATCAAACTGCCAACTGCTGATTGATAGGGAATCTTGGACATGTAATCTGTCTCTTCTTGTGTCTTGGGACACATTTCCTTACTTAGACTGAAATTGCTAGCCAAAGGTGTACTTATAGGTTTTGCATTCTGCATTATGAACCTCTCCAACACCTTTTGTATGTACTCACTTTGAGACAATGTCAATTTGCGATTTTTCCTGTCTCTCGTTATTCTCATACCAAGGATTTGCTTTGCAGCACCCAAATCCTTCATCGCAAATGAATTAGCTAGCTTCCTTTTGAGTACATTTATATCCTGCATGTCAGACCCTACAACAAGCATGTCATCCACATACAATAACAAGATAATATATCTTCCATTGTCTAGCTTCTTGAAATAAACACAGTGGTCAGAATGACATCTACTATAACCTTGTTTTGTCATAAACCTGTCAAACTTTAGATACCACTGCCTTGGAGCTTGCTTTAAGCCATACAAGCTCTTTTTCAACCTGCATACTAGATCCTCCTTACCTTTGACCTCATACCCTTGTGGCTGCTGCATATATATTTCTTCCTCCAAATCCCCATGGAGGAAGGCTGTTTTTACATCTAACTGTTCAAGATGCAAATCTTCTACCACCACTAGACTTAAGATAGTTCTAATTGAAGTCATCTTAACAATAGGAGAAAATATTTCATCAAAATCTATACCTTTCTTCTGTGCAAACCCCTTTACAACAAGTCTGGCCTTGTACCACTTCTTACCTCCTTCTTCCTTCAACCTGTAAATCCATTTGTTTTACAATGCTCTTTTACCAGCAGGCAACTGAACCAAATCCCAAGTCTGGTTTCCTACCAATGAGTCCATCTCCTCATTCATGCCTTGCTCCCACTTCTTTCTAGTTTCCACCTGCATTGCTTCTTCATAACATTCTGGTTCACCAGAACGAGTCATCAATAAATAATACATTGAAGGAGAGTATTGTTCAGGGAGTCTACTTAACCTGGTAGATCTTCTTACAGTTGCAGGAGTTTCAGGTACTTGCTGCTGCTCTTCATTTTTTGGCACCTTCGGAACTTCATTTTCTTTAATTTCATCAAGCACTATATACTCTGTGTTTTCCTTTTCCTGTTTCTTTCCCTGCAACTGATCTTTATACATGACCTTTTCATTGAATATCACATCTCTACTCCTGATGATTTTGTTATTTTCATAATCCCATAAATGATAACCAAATTCATCAACCCCATATCCAATAAAGGTACATTTCTTGGATTTAGCTTCAAGCTTTGTTCTATTTTCTTTATCAATATGGACAAATGCTTCACAACCAAACGTTCTCAGAAATGAGTAGTTTACCTTTTTATCTATCCATGCTTCATCTGGAATACCACCATCCAACGCACTTGAAGGTCCTCTGTTTATTAAATAAACAGCAGTATTTACAGCATCCGCCCAAAACTGTAAGGGTAGCCCTGCATGCAGTCTCATACACCTTGCACGCTCCATGATCGTTCTGTTCATCCTTTCTGACACACCATTTTCCTGTGGTGTTCCTGGGACTGCCTTCTCTCTACAAATCCCATGGTATGAACAATAACTATCAAACTCCTTGCCGCAGTACTCACCTCCATTATCAGATCTAAGAGACTTCAATCTTTTTCCTGTCTCATTCTCAACCAAAGCTTTCCACTTCTTAAAAGTAGCAAACACATCAGATTTCTGTCTAATGCAATAAACCCAAGTTTTTCTAGTTGCATCATCAATAAATGTAACATAATAATGAGAGACACCAAGAGATTGTACCTGAGCCGGTCCCCATACATCTGTATGCACAAGCTCTAATTTTTCATTCTTCTTCTGTTTCCCAACCCTGAGAAATCTGACTCTCTTCTATTTTCCATAAACACAGTTTTCACAGAATTCCAAACTTATCTGTTTCAAATCTGGCAGCAACTTCCTTAAGTGGAGAATCTACGTCCCCTTCTCACTCATGTGGCCAAGCCTATGATGCCACAATGCTATATCTGTTCCTATGGAAGCTAAAGAGATAGAATGGTCAGTATTATGAGGACATAAATACAACGTACCTACTCTGTCTCCTTTTGCTATCACCATTGATCCTTTAGTGATCTTCCACCACTTTTCTCCGAACGTAGATAGACAGCCGCCATCGCCCAATTGCCCTGTTGAGATCAGATTTCTTTTCATAGTAGGAATATGCCTAACTTCTTTCAACAACCAATCAGTTCCATTCTTAACTTTTATCCATACCTTACCCATTCCAACAATTTTACATGGCTCATCATCACCCAATAAAACATGTCCAAAGTCGCCAGGAACATACTCATGAAAGTATTTCCTATGGGGTGTAGCATGACATGAAGCTCCTGAATCTACTACCCAATAATCACTAGTATTATCTAATGAAAGAATCAAAGCATCTTGTAACACATCACCTGCTACATTTTCTTCCTGGGTAGTTTCCTTCTATGCATCTCCTTTCTTCTTTAGAGATTTGCAGTCTTTCTTCAGATGTCCTTTCTTTCCACAGTTCCAGCACTCTATCTTTCCCAGTCTGGACTTGGATCTGTCCGTTTTAGACTTTCCACGATTACCTTGGCTCTTTCCTCTCTCCTTTTGTCTTCCCCTGTTCTCCATGGTCAACGCATTACCTGATGTCTCACCTGTTCTTTTTCTTCACATTTCCTCGCTAAGAATAACACCAATAACATCATCAAACTTCAAGGTGTTTGAACCAGAGACAGAGTTACTTACAGCCATGACCAAGCTATTCCGGCTTTCTGGCAATGAACACAAGATTAGAAGAGCCCTAACTTCATCATCAAAGTTCACACTTACAGAACTTAACTGATTTGTAACCGTATTAAACTCATTTAAATGATCAGTAACAGATCCACTTTCAGACATCTTCATATTAAATAAACGCTTCATTAGAAATACCTTGTTGGAGGCCGAGGGTTTTTCATACAGCTTACCCAATGCTTTCATCAAACCCTCTGTTGTCGTTTCTTTTGAGATATTGAAAGCCACCGATGAAGCCAAGCTCAACCGTATTGTTCCCAGAGCCTTTCTGTCAAGAACCTCCCATTCTTCATCCTTCATAGCCGTCGGCTGCTTTGCTTTTCCTCCCAACGGTAGGAATAGATCCTTCTGGTACAGATAGTCCTCCATTTGCATCTTCCATAACCCGAAGTTTTGGCTGTTAAACTTCTCGACCTTAAGCTTTCCTTCTTCTGCCATTTCTCCCACTCGAACCAGAAACCCTAGCTTCCTGCGGGTTTAACTGCCAAATAGACCTTTGGCTCTGATACCAATTATTAGAAAAACAGGATCGCAGAGCAATACCAATAAATAGAAATTCAAATATAATCACACATACACATTACAAGAGAGACACAGATATATCGTGGTTCACCCAACTTGGGCTACGTCCACACTGAATTTGCCAGTCCTTATTATTATTACCGTCCAGCAAGGTGAAGGGATACAACCTGCAGCACAACCGTTGCAATTCCTCTTCTCTGTTTCACAGTCTCTCTCCCGATCTCAAAAGATCTTTACAATGCATAAAACCTAATACATCATCTACCCTAGCCGTATTACAATGTATTTCTTTTATAAGGGAAATACAATGGGAAAATACCATGGGATACCCAAAACCATGGGCCTGCAAGACAGCTGGCGAAAACAGCCCCAAAAATTTTCTTCAGGGGCATTGCCCCGAACCCCCATTTCTTGGGGGACCGCTGGCCCCAAACCCCCCTGGAACCCCGTGGGGGGGCGATGCGCCCCCACACCCCCCCAATGGGGTGACTGTACAGTCCACCTACATATCATATAAAACTGGGGTACAAACACGGCTGATACAATATCATCTATGAGACTAGAAGATCTGGCTCCACAACCAACAGAACCCCCGAAAGGTCACACAGTATTCTGCGGACAATTTACAGTACATCTGGGAATTATTAAACACTATGGCGAATACAATAATCAACATCAGGGTACCACATGGAGGCATCCATCAAATCCTGTCCACTCCCAGAGTCGAGGTAGAGGTGGGCAACCAAAAATGCATAGTCTAATTCGAAACCCACGCCTTTTTAACAGGAGATGATACCTTGGACCTGGAGATTTGGAAGGCCGATCTAGTAATGATCGATTTCAATTTACTCCCAATTTTGACACTACACTGAGTCCAAGTAGCAGCAAGTGCAGAAATCCATGACCACAAGGCTGCGATGCATAATAAGATGGTTGAGTACATGAAACAACTACAACACAACAAGATGGAGGCACAATAGCTTCGAGATAAACACACCGCAGTACTGGCTATGCAAGTACAGGCTATCGAAGAGAAGGAACAATTAGACAAATCCCTGGCTGAGAAGGAAAAGGTCACCGTAGAACAAACTATAGCCCTCACTGCAAAGGAAAAGATTGGAGAGGAATAGATAAGGTTAGAAAGAGCACTTGAAAATGCATGCGAAACAACGGCGCTCGATCCAGATGTGGCCTCGGAAGCTCAGGGTGTTATGTTAGGAATCGCCATTACTGAGTTCAGGAAGGAAAATGAAGAGCTCCAGACCAGAGTGACACCCAGCACACTGCCAACATAGGTTCAAAGTCGACAGATGGTGATAGAGGAAGCAGTAGTAGAGGTTCAAGAAATGGAACAGGCAGCACAGAAAGTGGCAGTAACTCTCACGGAATTCTGGGATAGATTGGTCAAGGATGACCAATTAGCTTCACTAAAGAGAATGCTCCACGAAGCCGAAGAGAAGCTGGAAACATTTAATGGACCATTTAAGGTGATTCCCACAATGATGCGGATGGAAAAGACCGCAGAACTACAAAGTATGAAGCAACAAGATGAAAAAATCCCACGAAAGGAAGCAATGACGAATTGCACATTTGGATGATCTTGAAACAAAGGATGAAGCCCTCATAGAAAGAATAGTTCTAGAGATGAAACATGTACAAGAACAATTATAGGAGGTACGACAAAAGGTATGCAACCACCCAACAGAGCAGCAGGTGATATAAAGTGCACAGCTCTGAGCATCAGTAAAAGAGATTGTCAACCAGATCCGGACCACTTATGATGATTTCCAACAACAGTACAACAAACCAGCAGTGTCCAGCTGAGGTGGTTCGGGACGAGCCACAAGATTGTGTTGGGGGCCTGTTGGCACGGGATAGATCTGCAGGAAGGGAGGAAGCCGACAATTGCGAAAGGGTCATTCTGCAGAAAAAAGGACCTTTCGTCGTTTTTGCAGAAGCATAAGATTTGTTAGATTAGTCAAGTCAGTCATGTGGACCATTTTGTAATAGAATAGAAGAATATAAATAGAGTAGGATTGTAAGCCTAAGGGAATTGAATTTTTGGAGATTGATCTAATCTTTTGGGTTTTGCTTCGGATCCACAACATGAAGTATTGAAAAATTCTGCGAGGTTTTATGAATGAATGAAGATGTTCAGTTATGATATGAATTTTGTCTCTGTGCAAATAATGAGATGATCGATAATGAGTTTTGTGAATGTTTTCTATTGATTAATGCGCATATGTTGTTGAGTATGTTCTGAATGTATGTGTTAGAAATTGCGAATGATCTAAGATGAGAATGAAAAGTTAATGGTATGTTCTGAATTTTATAATCTTTGGTTAATGTGAAAGTAAAGTGTGCATATCCTCTACACAACTGCGGAAACTTGGTTCAAGCAACCCTCTTATCCACCTCAGGTGAGACTGCACTTTCTATGCAAGTGTTGCTGGGAAGGGTTATACCTTTCCGGGCCGGTGTATAAGGGAGTTTGGGTTGATGATTTGTTGGTGACATTGCAGAGTGAACCCCTATTGATAGACTCTGCATCAAAAACACACTTAGTATTCGAATCCTGTGCATTGTATCATTATTTTTTATTATTCAGATTAATGAAACATATGTGATTATTCTGCTCCTATTTGAGTTCTATTGCATCTATGTTCTGCTACTATTCTTCTTCTATTTTTTGAAATTCTTTCTTGTGAGGTACACATTAGCTCTTGGATCTGCTGTGAGGATTTTCACAACTTACAATGCCACAACCAGGTTTCGTCTTGACTGGAGACAATATGAGCATATGACTGTGATAGGATAGCACTACTTAGGCTGAGTGGGAAAATTCTATTCTTGGTCATTTCTACTTTGGCTAGGAGTCTTCTACTAGGGGATTTATCATAGACAACACAGTAGGAATCAATGAAACTAACATCATACTTATTCTGAATCAGTTAACCCACACTGATCATATTGACCTTCAAATTTGGAACATAGAGTACATCATTTATGTACTTCTTTTCATTATGTTTCCTAAGTATAGCTACAGTACCTTTTCCTTGAGTCGGAATGAGATAGTGATCACCCAGTTTGATCTTTGAATTAACAGATGGATCTAGATTAGAAAATGATGATTTGTTACATGTCATATGATTGCTGCATCCAATGTCTAGCAACCACACATCTGATTGATATTCTTCTTCAGTCACCTGGTATGATAGAAACATAACTTTTGATGAATGTTCTTCAACATTGGAGACATTTTCTCTACCACTGTTCTGATCTGCTTGCTTCTTTCTGCAGTCACGTTCATAATGGCCATATTTCTTGCAGTATTTACACTGGACATTGGACCTATTATTCCATCTCTTGCCTCCTCTTCCTCTCTACTTTTGAGGGTTATGACTGTGCTCACAGTTATCTGTGTGTTCATGGGAAGTTCTATCCTCTGTGGAATTAGAACTCCTTCCTCTTTTGCCTCGTCCTCTGCGTCCTCAACCTCGACCTATTTTGAAAGAAGTCTGAGTGCTAAATGCATGAGATAGAGACTCGTCTTCCTGATTGAGTCTAGCTTCATGAGACAAAAGCGACCCTGTTAACTCCTCTAGGGTAAACTTTGACAGATCCTTAGATTCTTCTATAGCAGTAACCACCATAGAGAATTTCTTAGTGAGGCATCTAAGTACCTTTTTAACAATAGCCTTCTGCTCTAGGGCTTCATCATAGGTTTTGAATTGTGTGACAATCCTAGAAACCCTAGTCATAAACAGATCGACAGTCTTAGTGTCCTTCATCTTAAGACTTTCAAATTGGAGTCGAAGGGTTTGGATTATTACCGTTTTAACTATGTCGGTACCTTTGTATGCATATTGGAGGAGATTCCATACCTGATGTGTGGTCGTAGCGATCCACGGGAAAATGGAATCCTCAATGCAACTTTGGATCAAACACTTCGAAGTGAGATTTCGATCTCTACTTTTGTCGAGAGCCTTCCTATTTGCATTATTCATCGCAGCGAGAGTATCTTCCGCCAGTTCTGTGAACTCTTTTTCGACCATATCCCAACACTTGTTGAGCTGTAGAAAGGTCTGCATCTTGATAGACCAGAATTCATAATTCTTGCTGTTCAACATTGGACCAGAGATCGGCTCCATGTTCAGACTTTCCATGGCTTATGACAACTTTTAAACTGATCGGCACAACTTCTTAATTGACACAGTGCACCAAGAAAAATTCTATAAAGTAAAGGAAGACCGACGCAGTTTACCTTCAGCCAAGGTGCACCATCGGCTTAGTTTGCCTTCAGGAAGGGTGCGCCACCTGGCTCAGTTTTCCTTTAGGTAGGGTGCACTAGCCGACTCAGTTTGCCTTCAGGCAGGGTGAGCCAGCTCAGAAAGTGGCACAGTTTTCCTTCAGTAGGGATGCTCCAGGGTCTCTTCAGTGGGTTTTTTGGGGGTGGGACAATGCCGGATCATGGGCAATAAAAAATAAAAAATGTCACGGCCCAAGTGTTCCATCTTTATCCTATACTACAACTTCCATTCATGTGTGTTCTCTCCAGCTTCTGAAGAGGCTTACCCCAAAAACAAGATTTTAAGGATCAAGTTGTCAGCTCTGATACCATGATAAAGTTTTCAAAGACACAGAACAAGAGCGGAAACAAAAAGGGCATATTGATTGCCTTCTCATTATTAAACTCATATATATATATAGTATCATATGGACTCAAAACCACAAGCTAATACTATGGGCTAGTGAATACCATGGGATGACTAATGTCCTAGTCAACAACTAACTCAACTAACTTAACCAACAACAACACATGAGATTACAACTCTTAACAACAAATTGGATGTTCAGATCACAACTGATAGCCACCTCCACCCCTAGTGAGACCTACTAAAACAATAGTTTCCATGCCTTCAGAATATAGTGTCACCAAGGAAAGTTGGATTCGAATCCTCAGACAAATTAACAATATCAATCTTTCTATTTTCAACCAGTCCCCAAGGATTTCGATCGATACCTATATAGAGGCTTAGGAGGGGGAGTAAAATACCCCCCTTTTATCCAAACGCTTAATAGAAGGGATACTGAAATCAATATTAATTGACTTACCCAATTCGAAGAGAACCTCCTCACCAGAGCACGACCGATAGACAGAGGATAGTTCTTAAACAAAGCCAAACTAGTTGTTGGCCTTCGGTTGGGTATTCACTTAAGTGGGAATGCTATGACAGTTAGGGAATTTAAATACCAATGTTTGAAATTGCTCAGGGTGGATTAATATTCATTTGAATTATTTCCCTCTATCCATCCCTTATGCCATATAATAGGTGCTAGTTGCAGTTCCAAAACTCATACCTTTGGGTTCCTTTGTTCGTTTTGCTTACAATCATCAACAAAAGTTTCCAATGTAATTGCTACCATCGCAATCATTGCAACAATCACCATAGCTAGAGGCAAGCCAATGCTATTGAAGCATAATGATAAGCATATGAAAACCAAAAATTCTTTGCACATAAACAAAGAAACTAAATTAAAAAAAATCCTAAACCTAACTCAATTTTATTTCCCGACCAAAGCATAAATTTATTTCTAAGACACTTTGGGACTTACCTGAACTCATTGAAATAGGGTTTGAAGTTGTGTTTCCTAGTTAGCCTTCTATGGGGCACACAGAGAGAGCCCCGAATAATGCATATTTCTCAAAAACTATCTGCGGAGCTCTTTCCCTATCCTTAAAACTCTCCAAATTTATCTCCCCCATTTCTTTCTCCTCCATTTTTCTTTCCCTACCATCCAAATTTGACCTTTTAAAATTTCTTAATATTATTATATTGTATATTAACATAATACATAATATAATATATTTATATATTAAAAACATATTATATTAATATTATATACTATATTAATATATTAATTATATACTATATAACATATTAATAAATTAACATTTATATAGTATATAAATATATTAACCATTAAGCATCCCACAAGGTAGAGCAATTAGTAATGAGTAATTGAGTTGAGAAGCTGTAAATGGAAGGTCACAAGTTCAAATCCCTATGGGTACTTATATATATAATAAATATTTATTATTAAATCGAGGCTTCAAGTTCTGACTCGTCTAGCTATTGCATCAAGAGTATCTAGGTGATCTACAGTCAAGTAGATGGGGCTGGCCGCTAAATATCATAGATAATTACTCCCTTTCCATTAAGTTATTTGACAAAATACGACAACGGATAACTACAATTTTGACTATTAAATTTTACCATTTCGTAAATTTTAACACTGAAGATGGATTGAGAATCTCTGAATCCATCTGTAGCGTTAAAATTTACGAAATGGTAAAATTTTACTGTCAAAATTAAAGTTATTCGTTGTCAGATTTCTTCAAATAACTTACCGGAAAGGGAAGAATGCTCCATGATATTTAGTGGATAGCTCCTTTTTTTACAATTTCGTAAATTTTAATGATGTAGATGGATTCAGAGACCCCTGAATCCATCTATAGCGTTAAAATTTACGACATTGTATTTTTTATTAGGACATCTTATATAATCATTAACTTAGACTATCAATTCGTATTTTTATCCCATGGCTAAATTAGTCATTTATTTTAGTAATTTTTAGTTGATATCACTTAAAATTGCTCAAATTTGGTCATATTTAACTCAAAAACACTGCGGTGACTAACGTTTTTGGTGGTTTATCAATTTATTTTGCATGGTGACCAACTTTTTTGGTCGCTTGGTCATTTATCACCCATTTTTCTACTAGTGCCCTACCATTAAAAAAGTGTTTTCCTCAACACTTGATTAACTATGGATGTTTTCACATGAAGAAATCATAGTCTCATGCCACCTCTTCTATTGGAAAGTTCTTCCACTTGATGAGGTACTTAATAATTCATTGATTTCATAGTTGCTTAATCCATATTTCAAGGATTGTTTCATGTTGTAATATAATTTTCCCTTCATCAATCTATGGTAAAATAATATTAACTGGGATCTTGTCACAAATTACCTTTTTTAGACATGAAACATGAAAGATTGAATGTACACATGGATATTGAGACAACTCCAATTTGTAACCCATACTTCCAATCCTATACAACACCTTATAGGTTTTAAATTTACAACATCATCAGTCATTCTCCAATTCAATTTTGTGTTTCAAGATTGAAGCTTGTGTGTTGAGGTAGTTCCTTATAGGAGTTTGAGTTGGACTCAGGAAACTTGGAGACAAATCTTGAGTTGGACTTAAGAATGAATAAGCATCATGTGTTGAGGTTAATTGCTTTGTATGTCAAAGTGATGATTTTGTACAGTCTTTCTTGTCAAGGCTAAGGTCTTGTGTTTCAATACAAATCCTCATGTGTTGAGTTGATGCTTTGCATGTCAAAGCATTAATGGTGTGTGGTGTAATACTAACCATGGTTTAGATATTAAGTTTCCTCTAGAGACTAGCCACTTCTAGAGTGAATTAATTGATCATATGACCACTTGGAATGATAGTAGAACAACATGATCACATCAATGGGAAAATATCCTTAGTATATTTGATATGATAATTAAGTTGGCACATGTGGACCATGCAGACAAGATAAGATATAAATATAAGATGTGATAAGATAAGCGAGAATTCAATTTGCACACTTCAGTGATGATAACAACTTAAGTTAAATAAGAGAGAATTCGAATGGTTAAAATTCAATAATATTATCAAAGAAGACTTCAGTCAGTTAAAGGAGAAGTCGAATTATTCACTTCAGTGATGTTAACAATAAAGACTTCAGTTAAAAGAGTTAACTAAGTGATAACAAAGAAGATCCATTTAACTAAGTGCTTGCATGACAACAGTTACATTGCGACACTTGAGTTGCAACAATTGCATGATGACACTTGAGTTAAACTAAAAGATGACACTTGAGTTATGACACTTGCATGACAACACTTAAGTTAGCCACCTAACTAATTTGTATAGCATTCATTTAAAGTGTGATTTCATCCTGAAGTTAGCAAATAGAGTTAAAGCTATTGCATGAGAAGTATGGCACACTTTTCCATGTAATATTGATGCATTCAATGTTGGAGCGAATTATATTGAAGTCAATTTGTGCATGTGACCAATATAAGCAAATTTTCCGAGTGGAGAATTATTATTCTAAGTTTCTCTTCTATATCAATCTCTCTCTTGCTCTGTTATAAAACTAGAGGTGCTTTATGTAAAATACATTCTCTGCTATCTATCAATATACTAAGGAAGAATTTTGTTGGGGTTTTCTCCATCAAGTTATAGAGAGTTTCCCTAGGGAAAATTTATGTGTCGGATGTGAATGCTTATGCTTATGATTGTTAATTTATTTCAATTACTATTGCATTTCCGAATTAAATATAAAAAATTAACATGGTATTAGAGCTCAGGGCATGAAAGAGCTAATTTCAGTAGTCAAGCTTAAGCCTACATAGATCCCGAGTGACCATAGTACTTGAAGAATAATGTAACCTCCCCATCCCTCAATTCAATCAATAGGAGGGGATATTAACAAAACCAAGGCATCTAAATTTTGCCCCATAACCACAATTACGAATTCTTAATAGCTAAAATGCATGTGCAGACATGTAAATAAAAACACATAGTGGAATAAACTCAACCCACACACACAACATTCAATTTACATGCATAATTATCACATGAATACAAATAAAAATCATCGCACATCAAATACATAAGAATACTTATCTTTAAACAAAGAAGATCCAAGAAATTGGCTATGTACGAGTGATTTTCCACCCAACCATAAGCACTCTGTCTAGTATATACTCTATCTATTGAGAGGCCACCCCCAAGCTAGTCTATGAGGCCACTAGGGAGAAGGAAACACCTACATGATGCTATCTCTCATCCCACAACCCACTATGCTCTCTATGCTTAGCCAAATCTCCAACAAAGCTCTACATGGGTCTCACTAAGCCTCTACAGCCAATGCAATCCTTCCAAACACCCCACACAACACAAGGAAGGAATTTTCCTTCACTGATCCACAGTTACCTCATGAAATCCAACCCTTACAGTGCTTACCAGTGTGTGCAATAAGAGTCCAACCTACTGTAAGTTATTGGATAACCTCGTGCAACAATAATCCATGGCTTCTAAAGTATCCAAAAGTAGAAAAAATCAATGGGTAAATGTTCCTAGCTTGCCCAACCTCCATGCTCACCTACAACCATCAATTTTACCTTCCAAAAATGTATCTCTATTTCCAAATTCGAATTTCTGGGTTAAACATAGTTTGGTAATGGTCATGAACAACAATGGAAAAATCTACGTAGTGTGGAACATGCATGAGAGAATGATCAAAAGAGTGTTGAATCCAAGGTATATGAGGTAATTTTCAAAATACAACTGAAGTAGATTCTAACCATAGAATAAATAGGACTACTAAAAAATGACATAATGGTCACAACACCCATGCTTCAATAACTACAAGAAGTGACTTTTCCCACCAACCTCACATATGCATTCAATGATTCAGTTTAATAGTCAAGAGAAGGTAATTGGCTCATTTAAGGCACATGGAAGAATTTGGATGAGTTCTAAGGTTCACATTTGAAAAAATAGGATTTAATTTCCCATAGGCCCCCTTCCTCTTCCCCTCTAGTGGGATCATAGCCCCTCTATGGATCTTTACACATCCATCTTGGACCATTTTATTAATTTTCAACCTAATATTTACATACGTTTTGTATTGGCATGATAATCCAATCATATGGTCCAATTAAAAATATATACATCATATACACCTAGCCATTCACTAGTTGGGCCTTGGCCTTGAGCTCCACACTAAGAATCCATACTAGCATATTTACACCATTTACATAATTTTGATTAAATACATTGAAATCAAAATTGGGGGGACTACAATCCCCTCCCACTTAGAATAACATCGTCCTCAGTGTTTTCTCAAAATAAGAACAAAAATAGGTATGCCTCTTTCATGGCATCCTCCAACTCCCATGTAGCCTCATCAAGACCGAAGTGCTTCCATTGCACCTTTACCTATTCGATGGTTTGGTTATGGAGCAATGTTAGCTTTCTGTCTAGGATGCATAGTGGCTTGGTTTGGAACTCTCCCTCGAGTTCCACCTGAATCACATCCAAATCCATCACATGGTTAGGATCATGTAAATATTTCCCAAGCAAACAACTCATTAAAAACATTATCATCTCTAGTACTACCAGGAAATGCAATTCTATATGAAATAGGCTCTATCCTTTCAAGCACTTCACAGGACCCACAACATCTTGGAGACAACTTGGAAAAACTTCCAAGTTTCAAGGAACTCTTCCTTGGCCTCACTCTAAGGTAGACATGATCCCAAACATTGAATTATCTATGTGTTCTATTCTTATCTGCATATCTTTTTTGTCTATCTTGGGATGCCTTTAAATTCTACTTAATTTTCAAAACCTCTTGTTCCATTTTCTTAAGCATTTATGGCCCAATTACAATTATGTTCACTGGATTATCCCATGTCACTGGTGTCCTGCACTTTCTTCCATATAAAACTTAAAATGGACTCATGCCCAATGAAGCTTATTGTCCATTGTTATATGCAAACTCTACCAAGTGTAGATAATCTTCCCACTTGGATGGTTTGTCCATCATATACATACGAAGCATATCTTCAAGAATCTGATTTACTCTTTAGTTTGTCCATATGTTTGTGGATGGTAGGTAGTACTAAAGTTCAACTGTGTTCCCAAATATGCAAAAAGACTTTTCCAAAGATTTGAAGTAAATTTGGCATCCCTATCTGAAATTATTGCTCTAGGAAATCCATGCAATCTGAAAATTTCCTTCATGAAAATATTTGTAATGGCATATGTTTTATATGTGGATTTAATTGGTATAAAGTGTGCTGATTTTGACAATTTATCCACCATAACCATGATGGAATCATGTTGTTTCACAGTCATTGTCAAACCTGTAATAAAATCCATGGAAATTACTTCCCATTTCCATTATGGAATTAACAAAGGATGTAACAAACATGTTGGGTGTTGATGCTCATTTTTCACTTGCTGACATTTCATACATCTTGAAATATACTCAGCAATATCTTTCTTTACCCCCAGCCAAAAATATTGTTTCCTGGATGTAGCAATTGTTTTCTGATATCCTAGTTGAGCAGAATGTGGCATTTTATGGATTTCATCCATAACAATTCTCCTCAAGTATGCCACATTTGGAATATAAATTTTGTTTTTATAAACAATAATTCCATCCTCTTCCAAATGATACCCTTCATACCTCTTTTCTAAATTCTACTGCTGTAATTTTTATTTTATTTGCACATAGAATTTATCTTTAGCAAGAGAATTAACAAGCTGATTTCTTAAATCTGATTGGCAAGTTGTGATGGATGCCACATGAATTTCATGCACCTTTCTACTGAGTGCATCTGCCACTTTATTCTCTTTTCCTTTGATGTGTTTGATCTCAAAATCAAACTCACATAAAATTTCTAGCCATATAGCTTGCCTGGCATTTAATGTAGGTTGCTCAAATAAATATTTCAGACCACAATGGGCTATCCTCAACTCAAATTTTCTACCCATTAGATAGTGTCTCCACATTTTTAAAGCATGCACTATGAATGCAAGTTCCAGATCATGTGCTGCATAATTATTTTCACGCTCCTTCAATTTTCTAGACTCATAACACACCACATGATTTTATTGCATAAGAACTCCTCCAAGTCCCTATTTACATGCATTTGTTCCCACCAAAAATTATTTTTCTGGGTCTACGATTTTTAGAATTGGAGCACTAGTGAGAAGCTTCTTCAATAGTTGGAAGTTTTCCTTACATTTCTGGGTCCATTCAATTTTTTTCCCTTCTTTTGCAAAGAAGTGATTGGGTGTTCAACCTTGGAGAATCCTTCAATGAATGTTCTATAGTAACTAGCAAGACCCATAAAATATCTCACATCTGTGACTGTTAGGAACCCATGTCTTTACTTTGTTAGTATATTGTTGTTGGACGCATATGATTTGTAAGTCGTCCCGTAGTATTTGTTGATCCATAGTTTATATTAGTCCATAGTATTGACCCATAGTATTGGACGCATATGCTTTGTAAGTTGTCCCATAGTATTATATGTCCCATGGTTTTGACTCATAGTATTGGCGCCTAGACTTAGCCCATGGTTTGTATTGACACATAGTATTGACCCATGGTATTGGCGCCTAGACTTAGTATATAAGTGTGTGTTGAGGCCTATGAAGGAACCGTGAAGTTAATTGTATTGAGCTTGCTCAAAGGAGGTTGCCCCCTCGAAGTGGCCCGTGATCAATATAAAAGTGATTCTGAGTTCTATTATTTCTGATATCTCGTGTATTTGCATTAATTAATTATTGCAGGTTCATCACAGTGACATTCCTTGGAGTTGGCCAATTCATAATGGCTTCAATCTTTTCTGGATCCATGGATATTCCTTCTTCTGAAATAATATGACCCAAATAATGAATTTAACTCCTATAAAAGTCACATTTGCTTAGCTTTGCATACAACTTATGCTCCCTTAACAATTGCAAATCCATTCTCAAATGCCCTTCATGATCCTCTTCATTCTTAGAGTAAATAATAATGTCATCTAGAAAAACAAGAACAAACTTGTCCAAATATTTGTGGAAAATGATATTCTTGAGACACATGAAGGTAATTGGTGCATTGGTGATACCAAATGGAACCACTACAAATTCATAGTGTCCATACCTTGTTCTAAAGGTTGTTTTGTGAATGTATTTTTCCTTAATCCTTACCTAATGGTAACCAAACCTCATGTCTATCTTTGAAAATACCTTTGCCCCTATTATTTAATAAAAAAGACCATCAATTCGAGGCAATGGGTACTTGTTCTTCACTATCACTTTATTAAGCTTCATGTAATCAATACATAACCTGAGTGTACCATCTTTCTTT
This sequence comes from Larix kaempferi, assembly GCA_027924585.1. Taxonomy (NCBI): domain Eukaryota; kingdom Viridiplantae; phylum Streptophyta; class Pinopsida; order Pinales; family Pinaceae; genus Larix; species Larix kaempferi. Next base: position 12,289,474 of record BSBM01000877.1, read on the forward strand.
TTCACAAATAGTACATGTGCTCCCCATGGAGACACACTTGTCCTTATGTATTTCTTTTCCAATAATTCTTGCAATTGCATTTTCAAATCTAATAATTATGGTGTGCTCATTCTATAAGGTGTGTTAGACACTTGTTCGGCTCCTGATACAAGATCATATGTGAAATCAATGCCCATCTTGGAAGGAATTATTGGAACTTCATCGGGAAACACATCCTTGAATTCTTGTAGCACATGATATTCTTCCAAATTTGGAATTTCATTTTATGTTTTCTCCAATATATGGGATGCATACAATTGACAACCTTTCCTACAAAACTTCTCCACCTGCATGGCTGTAATATGCCTAACAAAAATTTTCTTTGGATTTCCTTTCACAACCCTTGGGTTTCCTTCATCATCAATGCACTACAAACTCTTGTTTTAGCAATCAATTTTAACTCTATGCGATTCTAACCAGTCCATTCCAATGAGAATGTCATATGAGCCAAGTGGTAAAATATTCAGATTTGCACAAGTGGACAGTCCACCCATTTCTAATGGAAATTTATCCACCATTTCACTAACTTTTCACTTGGTTCCTATGGATAGTTGAACCAACCATGCCTTACTATGCTTGGTTTTCTTAAAATCACAAATCTCAACAATTTTAGGACTGCCATAACTCTGAGTAGATACAGAATCAATCAAAATAGAAATAGATTTCTTAGCAACCTTACCTTCAATCTCAACCATAGTTGATTGATGATCTACTTGGAGGTCCTCCAGTGTTGCATAAATATTAGGGATAGTCCTTGCCACTTGACCCATCATTTCAGCCTCTTAATGTTGTGAACTTGCTTTGCACTCCCATTTTGATGTGGAAAATTTATAAGGAAATGGTCCTCTCCACATCCCCAACATTGAATTGGCTCTCTTGGCTTGTCTCCCATCATCTTGGCTAGATTTTTCACAGCTTGTGGTGGCTTCCTTGGATGTTTTCTAAAATGAGGAGGCTTGAACCCCTTATTCCTTTTCTCCAACTTCTCATTCTTCTTTTCCTTCCATGCCTTATGGAAATTTGGCTTGTGTTTGGATTGATCATAACAATACTTGGCCTTTCTTATGGTCTCATCTAGATTTTGAGGCTCATCAAACTCAATTGTATCCCTGTAGAATTGGGGAAGACCACTTAGAAAATGCTGAATTTTGACTTTATCATCTCTGATATACTTGGCATATCTCAGTATCTCCAAAAAATAATTTTCATATTCATCCATAGTCATATGGACCAATTTCAACTCATGGAATTCTTTAATTTTTCCATCATAGTACTTATTGGAGAGATACTATTGCTTGAAGTATTTCTTGAATTGATTCCAAACAATCTTCCTTTCATTGATATTCTTCACTTTCCTAAGGTGATCCCACCATATAGATGCTCTTTCATTCATATTGAATATAGAAACTTTGGTCATCATACTTCTTGAGTAGTCTTGGACTTGGAATTACTTCCTCTACCCAAGAAGCCAAGCCTCAGCTTCTTAAATAGATTTTATCTCATCATCAAATGTAGGGGGTTTGGCCTTCCTGTATTATTCATGTGATTTATTATTGTAATAACTCTTCCTCTTATTCCTATGAGATGAAGAGCTTGATCCTTCAGTGGAATCCTTAGAGTCATATGACTCATTAGAAGATATTTCTAGAGTATATGACCTACCTCTAGAAATCCTTCTTGAACTATGGGACCTCTTGTGAGAATTCCTCCTTGAGATACTCCCACTCTTTTCCTAATTTTTTGAGTGATTTCCAGATTTAATATTTCTCTGAATTTCTGTCAAACTTTGGAGCATAGCTGCATTCAACTGATTTTGTTCTTCTTGAGCTCTAAGTAGCCTCTCATTGTCTTCTCTACAACTCTGCAGTTCCACCCTTAGACTCCTCATGGTTTCTGCAATGCATGGGGGATTCACTTGGTTTATCCTACCATTGGATTACTTCTCTTAATTCTCAACATGTATATTCTCTCCCATTGCATATGCCTCAACTTCATAAGGGTCTTGTGCATCATCCATGATGATGACCTTCTTGGCCCAACCATGACCAAATATTTCCCAACTGCACTATACCCACTGCTGACATTTAATTGACAATTACATGATTTTAAATATGCAAAAGTGTTCATATAAACATAGTTGTTCAATTTATTAGATTCTCGGGAAATCCAATATCAATTTTCATATATTCTGGAAATAACCCATATTGTCAGTTTTTGTCAATTATGGCTACATGCACTTTTCTGGTAAAATTATAGAATCATCTAAATCATCAATTCAGAATTTGACTCTGTAAAATTGTTCCCCATTGAACAATATTTTCAATGAATATAAGTATGCTCAATTCTAAATTCTGAGCTCAAAGTTGCAGTCCTCCATAATTGTCAAATTGGCCCCAATTCTTCACTTTTCATGTAGGTGCATTTAACCCCATAAGCCAACTTCAAATACCTGCAAAAGATCACCCATGGAGAACCATAAAAATTTATCTATTGGATTAGATAATACATAGGATGAGGATTACTTATAAATTTTCAGCTCTTTGATCTGATGCACCAGTCATCTACTATAAAATTATGGAATTTACTACTTTTGTGTTTCTCAACTTTCTTCCAGACTTAGAAAATCCTGCAGTTCTATAACACACACTCACAATCCAAAATATGACCAAATTTATCCTTCTCTAATGGATGTTGCTAAACCCCATATCCAATGTTATCGATTTAAAAAAGAAAATAAAATGGGGGTAAAGGGGGCTTGCCTCTTGTCCCGTTTCGGCCTCCCTCCACCATTGTAGGGCGGGTCGAGGGTAGTGCCCTCATTTTTTTTTGGTAAATTATTCAATTTCATGCAATATGGAACATAAGTAAAATGTCAATTTTTGATGACCTGGAAAGGTCCTAACATGGCTTGACATGTGTTCGGCAGGCCTACCTATCACCTTGTGACGCAGACATGTCACCTTCTTCCCACCACCAGGAATCCACACCACCATACCACTCGACCTCGAGCATTGGAGTTTTTCCCCATTACCAAAAGTGGTAGAATGTCCTTGCATAGCGGTTTTGGAAAACAACTCTTGAGGAGGCATTCTCAATAAAAAAGTGACACACACAGCAAGTGGTTTTGGAAGAATGCATTGCTCATCCCATTTTATCCATCATGCAATTTATTGGCACATGATGAGTCTTATCCATTGATCTTCCATATGGTATGACGATCAAATCTCCTCCCACCTATTGCTAACCACTATGTGTTGGTCACTATAATTTCCTATTAATTAATAAACAAAGTGCTCAATATAAATTTTCAACCCAGGGAAGTCTGGTTATTTCAAAGGTAATCAAGCAAAATATATGCATAAACATTCAGTAATTGATCAATCAACTAGAAGTTACCCAATCTACCTAATTACTAATTCTATGTTCTTCTCACTACTCAATCCAACTTCAAATACTAATTTGAATGCCAAAGATTAATAAAGTTCACAATTCTTCTACTATCTTAATTCTGGGAATGACTGATTCAAGAATAAAATAGCTAAATTGATTTTGCAAGAAGTTAAATCCTAAATCATCATCACAATTGAAATACTCTACCATAAAGGAAATCAATCTTCCTTTTCTATAAATCCATATGCCATCTACCAGTTTCAATAGCTCCTAGAAGAAAATAAATAATGATAAAATGCAGCAGCAAAGCACAGGTGTAACAACAATAATCAATAACAAACTTGCAAATAGAAACTACACATTATTCAGTCGATTGTTTTAGCAAACCAAGAAAAGCTATGAATGGAAAATCCTATTCTTAATGGTTGTTAAGCTTAGCCTAATTTTACTAGCAAGATCACTGAAAGAAACACAATCACAAGATAGACAAAGATTTACCCTGGGAAACCCTCATGGGGTAGAAAACCCAACAAAGCTTTCCTCAATATAGATAATCAACCCAATACAAGATGTAGTCCTCAACAAGAGCTCCTTCTCCTCCTATGCAGACCTCTCTCTCTCCTATGCGCCAATCACAAGTGAGTGAATGAATGAGATAAGTGAGGAACATACCTCCTCTACTTATACTCATTCCCCGACTGGCTTTTTACCCTAATGGGGCCGACCTCTCCCAGGAGAGTCTACTAACCGCCAAATAGTAAACTCAGGGCCGACCTCACATGGGAGATCTAATAACCCTAGTTACCACACTCTCTCGGAGGAATAAACATCTCTGGATATACAATAGGGTCACCACGGAGGAATGTACCATCTCCGAAATAATAAAATACAAATATAATATTCTTTGAAGTTACAATATTTCAGCACTCCCCATTAACGAGAAGGATATTATAACAACATCTGTAGGAGCAAGGAGTCATCAACCACATGGTACATGATACATCTATAAATCATTGGAAGCTTTCTTCATACATCATCATCAAGAACTCAAACAGTTACTGGAACATAATCAATACTGGAACATCATCATCTTTAGTACTGAGTCTTCATCTTCTGCAGCACTCTATCAGCTATAACATCATCATCATCTCGATCTATAGCATCTGGACCATCTCGATCTATAGCATCTAGATCATCATAGCAGCATAATCTGCAATACACATGATCTAGTTACAGGATGATCAATCCTTATCAATTTTAGACAAGTCTCATGTCTATGGATGATACAATCCAGATCTACTTCCAGGATGATCAATCCTTATCAATTTTAGACAAGTCTCATGTCTATGGACAATGCAATCCTGATATACTTCCAGGATGATCAATCCTTATCAATTTTAGACAAGTCTCATGTCTATGGACGATTAAATCCATGATCCTTTTAAGACAAGTCTCATGTGTAGGGACGATACAATCATATCACGTACATTTTGTTGGCGGGCAAATCTACCCTATAGCAAGGAAACCAGTGCTATCAAATTGGTTGGGGTGATAGGCAAGTGTATTGATGCTATTACAGAGACATTTACAAAAAGAAATAAGTTGTGGATCTTGGGAACACACCTTACAATCGAAGTTTGATCCTAGCCTTGACTTGATCTCATGCTCAACTTCCAAATCCACTTCTCTTCCAGTAAACCTGCAATAACAATACCTTTCTCAAAACATTTTGGGCAATATATAAGGTTTGAAAGAAATAAAAACAATGTTTAACATTCAAAATTGACCAAAATAGATCCACATTAAGATGCCATTTCATAACACATTTTAATTGGAACAAGAAAGACACTTCAACCTTTATTAGTCAAAAGTAGAATGATGTACAAGTATACCTGATCATGAAACAGGCTCCTGCAACTAGATTCTGGGCTCTGGCTCTTCTCTAGCTTGGATGTCTTCAGCATCAACTCCTCCAATGCAAGCTTCTTCAAAGTTTTTCCATTAATCAATCTTACTACCTCCAATTTCTAACCTTTCTCCTTTAATCTTCTTTGTATTTATAGGATTAAAGAAGTAGTTCAGGTCGATGTATGGTTATGGAGGAAGTTGGGGGAGTTAGGAAACTACCATCAACTAATCCTCCTCGAGAAATTAATTTATTTTTAAATCATCTTTTAATATGTACGCGACTCTTGTTCAGTGGAGTAGCGTATAGGGCGCTACTTTAGTTCTTAACAACTAGCGCTCATTTGATTTTAAATGGTGAGAGCTACTATGCTAAGAAGGAGTAGCGTATACTTGGATATGGGCGCTACTATTTTATAGTGGAGTAGCGTATGGGCGCTAGTCTCTTTGAGTAGAGTAGCGCTCATATCTCAAAATGATATTTTTGGGGGTTTTCCAGTAATTTCAGGAAATGGAGTGAGTCAAAGTATCATCCAAGGTCAACATGCTCCTCCATCCAAGTTGTCCTTTTGTGTGATCAGCAGCTCAGGGTGATCACGGACGGAGAGGTGCAAGTTTGACCTATAACACATTTTGAACCAAATGTCCAGGGATGATGCAGTCCTATCATGTACATTTTGAACCAAATGTCCAGGGACGATGCAGTCCTATCACATACATTTTGAACGAAATGTCCAGGGATGATGAAGTCCTATCACGCACATTTTGAACGAAATGTCCATGGATGATGCAGTCCTATCACGTACATTTTGAATGAAATGTCCAGGGACGATGCAGTCCTATCACGTACAATATGAACCAAATGTCCAGGGATGATGCAGTCCTATCATGTACATTCTGAACCAAATGTCCAGGGACGATGCAGTCCTATCACATACATTTTGAACCAAAGGTCCAGGGACGATGCAGTCCTATCACGTACATTTTGAACAAAAGGTCCAGGGACGATGCAGTCCTATCACGTACATTTTGAACCAAAGGTCCAGGGACGATGCAGTCCTATCACGTACATTTTGAGCCAAAGGTCCAGGAGGGATGCAGTCCTATCATGTACATTTTGAACCCAAGGTTCAAGGACGATGCAGTCCTATCACGTACATTTTGAACCAAAGGTTCAGGGATGATGCAGTCCTATCACGTACATTTTGAACCAAAGGTTTAGGGACGATGCAGTCCTATCACGTATATTTTGAACCAAATGTCCAGGGACGATGCAGTCCTATCATGTACATTTTGAACCAAAGGTTCAGGGACGATGCAGTCCTATCATGTCCACAAGGGACCACTTTCTCAGAGACATATGTCTACGGATCTCTTTTAGGACATGTTTCCAAGGATGATACAATCGACTTGTCAACTTATACCAAGTCTAAGCACCACTTCATCGACCTCATCGTCGGTATCACCAATATAGGTATCCACATCATCGACCTCACTATCGATGCAGGAAATCTCATCATCAGCGACCACATCACTCCCCCTTTCGAGGGGGGTCCTTCTGAACTACACCAAGCTTGTCTTGAAAATACTCAAACTTTACTCGAGACAAATATTTGGTCAATATATCAGCAACTTGTTCGTTAGTGCTTACATACTCGAGCTTGATAGCTCCTTTTTGCACCATATCCCATATATAGAAATATCAAATCTCTATGTGCTTTGACTTATCATGGAAAAATGGATTCTCTATCATCTTGATATAACTCTGGTTGTCACACATGATCATAGTGGGGTCCATCTCTAAGTCGAATAGTCCTGACAATAGTTTCTGAAGCCATACTTCTTCACAACTAGTAGAGAAAGCAGCTATATATTCTGCTTTAGCTGTGCTGAGAACCACACTAGACTGCTTCCTGCTGAACCATGAGATCATGGCATATCCTAGACAATAACATCCTCCCGATGTGCTCTTCCTATCTGATACACTTCCTTCCCAATTAGCATCTGTATAGCCATGCAGTCTGAAGTCATGATATCCAAGATAACATAGACCAAAATCTATTGTACCTTTTAGGTACCTCATCACATGCTTTGCAGCTATCAGGTGAACTTGTCTAGGCTCCACTAGATACCGAATCAAGGTATTCATAGCAAAGCATACGTATAGTCTGGTATTTGTCAAATACATCAATGACCTAATAATCTATCTGTACAGAGTCGTATCCACTAACTCTGATGAGTCATCAGCTAACAGCTTCAAGTTGGAATCCATGGGAGTGGCCATGGCTTTACATTCCAACATATCAAATCTCTTCAGGATTTCTACAGCATACTTTCCTAGGTTGAGAAAGATTCCTTTTGGGCCTTGCCATACTTCCAGACCTAGGAAGTAGTGCATCAATCTGAGCTCTTTCATCTTAATATTCTGAAGAGAGCTTCTTCTTGCACTCGATAATCTGTCTCTCATTTCTAGTCAGAAATAGATCATACACATACAACAATAATATGGCAGGTTCATCATCCATAATTTTGAGATAAAGGTTAGGATCAACTTTACTTTTGGTAAAGCCCAAGCTTGTCAAGAAACTGTCAATTCTTCCGTACCAAGCTCTGGGAGCTTGCTTCAACCCATACAAAGCCTTCTTCAGTTTTCATATGTGGGTTCTTCTATCTTCAACCTCAAATCATTGTGGTTGTTCTATGTACACTTCCTCCTCAATCACACCATTCGAGAAGGTTGTCTTTACATCCATCTGGTGTAATTCCCACTTCATCATTGATGCAAGTGCCATGATGGTTCTAATGGAAGTGTACCTTGCAACTGGTGCAAATGTTTCTTCATAGTCAATTCCCTCTTTGTGAGAGAATCCTCTGGCCAAAAACCTTGCCTTGTATTTTTCAATGTTTCCATCTGCAGCATGCTTTATCTTGTATATCCATTTGGAGGATACCACACTCTTGTCCTTTGGATTGGGAACTATATCCCAAACATCATTCTTCATTATTGATAGGTATTCCTTCGTCATTGCCTCCACCCACTCTTTCTTATGGGATGCTTCTTCATAACTAGTGGGTTCTTGATCTACAAGATCACACATCAGGGCCACATAGTTGGAAAATGTCTTTGGTTTCTTGCTCACCCTAGTGGATCCTTCAAGAGCTCCATACTTTTCTGCTCCTAGTATAATGTCTCTTTCCCATGCTTGTTTTCTCTTCCTTGATATTTCCATGACAGGGGGTTCTTGTGGTTCCATCATGTCATGGTCTTCGGGTGTTGTCTCTTCAGGGGTGGGTGTAGCTTCTGTAATTCTGGAAGGTGCATCTTACTCATATACTTCTTCATACTAGCACTTCCTAGATCTCTTGAGAGATACCTCTTCATCAAATGTCACATCCCTACTTATTTCCATATGATGGAATCCTGGGATGTAAATTCTGAATGCTTTGGATGCTTCACAATATCCAACAAATATTCCTTTCTTCCCAGAAGGATCTATCTTGGTACTCTTTTCTTTTGGAATGTGAATGTATACTGGGCATCCAAATATCTTGAGGTGACTTACCTCAGGCTTCTTCCCTGTGAACACTTCTTCTAGGGTCTTGAAATCAAGAGCACCATGACATAGTCTATTTTGCACATAGATTACTGTCTTGGCTGCTTCATCCCATAAATACATAGGTAGGTCTTGATCATGTATCATTGTCTTTACAACTTCCATGATGGTCCTATTCTTTCTCTTTGCAACACCATTTTTTTGAGGATTGTAGGGAGTGGTTAGCCCCCTCTTGATTCCAACATCTTTACAAAATACTTCAAAGTCTTTTGAATTATATTCTCCACCATTATCTGTCCTAAGTATCTTGATCTTCTTTTCTGAATGATTTTCTATCAAGGCTTTGAATTCCTTGAACTTTCCAAAGACTTCATCCTTTCCCTTCAGGAAATATATCCAAGTCTTTCTTGAGTAGTCATCAATGAATGTAAGTTAGTATTCATATCCACTCAAGGATGTGGATGGCATTGATCCACATACATCTGAGTGAATCAATTCCAATGTACTCTTAGTCTTTGTTTCACTCTTTGGGAATGGGTTCTTGATATTCTTCCCTTTTGCACATCCTTTGCAAGTGCGATCATGATCAATTTTTAAGTCTGTTAGTCCTATGACTACCTTGCTCACATGAGGTAGTGCTTTGTAGTTAAGTGAGCAAGCCTTCTATGCCAAAGCTCACTTGGGATGGTGGCTTCATGAACAAAGGAAGCTTCTGGATGGCCTTTGAGTTTGTATAGACCTCCTTCCTCTTCACCAATAACAAGTGCACCCTTAATTGATTTTCCTTTGGGCCACATGAGTATTTGACCATCTATGAATGCAACCCTATAGCCTTTCTTATCTAATGCTGATATAGAAAGTAAGTTCTTCTTCAAAGTTGGTACATATAAGATTTCCTTCATCTTCAATGGGGTTCCAGAATCAAGCTTGTAGCTTTCTTCACCAATTCCCTTGATGGGATATTGATAGTCATCTCCTAGAGATACCTTATGTGGAGAGGACTTCTCTTCAAGTCTTGAGAGAGTCTTCTTTTGTCCTGTCATGTGCTTTGAAGCACCACTATCAATGAGCCATGTATCTTCTCTAGGTGTCACAGACCCAAAGAGTGCAGAGAATAGAACATATTATTCCGCATCTTCTTTTTCTACTTCAGTTCTTTTCTTTTGAGGCCTTTCCTCTTCTTCTTGTTCACTATCATCTTCTAATACATGTGCATGATGTCTTTTGTGAATATTCTTCCTCTTCTTCTGTGAAGTACAATTTCTAGCAATGTGTCCTAGTTTGAGACAATTATAACATTGAACTATGGAGAGGTCTCTTTCTGAGTTTACTCCCCCTCTCTTTTTAAATCTATGAGGAGGTTGAGACTCCTTATGACCATTCTTCTTGGAGTTGAAATGAATCCTTCTTCTTATTCTGGTGTGAGTAGCCAAGCTTGGTCATCCTCCTTGAGAAGGGATCTCTATTGGCTACCCTAGCTTCTTCTTGAATGCAATCCTCGCATACCACATCAAACTTCATACTTTCTTTCCTAGCACACATGGTTTGGATGAATGACTCCTAAGGTCTAGTGAGACCATTGAGAGCAGTCATAACTATTTCATCTTCATCAATGGTATCTCCAATGGCATCTAGTTGTTCCTTGAACTGGGAAACCCTTGAGAAATAGTCTTGCATAGACTCTCCTTTATTCATCTTGGTGCTCTTCAATTGAGCTCTCAGATTCATCTTCCTATTGATGTTCTTTCCCTCATACATTCTAGAAAGGGCATCATACATTTCCTTCAGGGTCTTCTTGGATTCCACTTGGGGAATCATGTGGTCTTTGATAGAATCAACAATGATTCTCTTTTCCCTAATCAGGTCCTTCCTATACTTCTCTTTGGCTTCATCTTCTTCAGGTTCTACAACCTCATCTTTAACATATTGGACAAGATCATTCTCTTCAAGAATGAGACCAATTCTATATTTCCATGCTTGGAAATTTTCTATACCCTCTAGCTTGTCTTCAAGCTTAGTGCTAGGAGCCATCTTATCCAAGGGTCAAAGAGATTGAAGTTTCAAAAGATATAATAGTACTTACCAGGAGTTGATCTTGATTGAATTGAGAATTCTGGTGTGATCAGCTTCTGTGAAGCACCTGCAACAATTAATTAATAAGAATATGCGAAATAGCAGAAATGACATAACTCAGAATCACTTTTATATTGATCGTAGGCCACTTCGAGGGGGCAACCTCCTTTGAGCAAGCTCAATACAAATAACTTCACCGTACCTTCATTGGTCTCAACACAAACTTATATACTAAGTCTAGGCGCCAATACCATGGGTCAATACCATGTGTCAATAAAAATCATGGACCAATACAAAATATGGATCAACAAATACCATGGGTCAATACCATGTGTCAATACAAACCATGGGCCAATACAAAATATGGATCAACAATTACTACAGGACGACTTACAAAGCATATGTGTCCAACAACAATATACTAACAAAGTTAATAGAAGGGTTGACATGGGTTCCCAACATCCCCTCTCCCTTAGAAAAAGCTTTTTCCTCAAAGCTTTAGATGTGGTAATTGATGCAGAATCTGAAGGAGTGGTTCCCCTGTAGCATCCTCGGTTCGCATTCCATCCCACTGACGCCTTTTGATTTTCAGGGAGGATTGCTTGGAAGGCTGTAGACGAAGAAGGACCATATCAGTTGTGTGAAAAGTGTGCTCAGAACGGTGCTGATCGGCTTGTTGTTGCAGTCAAATTCTTGCCATGTGAAGATTGTCCTCCAGAATGAGAAGAATCTGATCACGGTTTCGAAGAACCGAGTCAATTTCCTGAACTGGGGAGCTGTTGAGTGTGTATGGAAGAAGAACTGGCAGTGCCTGTCCATAAACTACTTCATATGGTGTCCTTTTAGATGTGGTATTGTACCACTGGAGCGCTTCTAAGAAATCCATAGAAATAACTTTCCACATCTGTGTAGGGATGGGCAAGGGTTCGAGCAGTCCCGAAAGGAGTGTCATTTTACCCTTGTTGACCTGGAAAGTATCACACTCAACCACCATCTGGTGAATTTTCATTTTCAGTCTCTGCCAAAAGAAGTTACATTGTTCCCAGTCATAGGTTTTGAGGAACCCAGAGTGCCCTGCCGATGAAGAAGCATGGAGTTCATAGAAGAGATAGACATGTTCAACAGATTGCAACTAATTTGGAACAAGCAGAGAAATAACTGTAAGAGAAACTGGGTCATCAAATTGGCGAGAAGGAGCATCTGCCACCATATTATCCTTACCCTTCTTGTAAGTGATCGCATAGTCATAACCCATGAGTTGGATAACCCATTTTCGGTGTGCTGGTGAGGAGACCCGTTGTTCCAGAAAATGTTCCAGACTCTGGAGATCAGTCTTGATGCATAAATAATTTCCTAATAGGGATGGATGCCACTTCTGTACTGCATGCAAAATAGCCATCATTTGCTGCTAATATGTAGATGCGGCTAAATGCTTATCGGAAAGGTCTCTTGAAGGCGGCAAGCCCAATGGTGCAACAAAGACACCTGCATATCTATTCAAGGAAGTAGTGGAGACCATTGGTGGGTGCATTTGAATGGAATGGAGCTGAGCGATGACACCATGTGAATTCTTCTTAAGGATCTTTTCCAGGCGATGTGAACTGATGATGCAGAGAGACCCTGGTTGTAAGCCCATAAATTTTTGTTGTGTCCCATTGACTTAAAACTGCATCTAAAGTTCAGCAAAATCCCATAAGATGGGGTCAAGTGTGCATAACCATTGAATGCCCAAAACCACATCACATCCGCCTAAGGACAAGACAAACATGTTAGAGTGCAAGTTATAATCTTCCAGAGATTTATGCACATTGTGACACTTCCCCTTGCAAGGTAAGGTGCCCCCATTGGCAACCATGACTTCAAAGTTGGAGCAAAGATGGACAAAACAATCAGCTTGTTTGGCGATCTGAGGGTCAATGAAGTTATGAGTGCTACCAGAATCAATGAGTATTGTAAGAGGAAGCTTCTTGAAGTAACCCCTGACCCACATTGTTTGGGGGGTGGTGACACTGGACAAATCATGGAAAGATATCTCTGGGTGGTCTTCCTGAGATGGGAAGTCAATAGGCGGCTCTTGAATGTTAACCTGATCATCTAGTGTATTTGGAGATTCTTCACCAACTTCAGACGCGGGCGGAGAATCCACATCCAAGAGATAGAGATTTTGTTGAACACATATATGTCCTTGAGTGAATTTTTCATCACAATTATAACAAAGCCCTTTTTCTCTACGTGTCTGCGTCTCTATTTCGGACAAATGCTTGATAGAAGTTGGTCAAGGAACTGGCAGGATGGGAGGTCATTGAGAACCCATATTTCGGAAGAGAACAAAAGTGGGTTTGGAGCGCTGTTGGGCGGAAATCTTGTCTTCTACCAACTTAGCCAACCCAAGGGATTCCATCATTGTGTTGGGACATAACATTTTGACCTCTGAGCGGATTTCATCCTTAAGACCACTGATAAAACAACTCTTGTAGAAGTCATCAGACAATCCTTCTGTGTGGTTGGCTAGTTTCTCAAATTCGGTCTGATACTCTCTCACAGTGCCAATTTGATGAAGTCTAGTGAGTGGTCCGATGAAGTCATCAAAAGCACTATGAAAAAATCGTTGCAAAAGGAGTTGGCAAAAATCTGTCCATTTTGGCTCGTCATGAGCCTTGATGTACCAACCGTACCATTGAAGGGCTTCCTGTTCCAAATGAAAGGATGCAAGTGAAACTTTTTGGACATCAAAAGTATTATGCTGACTGAAATACTGTTCTGCATGATAGATCCATCAAGTCGGATCAGTACCATTGAAGCAAGGAAATTCAAGCTTCAGACCACGGAAAATGCTGGAAGAAGAGAACCCATTGGCTGGAGAAGATTCTTGTTGTCGGTTATTGTTCATGGCTAAATGCTGAAGATGGAGGCTGAGAAATTTTTCATCCAGATCTTGGAGTTTGGTTTGGATGGCTGCAAGTGCTTCCTCCATGGTTTTTGCTCCTGCGCGGGTGACAACCATAACCAGGAGTTTTTTTTTTTTTTTTATGGGAATGGATAGGAAAACACAAGCAAAAGCTTATTTACTAAAGAGAAATTTGGATTTGGGAAAAACTCGGATGGGTAATTGGGGTTTGACTAGGTTTTGGACACTTTCTGATGGATAGGGAAGCAAAAAAAGGGGATTTCAAAAGCAGGGTGAAAGAAAGAGAAAATTTGTCAAAGAGGGCCAAAGAAGCAGAAATAGGGAATGAACACGGTGGCAAAATTTGGAGGTGAGTGGGTGAAAATTGAAGAAGTTATGGCAAACCCTAAAAATAGACAAATGTGAGATTTCTAGCTTTGGGAAGTATAATTTGGGATAGGGAGTACAGGTTTTTTTTTTTGTTATTTTTTTTCAGAATGGAGCAGCTATGGCTCAGAAGGGATCTGAAACAAATATATTTGTAATGGCCTAGAAGTGAGCGGAAACAGAGGGATCTGAAATGGCGTCGAATGGATCGAAAATGGATGGATCTGAAATAGAGCGGAAACAACTGGATCTGGAACAACTTTCAGAATGGATCTGAATGGCTGGATATGAAATAGATCTAAAATGGATGGATCTGGAACGGCTTTCAGAATGGATCTAAACAGCTGGATCTGAAACGACACAGCAGTGATCGGCAACAGTTCAACTGAAAATAGATATGGACCCCAGGTATGTGCAACTTCCTAACAGTTCAGGATTTTCACTCGACCACCAATGTTGTCTGACGGCTTGCGTATTGGGGAAGTACCCCTCACTCCACGACTCAGGTAAAACTGATAACCGCTTTGCCACAAACGACAACTTTTGGTTTACCTCACGGGTGGGAACTAGTCAATCAGGTAGGGGTCGTTGCCCTTTTCGCTGGAAGGTCCTCTCAATGGGCCAGCTACTTCGGGGTTCCTGTGGTACTCCTCAGAATGAGTTATAGGGCTTATGCCCAAGTACTTCCCACAGTTAAGTGGATAGGGATTATTCCCAAATTTGAACCTGCAACAGATATGAAAAAAATTTGGTAGAAATTTCACCCAGTGAGCCCAAGAAAGTGCTCTGATACCAGATGTGAAGCACCTGCAACAATTAATTAATAAGAATATGTGAAATAGCAGAAATGACAAAACCCAATCACTTTTATATTGATCGCAGGCCACTTCGAGGTGGTAACCTCCTTTGAGCAAGCTCAATACAAATAACTTCACCGTACCTTCATTGGTCTCAACACAAACTTATATACTAAGTCTAGGCGCCAATACCATGGGTCAATACCATGTGTCAATACAAATCATGGGCCAATACAAAATATGGATCAACAATTACTACGACACGACTTACAAAGAATATGCGTCCAACAACAATATACTAACAAAGTTAATAGAAGGGTTGACATGGGTTCCTAACAGCTTCTGGAAACTTCAACTTTACACCTTCTGGATCTGCAACAAAATTTCTAGTTTTCTGGTCTTCTCTTTTCTGGATTTCTGGTGCACAGATTCGCAGCTTTTCTGGTTCACTAGTGCACAGGTGCACAATTTTTTTGGTTCTCTCGTTTTCTGGTTTTTTGCACTTTTGGTCAAACTATGGTTTGACTTTCTCGGAGTTCTACCCACTCAAAAAGTTCGATCTAGGGCTCAAAACTTTGATTTTGAGGAGGGCTATCTATCCATGTAATCAGATTCCAAAAATTCCAACTTTTGCAGAAACCCTAATTTTCACCGGAGGAGGAGAGAGAGGTATTTTCACCTTGTGAAATATGTCCTATTCAGGCTAGCTCTGATACCATGTTAAGTTTAGCGTAATTTGACTAGCAAGATCACTAAAAGAAACACAATCATAAGATAGACAAAGATTTACCCTAGGAAACCCTCATGGGGTAGAAAACCAGCAAAGCTTTCCTCAATATAGATAATCAACCCAATACAAGATGTAGTCCTCAACAATAGCTCCTTATCCTCATATGCAAACCTCTCTCTCTACTATGCGCCAATCACAAGTAAGTGAATGAATGAGATAAGTGAGGAACATACCTCCTCTACTTATACTCATCCCTCGACTGACTTTTTACCCTAATGGGGCCGACCTCTCCCAGGAGAGTCTAATAACCCCCAAATAGTAAACTCAGGGCCGATCTCACATGGGAGATCTAATAACCCTAGTTACCACACTCTCTAGGAGGAATAAACATCTTTGGATATACAATAGGGTCACCACGAAGGAATGTACCATCTCCGGAATAATAAAATACAAATATAATATTCTTTGAAGTTACAATATTTCAACAATGATCACACTGTTTCAACAAACCCAAAGGAACTATAATTGAAGAATCCTACGCTTAATATTCAAACTATTTCAGCAAACCAAAAGGGAAATCTAATCGCAATTCCACACCAGGGTAAATTTTAGGGGCGAAATTTCTCCAATTGGCTATTTTTTGGGCATTTTTCCAAAAAATAAATTCGCTATTTGGCCATTTTTACTCTCTATTATCGCCTATATTTACATAAAACATGTTTTTTTATTGTAATATTTGCCAAAATTTACAAATTTTAGTAGTAAATTGTATGTTTCATAATTAGCATTCGCCTACCGATCTATATATATGATTTTTTCAACTCAAAATAATCGCCTAGAATACTATACTTAGGTATACTATTCTAATCCTTAAAAAATACCATGTTCCACACCAAACCAAGCAAAGAAAATAAACAACTAACTAACTAGGAAACTCTAATAGAAGGTAGTACCTTTCCTTAGGAAAATGCTGCCAATTTCATTAATAAGATGAAGTTCAAATACTTAGCTCTTCCACTCTTGTTACAAATTCTTTTCAAAATAAGCCTAACCTCTTTTTCCCGTCCCATCCTCCTTTAAATATTACAACAAGGCGGATCAGTTCCTTATAATTCGGGTAGACATGAACATTGAATATCTTCACGCTGTTAAGTCAATACCCCAAAATAGAAATAGTTACAACCATTATTACATTTGAGATAAAATCTGTTTCATGAACATTCATGCTCTTACAACTCGAATTGTTTCAATGACAAGTGATTTTCAGTTGGCTGCGTGGGAGGATAACTTGGACTACCTTGCAATAATCTGAACCAAATCCCTGAAAAGGTGTAGCTTCTTTTCGAGCACTTCCTCATCCACGTGTATCAACAGGTTGGTACACCTAAATTTCCTGTGGTCTCAAATTGCTTTCATCAATCCATCACAAGTCAACACAATTAGGAACAAAATCCATAAACATAGGAAAAATTTAGGCATTAATATAAAAAAGTAATAATAAATTATACCTTCTCAAGTTCATGCTTTTCCTTGGGAAATACAACAACCTGGTAATAATAATAAGGAGGAATAGGGAAAATGGATCACAATAGAAGTGATAAAAAGGGTCATTTCTGGAACCCAGCATCTCCCCCTAACTGTCCCATTGCATGTCCTCATGCAACAACCTCCAGTTAATCTGAATCTGAATCAAAACTTTTCCTGTGGAAGTTAGTGAGATTGAAGGATTATTCAGGATTATCTCCACAGTTTATATACCCTTTGCAAGAAACCAATTCTGCCCAACACTTATTTGATGCCTTTTTGGTCAACTTTTATATACTCCTTTACTCCTTCTCAGAAAACCATATGAGTGGGAATATGAATCTTAATCCTAGCCAACTTGGTCCACATGTCTAAATACACTCGACATACTTGGGAACTCGAGATAAAGAATATTTAAAATTTTCAGGGAAGTAAGGATCTCTTGTTCTCATAAGCTTAGAAGAATCTTCCCATCTGTGTTGACTGCCTTCTAATGCATAGGTCTCTTGTTGTGATATGGTCTTGACACATGTAGATATAAACTCATGCTGAAGTGTTGTTATTTGTTTTACTTTTTGGGGAGAGGAGAGGTATATCCTATTTTTTTCAATAATAATAGTAGGGGATTGCGGTTCACCTCAGATCCATAAAGTAGAATTATCCTCATTCTTTCGAATGGTCTGGGACGCACTCCACCAATTCATCTGATTGGTGATGAAGGAAGTAAATTTCCTTAGATGTATATCCCACACATAAGGAACATGATTGAACCGAAGGTGCATGAAGCATGCTAACTCATGCAAATATAATTCGCATAATAGTTTTTTTCTAGGGAAATCACTATGGGAAAAGGTATTAAAAAACTAAGGAGTTGTAACAAACTGATGGGGCATCCCTTCCTTAAGAGATTTTACCTTAAAAGGAGTCAATTGTTCATAAAGGAAGACTGAATAAGATGATGATGGGGCCCTACAACTTAATAATTCCTGAATTAAATTATACATTTTCTCCTTCTCTTGCTGCATGGCCTTAAACTTTCTTAATTCCTTCAGTTCCTCTTGCAATTTTTCCCAGCGAAACCCTTGGCATGCCAATTATTCAGCCCATTTCTCTCTAATATACTTAATGGCCTTCCTATGTAAAGGAAGGGGAATCATCCTTCCTCACACAGGGTAGCGCAATATCTCCATTTATTTATTTCAAGCTTCAGTAAAGAGAGTTCCTTTTCCATCTCTTGATCCTTTTCATCTTATGTGTCCTTTTCATATTCTGTGTCCAACTCAATAATATCCAAAGGTTCCTGAACCTTTGCTTTACCATCTTTTTACTTGGGTAGAGGTTGCTCCTGAGTTTTAGCATCTAATTCTTGTGTTTCATCAACTTCTTCTTCTTGGCCCGCCAGTTCTGATACCTCAACAATTTCTTTTTGTGTTGCTGGTCCTTATGTTTCAGCAACTTCTTCTTCTTGACCAACCAATTTTGATACTTCAACAATTTCTTCTTGTGCCACAGGTTCTTGTGTTATAGTGGATTCTTTTTGGGCTTTTGGTTCTTGTGTTTCAACACCCTCTTTTTGGATCATTGGTTCTTGTATCTCAATGATTTCCTCTTGTGCCACTGGTTTTTGTGTTTCAGTAGCTTCGTTTTGGATTGTTGGTTCTGGTGTTTCAACATCCTTCAATTGATGAGGCAATGTTTCCTTTGATTCTTGCATTCCATGGTCAAGGTTCAACATTTCCTATGCAATAATATCCTCAGATTCCTTACCCATAAATTCTTGATTATCCATGGTTGAAGGGGACGCTTCCATGTTCTGATTATGCTCATCATCCGCCATTGATTATGCTTGTGCTTGCACATTATTTTCTTGTCTCAGTTGTCCAAGTATCTAGGACTAAAGTTCCATAAGAGTGACCTTATATCCTTCATTCTTAAAAATGTCTCCACATTTTGGGCACATAAACTCATCGTGCTCCAAATTTTTGGAAACAGAGGGTAGACTTTCCATTTGATCAACAACTTTAGCTAGTGTGCTCAATCTATGAACTGCCTGATTCTTTAGCACTTCCTTCATCCCTTTCAGTTCCTCCCTAAGCGCCTACACCTCCTGTTTCAACAGGTCATTTTCGAAGAGCAAAGTTTCCACTTGAATTTGACCCTCTCTTGCAGTAGGTTCTTGTGGGTCGACAGAATTCAGAATTGAAGTTGGGATAACCCCTAGTTCTTATGTTCCAGGGGGTGATCGAGGTTATAGATTTGTAATATCAATATCTGCCTCAGTCATTTGTGTTTCCTCTACTGCAACAGCAGCTCGGGTCCTTATTCTTTTCAATGGACTGGGTGACTGGTTTTGGGTACACAATCTCCTCTTATTTCTTCATGGCACAAGGGGTGTGGAACACTCTGAAAGTATTTCAACATCCTCTGAGATAGAAAAAGGAGAATCATCCCTTCGTGATGATTCTTCTCTCAATTCACTAGATCTTCCCAGTCTAGCAGAAGATTAAATATCCTGAATTATAGCTCCTCCTTGTTCAGTAGAAGATTCAATCTCCTAAATTATTTTTGTGTAGCTTTCAGTCCCCTCCCTTATTTCTTATATATTGGATTATGTTTGTTGGAATGGGATCCCAATAGGCTCCTGGGGTTTTTTTTTGGGAGTCCTCTGCAGTCACAACTTCCTCAAAATCCCTTCCTTTATCATTCCCTACTCCTTCAGATTCCCTATCTCCCTCCCCCCAACTCTATTTGACAGGCCCTGCTCATCTTCCTCTTTCGTTTCATTATCACTTTCTTCCATGGCCACATGGTATACCACAGCCCCAACAACAAATTTCCCCCAAGATTGGTGTCTTTTCTCAAGGGCTCTTAATAAAAACAACTTAAGGAGGCCATGGTTAGTGACTGAGGTTTGGGGGTATTCGGACCTTCGTGCATAGTGTGCCATGTTTTGCAGGGTCCTCAAAAGATAATAGGGCATATTAATTAATGTGCCATGATGCGGGTGAGAGAGAAAAACAAAATCATAGGAATAGACGACTCGTACCTACCTTCGCAAGAGATATATTTCCTTAAGAAGACTACAACCTGGTCCAATGGGAGAGGAAGAGTTTCTAATGTTGTTCCTCGTCCCCTTGCTTGAATGTTTTCTCATGCTGTGAGGAAATCTTCTTTTGCATTTGGATTGGGCACCTTCTGGCCAAACCACCTCCTCTCATTCTTAGGAAATCTTGTCACCTCTGCTAAAATATGTTCAGAAACTTCGACCCTCAATCCCCCATCTTTTGAATGGTCTCTTATCAAGTTCTAGGAAAACTATAATGCCATTCCTTCATTAAACCAATTCAGTCTCTCAAAATACACCGTCCATCTTGCTTCTTCAAAAATTTTGAAAACTTCTCCATCCCGATGCAAAGCATCCATTGTTTTAGGTTCATGTCGGACTGTGAAACTCCCCATAATGTCTTTCTTCAGTAATCTCAAACGATGCAGGCAAGAATTTCCTAATTTAGGCGCCAAAGTTGAAACATGCAGAAACAACGATGAACAGTGGGGATTTCGTTGGATATTTTTGGAAAGGTGGTGCAATTATGGAATAGGATCGTGTTAAAAGTTATTTCACAGATTGGACGAGATGGCAGTGGTCAATAAGTATAGGAGAGTGTGGTAATGTGTCCCCCCGACTGGAAATATTGGCTAGAGATTGCTGACAAGGATATGCAAACATAGTATAATCATGATTACTTTGTCAATTTATGCCTAGTCATACCCGTGGTTAGAATCCGTACCTTTGCACTAACCGTGATGGATCGACAGCACTTCCAGTTGGCCTACTTTTTCTATAAATTCGATTGATGAAGGAATCCCTCGTCACATGGCTTCATAAATTTGGTAGGCCTTTATTCAATAAGAGGGTTGAATGTGTCCATGTAAGAATTAATTGTTTTAGTGAGTGGAATCCTTGGCATATTTTAGGATTTATTTTTGGAAAAATGTAGCAAGAATAATATTGATAATAAAACTGGAAAGGTAATATTACTTCCAATTCTGTCGAAATATTCCTCAGATAATTTCTCAAGACACAATTTAACTGGTTATGAGCAAAGATGATGAATTTCATAACTGATGTAGGATAGAAATTGGAAAGATGGAGGTGGTTCAACAGATAGCGGAGAAATTGACAGTGTTTCAGCCAAAAATTGGTTAAGTTTCGGTAGAAAGTGGAGAGATTGGCGGAGTTCTCGCCGAAATTTTAGTGGAGTTTCAGTGGAAAGGTTGGCATATTTTCAGAAAAAAAAAAGTGGAAAGGTTGGTGGAGTTTTATCTGAAAGTTTAGCGGAGTTTCAACGGAAAGGTTGGTGGAGTTTCGGCAAAAAGTGGAAAGATTGGCAGAGCTTCAACAAAAAATGGGAAAATTGGCGGTGTTCCAGCTGACAAAAAAATTCAACAAGGTCCGAATGAAGTTCAATGGACTTGACAGAAATCCATAATTGCCTTCGCTGATCCTTGTAATGGGTTATTCAGCAATTGTAGAGGACCACCCATAATTTCCGCAATCGATTGGCCCAGTACGACTGCTCCTTTCTGTCACTTCCCCTCCCATCAATCCAATGCAAGGGAGGAAACATGACTAACATTCCGGGCCTATTTGTGTAACTCAACCCCATACATTACTAACAAAATTCATAATAAATAAAAACTTATGTGTGCATATTCATACTCAATATAAACACAGCAGAAATAAACATTATCCACACACAACTACATCATGCATTTAGCATACCAATAATAGTCATCAAATTAAACATGGAAGAACACATAATTAACATAATTCAAACCACAGAGAATACTTATCTTTGAGATGAAGCTATCCAATAACTGGCTATGTGAGAGAAAAATTCCACCCAACCATAGGTCTCTGTCCAGCCTGTATTCTTTCAGTTGAGAGACCACCCCCGAGATGGGATGTGTATCCACTAAGGAGGAACTAAACTGTCTCACTCACAACCATGGTTTCACAAAACAAGTCATGCTAAGCCAACACACGGTTGGGTTTATCAAGCATGCAAGAGACAAATGAGGAGGATGTTAAGCCATTGCGCTCAACCATAGAGCTACATACATCTCAACTAAACTCAAACAGTCATGGCACCTGTTGGCCCGGTTTTGCAACCAGGCTTAGTGCTATGGGCACCTGCTAACTAGTAGCAGCAGTTTCAATGAAAATAAATAACAATAAACTAATTAAACAAGACTATTCATGGATCTAAGCAAATATATTAAGCAAATAACAATAATCATTTAAAATCAAGAACAAGAAGATATTAAAGAATGAGCTTGTATTGAAAAATGGGGGGCAAGCAAGTGCTTGCGATAATACCTTCAATGGTGAAGGTTGATGTTGAATGGCTCCAAGGATGAGCAACTCCAATCTCCAATGGTCTCTTCTCCAATGTGGTTTGCAATGGCTAAAATGCTCAGGGGAGATTTCAGCAGCATAAGGATGAGATAATGGATGGATGTGAAATGAGGAGCCCCTACCACCTTTTTATAGGTTTTGGTGGTGGGAAATACCATTTGTGGTTTTGTGGAAACCAAATGGTATTGAACAACATGGTTTAGGTACTTTTCCCTCCTTTTTCCTTTTTTTTGAATAAAAATAATATTTTAATTCCCTTTTTAATTTTGGGAATTTGGACCCTTTTTGAGGGTTTTTTATGATTTTCTTGGAAAAATAATCTTTTTTAATGGAAAAAGGGGTGTACTAAGGTCTTTTGGTGACCTTTTGTTGGTTTCGGAGGCTCAGATGGTGGAAAAGTGGACAAATGGGTCATGTGAATAAGGGAATGAGCTAGTGAGCACTTTTTAGGTGTTAACAGATTGCCCCCTGATGTGTGAGGGCAGGAGCTCATCGTATGGCCGATAGACATCATAGTTCTTTTGTCCTTTTTTCTGGGGTTTAGGGGAGAGAAGAGACCGGTTGGAGACTGGAGCCACGGCCCTTGGAAGCTGCAAAAACAAAAATATTACATGGCCTCAATATGAATGAGGTATAATCTTTGATAAAGGACGAGGCGGGCATTCCCATGCTCGTATCAAGACTTATACAAAACAATTAGTCCCAAGAAGGGGGATCTAATACATAAAGAAATATATTGGTACATCATAATGGTCCAGGGGGGACATTATTTTGGGATGTACGCCTGATGATAACGGATCTCAATGACTGATACACTGGAATAACTGATGAACTGCTGAAACTGAAGGTGTCCAGCATCTGTAGGGACTCAAAGACTATGAGTCATCTCTGAGAATTAATATAACTGTATGCTCAAGGGAGTATGAAACTGGGGTATATCTGAATATTGTCGCCATGCGCAACCCGGATATCTATAGAAAAAGTGTAACTGGTTTTATCCATAGGAAGACTCTCGAATGTGGAGGAGTCCGGAGGTATCCGGGGTCTTCGACTAATAAGTGAAATGGACGAATACCCTGTGCGAGTCTCAACGATGCGATCAAGGTGTTGAAGTCGAGCATGTGAGAAACAATCATTTGGAGAGGCACTGAATATTCCTCTCGAAATGATTCATAGGCACTCATCATAAATGGTGATGAGTCCAAGACACAGGGACCTCTAGGTCGATCCTCTGGAATCAATGTGGTTGTCGTCGACAGAGGGAGACCAGCAACTAACAAGGCAATGATGTTTCCTTGATAGGAGCACGAGGTGTAGAACTGAAGTGATGTAGTACTGATGGTAGGACTGACATACTTGTGGGGAAGGGAAATAACTGGGTGAAAAAATGGGTAGACTCAAACTTCCTTTGTTCAGAGCATGATGACATGGTTGACCTGGCAGCGTAGGGAACTGACTTGTAGGTGTGGGGATCATTGCTTTGACTGAATGGTATATATTGACTCTGGGGGGGAGGACGAGCTGATAGGTGCTGTCGAGGGATTATCAAGGTGACATATTGCAGAATACTCTGAACAAAGGAGACCAAAATGGGGAAGCTGCCATATGAGTAGATGTGATCTGTCGTGGCGCCAAGAGGCACCATTGATTCCTTCTTCGTAGTTTTAATGAGCTCCAAGAAGGGATAAAAGTGTGCTCTAAAATGGTACGGTCCTGTGGATTTTGCGAGCCCAGGACGGCTCATGCTCATGGTTGCTTTCATGTTTAGAGAGTCTGAAAACAGTAAGTGGACTCTGTTGGTGTTTCTTTTTCGTAAGTTTAGTCTCCAAGGCCCGAAAAAGCATAAAATGATGCAGATGGAGAACTCTTCTAGCCGATGTGACTAGAGTATTCCTTTTTCGTAATTAGTCTACAAGGTCCGGAAAAGGGGTAAACTTATACCAGGTAGACGCCCTTTCAGATACGTTTAACGAGCATGAAAGGAAACAAGGTTGCTCGGCAATCTTTTCATTGTTTGTAGGAGTCAGAAAAGAGCTTAACAGAAACTCCCTAAGTGCCTTTTTCGTAAAAGGGGTTGCTCGGCCCGAAAAAGGGGTAAAATTATACCAAACAAAAATGGACTGATGAGGGCGAGAAAAGGTCTCAAGCATCGTCATCATTGCAGAAAAAACTGGATCCGGTGACATAAGGATTGTCGAAAACGGAGAATGGTCGATGTGGCACGCAAACCGAGGTGACGAGGGGGCATGGAAAAAATGCCCAAAAAATCTAAAAGTGAGAGCGAGAAATGATCTCAAGCATCATCACGAGCGCGGAAAACTGAATCCGGCGGTATAAGGCATGTTGAAAATGAAGAACGGCCGATGTGGCACGCAAACCGAGGCAACGTGGGGGCATGAAAAAATGCTCAGAAAATTGGGACGTGACAGCGAGAAATGATCTCAAGCATCATCACGAGCATGGAAAACTGAATCCGGCGATATAAGGCATGTCAAAAACGGAGAACGGCCGATGTGGCATGCAAACCGAGGCGACGAGGGGGGCATGGAAAAAATGCCCGAAAAATCTAGGCGTGAGAGCGAGAAATGATCTCAAGCGTCATCATGAGCGCGGAAATATGAATCCGGCGGTGCAAATGGTGCGAAAAACGGAGGTCATAAGGACTCCGGAATGGTCAAAGGAAATAACTAGGTTAAAAAATGGCTACCAATAAAGGTGAGCCCACCAAGCCAATGATGCAGTGGTGGGGAGAAATGATGACCCGCGGGGGGGGGGAACACTATGTGTATCAACTCAAATATACAAGTGACACGTGACCTCAAAAAAGGTTGAGATCACGAATATGAAAAAGTGAGCAGGGTTAATGACCTGCCCCCATGCTATGTGCATGGGGTTTTTGATTGTGGATCACATATGTGTTGGTTTGAACGATGGGCTCATTGAGGTGTTGAGATAGAGATGATGGGGAAGGTTCAAAATGATTGATCATGCCCCCTATCCCGGGGTCGAGGTAATCTATTATGCCCCCTAACTCAAAGGTGTCAATGTGGTGCAGATGTTGTCTCAGAGAGAGATCAATAGGGCATTGAGCAACTGCTGGCGGGGTGTTATACCATGAGGCTGTGGGCTGTGGTGGCATACTGAAGTGATGATATGATGATGGGGGATTCCCTTTGTGGGGTGGATGCCCCCAGTATCTCCGACGAGAATCACGATGATGATGAGTAGGCAAGTTTTTGGGCCTGCCCCCATGTTGTGGACATGTGGTTTCCTGGTTGATTTGAAAGGGTTGAACCTGTGTGTCAAAGGGATCAATGGAAGGGGCCGACCGGACAGAGGGGTATCCAGTGGAGATCGTATAAATGGCGGGGTCAAGGCCAGGCATTTCGGTATCTGACCAAGTAAAGACATCAGTGAATTCTTGGAACAGTTGTTGGTATTCTCTGATCTCATTCTGGGAGGTTCCTAATGTGATGGTATGAAGGGCACCAAGTGGGTCAGAGATGTCAATGTGGATGACGGGAGAAATATCGGCCATGGGATCTGTTAACCAGTCAATTTTAGTAGGAAGGAAATCCTTGGACTCAACCGCGGATTGGGTAGCGGTGGTGGATGAAGTCTCTTCCAGGAGGAAGTATGGACGATGGTGCATGTCTTCCCCAGGATAATCAAAGGTAGTAGGAGTCTTGAGAGCCTGTTCATCATTGCGGGAGCTTTGAGTGGTCAAATCGAGTGATGAGGTAGTGGTAGTCGAAGAGATCATGTAGATGGTGTTAATCTCTCCAGATGAGGATGATGCGGGAGGGTAGATCTCCTCGATAGTAGGGGGTGCCGTCTCTAGGTCCAAATTGTTCATCTCGTAGAGAGCTGCTCTATAGTCTGGGATGTCAGGACAGTTGTGGGAGTAGTGGCCGTAAATACCGCATATCGCACCTGGGTGGTTGGTACGCAGTGATTTATCACGAGGCATGGGGTTTGGATCGAGCTTGACCACCGGGATGTTGGGGTCGTCGTCCAGCATTTGCATGTGTTCCTGCAATGCAGGTAACTGTGGGCACTGATGGGTTGGATGGCCTAACTCATCACACAGTGAGCATTTTGGAGGATCATGAAATACGGAGGGAGGTTTAACTGCCTTGGGTGGGGGTACCGCAGTGTATGGTTGTGGGCCTCTGCCCCCAGTGGGCCTGACGAATGGAGGGGGATTCGTCGACGATGAAGGAGTCGTGATACCGGGAGGTGGTTGGGTAGAAGTGACAATGGGTTGCACCGGTTGCAGGATGACATTTGGTGTCGGTGGGGAAACGGGAGGCGAAATATACCACACAGGTAATCCCAATGTTAACCCGGGGAGACTAAGGGTAGCCATAACCGGGGTGCTTACTACACCCGAAGGAGGAAATAGAAAGGGGATTGTGTGGATTGGTGTAACCCCAATGTGACTAGGGACCAATGGTGGTTTAGGGAACAAAGGTGGTTGATTACCGGGTGTTTGTGTATTCTGTGAAAGAGTACAGAGGTTTGCGACATGGGTCTCTGGTGACGGTGGTGGAATGGCCTGGAATGTAGAGGTCATTGGTGTATCTGAGTACAGTCCGGGTCCGACTGAGGAAACGAACGAGGTATTTGCACCGCAAACAGGTTGTTCAACCATGGGGAGAACATTTTCAGGTGCAGCGGGGGCCTTGGGATCGTAATAGGTGAGTTGGTCCACCTTGACCACGTGTCCCTCATGGGGGAACTGCATGGTACGATAAACGGATGAGGCAACAGCCCGCATGGCATACATGTAACTACGGCCAAGTAGAAGGTTATAGTTAAGTTGTGCATTGATGACCTCAATGTCAATGAGCACGGTTTTACCCGCGAGCTGGATGGGGACATTAGGTAAGAGACCCTGGGGTTGTGTCGAATGACCGTCATAGGCTCGCAACGTAGTGGTGGACTGCTGGAGAGTAGGGGATCCCAACTTCTGCCAAACGAATGTAGACATGACGCATGTGGAGGCCCCTTCATCGATAATGCACCGATGGATAACAAGATTCCGAACAGAAACGAAAACTTGGAATGCTAAAGAGGAAGGCAAGCGTGGTTCAGACTGGTCTGAATCAAATGCGATCAGCTGTGAATCATTGGGGTCAATGGTGCCAATGGCATAGAGTAAAGTCTTGCGCTGCGAAGGAAAGTTTTTCAAAACTTCTAAAGCAGACATGGCTGCAGGAGACTGGGCTAAGTCGTCTACGATGTTGTAATTCGATGTAGCCCGAGCGTTGGGATTATTGTTGATGCGACGAAGTGGGAAGCGAGGTGCTTTGGAAGCGCCATCAAGTGGAGCCGGAGGTATATGTAACGTTTGATCTGTGGGATTAACGTTAGTGTTCTTGTCGGCGGGAGGGGCTTCAGACGTGGAGCCATATTGGTTCTGACGGGTTTGGAGGTTGGCAGCGGACATCATCAATAAGTGGTGAGTTCCTGAATCAAACATGGGTTGATCAAGAGCGGCGTAAGTGATTTGTTGTGGTTGCATGTTGCCCTGTGGGGGGGCTAACGGCTGAGTGTTCACCACTCCTTGTGTGGGAAAAGGGTTTTGTAACACCAAAGGTTGTTGCTGAGGTGGTGGGGGGTTGGGTGGCGGCTGAGGAGCCGCCTGCCCCTGACGATGGGCGTCATCTGTCCATAGTTGTCGAGCTCGCTCCAGATGTGGGCAAGCGTGGGTATAGTGGCCATAGACACCGCAAATGGAACAAGGATGGTTTGTTCGTAAATTAGCATTTTTGGCTTGCTTAGGTGGCCGATCAGGATTCTGATGAGCAGGCGCCGCGTTATTGTTTTGCGGAGGATGGGTAGGTTGTGGAGCTTGGTTATAGTTTTGGTTGTTTCCACGGTTACGTCCTCTTCCGCGGTTTGGTTGCCCACCCTAGTTGCGTTGGTTATTTTGGTATTGGGGCTGTTTTTGTTGTGCGTACACATGCCCTTGAGCATTGGGGGGATTTTGGGGAGCTGCGGGTGCGGGAGCAGGTTGCGGTGGGTAGTATGCAGGTGGAGCTGGAGGTGGTCCAGTTGCCTGTTGGGGTTGTTGGTACCCCTGAGCTATTGGATGTGGTAGATTAGCTGGTGCAGTTTGTTGTGGGTACTGCAACGGTTGTGGTGAGAACTGAATGGGGTTCTGTGTAGTAGGTTGAGCATAGTATGTAGGAGGTACATACGCTGATGGCGTTTGCCCATAACAATGTTGTGGACAAGAGGGTCCATGAATGTGATGGGTCTGGTTTGTTGGAGCATAAGAAGTTGTTGCTCCGGAACTGGATGTAGCCCTAGAGAGGTTTGGGGTGGGCATGGTGCTCACCATGCTGAAAGGTTTAGGTTGCGGGGTGATTTGGCCAATGATGCCATCAGCGGCATGTGATGCCCCCGGTGCGTCCCCACGTGAAGAGTCACCTCGTGGGGCGTCAGGTATGATTGTGTATAGATAACCCGATTGGGCGTAGATGAGATCAAACTGTTGGGCTTTGAGGATGGCCTCTTCTTCAGACTGGGGTCTTTCAGATGCCACATCCTTCGCAATAAGAGGGAGGAGGGATTTTAGAAACCAATCTAAAAAGATACGGTCGTCTAATTTGATTTTGCAGAGGCTTCGGCGGCGACGCCACTCATGAATGTGGTCCGTGATGTGAGTGGCCGTATTCTGTCTGCAAGACAGTAGGATCTCGACGCCCGCATCATAGCGGACAGGTAATTGGAAGAATTGTAGGAAAGTCAAGGCAAGGGAGGTAAATGTGGCATGCGTCCCATGGGGTTGCTCGATATACCATTTGGCTGCAGAGCCAGTGAAGGTGCGTTGTAAAAGCCGGAGGCGGATTGAGTCGTCCACTATGGAGTTGGAGGAACACCATAAATGGAAGGACATGATGTGGTTCTGGGGGTCCTCTCCTGCCTTACCCTCAAACTTAGGGATGTCAGAAGGGAGTTTGGTGGGCATTTGAGGCCACGCCGGATCATGTCTGATCGGATCATTAGTGAGTCTGACCAAGTCTGGTAAGTTCAGAGTCGCCATGTATGGTAGGCTAGCCGGTGTGGTAACTGGGGCGGGGACATGCCTAGCCATTGTGGTATGGTGTAGGGGTCCAGTAGTGCCTAAAGGTATGTTAGGTATGGAGGGTATGTTCCCTCCAATAGGTGTAGTCTGGTATGGGCCAGCGCCTCCAAGTGCAACATGGGTTACACTTGGGTTGGGAATAGCACTAGGGATTCCTGGGATAGCACTCCCAAGTGCAACATGGGTTGCACTTGGGTTGGGAATCGTACTAGGGATTCCTGGGATGGGGTTTGTGGAAACCACAGGGGGTATGAACCCCATGTTGGGTATACCCATGACAGGTGGTGGCCCTGTGTTGGGCATTCCTAAATGTGGAGTGTTACCCATGTTGGGCATACCCAGGGGGGTGGTAGTTGCCATGGATGGCACCACCACAGAAGGGTCTGTAGATGTCTCTCCTATGGTAGTTGTAAATAGTGGATCAAATGGTGTTCCAGACATAATGGTGGTTGGTGGTAACTCTGTGGGGTTTTCGGATTCTACCTCCAAATCAAAGGTGAAGTGAGGTATGTCAGAATCGGATGACTGTCTAATTTATTGACGATGTGTCGAATCAAGGGATAAGGCTCTGCGTCCGTGATGTGGAGAGCCAAGTGGACTAAACTCTGGGAGTTCACCCTGTAGACGACGAGAGCGTCTAAAATTCTCAATGGGATGAAAATGTGTTTGGGTAAAAACTTTATTTAAGTATTAGGTGGTGATATATATATAAAAGACTCAAAACCCTAATGCAACCAAGGGTGCAAGAAGGGGAGTGAAAAAAGAAGGCTCTCAGGCCAAAAAATCAATCCTCAAAAAAGGGCACTTATTCTAGCAGCTGTGCTACAATAAGTGGAGGAATGCAACAACTGGTCAGAATACCAACATGCAAACGGCTCCTAGAAAAAAATAGGTGTAACTAGACCACAGGTAGGTTGAAATCATGCAAACACCTAATCTAAAAGTATTGTGACTCAAATAGACGATATCCTCTGCAAGGTGATGAAATCCAAGTCAGACAATATGAATGTTGAGACAACGGCTAGATATCCCCCTACCGGGAGGGACACCGGGTAATCAATCCTAAAGACAAGCTACTAGGATACTCCGTTCATGACGCGTCGAGAAAAGGTAAATCTGCCGTTTGGTCCTTTGATCGCAATATCCCAATACAGGGATATCCCGAGAACTGCGAATGGTAGCCCTTCGGTTACTGAATGGATTTCGGTATTCCACTCAGGCTTCCGGAACCATCCTCGCGACTTCAACCCTCCTAAGGGAGAGGCCTTCCCACAAATCGGTTGTGACCGCGCCAAAAAGTACTAAGAGATTTTAGCTCCCTAATTGGACAACTTCTATGTCTCAGATGTATGAACTGAGGGGTGTTATTGGAACACCTATCCCCCCAATACTACCTAGCTACAAGAATTCTTTTAGTGTTCCCCAAGTGGGGTTAAAAGTGTGTTCAAATTAGGGTTCGTTTTAAGGCTTAGTTCAATTAAGTGATCGTGTGAGTGCACGTGAGGTGTTGTAAACTAAACTTGAAAAAATTAAATGCTTTATAGGAAATTTTCAAAAAATAAAGGATTTTTCGAAAATAAAAAGCAAATATTTATGACTTTTCACTAAAAGGAATTTAAATTCTTTTCAAAAAATGACTCAAAAAATAATGGATTTTTTGGATTTATGAAAGCAAATAATAGACTTCTTTTTAAAAGAAATAAATGGATTTCTTCGTTCAGGAAAATTGCTAAGGGCAAGATTTTAAAGAAGTAAACAAGAAAAAATTTGAATCTAGATGAAAATGCAAAATGAGTCTTTCTTTCACTTTCTTGAAATTTTTTAAAAAGATTTCTAGATATGCACTTTTTAAATAGTAAATTTTTTTTCAAAGCTGTAAAATATGCAGGATTTAATACTGTAAAAAATGTGCTATGGGCAGAAAGTACAGTAAATTTTTTTTTTTCAAAATCGGGATGGCCGAATGAAAAAATTCAGCCGCGCGGGTTTTGACAGAAAAGCCGCGATGGACCGTGGGGGTTTCTGTCGAACAGTCGCGCTGGACCGCGCGGGTTTTGGCCGCACAGTCGCGATGGACCGCGCGGGTTTTAGCCACACAGTCGCGATGGGCAGCGCGGAAATTGGCTGCGAAGCCGCGGTGTGCAGCGCAGAAAAACGCAGAAAAGTCGCGATGGACCGCGCGACTGTCTGACAAAAAGCCGCGATGGACCGCGTGGAAAAATGTAGAAAAGTCGCGATGGACCGCGCGACTGTCTGGCAAAAAACCGCGAGGCGGAAGCCGTGCACGGAAACCGAGAAACGAACCCAAAAATTGAAAATTTTGGGCTGTTTATGGGGCCAAAACTCAGAGCAGCAATGGATCTGCTGTCTAAGATGGCAGATCTATGGATCTAAAGGTTAAAAACTCATAAAAAACTAAGATTAAAGGCAAAACTAGAGATCTATAGTTCAAACCAAAGCGGAGTCGCCAAAAACTGTTGGCCCGGTTTTGCAACCAGGCTTAGTGCTATGGGCACCTGCTAACTAGTAGCAGCAGTTTCAATGAAAATAAATAACAATAAACTAATTAAACAAGACTATTCATGGATCTAAGCAAAGATATTAAACAAATAACAATAATAATTTAAAATCAAGAACAAGAAGATATTAAAGAATGAGCTTGTATTGAAAAATGGGGGGCAAGCAAGTGCTTGCGATAATACCTTCAATGGTGAAGGTTGATGTTGAATGGCTCCAAGGATGAGCAACTCCAATCTCCAATGGTCTCTTCTCCAATGTGGTTTGCAATGGCTAAAATGCTTAGGGGAGATTTCAGCAGCATAAGGATGAGATAATGGATGGATGTGAAATGAGGAGCCCCTACCACCCTTTTATAGGTTTTGGTGGTGGGAAATACCATTTGTGGTTTTGTGGAAACCAAATGGTATTGACCAACATGGTTTAGGTACTTTTCCCTCCTTTTTCCTTTTTTTTGAATAAAAATAATATTTTAATTCCCTTTTTAATTTTGGGAATTTGGACCCTTTTTGAGGGTTTTTTATGATTTTCTTGGAAAAATAATCTTTTTTAATGGAAAAAGGGGTGTACTAAGGTCTTTTGGTGACCTTTTGTTGGTTTCGGAGGCTCAGATGGTGGAAAAGTGGACAAATGGGTCATGTGAATAAGGGAATGAGCTAGTGAGCACTTTTTAGGTGTTAACAGCACCCATAATACCTACCACACCCAACACAAGAAAGGTCCCCTTCTCTACTGCACAGTACCTTAGGTGTCCCTTCCCTCCAGTGCTCTTCAGGGTGGGAATAGAAAGGTCCAAGCTGCTAATTCCTTGATATTTTAGTCTTCACTGGGTTTATCAAGCCATCCATTCCTCTATTCAAACATTCACACTCGGATTTTCACAATTTGGTGACCAAATACTCAATCCCGTAATTGGAATTCTGGGCTATAAATACTGGGTTTTCCAATGGATTTCCGGTATCTAACACTCTCAATTTCTCCCCAAGGTTCATATATATTGATCCCCCATTGTATTTTATTGTCAATACCAAATTCTGGGCGTTTATGGCACTTCAAAACGTGGGTTAACTCACAGTTTCAATTTCTGGTTTTTCTCACTGTTGGGCATGTGTAATGGATGAAAACTGAAGCTTCGATGTTCAACAATGGAATGAGGATGAGGGAAAATGAATTCCCATCAATTATAGTGACTTGTGGGTCAAGGAAACAGAGCCCATACCTTCCATATGAATTTCTGGGCTTCCCATGCTCCATTGAAGCCATGGACTGATTTCCTAAACAACTTTCTTACACATAATGAAATGTCAGCAAAGAAAGTCAAATGGGATCTCAAAATTACATTTGGCAGCCTATGGTTCAATTCCACATCCCCCTCACCATTCTCTAGTGGAATACACATGGCCCCTTCTCATTAGTTTCTTCCATAGCCAACTTCGGTATTTTATTGCAATATTAAATATTTACATCATTTTACAATATTCCATGGCTTAATAGCGCATGGACACCATAATATCAAATACTTTCATTTCTAAATAAAATACGAGCATACACTAGCGAGGCCTTGGCCTTGATCTCCATGCCAGGAAGACATACATCGCATGCACACAATATTTACATTAAAATCCAGTATACCATAAGGGTCAAAATTGGGGTATTACATTCACCTCCCCTTTAGAACAACACCATCCTTGGTGTTCTCAAAACTGAACAAAAATGGAAATGCCTCTCTCATGGCATCCTCCAACTTCCATGTATCCTCATCAGGACTAAGGTGCTTCCATTCGACTTTTACCTACTCGATGGATCTATTCCGGAGCAAAGTGACCTTCTTGTTGAGGATGCGCATAGGATCTACTTGGAACTCTCCCTCGGGTTCCACCTGTATCACATTCCAATCAATCATATGATTAGGATCATGTACATACTTCTTAAGCAAAGATACATGGAAAACATTATGAGCTCTTATGTTAGCAGGCAATGCAACTCTATATGCAACTGGCCCTATCCTATCTAGGACTTCAAATGGCCCACAATATCTTGGTGCCAACTTAGCACAACTCCCCAACTTAAGAGAACTTTTCCTTGGTTTCACTCTCAAATAAACATGATCCCCAATCTAAAATTCCTTATGCACTCTTTTCAAATCTGCATAACTCTTTTGCCTGTCCTGAGCTGCTTTTAAATTATGCCTGATCTTAACAACTTCCTGTTCCATTTCCTTGATCATCTCTTGCTGAAGCACTACCCTGTTCACCGGACTATCCCAATTCATGAGAGTCCTGCATCCTTTGCCATACAATGTGTCAAATGGACCCATTCCCAATGATGCATGATGCCCATTATTGTATGAAAATTCTACCAAGTGTAGGTAATCTTCCCACTTGGATGGTTTATCCATCACATACATTCTCAGCATGTCTTCAAGAACCTAATTCACCCGCTCAGTTTGGCCATCTGTTTGAGGATGATATGTTGTACTGAAATTCAATTTAGTTCCCAATTCTTGAAATAGTCCTTTCCAGAAATTGGAAGTGAACTTTATATCACGATCATAAATTATTGCCTTGGGCAATCCATGCAATGGAATATCTCTCTCATGAAGATATTTGCAATGTCATTAGCTTTGTGAGTGGACTTGACTGAAATAAAGTGAGCTACCTTTGATAGATTTTCCACCGCAACCATGATTGAATCATGCTTCTTCATTGTCATGGGAAGACCTATTATAAAATCCATAGAGATCACTTCCCACTTCCATTTTGGAATGGGTAAGGGATGCAACAATCCTACTGGATGTTGGTGTTCTTCCTTGACTTGTTGGAACTTTGGACACCTAAAAATGTACTCAACTATGTCCTTCTTCATACCACGTCAAAAGTATTGCTTTCTTGTTGCTGTTATAGTTTTCTGATATCCTGGGTGTCCAAAATATGGCATTTGATGTATTTCATCCATCACAAGTTTCTTCAAATCTGCACTATTTGGAATGTACAGTCTAGTACCATGATAAATGAGAACATCATCCTCACCCAGCTGATGTCTTGCACATGCTTCATCTGCACTACCTTTCTGCAACTTCTCCTTAATTTGAAGGTAAGTTTCATCACTAGTTTGAGCTTCTAGAATCCTTGCCTTCAAATCTGATTTACACACACTTAATGCTACAACATGAAATTTTTTGCTAAAAGCATCTGCAACCTTATTCTCTTTCCCTTTGACATGCTTAATTGCAAAATCAAATTCACAAAGGAATTCCATCCACCTAGATTTCCTAGCATTCAATTTTGGCTGATCAAACAAATACTTCAAGCTTATGTGGTTTGTCCTAAGCTCAAATCTTCTTCCCAAAAAAAATCTCTCCACATCTTGAGAGCATGTACTATGGCTGCTAATTCTAAATCATGTGTGGCATAATTCTTTTCATGCTCTTTTAATTTCCTTGACTCATATCAAATCACAAATCCTTCTTGCATGAGCACTCCACCTGGCCCTTCAATGCAAGCATCTGTGCACACTATACAATCCTTCTTTGGATCTGATATCTTCAAAATAGGAGCGCTGGTAACTAACTCCTTTAACTGCTGAAAATTTTTCTCACATTTTTTAGACCATACAAACTTGACATTCTTCCTATGCAATGAAGTGATTGGATGAGCTATCTTTGAGAATCCTTAAATGAACCTTCTGTAGTAACCATCAAGACCCATGAAAGATCTAACATCTGAAACATTCCTTCGAGTAGACCAATCCATGATGGCATTAATATTCTCTAGATCCACTGCAATTCCTTCTTCAGAAATAACATGACCCAAATACTGCACCCTCTTTTAATATAATTCACACTTGCTTAACTTGGCATATAGATGTTATTATTCCTCTATACGGAAGTGTCGTCATTTATATTGGAAGTGTCGTAACTTATACTTGATGGGTTATTAGACCACATTGTTGGGGTCGGCCCTGTATAAGTCATGTGGGTCGAAGGGTTATTAGACCACCTTGTTGGGGGTCGGACATGTGGGTCAAAAGGTTATTAGACCACCAAGTGTGGGGTCGGCCCGGATTAAGTTAACCATGGGTTAATCTAGACATGTAGGCCCCATTAGTTTATTGGGTAGGACAAAACAAGTATAAATCGAGATCGAGAGATCTCTATTTGATCATTCATACACACACTTCTCTCATTCGGAAAGTGGCGCACTTATGAGGAGGAGGCTCTGCTGCTAGGAGAAGACTATCTCTTGTATTTTGGTTGTATCATTGCTCTATCTATCTCTGAGGAAGTTATTGCGGTTTTTCACCTTTATGGTTTTCCCCAAGTAAACTCTGTGTCTCTTGTGTGCTTGCATTATTGTGTCCATGATTGATATGCTATAGATTCGTTGTACATGTTGTTCTCTCAATTGAGATCCTAGATCAGATTGAAGTAAATTCTGAAAATTTAACATGGTATCAGAGCTAGCCTGAAAGAAGGCATGATATGGCATGTATGACACTTGTTGCACTTATGATGCTAGGGCTTGATATAGAAAAAACCAGTCATTGTAGCACTTTCGCTATAAATCCATTTTGGTGAAGTTTTTCGGATCTAAAACCTTTACAGGTCGAAGATCAGATCCCCATGTACCTTGTATCCAAAGGATAACTTCTAATTCATTGTACTTTGTGATTTATGATTTGTACAATATAGGGTTTCTGCCTCTTCCAGATCTCAGTCATAAACAGGTGACCTTGGAAAAAAAGTCATAACTTGGGATAGGAAGCTCCAAATGAAATTTCATAAACAGTGACAGGTAGTACACAGACTGTACTATCTCAGGAAATGTTTTTAGAGGTCGAAGTTGAACCAGTGACACATGTCACGCTGTACAAATTCGCTCTCCTATTTTATCCCATAAACAGGTCACGTTGCGACACTTGGAATAACTCTCTCTTAGAGAATCCAATTAAGGTTAGACCTATCGGGATGGAAGTATGACAGGTCGGGCTATCTCAAGGAATTTTTTCAGACCCTGTGGATCGAAAAGTTTGAAGTTACACCAAAAACAATCAGGTACATATTTATGTCATAACAGAATTATTTTTGAGCACCTTCATTCATGGCTTCCGGAATTTATGGTTTCGGAGAAATTTGGAATTTTTATAATCGGAGACTACGGCTGAATTCCACTCATAAAAATAGAAATTTAGAGACCAAGTTCATAATTTTTTGTTGGGCCGAAGACTGGGCTTGATCAGACCCTAGTTCGGGACTTCGATTGGAAAGGTGGAAAATTAGGGCTTCTGCAAAAATGGGAATTTTTGAAATCTGTGACCACGGCTGGAAGCTCCTCAGAAAAATAGAAGCTTAGAGATTTGGATCAAACCTTTTGATTGGGCAGAAGAGTGGGCTTCAGCAAACCCTAGTTAGGGGTCACGTCTAGTGAATCAGAAAGTTTCAAAGGAAAAATTGAGGAGTGAAACTTTGCAGTTTTCAAATTCTGAATATACCAGCTTGATCAGCTCATCAAGGTGCATATTTATATCCTTTTGGAAGTTTGAAATTCAAAGTTTGAATTTTTGGGGTTTCTCTGACAAACCCTAATCCAGCTCCAGCTCCAGTTCTTGCAAATCAAGTGGATTGGTTTAATCCTAGAAGAAGATGGATTGGTCACCTACATAAGTGAAGAAGTTCCTGTCTCAGAGGGAGATGAGGCTAAGGCCTTCCATAAGAAGATTACAAGCAATCTTGACAGGTATGGCTTACAGGTATGTTTCGAATTTTGTTCATGGTTAAGTTTATGATATGTTTGTCTTCATATCATTACAGTACAATCTTGATTAATTACTAGACTTGTCATATTACCTTAATAGAAGATATTCATTTATTAAGGTTTTGACACTTATGATTGTACTAATGCATTGTGATGTTGTATGAGGTTTATGTTGTTTGCTAACATAAAAGGTACACCAAGAAAGACAAATCATGTTCTACTTCAAGAACATATGATCATGGTGACATGAAGACAAAGATTCATCCATTTTCATGGATCACATAGAAGATCTACTTACGAGGTATGTATAACTTGGTTCTACAATGGTTAACTTATGAGACATGTAGGTTACTAGCACAAGTCACTGAAGAGAACTAGAAGACATTATGCGGGTATGTTAGACATAACTAGCTAGCATGCTAATCCAGGTATGTTTTTCCTATATCAAGCTAGAATCCTACGTTGTGTTAGGATCTTATACTGTTGTGTTGTTAATAATGATTATTCATGAAGTCATAGGTTTGAATAGTCATGGTTGTATGCATATTATGTTCCTTACCATAATTGATGATATGACTAACCAGAAGAATCATGAAGGTATAGGTTTGAGTAATCATGGGTTTATGCATTGATGATTTAACTAATCAGAAGAGACCTATGATCAAATAAGAATATGCATGAGTAAAAGAAGACTTCCCTGAAACCTTGAATACTAATGTTTATTATCTGTGAATGATAATGACTATACATGTTTAAGATTATTGTGTTTTGATAGTATTAAGATTATACTAATAAATGTGTGATTATGTATGAGACCTCAAGGATAACACAATGATGATACTAATAAGCATGCATAGTTATTAAGGATGGATATAAGTTCAAGGACAGGTAATCCAGGAAGCAAAGATCAAGAGGGAGGACACTCCAGTTGTTCCTGCAAGAAAGCAAAGGAGCACACTTCAGTAGTTTCTGCAAGGATGTAGATATTCAGAGGGAGTTGACCACTTCTCACAATCCACATCAGAATGGAGTTGTAAAGATTCAGAGGGAGTCCACCCAACAACCAAACAAAGATAAGTATTTGAATTGTCATTTCTTACATAATGTTATTCAATGATGTATATGCTTATGTTCCTAGAATTAGGTTGTGTATTATGCATATTAGAACAGTTGCATTGATGAACAATATACTACTAATATACATGGGTAAGTGGCCTATGGCACTATACAACATTCCATTGCTACTTATCTAGAATGAAACCTCTTTGCTAACATGTTAGGAGTTGTGCACA
Organism: Larix kaempferi; assembly: GCA_027924585.1. Classification (NCBI taxonomy): domain Eukaryota; kingdom Viridiplantae; phylum Streptophyta; class Pinopsida; order Pinales; family Pinaceae; genus Larix; species Larix kaempferi. The sequence continues at coordinate 12,328,837 of BSBM01000877.1, forward strand.
CTCTTAACAATGTTCTTGTAGAGATTGGAAGGCATCTGGAACGTTACAGAATATGGATAAATGTTGTATTGAAGCATTGGCTAAGATAATTGCATGACTATATGACATATTTCTTTATGTGTAAGAATTTGTTCTGAAAACTATAAGATGTTTTCTAATCATCCAATTTAACTTGTTGTGTAGGAAAGATCGTATACCATCACCTACAAAAGAAGGACTACAACATTTGTTCAGCAACAAAGTTATCTATTGAAAATATTGAAGATATTGAAGTTCCCAGGATCTGGGAAGAATGCCATGATCGAGGAGTACCAGTCGATCATGAAGATGTTTGGGATGCAGTCACAAGACCTGAAGGGGAGTCTGTAGTGACTTCCAAGAGGATCTACAAGATCAAGCATGCTGCAGGTGGTAGCATAGAGACTTTTGCTCCTGTAGCCAGATACACTTCCATTAAATCAATACTTGCTCTGGCTGCAGTGATGAAGAGGAAGATACACTTTGTTGAATGATGTAGTTGAATAAGAAGTGTATGTGGTGCAGCCACTTGGTTTTGAGACACATGACAGGGAGTCATATATGTGCAGAACTTGGTATGGTAGGATAGACAGCTTTCTATCCAGTTTGGGCTTTACCAAGAATAAAGCGTATTCCAACCTTTACTACAAGGTTGAGGAAGGCAATCCAGTGATACTACTATGTGGATGACCTATTTTTAACAGGTGAGGATATATTCATTTCCAACATGCAGCGGAAGCTTGTTGCCGAGTTTGAGTTGAAGAACTTGGGGATGATGCACTATTTGTTTTTGGCATGGAGGTGTGGCAGAGTGCAGATGGAATCTTCCTTGGACAAGGGAAGTATGCAGCAGAGATCCTGAAGAGGTTCAGGATGATGGACTGCAAGGCTATGGCCACACCTATGGCATTGAACTTGAAGCTTCTGTGTGATGCTTCATCTGATTCGGTTGATGTTATGATGTATCTTCAGATGATTGGGTCCTCTATGTACCTGACGAACACGAGACCAGATATTTGCTTTGCGGTGAACACATTGAGCCAGTTCCTGATGGATCTAAGAGATGTTCACCTAGTTGCTGTAAAGCATATTCTGAGGTACCTGAAGGGTACAGTTGATTATGGGCTCAAGTATGATGCGAATCAAAAGTTTAACCTACAGGGTTATGTTGATTCAGATTCGACAGGCAATGATGCAGATAGGAAGAGCACTTCTGGGTGTTGCTTCAGTATGGGATCAGGTGTGATCTCTTGGTTTAGCAGGAAGCAGTCCTGTGTAACACTGAGTACAGCCAAAGCAGAGCATGTTGCAATGGATGAGCAGGTTGTAGATGTATTGACCAAGCCGTTGGCCAGAGTGAAGTTTGAGTACTTCAGAGAGAGGCTTGGTGCACTTCAGATCGAGGTTCCTTCCAAAGGGAAGTGATGAGTCTGAAAGATGTAGATGCACATGAGCTTTTCTGACATGGTTGATGTGTTCTCCCTTGGTCGTGATGTAATTGCTGAGCCATTTTTCACATGGTGGTAGATGTGTTCTCCCATGGTGAAAAAGTAAGGGCCGGAGCCTTCCCTGAATGGTGGTAGATGTGTTCTCCCATGTCGGTGGTGTAAGTGCTGGATGATGTGCATCTAGGCTATGCTTCGTGGATGATGAGATGATCTGAAGAGGACGATGCTATGATGATCAGGAGGATCATGGATGATGAGCATCAGGACGATGCTCTAGTTACTACTCTGTATATGTATATGCATCATGTTGGATGCTTGTTATGATCAATTGGATCATTGCATCATGTTGGATGCTTGTTATGATCAGTTGGATCATTTATGTATATATGCATCATGTTGGATGCTGGATATGATCAGTTGAATCATTTATGTATGTATGCATCATGTTGGATGCTGGATATGATTAGTTTGATCATTTGTATGTTCTTTGTATATGCATCATGTTGGATGCTTGGACCATGTATCTGTATATGTATCAGGTGGATACTGAGATCATGTATGTTGATATGTATTAGGTGGATACATTGTGTAGATCATGTATCTGTGTATGTATTAGGTGGATACATTGTATGATCAAGTAGATCATGTATGCTGATATGTATCAGGTAGATACTTGGTCTGCATCAGGTGGATGCATTGTATGATCAGGATGATCGTGGATGACGAGCTTCTCCAGATGACATGCAGCAAGATGTTGCAGTGATGATGATCAGGATGATCATGTGTACATCAGGATGATGTATGGTGAGTATCAGGATGATACTTTGTGGTTGTGGATCATGTTGTGTAGATGAGCATGTCTGGGAGATCCTATAGGTTGAAGTTGTGTACCCGTAATAGCCTGGGATGCTCTTTCGAGACATTGCTCTAGGAGGACATGTAATTTGTGCCCTGGGAGATTTTAGGTTGGAGTTGTGTACCCGTAACATCCTGAGATGCTCTTTTGAGGTTTTGCCATGACCACATGTAATTTGTGCCCTGGGGAGATTTCAGGTCGAAGTTGTGTACCCGTAACATCCTGAGATGCTCTTTCGAGGTTTTTCCATGACCACATGTAATTTGTGCCCTGGGGAGATTTCAGGTCGGAGTTGTGTACCCATAACATCCTGAGATGCTCTTGCTAGGTTTTGTGGTGACCACATGTAATTTGTGCCCTGGGGAGATTTCAGGTTGGAGTTGTGTACCCGTAACATCCTGAGATGTTCTTGCTAGGTTTTGTGGTGGGGTCACATGTAATAAGTCCTAGAGATCTGGACAGGATGAAAAAGGCCTCAAATGCTCTTTAGGGTTCTTGCTAGGAAAGAGACTCTTTAAAGGTTTTGTGACGCACGTAATAAGTCCTGAGAATTCCACAGTATGGCCAGTGACGATGAAGACTTGCAGGTGGTGGGCCTACATCCAGTATGAAAAAGGACTGGCTCTGTAGAACTTCCTATGACGAGTAGATTCAGAGATTGATTGAGATAGCAGCAGCAGTGACGATGACGATGATTCAAGGATGATGATTCGCTGATGATGATCCAGAGAAGAAGACTTGTGCTAGCAGACCTGTGTCAAGAAATACCTTCCTAGTTAATAGGGAGTGTTGATGTATATGTAACTTCGGAATGTATTTCACCCATGTATTTCATATATGTATTTTGTACTCCTATAGAGATGTTATTATTCCTCTATACGGAAGTGTCGTCATTTATATTGTAAGTGTCGTAACTTATACTTGATGGGTTATTAGACCACCTTGTTGGGGTCAACCCTGAATAAGTCATGTGGGTTGAAGGGTTACTAGGCCACCCTATTGGGGGTCGGCCATGTGGGTCAAAGGGTTATTAGACCACCAAGTGTGGGGTTGGCCTGGATTAAGTTAACCATGGGTTAAGCTAGACATGTAGGCCCCATTAGTTTATTGGGCAGGACAGAACAAGTATAAATAGAGATCGAGAGATCTCTATTTGATCATTCATACACACACTTCTCTCATTCGGAAAGTGGCGCACTTATGAGGAGGAGGCTCTGCTGCTCTCTTGTATTTTGGTTGTATCATTGCTCTATCTATCTCTGAGGAAGTTATTGGGGTTTTTCACCTTTATGGCTTTCTCCAAGTAAACTATGCGTCTCTTGTGTGCTTGCATTATTGTGTCCATGATTGATATGCTGTAGATTTGTTGTACATGTTGTTCTCTCAGTTAAGATCCTAGATTAGATTGAAGTAAATTCTGAAAATTTAACACTACTGGGAGAAATTATTCCATACAACAAGGAACACTCAACAACTTGCAGATCTCAGTTCCGATGCACCATTCATCTTCTATAAAATTCTGGGCTTGACTACTTTCCACTTTTAACCTTTTCCAAAAAATCAAATTTTGGGCCAAAAATGGCTATTTCCCAAACGATGCACTTCTAGAAAATCTCTGGCTAATGTGAATTAACTATTTTAATGAGAATAAGAAATGTTGAGTTTAGTAAATTTCTTGAATCCTTCATCTAAGGTCTCTTTCATCCACTGCAAGCTTTTCAAAATCTCCAAAAAGTGTCCTAGAATAGTGCTTTTTGGCCTTCTCACTCTCCCCGACTCCACATCCTTTGGAGTTTGGCTTCAAAATTACAAACTTAACACTGTACCTGCTCCATGGCCGCTCCATATCAGTTTCAGCTCGATCCGACCTTCTGTCAAGCATCTGGACACTGATTTTTAAAAACCATTAATTCCAAATTTATGCCAAATTGGATCATAATGAGCTCGGGATCTTCACTGGACCTTCCATGTCCTTCATTAATGGCCTCAGAACAACACAGGAATCATCCATTTCTGATTCTGCATGCTCCTGCTATCCAAAAATCGAGTTTCAGACTCTATACTTTTTTTTTCTGCAATCCACAGGTCCTTCAATCTCGCAATCCCGCAACCTGCAATTGCGGGTGCAAAAAGCCAAGTCGCAAATATGAAAATTTAACATTTCCACAATCCCGCAACCTACATCCCGCAATTGCAGGTGCGGAAATGCCAACTTTCCAACCCGGAAAGTACACCTTTCTGCAATCCAGCAATCTCGTAATCCATACTGCGGGTGCAAAAATGACAACTTTCCAACACTGAAAGTACACCTTTCTGCAATCCCGCAATCCCGCAATCCATATGGCGGGTGTGGAAATGCCAACTTTCTAACCCAGAAAGTACACCTTTCCGCAATCCGCAGTTGCGGGTGCGGAAATCCAAATCAAAAATCCGAAACTTTAACATTCTTGCAATCCCACAATTCCGCCATTGCGGGTGCGGAATTGTGGAAATCCAAAATGCAAAATTTGGAAATCATCGTTTCTGCAATTCGCAATTGCGGAAACACCTATGTTCCGACAAATTGCGGGGCTCATATCTCCTTCGTCCCTTAACCAAATCAGGTGAGTCTGGTACCATTGGAAATCTCTTGGAAAGATCTATGCAATGGTGTGTTCCTTAGCCACACCTGGGAACTCTGATCTTGACATTTTTCCAATCAAAATGCCGCCCAAAAATTCTTCAATACCACATTAAAACATTTCTGATATCTGTCTGTAACTCACCGTTTGGCCCAAGCAACCCCAGTACTACAACATGAGTGCTAATACCACTCTATCACGTCCCCTCCCATCAATCCAATGCAAGGGAGGAAACATGACTAACAATCTGAGCCTATTTGTGTAACTCAGCCCCATACATTACTAACAAAATTCATAATAAATAAAAACTTATGTGTGTAGATTCATACTCAATATAAACACAATGGAAATAAACATTATCCACACACAACTACATCATGCATTCAGCATACCAATAACAGTCATCAAATTAAACATGGGAGGACACAGAATTAACATAATTCAAACCACAAAGAATACTTATATTTGAGATGAAGTTGTCCAACAACGTGCTATGTGAGAGCAACGTTCCACCCAACCATACGTCTCTGTCCAGCCTGTATTCTTTCAACTGAGAGACCACCCCTGAGCTGGGATGTGTATCCACTAAGGAGGAACTAAACAGGCTCACTCACAGCCATGGTTTCATACAACTAGTCATGCTAAGCCAACACATGGTTGATTTTATCAAGCATGCAAGAGACAAATGAGGAGTATGCTAATCCAGTGAGCTCAACCACATAGCTACATAGATCTCAACTAAACTCAAACAGTCATGGCACCCACAATACCTATCACACCCAACACAAGGAAGGTCCCCTTCTCTACTGCACAGTCCCTCAGGTGTCCCTTCCCTCTAGTGCTCTTCAGGGTGGGCATATAAAGGTCCAAGCTACTAATTCCTTTAGATTTTAGTCTTCAATGCCTTTATCAAGCCATCCATTCCTCTGTTCAAACATTCACACTCGGATTTTCACAATTCGGTGACCAAATAACTCAATCCCGTAATTGGATTTCTGGGCTATAAAATTTGGGTTTTTCAATGGATTTTGGGGTATCTAACACTCTCAATTTCACCCCAAGGTTCATATCTATGGATTCCCCATTGGATTTTACTGTCAATACCAAATTATGGGCGTTTATGGCACTTCAAAACGTGGGTTATTTCATAATTGCTATTTCTGTTTTTTCTCACTGTTGGGCATGTATAATGGATGAAAACTGAAGCTTTGATGTTCAACAATGGAATGGGGATGAGGAAAAATGAATCCCCATCAAGTAGAGTGACTTGTGGGTCAAGGAACAAAGGCCATACATGCCATATGAATTTCTGGGCTTCCCATGCTCCATTGAAGCCATGGACTGATTTCTTCCACAACTTTCTTACACTGAATTAAGTGTCAGCAAGGAAAGTCAAATGGGTTCTCAAAATGACATTTGGAAGCCTATGGTTCAATCCCACATCCCCCTCACCACTCCCTAGTGGAATACACATGGCCCCTTCTCATTTGTTGCTTCCATAGCCAGCTTTGGTATTTTATTGCAATATTAAATATTTACATCATTTTACAATATTCCATGGTTTAATATCACATAGATACCATAATATCAAATACTTGCCTTTCTGAATAAAATACGAGCATACACTAGCAGGGCCTTGGCCTTGAGCTCCACTCTAGGAAGACATACATCGCATGTACACAATATTTACATTAAAAGCAAATATACCATAAGGGTCAAAATCGTGGTATTACACTTTTCTTCTGGGTCCTTCGCATCTACTCCTGCACACAATTCTTATAAACAAACCAATGAAGCTGAACCATCAAAAAATAATCGAATAACTATCAAACAAATGAAATTAAAGAAAAAATAAAATCAAACATGTTTATTTATGGACAACTTCCTTGCGGAAAATGCGCAAAAGATGAAATATTTTAAGAAACAGGAGGCGGCTCCTTCTCTTGTACCAATTGACAGTTTGAATAAGAAGCAACACGGGAAGAAAATGCATCATTCCAGAGTGGCTTATGATGTGAAAATCCTCACAGCAGATCTAAGAGCTGATGTATACCTCACAAGAAATAATTTAGGAATAAGATTAAGAGTGGTCAATGTAGTAAGATGAGCAACAGAATAATAATACAGTAGAACTCAGATAGAAGCAAAAATACTTCACACACACTAATTAATTAATCACAATATGGACAAATAAGTACTACAATGCATGAGGATTCGAATGCCTAAGGTGGCAATTCGAATTAGCCTTCATGGAGTGATCAAAGGATCACTGGAGTGTCATCGGAGCACAACTGGTGTCATCGCAGCACAACTAGAAGTCTTCATTGTCATCAGTGGAGTTATCAATGCTCAAGTAACTGTCAACCATCAGTCAAACTGAGTCTAACTGAGCGTGGTAGGTGTAACTGAGTGTAACTGGAACTAACTGAATGAAGGAGGCTCAGTGGAGGGAGCATGAGGAGTTAACTGAAGTTAGAATGAGTAGTCTAGTCACACTAGAGGTCCATTGGAGTGGTAAGGTCAGTTAAGAGTGAGTCAAGCCTAAAATCAAGGAGAGAACTCAATTAACTAAAGACAACTGGACTGGTAGGTGAAGAAGGGAACCTTTGTCAAGTGGATGGTCAGATGTGGGTGCATCACTGGCTAGGAGGGCTCAATCTGAATGGAAATAAGCTCCCGAGTGCTGGAAGACTAGGGACTAGGTATTGGAGGTGCCAACCTGATGACTGGGCAACATGTGGATGCATGCAATGCATGCTACATGCAGGAATGCATGCAAGACTGAAAATGCTAGTAGGACTAGGATGGAGTATAGGAATATCCTAACATATGATAGAGTCATAGTCGATGACCATTGGAAAATAGTGGTGTCTGGTGTTCATCGATTGTGGTCAGTCGAACAACCCCATTATCAAACAATGCGTCCACTTTGTATGGTCCCAACCATCTGGTGCGCAACTTCCCTTTAAAGTCTCTTGAATCGTGAATCGTACAATAAGGCCCAATCTCCTTCATGGAACATCTTCTTGTTAATAAACCTATCATGCCAATTAGAGCATTGATGTTGAATTAATGAAGTCTAATGTACAACAGCTACACATTTCTCATCAAGCTCGTTTAATTGATTCAACCGGTCCTTTTGGGATTCTGTTAAATCTAGGCTTGCTTCTAAAGTGGTCCTCAAAGTTTTAGTCTCGAATTCAATAGGGAAGAAAACATTTTTCTCGTATACCAATTCATAAGGAGATAACCCTTTGGTGTTACTCCATGTAGTTCTATATGCCCATAATGCTTCAGGAAGTCTTTCAGCCCAATCTCTTTGATGATTCTTCACAATCTTTGTGAGAATAGATTCAATAACTTTATTTGTACTTTCCACTTGACCATTGACATGTGGATGATATGGTGAAGTTATTCTATGCTGGATATGGTATTTCTGAAAGAGGGCTTCAATTTTATGAGATACAAACTATGGTCCCCCATCTGTGACTATCTCCTTAGGCACCCCAAAGCAAGTGAAGATTTATTCATACAAGAAATCTACCATAGCTTGATCAGTAGCTCTTACCAAAACTATGGCCTCAACCGATTTGGTCATATAATCTGTGAAAACTAGGATATAATTCTTTTTTTAAGGAAGGTTGATGGGTCCTACAAAATCTAGGGCCTACCTATTGAAAGGTTCAACCACCAATTGTGGTTTTAATGGCATTTCATCCAACCTATTAGGTTGACCCATCCTCTGGAAGCTATCACAGGGTTGGCCAAAAGTATCCTATTCTTAACACCTTGTGTCCAGTCCTTTTATTAGCAAAATTCCTGCCACAAGGCTCATCATGACAAGCCTTCGGGATACTATGGATTCCATCTTCCCTTACACATATCTTAATTTACAAAACTATCCCTGTGTGAAAGAGGTATCCTTCTATCCACTAGTACCTAGCACTGTGTTGTACAATCCTTCTCCTTTCCCTTTTTGATAGATGCGCTAGAAGCTTACCTACAACAAGGTAATTAGCAATGTCTTCATGCCATGGTGAGTGGAATGATACTGCAAATAAATGTTCATTAGGAAACTAATCTTCAACTGGTGAATTATCAACATTATTGGTTAGTCGAGAAAGAAAATCAGCAACAACATTCTCTTTTCCTGGTCTATCAACAATAGTGATATCAAACTCTTGTAATAGCAACAACCACCTAGTCATTCGAGCATTAGTAATAGGTTTATTCATTAAATATCTAATGGTCGAGTGGTCATATGCACAAAGGTAGGATACTTGGTAATATAATGCCTGAACTTGTTGATGGCTTAGATGACAGCAATGAATTGTTTCTTAGTTACTATGTAATTGAGTTCAATAGGGGCCATATTCTTACTGATATAGTAAATAGGATACGGATTATGATCTCCCTGTTGTCCCAACACAACCCCAATAGAAGTATCTGAGGCATCAGAATAAATGTGGAAAGGTAAGGCCCAATTAGGCCCACGTAGAATAGGTCCCCTAGATAATATTTTCTTTAATTATGCAAACGTTGTCTGGCATGCATCTGTCCAATTGAATTGTGCATCTTTCATTAGTAAGGTAAATAGAGGAGATGCTAGCTTAGAAAATTTTTCAATAAAACATCTATAGTAACTAGCGTTCCCAAGAAAACTACGTACCTCCTTCTGTGTTCCAGGAATGGGGATATTCAAAATTACCTTTATTTTGGCAAGGTCCACTTGTATTCATGTGACAAATATAGAGTGTACAAGGACTATGCCTTCACTCATCATCATATGACATTTTTCAGTGCTGAGGGACAAATGAATCTGTTCACATCATTCCAATAATTTTTCCAGATTTTCCATAGCCTCATCGAAACTACTACCATAAGAGGTAAAATCATCCATGAAAATTTGCATACAATCATTATCCATCTCAGAAAAAATTACAATCACAACTCATTGAAATGTAGCTAGTGCATTGCATAGTCCAAAATGGAGAACCCTGTATGCAAAGGTCCCCCAAGGACATGTGAAAGTGGTCTGATCTTGGTATTCAGGGGCAATCTGAATCTGATTATACCCACTAAAGCTGCCTAGAAAAGAAAAGAATTTATTCCTAGACATGGTATCCAGAACCTGGTCGATAAATGGAAAATGGGAATGGTCTTTTTGTGTAGCTTTATTTATCTCTCTGTAATCCACACAGATGCACCACTTAGCATTTTTATTAGGCACAATTACTAAAAGAGAAACCCATTCACTGTTTGAAATGGGATAGATAAATCTTTTCTTTAGGAGTTTTTGAATTTCCTCTTTCACGATGTCTCTCAAATTTGGATTCATTATGTGCTGGGGTTGACATATGGGCCGACAATAATTTTCAATGTAAATTTGGTGAGTACACAACTCAGAGGGAATACCTATGATGTCAGTGTATTCCCACGCAAAGGCTCCCTTGTGTTGTTTCAACAGTGTAGTCTAACGTTCCAACTCGTCAGGTGCTAGATTGGGATTAACATTCAAGGTCTTTCCAGGCTCAATCTCGATTGAAGCACTCTTCAAATTCTCAATTATAGGAACAGTTTCACCATTAAATGTTTTAGCCAAGGCATCCTCAGTAAGTTATTTTTGTTCAAATTCACTCATGGCACTATCTAGGATCTAATATGTCTATTTGGTAACCGTTTTTGGCTCACTAATGAAGCTGCTGATGGTGTGCTCCTCAGTTTCATTTTTAAAATTCAAGGCCCTCCCTATAGTAAGAAGAGGCTGAGCTCTTTCTTCCTCCTCTAGATCTACCCATAATGGAATTTCAACATCTAAACTTGGTTTAGCTAGAGGATATAGGGTCAAGATTTTGAAATCAGTTCCATCAGATATTGTCATAGATCCTGATCTACAACTGATGTATGTGTCTGTTGTAGCCAACCAAGGTTTTCCTAGGATTACTGGATGTCCCCCCAACCAATATTTAGGTTGTAGAACAAGAAATTCCACGGGGTACTCTCATGAGTCAACAGAGACTACCAAGTCATCCAAAATCCCCTCAGGTCTAATCGTGGATCTATTGGCCAATTCTAATACTGTGGGGGTTGGCCTGAGATTAGTGAGCCCCAATTTCTTTACAGTTTCGATAGTCATCACATTTATTGTTTCCCCCAAATAACCTAAAACATTGGGGATCTAAGTAAACCCCATATGCACTGTAATGGTGGGATTTACTGGATCATCCTATTTAGCCAAGGGAACCTTTCCCATCATTAATTCAGACAATTTCCCAACAACATGAACTGTAAGAGGATCCTTAGGCTTTCTACCTAGTTTCTTCACACACAGATATCAAACAGTTTTAGCATAGATGGGTACATCATGCAGGGCTTGCAATAAAGGTATTTTAACATAAATATTTTTCAATTCCCCTAGAAGGTTGAAACATGGTTACATTGTTGCTCCCTGTAAAGCTAATCGCTCAGGGTATGGTAGATTTCTCGGAATTTGTATAAGGGGATTTCCAATGCATGTTTCAGCAGGTGTTTCAACATCCTCAATAATGGGGATTATTGTATCGATTGGGATCTCAACTTGTTTATTCATTCTTTCTTCAGTCACAAGGGATGGAACATCCTCAATAACAATAGGCTCTACCAACCTCCCAAATCGTAGATGTAATTCATTACATGGAATAGGGGTGATAGAGTAAGATGGCATGTTTGGTGTTTCAAATTGCTGCACTGTCTTATTGTTGGGGTTAGGATTAGGTTGAGCAGAAAGCTGAGGTTGTAGTGGTGCATTAATTGGTGCAACATTAGTAGGGAGTTGCATTTTTGGTTACTGATACTGTGGGTGAGGAAATTGATTCCCTAGATAAGGATTTCTCCAACCTCGAGGTGTGAAGAACCTGCAACAATTAATTAATAAGAATATGCGAAATAGCAGAAATGACAGAACTCAGAATCACTTTTATATTGATCACAGGCCACTTCGAGGGGGAAACCTCCTTTGAGAAAGCTTAATACAAATAATTTCAAGGTGCCTTCATAGGCCTCAACACACACTTATATACTAAGTCTAGGTGCCAATACTATGGGTCAAAGCCATGGGACAATACAAACTATGGATCAATAATACTATGGGAGACATACAAAGCATATGCGCTAACAAAAATAACACAACTATGGATCAACAAATACTACGGGACGACTTACAAAGCATATGCATCCAACAACAATATACTAACAAACTAAATAGAAGGGTTGACATGGGTTCCTAAAATCCCCTTTCCCTTAGAAAAAGCTTTGTCCTTAAAGCTTTAGATGTGGAAATTGATGCAGAATTGGACGGACTGGTTCCCCTATAGCATCTTTAGGTTGCATTCTGGGCCACTGACGCCTTTTGAGGTTCAGGAGGATTGCTTGGAATGATGAAGAATAACCATATGAGCTGCGTGAAAAGTGCACTCCAAATGGTGCTAAGCGGCTTGTTGTTTCAGTTGAATTCTTGCCATGTGAAGATTGTCCTGCAGAATGAGAAGAATTTGATCGTGGTTTCGAAGAACCGAGTCAATTTCCTAAACTGGGGAGCTGCTGAGGGTGTATGGAAGAAGAACTAGCAGCCTGTCCATAGACTGCTTCATATGGTGTCTTTGTAGATGTGGTATTGTACCACTGGAGCGCTTCTAGGAAATCCATAGAAATAGTTGTCCAAATCTGTGTAGGGATGGGAAAGGGTTCGAGCAGTCCTGAAAGGAGTGTCGTTTCACCCTTGTTGACTTGGAAAGTATCACAGTCAACCACCATCTGTTGAATTGGCAGTTTCAATCCCTGCCAAAAGAAGTTACATTGTTCCTAGTCATACTTTTGGAGGAACCCCGAGTGCCCTGCCGATGAAGAAGCATGGAGTTCATAGAAGAGATAGCCCTGTTGAACATATTGCAACCAATTTGGAACAAGTAGAGAAATAACTATAAGAGAAACTGGGTCATCAATTGTGCGAGAAGTAGCATCTGCCACCATATTGTCCTTACCCTTCTTGTAAGTGATCGCATAGTCATAACCCATGAGGTGGATAACCCATTTCAGGTGTGCTGGGGAGGAGACCAATTATTCCAGGAAATTTTTCGGACTCTGGAGATCAGTCTTGATGCATAAATAATTCCCTAATAGGGATGGTTGCCACGTCGGTACTGCATGCAAAATAGCCATAATTTCCTGCTGAGATGTAGACACGGCTAAATGCTCATCGGAAAGGTCTTTTGAAGGCGGAAAGCCCATTGGTGCAGCAAAGACACCTACATATCTATCCAAGGAAGTAGTGGAGACCGTTGATGGGTGCATCTGAATGGAATGGAGCTGAGCGATGATACCATGTGAATTCTTCTTAAGGATCTTTTCCAAGTGATGTGAACTGATGATGCAAAGAGACCCTAGTTGTAAGCCTGTAAATTTGTGTTGTCTCCCATTGACTGAAAACTGCATCCAAAGTTCAGCAAAATCCCATAAGATGGGGCCAAGTGTGCGTAACCATTGAATGCCCAAAACCACATCACATCCGCCTAAGGACAAGGCAAACATGTCAGAGCACAGGTTATTATCTTCTAGAGAGATACGCACATTGTGACACTTTCCCTTGCAAGGTAAGGTGCCTCCATTAGCAACCATTACTTCAAAGTTGGAGCAAGGATGGACAAAACAATCTGCCTGTTTGGCGATCCGGGGGTCAATGAAGTTATGAGTGCTACCCGAATCAATGAGTATTGTAAGAGGAAGCTTCTTGAAATAACCCCTGACCCGCATTGTTTGGGGGGTGGTGACGCCCGATAAAGCATGGAGAGATATCTCTGGTTGTTCATCCTAAGATGGGGGGTCAATAGGAGGCTCCTGATTGTCAACCTGAGCATCCATTGGATCTGGAGCTTCTTCACCAATTTTACAGGCAGGCAGAGAACCCATATCCAAGAGATAGATCTTTTGTTGAACACATCTATGTCCCTGAGTGAATTTCTCATCACAATTATAACAAAGCCCGTTTTCTTTGCATGTCTGCATCTCTATTTTAGACAAATGCTTTATAGCAGTTGGTCGAGTTGCTTGCGGAATGGGAGGTCATTGAGAACCCATATTTTGGAAGGGAACAAAAGTGGGTTTGAAGCGTTGTTGGGCTGCAATCTTGTCTTCTTCCAACTTAGCTAACCCTAGGACTTCCATCATTGTGTTGAGATAGAACATTTTAACTTCTGACCGGATTTCATCCTTAAGACCACTGATAAAATAAATCCTGTAGAATTCATCATACAAGCCTTTTGTGTGATTGGCTAGTTTCTCAAATTCGGTCTGATACTCTCTCACAATGCCACTTTGACGGAGTTTAGTGAGTGCTCCGGTGAAGTCATCAAAAGCACTGGGACCAAATCGTTGCAAAAGGAGTTCGCAAAAATCTGTCCATTTTGGCTTGTCATGAGCCTTGATGTACCAACGGTACCATTGAAGGGGTTCCTGTTCCAAATGAAAGGATGCAAGTGGAAATTTTTGGACATCAAAAGTATTATGCAGACTGAAATACTGTTCTGCACGATAGACCCATCCGGTCGGATCAATACCATTGAAGCGAGGAAATTCAAGCTTCGGACCACGGAAATGGCTAGAAGAAGAGAACCCAGTGGCTACAAAAGATTCTTGCTATCGGTTATTGTTCATGGCTGAATGCTGAAGATGGAGGCTGAGAAATTTTTCATCCAGATCTTGGAGTTTGGTTTGGATGGCTGCAAGTGCTTCCTCCATGGTTTTTGCTCCAACGCGGGTGACAACCATAACCAGGTTTTTTTTTTTTTGGAATGGATAGAAAAACACAAACAAAAGCTTATTTAGCAAAGGGAAATTTGGATTTGGGAAAAACTCAGAGGGATAATTGGGGTTTGACTAGGTTTTGGACACTTTCTGATGGATAGGGAAGCAAAAAATGGGGATTTTAGAAGCGGGGTGAAAGAATGAGAAAATTTGGCAAAGAGGGACAAAGAAGTAGAATTAAGAAAGGAACTCAGTGGAAAAATTTGAAGGCAATTGGGTAAAATCCAAAGAAGTTATGGCAAACCCTAAATAAAGACAAATGTGGGATTTCGGGCTTTGGGAAGTGGAATTTGGGATAGGGTCCTCAGGAATGAAATATGCAGAATGGGATTACAGGGGTGTCAGTGAAGTTTCAGGGAAAACGGAGTGAAAACAAGGGAGATATGGCCAAAAAATAGAATTTTATACTCTTTTTTTTTCTAGGAATGGATCTGCAACAGCGTGGAAGGGATCTCAAACAGATAGATCAGCAACAACACGAAAGTGATTGGAAACAGAGGGATCTGAAATGGCGCTAACTGGATCGAAAACGGCTGGATCTGAAATAGATCTGAAACGAATTTCAGAATGGATCTAAAACGATGCGGCAAAAGTTCAGCTGAAAATAGATATGGACCCCAGGTATGTGCGGCTTCATAACAGTTCATGGGTTTCACTTGGCCACCAATGTTTTCTGACGACTTGCGTATTGGGGCAGTACCCCTCACTCCATGGCTCAGGTAAAACTGATAACCGCTTTGCGACAAACGACAGCTCTTGGTTTACCTCACGGGTGGGAACTAGTCAATTAGGTAGGGGTCGTTTCCCTTTTCGCTAGCAGGTCCTCTCAATGGGCTAGTTACTTTGGGGTTCCTGTGGTACTCCTCATAATGAGTTTTAGGGCTTATGCCCAAGTAATTTCCACAGTTAATTTGAATTCCCAGATCCGAAGCTGCAACAGATGTGAAAAAAAATTTTGGCAGAAATTTCACCCAGCGAGCCCAAGAAAGTGCTCTGATACCAGATGTGAAGAACCTGCAACAATTAATTAATAAGAATATGCGAAATAGCAGAAATGACAGAACTCAGAATCACTTTTATATTGATCGTAGGCCACTTCAAGGGGGAAAACTCCTTTGAGAAAGCTCAATACAAATAACTTCACGGTGCCTTCATAGGCCTCAACACACACTTATATACTAACTCTAGGCGCCAATACTATGGGTCAAAACCATGGGCCAATACAAACTATGGATCAACAATACTATGGGGGACTTACAAAGCATATGCGTCAACAACAATAACACAACTATGGATCAACAAATACTACGAGACGACTTACAAAGCATATGCATCCAACAACAATATACTAACAAAGTAAATAGAAGGGTTGACATGGGTTCCTAACATGAGGCCAAGGGGTTTATTGATTTGGCTTAGGTTCCCATGACATCCATGGAGTAGGATATTGCATTGGAGGTTGAGTATATGGATTCCATTCAGTATTGGGACAAGAATATTATGGAGGAAATTGATTGTTCATATTATTCCAAGAATTGAAAGACGTGGTAGGATCTGGATTCATACCTGGAGCACGAGGTTTCAATGGCTTCTTTTGTGAAATGAATTAGGCTTGTTCTATGTCCATGCTTGATGCCTGAAGGACTTCCTTAAATTTGGGTAGTGAGAGGAAATCCGTAGTGTTGTGATCCAAATCACATAGACCACATACCTAGACCTTGTCAAGGGGGCATTCTCTCAATGGATGCTTCTTTCTACATGCAATATCCTGATTTTGACCCTATTGCATTAAAATTGTAAAATGATGTAAATATCATTATTTAATCATGGTGAGGAGCTCAAGGACAAGGCCCTGCCATTGATTTATATTTTTATGTATCGGAAATAAAAAATAGATGCCTATGGTTCTTGTTTTGGACATGCCCAATGTAAATTAAGACATCATGTAAATACGAATTTTAATGAAATATCCACAACTAACTATGCAATGCAACAAAAGATGGTGGCATGATTTTTATAAGGAATAGGGAGGGGAATTATTCAAACCCTTGAGCCAATGGTGTTAATCCATGTGTCAATGAGAAAACCCATAAACTCTCAACTACCCATTTTGGCTTATCCACCCAATCATTAAATTATTCCAAGAGTTGGTTGAGGCAGTTAATGCCTTGGGAATGGAGAGGTATGGCAACCAATTTCGTGTATGGGCAAGCCATCAACCTGGGAATTTGTATTTTGTCTTCTTGGGAAAGAAAGCACTCACGAAATGGTTCCCAAAAGCCATCTTTCACCCATGGCTTTTGCTCTCTCACGCAGTCTGAACTAGCTGAGCTTTCTCCATCACATTTTTCATCAGTTTCCTACATTTTTCCATGGTTGGGAGCTCATTTTTGTATTACACAGTGGCTTGAAGAGGAGGACCACGATTTGGGGCTTTTATGGAGGTCGTTTTTGCCCTGGAATGTCCATGGACGTTTTTCTGAAAACAGATTTGGCTTCCTAGGGTTGTTCCCTCATTTATATTTTCGTTTTTGGCTGCCCACATTTTCTGGAACTGGTAGAAACCCCATTTTGGGCATCTCACTGTAAAAAAAAAAAACTTTTTCTTCATGCCCAGCACTTGTGATTTTGTTGTTTTGTGCATCCCTGTTTTAGTTTGAACTTGAGCAATAAATTAGGAGTGGAAGTGGACCTGAGTTGGATTGATAAACCTAGTGGGGAAAATAACCTCTCAAGAAGATCAAAGGGGCTAGCTACTCTTCTACGCACACCTTGAACAACATTGAATTGGAAGGTATGGCTTGAGCGACTGTGTAGTAGTGAAGGGAATACTTCCTTGAGTCAGGTGTGTAGGAATTGTGGGGAACCGAGCTGGATAGATCTTGTAGAGGTATCCATAGCTCTGTGGTTGATCTCACTAGCTTAGAACTTCTTCCTTTCCATTGCCTAGCAGCCTGATAAACCCAACTGTCGATTGGCTTAGCTGATTTTGGTGTATATTTGTCTATGTGTGGGTTTGTTGTTCCCTTTTCCTTGTAGAAATCATGCCTAGCTCAGGGGTGGCAATTGTATCAAGAGGTTGATAAGCACAACTGGCCTGTGGTTGGGTGGGATGTTACAGTTGCATAGCTGGTTGCTCAGGAATACTTTGTTTTAAGATAATTACTCTCATGAGTTAAATTATGCAATGTCTTTATTTAATGGCTGTCATGAAAATGTTGAATGTATGTTAGATATTAAACATGATTTTAATTCTGCTGTTTTTCTACAACATGCATAAGTATATGTTTTTCTTATTTGAAATGATTTTTACTTGATAATCATGGGGCTAGATGCCTAGTTTTGGTGCCATGTTCTCTCCCTGGATCGGTCTGATGGGAGGGGACTTGACATTGCATTTTTCACAAAATATGCCCAATTCCAATTCTTCCTCGGCCTGTCTCTGCTTCGCTTTCAAAACATCCAATTGTGAGGAAATAGAATGCATCATATCATTTTTAAAATTTTCAAGAATATTACCTATTTATGCTCGTGTGGTTCCACCAATGGCTAGATTTTGTTCCCTTGTGAGGACATCTTGGTCTCTTGTACTGGTTCTAGAATACCCTCTAGAGTATGTTTGACACAAATCAACAATATGATAAAAATGTTCCCTTGATATGTCTCCCCTTCCCAGTACATTAAGCATATCCAGACAGTCTACTCTAATTCCTCGCAATAAGATGATTTTAAGAACATACTTTACAATATCAACATGAACAGATCTTTGTAAATTATATAAGAGTACCTCTACAAAATCTTCCAAAATATCATTCTCTTTTTGAACCATTTTGAACAACTCTTCCCTCCTATCCTTGGTTCTGCAATAATCTTGATATTTAGCAAGGAATACTCGTTTCATTTGGTCCCATGCTATAACAGTCTCACCCCCAAAACTCATATACCAACATAGGGCATTCCCCTCTAAAGTAGCAGGAAACAATTTTAACTTTTTTTCACTGGTGGTGTAATCATAACTTCGACAGAGAATGTCAAATTCAAAGATAAATTCATTTGGATCTTCAGTGGACTTACCATAAAATTTTGGCAATATCGAGGGTGAAATATTCTTCATGGGAGTGACCCTAGGTGTCTTTCGAATGGGGAATTCAAGTGTAGCAACTGTATTGCCATGTTGATTATTACCATTATCCCCCATTTCTTCTTCATGGTCCTTAGGATTCCCCTGCCGTTCTCTCTTCTCTTCGTTATTCATGTCTCCCTCGTCCTTCTACTCTTCTCTCCTTTCTTCTTCCAATTTCTGTCGATAATCCAACCACTCCTTCTTAGTTACTTCCTGCTCGTTAATCCCATAGATCTCCTCTATATTTATTGTACCCACAACACTTCCCTTATCTTCTAGAGGTTTCTTATTAGAATTAGGATTTGAAACTTTTGTTAACTTCTCCACGGTTGATACTGATGATTCAAGGATGGGGAGAACATAGCTTCCTCTTCCTATAGATGTTTGCTGAAATAGAGTTCTAGTAGAGGTGTCAGCTTTGGCGATTAGCACATCAACAAATGTCCCTCTTCCTAAACTAGGATTACTACCATGACCTATTCCACCTGCAAATTTAGTGCTTTTGGGGGTTTCACGTTCTTTTCTTTTTGTATTCATGCAATATTAAATAATCATACCTTGTTTTTTTAGTAGCAACCCATTCAGTCTGTTGAAGGATGCGCAGATCTTCAATGCGTATTACCATCCCTGCAACCTAAAAAATCAAGATAGATAAGAAACAACTTAATCAACTACTCTCTATGTTTACCAATTACCTTCCTTGACAATGACGCCAAAATGTTGGTCACTATAATTTTCTATTAATTAATAAACAAAGTGATCAATATAAATTGTCAACCCAGGGAAGTATGGTTATTTCAAAGGTAATCAAGAAAAATATATGCATAAAAATTCAGTAACTGGTCAATCAACTAGAAGTTACCCAATCTACCTAATTACTAAGTCTATGCTTGTTGTGAGGAAAATGCACCTATAGTTCAGGGGAGAAACTACCAACTTACAGGGATGAAAGATAGACCTACAAATGTTATGCAAGTACAACTAGTAAGCAAAGAGATAAAGGTTAAAGAGGATGCATACCTTATTCAGAAGGTTGATCCCAACCTTTCTCTTCCTCGCTCTTCAATGCTATTCAGTGTCACAAGGCCCACACCTACAAAACAACTTCATACCTTTCTCAAATACATTTGACTACATATATAAGACTGATATTCATGACAGAAGGAAACATCAAACTATAAGCAAACTGTAATCAAATCTAAGACACACATAAATAGGTCATATTTGGAAAGGGAAGAACATGTTATCTTTATTAATGAATGAAGTAAGTATATAAAATTATACCTTCCTTCAAGCTTGCCACTTCACGAAACCTAGATTCAAGATCTCCTGCTTCTGTACTCCAAGGATCCCAGCCTCTAATCAGTTGTGCTAGGGTTTATAAAAAACTGAGGCACAAGAGAGGGGAATGAGGGTATCCATTCCTATAGCATAACATTGTTATGGGCTTGGTCCCCCCTCATGGCTCTTCTACATTCCTTATATAGTCAATTAAGGAGAGTAAAAACGGTTATAACCGATTAGGAAGTTCCCAAACCAACTCAGTTTGACCAAAAATCAAGATTTTGACTATTTCAGGAAAGTGCCCTGCTTTTCTACTGCAAACCACTGTATGTGCTCTACTTTTATGAAGCAGAGTTGCATATTTTTGAAGGCAAACGCCCCTCTTATGCTTACAGAGTATCGTTTTTGTGGAAAAATGGCCAAAAATAGGGTTTTTTGATGATTTTCAGGAGGTGGTTTGGTCTGGAAAAGTGTTCCTAAGGGTTATAACCATCAAATGGGCCAAGAGTGAGGTAATTGCAACCATATTTAGTGTCCCTAATGACCCTTCAATCCACAAGTGTCCTATTGTGTGACTAAACTTGATCTCAAGAAGTGTCATCATGCGACCAAGCGATGCAAGTGTCATCACGGATGGAGAAGTGTCATTTTAAGCTATAACAGATGCCCCCTAATGTATGAGGTCAAAGGGAGTGAGGGAAATGATGGTCAAAATACATTATAAATAAAAAAGAGTTGAAACATGGAAGTGGAGGAACTGGAGAAACCAAGAATCATAGGCTCAAATGAAGTACCTGAAAGCAAAGGCAATGTCAGACAAACTCATCCTTGGGGTAACTGTCCATGTTCAAATAGTGGAACATGACCTCCAAGAGAATACAATAATGATCCAAATGCTGATGCATATATCATGGCCACTAAAATACAAGCGTGGATCCATGAGGAACATAAGTGTAAACATAGACACATAAATACAAGGTGGATCTATGTCAAAATTGGAGAACATAGCCATAAAGAACAAGCTGGATCTATGTCTCATCAAGAGCCAAAAAAGAGTGTGGATTAGTCTTGCGCAACTTGGGCGATAACATAAATAAGGTGATGCTATCAAGGATCCCAAGGTCTTCATCCAAAAACAACCCAAGGTACAAACCTATCCATGTGAATAAATGAGTTGATGTCGAACATGGGAGGTATTGTTTGATTACCAGTCATTGATGTATATTGTTAACAAATGCGAGGGTGTCCACCAATAATGAAAATGGAACCCAAGGTACCTAGTACATTCAAACAAGTGTGAATAAATGGTCTTGCCGTCGAACACTTGAAGAATCCATCGGATAGGATACATTGATGTATTCCCATCTATCTAATGGCGAGGGAAACTGCCACTAATGACTGCAATCCCCAAGGTACTAACCGAAACTCTAAACTTCATTCCCAGAGAAAAATGAGTTGAAGTCAATGGGAAGAAGTCCATTGGAAGGGAGGCCTTAAGGCATCCTCCATCATGCAACATGAGGGACACTCAACAGGTATGAGCTGATTTGGAGTAGGACTGAACACATGATGAAACATACTGACACCAAGGAATGGCCAACGCATGAGGTCAAGGCAACTACAGAATGGCCGACACAGGTTATATCCTTGAACAGTAAGCACGACACAAGAGTGACTTAGGAAGCTTTGAACACAAAGAGACCACGATGAAAATCTGCAATGTAGGAGACATTAATAGATTCTCCATATGATTGGAAGACTAACCAAATGGAGGAGTAATAACTCTGAGATCAGGTTTATCCTAAGGCCAACACTAGAACCCAACTTGTTTGATAGACTCAAAATAGGTGCTTTGTTCAAGGAGGTAGTTCACTTGCTGCCATCATATTGAAAGATATTTTAACATTCTTCCCTTCCCTTTCCTTTTTCATTTTTTAATGAGCTTGACAAAGAACTAAAGCATGCTCGACGGTATTTTCATATTTAAGGAGTCTAAAAAACCTAGAAGAAAACTCCATACACCTATATGTGGATTTTATATCGAGCCCGGATTGGTTTGTGCTCGGCGGTGTTTTCTTGCTTATAGAGTTGAAAAACTTAAACAGTCCTCTATCAACCATCTTAGGGATTTCACATCGAGCCCGAGTAGGTGAATGTTCGCTTGGTGTTTTCACATTTCGAGAGTCTGAAAACCATAAAGATGACTCCAAAGGTTTTTTTCGTAAAATTAGTCTCCTTCCCCGAAAAAGTGTAAAATAATGGAAGAAGAACTCTTCTAGTGCATACCAGAGTATACCTAGAGTATACCTTTTCCATAAATTATCCACCAAGGCCCGAAAAAGGGATAATTCTATACCTAAGTGGATATCGGTTCAGTTATTTTAACGATCCCAAAAAGACAACTATGCTCAGCAAACTTTTCCTATTTAAGGAGTCTGAAAATGACTTAAAAGAACTCCATAGGGATCTTTTCCGTAAAGGTTTAACGAGTCCGAAAAAGTAAACTCGTGACCTCCTTACTATTTTTAACAAGCTCAAAGGAGATAAAGAAAAATGCTCATAACTTCCTTACTGTTTTTAATGAGCTCGAAGTGAAGATGGAAGAAATGCTCAAAACCTACTTACTATTTTTAACGAGCTCGAAGTAAAGGTAGAAGAATGCTCGTAACCTACTTACTGTTTTTAACGAGCTCGAAGTAAAGGTAGAAGAATGCTCGTAACCTACTTACTATTTTTAACAAGCTCGAAGTAAAGGTAGAAGAATGCTCATAACCTACTTACTGTTTTTAACGAGCTCGAAGTAAAGGTGGAAGAATGCTCGAAATGGGAGGAGACAAGTGTCAGGGACATGCGAAACTAGCTCCAAGCGCATAGAACAAAGCTATGCCTAATGCAAGGAACATGAGCAAGATAAGGACACTCAGGGTGTGTCTCCTCTAGGTAAGAGGTGTCAAATTGCGAAGGAAAAATGATACAGGGCTTAGCGGAAATGAGATTAGAGATGGAGGCTTATATAACGAGCTAAAAGCGTGGAAGCAGGAATCAAGCTCATTAGCGCAAGCGGGATCATAATAGATGCATATGCAACTTGAACATGAATATGGGAGCCTTATCAGGGATCGCTAGAAATATATGAGAAAAAAAGATATGAGGCTTCTTCTCAAAGTCATGGTAAATCTAAAAAGGCTCCCGAGCCTATTAGAAAAACTCAGCATGGGAACCAAAATGGCATAGGGGTGCTGACTAGAGTGACCCATGTTAGGTAGGCTCTGTTGTTGGACTAGTGCACAATGCATAAAGAGATGGCTAACACACCAATATCCAATAGGTTCGACCCTATGGCTAGGTTTTATAAAAAAGCTGAGGCACAAGAGAGGGGAATGAGGGTCTCCATTCCTCCAACATAACATTGTTATGGGCTTGGTCCTGTTGATGTATATGTAACTTCGGAATGTATTTCATCTGTGTATTATATATATATTTATTGTACCCTTATAAGAGATGTGTTATTCCTCTATAAGGAAGTGTCGTCATGTGGATTGACAAGTGTCGCAAGTGTGTGTACTTGCCGATGGGTTATTAGACCACCTTATGGGGTCGGCCCTAATTAATATATAATATAATGTGGATGTACTCAAGTAGACAAGTCGGCCCCAGTAGGTCACTGGGCAAAAAGGTGAGTATAAATAGAGATAGGAGATCTCTATTTTACTCACTCGGAAAAGCATCTATCTCTCTCTCTGAAAAGTGGCGCACTAGTGAGGAGGAGGAGGATCATCTGCTAGGAGACTATCTCTATATTATTTGGTTGTATTTTGGTTGAGCCATTGCTCTCTCTATCTCTGAGGAAGTTGTGGGGTTTTTCACCTTAGGGTTTTCCCCACGGAAACTCTGTGTCTCTTGTCTCTATGCTTTTGATTCTTGTGATGCTTGTGATGCTTGTCATATTATGATTGTCATGCATTGATATACTGCAGATGTTATTCTCTCAGCAAAGATCCTATAGTATTGTGATTTAATACTGAAAATTTAACATGGTATCAGAGCTTAACTGAGAAGAAGACATTTTGCAGTGACGGAAGCTTGTATTGCTTGTTTATTGGGTTTCTCTCCACAGATTTTTGAAATTCAGTATAGTAGATTGGATCTACTCATCAAGGCGCATCTATCTGTCCAATCAGAATTCAGTTTCGAGCATTTTCAGATTTGGCCCTAAAAAATTAGGGTTTCCACAAAAATAGGAATTTCTGGAAACTGAAGGTACAGCTGGAAGCTCCTTGCAAAAATCGAAGGTTTGAGCTTTGGATCGAGATTTTTGGCTGGGTAGATCTCCGGGAAACTCAAACCCTAATTCAGGGCTCTCCCTAGTGAACCCGGGAGGACAAAAAGGCAATTTTGAAGGGCAAGACTTTGCTGATCTCAAATTCTGAATGTACTAGGCTGATCAGCTCTCCAAGGCGCATCTTTCTATCCTTTCGGAATTTTGAAATTCACATTTTGAATTTTTAGGGTTTCTCTGACAAACCCTAATCCGGGACCAGATCCAGTTTTCAGCACTTCAAGTGGTAAGTTCTAAATCTTTTCTATTTCCATTTGAAGTACTCTTAAAGATGTCTCTTCACACCAAGCTTGAGGATAAGCTTGAAGGGGCTGATAACTTCCGAGCCTGGAAGTATAGGATTGGGCTAATCCTGGAAGAGAATGAGTTGGACTCATATGTGAAAGAAGACATCCCTATCCCAGAGGATGAAGAGGCCAAGGCATTGCACAAGAAGAACTTGGTCAAGGCAAAGAGAATCATTGCTGATTCTATCAAAGACCATCTCATACCCCATGTGTCTTCTCTGAAGACACCCAAGGAGATGTTTGAATCCTTGACCAAGCTATTTGAAGGAAAGAACATAAATCGGAAGATGACCCTGCGGAACCAATTGAAAGAAGTAAAGTTTCAGAATGGAGAAACCATTCAATCCTATTTTTCAAGGGTCTCTCAGATCAAGGAACAATTGGAAGCAGTAGAGGAAATGGTGGAGAATGGTGAGGTGGTAATGACTACTCTAAATGGCCTACCTAGGTCATGGGATTCCTTTATTCAAGGAATTTGTGCAAGGAAGAAGTTGATCTCTTTCAGTAGGCTTCGGGAAGAATGTTCTCAAGAAGAAGCTAGACTTATAGCTCGTGAGGAAAAGATGGGAGGTGAAGATCAAGCTCTTGCAGCTCACACTAAAAGAAGTAAATCCAAGAAGGAATCATCTCATAATAGAAGATTCTCTCACCATCATCATTATCATAAAGATAAGAAAGAACTCAGATGCTTCACTTGCAATGAGAAGGGACATTTTGCTTCAGATTGTCCCAAGAAGAAGAAAGACAACAACAGCTTCAGTAAGAAGAAGAAGGGCAGCAAAAGAAGATTTCATGTTCATGCTGCCGAAGATGATGAACCCCCAAAGAAGAAGGCTAAGGAAGAAAGCAGTAGTGATGATGACTCATCAAGTGAAGAAGAGTATGTTTTAATCTCTGCACTCACTGGTACCATCTCCCATGGTTGTAATGATTGGTTGATTGATAGTGGGGCTTCCAAACACATGACTGGGTTCAAGGAATCTTTTATGAACCTTTCTGAACATGAATCACCCCATAAGGTGAAACTTGGGGATGATTATCAATATCCAATCAAAGGAAGTTGTGAAGCTTCTTACAACCTAGATTCTGGAAAATCTCTGAAGATGAAGGAAGTCCTCTATGTACCTGGACTCAAGAAGAACTTACTCTCCATCTCTGCTTTAGATGCAAAAGGTATGAGGGTTGCATTTGTTGATGGCCAAGTACTAATGTGGCCAAAGGGAAAGACCATGGATGATGCAGTAGTGATTGGAGAGCAAGAGGGAGGCTTGTATAAACTAAAGGGTCAACCTGAACATGCCATGATACATGAATCCATGGAGCCAAGTGAACTTTGGCATAGGAGACTTGCTCACATGCACTATAGAGTACTTCCAATTGCAAGCAAGGCTGTAGAAGGTCTTCCTGAAATCAAGACCAAACATGAAGGTGTTTGCAAAGGATGTGCAAAAGGTAAGAACATTAAGAAGGCTTTCCCAAGCAGTGAAAGCAAGGCAAAAGACATCCTGGAAATCATCCACTCAGATGTATGTGGCCCCATGTCATCCAGTTCCCCAAGTGGGTATGTTTACTATGTATCATTCATTGATGACTTCTCCAGGAAGACTTGGGTATACTTCTTGAAGGGCAAAGATGAGGTGCTTGATAAATTCAAGGAATTCAAAACCTTGATGGAGAATCAAAATGACAAGAAAATCAAGACATTCAGATCTGACAATGGTGGAGAATTCACCTCAAATGACTTCAAGAATCTTTGCAGTGATTCAGGGATTAAGAGGGAGTTGAATGCTCCTTATAATCCTCAACAGAATGGAGTTGCAGAAAGGAAGAACAGAACTATCATGGAAGCAGCAAGGCCAATGTTGCATGACCAGGATCTTCCTATGCATCTATGGGCAGAAGCAGCTAGAACAGCTGTATATGTGCAGAACAGAACACCCCACAAGATATTGGACAACAAGACACCAGAAGAAGTCTTTTCTGGTAAGAAACCTGAAGTCAGCCATCTCAGAATATTTGGTTGTCCAGTATACACTCATGTCCCAAAGGAGAAGAGGACTAAACTAGATCCTTCAGGAAAGAAGGGTATCTTTGTGGGTTATAGTGAAAGCTCGAAGGCTTACAGAATATATTTTCCAGGGTTCAAGAAGATTGATGTCAGCAGGGATGTAACATTTGATGAGAATTCAGCATTCATCAAATCAAGAAAGGCACCTACCGAAGTTTATGAAGAACCTAAGGAAACAAGATTTCAGGACACTACCATGACTGAAGCAGTTCCAGAAACTGCTCGTGAGTTTGAAGATCCACAAGAACCTGTAGATCCACCCCGTGAGAATAACTCTCACAAGAGGAAACCTGCATGGGCTAGAGAGCTCATTCATGATGCAGAAAGATTTGGCATTCCAGAAGAAGAACACAGAGCAAAGAAGAGAACCAGATCACACACCAGTTATGTTGCTTTACTCTGTGACATCATGAACAAAGAACCTTCCAGTTATGAAGAGGCAGCAGAAAAGAAAGAATGGAAGGATGCTATGGTTGAGGAATACCAATCAATTATGAAGAATGATGTTTGGGATGTTGTCCCAAGACCTAAAGGGAAGTCTGTTGTGACTTCCAAGTGGATCTACAAAATCAAGCATGCTGCAGATGGCAGTGTGGAAAAATATAAAGCAAGATTCGTAGCTCGTGGTTTCTCTCAGAAGGAAGGAATAGACTATGAAGAAACCTTTGCACCTGTAGCTAGATATACTTCCATCAGAACAGTACTTGCCCTGGCTGCAGCAATGAAATGGAAGATACACCAGATGGATGTCAAGACTGCTTTCCTGAACGGTGTAGTAGAAGAGGAAGTATATGTGGAACAGCCACTCGGCTTTGAAATACATGATAGGGAATCTTATGTATGCAGATTGAAGAAAGCCTTGTATGGCTTGAAGCAAGCTCCCAGAACCTCGTATGGTAGGATGGACAGTTTCCTATCTAGTTTGGGCTTTACCAAGAGTAAAGCGGATTCCAACCTTTACTACAAGGTTGAGGAAGGGAATCCTGTGATTCTACTACTATATGTGGATGACCTATTTGTGACAGGAGATGACAGAATGATTGCAGATACCAAGAGGAAGCTTGCAGCTGAATTCAATATGAAAGATTTGGGAATGATGCACTATTTCCTAGGTATGGAGGTGTGGCAGAATGCAGGTGGGATCTTCCTTGGTCAAGGGAAGTACACAGTAGATATCCTGAAGAGATTTGGGATGATGTATTGCAAGGCCATGGCCACACCTATGGCATCGAATCTGAAGCTTCTTTGTGATGCTTCATCTGAGCCAGTTGATGTTTCTATGTATCGTCAGATGATTGGGTCCTTGATGTACCTGACGAACATGAGACCAGATATTTGCTTTGCTGTGAACACATTGAGCCAGTTCCTGACGGATCCCAGGAGTGTTCACCTGGTTGCTGTAAAGCATGTTCTGAGGTACCTGAAGGGTACAGTGGATTATGGGCTCAGATATGAGGCGAATCAAAAGTTTAACCTGCTGGGTTATGTTGATTCAGATTGGGCTGGCATTGCTGCAGATAGGAAGAGCACATCTGGGTGTTGCTTCAGTATGGGATCAGGTGTGATCTCTTGGTTTAGCAGGAAGCAGTCCTGCGTAGCACTGAGTACAGCTGAGGCAGAGTATGTTGCATCCTGTTCATCTAGTTGTGAGGCAGTATGGCTACGGAAGCTACTGTCTGAGTTATTTGATCTCCCGTTGGAGGCTACTGGTATCTTCTGTGATAACCAGAGTTGTGTGAAGCTGTCCGAGAACCCAGTGTTTCATGATAGGTCGAAACACATAGAGATCAAATATCACTACATCAGGGATATGGTGCAGAGAGGAGCTGTGAAGCTCCTGTATGTTGCGACGGACGAGCAGATTGCAGATGTGTTGACGAAGCCACTAGCCAGGGTGAAGTTCGAGTACTTCAGAGAGAGGCTTGGCGTTCTTCAGATCGAGGACACTTCGAGGAAGAAGTGATGGACACATTTGCTGAAGCCATTCCAAGCATGTTGGAAGGAGGATCCTTCACATGGCTGTGGATGTAAGCGCTGGATGATGAGCATCAGGATGATGTTCTAGTTTCTACTGGATATGATCAGTTGGATCATTTTTTTGTATGTACGCATCATGTTGGATGCTGGATATGATCAGTTAGATCATTTTTGTATGTATGTACGCATCATGTTGGATGCTGGATATGATCAGTTGGATCATTTTTGTATGTATGTATGCATCATGTAGATGCTGGATATGATCAGTTAGATCATGCGTATGTATTTTGTATATGCATCATGTTGGATGCTTGGACCATGTATCTGTATATGTATCAGGTGGGTACATTGTATGATCAGGTGGATCATGTATGGTGATATGTATCATGTATTTGTATCAGGTGGATACATTGATGATCAGGAGGATCATGTATGATGATATGTATCAGGTAGATACTTGGTATGCATCAGGTAGATGCATTGATGATCAGGATGATCATAGATGACGAGCTTCAGGATGTTGCTCCAGATGACATGCAGCAGGATGTTGCAGTGATGATGATCAGGATGATCATAGATGACGAGCTTCAGGATGTTGCTCCAGATGACATGCAGCAGGATGTTGCAGTGATGATGATCAGGATGATCATAGATGACGAGCTTCAGGATGTTGCTCCAGATGACATGCAGCAAGATGTTGCAGTGATGATGATCAGGATGATCATGGATACATCAGGATGATGTATGGTGAGTATCAGTTTGATACTATGTGGCCGTGGATCAGGTTGTGCAGATAAGCATGTAATTTGTGCCCTGGGAGATTTGCAGATGGTCTTTCGAGGTTTCGCATATGGCATGTAATTTGTGCCCTGGGACATCTGGCAAATGCTCTTTCGAGGTTTTGCTTGGGAGGACATATAATTTGTGCCCTGGGAGATCTGCAGATAGTCTTTCGAGGTTTTGCCTATGGCATGTAATTTGTGCCCTGGGATATCTGGCAGATGCTCTTTCGAGGTTTTGTCCTATGGCATGTAATTTGTGCCCTGGGAGATCCGATAGGTTGAGCTGTGTGCTCGTAATCAGTCCTGGGATGCTCTTGCGAGGTTTTGTGGTGAGGTCACATATAATTTGTGCCCTGGGAGATTTGCAGATGGTCTTTCGAGGTTTTGCCTATGGCATGTAATCTGTGCCCTGGGACATCTGGCAAATGCTCTTTCGAGGTTTTGTGACGCACGTAAAAGTCCTGAGGATTCCACAGTATGGCCAGTGATGACAAAGACCTGCAGGTGGTGGGCCTACATCCAGTATGAAAAAGGACTGGCTCTATAGAACTTCCTATGACGAGTAGAGACAGAGATTGGATGAGATAGCAGCAGCAGTGACGATGACGATGACGATGCATCGATGACGATGATCCAGAGAAGAAGACTTGTCTAGCAGATCTGTGTCGAGAAATACCTTCCTAGTTAAGAGGGAGTGTTGATGTATATGTAACTTCGG
The DNA here is from genome assembly GCA_027924585.1 of Larix kaempferi. NCBI lineage: Eukaryota > Viridiplantae > Streptophyta > Pinopsida > Pinales > Pinaceae > Larix > Larix kaempferi. Next base: position 12,359,195 of record BSBM01000877.1, read on the forward strand.
AATGTATTTCATCTATGTATTATATATATATTTATTGTACCCTTATAAGAGATGTGTTATTCCTCTATAAGGAAGTGTCGTCATGTGGATTGACAAGTGTCGCAAGTGTGTGTACTTGCCGATGGGTTATTAGACCACCTTATGGGGTCGGCCCTAATTAATATATAATATAATGTGGATGTACTCAAGTAGACAAGTCGGCCCCAGTAGGTCACTGGGCAAAAAGGTGAGTATAAATAGAGATAGGAGATCTCTATTTTACTCACTCGGAAAAGCATCTATCTCTCTCTTTGAAAAGTGGCGCACTAGTGAGGAGGAGGAGGATCATCTGCTAGGAGACTATCTCTGTATTATTTGGTTGTATTTTGGTTGAGCCATTGCTCTCTCTATCTCTGAGGAAGTTGTGGGGTTTTTCACCTTAGGGTTTTCCCCACGGAAACTCTGTGTCTCTTGTCTCTATGCTTTTGATTCTTGTGATGCTTGTGATGCTTGTCATATTATGATTGTCATGCATTGATATACTGTAGATGTTATTCTCTCAGCAAAGATCCTATAGTATTGTGATTTAATACTGAAAATTTAACAGGTCCCCCCTCATGCTTCTTCTACCTTCCTTATATAGTCAATGAAGGAGAGGAAAAATAGTTATAACCGATCAGGAAGTTCCCAAACCAACTCAGTTTGACCAAAAATCAAGATTTTGACTGTTTCAGGAAAGTACCCTACTTTTTTACTACAAACCATCATATGTGCTCTACTTTTATGAAGCAGAGTTGCATATTTTTGAAGGAAAACGCCCCTCTTATGCTTATAGAGTAGCGTTTTGGTGGGAAAATGGCCAAAAATAGGGTTTTTTGATGATTTTCAGGAGGTGGTTTGGTCTGGAAAAGTGTTCCTAAGGGTTATAACCATAAAATGGGCCAAGAGTGAGGTAATTTCAACCATATTTAGTGTCCCTAATGACCCTTCAATCCACAAATGTCCTGTTGTGTGACTAAACTTGATCTCAAGAAGTTTCGTCATGCGACCAAGCGATGCAAGTGTCGTCGCGAACGGAGAAGTGTCATTTTAAGCTATAACAATGCTCTGCTCACTGTTCAATCGAACTTCAAATACTAATTCGACTGCCAAATATTAGGAAAGTTCACAATCCTTCTACTGTATTAATTCTGGGAATGACTGATTCAAGAATAAAATAGCTAAATTGCTTTTGCAAGAAGTTAAATCCTAAATCATCATCACAATTGCAATACTCGACCATAAAGGAAATCAATCTTCCTATTCTACAAATCCATATGCCATCTACTAGTTTCAGCAGTTCATGGAAGAAAATAAATAATAATAAAATGCAGCAGTATAGCACATGTGTAACATCAATAATCAATAACACACTTGCAAATAGAAACTACGCATTATTCAGTCAACTGTTTGAAAAAACCAAGAAAATATATGAATGAAAAATCCTACGCTTAATGCTCACACTGTTTCAACAAACCCAAAGGAGTTATAATTGAAGAATCCTACGCTTAATATTCAAACTATTTGAACAAACCAAAAAGGAAATCTAATCGCAATTCCACACCAAACGAAGCAAAGGAAATAAACAACTAACTAACTAGGAAAATCTGATAGAAGGTGGGCCCTTTCCTTTTAACAGAGATGCCTCTAATCACTACCAGAAATCAGTACACAGTAGCTCAAGAAAATGTTTCTGATGTCATTAATAAGATGAAGTTCAAATACAGAGCTCTTCCACTCACGTTACAAATTCTTTTCAAAATAATCCTAACCTCTTTTTCCTATCCTATCCTCCTTTAAATATTACAACAAGGCGAATCAGTTCCTTATAATTCAGGAATCCATGAAGATCGAATATCTTTAGGCTGTTAAGCCAATAACCCAAAATAGAAATAGTTACAACCATTATTAAATTTGAGATAAAATCTATTTCATGAACATTCATGCTTTTACAGCTCAAACTGTTTCAACGCCAAGTGAGTTTTAGCTGGTCACGTGAGAGGATAACTTGGACTACCTAGCAATAATCCGAACTGAATCCTTGAAAAGGTGTAGCTATTTGCCGAGTGCTTCCTCATCCACATGTATCAGTGGGCTGATACACCCGAATTCCCTGTGGTCTCAAATTGCTTTCATCAATTCTTCACAAGTCAGCACAATTAGGAACAAAATCCATAAACACAGGCAAACTTTAGGCATTGATATAACAAAGTAATAATAAATTATACCTTCTAAAGTTCATGATTTTCCTTGGGAAAGATAACAACTTGGTAATAATAATAAGGAGAATCAAGGAAAAAGGATCACAATAGAAGTGAGCAAAAAGGGTAATTTTTGGAACCCAACACTATGTAGTTTCCAAAGGTGCTGCGAGCCACGACTGTCAATATTCCATTCCATTGAACGATTAGATATTCTCCTTCCATCTATTAATCACTGTGCATATTACTGATGCACTATCAACCACAACAATTGATCTTCCTTATCGTTCAACGGTTGGATTTTCATCCTCCCCTCCACTTTATCATCTACGATTACCCATACGTGGGACTGATGTTGCAGGGCCACATCATACCTTCTTCCCACATGGCTCCTCCACATCACTAATCCTTGTGGCATGAGCGGGGTCCACATAAATTTACCTAATTTATAAAATTTTGGATTTAAATGAAAATTACTATTGGGTCCTTATCTATCATTTAATAGAACCTGACCTCCATCAAAGTATTTCATCTACAACTTGAATCTTTTCCTATAGTTGTGCATTCATGGCCCATACAGCTCCAATGTTATAACCAGAATCTCTGATACCACTCTGTAAGCCCCCATCCCTTAATCCAGCCAGCAAGAGGGGACATTAACAAAACCAGGGCCTCTAAATTTCACTCCATAACCACAATTATGAATTCTTAACACCTAAAATGCATGTGCAAACATGTAAATAAAAACACAGCGAAATAAACTCAACCCACACACACAACATGCAATTAACATGAATAATTATCACATGAATACAAATAAAAATCATTGCACATCAAATTCATAAGAATACTTATCTTTAAAAAAATAAGATCCAATCAATTGCCTATGTAAGAGCAATTTTCCACCCGACCATTGGCACTTTGTCCATCATATACTCTATCTGTTGATGAAAACCCCCTGTATGCCTATGAATTATGAAGAATAACAAGAAATACAACATGAAGAATTTAACAGTGTTTCTAAAACAGAGATAGAAACTTTGGCTGCTAAAGTGGAAAAACCAAAAGGTGAAAGCTTGCCACAACCTGAAAGTGAAGAATGTCGAATCAATCAAAAACTCAAAAAGAAATTAAAGGATTTGCAGCTGTAGAATAGGTAGGCACACGATATGTTAAATAACACCAGTAACGAATGGAACAAATTGCTTGTTAAGTACAATAAACTGTGTAAATGCTCCCAAGGATTAAAGAGAGACAATAGGAAACTTATTAGGAAAAAGAAATACTAGAAGAAGGGATGTTTGCTTGAAAGAAATAAGCACTAGGAGAATAATGATAACTTAGGCATCTTGACTGAATTGGGCACTCATGTTCTAAAATATACACTTCAAAGTCGAGGAGTTGATGCTCTCAAGAACCAAGGAATCGAAGCCAAATGAATGTACCCTCGATGCAAACAGGATCGAAAGTGCAACTTCCAGCTGAATGAGACAAGTTTCTTCTCCTATAGGAACTATATAGAACTATGTTTTTATCATTTTCTATGTTTTGTAAAATTTCAAAGTTACGTTTATATTGTATGTTTGTAAATAAATACTTATAATATGTTCTCAAGCTTAGTTTAGGGTCGTTATGTAATAGTTAACACATTCCTAGAGATTGGACCCGAAACTGATTCAGTTTGGAAATTGTTAGTTTTGATTTAAAATATTATTGTTAGTTATGAAATGAAATTTCGAAACCCTAAAGATGGAATCAAGAAAATACTATATATATGAAAATGAAAGAAAGAGAGGGGGTTTGAGTTTTTCATTAGCCTGACAAGAAGTGGTGAAGAACTTGTAAGTTTTGAGATACAGTAATACATATATGATTGCACAGAGATAATTTGAATTTGATTACAGTGTGCTTATTATTTAACTTTACTGCTAATTATTTTGTGCACTGCATAATTATTTATTTCCAATATTAACGACTCTTAATATTTGATTATTCATGAGTTGTTTAATTATTCTTCCTTCCCTCATTCCTTCAGATTATATCAATTTTATAATATGGAGTATATTAATTTATGAATGTGTGAATTATCCTTTATGTATTTAAATTTTGGCACTAAATTAAGTATCAAGTCCATGTATTTAGTGTTTGCAAAGCCTCTGAATTTATGATATCTTACTGTTCTCTTCCAATTCCCTCACCTAAGCTTTAAAAGGATAACATAATATTCAACCACTTAAACCTAAATTCATTCTTGATTCCAATTTGTACTTAAATTCCCTAGCTTTTCCCTATAGAAGTCAAGTGCATACCTTAAGGACAACACCCTTGAATGTAGAAATCTCTCATACTTATTGATATGGCATACTCCATATCGTATTTCTCAACAAACCACCTTTAGAAAAATCTTATATTAAATTTTTCATTTTCATCCCCACCTTTTATTCACAGGGTGCGGCTTTTCAACTACCAAGCCACTTCCCACTCTGCTACCATATTTTTTCACTAGTTTCCAATTGATAGAGGAGATTCTTTGAGTGACTTGTAAGAAAAACCCCTTCTTTATAGTCATAAATGGATTGAAGATATTCTTCCATAGATCCGAGTTCTTATTTATCACATAACTTCTTCTGATGGGCCCACTTTATAGTCATTTGTTTCAAGTTTTTTAAATTGTTGGAAAAATGAACTAATGTTGAGATAGGTAAATCTAATTATAAAGGTTTCCAAACATCTTTCATCAGTGTTACAATTTCATCCACCTTTATCCATCCAGAATTGAATTTAAAAGGACTCGAAGGTTTCTTTCCATTTCCCTTAATCTCCAGGAAAATAGGGCTATGATGTGACTCTCCACCATTACCAACCCATTGTTATAGACAAATCAAATTTTATACCAACAAAGCAGTAACTAGAAATATGTCCAACCTTTTTGCAATTACTTCCTCTCCCGATTGCATAATTATGCAACTTGGATTTAGTTTTATATGTTGAATCTCCAAAATCCATTTTTCCTCTAGTAGAATGTAACTTGCAAGAGGATCTAGATTAGACTTAGGGACCCACACTTCTAAGGCACTCAATGTATAATTGAGGGAACCTCCCACAATGAGGTTCGGGGAGTTGAAAACAAACTTACTCAACAAATCATCCTAGAAGTTCTTCCTCTCCCCATAGGGTCCATAAATTTTAAGGACAATGAGCTCCAAACCTAAGTCATCCATTCTCAAATGGGGTGATAAACACCATGAGGAAGAGCATTCAGGTTGATGGGATGGAGGTAGAGCGACAAGATGACCTGGATGGTGATGCGGCTATATGGAGGCAATGTCGATATATGTGCACAATTAAACCTCCCACCTCCTATACCAACTCGATCATTCCAATTAATTTCCCGATCAGGACAGTCCTTGTTTCTTGAACCTAGGTTATTATGGTTCGATAGAAGAGTGAAGGGATCATTTTGACCATGGGGGTGTGCTGCTTCATCTATGGTGCACCCTTCTCCAACATCTTCCCTCTGCCCAGACTGATACATACTTACAACATTTTCCTTTTGCATCACCATGTTTTCAGCACCATGGCTCAATAACATCATCATTCCACAAGTAGGAGAGGTCCTGGCCTCCATTCCCACTCTCCAAATCCTAGTGGTTGTTAAATAAATGTAACTGTGAAAGATATTCTATTTGTACTTGTCTATTGTATTATTTTATTCCTCCTCTAAGAGATGTCATTAATGTAATTAATAATGTAAGAGTCATTGAAATATTCAATGTAAACCCTAGGTCTTGTGTCAGTTTAGAAGAACACATAAAATATTATTATATTTTGTATTTGACAAGTCGGCCCAGCTGGGGAAAAGTCACCCCAGTAGAAGAATATAAATAGACGAAGAGTCTCTCACTTGTATTCACTCATCTCACACACACAAGTTCACATAGGAGAGAGAGAGAGGTTCACACAAGTGGAGGAGAAGCTGATTTTGTCTTGGGGTTTATCTTTGTACTTTGTGAATTCTATATTGAGGAATATTTTGTCAGGGTTTTCTCCCTTGTGGTATTCCTGAGAGAAATATTGTGTTCATTTTGTTTATTGTGCTTGTATTTCTTTCAGTGATAGATTGCTTAATGTTATTATGCTAATTTTCTAAACAAGTAAAAACTAACATCGTATCGGAGCAAGCCTGAAAGAAAACATTGTGCAACCTCTACAACTATAGAAACTAGGGCTTCTTATTCCAGGAGCTTCCTCCACAGATCAGGTGAAAAAGAGGGTGAATCTAACTCACCTCACGAGGGCTCATATTTCCGTCGAAGCGGATTTCAATTCTGAGAATTTTGATTTTTGGGTCCCCCACTACAGCCCGAGAGAACTAGGGCATCAATTTTTTGGATCATCTACTCAAAGAATTGGGAGAAGGAGTACTTTGATCAAATTTCCTTGAGGAGGTGTATTTTCTCATCCAATCAGTTTTCCAAAATCCTGAAGTTGGAAAATTAGGGTTTATCTGACAAACCCTAGGTCAAGGTAGAAGCAGTTTTCAAAGGGACAACTTTTCTGGTAAGTATCAAATCTGTTCTATTTCCATTTGAAGCTCTCATTATATCAAGATGATAAACAATACCAAGCATGATGAGAAGCTTGAGGGAGCTAATAACTTGAAGGCATGGAAGTATAGAGTCATGTTCATTCTTGAAGAACATGACCGAGAAGACTTTATAAAAGAAGGACTTATAGAACTAGAGGGAGATGAATCCAAAGAAAGGAATGAGAAGAATACGGTCAAGGAAAAGAGGATCATAGTTGATTCCATCAAAGATCACTTGATCCCTCAAGTTTCTTCAAATAATACTCCAAAAGAAATTTTTGATTCCCTAAACAACTTATTTGAAGGGGAGATCATTAATAGGAAGATGACCTTGAGAAATCAACTCAAGGGAGTAAAGATATTGAAGTCTGAGTCCATGCACTCATACTTCTCGAGAGTGTCCTAGATCAAAGAACAACTAAAATCTATTGGAGACATGGTAGAGGATTGTTGGGTGTGTGAGCTATCTCAAAGAAAACACCTAATATTTAATTATCGACCGGGGTTGGTAATCTTAGAGTTGAGGAAAAATATATGCTAAGGTAGAATGGCACCTAAGATTTCGGCTTGTCAGACCTTAAAAATATTTAATAAAGAAAAGACCGAAATATCTTTCAAAATGAAAAACCGAGTCAAACTTCAGGAAAACGGTAAAAGGAATTAAATCAAACTTAGTTAAACAGATAAACTAGAATAGTATCAAATCATACTACTCTACTTTATAATTGAAAAATGGAAACTATATGATTTCAGATTCTAATCTAAGAATTAGAAAAACAATTGTAAATAAACTAAAGGCCTATCTATGAAATGGATTAATTTAATGATAAATTAGAAAGTTGTGATAATCAAAACAAATTACAAACTATTTAAATAATTTCAACAACTAACTCCAAAGAAACATCTATTCCCATGTAACGGGAACTGGAGTGAATGTGTCGTAATGGTTTTCAAACATAATAGCAAAACTAAACGGAAGTAAATCTAATATGACTGTAATGAAAAGATGTAAACTACAGAAAGACAAATTACAGTTAACTTTAAACATTTTGATTTATCTACCATGAGCAGAATAATAATATAAATGTTAAAATTCAATATGCTAAGACAGAAAATAGCATCATTACATTCCATTTCACAATAATAGCATATACAGGATCACTGAAGAAACAACAAGCACAGCATAAACACAAGAGACAGAGATTTATCCTGGGAAACCCTCATGGGGTAGAAAACCCAGCAAAGCTTCCTCAATATAGATGACCAACAATATACAAAGATGAAACCCTGAGACATGATCTCCTCCTCCATAATAGCAGACCTCTCCTCCACAAGTGTGTTATCCTCAAGTGAGTGTGTGTGTGTATAATGAGGAACACACCTCCTCTATTTATACACTACTCTGATATGTATTTTACACAAGTGCATGTAGGCTCGTATTTAACCATTAGGTTAAATACCCCATTATAACTGACTGGGCCGACCCCTCTAGGGTGGTCTAATAACCCTTTGACCCACATAACACATTTAGGGCCGACCCCCACTAGGGAAGTCTAATAACCCGAGTTACCACATTCCGACGGAGGAATAAACATCTCCGGATATACAATAAGCTCTTCACAGAGGAATGAATCATCTCCGGAATAATAAATTACAAATATAATATTCTTTGAAGTTACAATATCTCAACACTCCCCCTTAACGAGAAGGATATTATAACAGCATCTGCCCGAGCAAGGAGTCATCAACATCATACATGATACATCTATAAATCATTGGAAGCTTTCTCAACATCATCAGTAACTCAAGCAGTTACTGGAACATCTTTAATACTGGAACATCGACATCTTGAGTATTGAGTCTTTATCTTCTGTAGCACTTGAACAGCTACAACAATATCATCATCTGGATCCTCACGATTATCGTCATCACACGATCATCAGTATTGTCATCTCACGATCATCAGCATCATCATCACACGATCATCAGCATCGTCATCACACGATCATCAGCATCGTCATCTCACGATCATCAACATCGTCATCACACGATCATCAGCATCGTCATCACACGATCATCATCATCGTCATCACACGATCATTAGCATCGTCATCACACGATCATCAGCATCGTCATCACACGATCATCAGCATCATCATCACACGATCATCAGCATCGTCATCACATGATCATCAGCATCGTCAGCATCGTAATCACATGATCATCAACATCGTCATCACACGATCATCAGCATCGTCATCACACGATCATCAGCATCGTCATCTCACGATCATCAGCATCGTCATCTCACGATCATCAGCATCGTCATCACACGATCATCAGCATCGTCATCAATACAGGTATCCATAACAAGACAAGTATCCACATCATTAGTACAAGTATTCATGCCAATACAAGTATACATATCATCAATACAAGTATCCATACTGATACAAGTAATCATATTATCAATACAAGTATCCTACCGATACAAGTAACCACATCATCAATACAAGTATCCTACCGATACAAGTAACCACATCATCAATACAAGTATCCTACTGATACAAGTAACCACATCATCAATACAAGTATCCATACCGATACAAGTAACCATATCATAATAAAAAATCACTTTCTCGGAGACCATTCGTCTACGGATCAATTCAGGGACCAAAGTCCGGGGATGATACAATCCCCACTTCTCGGAGACCACACGTCTACGGATCAATTCAGGGACCGAAGTCCGGGGATGATACAATCCCCACTTCTTGGAGACCACACGTCTACGGATCAACTCAGGGACTGAAGTCCGGGGATGATACAATCCCCACTTCTCGGAGACCACACGTCTACGGATCAATTCAGGGACCGAAGTCCGGGGATGATACAATCCCCACTTCTCGGAGACCACACGTCTACAGATCAATTCAGGGACCAAAGTCCGGGGATGATACAATCCCCACTTCTCGGAGACCACACGTCTACGGATCAATTCAGGGACCGAAGTCCGGGGATGATACAATCCCCACTTCTCGGAGACCATACATCTACCGCTCTCTTTAGGACTGAAAGTCCAGGGATGATCCAATCCCCTCAACTGTCCACTAAGGACTTCATTCTCGGAGACCTCACGTCTACGGCTCTCTTTAGGACTGAAAGTCCAGGGATGATCCAATCCCCTCAACTGTCCACTAAGGACTTCATTCTCAGAGACCTCACGTCTACGACTCTCTTTAGGACTGAAAGTCCAGGGATGATCCAATCCCCTCAACTGTCCACTAAGGACTTCATTTTCGGAGACCATACGTCTACGGATCAATTCAGGGAACCAATGTCCAGGGATGATACAATCCCTATATGTCCACTAAGGACTTCATTTTCGGAGACCATACGTCTACGGATCAATTCAGGGAACCAATGTCCAGGGATGATACAATCCCTATCTGTCCACTAAGGACTTCATTTTCGGAGACCATACGTCTACGGATCAATTCAGGGAACCAATGTCCAGGGATGATACAATCCCTATCTGTCCACTAAGGACTTCATTTTCGGAGACCATATGTCTACGGATCAATTCAGGGAACCAATGTCCAGGGATGATACAATCCCTATCTGTCCACTAAGGACTTCATTTTCGGAGACCATACGTCTACGGATCAATTCAGGGAACCAATGTCCAGGGATGATACAATCCCTATCTGTCCACTAAGGACTTCATTTTCGGAGACCATACGTCTACGGATCAATTCAGGGAACCAATGTCCAGGGATGATACAATCCCTATCTGTCCACTAAGGACTTCATTTTCGGATACCATACGTCTACGGATCAATTCAGGGAACCAATGTCCAGGGATGATACAATCCCTATCTGTCCACTAAGGACTTCATTTTCGGAGACCATACGTCTACGGATCAATTCAGGGAACCAATGTCCAGGGATGATACAATCCCTATCTGTCCACTAAGGACTTCATTTTCGAAGACCATACGTCTACGGATCAATTCAGGGAACCAATGTCCAGGGATGATACAATCCCTATCTGTCCACTAAGGACTTCATTTTCGGAGACCATACGTCTACGGATCAATTCAGGGAACCAATGTCCAGGGATGATACAATCCCTATCTGTCCACTACGGACTTCATTTTCGGATACCATACATCTACGGATCAATTCAGGAACCAAAGTCCAGGGATGATACAATCCCTACATGTATTCTCATCAATACATCTCATCATCAAAAGCATGTATTCTCATCAATACATCTATCATCAAAAGCATTTATAAGTAAAACTAAGTATTCTAAGTATAAGAGTCCTAAATCTAAATATTTCTAAGTATCTAGGTGTAGAGAACAGGTTACCTCATCATCGACCTTGTTGTTCGATGAGACAATCTCATCATCAGTGACTATACTACTCCCCCTTTCGAGGAGGGTCCTTTTGAGCTACACCAAGCTTGTCTCGGAATTATTCAACTTTCACTCGAGACAGAGGTTTGGTTAGTATGTTGGTAACTTGTTACAAACTCAAACTTTATAGTTCCTTTTTGCGTCATATCTTGTTAGATCCCTATGTTCTTTGACTTATCATGGAACACTGGATTCTATGTCATCTTGATACAACTCTATTTGTCACATAGGATCACAGTTGGTTCTATCTCTAAGTCAAACAATCCTGAAGCCAAACTTCTTCACAACTAGCAAAGCAAGCAGCCATATATTCTGCTTGTGCTAAGAGCCACACTAGACTCCTTCCAGCTAAACCACGAGATCATGGCTAATCCCAGACAATAACATCCTCTTGATGTGTTCTTCCTGTCTGATACACTTTCTGCCCAATCAACATTTGAGTAGCCATCTAAAGTCATGATTTCCAAGATAGCATAGATCAAAGTCTATCGTATCCTTTAGGTGCCTCATCACATGCTTTGCAACTATCAGGTGAACACATCTAGTTTCCACTAGATACTGACTCAAGGTGTTCACAACAAAGCATATATCTAACCTAATATATGTTAGATACATCAATCACCCAATAATTTGACTGTACAGAGTTATATCCACTAACTCTGATGAGTCATCCCCTAACAGCATCAAGTTGGAATCCATAAGAGTGGCCATTTCAACACCTCAAGTCCTTTTAATATTTCTCGACCTACTTTCCCTGGTTGAGAAAGATTCTTTCTGATCCTTGCCATACTTCCAGATCTAGGAAGCAATGCATCAATATGAGATCTTTCATTTTTCATTTCTGCAACCATCTATCTGTGCCATCTCTCGTTAGATGGGTCTATTGATATGAACCTCAATATCATTCGAACTCTGTGGTGAGTTCCTTCTTGCATCCATGTCATCTGTGTATAGAAACCATATTCAACCTTGTAGCAAAGGTTGAGATCCACATCACCCATGGTGATCATTAAGCTCATCAATTTATTATCGATCCTGGATACCCATACAGAACCTGATTCACACTTCTTCTTTAAATGGACCATTAAGAGAATGGTCTTTATCTATTCACTTGGAGCAAAACATCTCATCATGATTCTCTTCCTCTTTCTAAGATAATATTCTAGCCACAAGCCTTCTATAGTGTGTTTGATTTGTAAATCTTTTGTTGAACATCCATCGCTTGTTCAGTGTTCATCATTCATCATGATCTTTCCTACAAATCAAAATTAAGTACAGGATTAGTAATACTTCATAATCATCAAATCATATTGACATGATAACCTATTATGCATACAGATATCATTTACATAGTTATGCAACTATTTTGACCAATACTTTGGCACAACACTTTCCCATATCCTGTATGCATACAGTGGCTATCTAGATGCCTTCCATCTCTACCAGAACATACTATCGAGAGTGTGCACAGCTCTCAGCATGTCAGCAAAGAGGTTTCATTCTAGACAAGCAATAATGGAATGTTTGTCCAACTTACCAATCATATGCACATTAGTAGTATACTGTTCAATGCTCTATGAATGTTTACACTCAGCATCATATATTCTAGGAATACAAATATGCATACAACCTATTATAGGCAATATCATTATTATTTCAAATAACAACTCAAATACTTATCTTTTATGTTTGTGTGGTTGCCTCCCGCTTGATCTTCTGTATGTCTTTTGAACTTCTATTCATTCTGTACCACTGTGCATGCTCAAGAGTCATACTCATGATCTCATACACAAACATACACTCATTAGTATATTCTAAATGCTATCAAAACATTATAGTTCTAAATAATCTTGAAAATGTATAGTCATGATTATATTAGTATTCAAGATTTCAGGGAAGCCTTCTTTTACTCATGCATATCATCAATTATAATATGCATAATCCGTTGATTACTAACTTTATGAATCAGCATATCTAATCATACCAAGTATACTTATATAAGGGATACTAACACAAGGTAAGATTCATAGGAAACATACCTGGGTTAGTATATCTGTTTAACATACCCAATCAATATCTTCTTTGTTCTCTTCAATGATTTAGAGATCCTGTGCTGGAACCTACATATCTCATAGGTTAAGTATAATAAAACAAACTCATAACTACCTCATAAGTAGAACCTCTATGTGATCAAAGATTATGTAGGAGTCTTTTTCTTCATGTTGTCATGGTCATGGAACTTGATTTGTCTTTCGTGATGTACCTGAATCTTGTTAGCAGACAACATCAACCTCATACAATACCACAGTGTATTAGTGCAATCATATAGCCCTAAACAATGAATGTCTTCGATCATTCACATGCATTCATACTGTTATTAGGGTGATAAGATAGTTTAATCAAGATTGTACTAATAAATAATATGAATACAAACACATTATGAACTTAATCAAGAATCAGATTTCAAGACATACCTGAACCTCCTTAAGTCATACCTGCCGAGACTTCTTGTAGTCTTCTTATGTAAGGCCTTAGCCTCAACTCCCCCTGAAACTTGATCTGGAGCTTGATTAGGGTTTGCTAGAGAAACCCTAAAAATTCCATCTTTGACTTTCACACTTCTGAATGGATGAAAGAATATGTCTTGCTGAGCTGATCAAACTGGCATACTTCAATTTTGGAATCTCCAAAATTTGACCCCTCAAAATTGCCTTCGAAACTTCAGGATCTTCTAGACAGGAACCCGAACTAGGGTATGATGAATCCCACCCTTTTTTCCAATCAAAAGGTTCGATCCAAGGCTCTAAACTCTTATTTTTCTGAGGAGCTTCTAGCCATGGTTACAGACTTCAAAAATTCCAACTTTTGCTGAAGCCCTAATTTTCCATCTTTCTGATCAAAATCCTGAACTAGGGTTTGATCAAGCCCGGTCTTCTACCCAACCAAAAATTTGATCTTGGTCTCTAAATTTCGATTTTTCTGAGTAGCATTCAGCCGTGGACTCTGATTCTAAAAATTCTAACTTTCTCCGAAACCCTAAATTCCGGAAGCCATGAATAAAGGTGCTCCAAAAATAATTATGTTTTGACAGAAATATGCACCTGATTGTTTCTGCTATAACTCTGAAATTTTTGCTCCACAGGGTCTGAAACCTTTTTCCTGCAGTAGCCTGACCTGTCATCTTTCCATCCTGACAGGTCTGACCTCAATTGGATTTTCTGAGAGAGACTTATGCCAAGTGTCGCAACGTGACCTGTTTATGGGATAAAACAGGAGAGCGAACTTGTACGGCATGCCACGTGTCACTGTTTCAACTTCGGCCTCTGAAAACGTTTCCTGAGATAGCTATACCTGTTATCTTTCCATCCTTACAAGTCTGACCTCAATTGGACTCTCTGAGAGAGAGTTATGCCAAGTGTCACAACGTGACCTGTTTATGGGATAAAACAGGAGAGCGAACTTGTACGGCGTGCCACGTGTCACTGGTTCACCTTCGGCCTATGAAAAAGTTTCTTGAGATAGTACAGTCTGTGTACTACCTGCCAATTTTTACGAAATTTCATTTGGAGCTTCCTAGCCCAAGTTATGACCTTTTTTCCAAGGTCACCTGATTTTGACTGAGATCTGGAAGAGGCAGAAACCCTAACTTGTACTGATCATAACTCATAAAGTAAAACGAATCTGAGGGTTCCCTTTGGACACAAGGTACCTGGGGATGTTATCTTCGACCGGTAAACTTTTCAGACCCTGAACCTTCGCAGAAATGGATTTATAGCGAAAGTTCCACGATGACTGGTTTTTGCTATGTAAAACCCTAACCTTCAAAATGTCGTAAGTAAAGCAAGTGTCGTAAGTGCCATACCTTGTCTTCCTTCAGGTTAGCTCTGATACCATGTTAAAATTCAATATGCTAAGACAGAAAATAGCATCACTACATTCCATTTCACAATAATAGCATATACAGGATCACTGAAGAAACAACAAGCACAGCATAAACACAAGAGACAGAGATTTATCCTGGGAAACCCTCATGGGGTAGAAAACCCAGCAAAGCTTCCTCAATATAGATGACCAGAAATATACAAAGATGAAACCCTGAGACATGATCTCCTCCTCCATAATAGCAGACCTCTCCTCCACAAGTGCGTTATCCTCAAGTGAGTGTGTGTGTGTATAATGAGGAACACACCTCCTCTATTTATACACTACTCTGATATGTATTTTACACAAGTGCATGTAGGCTCGTATTTAACCATTAGGTTAAATACCCCATTATAACTGACTGGGCCGACCCCTCTAGGGTGGTCTAATAACCCTTTGACCCACATAACACATTTAGGGCCGACCCCCACTAGGGAAGTCTAATAACCCGAGTTACCACATTCCGACGGAGGAATAAACATCTCCGGATATACAATAAGCTCTTCACGGAGGAATGAATCATCTCCGGAATAATAAAGTACAAATATAATATTCTTTGAAGTTACAATATCTCAACAATAAAACTAATCGAAACTAAAAGCAAGATAAAGATATTTACTTATGAACTTGATTTGGAAGCAAGTAGAAAACTTGATAAAGATATTTATTTAGAAGCAAGTAGAAAATTTGATAAAGATATTAATTTCTGAATCCAAATCCTATTCCATGAACATCTTCATTATTTATCGAAATGAGAGACTGATTCTAATCTAAATGAAAGAAATTATCAAAACTAGAATACTTGAGAAATGGAACTATTAACTTTATTCCAACTAAATCTTAAGAACATGAAGTAAACTAGATTAGGAATAAGATTGATAAGTTCTGAAACAACAATATGTTAGTAAACTAAATACGAAAGACATAATTTAAAAGACAGTTAAAACAAACTAGGAATGGCAACAATATTTGAATTAAAACGTTATGAAATGTAAAACAAAGGCCTAAATATGATTAAGAATGCTAATTAAAAGCAGGAAAGATTACAATAAATAAAACTAAATAATTGAATTCAAACTAGCATAAAACAGTGCAAAAAGAGTAAAAGTCCGAACGACGATCCGAATGCCAGTCCGAATGAAAGTCTGAATGACAGTCTGAATGGAGAAAAAATGAGTTAAACTAAGGAAAAGAGTAGTTTTGATGATCTTGACGTCAGCTGGCGAATGCAGATGAACCTACAATGCAAAGAATCATGAGAAGACTTGTTGAGAAGCTAAAATAATGGAAAGAAACCTATTCTAATCATGGTTAGAGAGATAAACTATTCCTATTCTATACTAAAGCAAGATTGAGATGAAAGAAGAGAACTAACTTATAGCTACAGAAGAGAAGCTAACTAAACTAATTCTAACTATTAATAGAGCTTAAAAACAGAGGCTAACTAAGTTCTATTTAATGGTAGGAAACAAACTAGCTAATTATAGAAGACTGGAATTAAACTATCAAAACTATACTGTTGGTCGACCATTTACTAATCCTGTAAACACAAACTATTAGAAGCACAATATAAATTACAGAAAAGAAAGAAATAGCATGTATAGAAAAATGAATTACTTACATATACAGGAAAATAAACTACCTAATTATAGAAAAGAAAATACAGAAAACAAAGACAAAACCTCCGGTTGATGAGGGGCCCTTCCCAGCAATCAAATATGGAAAACGAAACTGGTTTAGCTACTCAGAATATCAACAAAATGGAACTTCTATTAACTTGAGAAAATTACAATTTGTCTGCTATCTGCGGTCTTCTCCAACTATAAGCTAGCTAGACTAACTCTATTTCTGTCTACAAGTGTCTATTTATACATTTTACAATGTATGAGAGGGTCGACATAATCGACCTCTCTAATAACAGAGGTGTTTAATGAATAATTGGCTGCTTTGAATGGTGCGTGATAGCGCAGGGATTATACACCAGGCTGAATAGAGTTGATTCCTTCACGAGGAAGTTGTAGTGTTGGTTTTCCTTGGACGTGGGCAAAGAGGTACCATGCGGGAGAGCTGAATGAATGGAGGAGAGGCTGTTGGAGCACTGTCGTAGCAAGGCGTTGTGCTGGCAGGCTAAACATGTGTGAGCTGGACTCCTTCCAGAACCATGGCGTGAACAGGTAACATGATTCTAGGCTGAACGTGAGTCTGAATTGGTGTGTTGGAGTGTTGACGTGGACGTGGGATGCGCTGTCGAACTTGGCGAGCCCAGGGATGGATCTTCTAGAGAAACAACTCATTAACCATGCCCATTGCATGGCAAACAGAACCCACGTGCCCTTTTCTGCATTTAACGGTATGGGATATGCCAACCGTGGATTTCAGGGGCTAAACGTGAGGCTGAATGACAAGATGAATGCGGTTGAGCTCAACATCATAAGCACGCGGTCTGAATGAAGGGTCATTTGAAAAACGCGGCTTGTTAATCAGAGCTTAAATACCATGCATGACTGGAAATGTAACTTTAATCATTAATAAATCGTAATATAACAAGATTTGACTAGAATTTATATGATAAACAAATGCATGCATACCTGGTCTATTTGATGAGCTGAATGGCTAAAAGAATAACTTATTATATCGAAAATAGTAAAATTAACGCCATTCATAGCAGATTTAATGATAAAAAATGGTGACAAAATGGACACCAACACTCCCCCAAACCGGAGATATGCCAGGTCCCATTGAGCAAAACAAAGAGAAATTAGGAAGAAGGCTGAGCTGCGGTAGCAGCTACCTTCGACTGGGATGATGAAGATATAAATTTGGCCTTGAGATTCCTGAATTGGTCCTTTAAGTAATCATATCTCATCTTCAGGGCAGTATGGGATGCTTCTTTGGCATTAGCCAAGCATTCAATGTCTCTTACTTGTGCACGCAGTGCCTTGTTTTCTTCATGGAGCTAAGAAATTGTTTCCACATAGCTTTGATTTTGGTCTGCCAACCTTGCTATTACTTGGATCAATTTGTCCATCTCCTGCTGAGTCAGAATGATCTGTTCTTTATAATGTTCAGGGTTCTTTGGGGGACTCAATTTTTTTTTAAATGTTTCACACTCAACAGTATGATCTTCATGAATTGTATCTTGGTTGTGTGCAGGAGGACTTTCAGCAGCGAAGGCTTCACTCATTTGAGCAGACATGTTGGCTAATGTGAGGAGGGGTGATGCAAAGGTATGATCGTTCGACTGGACATTTGAACATGAAGGATGAACGATAGTCTGAACGACAGACTGATCAACGAACTGTTCACAATTCATTCTCGTGAATTTAACGGCCTCTGAAAAGAGTGGAGGTTCCAAAGTAGGTCACCAAGAGTAAGTTTAGGAGAAGGTGATGACTAGGTAAAGTGCTCATCATTTGATGGATTTTCATCAAACCATACATGTTTAGCGTTTGGTTCTACTTGGGTATGATGAGGTCCTTGAGAAGAGGAAGATTTGACAGTAGATAAATGAGGGTTCTATTAGCTCTCCAGGAGTCTTTCTAGGTTGTGATTAAAAGAGCCTAGTAACTTAAACTCACTTTAAAGGGTGGGGTATGTTTGGATCAAGTTGAATGACTGAATCGAAGCTCACACACTCAAAACATGCATGGAAACACTCAAGTAGACAAGGCTTTTAACTACTGCTGTTCAGAGAGTTTATAAGAGATAAATGAGAGTAAAATCCTTATCATGCTAGCAAACTCATACACAGAAACATTTATATAAATGGCTAATCACAACAAATAAATGACACTTGATGTCCAATTCTCAATACAAAGCTAGGATTACAGCTATCTGGCATAGACAAATGAACACACATGAAATAAACATTTCAAAGCAAGTATAGAAAGGTAAGAAAGGAAAACTGAATGCCAATAGTAAAAGAAGCTTATATAACTGAGATGCAGCCGAAATTCTGAGAATACAAGTATGGAAAAGTCTCTCCAAAATTGAACCCCTGCTCTACATCAGTTCTGGGATTTATATCCTTTACAAAGCTTTTGAGATCCTAAAAAGATGGATCGAATCTGCCAAAAAAAAGTAATTAAAGACAGTTTTTTGAAAGATATGAGAACATCCTACATTCAAAGTAACTGCTATCTTGCTGATGCTCCTATTTTCGACAGCTACCATAAGCCTCCGGGGCTAGAGAGTGAGTTTGAAACCACTACCTGGAAAACCTGTAGGTGTCTTTTACCATAATAGACAGGAATATTCCTCTTTTCACCTTGCTGACGCTTTCCATTCTGGAACCAGAAGTGATCATGATACCTTCAGCGTTTATCTATCATTTGGAAAATTCCCTTGAGACGCTTAGATCAGCAGAAAAATGGGTTTGGTGTCCAAAGAAAAACTTATGTGTTTTCGGTAGCTAGCAAAATGGGGCTCGAAAATCATAAGCTACTGAAAACCCTATATTTGGTGGTTAATGAACCAAACTAACGCTTCACCCAAACCACCAAATCGCCTTTTGGTGCTGGAAGTCTTTCTCTCCTTTCGGTAACTAGGAGAATCATGTGCTCAAGTTGTAAACCACTGAAACTGAAATTTGGCAGCAAAAGAAACAATTTCCACGCTTGCCTAAACCACCAAAAAACTGTGCTTGGTCCAACCTGCAAAATTTAGACAAAACTGTGTTTTTTGTCCTCTACTACTTATCTTCTTGCTGCTTTTTTTTCTCTTCGTCCTAGGCCAAAACTGGAGTATTGGCAAAACTAACTGCTCCTACTACTAAGGTGTCAAGATCTGAGTGCACCTTAGGCTGGGTTTTCTGAGTTGTTTCCACACCTCCCAGAAGCTCGACCTTCCTACTCAGCCTGATATTTTCTCTTAACAGCCTTATATTTCTTCCTCTCAGCTTGCTATGTTTTTTGGTCAACCCTCGAAAAGAAACATATAATTCATTATGCCTCTCAGTCAACCTTTCGTTTTTCTCTTTGATTACCCTCTGGAGTATTTCAAGCTCATACACCTTCCTGAGAAGCTGATTAATTTTCTGTGATGAAGAACTTTTTGTTTTGGTTGTTAATGCCTTAGCCACCTGCTGATCCTGCTCTTCAATAGGTGTGGGAGAAGGCAGGTTTACATAGGCAATCTCTTGTTCTTTAATAGGTAGAGCTGCTTCCAGAAGCTCTTGTTCTGTTGCCATCTCCTTATGATTTGCTTCCACTTCCTGCAGTTCATCATCTTCAAAGTCTATGTAGGGGAGGCCTAACAGGTTCACGTTCTTTGAAGAAGTTTCTCCTCCTTTCCTGAAAACTAGTTTTTTCCCAATCCTCTCAGGATTAGAATAAGGGGTAATTTGGACTGCTAGTAGCGAAGAAACGACTTGTCTTTTCCTCTTTTCACTTCTAGGGGCAGATGAATTTTTAGAGGAGGGTTTATCCTTGTCTTCGGGTTGCAATTTTGTGTCAAATTCGTTCCAGAAAAGGAAATAAAACCACTCCTCATTCTTTCTCCGTAGGTGCTCTGATACCAAGATTTTAATTAAGCCATGGTGGGATAACTTGCTCTGAACCTTGCTTGGCTTTTCCTGGACCTGGTGAGCCATCTTTGTTAGGTTTTTGTGAATATAGAAGGGTAGGTTTAGAGGGCTTCTACCAATAAAATGGTCCAACAGTCTAAAATGGTAGACCAACACTTTGGAATATCTTCCCTCGCATGTAAAATAGACCAATATGGCCTTTAATAGGTGCTGGCACCTTTCCTCCAAGAAAGACATAGGGATGTCTTTGTTCCAGGTGATTGTTTGGTGTGCAGGTTTTAGATAGGATCTGAACTCGACCTTCTGGGTGGTGGTGGTTTTGAACCATCTTTCTCCTGTCCTTGGAATTTCTGTGGCCGCTGCTGTGAAGTCTTCATCCACCTAGACTTCTTCTTTCCAAATTTGTGCTTTCCTTCCATCAAATGATAATGTGAAGGCCTCTACAATTTGCTGATGGGAGCCCTGGAGTTTCAGGCAATAGTTATAACATCCCACGTATTTGAAGAATTGGCCAATTTCTGGGTGTGATTCAAGGTAGCCGACATCATTTGCTCCTTCCTAAGCACAGCTCCTCCCTTCTTCATCTGTAAAACCCTTGTTGACACCTACGTTTCAGAAAGTCGAGCCTTAGGGAAAAAATTATGCGAAATCGGGGATGAAGCAACTCATTGACAGGTAATAACACAAGATGAGGTGTGACTTGGTTCAGGGCCCTGACTTCGAGAGATGGTACTGAAGGCCAATCACGAGGATTTACCCAACTTGTCAATCTTCCCCCTTTACCTAGGAGTGATCATCATCTGCAATTGGTCTTGAAATGAAAGGATCGTGCTTTCGCTGGTGGTGCCCTTTTTCGGTGGTTAAGAAATGATGAATTTCCTTTAATTCGCGACTAACTCTTGATTTGACGTTTGCACCGTTTGATACTGACTCAATTTCGGTAGCTGAAGACTTCAACTTTAAAATTGTAAGCTGCCAAAAAAACTTCACACATACTGCTGCTTTCGGTGGCTGTGGACGATTTTGCACTTTGACTGTGAGCTGCGAAAAGCGTCCTCCTTTCGGTGGCTAATGAACACCGTTGTGTTCGCCCAAGCCACCGAAGAGTGTCCCATGAATCCCAGAGATGCCTCTGCTTTTGGTAGCTATAGAAAGTTTCATTCTTGAACTGCAAACTACGAAAAGCACCTGCCTTTCGGTGGCTAATGAACATCGTCATATTTGCCCAAGCCATCGAAAACTGCCCCATGAAACACGATAGATGTCTGCCCTTTCAGTAGTTGGAGAGTTTCGTCTTTCACGTAGTAAGCTACCGAAAGTGGGGTTTTCAGTAGCTAATGAACCATTGTCAGGCCCACCCAAGCTATTGAAACTTGAAAATTCTTTTCGTAGAAGAGAAAACTCAAAAGTTATTTCAAGCTTCATTACATAATCCAAACCTATGACACATGACCTCAAATGCATATAAAAATAAAAGGCCAAAATTCCTATCACCTAAACAAGCACCTAGTCTATTTTTATTTCGGGAGATAACATCTGGCTCCTACTCGGGGATGGAAACCTCCCTCTAAGGTTCCAAGAACCACAGGTCTAATGCCTTTCCCATAAAACAAACTCAAAACCTATCTTCTAGTGTTCCATTGGGCATGGTGTTATTTTGCAAAAAAAACTAAACTAAAAACAGAAACGGTAATTACAATGACCAGGCTTTGAAGCCTCAGATGAAATAGTGTTTCAAAAAACACCCATTGACTGGGCCACCAAACATGTCTTCACCTTCTAGACTCTACAATTTGAAAGTGTTAAATTTTCAGAATTTACTTCAATCTGATCTAGGATCTTAACTGAGAGAACAACATGTACAGCATATCAATCATGGAGACAATAATGCAAGCACACAAGAGACACAAAGATTTACTTGGGGAAAACCATAAAGGTGAAAAACCCCAATAACTTCCTCAGAGATAGATAGAGCAATGATACAACCAACCAAGAGAGATAGCCATAACCTAGCAGTAGATCCTCTTCCTCCATAAGTGCGCCACTCCTCCTTGAGTGCATGTGTGAGAAGTGAGTGAGCAAATAGAGTGCCTCCCGCACTCTATTTATACTTGACTTGACTTGCCTTTTTACCTAACTCATGTAGGCTCGAACTTAACCACATAACATAATGCTGACTGGGCCGACCCCCAATAGGGTGGTCTAATAACCCTTTGACCCACATGGCCGACCCCCAATAGGGTGGTCTAATAACCCTTCGACCCACATGACTTATACAGGGACGACCCCAACAAGGTGGTCTAATAACCCATCAAGTATAAGTTACGACACTTACAATATAAATGACGACACTTCCGTATAGAGCAATAATACCATCTCTATAGGAGTACATACAACATATATGAAATACATTCCGAAGTTACATATACATCAACACTCCCTCTTAACTAGGAAGGTATTTCTCAGCACAGTTCTTCTAACACAAGTCATCTTCTCTGGATCATCGTCACTGGATAATCGTCATCGAGTCATCATCATCGTCACTGCTGCTGCTATCTCAATCAATCTCTGAATCTACTCGTCATAGGAAGTTCTACAGAGCCAGTCCTTTTTCATACTGGATGTAGGCCCACCACCTGCAGGTCTTCGTCAACACTGGCCATACTGTGGAATCCTCAGGACTTATTACGTGCGTCACAAAACCTCGAAAGAGAATCCCAGGATGTTACGGGTACACAACTTCGACCTGTAGGATCTCCCAGGGCGCCATTACATGTGACCCCACCACAAAACCTCGCAAGAGCATCTCAGGATGTTATGGGTACACAACTCCGACCTGAAATCTCCCAGGGTGCTATTACATGTGGTCCACCACAAAACCTCGCAAGAGCATCTCAGGATGTTACGGGTACACAACTCCGACCTGAAATCTCCCAGGGCGCTATTACATGTGGTCATGGCAAAACCTCGCAAGAGCATCCCAGGACTGATTACGGGCACACAACCCAACCTATCAGATCTCCCAGGGCGCTATTACATGCCATAGGACAAAACCTCGCAAGAGCATCTGCCAGATATCCTAGGGCGCTATTACATGCCATAGGAAAAACCTCGAAAGACTATCTGCAGATCTCCCAGGGCATCGAATTACATGTCCTCCCAGAGAAAAACCTCGAAAGAGCATTTGCCAGATGTCCCAGGGCACCGATATTACATGCCATAGGCAAAACCTCGAAAGACCATCTGCAAATCTCCCAAGGCACCGGATTACATGCTCATCTGCACAACCTGATCCACGGCCATAGAGTATCATCCTAATACTCACCATACATCATCCTGATGCATCCATGATCATCCTGATCATCATCACTGCAACGTCCTGCTGCATGTCATCTGGAGCAACATCCTGAAGCTCGTCATCTATGATCATCCTGATCATCACTGCAACATCCTGCTGCATGTCATCTGGAGCAACATCCTGAAGCTCGTCATCTATGATCATCCTGATCATCACTGCATCTACCTGATGCATACCAAGTATCTACCTGATACATATCATCATACATGATCCTCCTGATCATCAATGTATCCACCTGATACAAATACAAATACATGATACATATCACCATACATGATCCACCTGATCACACAATGTATCCTCCTGATACATATATAGATACATGGTCCAAGCATCCAACATGATGCATACATACATACATAAAATGATCCAACTGATCATATCCAGCATCCACATGATGCGTACATACATACATAAAAATGATCCAACTGATCATATCCAAGCAGAAACCAGAACATCATCCTGATGCTCATCATCCAGCGCTTACATCCACAGCCATGTGAAGGATCCTCCTTCCAACATGCTTGGAATGGCTTCAGCAAATGTGTCCATCACTTCTTCGTCGAAGTGTCCTAGATCTGAAGAACTCCAAGCCTCTCTCTGAAGTACTCGAACTTCACCCTGGCTAGTGGCTTCGTCAGCACATCTGCAATCTGCTCGTCCGTCGCAACATACAGGAGCTTCACAGCTCCTCTCTGCACCATATCCCTGATATAGTGATATTTGATCTCTATGTGTTTCGACCTGTCATGAAACACTGGGTTCTCGGACAGCTTCACACAACTCTCGTTATCACAGAAGATACCAGTAGCCTCCAACGGGAGATCAAATAACTCAGACAGTAGCTTCCGTAGCAATACTGCCTCACAACTAGCTGAACAGGCTGCAACATACTCTGCCTCAGCTGTACTCAGTGCTACGCAGGATTGCTTCCTGCTAAACCAAGAGATCACACCTGATCCCATACTGAAGCAACACCCATATGTGCTCTTCCTATCTGCAGCACTGCCAGCCCAATCTGAATCAACATAACCCTGCAGGTTAAACTTTTGATTTGCCTCATACCTGAGCCCATAATCCACTGTACCCTTCAGGTACCTCAGAACATGCTTTACAGCAACCAGGTGAACATTCCTCAGATCCGTCAGGAACTGGCTCAATGTGTTCACAGCAAAGCAAATGTCTGGTCTCGTGTTCGTCAGGTTCATCAAGGACCCAATCATCTGACGATACATAGTGATATCAACCGGTTCAGATGAAGCATCACATAGAAGCTTCAGATTTGATGCCATAGATGTGGCCATGGACTTGCAATCCATCATCCCGAACCTCTTCGGGATCTCTACTGCATACTTCCCTTGTCCAAGGAAGATTCCATCTACACTCTGCCACACCTCCATGCCAAAAAAAAATAGTACATCATCCCCAAGTTCTTCATCTCGAACTCGGTAGTAAGCTTCCGCTGCGTGTCGGCAATCAATCTATTTTCACCTGTAACAAACAGGTTATCTGCATACAAAAGTAGTATCACTAGATTTCCTTCCTCAACCTTGTAGTAAGGGTTGGAATCCGCTTTACTCTTGGTAAAGCCCAAACTGGATAGAAAGCTGTCTATCCTACCATACCAAGTTCTGCACACATAAATGACTACACCATGCTGTCTTGAAATCCATCTGGTGCATCTTCTATTTCATCTCAATGCTGCCATCTGCAACATGCTTGATCTGATAGTTCCATTTGGAAGTCATAACAAACTTCCCTTCACGTCTTGGGACTGCAACCCAAACATCATTCTTCATGATCGACGGATCATTCCATTTCTTCATCCCAAATCCTGGGAACTTCAATATCTTCAATAGATATCTTTATTGCTGAACAAATGTTGTAGTTCTTCTTTTGTAGGAGATGGCATACGATCTTTCCTACACAACAAGCTAAATTGCATGATTAGAAAACATCTCATAGTTTTCAGAACAAATTCTTACACATAAAGAAATATGTCATACAGTCATGCAATTATCTTAGCCAATGCTTCAATACAACATTTATCCATATCCCATAACTTTCTAGATGCCTTCCAATCTCTACCAGAACATTGTTAAGAGTGTGCACAACTCCCAACATGTCAGCAAAGAGGTTTCATTCTAGATAAGTAGCAATGTAATGTTGTACAGTGCCATAGGCCACTTACCCATGTATATTAGTAGTATACTGTTCATCAATGCAACTATTCTAATATGCATAATACACAACCTAATTCTAGGAACATCAGTATATACATTATTGAACAGTATTATTTAAAACAAACAAATATGCAAGAAATGATGATTAAAATACTTATCTTTCTTTGTTCGTTGGGTGGACTCCCTCTGAGTCTTTGCTTCCTTGCAGGAGCTGTTGGAGTCCTAATATGAAGTAGCTTCTTCCACACTTTTCTGTTGTGGAATGTAGAAAGATGGTCAACTCCCTCTGAATATCTGCATCCTTGCAGAAACTACTGAAGTGTGCTCTTTTTCTTTCTTGCAGGAACAACTGGAGTGTGCTCCTTTGCTTTCTTGCAGGAACAACTGGAGTGTGCTCCTTTGCTTTCTTGCAGGAGCAACTGGAGAGTGCTCCCTCTTGATATTTGCTTCTTAAATTACCTGTTCTTGAACTCATATTCATCCTTGGTCCCTATGCATGCTTATTAGTATCATGATTGTGTTATCCTTGTGAACTCATATAAAATCATACATTCATTAGTATACTATTAAAACACAATAATCTTAAGCATGTATAGTCATGATCATTTCAAACAGAAAATAATAAGCATTAGCATTCAAGGTTTATGTAGGATTCTTATGGTTAGTCAAATCATAAGAAACATAACATGTCTAAACCTGTAATTACTCAAACATATGACTCTTCGGGTTAGTTGAATCATTAATCAAGATAAGAGATATACTATGCGTAAAACCTGTGATTATTCAAACCTATACCTTCATGATTCTTCTGGTTAGTCATATCATCAATTAAGGTAAGAAACATAATATGCATACAACCATGATTATTCAAACCTATGACTTCATGAATAATCATTATCAACAACAGTATAAGATCCTAACACAAGGTAGGATTCTAACTTGATATAGGAAAAACATACCTGGATTAGCATGCTAGCTATTTATGTCTAACATACTCACATGATGTCTTCTTGTTCTTATTCAATGACTTGTGCTAGTAACCTGTATATCTCATAGGTTAACTATTACAAAACCAAGTTATACATACCTCGTAAATGGATCTTCTATGAGATCCATGACAATGGATGAATATTTGTCCTCATGTTATCATGACCATATGTTCTTGGACCAGAACATGATTTGTCTTTCTTGGTGTACCTTTCATGTTAGTAGACAACATAAACCTCATACAACACCATAATGCATTAGTACAATCATAAGTGTCAATACCGTAATCAATGAATATTTTCTATCGTGCATTCATAGTTTTATTAAGGTGATATGACAAGTCTAAAACCAAGATTGTACTAACCGTAATAACATGAAGACAAACATACCATAAACTTAATCATGGACAAATATCGAAACATACCTCGATGAGTCATACCTGTCGAGATCGCTTGTAATCTTCTTATGTAAGGCCTTAGCCTCATCTCCCTCTGAAACAGGAACTTCCTCACTTATGTAGGTGACCAATTCATCTTCTTCTAGGATTAACCCAATCCACTTGATTTGCAAGAACTAGAACTGGAGATGGATAAGGGTTTGTCAGAGAAACCCCAAAAATTCAAACTTTGAATTTCAAACTTCTGAAAGGATAGAAATATGCGCCTTGATGAGCTGATCAAACTGGTATATTCAGAATTTGAAAACTACAAAGTTTCACTCCTCAATTTTGCTTTTGAAACTTCTGGATTCACTAGACGTGACCCTGAACTGGGGTTTGATGAAGCCCACTCTTCCGCCCAATCAAAATGTTTGATCCAAAGCTCTAAGCTTCTATTTTTCTGAGGAGCTTCCAGCTGTGGTCACAGATTTAAAAAATTCCCATTTTTACAGAAGCCCTAATTTTCCACTTTTCTGATCAAAGTCCCGAACTAGGGTCTAATCAAGCCCGACCTTCTGCCCAACCAAAAATTCTGATCTTGGTCTCTAAATTTCTATTTTGATGAGTAGCATTCAGCCGTGGTCTCCGATTACAAAAATTCCAACTTTCTCCAAAGCCCTAAATTCTGGAAGCCATGAATGAAGGTACTCAAAAATAATTCTGTTTTGACAGAAATATGTACCTGATTGTTTCTGGTGTAACTATGAACTTTTTGATCCACAGGGTTTGCAAAAGTTTCCTGAGATATCCTGACTTGTTATCTTTCCATCCTGACAGGTCTGACCTCAATTGGATTCTCTGAGAGAGAGTTATTCCAAATGTCGCAACGTGACCTGTTTTGGGATAATTCAGGAGAGCAAACTTGTACGGCGTGCCACGTGTCACTGTTTGAACTTCGGCCTCTGAAAAAGTTTTCTGAGATAGCTCGGCCTGTTATCTTTCCATCCTGATAGGTCTGACCTCAATTGGACTCTCTGAGAGAGAGTTATGCCAAGTGTCGCAATGTGACCTTTTTATGGGATAATACAGGAGAGCTAACTTGTACGGCGTGACACGTGTCACTGGTTCAACTTCGGCCTCTGAAAAAGTTGTTTGAGATAGTACGGACTGTGTACTACCTGTCACTTTTTACGAAATTTCATTTGGAGCTTCCTAGCCCAAGATATGACCTTTTTCCCAAGGTCACCTGATTTTGACTCAGATCTGGAAGAGGCAGAAACCCTATATTGTACAGATCATAAATCACAAAGTACAACGAATTAGAGGTTGTCCTTTGGACACAAGGTATCGGGACATTTAATCTTCGTCGTGTAACAATTTCAGATCCGAAAACTTCTCCAAAATGGATTTATAGTGAAAGTGATACGATGACTGGTTTTTTCTATATCAAGCCCTAGCATCGTAATTGCAACAAGTGTCATACATGCCATATCATGCCTTCTTTTAGGCTAGCTCTGATACCATGTTAAATTTTCAGAATTTACTTCAATCTGATCTAGGATCTTAACTGAGAGAACAACATGTACATCATATCAATCATGGAGACAATAATGCAAGCACACAAGAGACACAAAGATTTACTTGGGGAAAACCATAAAGGTGAAAAACCCCAATAACTTCCTCAGAGATAGATAGAGCAATGATACAACCAACCAAGAGAGATAGCCATAACCTAGCAGCAGATCCTCCTCCTCCATAAGTGCGCCACTCCTCCTTGAGTGCATGTGTGAGAAGTGAGTGAGCAAATAGAGTGCCTCCCGCACTCTATTTATACTTGACTTGACTTGCCTTTTTACCTAACTCATGTAGGCTCGAACTTAACCACATAACATAATGCTGACTGGGCCGACCCCCAATAGGGTGGTCTAATAACCCTTTGACCCACATGGCCGACCCCCAATAGGGTGGTCTAATAACCCTTCGACCCACATGACTTATACAGGGCCGACCCCAACAAGGTGGTCTAATAACCCATCAAGTATAAGTTACGACACTTACAATATAAATGACGACACTTCCGTATAGAGCAATAATACCATCTCTATAGGAGTACATACAACATATATGAAATACATTCCGAAGTTACATATACATCAACAGAAAGTGTTGTTTTGTTGTACTTGAGTGTTGTTTTCCATGCTTGTCCTTATCCTTCCTTGGGACATCCCATTTCAGCACCCAGTCCCCAACCTGAAAGCTTTCCATCTTTGCCTTCTTATCAAAAGTGCTTTTTATTTTTTTTTTCTGATGAGCTTCTGACCTTTCCACCAACCGTTCTCTAGTCTGCTACAATTCGACCAAATCGAGCATTTTTCTCACCATGTCATTTGGTTCATCCTGTTCCTCCTAAATAAATTTAGTCACTGGTAGGATTAGCTGAACTGGGAAAATGGAATCAGTACCATAAACCAATCTGAAGGGGGAAGTCCCTATGGATTTCTTATTCGTCACCCTGTTATCCCAAAGAGCAATGTTTAGCTTTGAATCCCAACTCTTTTGATTTTCTTCCAATAGTTTTTTTATGACTCTGACTAGAATTTTATTGGAGGACTCAGCGAGGCCATTGCCTTGAGGGTAGTAGGGAGTAGAGTGAACTAATTGAATGCCCATTGACTCACACATGTGGACTAATGCTTTATCTTTGAAATTTGGTGCATTATCGGTTACCAGCCTTTTTGGGAAACCAAATCTTATAAGGATGTTTTCATAGAGAAATTTCATGATAACCTGATGATTAGTGTTCGTGGTGGGAATTGCCTCTATCCACTTGGTGAAATAATCAGTGGCTACCAGGATCCATCTGTGTTGACCGCTAGATGAAGGATTGATCTCCCCTATGAATTCAAGGCCCCATTGCTGGAAAGGAACATTAACCACAATAGGCTTTAGGGGCAGGGATTTCAGCTGTTGTTTTCCTGTGAATCTTTGGCATTTGTCACAAGATTTCACAAAAGTGTATACGTCCGAGAATAGACAAGGCCAATAGTACCCAACCCTTAGAATCTCGTGGGCAGTAGTTTTCCAGTAATGATGCCCCCCACATATGCTTGAATGAAAGTGATGCATGACTTGAATTGATTCTTCTTTATCTAGACATCTTAACAGAACTCCAGCAGGATCTTTCCAATACAGCAGCTCATTACTTATGCAAAATTTTATAGACTTGAGCTTGAGAGATCGTTCCTGGGTTGCGCTAAGTCCAGGGGGAACTTCTCAATTATGCAAGAAATGAATTATACCTGAATACCACTCGCATGAGAGCAAATTTTCAGCCACCTGTTGACTGTTATGTTGTTCTGCTATAGCTACCTCTGTTGGAAAACTGGAAAAATTTATTCCGATGAAATTTATGTCTAAGAGTTTGCAATTTTATTCAGCCATAAGCTTGGCTAGACCTTGGCCTTTTACTAACCTAGTGGGCTTCACCTATATATCAAATTCAATCAGCTTAGCGATCCATTTGGCTCTCTCTTGCCATCAATGTCAGGTTGAGTTAACACATCTTTCACGGAAGTTGAAGGGACATAAGCTATGACCTTTGCATGTAGGATATAAATTATGAATGATTTCAATGACTTGATCAGAGCATAGGTCTGTTTTTCTATGGGATCGTATTTCAGTTCATCATCCCTCAATGTTTTGCTGAAGAAGGAAATTGGATGATCAAGCCCTTCGTCATCTTTCTACAACAAGACTGCTGCCACTATATCGTAGGAAGCGAAAGAGAAAATGTAGAACACCTTGGTGTAATCTGGACTAATTAGAGTAGGAGATTCCATGATATCCTACTTGATGGCTTCGAAAGAGTGTCTCACATTTTCTGTCCATTTGGTTTCAGCTCCCTTTTTTAGCATGGAGGTTATGTGTTTTACTAACTCATAAAAAATTGGAATAAACCTCCTGACTAAATTTATCTTACCGAACTGGATCAATCTTTACACCCTGCGTTGAAACTATGTGGCCTAGGAGCTTTCCCTCCCTAAGGGAAAACTGAGACTTCTTAGGATTCAACGAAATTCCAAATTGTCTACATTTCAGAAAAACCTCCCTTAGGTGTTGCAAATGTTCTTCGTGATTGTTTGAGTATACTTTGATATCATCGAGGTATATGAGGTCAAACTTATCCTTTATCCCCACAAAGGCTATGTCCATGGCCCTCTGAAAGGTGGCCCCGGAATTCATCAACCCAAACGGAATCTTGGCGTACATGAAGGTACCCCAGGGAGTGGTGAAAGCTGTCTTCTCTTGCTCACCAGGGTGTACAAAAATTTGACTATAGCCTGAGAAACCATCTAGGAATGACATGACCGTAGCTCCTGACACTCTCTGCAGTAAATGCTCCATCTTAGGCAGAGGATAGTTGTCTTTTTGGGATCCTTTGTTTAGGTTTTTGAAATCGACACATAACCTGACCTCACCATTTTTCTTGCTTACTATTACCAAGTTTGCGAACCATTTAGAATACCTCAGTGGGATTATGATCTTAGCATCAAAGAGTTTTTTTATTTCTCTCTCGATCACAGGTAACAAGAGAGTGTTGATAGGCCTTAGCTTCTACTTAAAAGGAGTGATGCCTTTTTCTAGTGGAATTATATGTTGAATGGTATCTTCGTCATAAGTTTTCAGATCACTCTATTCCCAAGCCAACACATCCGCAAAATCCTTTACCAGGCTACAATAATCTGACCTCTGATCAGCTGTCAACTCAGTAGACAGATTTATGAATTTCGAGTGATTCTGGCTGCCTATATTATGTTCATGGATAGCAGGGTCTTTTTACTTGTTCATAGGTTTGAAGGGGATGTCATTATGGTCAAACAACCTTTCGAGAGGTACTAAGCCCCGATGTATATGATTTCCTGGCAATTGAACAATGTCATGTTGGCCTATTTTCCCTTTCAATTTAGACCTCTGGGATTCCTCTACATTCAGGTTTTCTTGATCAATATGCATATCAGAAAATTCATCAACAACCTGGAGAAATCTACTAAGCTCATCATCATCCTCAAAGACTTTCCAAAATTTGACATTATCTGGCAGGGATGGCCTATACCTGACTTGGATATCATAGTTCAATTTAGGAGGCATGGTATGAATGAACGTGCTAGCAGAGACAGCAAGGGGATCAGCCAGGTGATTCATAGCTCGCGGGATATAAGAAATGTCAAAAAATATGAAGGAATCTCTAAGTTTCCATACCTCATCTCTGTATGACTTCAGTCTGACATTCTTTGCTTGATAATTGCAATTCACTTGCTATATGATAAGCTCCACATCTCCAAATATTTTCAGGCACATGATTCCCATCTCTTTGGCGGCCTTGACTCCCAACAGCAAAGCCTTGTACTCTGCTATATTATTAGTAGTTTTGAAATCCAGTTTATAAGACAAATGAGTAACGTCCTTTAGAGGAGAGATCAAGACTACACCTGCACCTGCTAAAGCCTAGGTACTGGCACCATAAAAAAACATGCTCCACACAACAGTGGTTACTTCCTCAGATTGCTGACTAGTAGGCTTTGTGAGCTGTAAAGGGGCCGGCTGATTGTCATCTATTTGCAGAATACATGCTCCAAAGTCTGTATCCAATGCATAAATGGGATTATTTACCGAATTCTTTTAATTGCTGATGATATAGGCAAGCCGGTTTTCCCTATAGAGCCTTTTAGTTTCACCTCCAAACATGGGAATGGTAGCATAAGTCAGATCCATCTGTAGGGTACCCCCTAGTCATTTACTCCATGATTGGGACAAGAGGATGCCAAACTTCAGTGGGATGTCAGAGACCACTACATCCATTACCATTCTTTTTGACGGCAGCTGAGAGAGGTTTATGACAAGATCCTTTATGAGGCCCAGGCATCTAACTTTTCTGGAGTCAAAAGAGAAGAGATCATGGTAGGGTTTTGTGATGCTAAGACCAAGTTCATCCATCACTGCTTTAGGCATGAGGTTGTGGGAGGCTCTTGAGTCAAGTAAGCAATTGCGAAGAATTTTTTCATGGATGTTTAAGGATATATAGAATGGTGGCCAGGACCCATCCATTTCTTCAACCATGGGACCTAGGGCTACTGAGGGCTTATCGTCTTGTAAATTCACAAAGTCAACATCCATGGGTGTTTTTGGCTGAAGGGATTTCAGTATAGATGACTTGAAGGAATCGTTTTTCATAAGCTCAATTAGTGGAAAAGGGATTTTTAGCTTCTGAATCTTAGTTTTGAGATTGAAGGAGTAGGACAACTTGTTAGAAATTCTTGCCTCTTGAGCTGGAGCTTTAAGCTGGACTGGATCGGGGAGAGTTGGTTGTGATGGTCTTTGCTGCTCTTTTGAAAGAGTAACCACCCATTTTGCATGAGCAATAGGCTGCTATTTTGAAAGAGTAGCAACCTGTTTTGCAGGATCAGGAAGCTGCTTTGTGAAGACTGGATTCTTCTTCCCAAGAGCAAGGGTCATAGGTTTTTTAGCAATGGTCCTGGACCTCAAATTGTAACTTCTTTGATCGTCAGCCTAATACAGTGATTCCTCAGTGATTCGTTCATTCATGAGGGATTCCTCATAATTAGATTGCGTTAGGAAGGAGGGGTCAACCTTATCCTCCATGCAGTTTACATCGTCTTCTTCCTCTTCTCCTCCCTGAGTAAGCTCTTATTCTTCTTCTAATACCGCGTGTTGGAAAGGGGCTATGATCCTTTGTTCTTCAGCAATATTCCCGTCTCTCTGGAGGATCTGAGCCTGTGGGCTATTTCTTCTGTAGGGGGAGCATTAGTGTTCCTAGGAACAAACTCATTTGGACCTTTACTTCTTGCAGGATGCTGGCCTTGCACTTTCAGCTTGGACATTTCGGAGGTCAAGTTGTCCAGCATTTTAGCCATTTTTTCTAGGTTGGTTTCTGACGAGGAGGAGGAATCTAGAGTCTGCCTTTTTTTGTCGATTTTCCCTTTGAGGATCTTAGATGCGGCCATATTAGAATCAACTTCGAGCGCAGCATCTTGCATGAGAAATAAAGAGGCAGATCTTCTTTCTCGGAGATGAAGACAAAAATCAGGGTCGAAAGCATTTGCATAAGTAATCCTGGTTGAGGTATCTATAGGTTTGATCTCCACAGGGATTTTGCTAAACATTTTATTAAACCTCTTTGTGAAATCTGACACAGACTCACCATTTTCTCTCTTCAAATATCAAATTCTGTGAGGTAATAAAGGTGGTCTCTTCTTTCCCCCCAATGCTTCAAAAACAATTCATCTAGGGCTTCGATGTCATCTATTGATCCAACAGGTAATTCTTTGAACCACTTTCTGGTCTGACCATCTATACTTTGCACAAACACCCTAGTCCATACATCTTCATGCTCAATATTTATGTTCTTAGCATAGTTATAGAATTCCTCTAAGTGTTCCTCAGCTGTGAAGTCCCCCTCTCCAATGAACTTAGGCATGTATTTTTGGTAATCTCCGGTAGGCATAGTAGCAAGGGGATTGGGAAAATTTAGAGGGGCATACCTAGCAATGAGGATCTTTTCCATTTTGGTCAGAGGGACAACCATAGTGGATGTGGGTACTAAGAGGGTGGCAGAAGATATTTTTGGTGTGGACGGTAGCTGAGGAGGTATAGGTGACGATGGAGGTGGGAATTTTGACTCAGTGGAGTTGCCAAGAGTTGGGGTGAAACAATTTAATGGCTAATGTGGAAAATATGCACCCTTACTGGATTGTGCAAGTAACAAGGACAACCTTTCTTCACGCTGGTCTAAAAGGTCCTGGAAAATGTTTTCAATAGCAAGTATGCTGGTGTAAACAAAAGGGTACTTCTCTTCGGGTTCAGTCAGTAAAGCCTGCAGGTAGGAAGAACAACCCTCTTCTTTGATGGATTCTAGGATTTCTTTTCCTAGATCAGCTCGGGTAGCAGATTTAGAACTAGGGTCTTGGACAGCAGAATCGGGTGAGAATACTTGAGCCCTCAAGTCTTCTGATCTACTTATAATTTCTTGTGAACTAGCTGCTTCGGTGGATGGATATTCAAAAGGAGTTTCATTTGATAAGACAAAAGAAATACTTCTAGAAGTGCTTGATGTGGTTCCCCTTGTAGATTTGGAAATCTATCTCTTTGTAGTCCTTCCTCTCCTTATAATCTGTTCGGGGTTTGAAACAGGTGTCACTGGTGGCCTTTGAGGATTTTCTCTAGTACTTGGTCTTCTCGAAGCCACTTTGTTCCAATGGAGTCGCTGGATAGATGATTACAATCGAAATAATGTCCAGGCTTTGTCTATCATCAAAGCTGGAACTGTGTCGTCTCCTAGGGAAGTTGCTGCTTCAATAATCTTTCCCCAACAACAGTGCCAATTTGTTAGCTCTCTAGGAGTCTTTCTAGGTTGTGATTGAAAGACACTGGCAACTTAAACTCACTTTAAAGGGTGGGGTATGTTTGGATCAATTTTGATGACTGAATCGAAGCTCACACACTCAAAACATGCATGAAAACACTTAGGTAGACAAGGCATTTAGCTACTGCTATTCATAGAGTTTATAAGAGATAAATGAGAGTAAAATCCTTATCGTGCTAGCAGACTCATACATAGAAACATGTATATAAATGGCTAATCACAACAAATAAATGACACTTGATGTCCAATTCTCAATACAAAGATAGGATTACAGCTATCTGGCATAGACAAATGAACACACATGAAATAAACATTTCACAACAAGTACAGAAAGGTAAGAAAGGAAAACTGAACACCAATAGTAAAAGAAGCTTATATAACTGAGATGAAGCTGAAAGTCTGAGAATACAAGTATGGAAAAGTCTCTCCAAAATCGAACCCCTACTCTACATCAGTTCTAGGCTTTATAGCCTTTACAAAGCTTTTGAGATCCTAAAAAGATGGATCGAATCTGCTAAGAAAAGTAATTAAAGACAGTTTTCTAAAAGATATGACAAGATCCTACATTCAAAGTAACTGCTATCTTGCTGATGCACCTATTTTCGACAGCTACCATAAGCCTCCGGGGATGGAGAGTGAGTTTGAAACCGCTGCCTAGAAAACCTGTAGTTGTCTTTTCCCATAATAGACAAGAATACTCCTCTTTTCACCTTGCTGACGCTTTCCAGTCTGGAACCAGAAGTGATCATGATACCTTCAGCATTTATCTATCATTTGGAAAACGCCCTTGAGACGCTTAGATCAGCAGAAAAATGGGTTTGGTGTCCAAAGACAAACTTCTGCGTATTCTGCATTTTTGGTAGCTAGCAAAATGAGGCTTGAAAATCATAAGCTACTGAAAACCCTATATTCGGTGGTTAATGAACCAAATTAACACTTCGCCCAAACCACCAAATCGCCTTTTGGTGTTGGAAGTCTTTCTCTCCTTCCGGTAACTAGGAGAATCATGTGCTCAAGTTGTAAACTGTTGAAACTAAAATTTGGCAGCAAAAGAAACAATTTCCACGCTTGCCTAAACCACCGAAAAACTGTGCCTGGTCCAGCCTACAAAATTTAGACAAAACTGTGTTTTTTGTCCTCTGCTACTTATCTTCTTGCTGCTTGTTTTTCTCTTCGTCCTGGGCCAAAACTAGACTATCAGCAAAACTGACTGCTGCTGCTGCTAAGGTGTCAAGATCTGAGTGCACCTTGGGCTGGATTTTCTGAGTTGTTTCCACACCTCCCTGAAACTCAACCTTCCTACTCAGCCTGATATTTTCTCTTAACAACCTTATATTTCTTCCTCTCAACTTGCTATGTTTTTTGGTCAACCCTTGAAAATAAACATATAATTCATTATGCCTCTCAGTCAGCCTTTCGTTTTTCTCTTTGATTACCCTCTGGAGTATTTCAAGCTCATACACTTGCCTAAGAAGCTGATTAATTTTATGCGATGAAGAACTTTTTGTTTTGGTTGTTAATGCCTCAGCCACCTACTGATCCTACTCTTCAATAGGTGTGGGAGAAAGCAGGTTTACATAGGAAGTCTCTTGTTCTTCAACAGGTAGAGCTGCTTCCAGAAGCTCTTGTTTTGTTGCCATCTCCTTATGATCTGCTCCCACTTCTTGCAGTTCATTGTCTTCAGAGTCTGTGTAGGGGAGGCCTAACAAGTTCGCGTTCTTTGAAGAAGTTTCTCCTTTCCTGAAAACTAGCTTTTTCCCAATCCTCTCAGGCTCAGAAGAAGGGGTAATTTGGAATATTGGAGACAAAGAAATGGCTTGTCTTTTCCTCTTTTCACTTCCAGGGGCGGATGAATTTTTAGAGGATGGTTCATCCTTGTCTTCGAGTTGCAATTCTGTGTCAAAATCATTCCAGAAAATGAAATAAAACCACTCCTCATTCTTTCTCCGTAGGTGCTCTGATACCAAGATTTTAATTAAGTGATGGTGGGATAACCTGCTCTAAACCCTACTTGGCTTTGACTAGACCTTGTGAGCCATGTTTGTTAGGTTTTTGTGAAGATAGAAGGGTAGGTTTAGAGGGCTTCTACTAGTGAAATGGTCCAACAGTCTGAAATGGTAGACCAACACTCTAGAATATCTGCCCTCGCATGTAAAATAGACCATGATGTCCTTTAACAGGTGCTGCCACCTTTCCTCCAAGAAATAGATAGGGACATCTTTGTTCCAGGTGATTGTCTGTTGTGCAGGTTTTAGATAGGATCTGAACTTGACCTTCTGGGTGATGGTGGTTTTGAACCATCTTTATCCTATCCCTGGAATTTTTGTGGCCACTACTATGAAGTCTTCATCCACTTGGACTTCTTCTTTCCCAATTTGTGCTTTCCTTCCGTCAAATGATAATGCGAAGGCCTCTGCAGTTTGCTGATGGGAGCCTTGGAGTTTCAGGAAATAGTTATAGCATCCCATGTATTTGAATAATTGGCCTATTTCTCGGTGTGATTCGAGGTAGCTGACATCATTTAGCTCCTTCCTAAGCACAACTCCTCCCTTCTTCATCTGTAAAACCTTTGTCGACACTTGCATTTCAGAAAGTCGAGCCTTAGGGAAAAAATGATGCAAAATCAGGGAAGAAGCAGCTCGTTGACAAGTAATAACACAAGAGGAGGTGTGACTTGGTTCAGGGCCTTGACTTCAAGAGATGGTAATGAAGGCCAATCATGAGGCTTTACACAACCTGTCAATCTTCCCCCTTTACCTAGGAGCGATCATCATCTGCAACTGGTCTTGAAATGAAAGGATCGTTCTTTCACTGGCAGTGCCCCTTTTTCGATGGTTAAGAAATGATGAATTTACTTTAATTCGCGACTAAATCTTGATTTGACGTTTCCACCATTTGATACCGACTCGATTTCGGTAGTCAAAGACTTCACTT
Organism: Larix kaempferi; assembly: GCA_027924585.1. NCBI lineage: Eukaryota > Viridiplantae > Streptophyta > Pinopsida > Pinales > Pinaceae > Larix > Larix kaempferi. The sequence goes on from BSBM01000877.1 coordinate 12,398,148, forward strand.
TTAAAATCGTAAGCTGCCAGAAAAACTTCACACATGTCGTTGCTTTCGGTGGCTGTGGACGATTCTTCACTTTGAATATGAGCTGTGAAAAGTGTCCTCCTTTTGGTGGCTAATGAACAACGTCATGTTCGCCCAAGCCACCGAAGACAGTCCCACGAATCCCGGAGATGCCTCTACTTTCGGTAACTGTAGAAAGTTTCATTCTTGAACTGCAAACTACGAAAAGCACTTGCCTTTCGGTGGCTAATGAACACTATCATATTCGCCCAAGCCACCGAAAACTGCCCCATGAACCACGATAGATGTCTGCCCTTTTAGTAGTTGGAGAGTTTCGTCTTTCACATAGTAAGCTACTGAAAGTGGGGTTTTTGGTAACTAATGAACCATCGTCTGGCCTGCCCAAGCTACCGAAACCTGAAAATTATTTTCGTAGAAGAGAAAACTCAAAAGTTATTTCGAGCTTCATTACATAATCCAAACCTATGACACACAACCTCAAATGCATATAAAAATAAAAAGACAAAACTCCTATCACCTAAACAAGCACCTAGTCTATTTTTATTTGGGGATATAATAGGTTCAGTATCTCAAAAAAAAATGATCCCAGGTTTTTCCTCTCTCTTCTAACTGGTGAATGATCAGAAGCTTAATAAAACAATGGTGATACAAGCTACCAGAAGGGTTGAATGTATTTTTCCTGACTTGGTTATACATCTTCTCCAAACTCTTCAGGAAATAAAATGGGAAGTTAAGGGTATGATTGTTGACAAAATGAGCTAGCAACCTAAAATGGCAAACTTTAAAGATAGTGAACTTACCCTCGCAAGTGATTAGGTGGATGATAACAGTCAAAAGATCTAAGTACTCCGGCTTAATCCATTCTCTGTGACAACCTTTGGAACCAACAACGTGTTGAAAATTGGATTTCAGGGCAAATTCGTGATCCTTCCGTGGGAGGAAAAGATGCATGTGCCATTGGGCACCTTCCCTCGGGAGCTTGGTAGCTAATGATATTGACTCTTCTGTCATGGAGATAAACAGGTGGCCAACCCTGGCCGTCTTGCCATCAAAATTTTTAGCGAATAGTAATGAAATCTCATGGTCGTGGCCTTGGAGAAGGAGGAGGAATGGTTCCCAACCTGCTTGTAAGAACACTCCAGGGCAGGCTTTAAACTTAGAAATGCGGAGGAGATCCTGATAGCTACCAGCTTCATAGCGACTTGGCATTATTGACAGGGGACGGGGGAATGCAAATGAATACAAGAGGTGCAAGTATTTGTAGAGGACACAGCTTAGATGGAGAGCGAACATACTGAGGAAAAATTCAGGCGATCAACAGTTTAAACTAAGGTCCGTTTGATTGTTTGAATGATAGTGGACGAGGGCTTAGGCATGCTTGAAATATCGCACATGTCATTCAAAGATCTTAAGTTAAGTACCAACGTGAATCCTGTGGATATGTGTGGTTTGAATAATATTCAACCATGTCCAAAGTAGAGCTTTGGACAGGTTGAATGTAATTCACGTAATGGAAATAGATTACACGTGAGAGATCATGATTCGATTGATATGGTGGCAGATCATACAATAGGATAAGTAAGATCGAATGGCAGTCATATAATGATTCACAATGATGCATAATCCATTCGTTTAATGGAGGCGAGATGGATAAGAGAATGAAGCCATGTGTGAAATCGACATTTGATTGATCCCTGTCATGATTAGCCAATAAAACTTATCAAAAATATTCAAATTTGAACATCTTGGCATATTAAATAAAGCCATTATAGGCTATGGTTTCATTCAACACTCCATTCAGAACATTACTTATTTGCATCATTCAATACGTAATTCAGTCCTTCTTATAGACTTTTCTTTATACAAGATCTTATTTTTGATGCAGACCAAATCTGATTTTGCAGAGAATTTCTGAAGCTGTTAGTGCACAAAAGATGATGTAAACTTTGCTTTTCTGAATCTTTGGTTGCATTCCTTTTTTTTGTTCTTGATTAGATCAATTTCCTTATTCTTTTGCGTTAACCTGAAAACAACTATCATTGTATCATAAATAAATAATTTTTTCATTAAATTCCAGAGAGTAAGAACAATTCTAATCTCCCCCCCCAAACCAAAAATATGGCATGTTCTCAAGCCATAAAAGATAAAATAATCAAAATTAAAAATTTTCAATTGAAAGTCTTACAGATAAATTTTTAAAATATTGTGATAATTTTATAAGAAAATGAAATATTAACTAATAAATGTATATGATTCGGATATGTACATTCATCAAAAAGAATACAACTGTGTTTAAAAGACCATATGAAGAATAGTAGTGTAAGAGATGTGAAAAAAAATGCCATAGGAAAACTAGTCATCCATGATTCATTGTAAATATCTCTTGTCATCCAAAGGATATAGATAAGGTTCACCATAAAATTTGTGAGATCTACTATATTTATGGGTCCCATTTCTAGAATAATCATATCCTAGGTATTGTTTGAATTAGATGACAGGGTCCAAGTCCAACTTACAACCATTATCTAATGACAGTATACATAATCGGACTAAACATGTATTTGTATACTCGGGTTTTTTATGAGTTATGTGAATAGAAATGCATTAACCAAACCTCTTTTACTCGATATTGACTCGCTTCCAGCAGGCCCATTCAGTACCCCGACGGGTTTATCTTGGTACCATGCAAGCATAGCCCCGCTGCCAGTGATCCTATTTAGTACCCCGATGGGTTTACTTGCATTTACCGAGCTTCCTTGTTTAAGATTTTACTTAGCATGGACCCTGCCAGTGAGCCTGTTTAGTACCCCGACGGGTTTTCTTTGTATAATGAGATATATATAATTTTCTATAAGGAAGCCGGTTGGCACTAGAGTGTGCTAAGCCTGTTAAACACATAATTCAAAATTTAGCACAAACCTTATGAGTAACTTTATTTATAATGGCCTAAATCACAGATCATGCCAAAAGATAATAACCTAAAGTTGTTCTTGACTTCTCAATCTATCTTCTTCATAAAAGGTCAGTAATGTTCCCCACAAAATAGAAAATATCACCCATTTTTAGGCTACCTTTTGAAGGTGCTTTAGAGACAAGTTTTGATAAATGAGTCAAGGATGAACTAGCAATCCATAGGTGTAAGATAGATTTTTGTGGAAATAATTAAAGTAGGTCTTTTAAACAACTGTTCTAATGATAAATCAGAAGTGTGCATGCCTGAATAAAATACCATATACAGAATCATAAAAGAAAAGTGGTTATAAATGATATCAAGAATGCTTTATCTTTTCACTAAATTTTTTCAATTTTAGCAGTAAACTAAAGAGAGGGAGAACTATAAATATTTCTTTCTAGATCACTTCCCTTTCTATATAATATCACATGAACTGATTACAAAGATAGGATTCTTGTGATTAAGCTGCAAAACCACTTGTCAGATGATTCAAATTTTATTTAAAACAAAAACATATGTACAAAACAAGTTATGTAAAATTTTCAAATTAATGAAAGGAAAAAGAGTCTTCCTGTTTTATTGACAATACTTTACAAACTGATCATAATAGATTTCCTATAAAAAGACAATCAATTGTTAGAAATGACTCATTATCATTTAAAAAAAAAAAAACATATTTACATATATACAAAAGAAGATAACCCAAAATAATTCAAGGACTAGTAGGAGGAGGAATGACTTCCTCTTCTCCTAGTTCCATTTCCTCTTGCTGTAAGGCATTCTGCACAAAGTCTTGTTTAGATATTGGTTCATGATAAAGTCTAAGTCTATTTCCATTTACAACAAAAAAAACTTGCGAATCATCAATTGTCTTAATTTTAACGGATCCATTATCAAAAGTTGTTACAATTTCATATGGACCCATCCAATGAGTAGTTAATTTACCTTTAAAATTTTTGTATCTTGAATAAAAAAGTAGTGCCCAGTCTCTAGTTTTGAATTTTTTTTGTTTAATGTATCTATCATGTCACTTTTGGCGTTGGTTTTGTATTAAGATTGTGTGTTGAATAGCATCTTTCCTAATCTTGTCTAATTCATTTATCTGCAGGATTCGTTGTCTCTGTGCTTCTTCTAAGTTCATCCATAATTGTGTAGCCATACAAAAGGTTTTGACTTGAAATTCAATGGGTAGAAGAACTTGTTTACCATAAGCGACTTCATAAGGTGTGTGGCCAGTAGTATTTATCCAAGTTATTCTATAAGCCCACAAAGCTTCACGAATCCTATCTGCCCAGTCTTTGTGGTGTAACTGGATAGTTTTAGTCAAGATGGCTTCTAATACTTTGTTGGTCGATTCTACCTAACCGTTGGCTTGCGGGTGATATGGTGAAAATTTACAATGTCTAATACCATATTTTTTAGTAAGATATTTCATTAATTTGGAGGTAAACTGAGATCCTTGATCAGTTACAATTTCCCTAGGTACACCGAATCAGGTAAATATTTCTTCATAAATGAATTCCACCACAGATTTCTCTGTGGCTCGAAATAAAGCTTGGCTTCTACCCATTTGGTGACATAATATGTATAGACTAAGATGTACTTCTTCTTTCGAGACATAGGGGAAATTGGTCCAATGAAATCTAGAGCCCATTTTTCAAATGGCTCAATCATAACTTGGGGTTGTAAAGGCATCTCATCGGATGGTGTAGCTCTACCCATTCTTTGGCAACTGTCACATCCTTTGACATATTTGGCAGCATCTTTGAAGATGCTTGTCCAATAATACCCAGAGTGCAATACTTTGTATTCTATTCTCTTATCAGAAAAATGCCCACCGCAAGGTCCACCATGACATGCATGTAGGATCTCTAGCATCTCATCCTCCCGTACACATCGTCTAATAATAAGGTCAGGACCAGTATGAAAGGGATCATTATCTACCCAAGAATAATTGGAACTTTGGACTATGATCCTACGTTTCTCAGGGGGGGAGAGATGGTTAGGTATCTTTCCAGTCGCTAAATAATTGGCTATGTCTGAAAACCATGGGGTCCAGACAGATATAGCAAACAAATGTTCATCTGGGAAGCTATCATCAACAGGGCTGGCATTATCGTCAATTTGAATTCGAGAAACAAAATCAGCTACTACATTCTCTTTACCGGGACGATCAACAATGGTGATGTTGAATTATTGTAACAAAAGAAGCCACCGAGTCACTCTGCCATTGGTTATGGGTTTATTCATCAAAAACCTGATGGCGGAGTGGTCAGTGTGTATAAAAATCTCATATCCTGTGATATAATGATGAAACTTGTTGAAGGAATAGACTACTGCTAGAAACTCTTTTTCAGTAACAATGTACTTTGATTTTGCAGGAGTCAAATTTTTACCAGAAAAGTAGATGGATTGCGATGTCTTTCCCTCTTTTTGACCTAAAACTGCCCCTATAGCTATGTCAGAGGCATCAGTGGATATATGGAAAGGAAGGGACCAATTTGGGCCCCTAAGTATTGGTGCCACTGATAGCTTGGCCTTTAGAGTCTTGAAGGCTTGTTGAAACAGTTCAGTCCATTGAAATTATGTGTCTTTCATGAGTAGTTTGAACATAGGTGTGTCTATTTTAGTGAAATTTTCAATGAAACGTCTATAATAGCCGACATGGCCAAGAAAACTTCTTACTTCCTTCGGAGTTTTTGGAGGAGGAAGATTAACAATTATTTCAATCTTGGCGAGATCTACCTTGATACCTTGAAGAGAGACATGATGTCCCAAAACTATGCCTTCAGTCAGTAGCATTTTACATTTCTCATGACTAAGAGCTAAGTTCATTTCTTGGCACTAAATAAGAACCGTTTCAAGGTTATCAAGGGATTCCTGGAAGGTGTTACCATAAACCGTAAAATCATCCATATAAACTTCTACACAATCGTGTATGCGGTTAGGAAAGATTCCTAGAACTGCACACTGGAAAGTAGCAGGTGCATTACATACGCCAAATGGTAACACTCGGCAGGCATACGTCCCCCAAGAGAAAGTGAAGGTTGTCTTTTCTTGATCCTCAGGGGCTATCAATAATTGATTGTATCCACTATACCCATCAAGGAATGAGAAATATTGTTTCCCTGATAAGGTGTCTAACACCTGATCGATGAAAGGTAAAGGGAAGTAGTCCTTAAGAGTGGCCTTGTTCAGTTCTCGAAAGTCACATATATGCCATTTCCCTGTGAATTTCTTTGGAACTACCACCAGAGGAGAAACCCATTTACTGTTGGAAATTGGGTAAATGAATCCAACGTAAAGGAGTTTTTGTAATTCATCCTTTACTATATCCTTTAGTGCTGGGTTCATTCTTCTTTGGGGCTACCTAATAGGAGGTATGTTCGAGTCTATGTAAATGTGATGGATACAGGTGTCTGGGTGTATACCTTTCCTATTGGTATACTCCCATGCAAATGATCCAGTTTGTCTCTTGTGAACTTTTAGTAATATTTTTTGCTAACTCTCATCTAAACCTGCGTTTATATGCAGAAATTTGTCGGTACTAACCTCACATGGTATGGTATATGATCCTAGGTGTTCTTCGATTGCGAAGGCAGATGGTGTACTTGTGAATGTTGAGAGGCTCATGTTTTCTTGGAATTCGTCTCCAAAGATCTGGTCAAATTGGGAAAAAGATTGAGGAAAATCTACACATGTTGTGGAAGAGATAAATTGGTTCAACACATTCTCAGTATGAAAGGGATCATTATCTACCCAAGAATAATTGGAACTTTGGACTATGATCCTACGTTTCTCAAGTGGGGAGAGATGGTTAGGTAGCTTTCCAGTCGCTAAATAATTGGATATGTCTGCAAACCATGGGGTCCAGACAGATATAGCGAACAAATGTTCATCTGGGAAGCTATCATCGACAGGGCTGGCATTATCGTCAATTTGAATTCGAGAAACAAAATCAACTACTACATTCTCTTTACTGGGACGATCAACAATGGTGATGTTGAATTATTGTAACAAAAGAAGCCACCGAGTCACTCTGCCATTGGTGATGGGTTTATTCATCAAAAACCTGGTGGCGGAGTGGTTAGTGTGTATAAAAATCTCATATCCTGTGATATAATGACGAAACTTGTTGAAGGAATAAACTACTGCTAGAAACTCTTTTTCAGTAACAATGTACTTTGATTTCGCAGGAGTCAAATTTTTACTAGAAAAGTAGATGGATTGCGATGTCTTTCCCTCTTTTTGACCTAAAACTTCCCCTATAGCTATGTTGGAGGCATCAATGGATATATGGAAAGGAAGGGACCAATTTGGGCCCCTAAGTATTGGTGCCACTGATAACTTAGCCTTCAGAGTCTTGAAGGCTTGTTAAAACAGTTCAGTCCATTGAAATTATGTGTCTTTCATGAGTAGTTTGAACATAGGTGTGGCTATTTTAGTGAAATTTTCAATGAAACGTCTATAATAGCCGGCATGGCCAAGAAAACTTCTTACTTCCTTCGGAGTTTTTGGAGGAGGAAGATTAACAATTATTTCGATCGTGGCGGGATCTACCTTGATATCTTGAAGAGAGACATGATGTCCCAAAACTATGCCTTCAGTCAGTAGCATTTTACATTTCTCATGACTAAGAGCTCAGTTCGTTTCTTGGCACCGAATAAGAACCGTTTTGAGGTTATCAAGGGATTCCTAGAAGGTGTTACCATAAACCGTAAAATCATCCATATAAACTTCTACACAATCGTGTATGAGGTTAGCAAAGATTCCTAGAACTGCACGCTGGAAAGTAGCAGGTGCATTACACAGGCCAAATGGTAACACTTGGTAGGCATACATCCCCCAAGAGAAAGTGAAGGTTGTCTTTTCTTGATCCTTAGGGGCTATCAATAATTGATTGTATCCACTATACCCATCAAGGAATGAGAAATATTGTTTCCCTGATAAGGTGTTTAACACCTGATCGATGAAAGGTAAAGGGAAGTAGTCCTTAAGAGTGGCCTTGTTCAGTTCTCGAAAGTAAACACATATACACCATTTCCCTATGACTTTCTTAGGAACTACCACCAGAGGAGAAACCCATTTACTGTTGGAAATTGGGTAAATGAATCCAGCGTTAAGGAGTTTTTGTAATTCATCCTTTACTATATCCTTTAGTGCTGGGTTCATTCTTCTTTGGGGCTACCTAACAGGAGGTATGTTCAAGTCTGTGTAAATGTGATGGATACAGGTGTCTGGGTGTATACCTTTCATATCAGTATACTCCCATGCAAATGATCCAGTTTGTCTCTTGAGAACTTTTAGTAATATTTTTTGCTGACTCTTATCTAAACCTGCGTTTATATGCAGAAATTTGTCGGTACTAACCTCACATGGTATGGTATAGGATCCTAGGTGTTCTTCAATTGTGAAGACACAGGGTGTACTTGTGAATGTTGAGAGGCTCATGTTTTCTTGGAATTCGTCTCCAAAGATCTGGTCAAATTGGGAAAAAGATTGAGGAAAATCTACACATGTTGTGGAAGAGATAAATTGGTTCAACACGTTCTCGGTATTTTGCTCTTGAAGTGGTCGCGAAAAATCACTAACCAGGGAAAGTTCTTCCAAGTTCTCATCTCCGAAAGGGCAATCTAAGCAAAAGAGGTTTTCAGCTATTGGTTAAGCTGGTGGGTATAAGGCTAGTTTTCTTGTAGATAACCCATCAGAGAGATAATCATCTCTCCATCCCTACATCCTTTAAATGCATTGGTAGTAGCCAACCAAGGTCTTCTCAAAATAATGGGGTGACCTTTGGAAGGGTCTTTTGATTCAATGACCATGAAGTCCACGGGATATTCCCATGAGGCTACTGATACAATGATTTCATCTAAAATCCCAGTAGGTTGAACCATAGTACGATTTTATAATTCTAGCATTGTTGGGGTAGGGTGGAGGAATGGTCCTAAATTGAGAATTTCTAAGACTGTGGTAGTCATCAAATTGATAGTAGCCCCTAGATCAATAAGTGTGTTTCCTATGGTGGTGTTATTAATGATAATAGTCACCACAAGGTTTCCTAGGTTTGAATACTTTGGTATTCTAGGTTGGTTTGCTATGCAATCTGAAATTTCTCCTATTACATGAATCGTTGGAGGGTCTTTTTGTTTCCTCCCTGGTCTCTTAATATAGATTTCCTTTATTACCTTACTATATATTGGGATATCCTTAATGGCTTGTAACAAAGGGATCTTAATGAAAATATTTTTCAATTCGTTAATGATATCGCACCCTGGATAAGTCACAGGTTTTTCTATTACTAGACTCTATGGATATGGAGGTGATTTTTCCCTTGGAATTACTTCTTTGTGTGAAGGGTTGTGTGTTGAAGATTTAGAAATAACCACATCTTCAAGAATGGCATCATTCAAAACTTCACTAGGTATGTCTTCTTCATTCTCTTCTTGAATAACAACTGATGACTTAGGCTTATCTTGCAAAAATATTCTAGACTATAGTTATATCTCATGTATTGGTGCGGTCGAAATGACATATGATGGAATAGGTAACAACCCAATGCTGTTAAGAGCTTGGGTTGTTCTGTTGTTAGGATTTGGTATCGGTTGTGCAAGTAATATTGTGGGTCTTGGAGGATTCATGTTTTGGAAATGGTGAGGTTGATTCGGGATAGGGGGTAGTGAAGGAGGTACAAATCTAGGCAGAAGTTGCTATATATTAGGTGGGTAAGGATAGTTAGGCATAGGAGGAGTTGTTTGAGCATAAGCTTTCCCTCTCCATCCATGTGGCCATTGTTGTTGTTGAGCATTCCGAGGAGGGTACTGCGGTGGCCAATTTTGCCACCGTGAAGTGTTCCATTGTTGAGGAGGCTGATAAGGATAGTAATAAGATGGAATTTGTGATGAGTCTTGGTACGATGGTTGATCTCTAGGTTGACAGGGCCTCTTAGGTATTTCACCAAAATTTCCACTCTTGTATACAGCTTGTAATCCAGGCAATGATGGACAATCATTGGTTGGATGTTCTTTGGTACATAGGTGATAGACTAAAACATTATTTAATGGACATTCTCGTTGAGGATGTTTAGTTCTATACCTGGGATAGAAAACACTCATTGCTGCATGCTCTTCATCTTGTCTCTCTTTAGCTTGTAGTGCATCTAGTTGAGAACCCAGGGCTCCTAAGATATATGTTTTGAAATTTTCCAATAGGTTTCCCAAATCTAACCTTGTAACTCCACCAGGACCAGATGTGTTTCCTTTCAGATTCCTAGCATAAGATTCTTGAAAGTGTCTTCCACCTTTCCCTCTACTCCTAGAGTAATTCCTACATAGTTCACAAATATCTGCAAAAGACTTATGACAAATGTCTCCCGCTGCCATGAGATTAAGGTTATCTAAGAATTCTTCTGAGATTCCCTTGAGGAAGAGTGTTCTTACTACGTCTTCTCGAAGATCACTATACTTGGATTTGTGTAACACATAGTTAAATCTCTCGAGATAGTCTTCTAAGCTCTCATCTTTGAGTTGTTGAATCTTAAAAATATCATTGCGGGAGTCCTTAGGTCTACAGTAATCCTAATATTTTCGAAGAAATGCATTCTTCATGTCTTCCCAAGTTCTAATACTAGATTCTCCTAATCCCATGAACCATCGAAGAGAAGAATCTTTTAATGTGGCAGGAAATAGTTTTAGCTTTTGGCCATCTTGTAGGTAATTATAACTCCTACACAAAATATCAAACTCGAACAAAAGTGTGTCTGGATCCTCTTCCCACAAAAGGTTGGTAGTGAAGAGGGAGGGATGTTTTTCATAGTTACATCTTGTGTAGTGTCTAGGATAGGGAACCCGAAGTTACCTTTAGTTCTAAATTCTCCATCTTATTTATCTTGTCGGACATGATCTTCATTTTCACCCCCCATGAAGATTCTATTGCTAAAGAGAGAAAATCTAGGTGGCTTCTTTCTTGGTGAATATGGGATGTCCCAACGTTTTGTTTCAGGATGCGTATTCTTCTTTTTAGGAGGGAAATTACCAGCTACACGGGAGTCCAGATTTGTAGGTCCTACTGTTGTTATATCAATATGTGAGATAACTATGTTCATAGAACTCCCAAAATGAGCATCTACTTGTGCAGGATCGACAAAATCTACTAAGTCTTGACCACCTACTATTGAAAAAGTAGTGTCTTTGGGTTTGTGGACTAATGGAGAGTTAAGAGGTCCTAAGGTTTTATCCTTTTGGGTTTCCTCTTGTCTAAGTTCGGTCTCAATATGAGTTTGAGGTTCTTCTAGTGGAATTTCTTTATGAACAGACGGTTCTGATGACCCTATCTTTTCCCCTAATTGATTTCCAGAAAGGATTTCCTTTTCTTTCCAAGTAGGACTATCCCCTTTAGGTGTCTTCCGATACCTCTCTGTTGAGTTAGTATTTGGGGTGGCATGCCCCCCATATAGGTTAGCAGGAATTCTAGTAGGGATTTTAGTAAAAGAACTAGTTTTAATAAATCTACCTTATGAATCTCTAGACCTATTCATGTAAACAAATTATAACTGAAACAAATTCTAATTGCATAACTACTACTGCTAGGTTTTGGGGATGCCTGTTATAAAAGATGCGTAGGTTCTAACCTCTCATCTTAACCCTCACCCGCCACTAGCCTATTTTCAAAGAATATAACTAAACTTCAAAAAGAGAGTTCAACCTATCTATGACTGAATTCTACCTATTTTCTACAACTCCCCGGCAACGACGCCAAAATGTTGGGTGTGTGAGCTATCTCAAAGAAAACATCTAATATTTAATTATCGACCGGGGTTGGTAATCTTAGAGTTGAGGCAAAATATATGATAAGGTAGAATGGCCCCTAATATTTCGGCTTGTCAGAACTTAAAAATATTTAATAAAGAAAAAATCGAAAGATCTTTCAAAATGAAAAACTGAGTCAAACTTCAGGAAAATAGTAAAAGGAATTAAATCAAACTTAGTTAAACATATAAAGTAGAATAGTATCAAATCATGCTACTCTTTATAATTGAAAAATGGAAACTATATGATTTCAAATTCTAATCTAAGAATTAGAAAAACAATTGTAAATAAACTAAAGGCCTATATATGAAATGGATTAATTTAATGATAAATTAGAAAGCTGTGATAATCAAAACAAATTACAAACTATTTAAATCATTTCAACTAATTCCAAAGAAAGATCTATTCCCACGTAACAAGAACTGGAGTGAATGTGTCGTAATGGCTTTCAAACGTAATAGAAAAACTAAATGGAAGTAAATCTAATCTGACTTCAACGAAAAGATGTAAACTATAGAAAGACAAATTACAGTTAACTTTAAACATTCTTATCTATTGATTATCCATGAGCAGAATAATAATATAAAACTAATGGAAACTAAAAGCAAGATAAAGATATTTACTTCTGAACTTGATTTGGAATCAAGTAGAAAACTTGATAAAGATACTAATTTAGAAGCAAGTAGAAAACTTGATAAAGATATTAATTTCTGAATCCAAATCCTATTCCATGAACATCTTCATTATTTATCGAAATGAGAGACTAATTCTAATCTAAATGAAAGAAATTATCAAAACTAGAATACTTGAGAAATGGAACTATTAACTTTATTCCAACTAAATCTTAAGAACGTGGAGTAAACTAGATTAGGAATAAGACTGATAAGTTCTGAAACAACAATATGTTAGTAAAATAAATACGAAAGACATAATTTAAAAGACAGTTAAAACAAACTAGGAATGATAACAAGATTTGAATTAAAATGTTATGAAATGTAAAACAAAGGCCTAAATATGATTAAGAATACTAATTAAAAGCAGGAAAGATTACAGTAAAGAAAACTAAAGAATTGAATTCAAACTAACATAAAACAGTACAAAAAGAGTAAAAGTCCGAACGACGATCCGAATGCCAGTCCGAATGGACGAAAAATGAGTTGAACTAAGGAAAAGAGTAGTTTTGATGATCTTGACATCAGTTGGTGAATGCAGATGAACCTACAATGCAAATAATTAGTGAGAAGACTTGTTGAGAAGCTAAAGTAATAGAAAGAGACCTATTCTAATCATGGTTAGAGGGATAAACTCTTCCTATTCTATACTAAAGCAAGATTGAGATGAAAGAAGAGAACTAAGCTACAACTATAGAAGAGAATCTAACTAAACTAATTCTAACTATTAACAGAGCTTAAAAATAGAGGCTAACTAAGTTCTATTTAATGGTAGAAAATAAACTAGCTAATTATAGAATACTGGAATTAAACTATCAAAACTATACTGTTGGTCGACCATTTACTAATCCTGTAAACATAAACTATTAGCAGCACAATATAAATTACAGAAAAGAAAGAAATAACATGTACATAAAAATGAATTACTTACATATACAGGAAAATAAACTAACTAATTACAGAAAGAAAAAAAATACAAAAAACAAAGAAAAAACCTCTAGTTGATGAGGGGCCCTTCCCAACAATCAGAGATGGAAAACGAAACTGGTTTAGCTACTCAGAATATAAACAAACTGGAACTTCCATTAACTTGAGAAAATTACAAATTGTTTGCTATCTGCTTGCAAATCCTACGAACTATCTGTGGTCTTCTCCAACTATAAGCTAACTAGACTAACTTTGTTTCTATCTACAAGCGTCTATTTATACATTTTACAATGGATGAGAGGGTCAACAGAGTCGACCTCTTTAATAATAGAGGTGTTTAATGAATAAATGGCTGCTTTGAATGGTGCATGACAGTGTAGGGAGTATACACCAAGCTTAACGGAGTTGATTCCTTCACGAGGAAGCTGCAACGTTGGTTTTCCTTGGACATGGGCAGAGAGGTACCATGCTAGTGAGCTGAATGAATGGAGGAGAGGTTGTTGGAGCACTGTTGTAGCAAGGCATTGTGCTGGCAGGATAAACATGTGCGACCTGGACTCCTTCCAGAATAATGGCGTGAACAGGTAACGTGATTCCAGGCTGAAAGCGAGTTTGAATCGGCATGTTGGAGTGTTGATGTGGATGTGGGATGTGTTGTCGAACTTGGCGAGCCCGGAGATGGATCTTCTAGAGAAACGGTTCATTAACCATGCCCATTGCATGGAAAACAGAACCCACGTGCCCTTTTCTGCATTTAACGGTATGGGATATGCCAACTGTGGATTTCAGGGGCTGAACGTGAGGCTGAATGACGAGCTGAATGCAGTTGAGCTCAACATCATAAGCACGCGGTCTGAATGAAGGGTCATTTGAAAAACGCAGCTTGTTAATCAAATCTTAAATACCATGCATGACTGGAAATGTAACTTTAATCATTAATAAATCGTAATATAATAAGATTTGACCAAAATTTATATGATAAAGAAATGCATGCATACCTGGTCTGTTTGATGAGCTGAAGGGCTAAAAGAATAACTTATTATATCGAAAATAGTAAAATAAACGTCATTCAGAGCAGATTTAATGATAAAAAATGGTGACAAAATGGACACCAACAAGGATGTTGAAGTTGTGATGACCACCTTGAATGGTCTCCCCAGAGATTGGGAACCATTTTTTTTGTGGCATGTGCTAGAAATAAACTGATCTAGTTCATACAACTATGGGAAGAGTGTATGCAAGAAGAAGATATAATAATGGTAAGAGAGGAGAAACTAAATGACAATGAAGGTCAACCTTTGGTAACTCATGCCAAAGGTGGAAGGAAAAGGAAGAACGATATACGTTCTCGTGAGGACTCTCTAAGAATATCTCAAATACCTCAAAAGAGAAAAAATTGTAAGAGATACCTATCTTTAGTTGAATGTTACTCCTGTCACAAAACAAGACACATTGCGAGATATTGTCCACTCAAATCTAGACATCATAAGAAGAAGAAAAAGAGATTTCATGCTCATGCAACAGAAGACAATGAGTATGATGAAGAAGTCAAAACTAGAGAAGATGAAGAATCCAATGAAGAATATGTTCTAATATCATCCCTCGTCGATTCAGTATCTCATGGAAGTGATACTTGGCTAGTAGATAGTGGAGCTTCAAAACATATGACGGGATACAAAGAATCCCTCTCACATCTCATATAGAAGGAATATCCACACAAGGTAAAGATTGGAGATGATTATCAATATCCCATCAAAGGAATGGGAGAAGCCTCTTACAAATTGGACTCTAGAAATTTTATGAACATGAAGGATGTAATTTATGTACTAATTTTGAAGAATAACCTTCTATCTATTTCAGCATTAGATAAGAAAGGTCTCCGAATTGCATTTATAGATGGTGAAGTTCTTATGTGGCCAAAGGGGAAGACTATCAGTGATGTAGTAGTCATTGGAGTAGAAGAAGGAGGAATTTACAAACTGAAGGGTCATGCAGATACAACACTGATGACCAGTACCATGAGCCCTTGTGATCTATGGAATACAATACTAGATCATGTACACTACAAAGCCTTACCAATAGTAAGTAAGGTGGTTACTAGACTACTAGAAATACAGGTTGATCATGAAGGAGTATGCAAAGGATGTTCTCAAGGAAAGAGTATGAAGACTCCATTTCCAATCAACAACAACAAAGTGAAAGGTATTCTTGATATTATTCACTTGGACATTTTTGGACCTATGTCCACCACTTCACTAAGAAGGTATGTTTGCTATGCTTCTTTTATTGATGATTACTCCCACAAAACATGGATTTATTTTCTGAAGAATAGGAATGATGTCTTTGAAAATTTTAAAGAGTTCAAGGCTCTTGTAGAAAACCTCTCTAAAAAGAAGATGAATATACTAAGGACAGATAATGGAGGGGAATACACTTCAGGCGATTTCAAATATTTCTGTAAACAATCGGGGATTAAGAGGGACCTTACTATTCCCTATAATCCACAACAGAATGGTGTAGTTGAAAGGAATAATAGAACCATCATGGAAGTGGTGAATGCCATGATACATGATCAATACTTACCCATGCATCTATGGGAAGAAGCATCCATAACTGGAGTATATGTACAGAACATAATCTCTCACAGTGCTCTTGGAAACAAGACCCTAGAAGAGATGTTTACAGGTATGAATCCTAAAGTTAGTCATCTAACGATATTTGGATGTCTAGTATTTATCCACATTCCAAAAGATAAGAGATCGAAGTTGGAACCTTCATAAAAGAAGGGAATATTTGTGGGCTATAGTGAGCAATCAAAGGCCTACCATATCTACATCCCGAGATTCCTCCATATTGAACTCAGCCAATATGTTACATTTGATGAAGACACAAATTTCAAAAAATCCAAGAATACTCATGAGGATGAAGAGGAGCATGAAGCTCCTAGAATTACAGAAACAAACAATGTACCAGAAATAAATGTTGAAGAAGAACCTATTCCAGAGGATCATGACATGGAAGAACCTCAGAGACCCAAGGAGACACCTCATGAGGATATTTCAAGTAAGAGAAGACCAGCTTGGGAACGAGAATTAATACAACATGCAGGAAGGTATGGTGCCCCCAAAGGAACCAATAGAGAGAGATAGAAACCAAGGCCATACTCCAATTATGTATCCTTGATGTGTAACATTGTTGAAGAAGAACCAACATGTTTTGAATATGCATCAAAGAAGGAATGGATGGATGCTATGAATGAAGAATACCATTCAATAATCAAGAATGATGTTTGGGATGTGGTACCAAGACCAAAGGACAAGTCAGTTGTTTCATCAAGGTGGATCTCCAAAACAAAACACTCAGTAGACGAAAGCATTGAAAATTACAAGGCAATATTTGTAGCTCAGGGGTTATTTGAGAAGCAATGAATTGAGTATGAGGAGACCTTTGCTCATGTGTCCATATATACTTCAATTAGAACCATTCTTTCCTTGGAAGCCAAGATGAAATGAAAGTTACATCAGATGGATGTAAATACAACGTTCTTGAATGGGAAGACAAAAGAAGAAGTATATATCAAGAAGCTAGAAGGATTTGAAACAGAACATAGAAAGTCACACGTATGCAAACTGAAGAAAGCATTGAGCAAGTTGAAGCAAGCACCCAGAGAATGGTATGGAAGAATTTATAGCTTCCTAATGAGATTGGGATTTACCAAGAGTAAAGCAGATTTTAATCTTTGTTATAATATTATGGATGATGAACCTATGATACTACTATTGTATGTAGATGATTTGTTCCTGACAGGAGAAGACAAGCCCATCACTGAATGTAAGAGAAGGCTCATAGAAAAATTTGAGATGAAATACCTTGGTATGATGCATTACTTTCTAGGTCTTGAAGAATGGCATTTTCCAGATGGGATTTCCTAGGTCAAGGAAAATACATAGTTGAGATCCAGAAGAGATTTGTGATGATGGATTGTAAGTCCATGACTACTCCGATGGTGACAAAATTGAAGCTCCTAAACGATGTTGTTGGTCACCCTATATGCTACTTAATTACAACTAACACATAGGATGCTCAATATAAATTGTCAAACCCAGGAAGGTTTTTTTATTTCATTGGAAATAAGCATAATCTATGCATAAACATCTCTAGCAGTTGATTGAATAAATAAATATGATAATCCTACCTATCTGCTCAGCCAAACTCATTCCATAAAGAAAACTAATCTAACTCATACATCTAGGAATTCAAAGTGCAACTACCTTCCTACAGAAATCAACCTAGTAGTTACTGATCTAAGAATGAAATTGAACTAGATTACTTTTGCAAGAAGTTAAATCCTATAATTACCAAACTATAGTATTCAATATTTACCAAAATGATCCATCTAGTAGCTACTGTTACTCAACCATAATTTTCCTAATCTATGAATTCAATTAAAGATACAACAACAACCAGAATTAAGAAATAAGCATGAGCTATAAATTGATAACCATTAGAAATCCTAGAAAGCATAAATGACTGAAAGGAATTGGAGCTGAGCTTGGCTGTAACAACTATTGAACACACATGCATTAATCAAACTAACCTACACAGTCGACTGTCACACCATGCAGTTGCAGCTATTCATAATGAAAAGAATAAACTACCAATAAAGAATGCAATCATAAACTCTCTGTTGCAGCTATCAGAAATACACCTAATGCAATCCCACAACACACAACAGGAAATGAATAAATATAACTACCTACTTAACTTGGAAATCTCTGTGAGAAGGTGGGCCTTGGCCTTCTAACAAAGATGCCGTGAACTACCACAAATTAAGACACAGAAATGGAAGTAACTCTGCTCTTCATTAAATATGGTAATTCACAGTCTCAGTTCTCCGTTACAGCCCATACAAAATGATAATTATCCAACCCCAGACTTTGAAAGCCTTCCCGAATTTATACATGAGGAATACAGTTCATGATCCCCTAATTTCATGCAGCAATGAAGATCTACGATCTTCATGCTGCAGAGTTACAGCTAAACTGTTATAGCCATAATGAATAAGGCCGTTAATCATGAAGGATGTTGTTACACTAGCAGTCAATGGATCAATGGTTCAACCAATCGGGAGGCGTCATGTCTATTGCAGCTATGCTTTGTTTTAGAGACCTATTACAGTTTCACGTGGAGAGATGCACTATCCCTTAAAAATATGAGGAATCAAGTTAGAAGAGTAACAGTTGGCACCACATATGATTCTTTCCCAAGGCATTGCGACTGATACACCTATGCTTTGGTCTTAACTTAATAAAATCAACACAAGTTAGCATAAATCAAAGGATAGAATTCATAACCATAACAATCTTAGGCATTTAATTAAATGAAACAATAATGATGTATACCTTGTCAGGACTGCTGATTAATCTGGAAAGAGGCATGTAAATGGTTTATGAAAGTAGGGTGTAATAAGGCAAAATGATGTAATAGGTATGGTAAAAAAGGGGCATTTCCAGGGTCCAACATGTCCCCCCAACTATCCATTTGCACGTCCTCATGCAACAACCTCCACTAGTCCTAATCTGAGTCCAAGATGTATTTGTGAATACTGGTGAGACTGTAGGCGAGTTCTGGCGGTTCCCCATAAGGCACAAATCCATAGCAGGCTGTCCATCTCTCCCAACACAGCTTTTCTTCTTCCTTAGTCAAAACATAGATGTTCCTGTAAGGACTCACAGGCATCCATATGAGGGGAAATATGAATCTCAATCCAATCCACCAAGGTCCATATGTTTTCATGCACTGCACATACCCAGGAACCCTTGTCAAGGCTTTCTTAAAATTCTCAAAGTAGTATGGATCCCCTTCCCTCAGAGATGAAGAAGGATATAGCCATCTGTATTCACTACCTTCCAGAGCACACTGTTGCATATTAAAAATCATCGGGACATAGGTAGTGACGATTTTATCTCACAAAATTTCAAAGTATTGGGCAATTGCAGGAACCCTGAGAGATCCAGCATGATTTGATATGAGTCCTCTTGGATCCTGAGGTTCATTCCTAATCCAGAGAGTAGAATTATCTTCATTCTTTGTGATGGTTTGTAAATCATTTCGCCATTTCACATGGTTGATGACAAAAGAAGCAAATTCCCTCAGCTGAACATCCCCCAAACAAGGCACAAGGTTAGAGGGAGAGTCAATGTAACAATCCCTATCATGTAAATATAACTCACATAACAAATGTTGATCCTCAAAATCACTTCCCAGAAAAGTTTCTAGAAACTGGGCAGCTATTGCTAGATCAAATGATCTTCCTTCCTTCAAGGCCCTCAATTTAAATAAAGTTGTTTGCTTGTGAAGAAAGACGGGGTAAGAGGGGGATGGAACCCTGCAACTCAATAACTCTAGGGAAAGAGTATACATTTGGTCTTTTTCTTGTTGCAGGGTCTTAAGTTTCTCGAATTCTTCCAACCTTTTTTGAAATTTTTCCCAATGAACTTTCTGGAAGAATAACTCCTCAGCCCACTTTTCTCTCAACTCCCTGATGATATTTCTATGTTCATGGAGAGAAATCATCCTTGTCCTGCACTTAGCAATGTATTTCTGCCATTTATATAACTCAATATTTAGCTAGAGAATCTTCTTTTCTAACCATTGAATTCTCCCATTCTCCACATCCTTTTCATCATCAGAATCTAAATAAATGATGCCTTAAGAAGGTAGCATTCTTACCTCATCACCAGATGTTCCAGCTTTCACTTTGTGGATTGGTGGTGTAGCATCCTCATCTTCCATTGGTACTGGAGAGACTTCTGTTTGTATTGAAACCTCAGCAATTAATTCTAGGACTATTGGTTCTTGTGTGATAGCATCCTTTCTCTCCATTTCAACCTCTTCCTCCTCGGTTTACATTGCAACCTCATCAAACATTTTTTAAGATGCTAGTTCTTATGTGACAGCATCCTTTCTCTCCATTTCAACCTCTTCCTCCTCGATTTGAGTTGCAACCTCGACAGCCATTTTTGAAGATGCTGGTTCTTGTGTAACAACATTTTCTTCTTGGATTTTACCTTCAACAATTTCAGTCTGAGTTGCAACTTCAACAAGTATTTCCAAGGGCATTGGTTCTTATGTGACAACGTCATTTTCCTTCATTTCTCCAAGTTGCTAAGAAGGTTCTTGGGCTACCTCCATGTCTGCTAAGCAATGAGATTGTTTCATGAGTAATTTTGTATCTCCTGTTGGCTGAGTTTGCATATCTTCTTCTTCCTGCTTTATTTGTTTAGGTATTTGTGCAACAAGGTCCACTAATATGACTTTATTCCCTACCAATTTATATATGTCTCCACATTCTAGGCATATTACTTTTCCCGACTCTTCATGGATCAAGTCGGGGAATGAACTTTCCAATTGTTCTGCAGTTTCCACCAATATATCCAGACTCCTCTTTGCTTGTTTCCTGCTTATTTCCTTCCATTTCTCCATTTCAACTGGAAGTATTTTCACTTCTTCCCTTAACAGTTCATTTTCATACAGGAGATTTTCAATCTGGGGTTCATCCACAGTAGGTTCCATTGTGTCAGTAGGTGGTTTGGGATCTAAGATGGGGGTTTCTATGCTTTCCCCTACTACACATGCTGCTTCTGCTAAAGGTACCTCAAAATTTTCCCCAATTTCTTCTGCTGTCTTAGCTGAGTGTAATTCAATATTTGCCCCAATTTCTCCTACTGTCTCAGCTGCTGCCATAGATTGGGTCCTTCTTCTCTTCACCCTTTCTTATGGCTGATTAACATTGCTTGTTGCTGTTGTTGTAGAATCTTTGGGTCTCCTCTTCCTTTTTTAAGTAGCTTCCTAGCCCTTATTCCCAGTCCTTTTTATTTTCTTCTGTGACATAGAGGTTTCCAAATTTCCAGAGGGAAAATCGAATTCCTCCTCTTCCACAATAGTTCCCTTGATTTCTGGGGAGGATGCAATATCCAACACCTCTTTGCTTTCCTCTGCTACACCTTCCTAGTACTCTCCTTCTTGTATTTCCACTTTCGCAGTTGCAGCTTCAACTATCACAGCTTCAATAACTGCTCCAGCTTCAGCTTCTTCTACTACAGCTGCTAATGATGCCATTTCTGCTGCTTCAGCTGCCACCCTTACTGCAATTTTAATAGGGTTTGTTTCTTCCCTTGTAGCATTGGCTGTTACTACATTTTATGATGTTGATGCCTCATCTTCCCTGACTTCCATCACTATTTCCTCAATGACAGGGTTCGCTGCTGTCGCAGCTTCCCCTATATTTTGGTTTTCAGATACCCCATCTATACCAGGGTCCGTTGTTGTCATAGCTTCCCCTATGTCTACTTCTCCTTCCATTTCATTTGGGTTTCCATCCTTCCCCCAACTGTATTTGAGGAGCTTTGGTCCTCTTCTTCCTCTGCCATACCCCCCAATTCCAATGCAGGTTCTCTAATTACCCCAGCTCCCGCAAGAAATTGAGCCCAGGTTAAATTTTGATGTACAATGGCCAGTTCTTCATCAGACGAGTCTAGATTGTTTGAATATTCCAATCCCACTTGGGCCTCTTTCATGTTAATTTTTCAGAATTTACTTCAATCTGATCTAAGATCTTAATTGAGAGAACAACATGTACAACATATCAATCATGAACACAATAATGCAAGCACACAATAGACACAGAGTTTACTTGGGGAAAACCATAAAGGTGAAAAACCCCAATAACTTCCTCAGAGATAGATAAAGCAATAATACAACCCAAGCATAAGAGATAGACTCCTAGCAGCAGCTTCCTCCTCCTCCACAAGTGTGCCACTCTCTCATGAATGCATGAGTGAGAAGTGAGTGATCAAATAGAGTGCCTCCGGCACTCTATTTATACTTGACTTGACTTGCCTAATAACCTTTACTAGGTCGGCCTTAACTTAACCACATAACATAATGTTGATTGGGACGACCCCCAATAGGGTGGTCTAATAATCCTTCGACCCACATGGCCGACCCCCAATAGGGTGGTCTAATAACCCTTTGACCCACATGACTTATACAGGGCCGACCCCAACAAGGTGGTCTAATAACCCATCAAGTATAAGTTACGACACTTACAATATAAATGATGACACTTCTGTAGAGAGGAATAATAACATCTCTATAGGAATACAAAAACTTCCATATGGAGGAATAATAACATCTCTATAGGAATACAATATACATATATGAAATACATTCCGAAGTTACATATACATCAACACTCCCTCTTAACTAAGAAGGTATTTCTCGACACAGGTCTTCTAGCACAATTCTTCTTCTTTGGATCATCATCATCGATGCATCGTCATCATCACTACTGCTTCTATCTCAATCAATCTCTAAATCTACTCATCATAGGAAGTTCTATAGAGCCAGTCCTTTTTCATACTGGATGTAGGTGCACCACCTGTAGGTCTTCATCATCACTGGCCATACTGTGGAAACCTGAGGACTTATTACGTGCGTCACAAAACCTGGCGGTAGCATCACAGGTTGTTACGAGCACACAGCTCTACCTGTCGGATCTCCCAGGAGCACATTACATGTGACCCATCACAAAACCTAGTTGAAGCATCCTAGGCTATTACAAGCACACAACTCTACCTATCGGATCTCCCAGGAGCACAATACATGTGGTCCACCACAAAACCTGGATGAAGCATCTGAGGCCTTTTTCATCCTATCCAGATCTCCCAGGAGAAAATTACATGTGGTCATGGAAAAACCTGGCTGAAGCATCTGAGGCCTTTTTCATCCTATCCAGATCTCCCAGGAAAAAATTACATGCCATAGGAAAAAACCTCGAAAGAGAATCCCAGGATGTTATGGGTACACAACTCTGACCTGAAGGATCTCCCAGGGTGCTATTATATGTGCTCCTAGAGTAATGTCTTTAAAGAGCATCCCAGGATGTTACGGGTACACAACTCTGACCTATAGGATCTCCCAGACATGCTCATCTGCACAACCTGTCACGACCACAGAGTATCAACCTGATAATCTCCATACATCATCCCGATGTATACATGATCATCCTAATCATCATCAATGCATTGTCCTGATGCATGTCAACTGGAGAAGCTCGTCATCCATGATCATCCTGATCATACAATGCATCTACATGATGCATACCAAGTATCTACCTGATACATATCAACATATACAATGTATCTACCTGATACATACATAGATACATGATCCACACAATGTATCCATCAGCATACATGATCTACCTGATCATACAGAGATACATGATCCACATGATGTATTCATTAACATACATGATCTACCTGATCATATCCAGCATCCAACATGATGCGTACATACATAAATGATCCAACTAATCATATCCAGCATCCAACATGATGCATATATACATAAATGATCCAACTGATCATACGAAGCAAAAACTAGAACATCATCCTGATGCTCATCATCCATGATCCTCCTAATCATCATAGCATCGTCCTCTTCAGATCATCTCATCATCCACGAAGCATATCCCAAATGCACATCATCCAGCACTTACACCACCGACATGGGAGAACACATCTACCACCATTCGGGGAAGGCTCCAGCCCTTACTTTTTCACCATGGGAGAACACATCTACCACCATGTGAAAAATGGCTTCAGCCCTTACATCTACACCATGGGAGAACACATCTACCACCATGTGAGAATGGCTCAGCAATTACATTACGACCATGGGAGAACATATCAACCATGTTAGAAAATCTCATGTGCATCTACATCTTCCGGACTCATCACTTCCCTATCGAAGGGACCTCGATCTTAAGTGCACCAAGCCTCTCTCTGAAGTATTCAAACTGCACTCTGGCCAACGGCTTGGTCAATATATCTGCAACCTACTCATCCATCGCAACATTCTCTGCTTCGGCTGTACTCAGTGCTACACAGGACTCCTTCCTGCTAAACTAAGAGATCACACCTGATCCCATACTGAAGCAGCACCCAAAAGTGCTCTTCATATCTGAGCACTACCTGCCCAATCTAAATCAACATAACCCTGCAGGTTAAAATTTTGATTCACATCATACTTGAGCCCATAGTCAACTGTACCCTTCAGGTACCTTAGAATATGCTTTACAACAACTAGGTGAACACCTCTGGGATCCATTAGGAACTGACTCAATGTGTTCACCGCAAAGCAAATATCTGGTCTTGTGTTCGTCAGGTACATAAAGGACCCAATCATCTGACGATACATAGTGACATCAACCAGCTTAGATGAAGCATCACACAAAAGCTTCAGGTTCGATGCCATAAGTGTGGGCATGTCCTTGCAGTCCATCATCCCGAACCTCTTCAGAATCTCTACTGCATACTTCCCTTGTCCAAGGAAGATTCCATCTGCACTCTGCCACACCTCCATGCCAAAAACAAATAGTGCATCATCTCCAAGTTCTTTATCTCGAACTCGGCAGCAAGCTTCCGCTGCGTGTCGACAATCAATCTATCTTCACATGTAATAAACAAGTCATCCACATACAAAAGTAGTATCACTGGATTGCCTTCCTCAACCTTGTAGTGAAGGTTGGAATCCACTTTACTCTTGGTAAAGCCCAAACTTGATAAAAAGTATTCTATCCTACCATACCAAGTTTTGCACATATATGACTCCCTGTCATGTGTCTTAGAACCAAGTGGCTGCTCCACATATACTTCCTCTTCAACTACACCATTCAAGAAAGTTGTCTTGAAATTCATCTGGTGTATCTTCCACTTCATCACTGCAGCCAGATCAAGTACTGATCTGATGGAAGTGGATTTGGCTATAGGAGAAAAAGTATCTATGCTACTATCTGCAGCATACTTGATATTTATAGATCCACATGGAAGTCATGACAGGATTCCCTTCAGGTCTTGGGACTGCATCCCAAACATCTTTATGATCGACTAGTATTCCTCGATCGTGGCATTCTTCCCAGATCCTGGGAACTTCAATATCTTCAATAGATAGATTTGTTGCTGGACCAAATGTTGTAGTCCTTCTTTTGTAGGTGCTCGTATACGATCTTTCCTACAAAACAAGTTAAATTGCATGATTAGAAACATCTCATAGTTTTCAGAACAAATTCTTACATATAAAGAAATATGTCATACAGTCATGCAATTATCTTAGCCAATGCTTCAATACAACATTTATCCATATCCCGTAACTTTCTAGATGCCTTCCAATCTCTACCAGAGCATTGTTAAGAGTGTGCACAACTCCCAACATGTCAGCAAAGAGGTTTCATTCTAGATAAGTAGCAATGGAATGTTGTATAGTGCCATAGGCCACTTACCCATGTATATTAGTAGTATACTGTTCATCAATGCAACTATTCTAATATGCATAATACACAACCTAATTCTAGGAACATGAGTATATACATTATTGAACAGTATTATTTAAACAATAAAATATGCAAGGAATGATAATTCAAATACTTATCTTTGTTTGTTTGTTGAGTTGATTCCCTCTCAGTCTTTGTTTCTTTTCTACAACTCCATTCTGATGTGGATTGTGAGAAGTGGTCAACTCCCTCCGAATATCTGCATCCTTACAGAAACTACTGAAGTGTGCTCCTTCTTGATCTTTGCTTCCTTGCAGGAACAACTAGAGTGTACTCCCTCTTGATCTTTGCTTCCTTGTAGGAACAACTGGATTTTGCTCCCTCTTGATTTTTGCTTCCTAGATTACCTTTCCTTGAACTTATATCCATCACTATGAATGCTTATTAGTATCATCATTGTGTTATCCTTGAGGTCTCATACATAATCACACATTCATTAGTATAATCTTAATACTATCAAAACACAATAATCTTAAGCATGTATAGTCATGATAATTTCAAACAGAAATAATAAGCATTAGTATTCAAGGTTTCAGGGAAGTCTTCTTTTACTCATGCATATTCTTATTTGATCATAGGACTCTTCTGGTTAGTTAAATCATCAATCAAGATAAGAGACATAAAATGCATAAACCCTTGATTACTTACATTTCTAACTTTATGAATAAACATAACCAATCATACCAAGTATACTTATATAAGGGATCCTAACACAAGGTAGGATTTTAACTTGATATAGGAGAAAACATACCTGGATTGGTATGTTAGCTAGTTATGTCTAAGATACCCACATGATGTCTTCTTGTTCTCTTCAATGACTTGTGCTAGTAACCTGCATATCTCATAGGTTAACCATTATAGAACCAAGTTATACATACCTGCAAATAGATATTCTAAGTGATTCATGACAATGGATGAATCTTTGTCCTCATGTCATCATGATCATATGTTCTTGAACTAGAACATGATTTGTCTTTCTTGGTGTACCTTTCATGTTAGCGGACAACATAAACCTCATATAACACCATAATGCATAAGTGTCAACACCCTAATCAATGAATATCTTCTATCATGCATTCATAATTTTATTAAGGTGATACGACAAGTCTAAATTTAATCAAAACTGTACTAACTGTAATAACATGAAGACAAACATACCATAAACTTAATCATGAACAAATCTCGAAACATACTTGGATGAGTCATACCTGTCGAGATTGCTTGTAATCTTCTTATGTAAGGTCTTATCCTCATCTCCCTTTGAAACAAGAACTTCTTCACTTATGTAGGTGACCAATCCATTCTCTTGTAGGATTAACCCAATCCACTTAATTTGCAGAAACTAGATTTGGAGCTAGATTGGAGTTTATCAGAGAAACCCCAAAAATTCAAACTTTGAATTTCAAACTTCTGAAAGGATAGAAAGATGCGCCTTGATGAGCTGATCAAGCTGGTATACTCATAATTTGAAGACTGCAAAGTTTCACCCCCCAAATTTGTCTTTGAAACTTCCAGATTCACTTGACATGACCCCGAACTAGGGTTTGATAAAGCCCACACTTTTTCCCAATCAAAAGGTTCGACCCAAATCTCTAAGCTTCTATTTTTCTGAGGAGCTTCCGGCCATGGTCACAGATTTCAAAAATTCTCATTTTTGCAGAAGCCCTAGTTTTCCACTTTTCTGATCAAAGTCCCGAACTAGGGTCTGATCAAGCCTGGCCTTCTGCCCGACCAAAAATTCTGATCTTGGTCTCTAATATTCCATTTTGATAAGTAGCATTCAGCCATGGTCTCTGATTACAAAAAATCCAACTTTCTCCGAAACCCTAAATTCCAGAAGCCATGAATGAAGGTGCTCAAAAATAATTATGTTTTGACAGAAATATGTACTTGATTGTTTCTGGTGTAACTCCAAACTTTTCAATCCAAAGGGTCTAAAAACTTTTCTTGTGATAGCCCGACCTGTCATCTTTCCAACCCCATAGGTCTGACCTAAAATGGATTCTCTGAGAGAGATTTATTCCAAGTCTCGCAACGTGACCTGTTTATGGGATAAAACAGGAGATCGAACTTGTACAGCATGCCACATGTCACTGGTTTAGTTTCGGCCTCTGAAAACGTTTCCTGAGAAATTAAAGTCTGTTCACTACCTGTCACTTTTTACGAACTTTCATTTGGAGCTTCCTAGCCCAAGTTATGACCTTTTTTCCAAGGTCACCTGTTTATGACTCATATCTGGAAGAGGCAGAAACCCTATATTGTACAGATCATAAAACACAAAGTACAACAAATTAGAATTTTTCCTTTGGAAAAAGGTACATGGTGATCTGATCTTCAACCTGTAGAAGTTTCAGATCTGAAAACTTTGCCAAAATGGATTTATAGCGAAAGTGCTATGATGACTAGTTTTTTCTATATCAATCCCAAGCATCGCAAGTGCAACAAGTGTCATACATGCCATACCATGCCTTCTTTCAGGATAGCTCTGATACAATGTTAATTTTTCAGAATTTACTTCAATCTGATCTAGGATCTTAACTGAGAGAACAACATGTACAGCATATCTACAACATATCAATCATGAACACAATAATGCAAGCACACAAGAGACACATAGTTTACTTGGGGAAAACCATAAAGGTGAAAAACCCCAATAAATTCCTTAGAGATAGATAGAGAAATGATACAACCCAAGCATAAGAGATAGACTCCTAGCAACAGCTTCCTCCTCCTCCACAAGTGCGCCACTCTCTCATTAGTGCACGAGTGAGAAGCGAGTGATCAAATAAAGTGCCTCCTGCACTCTATTTATACTTGACTTAACTTGCCTAATAACCTTTACTAGGTCGGCCTTAACTTAACCAAATAACATAATGCTGATTGGGCCAACCCCCAATAGGGTGGTCTAATAACCCTTCAACCCACATCGACGACCCCCAATAGGGTGGTCTAATAACCATTCGACCCACATGGCCGACCCCCAATAGGGTGGTCTAATAACCCTTTGACCCACATGACTTATACAGGGTCGACCTCAACAAGGTGGTCTAATAACCCATCAAGTATAAGTTACAACACTTACAATATAAATGACGACACTTCTGTATAGAGGAATAATAACATCTCTATAGGAATACAAACACTTATGTATAGAGGAATAGTAAAATCTCTATAGGAATACAATATACATATATGAAATACATTCCGAAGTTAAATATACATCAACATTTTATAGATGCCATCAAGGAACAATATTACCCTCTTGGAAACTATGATGACCAGTACACAAAATGGGCCATTCTGCACCAAGAGAGGGACCAAACGGTGTCGGAGTACACCAACAAATTTCATACCTTGCGCACAAAGCTAGGTATTAAGGACTCCAAGCGACACCTAGTACTGAAATATTGCAGTGGCCTACACCGGTACATACAAACAGAGATGGATTTCCTAGAAATCTCTTCACTCAGATCCACCTATCGATATGCTGTCAAAATTGAGCAGAAGTTTTAGCAAAAGAACAAGTGTGACTTTGGACCTGCGTAGAAGCAGGGCAAGGGAAACTTTGGCTCGCAGAACACAAGGCAGGGAAAGGACAACCAGTTCCAACCACAAGCAAAAAAGGGTAACGAAAAGAAAAAGAAGGACACCAGGAAGTGGTGTGAGTTCCACAAAAGCCCCTGGAACAACACTAATGAATGTCTCTCAAAATAGTCATTGGTGGTTGAGATCAAAGCTTCAGAATCAGATCCCAATTCCAATTCTGACTCATGACCTAATTTCATAGCCGCGTGGAAAGGGAAGCAGATCATTGATGCAGAACCCAGTGTCATTGTTGCCACCACATAGATTCAACTAGAGGAACCTGAAGAGTCAGAGCCAGAGGAGTGCATTTTCCACTCATAGATGTGGGTGAAGGGAATTCCCCTACACTTTGTTGTGGACAATGGCAGCCAGAAGAACCTGATCTTAGTAGAAGTCATGAAGAGATTGGAGCTACCAATAACACCACACCCACAACCGTACACCATTGGATGGCTAACCCAAGGACGAGGGACTCACGTCAGTCACCAATGCCACCTACCATATGGCATCAAGCCGTTCAAAGATGAGCTATTGTGTGATGTTTCCCCACTTGAAGTATGTGATGTTCTTTTAGGACAACCATATATGCGGAAGCGTCATGTTGTATATGAATCACGACATCGCAGTGTAATTGCCACTTTGGGAGGACAACTCTATCTGATACCAAAGATAGTTGCACCTACCCCAACCAAGCAGGGCAGGAAGATAATCTCCCAAACTGGGAAATTTTCCCTATTCGCAATTTCCATTGAAGGAGAACATCAGATTGCAGAGACATCCACAACCTCTTCCCATTATCCCTTTACTCAGCAGAAACAAGAAAAACAGAATTTCAGAGCAGCATCGCCTATTCGAGTACCTCTGTAGTGCAAGGCCATGCATTGAAGGTGCTCCTCCAAAAAGAAACAATCCACAATGGTGCATACCAAGGATACTACAACAACCAAAACTGTTGAACATCTCTAGCACATCCAACAACAACAATTACAACCCTCTGAAGATTTCAAAGAAAGACAACCTTTTCGCTTCAGCAAACGCCATACCAGGAGCTCAACTCAACACACAGTTCGACATATGATAAGGAATTTGAAGCAATGGAGACCACTGCTTCCTAAGGAGGGAGGATTTATTCAGGTGGATATCAGTGGAAGCCCACCTCTTCCAACTGGCTCAAAACAGTCTTCTGGCGATTTTGGTAAATTACTATTTTTAGCAGTTTTTCGGGTCTTGAACTTTTGTAGCCGTTTTGAGGCCCTAAATGACATTTTTTGGCGGTTTAGGGGGTAAGTATATGTTCATGACATGCATTTGGCCCCATTCAAAAGTTTTAAATCTCGGATAGCCCTTTCCAATGGGCTACAGAGCGCCCCAAACAGAGATCGTATGCAAAACTTATGACCCCGAGAAGTTGACTATTCAACTAACCACCTTGGGGCCACAAACATTATGGTAGTTCATCTTCTACGGTTAGGTTTTTGGATGCTTGGGATTCTTTCCCTCATACTTATCATAAATAGGCCCTTTCGGCCTCTCTTTCTAATCATCTTGGCACGAATGAGCATAGCTACCAAATGTCTTCTCAGAGATAGCTACCACCATTCAAGCTATTGTATTTTACAATCTCTTCTATTTCCGCTATTTAATAGAATGCGTTTTTACTATATCACTGTGTTCTTTCCAATATATCTCTGTATATGATTCTGTATATGGTATCTTTTGTTTCGTTCCCACACAAATCCGGATCAGTGGTATCAGAGCGGTTTTCTCTTTGATTATTTCTCGGTGCATGTCCTCGACGAGGTCAGGATAAAGAGAGTTGGGTCTTGAACTAGTTTCACTTGGGGAAGACCACTCTCGCCACCCCAAACGGCCTCCCATGGCAGAATAAAAGAGAGACGACAAAGAAGTAGATCCTATCAAGTTGTTGCTCGAGTAAGCCCTCGCGCGACAGAGGAACGAGATGATGGATAATTTCGCCTAGATCCTTCGATGCATGCTGACGACAACATATACACCTTCGACAAGCAACCGTTTCGGAGATGCGACTCCCTTCAATGTACAAGTTAACTTTCATATCCCTTTATTTGAAGGCCAGATCGATGCCGATGCCATAGATAAATGGTTGAATATACTATAAGGGTATTTCTCTGTCCACAATTTTTTCAACAGGGAAAAGATCATTTTTATGCTCCTCAAGGTTGTCCCCCATGCAAAACGTTGGTCGAAAACTTATTATGAGCAAAACTCATCAGACAAGTCTGGATTATTTGAATATTCCAATCAGACTTGGGCCTAATTTATAGATTCCATCAAGGAACAATACTACCCTATTCGAAACTATGATGACCAGTACACAAAATGGGCCATTCTTCACCAAGAGAGGGACCAAACAGTGTCGGAGTACACCAACAAATTTCATACCTTGCGCACAAAGCTACATATCAAGGACTCCGAGCGACACCTAGTACTGAAATGTCTTAGTGGCCGATACTGGTACATATGAACAGAGATGGATTTTGTAGAAATCTCTTCACTCAGATCCGCCTATCGATATGCTGTCAAAATTGAGCAGAAGTTTCAGCAAAAGAACAAGCGTGACTTTGGACTTGGGCAGAAGCAGGGCAAGGGAAACTCTGGCTCGTAGAACACGGGGTAGGGAAAGAACAACCAGTCCCAACCACAAATGAAGAAGGGTAACAAAATGACAAAGAAGGACACCGGGAAGTGGTGCAATTTCCACAAAAGCCCCTGGCACAACACTGATGAATGTCACTCAAAATAGTCATTGGTGGCTGAGATCAATGCTTTAGAATCATATCCCAGTTCTGATTCTGACTCAGAACCTAATTTCACAGCCGTGCGGAAAGGGAAGTAGATCATTGATGCAGAACCTAGTGTCGTTGTTGCCACCACACAGATTCAACCAGAGCAACCTTAAGAGTCAGAGGAAGAGGAGCACCTTTTCCACTCACAGATGTGGGTGAAGGGAATTCCCCTAAACTTTGTTGTGGACAGCGGTAGCCAGAAGAACCTGATCTCAACAAAAGTCATCAAGAGATTCAATCTACCAATAACACCACACCCACAACCATACACCATTGGATGGCTAAGCCAAGGACGAGGGATTCGCGTCAGTCACCAATGTCGCCTACCATATGGAAGCAAGCCCTTCAAAGATGAGGTATTGTGTGATGTGGCCCCACTTGAAGTATGTGATTTTCTTTGAGGACAACCATATATGTAAAAGTGTCATGCTGTATATGAATGACGACCTCACAGTGTAATTGTCACTTTGGGAGGAACACTCTATCGGATACCAGAGATAGTTGCACCTACCCCAACCAAGCAGGGCAGGAAGATAATCTCCCACAATGGGAAATTTTCCCTATTTGCAATTTCCACTGAAGGAGAACATGAGATCGCAGAGACATCCACAGCCTCTGCCCATTATCCCTCTACTCGACAAAAACAAGAAAAATAGAAGTTCAATGCAGCATCTTCTATTCAAGTACCTCTGCAATGAAAGGCTACGCATTCAAGGTGCTCCTCCAAAAAGATACCATCCACACCAATGCAGACTAAGGATACTACAACAACCAAAACTGTTGAATAGCTCTAGCACATCCAACAACAACAATTATGACCCTCTGAAGATTTCAAAGAAAGACAACCTTTTCGCTTCAGCAAACACCGCACTAGGAGCTCAACTCAACACACAGTTCGACATATGATAAGGGATTTGACGCAATGGATGTAGCTAGGGTTTTCACCCTAGCTTGTGCAAATGAGAACCTACTAAGGAGAATGGACTCCTTAGTAGCAGTTCAATAAATAGTAAATTAAAGTGATAAAACAATACGAATTCTAAACTAGCATGAGCATTAATAAACATAACAAAACATGGAAATATGGTGAAGATCTTTCTTTTTTGTATTAAAATTTTACCTCAGGTGTAGAGGTTGGTGAAGTTCTTGCAGCAGTCTAGGAGGGTTGCTTCCAAGCTTCCAGCTTTGCTCCTTCTCTTTCTCCAAAGGGTTGGAAATGGGCCAAAAGGGGCACTCAAGGGTGAGCTAGGGTTTCGAGAGTGATTTTGGCAGAGTAAGGGTGTATTTGACTATGGATATGAAATGAGAGGCCTCCATCACCTATTTATAAGTTTTTAGTGGTGAAGTGCTAGCCCATGGTTTTGGGAACCATATGGTTTAGGTCAAC
Source organism: Larix kaempferi (assembly GCA_027924585.1). Classification (NCBI taxonomy): domain Eukaryota; kingdom Viridiplantae; phylum Streptophyta; class Pinopsida; order Pinales; family Pinaceae; genus Larix; species Larix kaempferi. Next base: position 12,431,715 of record BSBM01000877.1, read on the forward strand.
TGTATAGGGTTTTTTCCTCCTTTTTCCCTATTTTTCCTCTTTTTTTATATTTTTTATTCCCCTTTTAGAGGGTTTTTGCTACTTTGGAGGAATTGTGGATAATTTTGGGGGAAAAAGGGGTTTTTTAGCCCTTTGGAGGCTTTTTTGATGGTTTTGTGGCCTTTTGGAGGCTTTTTTGGCCTTTTGGAGGCTTTTTAATGGGATTTTAAGGTTTTGAAGGTAAATATGGTAGGAAATATGGACAAATTAGTCATGTAATGGGGTAGATGAGGTAGTGAGCACTTTTTGGGTGTTAACAATGGAGACCATTGCTTCCTAAGGAGGGAGGATTGATCCAGGTGGATATTGGTGGCAACCCACCTCTACCAATTGGCTCAAAACAATCTTCTGGCGATTTTGCTAAATTACTATTTTTAGCAGTTTTTTCGGTCCTTAACTTCCGGAGCCATTTTGAGGCTCTAAACAACATTTTTTGGTGGTTTGAGGGGCCAAATGGCTTCATTTTCAATGCATTTTGCGCCAATCAAAAGTTTTAAATCTCGAATAGCCCTTTCCAATGGGCTACCGAGCTCCCCAAACAGAGAACGTATGGAAACGTTATGACCCCAAGAAGATGACTGTTCAACTAACCACCTTAGGGCCGCCAACATTATGGCGGTTCATCTTCTACAGTTAGTTTTTTGGAAACTTGGGATTCTTTCCCTCATGCTTATGATAAATAGGCCCTTTCTGCCTCTCTTTGTAATCATCTTGGCACGAATGAGCATAGCGGCCACATCTCTTCTCAGAGATAGCTACCACCATTCCAGCTATTTTATTTTACAGTCTGTTCTATTTCCGCTATTGAATAGAATGTGTGTTTACTGTATCACTGTGTTCTTTTCAATATGTCTCTGTATATGATTCTGTATATGCTATCTTTTGTTTCGTTCCCACAAAAATTTGGATCAGTGGTATCAGAGCGGTCTCCTCTTTGATTGTTTCTCGGTGCATGTCCCCAACAAAGTCAGGATACAGAGTGTTAGGAACCCATGTCTTTACTTTGTTAGTATATTGTTGTTGGACGCATATGCTTTGTAAGTCGTCCCGTAGTATTTGTTGATCAATAGTTTATGTTATTGTTGTTGGCGCATATGCTTTGTAAGTCGCCCATAGTATTGTTGATCCATAGTTTGTAGTGGCCCATGGTTTTGACCCATAGTATTGGCGCCTAGACTTAGTATATGAGTGTGTGTTGAGACCTATGAAGGCACCGTGAAGTTATTTGTATTGAGCTTGCTCATAGGAGGTTTCCCCCTCGAAGTGGCCTGTGATCAATATAAAAGTGATTATGAGTTCTGTCATTTCTGCTATTTCGCATATTTTTATTAATTAATTGTTGTAGGTGCATCACATCTGGTATCAGAGCACTTTCTTGGGCTCGCTAGGTGAAATTTCTGCCAAATTTTTTTTTTCGCATCTGCTGCAGGTTCGTATTTGGGAATAATCCCTATCCACTTAACTGTGGGAAGTACTTGGGCATAAGCTCTAAAACTCATTGTGAGGAGTACCACAGGAACCCCGAAGTAGCTGGCCCATTAAGAGGACCTGCCAGCGAAAAGGGCAACGACCCCTACCTGATTGACTAGTTCCCACCCGTGAGGTAAACCAAGAGCTGTCGTTTGTGGCAAAGCGGTTATTAGTTTTACCTGAGCCGTGGAGTGAGGGGTACTTCCCCAATACGCAAGCCGTCAGACAACATTGGTGGCCGAGTGAAACCCTTGAACTGTTAGGAAGCCGCACATACTTGGGGTCCATATCTATTTTCAGCTGAACTGTTGTCGATCGTTGCTGTGCCGTTTTAGATCCAATCGTTCAAATCCATTTTGCAAGCCATTCTAGATCTAGCCATTTTCAATCCATTTATCGCCATTTCAGATCCCTTCTGGGCCGTAGCCGCTCCAGTCTAAAAAAAAAATTAAAAAAAAAAAATCCTGGTTATGGTTGTCACCCGTGCATGAGAAAAAACCATGGAGGACACACTTGCATCCATCCAAGCCAAACTTTAGGATCTGGATGAAAAATTTCTTGGCCTCATCTTGAACATTCAGCTATGAACAACAAATGGCAGTCCGAGTCTTCATCAGACAATGGGTTCTCTTCTTCCAGCAATTTTTGTGGTCCGAAGCTTGATTTTCCTCGCTTCAATGGTACCGATCCAACTAGATGGATCTATAATGTAGAACAGTATTTCAGTCTGCATAATACTTTTGATGTCAACAAAGTTTCGCTGGCATCCTTTCATTTGGAACAGGAAGCTCTTCAATGGTACCGTTGGTACATCAAGGCTCATCCAAAGCCCAAATGGCCAGACTTTTGCCAGCTCCTTTTGCAACGATTTGGTCCTAGTGCTTTTGATGACTTCATAGGAGCCCTCACTAAACTTCACCAAATTGGCACTTTGAGAAAGTTTCAAACTGAATTTGAGAATCTAGCCAACCACACCAAAGGATTGTCTGATGACTTTTACCGGAGTTGTTTTATCAATGGTCTAAAGGATGCCATCCACTCTGAGGTCAAAATGTTCTTTCCCAACACAATGATGGAAGCCCTAGGGTTGGCTAAGTTGGTAGAAGACAAGATTGCAGCCCAACAACGCTCCAAGCCCACTTTTGTTCCCTTCCGAAATATGGGTTCTCAACGACCACCTATACCGCAGGCTCCTCGACCAACTCCTATCAAGCGTTCTGAAACAGAGATGCAAGCACACAGAGAAAAGGGGCTTTGCTATAATTGTGATGAGAAATTCACTCGGGGACATAGATGTGTTTAGCAAAAGCTCTATCTCTTGGATGTGGATTCTCTACCTGCCTCTGAAATTGGTGACGAATATCCAGAAACACTGGATGCTCTGGTCGACATTTAGGAACCGCCTATTGACCCTCCGTCTCAGGATTGCCAGCCAGAGATATCTCTCCATGCTTTAGCTGAAATCACCACCCCCCAAACAATGCGGGTCAAGGGTTACTTCAAGAAGCTTCCTCTTACAATACTCATTGATTCTAGTAGCACTCATAATTTCATTGACCCTCGGATCGCTAAACAAGCTGATTATTTTATCCATCCTTTCTCCAACTTTGAAGTCATGGTTGCCAATGGGGGCAGCTTACCTTGCAAAGGGAAGTGCCGAAATGTGCATATCTCTATGGGATATTATACCTTGTGCTCTGAAATGTTTGCCTTGAACTTAGGCGGATGTGATGTGGTTTTGAGTGCTCAATGGCTACGCACACTTGGCCCTATCTTATGGGATTTTGCTGAACTTTGGATGCAGTTTTTCCTCAATGGCCAAAAACACACCTTGATAGGATTACAACCAGGTTCTCTCAGCATCATCAGTTCACATCGCATGGAAAAAATCCTCAAGAATAATTCACATGGTGTCATTGCTCAGCTCCATTCCATTCAGATGCAACCTTTAGTGATCTCCACTACTCCTTTGGATCTACAACAAATTTTGGATCAATATACAGGTGTTTTTGCTGAACCAGTGGGATTTCCACCTTCCAGGCCAGAAGACCATCGTATTCAACTCCTTCCTGGCAGCATTCCTCCCAACATCAGGCCCTATTGCTACCCATTTCACCAAAAAATGGAGATTGAAATGCTCATTCGGGACTTATTAAAGCAAGGTATTATTCGCCCAAGCATTAGTTCCTTTTCTTCTCCAGTTATTCTTGTCCGCAAAAAAGATGGGTCATGGCACCTCTGCATTGACTTCCGAGCACTTAATCACCTCACCATTAAGGATAAGTTTCCAATTTCTGTTGTTGATGAGCTTCATGGGGCTCACTTTTTCTCCAAGTTGGATCTTCGTTCTGGGTATCATCAAATTCGGGTTCATGAGGATGATATCCCTAAAATAGCGTTCCGCACATATGATGGCCATTATGAGTTTTTGGTCATGCCCTTTGGCCTCACTAATGCTCCTTCCACATTCCAGGCATTAATGAATAAAATATTTCGACTCTACTTGCGAAAATTTATTCTGGTATTCTTTGATGATATCCTCATCTACGGTAAAACATGGGATGAACATCTCTAGCATCTGGATCTTGTCATGCAACTTTTCTCTGACCATCATCTCCATGCCAAGCAGTCTAAATGTGTTTTTGGATAGAAGGAAGTTGAGTATCTTGGGCACATTATCTCAGCACAAGGGGTTCACCTGGATCTTGCCAAAATCGATGCCATGAACAATTGGCCGCATCCTTAGACACTCAAGAGCCTTCATGGTTTTTTGGGGTTGATTGACTACTACCGTAAGTTTGTCAAGGATTATGGGAAGATTGCAGCTCCATTAACTGCTCTATTGAAAAAGGATGCTTTTACATGGACACATGCTGCTCAGTGTGCATTTGACAAACTAAAACAAGCTATGTGTACTACGCCTGTTCTAACTATGCTCGATTTTTCCAAGCCCTTCACTATTGAGAGTGATGCTTGTGGCAATGGACTTGGTGTTGTTCTCCTTCAAGATGAACACCCCATTGCATTCACCAGCAAAGCCCTTTCAGGTAAGAATTTAGCTACCTCTACCTATGAGAAGGAAATGATGGCTATTTTGCATGCAGTACAGAAGTGGAGCCCATACCTATTAGGGAATCACTTCTGCCTCAAGACTGATCACCAGAGTTTGAAATATTTCTTGGAACAGCGTGTCTCCTCCCCGGCACAACAGAAATGGGTTAGCAAACTCATGGGTTATGACTATGAGATCACTTACAAGAAGGGTAAAGACAATATTGTGGCAGATGCTCTTTCTCACACATTTGATGCCCAAGGTTCTCTTTCAGCTATTTCTATGCCTGTTCCAAATTGGTTGCAATTTGTTCAACAGGGTTATGTCAATGACTCTTCCTTATCTCAAATCATCCAATGCTTGACCAACAACCCTTCTGCTGTACCACATTACTCTTGGGATGGTGCTTTTCTGAGATACAAGGGTTGTCTGGTGCTTCCCCAGAGCACAGATCTTCAACAGGTTGTCTTCTATGAACTCCATGCTTCTCCATCGACAGGTCACTCTGGGTTCCTCAAAACGTATGAACGGGCACGGCATAAGTTCTTTTGGCAGGGCATGAAAAGGACAATTCAACAAATGGTGGCCGAATGTGATACCTGCCAGCGCAATAAGGGTGAAACAACACTCCTTCTAGGATTGCTCGAACCCTTTCCCATACCTACATGGATTTGGACAGATATTTCTATGGATTTCATTGAAGGGCTCCCTAAATCTGGAGAGAAGACAGTGATTCTCATTGTGGTTGATCACCTCTCCAAATATAGTCATTTTTGTGCTCTTAGCCATCCCTATACAGCCTCTTCAGTCGCTCAAATTTTCCTGGACCAGATCTTTCATCTTCATGGCATCCCTTCTTCCATTGTCTCGGATCGTGATGCGACTTTCACCAGTCATTTTTGGCTAAACTATTTCTCCACACTGGCACCAAATTGAAGATGAGTTCAGGGTATCACCCACAAATAGATGGTCAGACTGAAATTATCAATAAATGCTTGGAAACTTATCTTCGTTGCTTCACCTTTGAACAACAATATCAGTGGGCAAAGTGGCTCCCTCTCGCTGAATGGTGGTACAATACCTCTTACCACACTGCCTCTAAAATGACCCCATATGAAGCAGTCTATGGTCAGGAACCTCCAGTTCTTCTTCCATACACCCCCACCAGTTCACCAGTTCAGGAAGTTGACATGGTCCTTAGAAACCGTGATCAGATTCTTCGCATTTTGCGGGACAATCTTCACATGGCAAGAAATCACATGAAGCAACAAGCTGATCAGCACCATTCTGAGCGCACATTTCAAGTCGGCGATATGGTTTTTCTTCATCTCCAGCCGTACAAGCAGTCCTCCCTAAAACTCAAAGGGTGTCATAAGCTCGCTCCAAAGTTCTATGGGCCATACCGGATTCTTCAGAAGATTGGGTCCGTTGCTTATAAATTGGAACTTCCTCCTTCCCGCATTCATCCAGTCTTTCATGTCTCTTGTCTAAAGAAAGTTCTTGGCACCAACATCAGTGGACAAACGATTTTACCCAAACTGGATAATGAAGGATCCATCCTTTTGGAGTCGGAGGCCATCCTCAATCGGCGCACTCGTCAGCTTCGCTCTCGCTCTATTACAGAGGTCTTAATTCAGTGGCATGGCATGCAACCAGAGGATGCTACATGGGAACCACTCCTTCAAATTCAACAACAATTTCCACATCTAAAGCTTTGAGGACAAAGCTTTTTTTAAGGGGGATGGGATGTTAGGAACCCATGTCTTTACTTTGTTAGTATATTGTTGTTGGACGCATATGCTTTGTAAGTCATCCCGTAGTATTTTTTGATCAATAGTTTATGTTATTGTTGTTGGTGCATATGCTTTGTAAGTTGCCTGTAGTATTGTTGATCCATAGTTTGTAGTGGCCCATGGTTTTGACCCATAGTATTGGTGCCTAGACTTAGTATATAAGTGTGTGTTGAGACCTATGAAGGCACCGTGAAGTTATTTGTATTGAGCTTGGTCATAGGAGGTTTCCCCCTCGAAGTGGCCTATGATCAATATAAAAGTGATTCTGAGTTCTGTCATTTCTGCTATTTCACATATTTTTATTAATTAATTGTTGCAGGTGCATCACATAGAGAGTTGGGTCTCGAACTAGTTTCACTTGGGGAAGGCCACTCTCACCGCCCCAAACGGCTTCCCATGGAAGAAGAAAAGAGAGATGACAAAGCATTAGATCCTATTAAGTTGTTTCTCAAGGAAGCCCTCACATGATAGAGCAACGAGATGATGGATAATTTTGCCTAGATCCTTCGATGCATGCCGATGACAACAAATACACCTTCAACAAGCAACCGTTTCGGATATGCGACTCCCTTCAAGGTACAAGTTAACTTTCATATCCCTTTATTTGAAGGCCAGATCGATGCCGATGACATAGATAAATGCTTGAATCTACTAGAAGGGTATTTCTTTGTCCACAATTTTATAAATAGTGAAAAGATCATTTTTGCACTCCACAACGTTGTTCCCCATGTCAAAAATTGGTGGGAAGCTTATTGTGAGCAAAACTCATTAGACGAGTCTGGATTGTTTGAATATTGTAATCCCACTTGGGCTTCTTTTATAGATGTCGTCAAGGAACAATATTACCCTGTTGGAAAATATGATGACCAATGCACAAAATGGGCCATTCTGCACCAAGAGAGGGACCAAAAGGTGTCGGAGTACACCAACAAATTTCATACCTTGCGCACAAAGCTAAGTATCAAGGACTTTGTGTGACACCTAGTACTGAAATATCAATGTGGCCTACACTGGTACATATGAACAGAGATGGATTTCCTGGAAATCTCTTCACTCGGATCTACCTATCGATATGCTGTCAAAATTGAGCAGAAGTTTAAGCAAAAGAACAAGCGTGACTTTGGACCTGCGCAGAAGTAGGGAAAGGGAAACTCTATCTCACAGAACACGAGGCAGGGAAAGGACAACCAGTCCCAACCACAAGTTAAGAGGGGAAACAAAAAGACAAAGAAGGACACCGGGAAGTGGTGCGAGTTCCACAAAATCCCCTGGTACAAAACTGATGAATGTCACTCAAAACAATCATTGGTAGTTGAGATAAAAGCTTCAGAATCAGATCCCAGTTCTGATTCTGATTCAAAACCTAATTTCACAGCCACGCGAAAAGGGAAGCAGATAATTGATGCAGAACCCACTGTCGTTGTTGCCACCACACGGATTCAACCAGAGGAACTTGAAGAATAGGAGGCAGAGGAGCACCTTTTCCACTCAAAGATGTGGGTGAAGGGAATTCCCCTTAACTTTGTTGTGGACAGCAGGAGCCAGAAGAACCTGATCTCAGCAGAATTCATCAAGAGATTGGAGCTAGCAATAACACCACACCCACAACCGTACAACATTGGATGTCTATGCCAAGGACGAGGGATTCACATCAGTCACCAATGCCTCCTACCATACGGCATCAAGCCCTTCAAAGATGAGGTATTGTGTGATGTGGCCCCACTTGAAGTATGTGATGTTCTTTTAGGACAGCCATATATGTGGAAGCGTGATGCTGTATATGAATCACGATCTCACAGTGTAATTGTCACTTTGGGAGGACAACTCTATCGGATACCAGAGATAGTTGCACCTACCCCAACCAAGCAGGGCAAGCAGATAATCTCCCACACTGGGAAATTTTCCCTATTCGCAATTAACACATATTTCATTAAATTTGGAATTATACAAGGGATCTAGAATTTAGAACTTCAACAAGATTGAGTTTTCAAAAAATGAAAAACCAAAAAATTACTTAATTCACTCATTTCAATCTTTGTATTCACCATTTTTTTATAATATTATCAATATAAGCTATATAAAATCAAATTTATATAAAGTTGAAGCATATCTTCCTAATATTAAACTTAGATTCCTTACATTATTTTATTATTATAATTTTTTAATTTGTAATAATATTTGAGTTGATCAAGGTTTACCTCATCTCATGAACAATAGATGTTGCAAGAAATTTCTTACCTATTAAGTTATCTAATGGCATTATTTGTATGTTGAAATTATTAACCATTTTATTTATAATTTGATAAAGCATATATTGTGCATGTGTTGAATTACCATATTAGTAAGAGATTGTCTCCATTTTAGAGTGACCTACAAAGTTATTTAATGATATAGCAGTCAATGTGTTTGTTACTGTAACAAATTTATGTATTGGCATAGTAACTTATTAATTTCCAATCTTGATAATGGGTGGCTAGAACATGGGGATTTTTTCTCAACTTCAAGAAACAACAAGAACTGGAAATGCCTAGGAATTGGATGAAACCTCTAATACCATGAAAAATTATTAGCTCATATAGTCACTATAATATTGAACCTGTGGATGAGGACACTAACCCTAATCATATTTAGAATATTGACTAGAAAAACAATTAGTAACATATACACAAGCAACAACATGGAAAACTAGGTCATACTCTATTTTATTTTCTTCCCTTTATATGTATTGTCGAGTACAGATCTAGAATTTAGAACTTCAACAAGATTGAGTTTTCAAAAAATGAAAAACCTAAAAATTACTTAATTCACTCATTTCAATCTATATATTCACCATTTTTTTTACAATATTATCATTATAAGCTATATAAAATCAAATTTATATTAATTTGAAGCATATCTTCCTATGCTTAAACTTAGATTCTTTACATTATTTTATTATTATAATTTGTAATTTGTATTAATATTTCTTACCTATTAATTTATCTAATGGCATTATTTGTATGTTGAAAGTATTAACCATTTTATTTATAATTTGATAAAGCATATATTGTGCATGTGTTGAATTACCATATTAGTAAGAGATTGTCGCCATTTTAAAGTGACCTAGAAAGCTATTTAATGACATAACAGTCACTGTGTTTGTTACTATAACAAATTTATGTATTGGCATAATAACTTAGTAATTCTCAATCTTGATAATGGGTGGCTAGAACATGGGGGGTTTTGCTCAACTTCAAGAGACAACGAGAACTGGAAATGTCTAGGAATTAGGTGAAACCTCTAAAGACGTATTAGCTCCTATAGTCATTGTAATATTGTACTTGTGGATGATGACAATACCCCTAATAATCTTTAGAATATTGACTAGAAAAATAATCAATAACATATCTACGAGCAACAACATGGAAAATTAGGTCATACTCTATTTTATTTTCTTCCCTTTATATGTATTGTCTATTGTATGCCTTAGGACATTTTTGTCAAGTATATAGCACAATAGGTACTTAGGCACTTCACTTTTTCCCTTCATTTTATGGGATTATTATGAGCCCACAAGTTTCTACATGTTTTGGACATTGTTAACTATCAATTATTACTTTGGATTATGTTGATTGGTTAAGCCTAGATTCCTTTTTATAATATAAATATAATCATCTAACATTTAAAGAAATATTCATTATTCAATACTATATATTATGATATGTGGTTGGCACTATTTTAGAGCCAACAAGAGAAAATATTGTATTGGATAAAGTCTAAGTATACCAATTAAGGTCAAAAAAAATTATTAATTAGAATATAAATTTTATAGTACAATTGGTTTTTTTTCAAATACATGAAGAAAGAGGGAAAACCCATTCTAGTTATTGCAAGTGTCCAGTATTTATTTTTGAAATGTTTGAACATATTACATTGAAAAAACATTAACTAGCTACTCCCATAGTAAAGTTTTTATAGACAAAGTCTATAATATGTTGTATGTCCAGTATTTATTTTTGAAATGTTTGAACATATTACATTAAAAAACATTAATTAGCTATTCCCATAATAAAGTTTTTATAGACAGTCTATAATATGTTGCTTGTAAGTGCTTTACTGGACTCCATTAACCAAGTTTGATGGATCTAGAAGTGTGGTACATTTGAAATCAATGAATTAGAATAGAAACATTGAAGTACATTTTTGTTTCTTACAAATACAAAAGTGAAAACCCACTAAACTTATTAAAAGTGCATTTAACAATCAATTTTTTTTATAAGTATCTGTGTGTCATTTAACAATCAAAATCAAATTATTATGAATTTTTATTGGTAGTGCATTTAACAATCAAAATATTTTATAAGTATTTGTGTGTCATTTAACAATCAAAATCAAATTATTATGAACTTTTATTGGTAATTTTTATTGGAAACATTTTACAGATGTCAAAAGAAAATATTTTATAAGTCTAGGCGTGTTTTTTAATGATCAAAATAAATAATTTTGTTATGAATTGGAATAGAAACAAAGTAGTACAGTTTAATTTATTTTATTATAATATATATTCATGAAGTGTTTGAATGTATTATATTGAAAAGAATACGAATTAGCTAGCCCAACATTATCATTTTAATAGATCGTATCTAGAAGATGATGCTTTTAAATGTATTATTGAACTTGATTATCCAAGTTTGATGGAGTGAGAAGTTATGTCGATCTAGACAAAGCATTGGAATTTGTAATTTCCATGTTAGATATTGTTTGGTGTTTGAACGTATTACATTGAAAACAATGCTAATTAACTCCAAACATTATCGTTTTAATAGATCGTATCTAGAAGATGATGCTTTTAAATGTATTATTGAACTTGATTATCCAAGTTTGATGGAGTGAGAAGTTATGTCGATCTAGACAAAGCATTGGAATTTGTAATTTCCATGTTAGATATTGTTTGGTGTTTGAACGTATTACATTGAAAACAATGCTAATTAACTCCAATATAGTTTTAATATGCCAAATTAACTCCAATATAGTTTTAATAGGCCAAAACTAGAAGATATTGATTTTAAGTGCATTATTGGACTTGATTATCCAAGTTATGGGAGAAGTTATGTTAATATAAACAAATCATTGAAAGTTTAATATTTCATGGTGTCATGTAATTTGCATGAAGTATCGTCACATGAATACATTGCAATTTAAACAAAATTTTCATATTTGTACCAAATAATATAAAACTCCTCAAATAAATTTGAAGAGAATATTCAATATACAAGAAAAATTGAAAAATGTTTCTTCATGTATTAATTGGTCCTCCAAAGAACAAAATTACATCCATGAATCATCTCCACCTAATCTCATGTTATTTGTTCAAGTAGGTCAAGGACAGCTTGTACACCATGTTTATTTATCTTGGCCTTCTTGCAATGTTCTTTCTTAGCCATCCATGCCCAAACTATGGTATCAATTGGAATAGATCCAAGCTCTATGTCATCACGATTTGGTACCCAATATTCTTCTAATACTTTTCCATTGTATTTCCCTGAACCGGGCTTCCACCAATCAACTTTAACATGAAGAGTATCACTTTCATCATCTTGAAATATATTTGAGGTGGCTTTTGCTATCCAAATCATCTCCCCTTCTTCCTCGTTTCCTGATCTAACTAGCAACATCTTTCCTTTCTCAACATCATTAATAGGGTTGAATGTTGTTTTTGGCTTATTGCACTTGGGTCCAACATACACGGGTTCACCTGTCATAGTATCAAAATCCCCATCCATAATATTTGAGATTGCATGAAGCGCATTACGACCAACATCTGGAGTTTTCCTTGTCTTGGGCCAGAAATCCTCAGAAGATGAATCATGATCATTGTAATCTTCATATAAAGTATCAAGAACTCTTTCCCAATTCTCTACCTTATTTTTCCATTCTGGTGTAACAATTGGCAAATCCTCACCACCCATTGTGTCTTTCCACATTTTTATGTATGATGTTATTCCTTCTTTTAGTTCTTTTAAACAGATTTCATTCTCTTTGGGATGTAAGAAAGATGGCTTCCCTATGGGCAGTTTAGATCGACCTTCATCGTCTGTATTCCATAACTCAACTGGTTTTGACCACTCAACATCTCTTATGGATTCTTTATACCTTAATACCGGAACATCATTGAGTACAAGAAATTGGAAGTACTGAACATTAAGATGTCCAACTAGTGCATTTTTTCCTTCCTTGATGTATCCATTAAGGAAGCTTTTGAAGTCATACACCTTATCAATCAGTTTAGGTGGAAACACTCTTTTTTCTTCAATTTTGCGATATGTATCCATCATCTCAGGTAGAGAATATATATCTTTACTTTTCAAGCTGGAAGACATTCTCCCATAGGTCTCGTCTATGTCTTCATGGGTGTGTCCCACGAGCAAGAACCCAACCTCAATAGTGATGAAGACACCAAGTGCAGTGAGAAGTGATAGAAACATGAAAAGATAACGATTTTTATTATCACTTGCTGCATTATCCAATTGTAACAATAAATGTGGAGGAAGAGGTTTAAAATCGATATCTTGATTTTCTAATCTTCCATGAGATAAAAATTCATCATTGTACACTCTACATTTTGAGTAAATAGAGGTGTCAAGTAATGCATTTGAAAGTGGGTTTCTTGAACTTCCACTCTCATAAAGAAGATCACCATACATATCAAGATGTGGGTCTTCAAGGTCCCTAAAGCACTTAGCAAGTGATGTAATGGTAAATTGTGATCCCATATGTACAAATGGTAGGGAGAAATGACCAAAACCTCCTGTCTTATGCCCATGTGTTAGCATACCTGTCAATGACAAACCCAAATTTATTCCTACAATAGATTTTGATTTGACGCGTAGCCTTGGAATTGAAGTCTTTGTTTTATCCATTTTATCATGGACAATACTCAAATACTCCTTTGGAAACCTCTCTGACATGATTCTGTGGGCATAGTAGCAATGTCTTCCGCACAAAACGATCTTGTTATGTTTGTTCAATCTAGCGCATGCCGTTTCTTCCAACTCTTTTGTAGTTGTTGACTTCATTTGTGCTTTCAACACAATACATTTACTGAAGTTGGTGTTCTTTGAGAATGCCACGTCTCGAAAATGAGTGTTCCAAATCTTGCTCATTGTTGGTTGTGATATTAATGGACAATTGAGCTTTTCCAAACCCACATTGATCTCTTTTAACAAAGAGATTTGTGTGTAAGTCGAAGGCAACAATCTTAGAGGAGAAGAAGTTCCATCTGCTTCAACTTGACGTGTTTGGTTTGGCGAAAAATCTGAATTGTCCATTACAATTTTATGTAGTATTTCTATGGCCGCCACAGTTTGTGCACGTGCTTTACATGTATTGGTGTTACCATGAATGGATTCCATATGTCCTTGTTCAAAATTATGTTGGTAGCTATAGAAGGTGCTTTGAGGAATCTTATGTATCTTGTACCATGCTTTCTTACAAATAACATTACCATCAAATCTCATGTCCTTTACTTTTCTAATAATAGGAGGTAGGCCATGGCCATGGCTCATTCATATGATAGTGTTTGAAACAAGTGAATTCAATACAAATTCCCTGATACCATTTTTGTCTTTGCATTCCATATCCCTTCTAGCATTTGAAATGGCATTCCTATCCACATGTTGAAGACAATCTTGTTTACAACATTCATCTGCAGCCAAAAGTCGGACTTCTTTCTCTTTATCTATCTTGGTTTGACGTTTTGCAACTTTTTCTCTTGTCATAGCTCGTTTAATCTTTTTATATGGCCTCGATGCATTAAGAACATTGACATCTTGATCTTTTTGATTATAAAGATCCCCATCCCATTGGTATAAAGGACTTGTATCCTCTATAACATCCCATATCAGCATTTCCATGGGTGGCTCTTTGTACTTTGTCTTGACCCTTAACATCTCACCTATGTTGTCCACAAATTTATGTATTGGCCATCTAACCAATCCATGTATAGACTTATCCCCAATCTTGCATCTTTCACAATACCCATGTATCTCTTCCACAAAAACACCAAAGTTATCTTCACCTAGTGTTTCACCCACAACCATGTCATCCTCATGGACATTAACTATCATTCCTTTGGCAATGCACATAATTGTTCCTATGCATCCATGTGTAAGAGAAACCCTTGTACATGTGAATGCCGCCCTATCTTGTGGAATATTTATGGGTTGATCTTCACAATGAGGTTTCAAATCTATTTCTGGCCAAATCTCATAAGATTCTATTGCACCCCCTAGTGTTTCCTCAAATCCAGTTGGATGTGGTAAAGGAGCATCATTTTTTAACACCTTCTCAATTCTAACCACTATGCATCCTTTCTTTACAATCTTTCCATGAACCTTATTCCCAAGCTCTGTATTGAATATGGAGCCATCACCCACCTTCACTCCATGTTGTAAAAGATCTACTTTGTCTCCAATAGAAAATGTTGAACAAACATTTGCACCTGTACACCAAACATAACAAACTTAGTATTTTCTCAAAAAAACATTCAATAAACTATGAATAATTCTTAACACGTGCTTTGGTATTTGATTTACCTATGGTGTGCCTCAAATCTGTAGTCCTCCATGGATGTGTGTCCCCTTCATCAACATATTCCACAATCAAATGTGGTTGAATGACATCAATTATCAAAACTATAACATAACCTGCAACAACCCTTCCTCCACCATAATAAGTTCCAACTTCTGTAAATTCAACCTTTCCTAGCCCAATAACTTGACCATTAACCAAGAGGTCAACATAGTGCCCTTTTGTGAAAATTATACTTGCAGCCCTATCTTGTGGAATATTTATGGGTTGATCTTCATAATGAGGCTTCAAATCTATTTCTGGCCAAATCTTATAAGATTCTATTGCACCCCCTAGTGTTTCCTCAAATCCAGTTGGATGTGGTAAAGGAGCATCATTTTTTAACACCTTCTCAATTCTAACCACTATGCATCCTTTCTTTACAATCTTTCCATGAACCTTATTCCCAAGCTCTGTATTGAATATGGAGCCCTCACCCACCTTCACTCCATGTTGTAAAAGATCTACTTTGTCTCCAATAGAAAATGTTGAACAAACATTTGCACCTGTACACCAAACATAACAAACTTAGTATTTTCTCAAAAAAACATTCAATAAACTATGAATAATTCTTAACACATGCTTTGGTATTTGACTTACCTATGGTGTGCCTCAAATCTGTAGTCCTCCATGGATGTGTGTCCCCTTCATCAACATATTCCACAATCAAATGTGGTTGAGTGACATCAATTATCAAAACCATAACATAACCTGCAACAACCCTTCCTCCACCATAATAAGTTCCAACTTCTGTAGATTCAACCTTTCCTAGCCCAATAAATTGACCATTAACCAGGAGGTCAACATAGTCCCCTTTTGTGAAAATTATACTTGCAGCCCTATCTTGTGGAATATTTATGGGTTGATCTTCACAATGAGGCTTCAAATCTATTTCTGGCCAAATCTCATAAGATTCTATTGCACCCCCTAGTGTTTCCTCAAATCCAGTTGGATGTGGTAAAGGAGCATCATTTTTTAACACCTTGTCAATTCTAACCACTATGCATCCTTTCTTTACAATCTTTCCATGAACCTTATTCCCAAGCTCTGTATTGAATATGGAGCCCTCACCCACCTTCACTCCATGTTGTAAAAGATCTACTTTGTCTCCAATAGAAAATGTTGAACAAACATTTGCGCCTGTACACCAAACATAACAAACTTAGTATTTTCTCAAAAAAACATTCAATAAACTATGAATAATTCTTAACACATGCTTTGGTATTTGATTTACCTATGGTGTGCCTCAAATCTGTAGTCCTCCATGGATGTGTGTCCCCTTCATCAACATATTCCACAATCAAATGTGGTTGAGTGACATCAATTATCAAAACCATAACATAACCTGCAACAACCCTTCCTCCACCATAATAAGTTCCAACTTCTGTAGATTCAACCTTTCCTAGCCCAATAACTTGACCATTAACCAGGAGGTCAACATAGTCCCCTTTTGTGAAAATTATACTTGCTGCCCTATCTTGTGGAATATTTATGGGTTGATCTTCACAATGAGGCTCCAAATCTATTTCTGGCCAAATCTCATAAGATTCTATTGCACCCCCTAGTGTTTCCTCAAATCCAGTTGGATTTGGTAAAGGTGTATCATTTTTTAACACCTTCTCAATTCTAACCACTATGCATCCTTTCTTTACAATCTTTCCATGAACCTTATTCCCAAGCTCTGTATTGAATATGGAGCCCTCACCCACCTTCACTCCATGTTGTAAAAGATCTACTTTGTCTCCAATAGAAAATGTTGAACAAACATTTGCACCTGTACACCAAACATAACAAACTTAGTATTTTCTCAAAAAAACATTCAATAAACTATGAATAATTCTTAACAATTGCTAGCTTTCTAATAGAAAAACTCTAGCCATGAAGGGAAGCTAGCATTCGTTAGCTTTCCAATTGATAACACTGTCCATGGTGATTGGTGGTTGCTAGCTTATACCTTCAGCTTGCGCCATGTGCTCTATTTTGAAATAAACACATGACACAAGATCAAGGAAAGCTAGCGACTGCTAGCTTTCCTCCTAGCATAAGCATTTCCTTCTAGGATAATAACACATACTTATGCTAGAAGGAAAGCTAGCAGTCGCTAGATTTTCAATAGAAAAATCCTGTCCATGGTGATTGGTGGTTTCTAGATTATACTTTGAGCTTGTGTCATGTGCTCTATTTTGAAATAAGAACATGGCAACAGATCAAAGAAAGCTGGCGACTGCTAGCTTTCCTTGTAGCATAAGAATTTCCTTCTATCATAAACACACATGCTTATGTAAGAAGGAAAGCTAACAGTTGCTAGCTTTCCAATACAAAAACCCTGTCCATGGCGATTGGTGGTTGTTAGCTTATACCTTGAGCTTGTGCCATGTACTCTATTTTTAACGAATGCTACCTCTCCTTCTAGCAAATGCATTTCCTTTTAGCATTACACACATGCTTATGTTAGAAGGAAAGCTAGCAGTCGCTAGCTTTCCAATAGAAAAACCCTGGGCATGGTGATTGGTGGTTGCTAGCTTATACTTTGAAATTGTATCATGTACTCTATTTTCAAATAAGCACATAGCACAAGATCAAGGAAAGCTAGCGACTGCTAGCTTTCCTTCTAGCATAAGCATTTCCTTCTAGGATAATAACACATACTTATGCTAGAAAGAAAGCTAGCAGTCGCTAGCTTTCCAATAGAAAAATCTTGTCCATGGTGATTGGTGGTTGCTAGCTTATACCTTCAGCTTGTGCCATGTGCTCTATTTTGAAATAAACACATGGCACAAGATCAAGGAAAGCTAGCGACTACTAGCTTTCCTCCTAGCATAAGCATTTCCTTCTAGGATAATAACACATACTTATGCTAGAAGGAAAGCTAGCAGTCGCTAGCTTTCCAATAGAAAAATCCTGTCCATGGTGATTGGTGGTTGCTAGATTATACTTTGAGATTGTGCCATGTGCTCTATTTTGAAATAAGAACATGGCAACAGATCAAAGAAAGCTAGAGACTACTAGCTTTCCTTATAGCATAAGAATTTCCTTCTATCATAAATACACATGCTTATGCAAGAAGGAAAGCTAACAGTCGCTAGCTTTCCAATACAAAAACCCTGTCCATGGTGATTGATGGTTGTTAGCTTATACCTTGAGCTTGTTCCATGTACTCTATTTTTAACGAATGCTACCTTTCCTTCTAGCAAATGCATTTCCTTTTAGCATGACACACATGCTTATATTAGAAGGAAAGATAGCAGTCGCTAGCTTTCCAATAGAAAAACCCTGGGCTTGGTGATTGGTGGTTGCTAGCTTATACTTTGAACTTGTATCATGTACTCTATTTTCAAATAAGCACATGGCACAAGATCAAGGAAAGCTAGCGACTGCTATATTTCCTTCTAGCATAAGCATTTCCTTCTAGGATAATAACACATACTTATGCTAGAAAGAAAGTTAGCAGTCGCTAGCTTTCCAATAGAAAAATATTGTCCATGGTGATTGGTGATTGTTAGCTTATACCTTCAGCTTGTGCCATGTGCTCTATTTTGAAATAAACACATGACAAAAGATCAAGGAAAGCCAGCGACTGCTAGCTTTACTTGTAGCATAATAATTTTTCTTCTAGCGACTGCACACATGCTTATGCTACAAGGAAAGCTAGCAGTCGCTAGCTTTCCAATAGAAAAATAATAAGAATCTCTTTAAGTTCACATTTCCTAAAGATTCATAATAGCCTATCCCATAGAGACCATCATTTAACTTGCTAGATGAATAACTTTTGGACATGTCAACATGAGAGAATAAGTGTTTATAAATGACAAGCTTTAAAAACTCAACGTCTTCTTCCACATTCACCTCATAATAAAACTTCCCATTACATAGTGTTAGCACTTAGATTTTATTCCGGTTGTAAAAGAATAACACCTAAGGTAACCTATTTCAAACCAAGCTTTAGGTGGAAAACTCAGCCATTTTTCCACCAGAGAGGGCTCTCTCACAATACATATACAAGGACTGAAAAATATAAAAGTTCTCTCAAATTTTCTCAAAAGGATTTTCTGGTTGAAAAGGAAAACAAGAAACGTTGGGCATGGAGTCAAAGTTTCAAATATACAATATACTAGTTAGAGATTTATACCAAACAGATTTCCACAGAGGCAAGATAGCAATCATATTACAGTCAATTTGATTTTTTCAGGTGGTACAGAAACAAATAATGACATTCCATCAACAACAGGCATCTAACTTAGGATGAATCCATTGTCAACTTTGGAGAAAATAGTGAATATTTAAATTATATAAAACGAGGCATAACTAGTATGAATCTCGAATTATTTCAGACATTCATTTAAATATAGAAGAAAAACATAATGGAAGATATCACAAAGGAAGTGAACATGCACATATAAAGATAAAGAAAAAATGGACTGTAAAGCTGATCAACACATGAATCTCTGGTCTCAAAAGATGGGTATTTTCACTGTACTGCTTTTATTTATCAAAAAATAGATCTCCAAACATACACTGTCTCTCAAAAAATTTCCAACCCCTTCAACAATGACTCTCATTGTTCTTATACAAAATTTGGAAGAAGCTTGACATTACTGCTTCTTTTAACTAATAACTGAAAATATTTTAACTTAAAAGATAACTGTCTTTGAGCAATAGATAACTGTCTCCAAATAATATTACAAATTTAAAATAAAAGTATCATTTTTGCCACTTGGCAAAAATTTTGAATATCATCTTTTCGCCACTTGGCGAGAGTTTTGAAAGCCTCTATGAATGGACAGAATATCTTGTCCTTCCATATTTTTCCACATAAGTCCACTGGTCGGTCGCGGGTAAGTCATAGTTGGTCATTTCCTTCACCAAGACTCGCATTTCAACATGACCTGCATAAGAAACAGGAAGAAGGTTTCCACAGGTTGAGATTAGCATATTTAAAATTTCAAAATCCTCTGATATTTTCTCCATTAAAATTTTCCCTGTAACCATATGATCCAGCTGGTGGAACTTTTTGTGATCCATCCTTATATCAAACAGCAATCTCTTATAATCATTCGGAGGAATCAATTCATTTTTTTCATTCCAAAAAGCAGGGAACCCTTTGTTTACTAATTTTTCAAATTGCTTTTTGAACTTTACTACTTCTTCCCGTATTTCTCCAGCTTTAGCTTCAACATTCTCAACATGCGAGTATTTCCCCAAGATCCTTCTGGCCCATGTGATGACTGAAATTCTATTCGTTATATTCATGGCTATCAGGTCTGCTTCAGTTAGACTGTTTAAAAATGTTATTGCTTTCTGGGCTACGTCTTTTCGCTTTTTATTTAAGCTTTCCCTGACGCTCTGTAACTTTCGAAGGCATATTTGACCACCTTTTCTTTGACTCTTATGTAATCCAGATATGATGTTAGTTTCTCAACTTCTTTTATAATTTGGTCCCACACTAGGTGTTTACAACCTTGCATAGCAGCTTGCCCTGTCACATGAGCTGCTAATCCTTTATTATTATTACTTAATTCCTGATTCTTTGTTTGCAAGGTTTTTATTTCTTTATTTTTGATTTCATTCTCTTCTGTCAGCTTCTGTATTTCAACCTTCAATTCTTTGATTTCATTTTCCCTTAAGCTTACCTGAGACATAGCCTGTAAAATATCATCTACTCCTGTTTTATCTTCCTGTGTGTCTATTTGTACTTGTTGTTGACCACTTCCTGCTAATCTTTTCCTCGCTTCTGCCAACTGTTCTTCTAAAATGATTTTCTCTTTTTCCCACCGATCTTTTTCATCAGAAAGCTTTAACATTTTAGTAGTAACATCATTGACTTCATTAGATAATTCTTCTTTTTCTTTTTCCAATATTGTCAATTCTGCTCCTTGGATGAGTACAGTGTCTAGAATTTTTAATTTTCATCTCAATGTCTAGATCATATCGTCTTTCTCTTTGAGCAGTTTGGTTGCTGCATCTCCTTCTTTATTTATCAAATCTACTTGCAATTTTTTAATCTGTTGCTGTCGAGACTTATTCTCTGCCTTCTCCTGTCTCAATTGATTATTCAATTTATCCACTAAACTTTTCAACTTGTCTTCTCTTAATATGGCTCCCAAATAGTCTGAATATATGACTTCTCCAGTTTGTCTATGCAATAAAATTTTATCCGGGGCATTTATTTTAGACAAATCTATATTCATTTCTGAAATCTTATTTTTTGTGACAACTAAAAATTTCAAGGAATTTTCCTTGATATTTCTGCTAGTAAATAAGCTTACCTCAGTATTAGATATACTTCTAACCTTCGGAAACAATTGACTGGTTTGTTTCGCAGACTCCTGTTTATTTCGACTATGCTCATCAAACACATCCATGATATTCTGGGGTCTATTTACATCACCCTCTACAGGGGTTTCTTCAATGTTGTACTCTTTAACTGTAACCTATGGTATTTCTTTTTTAGTTGTTTTAGCCTCTTCTGAAATTGTTGTTAACTCTTGTGGTTCATTCATTTTCAATCTTTTTCCTCTTTCTGTTTCTTCATCTTCAATGATCATTATGTCCTGTATGGGTCTTTTAGATCCAACCAATGCACTATCTATTTCGCTTTTTGTCCCTGTTGTTGTGTCAATCAATGCCATTTCTTTGTCGGATGCATCCGGAATGATTTCTTCTTTATATTCTAGCCAATTGGCTCTGTCCGACATTCCTTCAACAATCTGATGGTTCAGGGCCTTGATACGATGATCCGTTCTTCGTTTTGATATGATGTTTAACGGGTCATACTCCATAGCCGTATCTGACTCAAAATTCATATCCTTCAACAACTTCTCTATATACACTACAACATTCTTATTCTTTATTGTGAACGGACCAAATGTGAATGGGTATTTAATGTCTGTAGCTTGTCTGTGAACCAAAAAATTGTTATCTTCCACAATCAATTTTTGTCTTAAGAATTCCAAGGCAAAAACCCTTAAAGTAAGAAAAGCTGGTAACACATAGGGTTTATGTCTAAACCCATATAATCTGATTACTGTACTATCTTTCGACAAAAACCAATCTCCTGTTGCGTATTCTATACTCAATTGCATGGATGCCTGCATTTTCGGTAGTACTCTAGGCAGATTTTTTCCAAAAATCATTCTATAAATCTCTGAAAGCATGTAATTGATGTAATTGAACATGTTATTTTCTAGTAAAGTCGTGAAAATGATTTCTGGGAACTGCAACTCGTCTTGACTGGCTGTCATAATCATTTTCATCAAAAAGGCCTGAAACCTGAAATGTCTGAGAGTGGGAAAATTGACCATCTAGTCATGAATCTTTTCTGTTAAAAATGCTTCAAAATTAAGTCTAGGCATTTGATTTTCACCAATCCCTGACTGGACTGTACTCATTTTGTACAATAAACTCAATTGAAACTCGGTTACATACAAATCCGTATCCAAACCTAGAACTACGACCAATAATGTCAAAACTAACTCGGTATTTTCATTAAAAAGATTGATATCTATAGGGTATGGGACCTCCGAAATGCTGGTCTCTGGCTTGAGACACGATGACAAAAACATTTCCCTATCATTTTGAGAAACATGATGATAATTTTCAATAATGGAGACTTCAGAGAAAACCTCAGGGTCAAGGGTTTGGGAACAATCTACTTCTAGGGCTTTAATTAACTCTGCTGGCTTTATTTCACAAATGACTCGGGTTTTTTGGCTGTTTAGAACGACTTTCTCTTCCCGGGAGTAATTTTCGACACACCATGATACGAATTTTGGGAAAGAAGGGATTTGGTCGGGGCAAAAGGCTATCAAAGACGACTGGTGAACTCTGTGGGGGTCTGTCCCTTCCTTTAACAATTCACACAACCTAATTTTTATATCAGATATTGGAAACCTAATTAGGGTATCGTAGACATCTTCGTCTCTATCCTCTAGGGCTTCTTTTGATTTAAAAAAGTCTATATCATGCACAGTCTCCATTTAAACGTTTCTTTAAACAAAATTCTGTTTAAAAACGTAGGACAGGTAACCCGACCCTACCTGTATGTAGCCGCCTTTCGCCTTCTGTCGCAATCGCAGACCTCCACCAGTCTTCAGAGCTCTTCGGGATAGTGACACATGCAGAATGCCGTTATGTGGAGCCCCTTTTGTTTTATATAAGACTTTTGAATTAACTTCCCTGCACCTTTATGAATGCGGTTCATATCTGACCATTGATCTCGAGACTTTGTTTTGGACCGTCAGATCTCGCCTCCCTTTATTCCATCTGGTGGTATCCGCGATCAAAAAGTTGTTTTCTTTTCTGGTTTATTCTCTGCGCGGATCAGCCACCTGCTGACACCTGTTCGAGTGGTTTATTCTCCGCGACCACTCTTCCTCATATCCAGTGTGCACCTTCCTAGATGCGGATGAAACAATGGCCGTTGATTTGATTAAGGTTTATATCAGACCTCCGATTGCTACAAAGTATACGCCATGTGATATGACCCCACCACGCTTGCTCTATCTGCCACGTATCAGGTCCCACCCTACCACGTGTACTGACCCCACCGCGCTTCCATATTTGGTGGTTCCGCCCGACGCTATGGTGGTTTCCTTTACCGCTATATTACATATGCGGAAGGATGAGGTTTGGACACATGTCCCAGCGGTATTGAGTCCGCTACCGCCCACATCTATTTGCCGCCGATCACTTTGGCGATGCGGGAAGCAATATCGGCCGTTGATCGGGATTTTTGACATCTCCGCCACCGAAACTTGATCGGGGTTTAATATTTTCACAAATTTGCTTTCGGACTTTGCATAAGTGGGTTTTTTGCTCTTGTTTTTGAATTGTCAACCTTTTCTTCAACCTCCTTTGTGATAATTTCTTCCTTTTTTGGACATTTTAGCAAACTTTTTGGATTTAGTCATTCTCAAACCTTAGTGTCAACACATAGAATGCCAATCTTTTCTCTTGTTACATGAGAATTATGTCCAAACACAATGTATAGTTCAATGCACTTTGTGTCAGTGATTATTTTAGCACCTATCTGCATTTCATAGTTCAATACATCTTCCATCCTCTCAAATTCCTGGTGTATTTTCTCTATATCTAAAAAAATTAGATTTCTCTTTTATGATGGTCTACCTCTATACCAAGCCAGTAGATGTTGCAAGTTTGTTGAATTGTAGAAACAAGGGAATGCAAATTGTAATTAATCTATACCTTAGTCTAATTAATTTTTGTCCAATAATTATGCTTTGATCATTACACCACTCTCAACTTTTGTACCTGTTTTTGGCATTTCAAACTCCAAGCATTCCAATCTCCAACTAAGTATGACATGTTAGTTTCCTCGGTATGCACTTGTCACATTGTCGTAAATGTTATCAGGACTTCAAACCTCATTACTTATTCAAGGTAGTGGGTTGGTGAATTAAAATTGGCATCTTGCCTCTCCCTGTTCATTCTTCTGTTGTGGAAGCCCATCCCATGCATTTGCTTCTCAACCAGACATCTCACCCTTCTGCAGCAAGACCCCTGCATCTGTTGCTCGAGCAGGTTCTATTCTACTCCATGTTCTGTTCTACTTTTGTTTTATAGTTGCATAGCATTTCCAATGCAAGGCAAACAACTACAAGTTACACACCAAATTGGCGATCAATCCTAAATCTCTCTATAAACTTAATAGGTAGGACTAAACTATTATGACCCGACACTAAACTTTTCCATCTAGGTCGATTGATCCATAATGTAACGTCCGGAGGGATCTAATGGTCAGTGAACCATAGATTTTAAATGGCTAATGTCCCATATATTTTAAACGGTTAATGTCGCATAGGTTTTATATGGGGTTTCCATGAGAGGAAATAAAAATATTCTACTCTAAATGCCATCTTTTTGCAACTTATAATGTGTTAAACCATATCTTTATGGTTAATGCCTCATAGATTTAAAATCATATCTCAATAGATATCAGTGATTTTACTATCCCCTTCTAAATATATTTTGACCATTAAATAATTGAAAAGAGAGATAAATTAATATTAAGTTAATTTTAAAATTACAGTCAAGTTAAGCATCAAATCAATTGGATATATAAAATTATATACATCAAAACCTTCAACTTAAGAAATGTGATTTTCTTTACAATCTTTCATTAAATGGATATTTCCTACCAATTTCATTGAATTTAGGATAGTTTTGGAATGCCCTAAAATAAAGTGGAGAGGGTTTTATGGGGAAAGGAAATTATTAAAAGAAATTTGAAAACCTAAAATGCAAGATAAGCACCAATTCTCATATTTCATAATATTAAGAATCACTTTCAAGTGAGGATAGATGGAAGTGGATACATTGTGGAAGTTATCTTAATGTAGACAAGTAAGCAATGTGCTATATCATCTAATGAATGATCTTATGAAGTGGAAGAACCATATAAACTGAAAAAGGCCATCAATAACACTAATCACTAGACTTTGTAATATTTGTAGGTTCATATTGACCTTCAACAATTAAGACACTAGAAATGGATGGGATGTTTGCAAAACTTTATCTCATAATCATTTATAAAAATGGAAATATAACACATAGGAAGCAATCCTATTGATTCTATGTGCATTGAAGATCATATCTTTAGCTAATTTGGTGCACATGGATCCTTTCACTCATGATTCATACAAAGAGGAAAGAACATAAGATTACAATTTCATGAAGATATTTCATGGATACAAGGCCAAAGTCATGAAGAATCAATTAAAGTGACAGCAAGATTTAGTATCATCTCCAAGATGCATTTCTCAACAAGATATATAAGTGTTATACACCTATATAGGTGAGAGAAAAAAACTAATAACAGAGGCCCATAACTCTGATGTTGGAGGCCATTTTGGTTTTGAGAAAACAAATAATAACTTGTAGATATGTGTCTTGTGCCAAATTCAGGAAGATGTAGATTGGTTCATTAGAGGATGCATACGCCATTGCACTAGTAAGACCAACAATGGGAAGGAAGGTTTATATCAACATATACATATAAGTACTAGACCATGGGAGAACAATGCATTTTGTGGGAGGTTTTTCAAGAAGCATGTTACGGATTTTGTAAATAAAATAGCTTAATAAAATAGTGTATAAACTAGTGTACACAAAATATGAGAGTGAAACATAAATCCTAAAGTTATAATAGAGATAAATTAAATAATAAATCCTTATATTTATTCTCCATTATTTCTGGATTCATTGTGTTAAGGAGGGGTTTATCGATGTTTCATACCTACAATACGCAATCCATATTCTTACCTATCATAAAGATGGACTACATATCATAGGTCCGAAACGTCGATAAACCCCTCCTTAACACAATGAATCCGAAAATCATGGAGAATAAACTAGCACACTGTGAAATCCTGAGAGAGAAAAATCATTATATTCATTAAGAGAATCCTTAATTATAATGATTGTAACTACATCTCTCTATATAATATTCCCTATCTCTCCATATAATATCCCCAATTGTACTTATGGGTCCCCTATTAGGGTTATCCCTATTAAATATTCATGTAACCACATTACCTATATATTCAACCCCATATATACATCCCATGGAGTTATAACATATCACCCCATAAAAAGGATTCGTCATCAAATGTTTGTAGCTAAGGCTTTTATATGTGATGAAACCTAATAATAGTAATGGTTATTTATATTTGTTCTCTCTTGCTACTGCTATTGATTATCCATCAATCTATATTTTTTTTTTTTTTGTCAATTCTTCATGGCTTCCTTTCCTTTGATTGCATGTGCATTATTATAGCTTCTCCAATTTGTTATAGTTTTTGTTCTTTGATAACATCACATTAAATAATGGTCCCTTTTTGCCTCATTATATGAACCATTGATTATTTCATCTTCATCCTTTGTAATGTTGACACTTATTGTATTTTTTCCGATATTTCATTGTAAAGAGGTATCAATATGGTTCCACCATTAATGGTGCTTCGTAAATTTTGATGCCCTTATCACCCCCTCTCCTTTTTGGTACAATGACATGCTCCAACTATTATAATTATTGACCTTCAATTGCTTCTACTTTTGAGATAATAAGATCATATTTTTCCTTCATATTCTGAAGATGATGTTCAAATTCAACAATTATTTTATGGTGACCTTCTTATACCTTCTCATCCTTCTCCTTTTGTACTAAATGGTTGATGTTATCCATCATTCTATCCTTCTTCGATTATAAATTGAACTTTTAATTTGACATATATTCAAAATTTAGGGTTTCTTCAACCTTCTTGCCAACATAATATTCAAGTGTTTAGGTAGTTTATTCATCTGTAATCTTTCAAAATACTAACTAATGACATAGACCATATCTTTAGTCATATTATATGATTCCTAAGAGTGATCTCCCCGCAAAGTGATATTCTTAGCACGTACTATAGCAATGTAAGATAATCGAAGAGTTTATGGAAGCATGGGTATAGGCGAAAATAAGGGACTTCCTATATACCCAAAGGTACATGGAAGATTAAATATCTAAGCATATTTTATGTAATGTGGTACTAATTGCTAGATACCAACATAGGTTCACTAGGGAGCCCAACCAAGTGACTCAAATTTCCTACATGTATGTTTCCTAGTATTGTTTTTTTCCTAGTAAATAGCATATATTTGTGTTTAAAGATGCTTGAACATGTTTCTAGCTTTAAAAAAATATGTAAAAATTGGACATGTGCTAGCATTGGAAATGTAACAACCCAAAAAAAAGGAATGCAGAAATTTTAAAACTTTTATTTCCTTTTCTTCAACAGGAGTTTGGCATAGGAGACAAGGGTGACAACTAAACCCTTAAAGTACATATGGACTCTAAGATTCAACAAGAAAATGTGAGAGGCAGGCGTCGAGCAGAAAAGAGTTGTCACATAAATGAGCGATCGCTCAAGGGAGTTAACCAAACTATTTTTCTCCGCTAGGGTCAACCTTCAAATATTATGAAGATTCTACCACAAGATCTACGATTGAGAACCGAGGGGGTATTAATTCCCAACTATATCGCACCATCACCATAATAGACTGATTGTTTTCTGCCCAAAACACATCACTCAACTGCTGCATCACAACCCAAAAATAATGGGCGGATCTCACAAGGAAGAACATGAAAACGCCGAGTTGACAAGTAGGGAAACATTCCAAAAAGTTATTGAGGGTTCTTGTCTTTCACTTAACAGTAAGTTCACGAAATTTAACAGTTATTTGCAGACCATGACCATCTGCACATCGCATGCACTCCACAAACGTATTACACAGGCCTTAATACCACAATTCACTTGGTACTTAACACACAATCACTTCAAATATATAAAATAATCGACTTAACCCTCCAACCTTTAAATCGAGGTCCCTGACACATTTCACAATCTTTTGATAGATCGGTCTAGGGCTCGCTTCCTACATTTCACATACTTAGTTTCTTGAATATACAGACAGGGAGGCGAATGAAAGGATTGAACACAGATAAAAATTCTTGATTGTAACCATATCCGAGAGCATTAACATGATCATACACAAAGAATTACACTGAATAATAAAATTTGAATGAATTCATGTGCTAGCTAGAGTTAATATATAAGGGAAAGCAGGATGGCAAAGTGTGTAGGTATTTCCCATGAGATGTTGCAATTGTTTCTATGAACATTCCACGTACTAAACCCGACTAGACCAGAAATTGGATAGTATTTGGTTTAGGGACTGAAATTTTGTTAAGAAAATGCCAGAGAATTTGATGAGACAAGAATGCCTTGTAGCACTAGGAGATAGGATGACATGGCAGAGAGATGTACCTGGAACTAATGTGGTGCTGTCAGGATGATTCATGGAGATGGATGAAACACCGAATGAAATGCTGCTGGCCACCCACGCTCGTGAAGGTTATTTCGGCCTGCCAACTCCTGTAAAAAATTCATTACACATATCTTGAGAGCTGGAGATACCAACAGAAGTAATTTATGGAAATAACAACAAATAATGCATACGCTGAGGCTATTTAGTTTATATACCAGTTGGTGCAAGGAGGAAATGTGCCCTAAGCAGGAATAGACTGGATCTCGTAGTTGAGCATGTGCCTTGTAGGATGTGTGACAACTGTTTGGCAGTGCTAGATTATGAGAATATATAGCAAATATTTCCAGACAATGCTCGCCCCAAAAATCTTATGAACTGTTGCAAAATGCTCACCGCCTTCATCATAGCCTTAGTATGGAGAGAACAACATCCTTTCACCCATTTCCTTCTAAGAAACTTGCAAGCCCTGAAGGCGCTCCTCCAATGCACAAGATTTGAACTACCGAGTCCCGACGGTGAGTTTTTTGAGGTATCCTTGATGGATCTTCTGCCATGGCGAAGAATGGAGGAAATTGGTGAGGAACCGTCCTTTGGTAACTTTCGTGGAGCGCGGGCATTTGAGATTTGAAATTCAAATTCGCTTTTTTGAACACCGTGTCTGAACATTGAAGGGACAGGATATATATATTATGCATTATATGCATGGACTTGGTATATGACATACATTAGATTCTTAATAAATTTGTGGTCAAAATAGGTTATTTTGATATAAGATTATTTTATTTTTTATATATTTATTTCTTCTTCAAATATAGGATCAAAATAAGATTGAGTTACAAATTTTTTAATTGAACTAGCTCAGACTTTAGAGTGCTAACAATATATTAAATGAACTAAATCTGTGAAGTTGGTTATTATTACAGCAAACTAAAGAGTTGATGGGCATAATTCTATGAAATCAAATTTATGCAGACTAAGTACAATGCTTCGAAAGATATAATTTGAAAATAGAAAAGCACTACAAACATAAAAGTTGAAACAATTTTAGAGGGCATACAAAACCAAATTATAATAAGGGAATTTCTCTACTCATTTTCATTACTCAAACATAACAATATATATACACATTTACAACATTTGCCTTACCACTATGTTTGAGGTCCATGGTAGACTCTCTCAATTGCCATGTCTCAAGACCATCTAGCTAACCCCTCTCAAATGACAACCATTTTTTTATTATTCATGTTTACTCATGGTGCAGATTCCCCTACGCTTCATCCATCTTCAACTACTCTTTAACTTCCATATGACTACTTGAGCACATCTTTGTCACTTCAACTTCCACATTGATATTTCATCTTCCCTTAGTGCACTTCATATGTCATGCACAGTTACCCCATGCTCATCATGTGCACTCATTGTCATGCACATTTTTTCTCACATGCACTTGACTCATAGTTGGAATAACTAACTTGCATCCTCCTTGGATGCACATTCCACTTGAGCACACCCCTCAAAGTATCGCATGTTTTTTTTTGTTAATCCATGCATGATCGACATTATGTTATTTTCTCTTGCCGTACCACATTATATCTTCTATGTTTTCTTTTGTATCAAACTTGCTTGTGTAACACTAGCATGTACCAAGTACTGGTACATGCTAAGTACTGTACTTCCTTGAAGCCTGTACCAAGTCGCTTAAGTAGTCCTAGTCCCCTTGTTGTTACAACTATGTTTGAAATTCATGCAGGCAAGCATTCTTTGACATTGGTGTTTGTGGAAACAAAAAAGGGATCTGATTCATTGGAATACTGGTTGTGTTCCAATAGGTTTCCACTGTTCCAGCAACCAGTATTCATGGAGACAGAAGCCAAAGGAGCGTGAGAAAACGACTTCAAGCATCGAGCTATTGACTCATCAACCGTGCGAGCTCCATCGACCATTCAACCAATGTTACATAACAATGTGCGGGCTCCATTGACCATTCAACCAATGTTACATAACAATGTGCTGGCTCCATCGACCATTCAACCAAAATTTGTTTGATAGTGCACAGAGTCACATTGTATCGTTTTGTGCGGGCTCACGGTTATGATTGGAGACTAGTCCTTGGAGGGTGCACAAAATGGTACGTTGTGCAGCCCCTCCGCAATGCCAAGAGTCGAGACCATGATCTGTGCACAAAACTAAACTCGTTGTCCCATGTGCAAGCTCGACTCTACATGCGACGATACACATTTGATGGCTGCACCATGGTATTGCGGGCTCATCATATACACATTGGCTAGTGCAAAGGAGATTTGTGCGAGCTCACCATCATAATATGTGACTGGTCTTAAGAGGGTGCACAAACTTTGCTTCGTACTTTGTGCAAGCTCTCGTCACATGATGTTGCAAATAAGATTGGATGCACAAAACGTATGATATACCATATGATATAACCCATGTAACATTTCATCGTTTTTCACCGCTTTTCATATGCCATTTCCGATATGTTACATGGGTGTATAAAGCTATTTTTCCAAAATTATTTTTCCAAGGACACTTCTTCGAAAAAACTAAGTCTTTTCTTATTTTTCTTTTAGGTTCACTCTTTGGATGGTTTAGGGGTGAAACAAACTGAGGGTTTTCATCAAGTGGAATTTAAGCTTATGGAATTAGGGATAGTTTTCTCACTCATATTTTGTCAAACTTTTCAAGGATGAATTGCTTGTACAGAAAGAATAGGCAGTAAGGGCAGGGGGGGTTTACTATATCCAAGTGTATGGCATGATAATAAAAAAACCTGTAAAGGAGAAATATTAGACATGGTATGATAAAACATACCTTATAAGGACTCCGTCCAAATTGTAGTTGTATAGACATCATTAAAGAGTAACAACACTTGG
This sequence comes from Larix kaempferi, assembly GCA_027924585.1. Classification (NCBI taxonomy): domain Eukaryota; kingdom Viridiplantae; phylum Streptophyta; class Pinopsida; order Pinales; family Pinaceae; genus Larix; species Larix kaempferi. The sequence goes on from BSBM01000877.1 coordinate 12,463,391, forward strand.
ATCAGTGGCCTTTAGCTCAAAATTTCAAGTGGGGACCCACATCACATAACTTGGGGAGTTGTTGAGGGATCAATAGATTATTACATACACCAAAGGAGAAGCTCGAACTAGGCATAAAATTACTTGTGGAAGGTATTCCAAGACTAGGAAAACGTAGGGTTGGAATGTGTTTGCTAATAGATGGCATTATGAATGAAGAGACATTGGGAACATGTGGCATATGGGTAGAAGAAATGGTTTTGATAACTAAATATACATGAGAAGCATTCATGTTTCCTCAAAAGACACTAGGTGTAGTGGAAGTACATCCCATGCTTGTTAGATTAACCATAATTTGGTTCTCGACATATTATGTTGTACATTTTGAACAAATTTAAAGGGATCTATGGGAAAAGGTACATCTAGTTGTATCAAGACATGATCGTCAGGTTGGGTCAAGGGAGGATTATAATGGGTCAGTGTCTAAATGTCAATAACTTCAATTTTAGGTGTCCCTAAATATTCGGTTAAGTTTGTATTTGTATCAGGTGGATACACAGTATGATCAGGTGGATCATGTATGATGATATGTATCAGGTAGATACTTGGTATGCATCAGGTAGATGCATTGTATGAATTGTGAAGTATGTTGAACTTGTGATATTCATTGACATTGATTGGTATATTGAATTACGCCTTTTATATTACTTATTTGTCTTTATTATCCATTGTTGACTCCATGCAAGGCACTAATATTATCCATAATGATTGTAGAATGGTATTTCCAGGTGTGTTGGTGCTTACAGGGGTTATTCCTCCATTAGGGACTCTCCCATGGGTTTAGGACTTAACCAAAGAAGATTAGGAGTTAGGTTATGGTGACATTGGACCTATGTCCTCCCCACTTACTGTAACTAGCCCCTTGGTCCACACAGCCTAGGTGTTCTAGGGATGATAGTTTGTATAATAACAGGGAGGAGGAGAGGGGTTAAAGAGAGAGAGGGAGAGAGTGTGGGAGTTAGAAAGGAAGGGGGTTAAAGATAATCAGAGAGAGAGATGGGGTTAGAGATGTTAAATTTTCTGAATTTACTTCAATATGATCTAGGATCTTAACTGAGAGAACAACATGTACAGCATATCTACAGCATATCAATCATGGAGACAATAATGCAAGCACACAAGAGACACAAAGATTTACTTGGGGAAAACCATAAAGGTGAAAAACCCCAATAACTTCCTCAGAGATAGATAGAGCAATGATACAACCAACCAATAGAGATAGCCATAACCTAGCATCAATCCTCCTCCTCCATAAGTGCGCCTCTCCTCCTTGAGAGCATGTGTGAGAAGTGAGTGAGTAAATAGAGTGCCTCCTGCACTCTATTTATACTTGACTTGACTTGCCTTTTTACCTAACTCATGTCGGCTCGAACTTAACCACATAACATAATGCTGATTGGGCCGACCCCCAATAGGGTGGTCTAATAACCCTTTGACCCACATGGCCGACCCCCAATAGGGTGGTCTAATAACCCTTTGACCCACATGACTTATACAGGGCCGACCCTAAACAAGGTGGTCTAATAACCCATCAAGTATAAGTTACGACACTTACAATATAAATGACGACACTTCCTTATAGAGGAATAATACCATCTCTATAGGAATACAATATACATATATGTGAAATACATTCCGAAGTTACATATACATCAACACTCCCTCTTAACTAGGAAGGTATTTCTCAGCACAGTTCTTCTAGCACAAGTCATCTTCTCTGGATCATCGTCACTGGATAATCGTCATCGAGTCATCATCATCGTCACTGCTACTGCTATCTCAATCAATCTCTGAATCTACTCGTCATAGGAAGTTCTACAGAGCCAGTCCTTTTTCATACTGGATGTAGGCCCACCACCTGCAGGTCTTCATCATCACTGGCCATACTGTGGAATCCTCAGGACTTTTACGTGCGTCACAAAACCTCGAAAGAGCATCCTAGGCTGTTACGAGCACACAGCTCTACCTATAGGATCTCCCAGGGCACCGAATTACATGTGACCTCACCACAAAACCTCGCAAGAGCATCTGCCAGATATCCCAGGGAACCGAATTACATGCCATAGGCAAAACCTCGAAAGACTATCTACAGATCTCCCAGGGCACCGAATTACATGTGGTCATGGCAAAACCTCGCAAGAGCATCTGCCAGATATCCCAGGGAACCGAATTACATGCCATAGGCAAAACCTCGAAAGACTATCTGCAGATCTCCCAGGGCACCGAATTACATGCCATAGGACAAAACCTCGAAAGAGCATCTGCCAGATATCCCAGGGAACCGAATTACATGCCATAGGCAAAACCTCGAAAGACTATCTGCAGATCTCCCAGGGCACCGAATTACATGTCCTCTCAGAGAAAAACCTCGAAAGAGCATTTGCCAGATGTCCCAGGGCACTGAATTACATGCCATAGGCAAAACCTCGAAAGACCATCTGCAAATCTCCCAGGGTACCGGATTACATGCTCATCTGCACAACCTGATCCACGGCCACAGAGTATCAACCTGATACTCACCATACATCATCCTGATGTATCCATGATCATCCTGATCATTATCACTGCAACGTCCTGCTGCATGTCATCTGGAGCAACATCCTGAAGCTCGTCATCTATGATCATCCTGATCATCACTGCAACATCCTGCTGCATGTCATCCGGAGCAACATCCTGAAGCTCGTCATCCATGATCATCCTGATCATCACTGCAACATCCTGCTGCATGTCATCCGGAGCAACATCCTGAAGCTCGTCATCCATGATCATCCTGATCATCAATGCATCTACCTGATGCATACCAAGTATCTACCTGATACATATCATCATACATGATCCTCCTGATCATACAATGTATCCACCTGATACAAATACATGATACATATCACCATACCTGATCCACCTGATCATATCCAGCATCAACATGATGCGTACATACATACAGAATGATCCAACTGATCATATCCATCATCCAACATGATGCGTACATACATACATAAAAATGATCCAACTGATCATATCCAAGCAGAAACCAGAACATCATCCTGATGCTCATCATCCAGCGCTTACATCCACAGCCATGTGTAGGATCCCCCTTCCAACATGCTTGGAATGGCTTCAGCAAATGTGTCCATCACTTCTTCCTCGAAGTATCCTCGATCTGAAGCACGCCAAGCCTCTCTCTGAAGTACTCGAACTTCACACTGACTAGTGGCTTCGTCAGCACATCTGCAATCTGCTCGTCCGTCGCAACATACAGGAGCTTCACAGCTCCTCTCTGTACCATATCCCTGATATAGTGATATTTGATCTCTATGTGTTTCGACCTGTCATGAAACACTGGATTCTCGGACAGCTTCACACAACTCTGGTTATCACAGAAGATACCAGTAGCCTCCAACGGGAGATCAAATAACTCAGACAGTAGCTTCCGTAGCCATACTGCCTCGCAACTAGCTGAGCAGGCTGCAACATATTCTGCCTCAGCTGTACTCAGTGCTACGCAGGACTGCTTCCTGCTAAACCAACAGATCACACCTGATCCCATACTGAAGCAGCACCCAGATGTGCTCTTCCTATCTGCAGCACTGCCAGCCCTAATCTGAATCAACATAACCCTGCAGGTTAAACTTTTGATTTGCCTCATACCTGAGCCCATAATCCACTGTACCCTTCAGGTTCCTCAGAATATGCTTTACAGCAACCAGGTTAACACTCCTCGAATCCATCAGGAACTGGCTCAATGTGTTCACAGCAAAGCAAATATCTGGTTTCGTGTTCGTCAGGTACATCAAGGACCCAATAATCTGACGATACATAGAAACATCAACTGGCTCAGATGAAGCATCACAAAGAAGCTTCAGATTCGATGCCATAGGTGTGGCCATGGCTTTGCAATCCATCATCCCAAATCTCTTCAGGATATCTACTGTGTACTTCCCTTGACCAAGGAATATCCCACCTACATTCTGCCACACCTCCATGCCAAAAACAAATAGTGCATCATCCCCAAGTTCTTCATCTCGAACTTGGAAGAAAGCTTCCGCTGCGTGTCGGTAATCAATCTATCTTTACCTGTAACAAACAGGTTATCTGCATATAAAAGTAGTATCACTGGATTGCCTTCCTCAACCTTGTAGTAAAGGTTGGAATCCGCTTTACTCTTGGTAAATCCCAAACTGGATAGAAAGCTGTCTATCCTACCATACCAAGTTCTGCACACATATATGACTACACCATGCTGTCTTGAATCCATCTGGTGTATCTTCTATTTCATCACTTTTATATTTCTCAATGCTGCCATCTGCAACATGCTTGATCTGATAGTTCCATTTGGAAGTCATAACAAACTTCCCTTCACATCTTGGGACTACATCCCAAACATCATTCTTCATGATCGATGGATCATGGCATTCCATTTCTTCATCCCAGATCCTGGGAACTTCAATATCTTCAATAAATAAATTTGTTGCTGAACAAATGTTGTAGTTCTTCTTTTGTAGGAGATGGCATATGATCTTTCCTACACAACAGGTTAAATTGCATGATTAGAAAACATCTCATAGTTTTCAGAACAAATTCTTACACATAAATAAATATGTCATACAGTCATGCAATTATCTTAGCCAATGCTTCAATACAACATTTATCCATATCCCGTAACTTTCTAGATGCCTTCCAATCTCTACCAGAACATTGTTAAGAGTGTGCACAACTCCCAACATGTCAGCAAAGAGGTTTCATTCTAGATAAGTAGCAATGGAATGTTGTACAGTGCCATAGGCCACTTACCCATGTGTATTAGTAGTATACTGTTCATTAATGCAACTATTCTAATATGCACAAGACATATCCTAAGTCTAGGAACATGAGCATATACATCATTGAACAATTTTACTTTAAACAAACAAATATGCAAGAAATGATAATTAAAATACTTATCTTTCTTTGTTCGTTGGGTGGACTCCCTCTGAGTCTTTGCTTCCTTGCAGGAGCTATTGGAGTCCTAATCTGAAGTAGCTTCTTCTACACTTCTCTGTTGTGGAATGTAGAAAGATGGTCAACTCCATCTGAATATCTGCATCCTTACAGAAACTACTGAAGTGAGCTCTTTTTCTCTCTTGCAGGAACAACTGGAGTGTGCTCCTTTGCTTTCTTGCATGAACAACTGGAGTGTGCTCCTTTGCTTTCTTGCAGGAGCAACTGGAGTGTGCTCCCTCTTGATCTTTGCTTCCTGAATTACCTGTTCTTGAACTCATATTCATCCTTGGTCCCTATGCATGCTTATTAGTATCATGATTGTGTTATCCTTGTGATTTCATATAAAATCATACATTCATTAGTATACTATTAAAACACAATAATTTCAAGCATGTATACTCATGATTATTTCAAACAGAAATAATAAGCATTAGCATTCAAGGTTTATGTAGTATTCTTATGGTTAATCAAATCATAAGGAACATAACATGTCTAAACCTATAATTACTCAAGCCTATGACACTTCAGGTTAGTTGAATCATCAATCAAGATAAGAGATATAAAATGCATAAAACCATGACTATTCAAACCTATGATTTCATGATTCTTCTTGGTTAGTCAAATCATCAAACAAAGTAAAAAGCATAATATGCCTAAACCCATGATTACATAATCAATCATGCCAAGTATACTTATATAAAGGATCTTATCACAAGATGAGATTGTAACTTGATATAGGAAAAACATACCTGGATTAGCATGCTAGCTATTTATGTCTAACATACTCACATGATGTCTTCTTGTTCTTCTTCAATGACTTGTGCTAGTAACCTGTATATCTCATAGGTTAACTATTACAAAACCAAGTTATACATACCTCGTAAATGGATCTTCTATGAGATCCATGACAATGGATGAATCTTTGTTCTTGAACAAAAACATGATTTGTCTTCTTGGTGTACCTTTCATGTTAGTAGACAACATAAAACTCATACAACATCACAATGTGTTAGTACAAACATAAGTTTCATACTCCTAATAAATGAATGGCTTCTATCATGCATTCATAATTTTATTAAGGTGATATGATAAGTCTAAAATCAAGATTGTACTAACCGTGATAACATGAAGACAAACATACCATAAACTTAATTATGAACAAATCTTAAAGCATACCTCGATGAGTCATACCTGTCGAGATCACTTGTAATCTTCTTATGTAAGGCCTTAGCCTCATCTCCCTCTGAAACAGGAACTTCTTCACTTATGCAAGTGACCAATCCATCTTCTTCTAGGATCAACCCAATCCACTTGATTTGCAAGAGCTGGACCTGGAGCTGGATATGGGTTTGTCAGAGAGACCCCAAAAATTCAAACTTTGAATTTCAAACTTCCGAAAGGATAGGAATATGCGCCTTGATGAACTGATCAAACTGGTATATTCAGAATTTGAAAACTGCAAAGTTTCACTCCTCAATTTTGCCTTTAAAACTTCTGGATTCACTGGTCGTGACCCTGAACTGGGGTTTGATGAAGCCCACTCTTTTGCCCCATCAAAATGTTTGATCCAAATCTCTAAGCTTCTATTTTTCTGAGGAGCTTCCAGCCGTGTTCACAGATTTCAAAAATTCCCATTTTTACAGAAGCCCTAATTTTCCACTTTTCTGATCAAAGTCCCGAACTAGGGTCTAATCAAGCCCGGCCTTCTGCCCAACCAAAAATTCTGATCTTGGTCTCTAAATTTCTATTTTGATGAGTAGCATCCAGCCGTGGTCTCCGATTACAAAAATTCCAACTTTCTCCAAAGCCCTAAATTCCGGAAGCCATGAATGAAGGTACCAAAAAATAATTCTGTTTTGACAGAAATATGTACCTGATTGTTTCTAGTGTAACTCCAAAAATTTTGATCCACAGCATCTGAAAAAGTTTTCTGAGATAGCCTGACCTGTTATCTTTCCATCCTGACAGGTCTGACCTCAATTGGATTCTCTGAGAGAGAGTTATGCCAAATGTCGCAACGTGACCTGTTTTGGGAAAATACAGGAGAGCGAACTTGTACGGCGTGCCACGTGTCACTGTTTGACCTTCGGCCTCTGAAAAAGTTTTCTGAGATATCTTGTCCTGTTATCTTTCCATCCTGATAGGTCTGACCTCAATTGGATTCTCTGAGAGAGAGATATGCCAAGTGTCGCAACGTGACCTGTTTATGGGATAATACAGGAGAGCGAACTTGTACGGCGTGCCACGTGTCACTGTTTGACCTTCGGCCTCCGAAAAAGTTTTCTGTGATATCTCGGCCTGTGTAATACCTGTCACTTTTCACGAAATTTCATTTGGAGCTTCCTATCCCAAGTTATGACCTTTTTCCCAAGGTCACCTGATTTTGACTCAGATCTGGAAGAGGCAGAAACCCTATATTGTACAGATCATAAATCACAAAGTACAACGAATTAGAGGTTTTCCTTAGGACACAAGATACCTGGAGATCTTAGCTTCGGCCTGTAACAATTTCAGATCCGAAAACTTCGCCAAAACGGATTTATAGCGAAAGTGCTACGATGACTGGTTTTTGCTATATCAAGCCCTAGCATCGTTAGTGCAACAAGTGTCATACATGCCATATCATGCCTTCTTTCAGGCTAGCTCTGATACCATGTTAAATTTTCTGAATTTACTTCAATATGATCTAGGATCTTAACTGAGAGAACAACATGTACAGCATATCTACAGCATATCAATCATGGAGACAATAATGCAAGCACACAAGAGACACAAAGATTTACTTGGGGAAAACCATAAAGGTGAAAAACCCCAATAACTTCCTCAGAGATAGATAGAGCAATGATACAACCAACCAATAGAGATAGCCATAACCTAGCAGCAATCCTCCTCCATAAGTGCGCCTCTCCTCCTTGAGATCATGTGTGAGAAGTGAGTGAGTAAATAGAGTGCCTCCCGCACTCTATTTATACTTGACTTGACTTGCCTTTTTACCTAACTCATGTCGGCTCGAACTTAACCACATAACATAATGCTGAGTGGGCCGAACCCCAATAGGGTGGTCTAATAACCCTTTGACCCACATGGCCGACCCCCAATAGGGTGGTCTAATAACCCTTTGACCCACATGACTTATACAGGGCCGACCCCAAACAAGGTGGTCTAATAACCCATCAAGTATAAGTTACGACACTTACAATATAAATGACGACACTTCCTTATAGAGGAATAATACCATCTCTATAGGAATACAATATACATATATGTGAAATACATTCCGAAGTTACATATACATCAACAAGAGAGAGAGTGGGGGGGTGGGGTAGAGAGGTGGTTTGTTATGGAAAAGGGGATAGAAAGGGGGATGAGAGGGAGGGAGGTAGCATGGGAGGTATAGATTAGAAAAGGGATAGATCTAATGAGTATGGTGGGAAGTATGGAGGAGGGGATTTTTGGAGGGATATATTGAGAAATGGTGGGAGGGAGAGAGAGGGGTAGGGTGTGAGAGATAGATAAGGAGAGATGTAGAATGGATATATTAGGAAATAGTGTGAGGGAGAGAGAGGGTTAGGGTTTTAGAGATAGATAGTACTTAAAACCAGAGTTTATTATTATGAGGACCCATCCTCCAACATAGTTAAGAGGGTTTTAGGAATAGTAGATTTCAATTATCCAAGACATGTTCCCCTACATACAAGGAAATCATCCAAATGGGTCTATTTACCCAATAGCTCCATTGGCCTAGTCATGATGGAGACATTCATCAAAACATTCTTACCATGCGAGCATTAACGAATTCGAGATAAAATTATTGCAAAATTACTACCCATTTCGTATAGTTTCCCCTGATTATACAACGGGACGAAATGTGTGCATGGGGTTCATTTTAGACACTATTTTTGTTTTTCATGGAAATATATAATGCCCAAGTATTTAATTAGCATGAACCACTGCTAAGGCAAACTCCTCTACCTAGGAATACCTAAATTCAAGGACAACAAGGCCCTTACCAAGATAGTATATGACATATTCCCGATATGAATCATCTTCTTGTACTAATACCATCCCTAAACTAGATTCGATAGCTTCCAAATATAGCAGAAATATATACTATAGTTCAGAGGACTAAGTATCAGGGTTGACATCAATATTTTCTTCAATGCATCGAGTGAGTGTTGAGTTTGGTCATCCCATATGAATGGTGCATCTTTTTTGAGAATACACATGAAACATTTATCTATTTTGGCATAATTTGTGATAAATCTTCTAAGTAAGTTTGATTTCCCTTGTAGCATTTGAAGTTGTCGGATTGTTTTCAAGGAGGAGGGGGGGAAACTATAATATTGCATCAACCTTAAGGGAATAAGCCATAATCCTATACTTGGATACAATGAAACCAAGTAATCTTTGAATATCCACAACAAAGATGCATTTATTTGGGTTCAACCTAATGTTGTACTTACGACATCAAATGAATACAACATGTAGATGTGCACAGTGTTCGGCCCTTTTCTTAGATTTAGCTACCAAGTCATCAAGATAAACCTCGATGACTTTCCGAATGAGAGAGAGATGAGTTTCTGAATGATCTAAATAGAGATCTCTTGATCTCTATTTATACAAACCTATTTTCCCAGTGACCTTATGGGGCCGAATTGTCTAGCTAGGTACATCCACAATATAATATATATTTCAGGGCCGACCCCACACATGGTGGTCTAATAACCCATCGACAAGTACACACACTTGCGACACTTGTCAATCCACATGACGACACTTCCTTATAGAGGAATAACACATCTCTAATAAGGGTACAATAAATATATATATGAAATACATAGATGAAATACATTCCAAAGTTACATATACATCAACACTCCCTCTTAACTAGGAAGGTATTTCTTGACACAGATCTGCTAGACAAGTCTTCTTCTCGAGATCATCGTCATCGATGCATTGTCATCATCATCGTCACTGCTACTGCTATCATATACGTGTACTTCAGATATAGGAGCATCATATAAATACCCAACTTAAAGAAATAGGCACAATCAAGCTAATGTGAAGTTTAAACTCAAGCAAATATGTCAATCGAAGGAGGAAACTGTTGTATTGCAAAGAAGCTCTGAATCACTAAAAAAAGAAAATGTGGCCTTCCAACGCAGTAGATCGACGATGTGATAATTTGCCATAACATTCTCCAATGATTGTTTATGTTTAGATATATGCAAATGCCTAAAGTACTCAAATGCATTTCTAAGTAATGCTCTAGGTGCAAACTTATATGTTTTTATGCAGTTAAGTTTAACAAGCATTTTCACTAGGAGCAAGCAGATCAGTGCTTATCTGCTCAAGCGTGGTATTCCATCAGAAGTCGACATCGTTGTCACTCTCCCTATGTATGATTTACCCGTACTCTACGACCCTTCATATTCCTTTGTGTGTCAGTCGGTGAACCGTTTCACCTGTCGCTACACACATTTCTCACAAACGTAAATTAGTAGCAATGTCCTCAATAATCACAATTTGATTTATAAATCTGTTGCTTCATTAAGCATCTATAGTTTACTCAATCGTTACTCATTCGTCTAATCACATAATCAATTGCACAACTAGTCGTTAAGCACCATTCATATGTACAGTTTTCATATCAAAGTTAATTGTTAAACAACATGAAATCGTCCATTCACAATAACTACCCAAATGCACATATATCAATCAATCGTAATCATAAATATACTCAAAATAAAATCATAGGGGTATTTTATTAATGTTTCAAACAGTCAGGTCACTCAGCAGGTGCCCTCAATGTCTACAGTAGTCTAGGGGCACTACACACACCCCTACTTATTTAGAACTTCGTCCCAAAGTTCAGAATAAATGCGGAAATCTATGATGCATCTCAGCTGCATCCTCCCAAGTCACACAGCTAGGACTATAAATGTCCCACTACACTTGACTTGATCAATCCGTGCTAATCATTAAGCAAGATGTAATCAATCAATTATCACACCCCACACAATATAATTTAATTCCTTAATTCATTTATCAATTATTATCGTCATTCACATCTTCAGGTTTTCCTCAATCATTTAAGACATAACAAGGCTCAAGAGACCACTATATCGAAGTTGTTCAGCCGGGTTACTTGACAGGTGCCCTTAAGGTCCACAGTCATTCTAGGGGCATTACATACACCCCCTCTTAAATAGAACTTCATCCTGAAGTTAATTTTTGTTCTTGTACTTTCGACACTAAGCTTTATCTTAATTTCCTATTATCATCTTCTTTCCATTCCCTTCTATTTTTCTCCAACAATCATGGCCATATTAAGCACAAGTGGTTCTAATCATTATTATTTTTTTTTTTTTCAACATGGTTCCAATACATTCTCAGGAACTCAATCATAATTGTGTATAATATCAATTCGATAGTACATTCAATAACTGTCGGTCCCAACTAGATTTTCGATATCACTTATTCTTGTCATTAGTATCATCATGTTCAGCTCCATGAGCTTATCATGTATTTCCCTTATCTCTTCGTTTATGTTGTCATAGGACCACTTCGACAGATTCATCAAGTCGCACAAAGTGTCTTCTTAACCCCATCAAGTTCCATCTCGAGGGCTAGTTGTCATTTTATCATGTTTGATTATGACCTAAGGTTAGCTTCATTGTGTTCTATTTATTATGCTAATCGTCTCCATACTTCTTTTTACGAAACATTGCCTTCATTTGACCATTTCGATACCATGGTTAAATTTCAAGTTCGTAGTCATGAGTTTTCATAAATGGTTTTGTCGTAATGCAAAATGCATGTCATTGAGTTCAGCTCATCATACCAATCACATTGATATCTCGTTTTCAAATTTTAAGTTGGTTTCTCTTCCTCGACAATCCGTCAAAGTCTCGTCAATCTGAGCATCTTGGTGTCTTATCATTTAAAATTGATCAATTTTTCGTCATTCAGCAAATCCACCGATTATATCCGTCCACTTGTTTTCTCATCATGGCTATGTAGAAAAAGGTTTAAAATATCGTTGGTCTTTGTTCCAAGTTTCTCCGAGTAGATTTTTCTTAAAATACAATTTTACGTTATTGATACCATCTCTATTCGACAATTTAATGCTCGTAGTTAGTGAATGGTTTTTTTTTTTTCTTCTTCTTCTTCTTTTTTTTTATACTATAAGTGTCTACTCCTAAGTTATAGTTCTTTGGCTTTCCAAAGCATTTTTTCTGGAACAATTATTCCATATGTGAATTGGCAAGGATCTCTATCATAGTTGAAATATATCTTAAATAAGTAACACTTGCAAACGGAAACCCTAAGGGTACAATTTGACAAAAAGGAAGGCTATGTCTTTAATCTTACAACCTACAATCCCCTAAGTGAACTGTGAAATATAGGCATGTGTTAACTTTTCATCTAGTTCATTTTATAACATCAAGAAATATCATAACAGTATCTTATCTTTCAACCAGTTCATATTATCATATAAACGTAGTATAAATATAATAATACATTAGCCTTTCATAGTATCCCATAAAATAATTATGAACTATAAACAAGGCATTAACCTTTCCTTTACATCTTGCTATCCCATTAACGAAATATGAAATATGGTGATGCATTATCCTAAATTTACCTAATTCATTTCATCACATAAACGTAATATAAAATATAATATAATAATACATTTAACTTTTCAAATTACATAAGAAAGTACAAAATATAGACAAAATATTAATCTTTCTTCTACTTCCAGTTATCCCAAAAAAAAAATGTAATATCACACTACTTTATACTATCATGCATAAATAAAAAATATTACAATATCTTTCAACTAAATCTTATAATTATAATAAGGTATTATAAAATATAATAATACATTAACTTTTCATCCATGCCATAAAGAAATATGAAATAAGAACATGCCATAAAGGAATATGAAATAAGAACATACCATACATTATCATCCATTTCATGTCATTGCATAAATGAGAAATATTGCAATATCATTCAACTAGTTTTTATAATTTTAATAATGTATTATAATTATTGACGTAGTACCACACGAAGCGCCATACAGTCCCATCGAAAACGTGCAGCTTGATCATGAGCCAGCTGCAGCCATATCCTGGAGATCTCATTGTACACAGTCTCGCTCCCACCATATCCTCAAGGTTCAACGCCCACCTACCTGCATTCAACGCCCATCTACCTGCATTCAAGGCAGCGCAGTCCATTGCAAAATGCCAAGAGACCTGGTCCTCATTCTCGTCCTGCAAATTCCTATAACTGGAGCTGCTGAAACATTGTTCTTGTCCTCTGCAAACTAGAACCTGAATCCTATTGCGAGCAGCTGGAGCAGCTGAATCGTCCTCCTGTAAATTAGAACTTCAGGTACTCCTCGTCCTACAAATTCCTATCATTCTCATCCATTTAGTTTAGTATCTGGATTTTGTACAAGGCCCATGGGGTATGGGTATTTTTGTGCCTTCTTCAAGTTATAAGAGGTTGCATATTTCAGTTACTGGAGATATCTGCGAGTCTGTTGTATGCTTGAAAATCTTGATCTGAACATTCCCATATAAATTTCGTAGCAACGTTTAAATTTGTAGTTTGTATGTTCTTATTTCAAACTTTATCAATTTTTAGAGGTTTGTACTGGTTCTTATACTTTGTAGTGCAACTTATACCGTAGCATGGATTTATATTTAGTGTACCTGACTATTGCTCAAGGGACGCTCCCTCCAGTCACTCATCCTAGTACTTTTGTTTAAAGCACTTCCAGCACAGTCTTTGCAAGGTCAGAAAGCCCCCCTGGAACAGATGGAAAAACCTTTTGAAGGTCTAATTTAGGCGCTTCACAGTAGCGAAAACACTCCAGCTCTCCATAGGAATCAGAAAGACGCTTCAGGTCAGAGTGCAAAGCATACCCTAACTTCAAAATGCTAGTTGAATGAAATACAGCTTTAAGGCACAAGTCCAGTGCACCTAGTTCTTTGTTAAATAAATTCACCATCTCAAATATAAAAACCTTTTTTGTAGTAGCAATCTCTGATATCGAAACCTACAGAATTAAAGGTAATTCAAGGTTCCAAAAAAATAAAAGACAAATCATCCTTGGTTAATCGAGATGATGGAAGGGATGAGTTTCCATAACTTGATTGCAATTATCTTTTTGAGGATCTTGTATTAAACGTTGTAGAGGGATATGGGCCTAAATCTATCTACAGATGTCTATATTAACGTCGTTTTCCATGAAACCGTTTTCCTGTATCGCCCATTTGAATTTTGAATTTTGAAATTTTTTGTTCCGCCTTACTACCAGATACAAGTGACATTGCCGCTTGCCCCCCTCGTTTGAGTTCGAACATATTCATAGATAGGAGCACACGATATTTTTTTGTCACTGGCCTGGAGTTTAATTCACAGCCATGGCTGAACTAAAGCCTATAAAAGCCTATTTGTATGGATGAGTTGCTTACTATCTTATGAAAATCTACCTCCTCAAATGATGATGAGAAGCCCAAATTGAGAGTAAGAGGTTATATAATTCTCTTTGTGGAGACTTTTGCGGGGGATTTCTCCCTACTTCATGTCTAAATAATGACACTGATATTACTATTTGCATTTTACACCATTGTCATTACGATTTGCATTTACACCTCTCTCACTCTGTTGTCGTGACTATGCAAATTTAGGTAGTTACCATCCGACTCAATTTTCCAGCATGATGAATCTTTACCGCCAACCTTTACAGGTTTTGTAAATGGGAGTAAAATGGTACTAGTGTAGTGTTCTTCCGTAAAAATATATTAAGAAAGGGTTCACTCAGGTGTAGAACTATAGACTTATTTGATTATTCTGCCAACTCAATGCAAGTTTTGGTTACAACTCTTTTGACATTAACATGGTTGGAAACTTTTAATGTCAAAAATAAAAATGTATTTTATTTTTAGATAATTTATTTTTTATTTATCAAATTTAAAAAATGTAGATGTTATAAATTGTGAAAACTTCAATTTTATAATACCATGAATCTGGGTTTTTGACAAATGGTACTGACATGATAACATGATAGTAATTTCACAATTGCATTTAATATAGGCCGTTATTAGGTTTTCTTAATATAATGGATCTATAGTAAGCATAACCTCTTCTCAATTGAAATATATACTTATTGTTGTGCTCCAAACTAACTTTATATGAGTCGATTGAATTGTAAAAGTTTGTAACTTCATATGAGTAGGCTGATTTGTAAAAGAAATATATACTTATTCTTGTGTTCCAAACTAACGGCATATGACTGGGTTGAATTGTAAAAGTTTGTAACTCCATATGAGTAGGCTGAATTGTAAAAGTTTGTAACTCCATATGAAAGTGTCTATTGTTTGGATTTTTTTAGTATTTTTTAAATTATTAATGATATTTTAATGGAATTTAATATTTATGTTAATTAATTTTAAACCATTCACATTATCACTATATCATTGATGTTTATCTTAATTAAAAAAAATTTATCTAAATTATCAAAACATTTTATGATTTTGGTTTGGATTGTTTATTTTATGAGATTGTTTAAAAAATAAATATTTGTCATTAGAATTATCAAAATATTTTATGATTATGTTTTTGAAAAAACATTTAATGATTTTGTTGACTTGAATTACATTACATCATTTAATGATTTTGTTTTTCCACTACCCTTGATCAATGCATTGATTGCATTATATCATCTCAATTATTGGCTCATGACTTGTACCACATCTCCTTCATCTTCTTGCCACATATTTTCTACTCATCCCAAGGATTTTTTTTACTTTCTACTTTCCATAACACTTACTTAAAAATGAAGGGCTAACATAGAACATGTTATTATGAGTGTATAAATATTATTACGTCTAAATTTATGATAGAAATAGGAAGTGTTCCCCTTGTCATCCATAAGCAAATGGAATAGTTGAGTGATTTAATAAAAAAATTGTAAAAGGATTTAATAACAATCCACCAGTGTTTGGTCTTGGAACCCTCTCTTATTCTTGAGGTTTTGGAATCCTTAATTTTCTTTAAAATATAGATAAATTTCTAGGAAATAGTTTACATTGTTCAAATAGAGCCATTATGTGTTTTTCTATTTTCGAAATATTGATTTTAAAAATATACCATTAGTTAAAATTGATTTAAAATTTTCAATTGGATATATTTAAAAAATAATAATAAATCCATAAGTAATGAATGTTTTTTTGCAATAAAAGTGAGTTTACATTTATTAAGCTTAATAGAGTAGTAAACCTTTTTCTAATTTACTTACATTCAAAACATGAAATGAAGCATCCAATAGTTCATATTACCCCATCTTTGAAAAACCCAAAATTCCATGATGATGAACTTCTTTTCATCTTCAATATAATTTGCTATTTGTTATTTCATCTTGGTATTGTTTAACACAAGCCATTCAACTTTCAATTCACCTAATTAACTTTCAATTAAATATGGGCATCTAGGCCATAACATGGTTAAGAGAGGTAAAGAATTATTAAAATTGCAATTTCAACTTTAGAATTATTATGTAGGAAAATGCAATTTCGGCATTTTGATAATTACAAGTTTTAGAATTTCAACAAGTATAATTGAGAATAACTCACATTCTGTAAAATGAAAATGCAATTTCAACGATCATGAAATGCAATGAACCAAGAATTGAAAAATTAAAGATATTGTAATTTTTTTATGAGAAATTGTAATGTGACCATCCAAAAATTGCAATTGTAATTTTTTTTTATCATTATATAATTACACCTACATATTTTTTGAATTTAATTTTATGTAGGATGTTAAATATAATAAATACTAAGACAATTTGATTAAATACATGGATTTATAAAACCCTAGATCTTCACCAAACCACTTAAACCACTCTTTATTATTTATTTATATATATATATATATATTTATTTCTTTTCCAAAATTTTAAATATTTATATATATTAAATTTAAATATTTTAAATTTCTCCCTTAAATATAAATTATAATTTAAATTTTATCTATGCTAATTTAAATATAACTTCACCAACCACTTCAACCTTACTATAATTGACCTTAAAACTTTAAATCTATGAAGAACTTTTAAATTGAAAGTTCGTGAGTAGCTTTATATTTTTAAATATTAACTTTTAATTTTTTAAGAAACCTAGATTATAACATTATATGGAATCTAATTAAATTTAAATAAAATAATACTAGCGCTATATAATTATACACGAAATTTAAATAAAAATATATACGAAATTTAATTAAATATAAATAAAATAACACTAGCATTATATAATTATATAAGAAATTTTGCCGAAACCCCTTTTATTTTGCCATGGTATTTTTTATTTTTTTTTAATTCTTATCAACAGCTAAATTAAATTAAATTAAATAATAATTAATAAAATTAAATAAAAAAAATTAAATTGAATTAATTAAATTGAATTAATTAAATTAAATTAATTAATTAAATGACATTAAATTAAATTAATTAAATCAAATTAAATTAAAAGTCATTAAATTAAATTAGATTAAACGAATTAAATTAAATGAATGTTAAGAGACAGTACATTAAATTAATAAAATTAAATTAATATTTAAAAAACATTAATTTAAAATAATAATAAAAAAAAATTAAAACAATATAAAACGCAAAAAAAAACCTTTTCTTTTTCGCATGGGGATTGATGCCAAGGCAGGATCGACGGCTCTCCTTATTCCGCGTCAGCAACATGCACGCATGGTAAGGGTGGTTGGTGGTCACGGAAAGGAAACCACCATCCCACGTGTTCATTCCTTACTCGTCCGCATTCCAATAAAGCGGTATAGTAAACCGCTCATGGGAAACGCAGAAACCGTCTCACGTGCCGTCAAAAGTATGCCTATTTAAGGAGGAAATAAGGTTTTATTTGGCATTGTAGGGCTGCTTCGACTTGGCTCTTGGTTTCATGTAAGAGCCTCGGTGCTGGGCAGATATGTGGGTAATCTCATGGACGATGGGAGATATGATATCCGTGGGACCCTCCTGGCTTGGCATTCGGTTCCCTGATGCAGGGGTTAAATTTGACGGGCACCCTTACCCATCAAGAAATTTTTTTTTGACGGTTTGGTTTATAAAGCTACCCTTCATATAACGTTTAATAAATATTTTTACCCTTCTATTATTCCTAATATTGTATATACATTTTTTAAAAAGCAAAGTATGAAGCAAATTATAGCATATTTACAGCAGCAGCATCAAAAACGTTTTCAGTGGTGGTGTCTCTACTTATTCTTACAAAGTTTCGATTTAATATTTGGAGCTTCACCAATATTTATTGTGGCAGATTCAAGACCCGAGGGCTGGGGCTTGTAATTTCACTGCAATTTTCAACTTTGGACACTCGAATTATGACATAGGCGGCCTTGTGGCAGGCGTGAGGCTGCATTCTCTCCTTCCCAGCCAGGAAAAACACACTTGGAGATACTACGAATCTGGGGAGAGCTTGGTTATCGATTTTTTTTTATGTACCTGGACGTTTTATATCTTGTTGGGTAACTTCTTGATGTAAAGATTTGAAAGTCTAGACTGACTGTTTGTTGATGAATGAATTACAGACGAGGCAATGAATCCAACATTACTGAGCTAGTATTTGAAATTGGTGGGATCTAACTTTAAACATGGATCAAACTTTGCATGCATTGGTTCTACCATTAATCCAACCGCCACCACTTTCCCTTTGTTTGTTGAAGTAAATCATTTTAATAGATTCAGAGCTGAGGCTATGGATATATTTTCCCAAGGTAAATTTTTCATTTCTATTGTCATTTTTCATCAGCATAGGTTTATCTATTTGACTGGTTTTTTAGTCTCTCATTTAACACAGTTAGTGTAGTTAGTATGGGGAATTAATCAAGCCCTCAAATTAAACTAATTTTTTGGAAATCTATATCTAAAAAATGGATAAATTTTGTAAAAAGAAAATTGCATCTAAACTGCAAAATTGTCTTAATTGAGCATAAATATATTTCTATTTCCTTTAAATTATTAAATTCAGAATCTTACTTTCAATATATTTTAATTTTTTATGAAAATTACAATTTTATTTAGAGTCTAAACTGTAAATGTTGGTTAATAGGTTACCTTATTTTTGATAGGCCCAGCCGTCGGCTATTGTCAACCTCCCACAGCCGAATGTATTTGACAAGGACCTTTACTCCATGGACATGAGCTAGAACGATATCTCACACTCCTTCAGTTCCAATATCAGAGAGAACCAAATAAATACCCTGGCCATTCCCCATATTATTAACAAATTAACATCTTAACTTAAGGTTACTACGGTTTTCTTCGCCAATGGAATCTTATAATTATAGCTTTAGCTAATGGACATTTGTAATGTTACTATTTTGCAAAATTAGTACCAGCAAGGGGGTTGAAGTTTCATGGTTCACAATACGGTACCTACCTCTTAGAAGGATGTTTGCCCCAAGAGCCCGAACCCTTGCATTCGCAGCGATTTATTCGAACTTGATGCGGATGCCTATGGGTTGTAGCGAGAGTCTCCCTTAAGCATAAAGTGCGATCAGCCGGAGTACCTGATCCGAAACCCTTGATGGTCCAATTTGGTTCCAGAAGATCTGGTCCCCCGGGGCATGGTTGTTTTAGTGCAAATGATGTTGGCTCTGACATGCTGCATGCCAAACCATAAGGATAATAATATGACTGCCATAATACCCTGGAGATAAAGTCTGCCAAAATTTTAATCTGCAACTGGAAAATGTGTGCCCAATGCCATGAATCACGATGGAAGAAGCCAGGAAATGGCATTGGCAATTACACATTAATTATGGTGTTCATTCAAAATTTATTATCTGTACGATGGACAGATATGATGTGAGAACCAAAGATTGCACAGCAGTGTATTAGGTGAAATTAATTAATTATAGCTTTAAAAAGGGGCATGGTTGAGTTTTACTGTTTCAAATAATATATACACACAAAATTTAAATACGGGTAACTTTTAACTGTGCCCGTCAAATTGACGACCTTCAAAATTAATCAAACTTCGTAGTTGAGACACTACATTAAATTAATAAAATTAAATTAATATTTAAAAAACATTAATTTAAAATAATAATAAAAAAAATTAAAACAATATAAAACGCAAAAAAAAACCTTTTCTTTTTTGCATGGGGATTGACGCCAAGGCAGGATCGACGGCTCTCCTTATTCCGTGTCGGCAACATGCACGCATGGTAAGGGTTGTTGGTGGTCGCGGAAAGGAAACCACCATCCCACGTGTTCATTCCTTACTTGTCCGCATTCCAATAAAGCGGTATAGTAAACCGCTCATGGGCAACGCGGAAACCGTCTCACGTGCCGTCAAAAGTATGCCTATTTAAGGAGGAAATAAGGTTTTATTTGGCATTGTAGGGCTACTTCGACTTGGCTCTTGGTTTCATGTAAGAGCCTCGGTGCTGGGAAGATATGTGGGTAATCTCATGGACGATGGGAGATATGATATCCGTGGGACCCTCCTGGCTTGGCATTTGGTTCCCTGATGAGTCCTCAGCGTTGAGCACAACGCATCTTTTATATATTCCCGTCCTCTTATGTGAACTCAGTGCATGGGATTCGATGGTGGGCATTGATGTGTTAAGTGTGTGGGCCAATTGGCTCTAGTTGTTGAGTTCGGGCTGGGCACAAAGGAAAGAAGAAAAACGCTTGGAGGACAATTGATGTGGCGTTGGGCTCTGGGTGCTTGGTACACCTGGCTTGAGCGCTAGGGTTTCAAAGGAAGCAACATTTTGTATGAAATTCGTTTCGGACAAAACAAGCAGCAACAATGGAGAGCAGTATGGAAATCGTTTCATGCATTTGCCATGCTTGTAAATCTTCTTAGTTATTGGTCAAAATGGATCATATCGAGCTCAAATGAAACGATTTCTGCGTCGAAATTGCTGCGATGCTTGTATTATAAACAATATTGCAGGAAACAATATTATTTGAATATTTGTTTTATGCCACATTTATTGAAATGAATGTTTAAAACAAAATGTTACAGGCAAGAAGGCAGATCTGCATTAAAATAATAGGAAATGAAAACTGATCACTTTGGCTGCAGGTCTGAAATTTGGAGAACCCTCTGTAAATCTTGTGCGAGACTCATTGTTTCGTATTTATTATGAATACAATTTCTTTATATAAATGTAATGAAGTGTTTTTTTTTTGGTTAGTATTAAATTTTAGATCTAAATATTATAACGGTAATATATATAGTGTTGTAACTTGGTTTATATGTATTTATTTATTTGTTTAAAAACATTGTTTATCCCAAATGCTTTAGCATTGGATTAATATTAGGGTTTGAATATTAAAAGAGTGTATATAGAAATGTTGTTGTTTTTCTGGAAAGGTTTGTTTAATGGGGTCTAGACTGAGCCCTAAATAAGCAGTTATATATATATATCATTCAAATTCTGTTTCTGTTACGCCTTACGAATAAATGGGAAAAGGCTCTTCAAATTATCTTTTTGCAGCCATCATACTGGTTTGTTATTTTCTAGTAAATTTCACTAAAGTTCCAGGTGTAGTTAGGCCCTAAGGTCTCAGTGTCTGAGCCTTGTGCTCTGATACCAACTGTAGTGCCCTATCTAGGCACTGGGTCTATTCCAGGTTATCAAGTTATACCTAGTTTTTCCCTTAATTATTGTTAGAAGAAAACAAGAGATTCAACCATCTATATTTCTGTTTCTGTAAATGTTTAACTGTCTGTTTTCTATATGTTTACATGTCTCTGCAGTTAAATAAATATAATCCTAAAACTTTCCATTTAATTTTGTTCGTTTGACATGCATAGCTTGGAAATAAAAGAAAATACATTCTAATTAAGCTGGTTCAGAAAAATACCTGAAACCGTTGATTGCAGTAAGATAAGAAGATTTCTGGAATGGATTCTGTAAGTTACCTTAACAACCCCAAAATGATGTGTCCACCCTGCCGATCAGCTATTATCGTGCTGACCCTAGGAAATCAACGGATTTCCTAGCCCTCGAGCCCACAGACCGATAATCCCAACAGCCACTTTCCATGGTAATCATTAATGCATCCCCTTTTGAAGTAATAAGGTGGATTATATATTATTTTATATCATCCCAATTTCTCTCTAGTAATGGAATTATTCAATAATTTATTCAAACATATCCTTTTAATTTACTTGGGATGATTCCGTCTGTTAATTAAATTAATAATTTATTTAATAAATTCATTATTATTCAACCCACTATACTTTATAAAAGGGATTATTATCATTATTATTATTAATTAAATAATATTAATAATATAATAATAATAACAATAACAATTAATAATAATAGTAATTAATTTAAATTGTGAATAGTAATTTAAAATATTTATTTGGTTAATGGATAAGTGTCAACATAGTACCTCTGTGTATAAACAATGAAATATAATTAATGATTTAATTAATCATGATCAACAATTATATAGCACACTCCTCTATTATTAATGTTTAACTTTTATACTTCACCTTGAAGACACCTTTACTTGAGGATACTTACAATTAATGACATTTATTTTACACATGAGAACTTGATAATCTTTTACTAATTAAGTCATCCACTAAACACTTAATTGACTTATCCATGATAACTTATATCATTGTTAAATCTTGATAAGTAGGAAGAAGTTCAACGTGTCTCAACGTGTTTGAAACCAATAAATTTAAACAGTATTTATAGATAATTTGCTGGGGTTAATTTTTTTTAAAGACGTTACATGTCAGGTCATATATCAGATCCTTTTTTAATCCAAAGAATTGGGTGGGTTTAATTTAGGTTTAAAAGGATACAAGTTACCTCATATATGTCGGTTAGCTATCTTGTTGGTGTATGAGACTCCCTTGTTTACCCTTAAATACGATTGCTACTATCATTAAATATTCATCTTTAATTATAGGACTAATAAGAAGAAATTCTCAACTCAAAGATGTAGTTCTTGAGCGTATGAAAATGAGAATCTAGAGTATGATTGATTCCTTTGAATTCTTCCAATTGTTTCATACTTGATGGAGAAACAATAGTTGAGAAAACATGTTTGCAAATAAGGTTGCAATGTTACCAAAGGGGAAACTAGTGGAAAATGGGGACACCCCCAAAGTGGTTTTGTTACCATAGATATCATGAATTGAGTTGTACGCCAAGGAAAGAATCCAACACTGTCAATGCATGTTAATCGTTCCTCAAGCGTAAACATATGTACTAATACAAGACATTTCATAGACGTGCATTTAAATTCCTTGTCTGCAGGATCTTCTCCTCAATACTGTCCACCATGATGGTGGACTCAACTTAATCCCAAAATTGAATTCGACACAAATCACATTTGGGATAATTGGTTTATAGGTTATCTTTTTTGTTGGTATGGAACAGGGGACTGCGGATAACACAAGAAGAAGGTATTGAGCTTGACCCCGAAACATAATACAATTGATGCAGTGAACATATATCAGGTAAGCTTTAAATTTTTGGAATCATTCTGTCCATTATTGTAAGAAGGAGTCTGGGATATGATTTTATGTCTGGTCTTGTGTTGGAACTTTTCTTTAAACTTTATTTGTAGTCTTCATTTAAGAAAACTCATGAATTTATAATATACTTGCTCTGCTACTAGATGCATGTATCACATAGAGCCTTTGATTTGTATTTTTGACATTCCCCATCTCACTAAAATGGCCAATGATAGTGTCAATGAAATTAAGAAGATCCTCAGACAAATGACCTGCTAGCTTGTGGGCATGAAACATGCATAGAATACTTAAGTATTCACATCGAAAAACATGAATCCAAGAAGGAAAACATGAAATCTAAATTTCAAGAACTAAATATTGATTATGATAAAATTGTGTCAAACTCATAGATGCATTACAATATCATATTGGGTTTTGCAAGAGGTTCTCGACCAGATACATGATTTCCTAGTGTTTCAATTGCTTCAACGAAGGGGCATATTATTTATGAAGACATTCCAACAAACAACTTTAGCACTCAATGAGAACAACATGAATCAAAAAGATCAAGGAAAAATTAAAGCAGGACAACAAATGGAAGAAGGCCTCAATGGAAATTATCTTGGCTCTTAAACTTCTCATATATGCATTTTACTTGTCTTGTTTATTAGTAATTATGTAAAGCAGTATAGCACTAAATTTGAAATTCATAAGGTAGGTATTGTAAGAAAGAAAAAGCATCATGACCAATTAACATATTTGTTGAAAATATTTATACAAGAATACTATAATGTTTTTTGAAATTTTTGTACTTTTTATGTTATTTGGTTTGTCAACAACCTTTTTATAAATATATAACTACCTCTTTTTTGTGATATATATATATATATATATATATATATATATATATATATATATATATATTTCCTATGGGATAGAGGAGGGCATCTTTTAACACATTGGTGACCCATTCTAAGTTTTTCGGTTTTCCCCAAGTACTGAACCGGTAATATTGGTGACCTAAATAACTATTTTAAATAATTGTCAATCATTTATTTGAATGTTGTATTTCTAAATTTCATTTTGTAAACCTCCATGGTATGATCAACTCTATGAATGTATGTAGGATGTAATATATGGCATTACTTGTACATAAAAATAGCTATCAACTCTATGAATGTATATAAGTATATGGCATTACTTGTACATAAAAATAGTTATCAACTCTATGAATGTATATAAGATGTAATATATAGCATTACTTGTATATAAAAATAGCTAAATAGCTAGTGTTTTTTATATTTAATTATTTGATATAAGTTTGTAACTTACAGATAGTTTCAATATATTGTACAGTTTCCATTCAAGTATTCTTGGCTTCATAGCTTCTAGATTATTGTCTATCAAAGAAGCAAGACCAACTAAGATGAAGATGAAGTTATGGGAAAAAATGGCATTGGCATTGGCATTAGCTTTAGTCTTAGCCAAACAAAAAGTAAAGAAGAAGACTGGATTAAAAAGAGGTTGAAAATCTTGGTAAGTTTATAGATTTTTTTTTACTTTTACAATTTTGTTTATAGATTTTTTTTTTATTTTTACAATTTATTTTATTTAGTTTTTTTTACATGGTTTATTTAGTTGTTTTTCTATTAGGTTGAGTTGCATTATTTTCATTTTAAAATAAAATCCTTTTCATTTATATGCAATATCTCATGTGCGCTCAAAACCGTCACTTTCTTTGATGCACACACACACACCCAAGAAACTCTCTCGTCACTCACTAAGTTCAAAAATAGCTTAAATCTACTCACTTAATACCTCCATAGGAGGGAACAAAAGAATCTTGTAGTTTAGGTAGGATTTTGGGGCTAGGCATCCAAAAACATAGTTGTTGTCCTTAGGGTGCTTTATAAATCCTTCTAAATCAAGTGGTCGTGTATAGCCACATGGGGCAAGTGAAAGAGCGGCGCCGCGCCATAGGAGGTCAAACCCAAGGTTGCGGGTGCATGTTCTCTCAAGTGGGCTCACCACCACTTGTTGAAAATGAGACGACCCAATACCATTCGAGGGATAACTGCTCTTTCTCCACTTGACGAAGGTACTTAGTGACCAACTTAGGATGTCATTCCTTATAGGTGACTGTCGTGGAAGCCGACAGTACCTGAGATAGATTTTGTCACAAGATCAAGGAAAGCACACGTCACAAGATCAAGGAAAGCTAGCGACTGCTAGATTTCCTTCTAGCATAAGCATTTCCTTCTAGGATAAGAACACATACTTATGCTAGAAGAAAAGCTAACAGTCAGTAGCTTTCCAATAGAAAAATCATGTCCATGGTGATTGGTGGTTGCTAGCTTATACCTTGAGCTTGTTCCATGTGATGTATTTTGAAATAAGCACATGGCAAAAGATCAAGGAAAGCTAGCAACTGCTAGCTTTCCTTCTAGCATAAGCATTTCCTTCTAGTATAAACACACATGCTTATGCTAGAAGGAAAGCTAACAGTTGCTAGCTTTCCAATAAAAAACCATGTCCATGGTGATTGGTGGTTGCTAGCTTATACCTTGAGCTTGTGCCATGTGCTCTATTTTGAACGAATGCTAGCTTTCCTTCTAGCATAACACACATGCTTATGTTAGAAGGAAAGCTAGCAGTCGCTAGCTTTCCAATAGAAAAACCTTGGGCATGGTGATTGGTGGTTGCTAGCTTATACCTTGAGCTTGTGCCATGCACTCTATTTTCAAATAAGCACATGGCATAAGATCAAGGAAAGCTAGCGACTGCTAGCTTTCCTTCTAGCATAAGCATTTTCTTCTAGGATAAGAACACATATTTATGCTAGAAGGAAAGCTAGCAGTCGCTAGCTTTCCAATAGAAAAATCATGTCCATAGTGATTGGTGGTTGCTAGCTTATACCTTGAGCTTGTGCCATTTGCTCTATTTTGAAATAAGCACATGGCAAAAGATCAAGGAAAGCTAGCGACTGCTAGCTTTCCTTCTAGCATAAGCATTTCCTTCTAAAATAAACACACATGCTTATACTAGAAGGAAAGCTAACAGTCGCTAGCTTTCAATTAGAAAAACCCTGTCCATGGTGATTGATGGTTGCTATCTTATACCTTCAGCTTGTGCCATGTGCTCTATTTTAAACGAATGCTAGCTCTCCTTCTAGCATAAGCATTTCCTTCTAGCATAACACACATGCTTATGCTAGAAGAAAAGCTAGCAGTTGCTAGCTTTCCAATAGAAAAATCATGTCCATGGTGATTGTTGGTTGCTAGCTTATACCTTGAGTTTGTTCCATGTGATGTATTTTGAAATAAGCACATGGCAAAAGATCAAGGAAAGCTAGCAGTCGCTAGCTTTCCTTCTAGCATAAGCATTTCCTTCTAGTATAAACACACATGCTTATGCTAGAAGGAAAGCTAACATTCACTAGCTTTCCAATAAAAAACCCTGTCCATGGTGATTGGTGGTTGCCAGCTTATACCTTGAGCTTGTGCCATGTGCTCTATTTTGAACGAATGCTAGCTTTCCTTCTAGCATAACACACATGCTTATGTTAGAAGGAAAGCTAGCAGTCGCTAGCTTTCCAATAGAAAAACCTTGGGCATGGTGATTGGTGGTTGCTAGCTTATACCTTGAGCTTGTGCCATGCACTCTATTTTCAAATAAGCACATGGCACAAGATCAAGGAAAGCTAGCGACTGATAGCTTTCCTTCTAGCATAAGCATTTCCTTCTAGGATAAGAACACATACTTATGCTAGAAGGAAAGCTAGCAGTCGCTAGCTTTCCAATAGAAAAATCATGTCCATAGTGATTGGTGGTTGCTAGCTTATACCTTGAGCTTGTGCCATTTGCTCTATTTTGAAATAAGCACATGGAAAAAGATCAAGGAAAGCTAGCGACTGCTAGCTTTCCTTCTAGCATAAGCATTTCCTTCTAAAATAAACACACATGCTTATACTAGAAAGAAAGCTAACAGTCGCTAGCTTTCAATTAGAAAAACCCTGTCCATGGTGATTGATGGTTGCTAGCTTATACCTTCAGCTTGTGCCATGTGCTCTATTTTGAACGAATGTTAGCTCTCCTTCTAGCATAACACATGAACCTTATTATACATCATCTGTGCAGATCCAGCCGACCTTGCATATAATCAGACATGGTCTGGATGGATAGATGTCTTCTTGGATACCTTCTGTCCAAGAACAGATTGGGAGAATCGGCGTGCAAATTTCATTCTGCACCTTAAAGCCGATCTTGAAGTTGCTCCTCAGAACTTCCAGTGGTTTAAGTTTAAACTGATCCACGAAGGTGGAACCTATCAACCACTTGAGCACAGAATTTATGCCCAGCAAAAATTTATCCGAAGATCTATTGCTGGAGAACACATAGAATCCAAGGTTACAACCAGAGAGATTCCACTGGACTATAAAGTAGAATCACATTTCAGAGGTGAATTCCTGTGAGAGCCGAATCCTTTGTTTAAAGGCTCTGATATTGAAAGATGTTTCTCTCAGTTCCTATATCCACCTCCTTCTCCTGTGCCATATGAACACGTGGACGAAGATGTATTGTTTGGTCATCATGCATATGACTCAAAAGATCAAGGAAAGCTAGCGACTGCTAGCTTTCTTTCTAGCATAAGCATTTCCTTCTAGCATTTTTGAGAAGGAAAACTTTTTTTTTTAATGAGTCTCTACTTGTGCTAGATGCAATGGATTTTTATTTATCTTTAAGTATTTAATATGTTTCCAGGACACATGACCCTTATGTTGTTTAATGAGTTAACAAAATGTAATGATAAAAGAACTACTTGGTTAATGACATAAAAATATGATGATTTAAAGGTCTTTTCTGACGGACAAGGAGGTTCAGTGCTCCATCAGGAACTGTTAGTGCTCAGTTGCATCCTTAATTGCTCAGTGCGTGAGGGTTCGTGTAGTAATTTAACTGCTGATTCTTTTCTCAGACAGTTTGACTGTCTTGTTATTTCCTCTGATTTTGGCAGAATGGCTCAGCCAGGGGACAATACCGGCATCCAGGACATCAAGAAAATTTTGGGGCGGCTGTATGAGATAGTCTCCATAGGAATTATGGATAACAGGGAGATAGCCTGCGTTATAAAAAAGATGGAGGACACTGTGAGCTACACTTCCCTTCAAATCAGCAACCATGACTCCAGGATCGATGATAATGAAAGCTCCTTGCGCGAGATGATGGGGAAGGTGGATATGATCCAGGAGGACCTTGCACGACTCATTTCCATGAACCAGGGCAGCAGGAACAATGCAGTAACTATTGAAGGGGAGCGTCAAATGGAGGAAGAATCAGTGGTGCAGCCAGTCCACTTCAGGGGCCACCTGTAATCTGGTTTTTATGGATATATGTTTTTTTGTCTTTTATTATGTAAGCAATATATAAGGGTATATACTGCCCGTTCTGTTAGTCATCATGGAAGAACTCTGTATATAGTTTTTTGGACCTTTTGCAGGCTTAGTCTACAATGCTCTATCTCTGCTCTGCAGGACTATCCTTCCTCTCTTTTTGCTATGTACTGAATGGCTGTGCACAACCCCTTTATAATATACTCCTTTTTAGTTTCTGTTCAAAAAACATATATGATGATTTATAGTCTATCATTTATATGGGTTCAATTTATTTATTTTTTTGTTCACAGGTCTTTAAGTAAACCAATAAACTTAATTTGGTATAAAAGCTATAATGAAGGAGGTCTTCTTTATGTATATTTTACTATGTTTATGTCTATTTTCGCATTAGAGGTAATCTATGTGTAACATTTAATTGTTATAGGCAATAGAAAACTAGAGGTAGTGTCTTTGTATAATTTACTTGTTATTAGCAATAGAAATTATCTCAAAAATTATATTCTTGGTGTAGCCTCCAAGCTTCACATGAGGTCACAAAACATAAATTAGTTAGGTAAGGAAAGCCTTGAACTTGTGCCATGTACTCTATTTTCAAATAATCACATGGCATAAGATCAAGGAAAGCTAGCGACTGCTAGTTTTCCTTTTAGCATAAGCATTTACTTATAGGATAATAACACATACCTATGCTAGAAAGAAAGCTAGCAGTCGCTAGCTTTCCAATAGAAAAATCCTGTCCATGGTGATTGGTGGTTGCTAGCTTATACCTTGAGCTTGTGCCATGTGCTCTATTTTGAAATAAGCACATGGCAAAAGATCAATGAAAGCTAGCGACTACTAGCTTTCTTTCTAGCATTTTTGAGAAGGAAAACTTTTCTTTTTAATGAGTCCCTACTTGTGCTAGATGCAATGGATTTTTATTTATCTCTAAGTATTTAATATGTTTCCATAACACATGACCCTTATTATTCTTGTGCATGTGAATAAAAGACATGTAATAGAATATTGTTTGATAATGCTCATTATTTCATGTATTTTTAAAACAATTTAAACTTATAGTCGACTATTTATTATTGTTTTTAGAAGCTATGGACTCTGGTGCAATGACAATTCCAAGGAATAATTTGAAGAAAAAATGAATTGCAAGTGACACACAAACAATGTCTCCCCCATGTGGTATGGTGGTTTTAAATATTATTCTCTCATTTCTAAATGGTTAGACTAGAAGACTATATGGTAATATTTGTGATTTTGATTTCATTTTATTTATAGTAATAATTGCTTATTATTGTTTTTAGAAGCTATCGTCTCCAAAGCAAGTAAAATTCCACAATCAGCATTCAAAAAACAAAAGCGTCATTCAACTCAGATTATAAATTCAACAATGGGTTCTAATTTTGAAATGATTAAAAAGTTCAAAACATCTGTTGCATATGAGTATGTCGAAGATTGGTATGTTGAGATTGAAAGTCCCATGAATATGTTTCCAGATATGTATCTATTTGGATCCATGGATGGAAATGATATACAAAGGCTAGGGATAATTGTTAGTTGCTATGCTCTCAATCATAGTCAGATCGATTTTCAAATGGAGGTAATTGAAGAAAATGAAGTGAAATTATTTTCTTGCCAAGTTGATTATGCAAAATTTAGACCAGATTTGATTGATACTAATACAGAATTTCCAGAGTCAATAAAAAAGTCACAGTTTAAGTTGGACAGTTTTGAGAGCTTCAATGAATCTGGTCTAAAGAGTTGTGATGATCTTGTACAACGTATTACCAACGTTATGAAATATCGCTATGTGAGATGTAAGAAAACATCATCCGTGTTTCTTTATTTGCAACAAAGAGGTAAACTACTTGATAAAATACCAGATGATAAACTCGAGGCTTAAATGCTTGCTTTGAGAAGGGTATATTTAGCTGAGCTAGAACAGAGCATTAAAGAAAGTGAGTTCATGCCTACTACAGAGTTTGTAAAATCCCAAAAAGAAGACTCTCAGATAGAGAAGCTTACTGACCAATGCGATGAAATCCATGAAAATTTTAAGGACAGTTATTTATTTTCAAGCTCTTTTACCGTGAAGGTGGATGTTCGAAGATGTGTAGAAGCACCCAAGTTATATAAATTGAGATCACGGGATGATTTAAATGTTCGAGTATTAGTAAAATCAATCCTACAGAAATTTCAAGCATCATTGCCTGATGCTCTTCTGATTCCATTTGACACAAAAGAGCCTGATCCGATTGGAAACCCTGTGAAAATCATGAATGAAATGGATATAAATGCCAAGAACATCAATTTTTGGATAGTTGATGGGCAACACACCATTCAAGCAGCAAAAGAAATATTATCAAATCCTAAATTCAGTCTATCTGGGGAGGCAAAACAGAAGTACAAAGAACGTACTGCTTGATTCTTAGATCCATTAGTTGCTCCCAGTGTGGTGATTCGTATTTGCTGCCAGTTAAATTCTGCAAACACAGTGTTCTTCAAAACTCCATTCATTGATTCTGTGCGATCTGCAAGACAATTCCTAATTGCCACAAATAAATTAAAGAAACAAAAATGTGGGAATTCTAAGACGGCTGAAGACAAGGTATGCAATTTTTTTTTTTTGCACTTAGTTTATATTGTTATAACTAAATTCATGGCTATTTTATTTTTGATATCACATTCTTACTAATTTATATTTGTTATTTTTTAACAGGTTGATGATGAAATGTTGTGCTCTTTCTTCGATTGTCCACTAACAAACTTTGCTGAAAAAAAAGTCTTGTTATATCTTGATGATACTACTTGGGATAAATGGGAAGTTGTTTTTAATTGTTACAAACTAGGGACATTAATGTGTTCTCCAAACCAACCTAAGGATCCAAACTATAAGACAAATAGTCTGAACAGTTTGGTATCAAGTTCTTTCCGTCCCCTTCAGGGACTAACCGCTGAAGAAATGTGTTCTGTAGCAGATAAACTATTGGATGGAACTGTCTGGTTTTCTATTCCAGTGAACCATCCAACCAATGCCATCAAAATGAAAGATTATTGTTCACAATTGAAAACCAAAAGAACAATTTTGGAGGCAATGGTAACATATTGCAAAAGTCATGATAAGAATCTGAATGATAAGATTCTTACAATATCCAATATTCTTGAGCATTATGGAATTACTGATATCATATTTGCCAACTTCTGTAAGACAATGGAAGGGTGTAAATATGTAAAAGGATCACGAAATACAAAAATAGAGTCCCTTTCTCCACAAGCCTGTGTGGTCCTTGATAGAATAATTAATGCATCGACAGATATACAGGAAATTGAGAACAGTTTTGAATTCGGTTGTCATTATGGGGGTCGTAGCCTCTTGTCAACAATTTTGCACTCTTTTCCTTGTCAGTTTCAACCAATGTTATACACTGACTTTGTTGTGTTGGATAAATTGGCTTTGAAAGATGAATCATTCCTTAAGGATCACTATATTGAATTGTTTCGATTTTTAATCGAAAAAAATGGGTTGAAAGATTTTACTATGATTATCTTAGTAGAAATTTGGTCTTGCAAGGATGTACGCCAAGCTCTGGAGATTGTTGTCAAGGACTCAAATGTCAACTATAAAATGGCTACCGGTCTTTATGAATATAAAGAACAAAATAACTATAGTTATGATATAGTTTTAACTATACATTTCTATAGTGAAGAGTCAAAAAGTTTAGAGGCCTCAATATACTCTCATAGTTTTAGAGACATATCTGATGAAAATGAGAGAGATTTTGAATTATGGGAAGAATTATTGCAAATGCATCAACAACATAGTGATCTAAATTTGATTATTTCTCTTTATGCGGGGAAAAATTTACAGCAGGCTTGCTGTACATATGGAAGAAGAATGGCATGTGTCGTAGAAAACGAGTTACAAAGGACTACCATGCTGACTAATCAAGAATCCTTCCAATTGCAAAAACCAATGTCTAATATATTGCTGTTGGAATATCCAGGTATTGTACTTGTTTTGTTCTTTCTCTAGTGATTCTTTGGATTCTATGCTATTTATAAATCTTGATTAACAAGATGTTTACTATAACTACTAATGGCAGAAATTGTAAAGAAAACAACGACGACACTTTGCAACAAAGCAATGATCAACATAGTGTGCACAATGTCGAAGAAGTTTTCGAGATGCAAATACAAGACGAAGAAAATACCATACCAGGTACATAATTTATTTTGTTTCTTTTGTTGTATTGTACTTGTTTTGTTCTTTCTCTAGTGATTCTTTGGATTCTATGCCTATTTATTTAATGAATTTCATTCGTTGATACATTTTATAACATTTCATATGTTTATTACAGTGGAAAATGAGGAGAAAAAAGACAGTGATCAAGGGAATGTGACAGAAAGCCATAGTCAAGAACATGATATCATATCAGGTACTTCACATGTCTCTTATTTTCAATTAAACATAAAATATGTCTTATAAAAAAAAAATGATTTAAAGAAGTATTATTGGTATTTGATTGAAGGTTTGTTATATTGGCTCTAGGTTCTATGAAGACAATACAAGAGAAGTGTGGCTTATCAATAACTAGTACAAAAAATACTCAAAGTGAGTGTATTTCTTCAACAATTTTTTTTAATAATAATTTATGTAGCATGAATAAAATGAATTTACTATGATATCCATTGTTGTTTTGCAGCTATTATAAGTCAAAAGAAATTAGTTATTTTTGAATTGAATAACATTTTCTATCAGAGCGTTGATGGTGATGCATCACAAAAAGAATTTATCGAGAAAATGGGAAGGGCCGCAGATTACACGATAGAGAAAAAATCATTTTGGTTTCGTCCACATGCAAAAACATTTCTTGAAATGTGTTCCAGAAAAGAATCTCTTGACATTGCAATTTGGACGACATCTTTGAAACAAAACACAACAAGAGTTATGAAAAAGCTGGTTTCAGAAACATTACAAGCTAAATTTTTGTTTACATGGACTGCTTCAGATTGCAAACAACAAAAAGGAAAAAATGGCATTGATAATTCAACACAAGTTATATACAAAAAACATCTGAAAAAAGTGTGGAGAATGTATTCTCAATATGATGCTACTAACACTATTCTAGTGGATTGTTCAATGGAGACAAAGAAAGAAAATCCCAAAGAAAATGTGATTATTGCCCCTTCGTTTGATGGAAAGAATGAGGATAAATGGTTGATCGCTGATCTGTGGAGCTTATTGAATAAATTCTACAAGGCACCCAATGTTCGAGATATTTTGAAGAATCTTCAATGACTTTTAATAGTACATTAAGATGACTGTTATTCATTTCCTCTATAAACAAAATCTTGAAGTTTATAATATAAATTCTTGGTCATTGTACATTTGATGACTTAATTCTACATGTGATGTGTTATTATTGTGTTTTATTTTATTATCAATTTAATGTCAATATTATTTCATAATACTCATATAAGGATTGTTGTTGTGTCATTATTATAAATTAACATATTATTATTTTGTTTATTTATATTGAGATATTGAGTTATAAAAAGTTAGTGATTTGAATAATAGTCTTATGTGTTTGCGTAAAAATGTAGTATTCCATATTAATTAAATAATTGTATTAGGTTGTATGTATAAATTAACGTACAATTACTATGTTTGAGCAATTGCAGTATATTTATCAATTGCATCTTAATTGATCATTATAACTCTTACAAATCAGTGATTTGAATGTTAGTTCAATGTTATCATATGAAATTTTCTTATTTCTTAGAAATTAAAAAAATGAAAAATCATATCAGGTTGTATGTAAAAATTACCTATAATTAGCTTGTTTAATTGAAATTTAAAAAATTGTAAATCTAGGTGGTGTGTATAAATTAACATATAATTGGTTTGAATTGGACCATTGTAACTATATTTTTAAATTGTGATTTGAATTTCATTGCAATGTGCTTATATGAATTTTTCTTATAATTTCTTGAAAATTAAAATATCGTATGAGGTTGTATGTAAAAATGAACATATAAATAGTTTGCTTGATTTAAACTTAAAAACTGTAAATTTAGGTAGTATGTAGATATTAACATATAATTAGTTCAAATGAATTCGACTATTGTAATTATATTTTTAAATTGTAGTTTATCTCATTACAATTCTTAAAAATTAGTGATTTGAGTAGTAGTTGACTGTGTTTGTATAAAAAAACTATTGCACGGAAATTACTTTTATTTTTTTCATTAAGTTGTTTGTTTGGGAGTGGAAATAAATTGGATATGTTTTGATGCCATTAAGCAATGAAGTTTTGAAGTGAAAATATGTTAATGTTATATATGTGGCAGCAATGCAAATGGGAGTTAATATCAGTCGGAAGATCTTGTTGATCTTTGAAATGGAAGGAGTATTCTTCTCGTCGTATTCCAAAGATGATACGAGTTGTCAAATTCAAAGAAAACCAGATTGGGAGCTTGGTGATAGATCCTACTTTTGTAGGCCTTTTCAATTAGAAGTATTAAAATACTGCCTAAAACATTATGATGTTGCGATATGGACATCAAATGTTACTAACAAGTACATTCGACAAGTACTTGAAAAATCAAATATTGATACAAGTGACTTTGAATTCATATGGGATAGGTCCCATTGTCACTTGCAAACAAAATTCAAAGCATGTAGTATGATACAGTTTTATGAGAAAAGGCTAAGCGATGTGTGGTCCCAATATGGAAATAAGTACACAGAATCAAATGTGTTGCTAATAGATACATCAAAGCCTACTTCTCAATTCTTCGGATATCGGTCAAACTGTATCTTAATAAAGGCTTATATAGGACATGAACACGATACTTGGCTTGTGCAAGTTCTATTCCCCTTTTTAAAGACACTTCATCGCATCAAACAGAAACGCAACTACATTCGAATGTTCAATAGAACATTGAGTTCTTTGTATTAAGTGAAGATATTATTTTATGGAAATTTGTTGACGATTACATTGCAATATTTCAATACGAGTTGGACACATTTTTTAGTGAATTAATTTGTATGATTTTATAACTTTTATAGATAGATGATAATTGACAATGATATATAAATACAATTATTAGTATTATTTATGATTGCTTTTAGATTGACAAGTTTTTGCATCATACAACACTTGATTTCCCCATTCAAAATATTTTCTAAATTTGTGCTCTTAAATCAACTATTTGTAATTTAAATCATCTCATAAAATCCAACAAGGCATGCAAGAAACTCTCTTTAGTTTTATTTATCTATATGTATTAATACAAGTGCATTATAACACTTGATTTCTCTATTCAAAATATTTTTTAAATTACATACTCTTAAATCAATTATTTGTAATTTAAATCATCTCACAAAAGCCAACAAGGAATGAAGTTCTCTTTAGTTTTATTGATCTATATGCATTAATACAAGTGACACACAAATTTTGAATCAAACCTCCATCTATATAAAAGCACATTTCTTACAAAAAATATTACTTCAATGATAATGAGTGCTAAGTGTACTAGAATTTAGATTAAAGCATGATGAGTCATAGATGAATGATTTTGAAAGGTATAGGCATTTGATTTCCCAATCTATAACTTATTGTAAATGTGTATTCTTAAGTTAATAGTTTATAATTGCAATAATCTCATATAAGCCAACAAGACATGAAATAAATTATTGACTGTTATTAGCCTATATTCATTAATATGAGGAGTTTATCAATACAATATGTAATTTTTGAAATAAAACCCCATATAATTGAAGTTGCAATTGTTTTAAAACACAAATGAGTTCTTTGTATTAAGTGAAGATATTATTTTATGGAAAGCTGTTGACGATTACATTGCAATATTTCAATACAAGTTGGACACATTTTTTGGTGAATTAATTTGTATGATTTTATAACTTTTATAGATAGATGATAATTGACAATGATATATAAATACAATTATTAGTATTATTTATGATTGCTTTTAGATTGACAAGTTTTTGCATCATACAACACTTGATTTCCCCATTCAAAATATTTTCTAAATTTGTGCTCTTAAATCAACTATTTGTAATTTAAATCATCTCATAAAAGCCAACAAGGCACGCACAAAGTTTTGTAAATGTGTATTCTTAAGTTAATAGTTTATAATTGCAATAATCTCATATAAGCCAACAAGGCATGAAATAAATTATTGACTTTTATTTGCGTATATTCATTAGTAAGAGGAGTTTATCAATGCAGTATGTAATTTTTATTGCTAATGAGTGCTAAGTGGTATTAAGGGTAGTACGAGATTGGTCATAAGTGAGTGACATTGAACTATAAGAAATTTGATTTCTCAATTCATTTTTTTGTAAGTTTGTATTATTAACTCAATTACGATTAAATGAAATAATCTCATAATAGCCAACAAAGCATGAGATACGCTCTATCTTTTATCTTCTTGTATGCATTAAATGAATGTATAAATGTGATATGTATTTTTTGGAATAAAATACAATGTAAAAACATTCCACAAGTAGTTGAAAAATCAAATACTGATACAAGTGACTTTGAATTCATATGGGACAGGTCTCATTGTCACTTGGAAACAAAATTCAAATAATGTAGTGTGATACAATTTTATGAGAAAATGTTAAGTGATGTGTGGTCCAAATATGGAAATATGTACGAAAAATCAAATATATTGCTAATAGATACATCAAAGCTTACTTCTCAATTCCCCGGATACCGGTCAAATTGTATCTTAACAAAGGCTTATATAGGACATGAACCTGATACTTGGCTTGTCCAAATTCTATTCCCCCTTTTTAAGACACTTCATCGTATCAAAGAGAAACGCAACTACATTCGAATGTTCAATAGAACATTGAGTTCTTTATAGTAGGTGAAGATATTAATTTTTAGAAATTTGTTAACGCGTACATTGCAATATTTCAATACAAGTTGGACACATTTTTTGATAAATTAATTTGTATGTTTTTAAAACTTTTATAGATAGATGAAAATTAACAATAATATTTAAATACAATTATTAATATTATTTATGATTGCCTTTAATTTGACATTTTTTTGCATCATACACCACTTGATTTTCCCATTCAAATTTTTTTTTAATTTGCATTCTTAAATCAAATATTTGTAATTAAAATCATCTCATAAAAGCCAACAAGGCACGCACAAAGTTTTGTAAATGTGTATTCTTAAGTTAATAGTTTATAATTGCAATAATCTCATATAAGCCAACAAGGCATGAAATAAATTATTGACTTTTATTTGCGTATATTCATTAATAAGAGGAGTTTATCAATGCAGTATGTAATTTTTATTGCTAATGAGTGCTAAGTGGTATTAAGGGTAGTACGTGATTGGTCATAAGTGAGTGACATTGAACTATAAGAAATTTGATTTTTCAATTCATTTTTTTGTAAGTTTGTATTACTAACTCAATTATGATTAACTGAAATAATCTCTTACAGGCCAGCAAAGCACGAGATATGTTCTATCTTTTATCTTCTTATATGCATTAAATGAATGTATAAATGTGGTATGTAATTTTTGGAATAAAATAAAATGTAAAACCATATAATTAATTGATAATGAGTACTAAGTGGACTATTTAGACTCATTCGATATGTGCCATAAATAAATTCAAAAGAGCATGGGGTCATATATAAAGTTCAACTAAAAGATTTGAAAAATATGTTTCAACATCTATTTCTTCGACATTTAAAAATCTTATCATTTTCTTTGCCTTTTGGTGAAAGTAATTCTCGGCCATGATTTATTAATTCGATTTCTTCACACTTTCTTTGTGTATGTATAATGTTGTACCTAACAACTATCCCAATTTTGACGAATTTATAGTTATTATTTGGTTCGACATCAATACATTTCTTATAATTTATTTTATTTT
This sequence comes from Larix kaempferi, assembly GCA_027924585.1. Lineage (NCBI taxonomy): Eukaryota > Viridiplantae > Streptophyta > Pinopsida > Pinales > Pinaceae > Larix > Larix kaempferi. The sequence continues at coordinate 12,502,277 of BSBM01000877.1, forward strand.
AATTTAATATTGTGATTTCCTTCCAATCATGCTATATTATAATATGTTATTTAACAATAAAAATATTTAATATGATACTTTGTTCACTTCAAATATAGATAGAGATCTTCTTGTAATAAAACATGCAATTATGTGTGCAACTTAACTTCATTAATCCTACATTTTATATCTTCATGAATATTTTTTCTCACGATTCAACAAATTACAGATTTTCATATACTCCTCCTAATTTATGGCATACCGAACTAGTTATAAATGATACAACATTTCATTTTTTATGATTGTATATTAAAAACACTTGGAGTAAATAAAATTTGTGATCAATAAAAACATTCTTTCTAGGATTAGTTTTTCCAATTTTAATGGAATATTTCTTTAATGCATAATTTTTACAAATTAAATGAAATAAATAAAATGTTTACAAAAAAATTCAATGTCATAGAAGTCCTTGTAATAGAATTTTTCTAGATTTAATGAAATAGGTGTTAATTGCCACTGAAGGAGAACATCAAATTGCAGAGACATCCCCAACCTCTACCCATTATCCCTCTACTCTGTAGAGACAAGAAAAAAAGAAGTTTAGTGCAGCATCGCCTATTCGAGTACCTCTACAGTGCAAGGCCACGCATTCAAGGTGCTCCTCCAAAAAGAAACCATCCACACCAGTGCAGACCAAGGATACCACAACAACCAAAACTGTTGAACAACTACAGCACATCCAACAACAACAATTACAACTCTCTAAAGATTTCAAAGAAAGACAACCTTTCCGCTTCAGCAAACGCCGCACCAGGAGCTCAACTCAACATGCAGTTCAACATATGATAAGGGATTTGACGCAATGGAGACCATTACTTCCTAAGGAGAGAGTTTTTATTTAGGTGGATATCGGTGATATCCCACCTCTTCCAACTAGCTCAAAACAGTCTTCTGGCGATTTTGGTAAATTACTATTTTTAGCAGTTTTCCGGGTCCTGAACTTCCGGAGCCTTTTTGAGGCCGTAAACAACCTTTTTTAGTGGTTCAGGGGGGTAAATAGTTGTTCTTGGCATGAATTTGGCCCCATTAAAAGTTGTAAATGTCAGATATCCCTTTTCGATGGGCTACCGAGCACCCCAAACGGAGATCGTATGCAAAAGTTATGACCCCGGGAAGTTGACTGTTCAACTAATCACCTTGGTGATGCAAACTTTATGGCGGTTCATATTCTACGGTTAGGTTTTTGGATGCTTGTGATTCTTTCCCTCATGCTTATGATAAATAGGCCCTTTTGGCCACTTTTTGTAATCATCTTAGCACGAATGAGCATAGCGGCCACATCTCTTCTTACAGATAACTACCACCATTCTAGCTATTTTATTTTATAATCTGTTCTATTTTCGCTATTTAATAGAATGTGCATTTACTGTATCACTGTGTTATTTCCAATATATCCCTATATATGATTCTGCATATGCTATCTTTTGTTTCATTCCCACACAAATCTGGATCAGTGGTATCAGAGCGATCTACTCTTTGATTGTTTCTCGGTGCATGTCCCTGACAAGGTCAAGATACAGAGAGTTGCGTCTCGAACTAGTTTCAGCTTGGGAAGACCACTCTCGCTGCCCCAAACGGCCTCCCATGGAGGAATAAAAGAGATATGACGGAGTAGTAGATCTTATCAAGTTGTTACTCGAGGAAGCTCTCGCGCGATAAAGGAATGGGATAATGTATAATTTCACCCAGATCCTTCGATGCATGCCGACAGCAACAGATACACCTTTGAAAAGCAATTGTTTTAGAGATGCGACTACCTTCAAGGTACAAGTTAACTTTGATATCCCTTTATTTGAAGGCCAGATCGATGTTGATGCCATAGATAAATGGTTGAATCTACTAGAGGGGTATTTCCCTATCCACAATTTGTCCGACATGGAAAAGATCGTTTTTGTGCTCCTCAAGGCCGTCCCCCATGTCAAACATTGGTGGGAAACTTATTGTGAGCAAAACTCATCAGACAAGTCTGGGTTGCTTGAATATTCCAATCCCACTTGGGCCTCTTTTATAGATGTCATCAAGGAACAATATTACCTTGTTGGAAACTATGATGACTAGTACACAAAATGGGCCATTCTACACAAAGAGAGGGACCAAACGATGTCAGAGTACACCAACAAATTTCATACCTTGTGCACAAAGTTAGGTATCAAGGACTCCGAGTGAAACCTATTACTGAAATATCGTAGTGGCCTACACTGGTACATACAAAAAGAGATGGATTTCCTGGAAATCTCTTCTCTCAGATCAAACTATCGATATGCTGTCGAAATTGAGCAGAAGTTTCATCAAAAGAACAAGCATGACTTTGGACTTGTCTAGAAGCAGGGAAAGGGAAACTCTGGCTCGCAGAACATGGGGTAGGGAAAGGACAACCAGTCCCAACCATAAGTGAAGAAGGGTAACGAAAAGACAAAGAAGGACACCGGGAAGTGGTGTGAGTTCCATAAAAGCCCCTCGAACAACACTGATGAATGTCGCTCAAAACAGTCATTAGTGGCTGAGATCAAAGCTTCAAAATCAAATCCCAGTTCCGATTCTGACTCAGAACCTAATTTCACAACCACGTGGAAAGGGAAGCAGATCATTGATGCAGAACCCGGTGTCGTTGTTGCCACCACACAGATTCAAACAGAGGAACCTGAAGAGTCGGAGGAAGAGGAGTGCCTTTTCCATTCACAGATGTTGGTGAAGGGAATTCCCCTACACTTTGTTGTGGACAGCGACAGCCAGAAGAACCTGATCTCAGCAGAAGTCATCAAGAGATTGGAGCTACCAATAACACCACACCCAAAACCGTACAACATTGGATGTCTAAGCCAAGGACGAGGGATTCGCGTCAATCACTAATGCCATCTACCATATGGCATCAAGCCCTTCAAAGATGAGGTATTGTGTGATGTGGCCCCACTTGAAGTATGTGATGTTCTTTGTTGGCCCGGTTTTGCAACCAGGCTTAGTGCTATGGGCACCTGCTAACTAGTAGCAGCAGTTTCAATAAAATTAAACAAGAAACTAATCTGAACAAAACTAATCATGGATCTATGCAAGAATATAAGCAAATAGTGTAAACAAAAAAAAAAGAACAAGAAAATATTAAAGAATGAATTTGTATTGAAAAATGGGGGGCAAGCAAGTGCTTGCGATAATACCTTCAATGGTGAAGTTTGATGTTGAGCAACTCCCAAGATGAGTAGCTCCAAGCTCCAAGAGGTCTCCTTCTCCAAGGTTGCTTACAATGGCCAAAATGCTCAAGGAAGATTTCGGCAGCATGAGGATGAGATAATGGATGGATCTAAAATGAGGAGCCCCTACCACTTTTTATAGGTTTTGGTGGTGGGGAATACCATTTGTGGTTTTGTGGAAACCAAATGGTATTGACCAACATGGTTTAGGTACTTTTCCCTCCTTTTTCCTTTTTTTTGAATACAAATAATATTTTAATTCCCTTTTTAATATTTTTGGGAATTTGGACCCTTTTTGAGGGTTTTTTATGCTTTTCAGGAAAAATAATCTTTTTTTAATGGAAAAAGGGGTGTACTAAGGTCTTTTGGTGACCTTTTGTTGGTTTCAGAGGCTCAGATGGTGGAAAAGTGGACAAATGGGTCATGTGAATAAGGGAATGAGCTAGTGAGCACTTTTTAGGTGTTAACAGATTGCCCCTTGATGTGTGAGGGCAGGAGCTCATCGTATGGCCGATAGACATCATAGTTCTTTTGTCTTTTTTCAGGGGTTTGGGAAGGAGAAGAGACCGATTGGAGACTGGAGCCACGGCCCTTGGAAGCTGCAAGAAACAAAAAATATTACATGGCCTCAATATGAATGAGGTATAATCTTTGATAATGGACGAGGCGGGCATTCCCATGCTCGTATCAAGACATATATATAACAATTAGTCCCAAGAAGGGGGATCTAATACATAGAGAATCTACTGGTACACCATAATGGTCCAGGGGGGACATTATTTTGGGATGTACTCCTGATCATAACGGATCTCAATAACTGATACACTGGAATAACTGAGGAACTGCTGAAACTGAAGGTGTCCAACACCTATAGGGATTCAAAGACTATGAGTCATCTCTGAGAAATAATGTAACTGTATACTCAAGGGAGTATGAAACTGGGGTACATCTGAATACTGTCGCCATGCGCAACCCGGATATCTATAGAAAAAGTGTAACTGGTGTTATCCATAGGAAGACTCTCAAATGTGGAGGAGTCGGGAGGTATCCGGGGTCTTCGACTAATAAGTGAAACGGACGAATACCCTGTGCGAGTCTCAACGATGTGATCAAGGTGTTGAAGTTGAGCATGTGAGAAACAACCATTTGGAGAGGCACTGAAGATTCCTCTCGAAATGATTCATAGGAACTCATCATAAATGGTGATGAGTCCAAGACACAGGGACCTCTAGGTCGATCCTCTGGAATCAATGTGGTTGTCGTCGACAGAGGGAGACCAGCAACTAACAAGGCAATGATGTTTCCTTGATAGGAGCACGAGGTGTAAAACTGAAGTGTTGTAGTACTGATGGTAGGACTAACATACTTGTGGGAATGGGAAATAACTGGGTCAAAAACTGGGTAGACTCAAACTTCCTTTGTTCAGAGCATGATGACATGGTTGACCTGGCAGCGTAGGGAACTGACTTGTAGGTGTGGGGATCATTGCTTTGACTGAATGGTATATATTGACTCTGGGGAGGAGGATGAGCTGATAGGTGCCATCGGGGAATTATCAAGGTGACATACTGCAGAATACTCTGAACAAAGGCGACCAAAATGGGGAAGCTGCATAATGAGTAGATGTGATCTGTCGTGGCGCCAAGAGGCACCATTGATTCCTTCTTCGTAGTTTTAATGAGCTCCAAGAAGGGATAAAAGTGTGCTCTGAAATGGTACGGTCCTGTGGATTTTGTGAGCCCAGGACGGCTCATGCTCATGGTTGCTTTCATGTTTAGAGAGTCTGAAAACGGTAAGTGGACTCTATTGGTGTTTCTTTTTCGTAAGTTTAGTCTCTAAGGCCTGAAAAAGCATAAAATGATGCGGATGGAGAACTCTTCTAGCCGATGTGACTAGAGTATACCTTTTTCGTAATTAGTCTACAAGATCCGGAAAAGGGGTAAACTTATACCAGGTAGACGCCCTTTCAGATACGTTTAACGAGTATGAAAGGAAACAAGGTTGCTCGGCAATCTTTTCATTGTTTGTAGGAGTCAGAAAAGAGCTTAACAGAAACTCCCTAAGTGCCTTTTTCGTAAAAGGGGTTGCTCGGCCCGAAAAAGGGGTAAAATTATACCAAACAAAAATTGATTGATGAGGGCGAGAAAAGGTCTCAAGCATCGTCATCAGTGCGGAAAAATGGATCCGGTGACATAAGGATTGTCGAAAACGGAGAATGGTCGATGTGGCACGCAAACCAAGGCTATGTGGGGGGCATGGAAAAAATGCCCAAAAAATCTAAAGGTGAGAGTGAGAAATGATCTCAAGCATCATCACGAGCGCGGAAAACTGAATCCAGCGATATAAGGCATGTGGGAAACGGAGAACGGCCGATGTGGCACGCAAACCGAGGTGACGAGGGGGCATGGAAGAAATGCCCTGACAATCGGGACGTGACAGCGAGAAATGATCTCAGGCATCATCATGAGCACGGAAAACTGAATCCGGCGATATAAGGCATGTCGAAAACGGAGAACGGTCGATGTGGCACGCAAACCGAGGTGACGAGGGGGCATGGAAGAAATGCCCTGACAATCGGGACATGACAGCGAGAAATGATCTCAAGCATCATCATGAGCGCGGACAACTGAATCTGGTGATATATGACACGTCCAACACGGAGAACAGCCAATGTGGCACGCAAACCGAGGCCATGAGGGAGGCCAAAAAATGGTCAAAAAATAGACCCCATGAAAACGGGAAAAGGAAGGAACCTGCATGAAGTTCTCGCTGTGCTGATTCCAACGGTACTAACGGTTTGAAAAATGGACATCGTATGATACCGCAACGGTTGTTTGAAAATTGGTGAAATTTCTATAAATAGGGCGTGGGGCCCAAATGACGTGTCATTGTTACGTGCGAGTTTGATAGAGCTGTCAGAGCTATTTCTTGATTTCCGGGAGATTTCATCATTGGTTTTCGATTCTGCGAGTTTCAGGTAACTCTATTCGCCTTAGCCTTTTCAATTATGTCTTTTTGTTTGGCGGCGGGCCCCCGAAGGCCGCGAAATTCCATGTTGACTCTCCAACGTGGAATATCGCGGGTTTCGGGTTTGTTCCCGCGATGAACCGCACGGGTTTTAGGCTGACAGTCGCGATGTTCATCGCGACTGTGAGGTTGGAACCCGCGATGTTCATCGCGAGTTCATGGGAGATAGTCGCGATGTTCATCGCGACTGTCTGGCCAAAATCCGCGATGTTCATCGCGGGTTTTTGAGTGGAGGCTGCGATGGTCATCGCGGCTTTTGGTGGAAATGCCGCGATGGGATTTTTTTTTTTTTTTTTTTTTTTTTTTTTTTAATGCTGGGGCTAAAAATTTCTTTTGTTTTCTGGCAGGATGTTGAGGAGACCATTATCCTCGTGGCGGGAGCGGGAGATCGATGATGATCTTATGGCGAGGATTGAGACTGATCCGGGGGTGAGACAGACTCTGGCTATGAGCGGATGTTTGAAGTTCGCTCAGATCCCACCTATTCGTTCAGTGAGATGGCTCCTGAACAAGCTTGTGCGTTGGTGGGTGCCGGCGGAGGGTGCATTTATCATTGGGGGTGAGAGGTTAGAGATCACTCTCACGGATGTCTATTTTTTGACTGGGTTTCCTCGTTTGGGTGAGGTGGGCGATCTCTTACCGAGGATCCCTCCAGGTGTAGATATGGAGGACCTGTTACAGACTTTCTGTGTTGATGATGCTGTTTTGCAGAACAGCTCTATTAGTCTGCGATCCCTACGTAAGTGGGATATGCGAGCTGTTGGGGCATGTGTACTGCGGATATTGGGTGCTGCTGCACCACATCGTATGTCTGGGGGATAGACGATGATGGTGGACTCCGTTCTTCGGGGGACATATTATGCCTGGGGGCAGATGTTTCTAGCTGGGGTCCGGAGAGATCTGGACAAGGCCATTCGAGAGGGAGGTGAGTTTTGTTATGCCTCATTTTTATGCTGTTTTTTCTTCGAGCGGGTGCCGACCTTGCGGCCACGGGTACCCATTCGTGCTGGTCTCGTGAGTGAGCCTCGTATGATGAGATGGGGGCAGATGATGCCTCGTGGCGGCGGTGGTGTCCGCGGCTTCTTCACGGAGGATTTTTATCAACAGTGGGAGCAGATACCCCTGGTGATTGAGGACTACCCCTACACGGGCATGGACTATCGAGGTGACCCAGAGATGCCTCGTGCCCCAGGATAGGCCTGGAGTTTAGACGGTATGTATTGTGTTTTATTTGATATTATATCATATGTTGTTTGGTTTATCATTGATGATTATAGTTTTATAGTATGTGATGGTTTACTTGCTTTGTGCAGATGTGGGTCCAGTGCCACCGCCTGACTACGTGGCTCGTCAGGGGCGGGCGATGGTGGTCGCCCATCCACCTACAGCGGTACCCCCTCCGAATGGTGGGGGATTTGCGGCTTGTGGGCGAGGGGTTGGCCCTCGCGATGACGCCATAGAGGGTGTCAGACAGACCTTTGCCAGGATCCTAGCTAGACTCCCCGAGGATGGTTGGAGAAACCTGGATCGGGATATTTTGGAGGGTTGCTTCGGTGCGCCGCCTGAGTGGTGGTCGCTCTTGTTGAGGACGGCGGTGTTTGTGGCAGGGCACAGGGGTGGTGCTCGGGATGTCCCTGCAGAGCCGGCTCAGATGAGGATCCATCTACGGGATGACCCAGCGGGGCCAGCAGAGGAGGTGCCAGAGGAGCGCAGATTTCGGGCTCGCCAGGACCCAGCGGGGTCAGCGGAGGAGGAGTCGGAGGAGCCTAGGGATCCTGATGAGTAGATGATATTGTATTTGCCCCCAAATGCTGATGAGCATATGGGGAAGCATTTTTTTGTACGATTGATGTATTTTTTGTATATCGGGTGCTGAGGGCACCTATGACATATTGACTATCATGGTTTATATATATATCTGTATATATTTTGGATATATTGTCGTGTATGCATGTGGATGCACATTTGTCTTTTTGTATATGCCCGTGGAGGCACATGTTATGCACGTGGATGCAGTATGTTTGTTTATTTATGTATGCCCATGGAGGCACATGTTATGCACGTGGATGCATTATTTGGTTATTTGTTTTATGCCCGTGGAGGCACATGTTATGCACGTGGATGCATTTTGTTTATGACATGATGTGATTGGTGTGCCAGTCGAGGACATTGTTGGCCATATTGTCTGCTACACTGTTGAGGTGTCTTGGGACATGTGTGAATGAAATGGATTCAAACTGTCTAACCATTTGTTTAGTGCACAGGAATTTTCTGAAAAGACAGGGATCGCGTACCTGGTAATCATTGTTGAGCTGGGAAACTAGGAGCTGTGAGTCCAAGAAAACGTTGAGGTGACAGATGCTCATTTGGAGAGCTGCGGCCAGGAGACCGGTCACGGCATCGTATTCAGCTTGGTTATTGGTGGCAGCACCTAAACATACTCCGTCAATGTGAATTAACTCATGTGAAGGGGAGTATATTACCCAAGCTGCGGAGGTGAGATTGGGAGACCAACGGCTTGCACCATCAGCGAAACCGACATGGCAGAGTGGAAGAGGATCCATCTGTGGTCATGCAGAGAAAAACAAATATTTAGGTTTTTTGAATTTTTTGTGAACAAAGAAAGTATGCTTATACTAAAATGGACAGTGGTGTCCATCATATTTTCTATGGGTAAAATCGTTTAAGGTACAACCCGTTGCGTGGGTTGCGTAGGGGATTGCCTTCTGAATCGGTCAGAATGTATGCCCCCTGCCCGAGGCAGGTGTGTATGATGTAGGGGCCTTGCCACATAGACACGAACTTTCCCTTTCGAGTTTTATCATGAGCTTGATCGTAAGCGAGGACAAGGTCTCCCTCAGAAAAGGTTCTTGGGTGGACGTGTTTGTCATAACTTAGTTTCGATCGTTGTTTAGCTGCTTCCATGTTTTGAATGGCTGTGCGCCGATCTTCATCGGCCTGCTCTAGGAGTAGTAAACATTGCTCGATCGGGGAAGTGTCCGGTAGGAGTTCAACGGCGATATGTAAGGCTGGGATCTGGCATTCAATAGAGAGGACGGATTCGACACCATGAACTAAATGGAAAGGGGTAAAACCGGTGGCGGTTTGGTTGAGGTGCGGTAGGCCCATAGTGCCGGGAAAAGCATGTGGTGCCAATTGGATTTGTGCTTGTCTACAGTACGTTGGAGAATGGTCTTCAAAATTTTATTGATCGCTTCGACTTGGCCGTTTCCTTGAGGATAGTAAGCGGAAGAGAAATGGTGTTCAAATTTCAACATGGTTGATAATTCTTTCTAGACGGCATCTTCGAAGTGAGAGCCGTGGTCAGAGACTAGTTGCTTCGGCACTTCGAAACGAGCGACAACATGGTTGAAGAAAAACCGCGCTGCAGTGTCGGCTTTGCAATTATAGGTTGGCATGGCTTCTTCCCACTTGGTGAAATAATCTACGGCCACAACGATGTGTTTGTGACCGCCAGCTGACGTGGGGTTGCAGTCGAGGAAGTCGATGGCCCATTTGCAGAATGGTCCAACAGTGATGACTGGATGAAGGGGGGCGGGGGGGGGTTCTTGATTTGGGGGCAAAGAGTTGGCAGTTCTGGCAATGCTTGACTGCGGTGATGCAATCAGTAAACAATGATGGCCAAAAATAACCTGCCCGAATGATCTTCTAGGTGGTGGCCATGCCGGAGAAATGGCCTCCGCAAGCACCGCTGTGACAATCATTGAGGACTTGTTATGCCTCACTATGGGATAGGCATCGGCGTAGGATGGTATCAACGCCGCGTCGGTAAAGTATGTCCCCTAACAATAGGTATCAGGGGGCGTGGTGTCGTATGCGACGGCGCCCGTCACGATCGATGTGTGGTCGAAATTTTTGCGTACGAAGGTAAGTCAAAATGTGTCCGTACCAAGGGTCGTCAGACGAAATGATGAAGATTTGCTCGTCAATCAGGTCCGTTCGGATAACGGATGATGTCGAAGAGGATGGGAGGTCAGTGATGAGGTGAGCAAGCGCGAGGGCTTTAGTGCTCTTGGGAGTTCTCAAAATGAGGTCATATTCCTGGAGGATAATGACCCATTTAGCAACACGACCTTGTAAGAGCCGCCGGGTTAGGAGGTAGACCATAGGGTTGGAGTCGGCCACGACCGTGGTATGACTGAGTAGAATGTAGTGTCGCAATTTTTGTACGGAAAAGACTACAGCTAGGGCTAATCTTTCCTCGTATGGGCAACGCAGAGGTGGGCCAGACAAGGTCTGGCTGACGTAATAAATCACATGCTCCTGGTGAGAGGCATCTTCTTGGACCAAAACTCTGGACACAGCATATTCAGATGCCGATACATAAAGGGTGAAGTCTTGAGAGAAATCCGGTGGGGATATCAAGGGGGCTTGTGTGAGAGATTTCTTGAGGGCTTCGAATGCCGTGTTTGCTTGCTCATCCCAAACAAAGGGTATGTGGGTACGAAGTAAGCGTAAGAACCCGTGGACTTTGGTGGCATAGTCAGGAACGAAGCGCCTAAGGAAATTGGACCGCCCCTGTAGACTTTGGAGCTGCCGAAGCGTGCGAGGAGGCGGAAGTTCTAAGATGGCTTTGACTTTCAGGGGATCGACGATGATTCCGTCTTGGGAAACAATGAAACCCAACAAGCGGCCTACCAGGACGCAAAAGAAACACTTGTGTGGGTTCAAGCGGATTTTATATTTGCGGCAACGCAGGAAAACTTGCCTGAGGTTATTAAGGTGGTCTGATCGTTTTCGGGAACGAGCTGTGAGGTCATCAAGGTAGACTCGCAGGATATGGACCAAGTCGTGAAAGCAATAGGTCATGGCCCGCTGGAAAGTGGCACCAGCATTTTTAAGGCCAAATGGCATGACGCAATAGGCAAAGGTGCCCCATGGGGTGGTGAAGGCAGTCTTGTACTAATCCTCCTTGCGGATGTGAATCTGGTTATATCCGGAAAACCCGTCCATGAAGGATAGGACTTCATGGCCCGCACACTCATCAATGAGTTGGTCAATGAATGGCGTGGGGAAATTGTCTTTTGGACAAGCGTGGTTTAAATCACGGAAGTCAGTGCATACTCTAAGGGTGCCTTGCTTTTTGTTGACGGGAACGGGGTTCGACACCCAGGTGGTGTACGGAATAGGGTAAATGAATCCTGCTTTGCGAAGTTTCTCGACCTCAGCTTTAACAGCTGGGAGCTTGGAAGGGTGAATGGGTCGCTGTTTCTGACGAACAGGGGGTACCTCAGGCCATGTATCAATGTGGTGCTCTATAATGGCGGGGTCGAGACCAGGCATCTCGGTATAGGACCAGGCAAAGACATCACGGAACTCTTGAAAGAGCTTTTTGTACGCCTGAATTTCCGCTTGGGTGCAAGATGCGCCCAGCGAGATGAGCTCAGGTTTCCCTGGTGTTGTGGAAATATCGATTTGTATAATGGGGGAAATGTTGGACATGTTCCCTTCTTCAAAGGCATCGGGTGCTGGGATGGGGTCTTTTAACCAATCGACCTTGGTGGGTATGAAATCTTTTGATTCGATCGATAGCTAGTTGGATGCGGTGGATGTAGATGTTTCTGGGAGGAAATACGAGCGATGATGCATATCATCCCAAGGGTAGTCGGGTGCAGTGAGCGTCTCCAAAATTTGCTCATCAGTATTGAAGTAGTCAGACCATAAATCAAGGGGTTCTGGTTTGAAAGTTGTTGAAATCATATAGATTGTATTGACTTCTTCCGACGAGGATGATGGCGGGGGGTAGATTTCCTCGATGAGGGGAGGAGATATCTCTAAATCGACGTTGTTCAACTCGTACAATGCTGCTCTATAGTCGGGGAGATCAGGACAATGGTGAGAGTAGTGGCCGTAAACAATGCATATGGCACAAGGATGGTTGGTGCGCAGTGATCTGTCGCGAGGCTGAGCGGGTGGCTCTAGTCTAACTACTGGGATGCTGGTGTCGTCGTCCAACATATTCATATGTTCCTGGAGTGCTGGTAACTGTGGGCATTGATGAGTGGGATGGCCTATCTCATCGCACAATGAGCATTTAGGAGGAGCTCGGAATACGGGAGGGGGTTTAACTGCCTTAGGAGGTGGTATAGCAGTATATGGTTGTGGACCTCTGCCCCCAGTTGGCTTGGCAAGAGGAGGAGGATTCGTTGACGATGAAGGGATATTGAGACCAGGAGGAGGTTTCGTCGACGACGAAGCGATTGTGACACCAGGAGGAGGTTGAGTAGTGGTAACAATAGGTTGTACCGGTTGGAGGATGACATTTGGTGTTGGCGGGGGAATGGGAGGTGAAATATACCACACGGGTAATCCCAATGTTAACCCGGGTAGACTAAGGGTAGCCATAACCGGGGCGCTTACTACACCCAAAGGAGGAAATAGAAAGGGGATGGTGTGGATGGGTGTAACACCGATGTGACTAGGGACCAATGGTGGTTGACTACCGGGTGTTTGTGTATTCTATGAAAGAGTACAGAGGTTTACGACATGGGTCTCTGGTGACGGTGGTAGAATGGCCTGGAATGTAGAGGTCATTGGTGTATCTGAGTAAAGTCCGGGTCCCACAGAAGACACAAAGGAGGTAGTTGCACTAGAAGCGGGTTGTTCAATCATGGGAAGAACATTTTCGGGTGCTGCAGGGGCATTGGGATCATAGTAGGTGAGTTGGTCAATTTTGACCACGCGTCCCTCGTGGGGGAACATCATGGTGCGAAAAATGGAGGAGGCGACCGCTTTCATGGCGTACATGTAACTGCGGCCAAGTAAAAGGTTATAATCGAGCTGGGAATTAATGACCTCTATGTCAATGAGCACAGTTTTCCCACCTAATTGGACAGGGACATTGGGTAGTAAACCTTGAGGTTGAGCTGACCGGCCGTCGTAGGCCCGCAATGCAGTGGTGGATTGCTGGAGAGTAGGGGATCCCAACTTCTGCCAAACAAATGTGGACATGACGCATGTGGAGGCACCCTCGTCGATGATACATCGATGGATGACAAGATTCTGAATAGAAACAGAAACTTGGACTACTATGGTGGAAGGCAGACGTGGTTCGGACTGGTCCAAATCAAAGGTCATCAATTTCGAATCATTTGGGTCAATCGCCCCAATGGCGGAAAGTAAAGTCTTGCGCTGCGTAGGACAATTTTTCAAGACTTCTAACGCAGACATGGCTGTGGGAGATTGAGCTAGGTAATCTACGATGTTGTAATTTGACGCAGCCCGTGCATTAGGGTTGTTGTTGATACGGCGGAGTGGGAAACGAGGTGCTTTAGATGCGCCATCGAGTGGAAGAGGTGGTATCCGTAACGTCTGATCGGTGGGATGAGTGTTAGTATCCTTATCGGTGGGGGGGGCTTCGGTGGTAGGGCCATACTGGTTCCAACGGGTTTGGATATTGACATCGGCAGTGGACATCATTAATAAGTGGTGAGTGCCTAAATCAAACATGGGTTGATCAGGAGCGGTGTAAGTGATTTGTTGTGGTTGCACGTTTCCCTGTGGGGGGGCTAACGGCTGAGTGTTCACCACTCCTTGTGTTGGAAAAGGGTTTTGTAGCACCAAAGGTTGTTGTTGAGGTGGTGGAGGGTTGGGTGGTGGCTGAGGAGCTGCCTGCCCTTGACGATGGGCGTCATCTGTCCATAGTTGTCGAGCTCGCTCCAGATGTGGGCAAGCGTGGGTATAGTGGCCATAGACACCGCAAATAGAACAAGGATGGTTTGTTCGTAAATTAGCGTTTTTGGCTTGCTTAGGTGGCCGATCAGGATTCTGATGAGCAGGCGCCGCGTTATTGTTTTGCAGAGGATGGGTAGGTTGTGGAGCTTGGTTATGGTTTTGGTTGTTTCCACGGTTACGTCCTCTTCCACGGTTTGGTTGCCCACCCTGGTTGCATTGGTTATTTTGGTATTGGGGCTGATGTTGTTGTGCATACACATGCCCTTGAGCATTGGGGGGATTGTGGACAGCCGCAAGTGCGGGAGTAGGTTGCGGTGGGTAATATGCTGGTGGAGCTGGCGGTGGTCCAGTTGCCTGTTGGGGTTGTTGGTACCCTTGAGCTATTGGATGTGTTGGATTAGCTGGTGCAGCTTGCTGTGGGTACTGCATCTGTTGTGGCGAGAACTGAATGGGGTTCTGTGTAGCAGGTTGGTTATAGTATGTAGGAGGTACATATGCTAATGGTGCTTGTCCATAGCAATGTTGCGGACAAGAGGGTCCATGAATATGATGTGTCTGGTTTGTTGGAGCGTAAGAAGTTGTCGCTCCGGAACTGGATGTAGCCCTAGAGAGGTCTGGGGCAGGCATGGTAATCACCATGCTGAAAGGTTTAGCTTGGGGTGTGATTTGGCCAATAATGCCATCGGCGGCATGAGATGCCCCCGGCGCGTCACTGCGTGAAGAGTCGCATCGTGGGGCGTCTGGTATGATTGTGTATAGATAACCCGATTGGGCGTAAATGAGATCAAACTGTTGGGCTTTGAGGATGGCCTCTTCTTCAGACTGGGGTCTTTCAGATGCCACATCCTTCACAATGAGAGGGAGGAGGGATTTTAGAAACCAATCTAAGAAGATACGGTCGTCTAATTTGATTTTGCAGAGGCTTCGGCGTCGACGCCACTCATGAATGTGGTCAGTGATATGGGTGGCCGTGTTCTGTCTGCAAGACAGTAGGATCTCGACTCCCGCATCATAGCGGACAGGTAACTGGAAAAACTGCAGGAAGGTCGAGGCAAGGGAGGTAAAGGTGGCATGCGTCCCATGGGGTTGCTCGATATACCACTTGGCTGCAGAGCCAGTGAAGGTGCGCTGTAAAAGCCGGAGGCGGACAGAGTCGTCTACTATGGAGTTGGAGGAACACCATAGATGGAAGGACATGATATGGTTCTGGGGGTCTTCACCCGTCTTACCCTCAAACTTAGGGATGTCAGAGGGGAGTTTGGTGGGCATGTGAGGCCACGCAGGATCGTGTCTGATGGGGTCATTAGTGAGCCTAGCTAAATCTGGCAGGTTCAGACTTGCCATGTACGGTAAGCTAGCAGATGTAGTGACTGGAACTTGGACATGCCTAGTCATTGTGGTATGATGTAGGGGTCCAGTAGTGCCTAAAGGTATGCTAGGTATGGAGGGAATGTGCCCTCCGATAGGTGTGGTCTGGTATGGGCCAGCGCCTCCAAGTGCGCCATGGGTTACACTTGGGTTAGGAATAGCAGTGGGGATTCCTGGGATAGGGTTTATGGAAACTAGAGGGGGTGTGACCCCTATGTTGGGTATACCCATAACAGGTGGTGGCCCTGTGTTGGGAATTCCTATAACAGGAGGTGGCCCTGTGTTGGGCATTCCTAAATGTGGAGTGTTGCCCATGTTGGGCATACCCAGGGGGGTGGTCGTTTCCATGGATGGCACTGCAGCAGAAGGGTCTGTGGATGTCTCACCTATGGTGCTGGTAAATAGTGGGTCAAATGGTGTTCCAACCATAATGGTGGGTGGTGGTAATATAATGTAGTTTTCGGATTCTGCCTCAGAATCAGAGGTGAAGTGAGGCGTGTCAGAATCGGATGACCGTCTGGTTGACCGACGATGTGTCGAATCAAGGGATAAGGCTCTGCGTCAGTGACGTGGAGATCCAAGGAGGCTAAACTCTGGGAGTTCGCCCTGTAGACGACGAGAGCGTCTAAAATTCTCAATGGTGAGAAAATAAGTTTTTGTGAAAAAATTTGTTTAAGTATCAGGTGGTGATATATATAAAAAAGCTCAAAACCCTAATGCAACCAAGGGTGCAAGAAGGTGAGTGAAAAAGAAGGCTCTCAGGCCAAAAAATCAACCTCAAAAAAGGCACTTATTCTAGCAGCTGTGCTACAATAAGTGGAGGAATGCAACAAATGGTCAGAGTACCAACATGCAAACGGCTTCTAGAAAAAATAGGTGTAACTAGACCAAAGGTGGGTTGAATCATGCAAACACCTAACTAAAAGTATTGTGACTCAAACAAACGATATCCTCTGCAAGGTGATGAAATCCAAGTCAGACAATATGAGTGTTGAGACAACGGCTAGATATCCCCCTATCGGGAGGGACACCGGGTAATCAATCCTAAAGAAAGGCTACTAGGATACTCCGTTCATGACTCGTCGAGAAAAGGTAAATCTACCGTCTGGACTTTTGATCGCAATATCCCAATACAGGGATATCCCGAGATCTGCGAATGGTAGCCCTTCGGTTACTGAATGGATTTCGGTATTCCACTCAGGCTTCCGGAACCATCCTCGCGACTTCAACCCTCCTAGGGGAGAGGCCTTCCCACAAACCGGTTGTGACCGCGCCAATAAATACTAAGAGGTTTTAGCTCCCTAAAGGACAACAATTATGTCTCAGATGTATTAACTAAGGGGTGTTATTGGAACACCTATCCCCTCAATACTACCTAGCTACAAAGTTCTTTTAGTGTTCCCCAAGTGGGGTTAAAAGTTTGTTGAAATTAGGGTAAGTTTTAAGGCTCAGTTCAATTAAGTGATCGACTGAGTGCTCGTGAGGTATTGTAAACTGAACTTGAAAAAGGTAAATGCTTTTACAGGAAATTTTCAAAAAACAAAGGAGCTTTTGAAAAATAAAAAGGCAAATATTTATGACTTTTTCAAATAAATGGAAAGTAAATTGCTTTGCAAATATCAACTCAAAAAACAAAGGATCTTTTGAATTTATGAAAGCAAATAATAGACTTCTTTAAAAGAAATAAATGGATTTCTTTTTTCAAGGAAATTGCTAAGGGAAAGATTTTAAAGAAGTAAACAGGAAAATTTTTTAATCTAGATAAAAATGTAAAGTAAGTCTTTCTTTCACTTTCTTGAAATTTTTTTAAAAAGACTTCTAGGTATGCATTTTAAATAGTAAAATTTTTTCAAGGCTGTAAAATATGCAGAATTTGATATTGTAAAAATGTGCTATGTGGGCAGAAAGTACAGTAAAAATTAATTTTTAAAATCGGGATGGCCGAATGAAAATATCAGCAGCGCGGGTTTTGATAGAAAAGCCGCGATGGACCGCGCGGGTTTCGGTCGCACAGTCGCGATGGACCGCACAGAAAAATTCTGCGAAGCCGCGATGTGGAGCGCGCAAATAGGCTGCGCAACTGCGGTGAACAGCGCGGAAAAGGGGCCGCGCAGTCACGATGTGCAGCGCGGAAACCGGCCGCGAAGCCGCGGTGAACCGCGTGGAAAAAAGCCCAAAAGCCGCGATGGACCGCGCGACTGTCAGGCTAAAAACCGTGAGGTGAAAGCCGTGCACGGAAGCCGAAAAACGAACCCAAAAATTGAAAATTCTGGGCTGTTAATGGGACCAAAACTTAGAGCAGCAATGGATCTGCTGTCTAAGATGGCAGATCTATGGATCTAAAGGTAAAAAACTAATAAAAAACTAAGATTAAAAGTAAAACTAGAGATCTATTGTTCAAACCCAGCGGAGTCGCCAAAAACTGTTGGCCTGGTTTTGCAACCAGGCTTAGTGCTATGGGAACCTGCTAACTAGTAGCAGCAGTTTCAATAGAATTAAACAAGAAACTAATCTGAACAAAACTAATCATGGATCTATGCAAGAATATAAGCAAATAGTGTAAACAAAAAAAAAAGAACAAGAAAATATTAAAGAATGAATTTGTATTGAAAAATGGGGGGCAAGCAAGTGCTTGCGATAATACCTTCAATGGTGAAGTTTGATGTTGAGCAACTCCCAAGATGAGTAGCTCCAAGCTCCAAGAGGTCTCCTTCTCCAAGGTTGCTTACAATGGCCAAAATGCTCAAGGAAGATTTCGGCAGCATGAGGATGAGATAATGGATGGATCTAAAATGAGGAGCCCCTACCACTTTTTATAGGTTTTGGTGGTGGGGAATACCATTTGTGGTTTTGTGGAAACCAAATGGTATTGACCAACATGGTTTAGGTACTTTTCCCTCCTTTTTCCTTTTTTTGAATAAAAATAATATTTTAATTCCCTTTTTAATATTTTTGGGAATTTGGACCCTTTTTTAGGGTTTTTTATGCTTTTCAGGAAAAATAATCTTTTTTTAATGGAAAAAGGGGTGTACTAAGGTCTTTTGATGACCTTTTGTTGGTTTCAGAGGCTCAGATGGTGGAAAACTGGACAAATGGGTCATGTGAATAAGGGAATGAGCTAGTGAGCACTTTTTAGGTGTTAACAACAACCATATATGTGGAAGCATCATGTTGTATATGAATCACGACCTCGCGGTGTAATTGTCACTTTGGGAGGACAACTCTATTGAATACCATAGATAGTTGCACCTACCCCAACCAAGTAGGGTAGGAAGATAATCTCCCACATTGGGAAATTTTCCCTACTCGCAATTGCCACTGAAGGAGAACATAAGATCGCAGAGACATCCACAACCTCTGCCCATTATCCCTCTACTCACAGAAACAAGAAAAACAAAAGTTCAGTACAGCATCGCCTATTCGAGTACCTCTGCAGTGCAAGGCCACACATTCAAGGTGCTCCTCCAAAAAGAAACCATCCACACCGGTGCATACCAAGGATACCAAAACAACAAAAACTATTGAACAACTCCATCACATCCAACAACAACAATTACAACTCTCTGAAGATTTCAAAGAAAGACAAACTTTTCACTTCAGCAAATGCCGCACTAGGAGCTCAACTCAACACACAATTCGACATATGATAAGGGATTTGATGCAATGGAGACCATTGCTTCCTAAGGAGAGAGGATTTATCTAGGTGGATATCAGTGACATCCCACCTCTTCCAACTAGACCAAAATAGTCTTTTGGCGATTTTGGTAAAATACTATTTTTAGCAGTTTTTCGGGTCCTGAACTTCTGGAGCCGTTTTGAGACCCTAAACAACACTTTTTGGCGGTTTGGTGGGGGAAATGGATTCTCTTGGTGTGCAATTGGCCCCATAAGAAAGTTGTAAATCTCAAACAGCCCTTTCCGATGGGCTACCGAGCGCCCCAAACGGAGATCGTATGCAAAAGTTAGGACACTGGGAAGTTGACTGTTCAACTAACCACCTTGGGGCCGCAAACTTTATGGCGGTTCATCTTCTACGGTTAGGTTTTTGGATGCTTGGGATTCTTTCCCTCATGCTTATGATAAACAGGCCCTTTCAGCCTCTCTTTGTAATCATCTTGGCACGAAGGGGCATAGTGGCCACATCTCTTCTCAGTGATAGCTACCACCATTGTAACTATTGTATTTTACAATCTATTCTATTTCCGCTATTTAATAGAATGTTTACTGTATCACTGTGGTCTTTTTGATATATCTGTGTATATGATTCTTTATATACTATCTTTTGTTTCATTCCCACAGAAATCCGGATCAGCGGTATGAGAGCGATCTGCTCTTTGATTGTTTCTCGGTGCATGTCTCCGATGAGATCAGGATACAGAGAGTTGGGTCTCGAACTAGTTTCACCTTGAAAGACCACTCTCGCCTCCCATAACGGAAGAAAAGAGAGATGACAGAGCAGTAGATCATCTCAAGTTGTTGCTCGAGGAATCCCTCGCATGAAAGAGGAACGAGGTGATGTATAATTTCGCCCAGATCCTTCGACGCATGCCGACAGCAACAGTCCACCTTCGACAAGCAACCGTTTTAGAGATGCAACTCCCTTCAAGGTACAAGATAACTTTGATATCCCTTTATTTGAAGGCCAGATCGATGTTGATTCCATAGATAAATGGTTGAATCTACTAGAAGGGTATTTCCCTGTCCACAATTTTTTCGACAGGGAAAAGATCATTTTTGCGCTCCTCAAGGTCGTCCCCCATGTCAACCATTGGTGGGAAACTTATTGTGAGAAAAAATCATAATACGAGTCTGGATTGTTTGAATATTCCAATCCCACTTGGGCCTCTTTTATAGATGCTATCAAGGAACAATATTACCCTATTGGAAACTATGATGACCAGTACACAAAATGGGCCATTCTGCACCAAGAGAGAGACCAAATGGTGTCAGAGTACACCAACAAATTTCATACCTTATGCACAAATTTAGGTATCAAGGACTCTGAGTGACACTTAGTACTGAAATATCGCAGTGGCCTACACCAGTACATACGAAAAGAGATGGATTTCCAAGAAATCTCTTTACTCAAATCTGCCTATCGATCTGCTGTCAAAATTGAGCAAAAGTTTCAGCAAAAGAACAAGTGTGACATTGGACTTGTGCAGAAGTAGGGCAAGGGAAACTCTGGCTCACAAAACACCGGGAAGGGAAAGGACAACCAATCACAACCACAAGCAAAGAAGGGTAACGAAAAGACAAAGAAGGAGACGGGGAAGTGGTGTGAGCTCCACAAAATCCCCTAGAACAACACTGATGAATGTCGCTCAAAATAGTCATTGGTGGTTGAGATCAAAGCTTCAGAATCAAATCCCAGTTCTGATTCTAACTCATAACCTAATTTCATATCCACACGGAAAGGGAAGCATATCATTGATGCAGAACCCGGTGTCGTTGTTGCCACCACACAGATTCAACCAGAGGAACCTGAAGAGTCGGAGGTAGAGGAGCACCTTTTCCACTGACATATGTGGGTGAAGGGAATTCCCCTACACTTTGTTGTGGACAACGACATCCAGAAGAACCTGATCTTAGAAGAAGTCATCAAGAGATTGGAGCTACCAATAACACCACACCCACAACCATACACCATTGGATGGCTAAGCCAAGGACAAGGGACTCGCGTCAGTCACCAATTCCATCTATCATATGGCATCAAGCCCTTCAAAGATGAGGTATTGTGTGATGTGGTGTCACTTGAAGTATGTGATGTTCTTTTAGGACAACCATATATGTGGAAGCCTCATGCTGTATATGAATCAAGACCTCGTAGTGTAATTGTCACTTTGGGAGGACAACTCTATTAGATACCAGATATAGTTGCACCTACCTCAACCAAGCAGGGCAAGAAGATAATCTCCTACACTGGAAAATTTTCCCTATTCGAAATTGCCACTGAAGGAGAACATCAAATCACATAGACATCCACAACCTCTGTCCATTATCCCTCTACTTGGCAGAAACAAGAAAAATAGAAGTTCAGTGCAGCATCGCCTATTCGAGTACCTCTGCAGTGCAAGGATACGCATTCAAGGTGCTCCTCCAAAAAGAAACCATCCACACGGGTGCAGACCAAGGATACCACAACAACCAAAAAATGTTGAACAGCTCCAGCATATCCAACGACAACAATGACAACCCTCTGAAGATTTCAAAGAGAGACAACCATTTCGCTTCAGGAAACGCCGCACCAAGAGCTCAACTCAACACATAGTTCGACATATGATAATATTTTTGACGAAATGGATACCATTGCTTCCTAAGGAGGGAGGATTGATCCAGGTGGATATCGGTGGCATCCCACCTCTTCCAACTAGCTCAAAACAGTCTTCTGACGACTTTGGTAAATTACTATTTTTAGCAGTTTTTCGGGTCCTAAACTTTCGGAGCCGTTTTGAGGCCCTAAACAATGTTTTTTGGTGATTCCCGGGGCCAAATAAAATTTCATAGCATGCATTTGTCCCCATTCAAAATTTTTAAATCTCGGATATCCCTTTCCAACGGGCTATCGAGTGACCCAAACGGAGGTCGTATGCAAAAGTTGGGACACCAGGAAGTTGACTGTTCAACTGACCACCTTGGGGAGGCAAACTTTATGGCGGTTCATCTTCTACAGTTAGGTTTTTGGATGCTTGGAATTTTTTCCCTCATCCTTATGATAAATAGGCCCTTTCGGCCTCTCTTTCTAATCATCTTGGCACGAATGAGCATAGTGGCCACATCTCTTCTTAGAGATAGCTACCACCATTGCAGCTATTGTATTTTACAATCTGTTATATTTCCGCTATTTAATAGAATGTTTACTGTATCACCGTGTTCTTTCCAATATATCTCTGTATATGATTCTGTATATGCTATCTTTTGTTTCGTTCCCACATAAATCCGGATCAGTTGTATTAGAGCGGTCTGCTCTTTGATTGTTTCTCAGTGCATGTCCCCGACGAGGTCGGGATACAGAGAGTTGGGTCTCGAACTAGTTTCACCTTGGGAAGACCACTCTCGCCTCCCATGGTGGAAGAAAGGAGAGACAATGGAGCAGTAGATCCTATCAAGTTGTTTCTTGAGGAAGCCCTCACCCGACAGAGAAACGAAATGATGGATAATTTCGCCCAGATCCTTTGATGCATGCCGACGACAACAGATACATCTTCGACAAGAAACCATTTCGGAGATGCGAATCCCTTCAAGGTACAAGTTAACTTTGATATCCCTTTATTTGAAGGCCATATCGATGCCAATGCCGATGCCATAGATAAATGGTTGAATCTACTAGAAGGGTATTTCTCTGTCCAGAATTTTTTCGACAGGGAAAAGATCGTTTTTGCACTCCTCAAGGCCGTCCCCCATGTCAAAAATTGGTGGAAAAATTATTGTGAGCAAAACTCATTAGACGAGTCTGAATTGTTCGAATATTCCAATCCCACTTGGGCCTCTTTTATAGATGCCGTCAAGGAACAATATTACCCTGTTGGAAACTATGATGACGAGTACACAAAATGGGCTATTCTGCACCAAGAGAGGGACCAAACTATGTCAGAGTACACCAACAAATTTCATACCTTGTGCACAAATATAGGTATCAAGGAATCCGAGTGACACCTAGTACTGAAATATCGCAGTGGCCTACACCAATACATACGAACAGAGATGGATTTCCTGGAAATCCCTTCACTCGGATTTTCCTATCAATATGCTGTCAAAATTGAGTAGAAGTTTCAGCAAAAGAATAAGCATGACTTTGGACCTGCGAAGAAGCAGGGCAAGGGAAACTCTGGCTCGCAGAACACGTTGCAGGGAAACAACAACCAGTCCCAACCACAAGCGAAGAAGGGTAACGAAAATACAAAGAAGGACACCGGCAAGTGGTGCGAGTTCCACAAAAGCTCCCGGCACAACACTGATGAATGTTGCTCAAAACAGTCATTGGTTGTTGAGATCAAAGCTTCAGAATCAGATCCCAGTTTCGATTCTGACTCATAACCTGATTTCACAGCCACGTGGAAAGGGAAGCAGATCATTGATGTAGAACCCAATGTCGTTTTTTCCACCACACAGATTCAACCAGAGGAACCTGAAGAATCGGAGGCAGAGGAGCATCTTTTCCACTCACAGATGTCGGTGAAGGGAATTCCCCTACACTTTGTTGTGTACAGCAGCAGCCAAAAGAACCTGATCTCAGCAGAAGTCATCAAGAGATTAGAGCTACCAGTAACACCACACCCACAATCGTACACCATTGTATGGCTAAGCCAAGGATAAGGGATTCGCGTCAGTCACCAATGCCACCTACCATATGACATCAAGCCCTTCAAAGATGAGGTATTATGTGATGTGGCCCCACTTGAAGTATGTGATGTTCTTTTAGGACAGCCATATTTGTGGAAGCGTCATGCTGTATATGAATCAGGACCTCGAAGTGTAACTGTCAGTTTGGGACGACAACTCTATCCGATAACATAGATAGTTACACCTATCCCAACCAAGCAGGGCAGGAAGATAATCTACCACACTGGGAAATTTTCCCTATTCGCAATTGCCACTAAAGGAGAACATCAGATCATAGAGACATCCACAACCTCTTCCCATTATCCCTCTACTTGGCAGAAACAAGAAAAACAGAAGTTCAGTGTAGCATCGCCTATTCGAGTACATCTGTAGTGCAAGGCCACACATTCAAGGTGCTCCTCCAAAAAGAAACCATCCACATGGGTGCAGACCAAGGATACCACAACAACTAAAACTTTTGAATAGCTCTAGCACATCCAACAACAACAATTACAACCCTCTGAAGATTTCAAAGAAAGACAACTTTTCGCTTCAACAAACGCCCCACCAAGAGCTCAACTCAACACACAGTTTGACATATGATAAGGGATTTGACGCAATGGAGACCATTACTTCCTAAGGAGGGAGAAGCGATCGAGGTGGATATCGGTGGCATCCCACCTCTTTCAACTAGCTGAAAACAGTCTTCTGGCGATTTTGGTAAAATACTATTTTTAGCAGTTTTTTGGGTCCTGAACTTCCGGAGTCGTTTTGAGGCCCTAAATGATGTTTTTTGGTGGTTCAGGGGGGAAAATACTCTCTCCCGACATGAATTTGGCTGGAGTTGGAAGTTGTAAATATCGGATAGCCCTTTCCAATGGGCTACCAAGCATGCCAAATGGAGATCGTATGCAACAGTTATGACCCCGAGAAGTTGACTATTCAACTAACCACCTTGGGGCCGCAAACTTTATGGCGGTTCATCTTCTATGGTTAGGTTTTTGGATGCTTGGGATTCTTTCCCTCATGCTTATGATAAATAGGACCTTTTGGCCTCTCTTTGTAATCATCATGGCATGAATGAGCATAGCGACCACATATCTTCTTAGAGATAGCTACCACCATTCCAGCTATTGTATTTTACAGTCTATTCTATTTCCGCTATTTAATAGAATGTGTGTTACTTGTACCACTATGTTCTTTCCAATATATCTCTGTATATGATTCTGTATATGCTATCTTTTGTTTCATTCCCACAGAAATCCAGATCAGTGGTATCAGAGCGGTATGCTATTTGATTGTTTCTCGGTGCATGTCCCCGACAAGGTCAGGATACAGAGAGTTGGGTCTTGAGCTAGTTTCACTTCGGGAAGACCACTCTCGCTGCCCCAAACGGCCTCCCATGGTGGAAGAAAAGAGAGACAACGGAGCAGTAGATCCTATCAAGTTGTTGCTCGAGGAATCCCTCGCGCGATAGCAGAAGGAGATGATGGATAATTTCTCCCAGATCCTTCGATGCATGCTGACGCCAACAAATACACCTTTGACAAGCAAGCGTTTTGGAGATGCGACTCACTTCAAGGTACAAGTTAACTTTGATATCCCTTTATTTGAAGGCCAGATTGATGCTGATGCCATAGATAAATGGTTGAATCTACTAGAAGGGTATTTCTCTATCCACAATTTTTTCGATAGGGAAAAGATCATTTTTGTGCTCCTCAAAGCCACCCCCCATGTCAAAAATTGGTGGGAAACTTATTGTGAGAAAAACTCATCAGATGAGTCTGGATTGTTTGAATATTCCAATCCAACTTAGGCCTCTTTTAAAGATGTTGCCAAGGAACAATATTACCCTGTTTGAAACTATGATGACCAGTACACAAAATGGGCCATTCTGCACCAAGAGAGGGACCAAACGGTGTTGGAGTACAACAACAAATTTCATACGTTGAGCACAAAGCTAGCTATCAAGGACTCTGGGTGACACCTAGTAGAGAAATATGGCAGTCGTCTACACCGGTAAATATGAACAGAGATGGATTTCCTAGAAATATCTTCACTCGGATCCGCCTATCGATATGCTATCAAAATTGAGTAGAAGTTTCAGCAAAAGAACAAGTGTGACTTTGGACTTGCGCAGAAGCAGGGCAAGGGAAACTTTGGTTCGCAGAACATGGGGCAGGGAAAGGAAAACCAGTCCCAACCACAAGCGAAGAAGGGTAACAAAAAGACAAACAAGGACACCGGGAAGTGGTGCGAGTTCCACAAAAGCCCCTAGCACAACACTGATGAATGTTGTTGAAAATAGTCATTGGCTGTTGAGATCGAAGCTTCATAATCAGATCCCAGTTCCAATTCTGACTCATAACCTAATTTCACAGCCACACGGAAAGGGAAGCAGGTCATTGATGCAGAACCCAGTGTCGTTGTTGCCACCACAGAGATTCAACCAGAGGAACCTGAAGAGTCGGAGGCAGAGGAGTTCCTTTTCCACTCATAGATGTGGGTGAAGGTTATTCCCCTACACTTTGTTGTGGACAGCGGCAGCCAAAAGAAACTCATCTCAGCAGAAGTCATCATGAGATTGGAGCTACCAATAACACCACACCCAAAACCGTACACCATTGGATGGCTAAGCCAAGGACGAGGGATTCACGTCAGTTACGGATGCCGCCTACTATATGGCATCAAGCCCTTCAAAGATGAGGTATTGTGTGACGTGGTCCCACTTGAAGTATGTGATGTTCTTTTAGGACAGCCATATATGTGGAAGCGTCATGCTATATATGAATCACGACCTCACAGTGTAATTGTCACTTTGGGAGGACAACTCTATCGGATACCAGAGATAGTTACACCTACCCAAACAAAGGAGGGAAGGAAGATAATCTCCCACACTGGGAAATTTTCCCTATTCTCAATTGCCACTGAAGTAGAACACCAGATCACAGAGACATCCACAACCTCTTCCCATTATCCCTCTACTCGGCAGAAACAAGAAAAAAGAAGTTCAGTGCGGCATCTCCTATTCGAGTACCTCTACAGTGCAAGGCCACGCATTCAAGGTGCTCCTCCAAAAAGAAACCATCCACACTGGTGCAGACCAAGGATATCACAATAGCCAAAACTGTTGAATAGCTCCAGCACATCCAAGAACAACAATTACAACCCTCTGAAGATTTCAAAGAAAGACAACCTTTTCGTTTCAGCAAACGCTGCACCGGGAACTCAACTCAACACATAGTTCGACATATGATAAGGGATTTGATGCAATGGATACCATTTCTTCCTAAGGAGGGAGGATTGATCTAGGTGGATATCGGTGGCAGCCCACCTCTTCCAACTAGCTCAAAACACTCTTATGGCGATTTTGGTAAATAACTATTTTTAGAAGATTTTCGGGTCGTGAACTTCTGCAAATGTTTTGAGGCACTAAATGACATTTTTTGGTGGTTCAGGGGGCTAGATGGCTGGTCTTGGCATGCATATTTTCCAACCCTAAAGTTGTAAATATTAGATAGCCCTTTCCAATGGGCTACTGAGCATCCCAAACGGAGATCGTATGCAAAAGTTATGACTCCGGGAAGTTGACTGTTCAACTAACCACCTTGGGGCCACAATCTTTATCGCGGTTCATTTTCTACGGTTAGGTTTTTGAATGCTTGGGATTCTTTCCCTCAGGATTATGATAAATAGGCCCTTTCGGCCTTTGTTTGTAATCATCTTGGCACGAATGAGCATAGTGGCCACATCCCTTCTCAGAGATAGCTACCACCATTCCAGCTATTGTATTTTATAGTCTGTTCTATTTTTCGCTATTTAATAGAATGTGTTTTTACTATATATCTGTGTTCTTTCCAATATATATCTGTATATGATTATGTATATGCTATCTTTTTTTTCGTTCCCACACAAATCTGGATAAGTGGTATCAGAGCGGTCTTCTCTTTGATTGTTTCTCGGTGCATGTCCCCGACGAGGTCAGGATACAGAGAGTTGGTTCTCAAACAAGTTTCACTTGGGGAAGACCACTCTCGCCTCCCCAAAAGGCCTCCCATGGCGAAAGAAAAGAGAGACGACGGAGCAATATATCCTATCAAGTTGTTGCTCGAGGAAGCCCTCATGCGACAAAGGAACGTGATGATGGATAATTTCGTCCAGATCCTTTGATGCATGCCGACGACAAGAGATACAGCTTTGACAAGCAACCGTTTCGAAGATGCAACTCACTTCAAGGTACAAGTTAACTTTGATATCCCTTTATTTGAAGGCCAGATCGATGCTGATGCCATAGATAAATGGTTGAATCTACTAGAAGGGTATTTCTCTGTCCATAATTTTTTCGACAGGGAAAAGATCGTTTTTGTGCTCCTCAAGGTTGTCCCCCACGTCAAAAATTGGTGGGAAACTTATTGTGAGCAAAAATCATTAGACGAGTCTAGATTGTTTGAATATTTCAATCCCACTTTGGCCTCTTTTATAGATTTCGTCAAGGAACAATATTACCCTGTTTGAAACTATGATGACCAGTACACAAAATTGGCCTTTCTGCACCAAGAGAGGGACCAAACGGTGTTGGAGTACAACAACAAATTTCATACCTTGAGCACAAAGCTAGCTATCAAGGACTCCAGGTGACACCTAGTACATAAATATGGCAGTCGTCTACACCAGTAAATATGAACATAGATGGATTTACTGGAAATCTCTTCACTCGGATCCGCCTATCAATATGCTGTCAAAATTGAGCAGATGTTTTAGCAAAAGAAGAAGCGTGACTTTGGACCTGCGCAGAAGCATGGCAAGGGAAACTCTGGCTCGTAGAACACAGGGCAGGGAAAGGACAACCAGTCCCAAACACAAGCGAAGAAGGGTAATGAAAAGACAAAGAAGGACACCGAGAAGTTGTGCGAGTTCCACAAAAGCCCCTGGCACAACACTGATGAATGTTGCTCAAAACAGTCATTGGCGGTTGAGATCAAAGCTTCATAATCATATCCCAGTTCCGATTCTGACTCATAACCTAATTTCATAGCCATGCAGAAAGGGAAGCAGATCATTGATGCGGAACCCAGTGTCATTGTTGCCACCACACAGCTTCAACTAGAGGAACCTGAAGAGTTAGAGGCAGAGGAGCGCCTTTACCACTCACAGATGTGGGTGAAATGTATTCCCCTACACTTTGTTGTGGACAGCGGCAGCCAGAAGAACCTCATCTCAGTAGAATTCATCATGAGATTGGAGCTACCAATAACACCACACCCACAACCATACACCATTGGATGGCTAAGCCAAGGATAAGGGATTCGCGTCAGTCACCAATGCCGCCTACCATATGGCATCAAGCCCTTCAAAGATGAGGTATTGTGTGATGTGGTCCCACTTGAAGTATGTGATGTTCTTTTAGGACAGCCATATATGTGGAAGCGTCATGTTGTATATGAATCACGACCTAGCAGTGTAATTGTCAATTTGGGAGGACAACTCTATCGGATACTAGATATAGTTGCACCTACCTAAACAAAGAAGGGAAGGAAGATAATGTCCCACACTGGGAAATTTTCCCTATTCGCAATTGCAACTGAAGTAGAACATCAGATTGCAGAGACATCCACAACCTCTGCCCATTATCCCTCTACTAGACAGAAACAAGAAAAAAGAAGTTCAGTGCGGCATCACCTATTCGAGTACCTCTGCAGTGCAAGGCCATGCATTCAAGGTGCTCCTCCAAAAAGAAACCATCCACACCGGTACATACCAAGGATAGCACAACAACCAAAACTGTTGAACCGCTCCTGCACATCCAACAATGACAATTACAACCCTCTTAAGATTTCAAAGAAAGGCAACCTTTTCGCTTCAGCAAACGCCGCACCAAGAGCTCAACTCAACACACAGTTCGACATATGATAAGGGATTTGATGCAATGGAGACCATTGTTTCCTAAGGAGGGAGGATTGATCTAGGTGGATATCAATGGCAGCCCACCTCTTCCAACTGGCTCAAAACAGTCTTCTGGCGATTTTGGTAAATTACTAGTTTTTAACAGATTTTTGGGTCCTGAACTTCCACAGACGTTTTGGGGTGCTAAACGACATTTTTTTGTGGTTGGAGGAGCCATATGGCTACCTTTGAGATGCATCTTGCCCAACCCTAAAGTTGTAAATCTCGGATAGCCCTTTCCAACGGGCTATCGAGCACCCCAAACGGAGATCGTATGCAAACGTTATGACCCCGGGAAGTTGACTGTTCAACTAACCACCTTGGGGCCGCAATCTTTATGGCGGTTCATTTTCTACGGTTAGGTTTTTGAATGCTTGGGATTCTTTCCCTCATGCTTATGATAAATAGGCCCTTTTGGCCTTTGTTTGTAATCATCTTGGCATGAATGAGCATAGCGGCCACATCCCTTCTCAGAGATAGCTACCACCATTCCAGCTATTGTACTTTATAGTCTGTTCTATTTCCGCTATTTAATAGAATGTGTTTTTACTGTATATCTGTGTTCTTTCCAATATATCTCTATATATGATTCTATATATGCTATCTTTTGTTTCATTCCCACACAAATCCAGATCAGTGGTATCAAAGCGGTCTGCTCTTTGATTGTTTCTCCATGCATGTCCCCGACGAGGTCAGGATACAGAGAGTTGGTTCTCAAACTAGTTTCACTTGGGGAAGACCAATCTCACCTCCCCAAACAGCCTCCCATGGTGGAAGAAAAGAGAGACGACGGAGCAGTAGATCCTATCAAGTTGTTGCTCGAGGAAGCCCTCACGCGACAGCAGAAGGAGATGATGGATAATTTCTCCCAGATCCTTCGACGCATGCCGACGGCAACAGATACATCTTCGACAAGCAACCGTTTCGGAGATGTGACTCCCTTCAAGGTACAAGTTAACTTTGATATCCCTTTATTTGAAGGCCAGATCGATGCCAATGCCATAGATAAATTGTTGAATCTACTAGAAGGGTATTGCTCTGTCCACAATTTTTTTGATAGGGAAAGGATTGTTTTTGCGCTCCTCAAGGCCATCCCCCATGTCAAAAATTGGTGGTAAACTTATTGTGAGCAAAACTCATCAGACGAGTCTATATTGTTTGAATATTCCAATCCAGCTTGGGCCTCTTTTATAGATCCCATCAAGGAACAATATTACTATGTTGGAAACCATGATGACCAGTACACAAAATGCGCCATTCTGCACCAAGAGAGGGATAGAACAGTGTCGGAGTACACCAACAAATTTCATACGTTGCGCACAAACCTAGGTATCAAGGACTCTGAGCGACACCTAGTACTGAAATATCACAATGGCCTACACTGTTACATACGAGCAAAGATGGATTTCCTGGAAATCTCTTCACTCGGATCCGCCTATCGATATGCTGTCAAAATTGAGCAGAAGTTTTAGCAAAAGAACAAGCGTGACTTTGGAGCTGCGCAGAAGCAGGGCAAGCGAAACTCTGGCTCGCAGAACACAAGGTAGGGAAAGGACAACCACTGCCATCCACAAGCAAAGAAGTGTAATGAAAAGACAAAGAAGGACATCGGGAAGCGGTGTGAGTTCCACAAAAGCCCCTGGCACAACACTGATGAATTTTGCTCAAAACAGTCCTTGGTGGTTGAGATCAAAGCTTCGGAATCAGATCCCAGTTCCGATTCTGACTCAGAACCTCATTTCGTAGCCACACGGAAAGGGAAGTAGATCATTGATGCAGAACCAAGTGTTGTTGTTTCCACCACACAGATTCAACTAGAAAAACCTAAAGAGTCGAAGGCAGAGGAGTGCCTTTTCCACTCACAGATGTGGGTGAAGGGAATTCCACTACAATTTGTTGTGGATAGTGGCATCCAGAAGAATCTGATCTTATCAGAAGTCATCAAGAGATTGGAGCTACCAATAACACCACACCCACAACCATACACAATTGGATGGCTAAGCCAAGGATGAGGGATTCACGTCAGTCACCAATGCCGCCTACCATATGGCATCAAGCCCTTCAAAGATGAGGCATTGTGTGATGTGGCCCCACTTGAAGTATGTGATGTTCTTTTAGGACAGCCATATATGTGGTAGCATCATGATGTATATGAATCAGGACCTCGCAGTGTAATAGTCACTTTGGGAGGACAACTCTATCGAATACTAGAGATAGTTGCACCTACCCCAACCAAGCACGGCAGGAAGATAATCGCCCACACTGGGAAATTTTCCCTATTCGCAATTGCCACTGAAAGAGAACATTAGATCGCAGAGACATCCACAGCCTCTGCCCATTATCCCTCTACTCGATAGAAACAAGAAAAACAGAAGTTCATTGCAGCATTGCCTATTTGAGTACCTCTGTAGTGCAAGGCCACGCATTCAAGGTGCTCCTCCAAAAAGAAAGCATCCACACTGGTGCAGACCAAGGATACCACAACAACCAAAACTGTTGAACAGCTCCAGCACATCCAACAACAACAATTACAACCTGTTGTTGCAGCAACATCCCCCCCAAAATTTTGCACATATTGGGGCCCCTCCTTTTATTTTTCTAGAAAGACTGCCTAAAGAGGTTAATTCTCCTTTTTTTAGTTTTGTTTTCAACTGAAGTTTCTGCTTTGAAAATTTCAAGTTTTTCTTCTAAGGTTAAAATTCATGAAATTCTCTCGAAACTGCAGAAGCAATTGGCGAATCCCTTCCAAAACTGCGGAAGCATTCAAGTTTGCCTCCTGAAATCGTGGAAAGTTTTCTCTCTTGAAATTGCGGGAGCCATTTGTGAAACCTTCCCGAAACTGCGAAACCATTCAGGTTTCCCTTCCAAAACTGTGGAATCCATTTGCATTTCTCTCCCGAAACCGTAGAAAGTTTTCCTCTCAAAATTGCGGGAGCCATTAAGTTTTCCTCCCGAAACTGTGGACCCATTCAGGTTTCCCTTCCGAAATGTGGAAGCCATTCACATTTCTCTCCCGAAGCCGCTGAAAGACTTAGTGTTTTTGAAAAAATCTTAACTATCTCTTTTGAAATTGCAGAAGCCATTCGCGAAACCTTTCCAAAACTGCGGAACCATTCAGGATTATTTTCCGAAACGGCGGAAGCATTCAGGTTTCCCTTCCAAAACTGCGGAAGCATTCACGATTCCCTCCCGAAACCACGAAAATCTTTTGAAAGAAACTTAAGTATCTCTCTCAAAATTGCGGGATCCATTCACATTTCTCTCCCGAAACCGCAAAAAGACTTCGATTTTTTTATGGAAGCTGCGGAAGCTATTTACGAAAGTCTCTCGAAATGGCGGAGGCATTCAAGAAAGCCTCCCGAAACGGCGGTAGCTTTCGCGAAAACCGTCCGAAACTGCGGAAGCACTCACAATATTGTTCCACAATTACAGAATCAATTTGCATATCCCTATCGAAATTGCGGAAGCAATTGGTGAAACTCTCCCAAAACAGCAGGACCATTCACGAAAGTCTCCCAGAACGGCTAAAGCATTCACGAAAACCGTCCGAAACTTTGGAAGCACTCACGATATTGTTCCACAATTGCGGACGAGACTCGTAAGTCCGCCCCGCAACCGACGGTCGCATTTAATGCCGAGATTGACCACACCGTACGGGGCATTAATCCCCGTTTTAATGGCACCACCAACCCATTTAATGCCGCATGTGCCTAACCTTTTAAAAGGATGGTCGGGGTTTGGTTGATCGCATTGTTAGTTTTCGTTCAAAAAAACGCCGTTGGGAAGACCACGTAGGACCGCTCCAGCTCAGCTCATCCACAACCACGTCCACCTCACTCAGCCACTATCTCGTCTCCAGGTAGGTTTTTTAACCGCTATTTTTGTATCATCTCCACGTCAAGTTACTCTTGGGGTTTTCCCGACCATAACGTGGCCGATAGACATTGGTGCATATGTCGTTATATTTTGTTTTTAAGGCCACCATGGCCCCTTAGGTTCCTCGTTCCTACCAGCTAAAATCCATAGCTGTGACCACCCGAGTTTTTCACCGGCTACATTCCAGGCATTGTCAGCCTCATTCAAACTTCGTACCGACCACACACCATTTTGTAAATGTTATTAATAATAGTAGTGGTCGGCTGAGATGCTCAACCCCTAACCTTTTGATCAATGTGCAAAACAGTCCCTTGTTTCATCATAAGATTGTTTCTTTCTAGGCTCACCCACCATTGACCATTAGAAGTGCAACGATGAAGGATACCCTGAGTCCAAGGGCTAGACGGGAAGCAGGTTGTTTCCATGTCACATACTTACCTTTTCGGAAGCATTCCAAAAGATCCTGACTAAACTTTGTCTCCCTAAGATAATCAAGTCTCAGAGCCATATTTCTTTTTGGAGTGATTTATTTTGCTTCCCCAGCATGCAGCTTCATAATTTTCTATATTTCTCATTAGCATGTTGAATTGGTCCTTCTCTTTGTTACACTCTCATAACATGTTGCAATTTTTTAAAATGATTTTCATTTGGTTGCTAGCAGGGATAAGCCAGGATGCCAAATGGTGGTAGAAAGAAAGCTAAAGTGATGGAACCAAAGCCAGTTCCACTAAGGACTGAAACTATGTTCCAAGATACTAAATGTACCACCGGCATTCCTCCCGAGGTCCGTTGGGGAGATGTTTACAGAATGATCAGGGACCAGGATATCCCAGATGTGTTATTGGAAGAAGAGCAAATATACCTTAACATTAGAGCTTCTGGCATAGCTAGGGCTTCTACCCGCCCTGAATTATTCCCATGCTCTGAAGTAATCGGGTGGATAATGGAACATGCCAACCCAGAATCAAGAGTATTACATGACAGTAGGGGAGAAGCTTTCGCTTCATTCCATCCAGCATATATTGCTGCAGCCTACAAATTCTCACGTCCCCAACAAGCTCTAAGTGATGAATGGTTGGGCCAGATGAATATTGAGATGGCCAAAAAATTATTGGTCGCAGGAAAGCACTTGAGAAAGAGAGGTAATGATGAATACGATGTTCAGAACCTAAGACCTCCTTTTAGGTTAATCACCCTGATGCTATGCAGAATTTTCGGCATGCCCGATGGCACTATATATAGGATACAGTGGGCCCCCATCATACACTTCGTAGCATTCAAAGGGATTGTGTTTGACTGGGCTACTATCCTTTCGGACAGTTTGGCAGCCACAGTGGCTACTGCAAGAGAAGTTCTGGCCTTAAAAAAGTCATAATTTTACATGTCTTCCTATCTCATAGACTGTATTTTGGCCAAGCTATCTTTCCCCAGCTTAGGTTGCACATGGGATAAAGCCAACACCCCGGTCTACACTACGTATAAAATTATGTGGGCTCAGAATTACAGAGCAAGCTATAAGCTCATCTGCGAAGAGTTCATCATGCCTTTATATGAGTAGATATTCAAGAAAGAGCCCAACTGTCTGTCAGAAAATGCCATGGAGATCCTGGAAAACTATGGAGATTTTTATTTCTCAGAGCAGGGCACCTACATCAAGATGTTTGGAGGGAACAAAGCGCCATACATTTTGCCAAAGTATGCCACTGATTATGTAGTCCTCAAGGAAGCAGTCAGACAAATTTTCCTTGATGGAATAGGAGGGGTGCTTAACAAGCAACATAAGGCTTCCTTCCCTCCTTTACCCTTCTGCATAGGAGCCTACAAATTCTCAGGGGTTGCATCAGCTGAGGAATTTGTTCAAGAGCTGAAAGCTTTTCACTTCGGTGAAATGATCTTCCATAGAAATGATAGGTGGGGGAAGGTTGTCGAGCATTGCAAAGAAATTTATGCTCATTTTGAATATGCTCATTACTATGATGCCGAGGAAGAAGTGTTCAGAGGCATCAGCAACATGACTGAGTTGCAGATTTGTCGTCAAGGCAGTGGAGCAAGCTCTAGCTCTACCCCAGCCCGAAAAGCTAGCCTGCAGAAAGAGAGAGAAGCAGCTGATGCCCGAGCCCAAGAAGAACAAAGATTGAGAGAAGATGCAAGGCTGCAAAAAGAAGCTGAAGAAGCAAGATTGTAGAGAGAAGCTGAGGAGGAAAGGTTGCAGCAAGAAACAAAAGACGCAAGGCTGCAGAAAGAAGCTGAAGATGCAGAGCAGATGAAAGAAAGTGAAAATCAGCAGCAAGCTGAAGAAGATGAAAGAAGGAAAAAAGCTGAGGAGGAGCAGAAGGCGGAAGAAGAACTTAAGACCGATGAAGATGCCCAGGCAGGTGGCTCCGGCACCCAAGATAGGGAAACAAACATGCCTCAAGCAGGTGCTCCCGGCACCCAAAATGTGGAGGCAGGTACATCTCAAGCAGGTGCTTATGACACCCAAAATGTAGAAACAGGCACTCCTGAAGCAGTCCAGACCCCACCCACAGAAGTAGAAATAAATATAATAGACCTCCCAATTGTCCCTTACACTCCATCTGAAGAGCATACTATGTCCCGATGGGATGAATTTCTGTATGATAAGAAGAGAAAGGCAGTAGTCCTGAAATTGGAAGAGAGGATAAAGAGACTCTTCCAAGAAGATATTGTTACCCGGCAAGAGACCACAGTAATGCAAAATACAAATAAGGCTCCCATAGCTATGGCATCCGTCGTTCTAGAAGCAACAAAAGCAACGCAGGATAACATGGCCGATATGGTTAGATAAGTTGAGTCGACAAAGAGGAGAGCTCACATGTTACAACATACTGTGGCTAATGAGCAGGCTTACAGGGATCTCGTAGTGAATAAGTATAATCGCCTTTCTGTTGAGCATAAGGAATTGTCAGACAAGTATGACGATTTAGAAGAAGAAAAGGAACACCTGGCAGTCCAAATGATGGTTTTAGAAGCAGAAAAGAACGATTTGGAATCTAGAGTGTCCCATCTAGAAGCAGATAAGCAGGCATTGGTTGAGCAATTAGAGTAGGCAGAGAGCAGAGCAATAGATATGTCTCCCTTCCATGAGTTGTCCTGTAGCATCCTGAAACAAATGCATGACACGTAAGAGCTGATTACTGAAGAAGTGTGCAGGCTCAAAGCCATGATGGTTAGATTGAAAGAAGTTAATGCAGAGGCCAATAGGCTTAAGGGTAAATATACTTGGATTAAAGAAAACATCCTGAGCCAGATTGAATGGAGAGAAGGAAAGGTTGATTTCCCCAAGCATCTCCCATTCAAATCTGTAGATGGTTTTAATGAAGATATAGCCCTTATGGAATTCTGTAGGAACTATGGCCTTAAGCTAATGGCTAAGATCCAAGGAACAATGGATAAAAGTAACATTCTTTATCAAAAAATCCATGAAGTGCATGATAAATGCAAGTTGAGTTTCCCTCAGTCCCTTGATGAGTTCCCGAGCAAAGGACAACGTTTATCAGACTTGAAGGAAGAGCTAGGCATTCAAATGGAATATGTGAGGAAGATCGATGTCTTAGCCATTGATGATCTCTACCACTATATTCGGATGTCATCAATACACAATCATTTTCTTAAAGAAATCCACCAAGCAGCAGTTGCAGAAATTCAGGGTATTTGAGTAGAGCTTAGTAAAGATGTGACTTCCCAAAAAATATTGCTCCCTTCCTCAGCAAATGTAGTTATCAGAGACACTGGTATTTGGTTTAGCTACATTGCAGAGGAGGAAAAGAAAATAGTAGCAGTAGCAGCCAGTCCAAGTGCTTCTCTCCCAGTAGTAGCAACAGTATCAGCCAGTCCGAGTGCTTCTCTCCTAGCAGGAGCGCCTTCCCAAGAGTGAACACACTGATCCTAAGGCGTTGTTCCTATTTTTTTGTATTTTTGGCCTTCCTATGTCTAAAGCGTAGAACCATTGGACAAATGTCCTTTTTTTTTCGAGTAATTTTCTGTTTTAAGAAAAGGGTCACAATTTTTTGTTTATTAAAAGGGAAAAGTTTGTAGGGGATAGGTTTAAAGAGCCAGGTGGCACCCCAAGGGGCAGTTTGTAATAATATAAATAGAAGTTTAGGAAACAGTGTAGAGGACTTTTGGCAGGGAAATAAATTTTTTGAACTTGTACGAGCTATCTTGCACTTGTTTTAAGGAAATGAAATGTACCTAATAAGAGCCTGGAGAGGACGTGTTTTGCATGGAAATGGATATTGGGTGCATGTTGGATTATTCCTGTAACCTCTATATTCTACTGTGAGATCTTTCTTTGCTGTCTTGAATTATTTCTTTGTATTGAATGATCTTACTTCTCTCTGTGCAAATGAATTTTCTCCTACATGAGTAATGGAATGTGTTATATCTGAATTAGAAGCTATCTTCTGATATCTCTTGCTTTTACTGTGGATCTATCTTTAATATTTAATGGCTGTCTGTTTATTTTTAGATAACTCTTACAGCACATTACTCATACTTACAATTTGCTCCTTGCAGGGATAGTTTAGATTTATTTCAGTTTTAGATACAGATTCGTTTCGAGTTCTGCATTTAGATTAAGTTAACTTAGGCACTTGCATATCATTCTAAACCTTAAAATAAAAAATAACGGTGGATCAGGCCATAACCGGTATAATTGAAGCAAATCTTCAAACCCAATGGTTGTCGGAACCGCTAACCGGACGGATTCCCCATACCAAACGGTGGACAATCTAATTGGGATAGTCTACTGGGGAGAATCCCTTTTTGCTTGATGCTGTGATCTTCGGGGCATCAACAGTTTTTGGCGCTAGAAGGAGGGATGAAAGTGCATGGCTGATAAAGGAAAATCTCCCACTGTCATAAATGTTACTGAAAACCCGCTTAAAGAAGGAATTTCAGACAGCCCAAATCTTGAAGTGGCAAATCAAGAAAACCTCGTCTCTAATTTCGAGCCTCAAGAAGCATTATATTCTGTACCTTTTGCAGAAATAGAAGATTTGAGGAGGCATACACGATCTTATGTTAGACAGCTAGTGGTTTAAACGCAGTAAATTTCCTCCCTAGGAAAAATTCTCCTAAGAAAGAGCGACAGTACAACCGTGATTCGATTCTTGTGCAAAATTTTGAAGAGCTTGTGAATTTAACTTTAGAAGAAATTACAGACCCCCTGAACAAGGTCGATCTTGAAAACCCAGAAAA
Source organism: Larix kaempferi (assembly GCA_027924585.1). Lineage (NCBI taxonomy): Eukaryota > Viridiplantae > Streptophyta > Pinopsida > Pinales > Pinaceae > Larix > Larix kaempferi. The sequence goes on from BSBM01000877.1 coordinate 12,540,952, forward strand.
TATTTCAGATCAAGAAAGTCTTGGGGAACTTATTACTCCAAAGAACACTCCACCAAAATCACCTTACAATTCTCCACCAGATTATGGTCGTACCTGCTTGGAGAGCAAGGGGAGCGCTGAATCTAGCTGGGCCATTCCACAACGTTCCAAAAAATCCAGAGAAAGTCTTGCCTAAATTCGACCTAGGGAAAGCCATTTCGGCCGAAGATCACCTCAATAGTTTTTATTTAGCTCTGAATCTTTTGAACGTGCAACATGAAGATGTAGTCTGTAGGCTTTTTCCATACACATTTGAGTCAAAGGTATCATCCTGGTATTTTAGCTTATAGCCTAGCTCGATCTCAAGCTGGGATGAATTTGAAAAATGTTTCTTAAAGAAATATGGAAACCAAAAGACTGTAGCTACACTTATGAAAGAATTATTGTCCATGAGGATGGAAAAGATAGAAAAGGTTCAAGACTTTAATCAAAGGTTCACAACACTCTTAAACAATTTCAGTGAAGCAAATAAACCAGCAGTGGATTCTTTGGTTGAATATTACACAACAACTCTTGAAGGACCCATAGCAATGTTCGTTAAAAGATCTAAGAAAACCACCTTGATTGAGAATTTCGAAGAAGCTAGAAAGGTAGAAGAAGAAGCAGATAGCATTTCTAAACATGCCTTAGATGCAGAAACAAAACTAGCAGCCAGTAAAAAACCCTTGCTGCTCACTAGAGGTAAAGAAGAGTCATCAACAGACATGGAAAATGTAGTTAAGATGATGTAGAAGTTGTCCAACAAAATTGTAGATCTCGAGAAAGATAAGGCTGCTAGTACATCGAGGAAACCTTTCAATCCATTTTACAAAAAAAGGGAAGACGGCGATCAACCTCATCCACCCATGAATACTTCCCCTGTTTTAAACCTCAATGAAATCGGGATGGAAAACTTCTGCACCTTTCATCAAGAACCGCATTCGAAAAAGAGCTGCCCACAATGGATTAACTCTATGAGTTTAGTCATGAACCAAATGCTGGATTCATAGATTCCAGATCAAGACGATCCTCTAGAGGAATCGAGCCCTGAATTAGAAGAACCACCTACAGATACTACTATGGTGCTATGGGATTGGGTACCTATAACTGAATCAGCAGAAGAAGATCCCATAGAAAGCTCTCCCTCTGCTTTGAATATTAATACTCACAGTAAAGGTCCTATTACAGATCTTGTCCCAAACTCGACTCCTCCCAAGCCCAAAGTTTCAAAAGAACTATCGAGAAGACATATAGCAATCATTCCACCGCAACCTAAAGCTATCCAAACAGCGGCCAAACAACCAAACATTGACCCCATAGTTCAACAACCAAAGGTCACAATGAATAAGACAGACAATTTGACCAGAATTGGGAATGATTCTGATATAGGATATGACATTATTGAAGATATAAAGAAAGTCAAAGCAAATGTATCAATATTCGATATGTGCAGTCTGCCTCAGCAACGAGATAAACTACTGCATGCTCTGCAACCCCAGCCCAACACTCCATTAACTGACACTCCAGAGGATCACGAAATTAATGAGGCTAGTATCAGCGGGAAATCTAAATCTCGGACATTGCCTTTCCTGTTGACCTTTGAAATTTTCAATCATAATGTTCACAATTGTTTGGTAGATTCTGGAGCATCTTCAAATGTCATGCCATTGTCAATTTGTAAAAAAATTAACGGGCAACCTGTTCCATCTCCGGCCCAAATTATCCAGTTAGATAGGACTGCTGTCAAAGTTATTGGGGAGATGAAAGATGTTCTCATTAGATTATCAACCAACTCCAGAGTCTGTCAATTTATTGACATAATGGTAGTTGATATTCTTGAGGCCTATGGTCTGATCTTAAGTAGGGACTGGTCTACCAAGCTGAATGGTTACTTTTCAACTAATTGGTCTCATCTGTGGTTGCCTTATCAAAATAGGCAGAATCAGATCAAAGTCCTAAGAGAACCACACATGAAGCAAAATGTAACTTAACTAGAGGGAAAGAATGAGGCTGTAACCTTCTCATCCTCGGTTCTGGGGAATTATTTCTTAGAAATTGATCCAGGTAATTATCAGTCTGAAACCATCAACCATGAATTAGATGAATAGTCTGATCTCCTTCATTTCTCTTGGACTGATGATGTTGACTGTAATATAGTTAGTTTAGTCACTAAATTAGATCATAGAGATACTAACTTAGCTGAATCAAAAGACATTTTTTGGACATTATACTTTGACGGTTCTAAAACTCTGGAAGGATCCGGAGCCGGTTGTGTTCTGATGGATCCAGGAAGAAACAAGTATTTTTTGTCCTGTAGATTAGAATTTGATTGTACTAACAACACTACGGAATATGAAGCTTTGGTACACGGATTAAAGAAGGACATTGGTTTAAATGTTAAATACCTTAAGGTTTTTGGGGACTCAAAAATAGTTGTGAGACAGGTAAGAGACACCATTCATTATCTCTCACCTCATTTGAAGGGTTATCAGGCTGAGGTATGGGATTTAATTATGCATTTTGATGCTTTCAATATAAAATCTATTCCTAGATTGCAAAATTCTGTAGCTGATTTGTTAGCAACATCCGCTTCTAGATTGGTGCCATCTAATAAAAAATGCTCAATTGAATTAATTTTCAGGCCCTCCATTCCCGACAACGTCACAAACTTCAAGGTTTTCGATGATGACGAACAGATTATCAGTTGTCTAACAAACGAAGACAGTTTCCAAGGAGCTGTGATAGATGAAGAAGAACACGATTTTGATTTGCTAAAGAAAAATGCAGATAAAGGAAATTTCATCCCCAAAGGGGTAAGGTCACTCGAAATGTTGTTTGATCTTCAAAGTAAGTTCAGAAGGCCATCTAATACCAAAACTAACAGTTCATCAATGCAGCATGAGTTAGTTAATTTAGGTACAGACACAGAACCAAAATTTGTCAACCTTGGCAAATGTTGTTCACCAAGAGAAAGAGATAGGTTCATTAAACTTTTTAAGCAATATAAGGATGTTTTTGCATGGACCTATGAGGATCTGAAAACGTATGACGTCTGCATTATTCAGCATGTTATACCGATGAAAGCGGGTGTCAAACCATTTCAGCAGCAATTAAGAAGGATGCATCCTACTCTGGAACCTGTGATTCAAAAGGAATTAAAGAAACTCCTGGACGCTAAAATAATCTTTAAGGTCCGGCATTCTGAGTGGGTTGCTAACTTAGTTCCCGTAAGAAAGAAGTCAGGAGAGATAAGACTATGTGCAGACTTCAGAAATTTAAACAGAGCTTCAGATAAAGAAAACTATCCCGTCCCTTCAATGGAACAAATCCTTCAAATGGTGTCGGGATCTGAGCTATTTTGTCTTCTCGATGGTTTCTCTGGCTACAATCAAGTATTAGTAGCCAAAGAAGATCGTCTTAAGACTACTTTCCGCACTAAGTGGGGAACTTTCACATATAGGAGGATGCCATTCAGCCTGATAAACGCAGGAGCTATAGTCCAGCAGGAAATGGATATCGCCTTCCGAGGATTGGGTGGGCAGTGTGTTGTTGTCTACCTAGATGATGTGACAGTTTTTTCAAAGAAAAGGGAAGATCATGTTGTCCACTTGAAGCATATTTTTTATCGCTGTCGAAAATATGGTATTTCATTAAATCCCAAGAAGAGTGTGTTCGCTGTTCCCGAAGGTAAACTTTTGGGCCATATCATTTCCAAAGGAGGAGTGTCAATAGATCAGGAAAGAGTACAAGCTATCAATAAAATTCCAATGCCTTATAACAAGAAATCTATGCAGTCGTTTATGGGTACTATCAATTTCGTTCGAAGATTTGTTCCATATTTCGCACAAATTGTTAAACCGTTGCAACAAATGGTTAAACAAAACATATAGTTCAAGTGGACGGATTTAGAAAAGGACACATTTAGAGATATTAAGGATGCTATAGCTAAAGCTCCTTCCTTAAGAAGCCTAGATTTTGATAAGGATTTTATCCTATACACCTTTGCTTTGGATGACTCCCTTGCGGCTGTACTCACTCAAAAGGTGGAGCTAGAAGACAAATACCCAATCTCGTTTATGAGCACTGGTCTGCAAGGGGCTGAGCTAAATTATCCCGTGGTTGACAAACATGCATATGATGTCTTCAAAGCAATCAAACAGTTCAGGCCATATATTCTTAAGAACAGAACTAAAGTTATAGTTCCCCACCCAGCTGTTAGATCCCTCTTCGTTCAAAAGGAACTAGGAGAAAGGAGGGGAAATTGGGTCAGAGCTCTTCAAGAATATGAATTAGAATTTAAACCGGCCACGATCATTAAGGGGAAAGGCCTGTGCAAATTGCTTGCAGGAAATTCGACTGATGAAGAGCAACATTGGAAGAATGAAGCTGAGCTAAACTCGGTTGAAGTATGTTCTATCTTCTCAACTCCTCAGTCATGGTATAGAGATCTGGTGCATTATTTACAGCAAGGGTACCTACCTAAGCACTGGAACTCTAAGCAAAGAAGGGAACTCCATTTGAAATTAGCACCTTATCAAATCATTAATGGGATACTTTTCAGAAAGAATTATGATGGAGTTTTCCTTAGATGTCTAGAAAAGGAAGATGCAAGTAAAGTTGTTAAAGAATTACACGATGGCCCCGCAGGTGGACATTATTCAGGGGAGACAACAGCACACAAGATACTTAGATCTGGATATTATTGGCCCCACTCTGTTCCGAGATGCCCATATGTATGCACGAAACTGTGATGTATGCCAAAGAAGTGCCGGGAAATTACCTAAGGCAGCAGGACCCTTGCAACCGGTTATTATCTCTGAGCCTTTTGAGCAGTGGGGTATAGATGTTATTGGAGAGATAAATCTAAATTCTTCTTTGCAACATCGATACATCCTGATGGCTACCGACTACTTCACTAGATGGACAGAGGCTATCCCATTGCGCAAGATCAATGAAGATACAGTCATCAGTTTCTAGAAAGAAAACAGCATAACCAGGTTTGGGGTTCCAATTTCCCTTGTTTTTGATAATGCTCCCTATTTTTCGTCTTTCAAGATAAATGAATTTGTTTATGAATGGGGGATTAAGCTGCATTATTCAGCCAATTATTACCCTTAAGGGAACGGATTAGCTGAATCTTCAAACAAAAACCTTATTCGAATTCTCAAGAAAACTATGATAGAAAACCAGCAAAGTTGGCATATAGCTCTCCCAAACGCCTTATGGGTAGATAGGGTGACTCCAAAGAACGCATTAGGGGTTTCCCCTTTCACTCCTGTCTATGGAAAGGAAGCCATCCTTCCCCCCAACATCTTTCTCCCATCCTTACAGTTGTCCTAAGCCTCTCAAGGGTATGGTAGCCAAGTCTTACAATCCAGGATCAATACACTGCTTCAACTTGAAGAAGCCCGACAGAAAGCTAAAGACCAATTCCATCAACACCAAGGCATAGTTAAGAGATGGTTCGATAAGAGGAAGTCCGGTAAAAGAAGTTTTGAAGTTGGGGATTTAGTCCTGAAATGGGAGCATAATCATGAAGGCAAAGGGATGCACACGAAATTCCAACATTTATGGGTAGGCCCGTACCAAATTTCGGCAAAGATAGGCCCATCCACTTATAAGTTGAAAGACCTCGAGGGAGAAGAAGTAACCCTTCCTCTCAATGGCCTCGCCCTGAAACAATACTTTGCATAGTCTCACTGAGACTTTCTGTACATAAATAAAACTTTTCTTTTATGTTGCTTTAGTCTTTTGTTTTCATTATTTTCAACCATTTTGTTTCTTTTCTTGTCATTTGAACCTTTGCAAAAGGTTTTCTTTCTAAAAGCTCCTGCAGTTGAGTTTCTCATCAAGATAGGTCTCCCAAAGAAATCTCAGAAAACATGAGTCCGAAACTACGCTCAAATGAAAGTTATTTATGTATTGTGCTCTTGCTGAACTTTCTTCAGAAGGAAGGAAGCCTACTCTGCTAGTCACACTAATCCTGTTTAAATAGCAGAGATCTACGACTATCTTTATTACTATATTTGGGCTCCACTCACTCTCACACTTAAAGGCATCTTAAGAAGGTCATTCAAGTTGGACCCATGAAAAGTAGCACATCCCGGGGGCATAGGGTATTGAAATGACTCCATGCTGTAAATTTAACAACCAAAATGGCTTATAATCAAGGGTCTATTTTAGAGAGATTCTCACCTCAATTGAAGCATGGCTGAGACAAAAGCAAAAAACGTGTAAAGTCAAGAAGGCTGTCCAAAAGACTTAGCTCAAAATAGGCTTCTCTCCGTCCGTGAGGCTTGATCAAATCAATAAAATCTCTCACTCACACAAAAGGACATTATGGATTGAGGAGCCTAAATCAAAGATCATGTCTAAAGAAAATATTTCTGGAAGGCTCAAACAACAAAGCTGTCAAAAGTATAAACATCCAAAATGATGCAAGCAGCATGAGAATGAGGAACAAGAGCAATAATGTCCATGAGAAAGTGTTGCAAATCCTGTGGAGTCCGATAGCAGTAGCCATCTAAAAGATGAATCTTCTAAAATGAACCCCATATGTTGGCCCTCTGAGAGTTTTAAAGATGTCTCTATCAAAGCTTCCCTATCCCCAATGGCTAGCAGATAAAGTGACTTCTTCCTTCACCGAGATTCAAGTGCTCAGCTGAATATTGCATATAAGATAGATTTCTTTTAAGAAGGTTTTGGATCATGGAGAGGAATTTTTTTCAGAGATCTGTGTTCACCAGCGACTCGCCAATTGTTGTTGCAGCAACATCCCCCCCAAAATTTTGTACATATTGGGGCCCCTCCTTTTATTTTTCTAGAAAGACTGCCTAAAGAGGTTAATTATCCTTTTTTTAGTTTTGTTTTCAACTGAAGTTTTTGCTTTGAAAATTTCAAGTTTTACTTCTAAACGGCAGAAGCATTCAGGTTTCCCTTCCGAAACTGTGGAAGCATTCACGATTCCCTCCCAAAACCGCGGAAAGATTTTGAAAGAAACTTAAGTATCTCTCTTGAAATTGCGGGATCCATTCACATTTCTCTCCCAAAACCGCGGAAAGACTTTGAGTTTTTTATGGAAGCCGTGGAATCTATTTACGAAAGCCTCTCGAAATGGCGGAGGCATTCAAGAAAGCCTCCTGAAACAGCGGTAGCTTTCGCGAAACCCGTCTGAAACTGTGGAAGCACTCACAATATTGTTCCGCAATTACAGAATCAATTTACATATCCCTATTGAAATTGGGGAAGCAATTGGTGAAACTCTCCCGAAACGGCGGGACCATTCACAAAAGCCTCCCGGAACGGTGAAAGCATTCACGAAAACCGTCCGAAACTTCGGAAGCACTCACGATATTGTTTCGCAATTGCGGACGAGAGTCGTAAGTCCGCCCTGCAACCGACGGTCGCATTTAATGTCGAGATTGACCACACCCTACAGGGCATTAATCCCCATTTTAATGGCACCACCAACCCGTTTAATGTCGCACGTGCCTAACCTTTTAAAAGGACGGTCGGGGTTTGGTTGATCGCATTGTTAGTTTTCGTTCAAAAAAATGCCATTGGGAAGACCACGCAGGAACGCTCTAGCTCAGCTCATCCACAACAGCGTCCACCTCACTCAGCCACTATCTCGTCGCCAGGTAGGTTTTTTAACCGCTATTTTTGTATCATCTCCACGTCAAGTTACTTTTGGGGTTTTCCCGACCCTAACGTGGCCGATAGACATTGGTGCATATGTCGTTATATTTTGTTTTTAAGGCCGTCATGGCCCCTTAGGTTCCTCGTTCCTACCAGCTAAAAGCAATAGCTATGACCACCCGAGTTTTTCACCGACCGCATTCCAGGCATTGTTACCCTCATTCAAACTTCGTACCGACCACACACCGTTTTGTAAATGTTATAAATAATAGTAGTGGTCAGCTGAGATGCTCAACCCCTCACCTTTTGATGAATGTGGAAAACAGTCTCTTGTTTCATCATAGGATTGTTTCTTTCCAGGCTCACCTACCATTGACCATTAGAAGTGCAACGATGAAGGATACCCTCAGTCCAAGGGCTAGGCGGGAAGCAGGTTGTTTCCACGTCACATGCTTACCTTTTCGGAAGCATTCCAAAAGATCCTGACTAAACTTTGTCTCCCTACGATAATCAAGTCTCAGAGCCATATTTCTTTTTGGAGTGATTTATTTTGCTTCCCCAGCGTGCAGCTTCATAATTTGTCTATATTTCTCATTAGCATGTTGAATTGGTCCTTCTCTTTGTTACACTCTCATAACATGTTGCAATTTTTTAAAATGATTTTCATTTGGTTGCTAGCAGGGATAAGCCAAGATGCCAAATGGTGGTAGAAAGAAAGCTAAAGGGATGGAACTAGAGCCAGTGCCACTAAGGACTGAAACTATGTTCCAAGATACTAAATGTACCACCGGCATTCCTCTCGAGGTCCGTTGGGGAGATGTTTACAGAATGATCAGGGACCAGGATATCCCAGATGTGTTATTGGAAGAAGAGGAAATCTACCTTAACATCAGAGCTTGCAGCATAGCTAGGGCTTCTACCCGCCCTGAATTATTCCCATGCTTTGAAGTAATCAGGTGGATACTGGAACATGCCAACTCAGAATCAAGAGTATTACATGACAATAGGGGAGAAGCTTTCGCTTCATTCCATCCAGCATATATTGTTGCAGCCTACAAATTCTCACGTCCCCAGCAAGCTCTAAGTGATGAATGGTTGGGCCAGATGAACAATATTGAGATGGCCAAAAAATTATTGGTTGCAGGCAAGCACTTGAGAAAGAGAGGTAATGATGAATACGATGTTCAGAACCTAAGACCTCCTTTTAGGTTAATCGCCCTGATGCTATGAAGAATTTTCGGCATGCCCGATTGCACTGTATATAGGATACAGTGGGCCCCCATCATACACTTTGTAGCATTCAAAGGGACTATGTTTGACTGGGCTACTATCCTTTCGGATAGTTTGGCATCCACAGTGGCTGCTGCAAGAGAAGATCTGGCCTTAAAAAAGTCATAATTTTACATGTCTTCCTATCTCATTGACTGTATTTTGGCCAAGCTATCTTTCCCCAGCTTAGGTTGCACATGGGATAAAGCCAACACCCCGGTCTACACTGCGTATAAAATGATGTGGGCTTAGAATTACAGAGCAGGCTATAAGCTCATCTGCAAAGAGTTCATCATTCCTTTATATGAGAAGACATTCAAGGAAGAGCCCAACTGTCTGTCAGAAAATGCCATGGAGATCCTGGAAAACTATGGAGATTTTTATTTCTCAGAACAGGTCACCTACATCAGGATGTTTGGAGGGGTGCTTAACAAGTACCATACATTTTTCCAAAGTATGCCATTGATTATGTAGTCCTCAAGGAAGCAGACAGACAAATTTTCCTTGATGGAGTAGGAGGGGTGCTTAACAAGCAACATAAGGATTCCTTCCCTCCTTTACCCTTCTGCATAGGAGCCTACAAATTCTCAGGGGTTGCATCAGCTGAGGAATTTGTTCAAGAGATAAAAGATTTTCACTTTGGTGAAATGATCTTCCATAGAAATGATAGGCGGGGGAAGGTTGCCGAGCATTGCAAATAAATTTATGATCATTTTGAATATGCTCATTACTATGATGCCGAGGAAGAAGTGTTCAGAGGCATCAACAACATGAATGAGTTTCAGATTTGTTGTCAAGGCAGTGGAGCAAGCTCTAGCTCTACCCAGCCCGAAAAGCTAGCCTGCAGAAAGAGAGAGAAGCAGCTGATGCCCGAGCCCAAGAAGAACAAAGATTGAAAGAGGAAGCGAGACTGCAGAAAGAAGCTGAAGAAGCAAGATTGTAGAGAGAAGCTGAGGAGGTAAGGTTGCAGCAAGAAGCAGAAGACGCAAGGCTACAGAAAGAAGCTGAATATGCTGAGCAGATGAAAGAAAGTGAAAATCAGCAGCAAGCTGAAGAAGATGAAAGAAGGCGAAAAGCTGAGGAGGAGCAGTAGGCAGAAGAAGAACTTAAGACCGATGAAGATACCCAGGTAGGTGGCTCCGGCACCCAAGATATGGAAACAGACATACCTCAAGCAGGTGCTCCCAGCACCCAAAATGTGGAGGTAGGTACATCTCAAGCGGGTGCTCCCGGCACCCAAAATGTAGAAACAGGCACTTCTCAAGCAGGACAGACCCCACCCATAGAAGCAGAAATAAATATAATAGACCTCCCAATTGTCCCTTACACTCCATTAGAAGAGCATACTTTGTCCTGATGGGATGAATTTGTGTATGATAAGAAGAGAAAGGCAGTAGTCCTGAAATCGGAAGAGAGGATAAAGAGACTCTTCCAAGAAGATATTGTTACCCGATGGGAGACCCCAGTAATGCAAAATACAAATAAGGCTCCCATAGCTATGGCATCTGCCACTGTAGAAGCAGCAAAAGCAACACAGGATAATGTGGCCGATATGGTTAGAGAAGTTGAGTCGACAAAGAGGAGAGCTCACATGTTACAACATACTATGGCTAATGAGAAAGCTTACAGGGATCTCGTAGTGAATAAGTATAATTGCCTGTCTGTTTAGCATAAGGAATTGTCAAACAAGTATGACCATTTAGAAGAAGAAAAGGAACACCTGGCAGTCCAGATGATGGTTTTAGAAGCAGAAAAAAATGATTCGGAAGCTAGAGTGTCCCATCTAGAAGGAGATAAGCAGGCATTGGTTGAGAAATTAGAGTAGGCAGAGAGCAGAGCAATAGATATGTCTCCCTTCCATGAGCTGTCCTGTAGCATCCTGAAACAAATGCATGACACATAAGAGCTGATTACTGAAGAAGTGTGCAGGCTCAAAGCCATGATGGTTAGATTGAAAGAAGTTAATGCAGAGGCCAATAGGCTTAAGGGTAAATATACTCAGGTTAAAGCAAACATCCTGAGCCAGATGGAATGGAGAGAAGGAAAGGTTGATTTCCCCAAGCATCTCCCATTCAAATCTGTAGATGGTTTTAATGAAGATATAGCCCTTATGGAATTCTGCAAGAACTGTGGCCTTAAGCTAATGGCTAAGATCCAAGGAACAATGGATAAAAGTAACAGTCTTTATCAAAAAACCCATGAAGTGCATGATAAATGCAAGTTGAGTTTCCCTCAGTCCCTTGATGAGTTCCTGAGCAAAGAACAACGTTTATCAGACTTGAAGGAAGATTTAGGCATTCAAATGGAATATGTGAGGAAGATCGATGTCTTAGCCATTGATGATCTCCACCGCTATATTGGTATGTCATCAATACACAATCATTTTCTTAAAGAAATCCACCAAGCTGCAGTTGCATAATTTCAGGGTATTGGAGTAGAGCTTAGTAAAGATGTGACTTCCCATAAAATCTTGCTCCCTTCCTCAGCAAATGTAGTTATCAAAGACACTGGTATCTGGTTCAGTTACATTGCAGAGGAGGAAAAGAAAATAGTAACAGCAGCAGCAGTAGCAGCCAATCCAAGTGCTTCTCTCTCAGCAGCAGCAACAATATCAGCCAGTCCGAGTGCTCCTCTCCTAGCAGGAGCACCTTCCCAAGAGTGAACACACTGATCCTAAGGCGTTGTTCCTATTTTTTTGTACTTTTGGCCTTCCTATGTCTAAAGAGTAGAACCATTGGACAACTGTCCTTTTCTTTTCGAGGAATTTTCTGTTTTAAGAAAAGGGTCACAATTTTTTGTTTATTAAAAGGGAAAAGTTTGTAGGGGATAGGTTTAAAGAGCCAGGTGGAAGCCCAAGGGGCAGTTTGTAATAATATAAATAGAAGTTTAGGAAACAGTGTAGAGGACTTTTGGCAGGGAAATAAATTTTCTGAACTTATACGAGCTATCTTGCACTTGTTTCAAGGAAATGAAATGTACCTAATAAGAGCCTGGAGAGGATGTCTTTTGCATGGAAATGGATATTGGGTGCATGTTGGATTATTCCTGTAACCTCTATATTCTACTGTGAGATCTTTCTTTGCTGTCTTGAATTATTTCTTTGTATTGAATGATCTTACTTCTCTCTGTGCAAATGAATTTTCTCCTACATGAGTAATGGAATGTGTTATATCTGAATTAGAAGCTATCTTCTGATATCTCTTGCTTTTACTGTGGATCTATCTTTAAGATTTAATGGCTGTATGTTTATTCTTAGATAACTCTTACAACACATTACTCATAATTATAATTTGCTCCTTGCAGGGATATTTTAGATTTATTTCAGTTTTAGATAGAGATTCGTTTCGAGTTCTGCATTTAGATTAAGTTAACTTAGGCACTTGCATATCATTCTAAACCTTAAAATCAAAAAGAACGGTGGATCGGGCCATAACCGGTATAATTGAAGCAAATCTCCAAACCCAACGGTTGTCGGAACTGCTAATCGGACGGATTCCCCATACCAAACGGTGGACAATCTAATTGGGATAGTCTACTGGGAAGAATCCCTTTCTGCTTGATGCTGTGATCTTCGGGGCATCAACACAACCCTTTGAGGATGTCAAGGAAAGACAACCTTGTCACTTCAGCAAACGCCGCACCAGGAGCTCAACTCAACACACAGTTCGACATATGATAAGGGATTTGACGCAATGGAGACCATTGCTTCCTAAGGAGGGAGGATTGATACAGGTGGATATCGGTGGCAGCCTCCATCTTCTAACTAGCTCAAAACAGCCTTCTGGCGATTTTGGTAAATTACTATTTTTAGCAGTTTTTTGGGTCCTGAACTTCCGGAGCCATTTTGAGGCCCTAAACGACGTTTTCTGGTAGTTTAGGGGGCCAAATTGAAGCCTAAAACATAGATTTTTTCCCAATTTTAAAGTTTGAAATCTCAGATATCCCTTTCCAATGGGCTACCGAGTGCCCCAAATGGAGATCGTATGCAAACGTTATGACCCCGAGAAGTTGTCTGTTCAACTAACCACCTTGGGGCCGCAAACTTTATGGCTGTTCATTTTCTACAGTTAGGTTTTTGGATTCTTGGGATTCTGACCCTCATGCTAATGATAAATAGGCCCTTTTGGCCTCTCTTTGTAAACATCTTGGCATGAATGACCATAGCCGCCACATCCCTTCTTAGTGATAGCTACCACCATTCCAGTTATTGTATTTTACAGTTTGTTCTATTTCCACTATTTAATAGAATGTGTGTTTACTGTATCACTGTGTTCTTTCCAATATATCTCTGTATATGATTCTTTGTATGCTACCTTTTGTTTCATTCCCACACAAATCAAGATAAGTGGTATCAGAGCGGTCTGCTCTTTGATTGTTTCTCAGCGCATATCTTCAACGAGGTCATGATACAGAGAGTTGGGTCTCGAACTAGTTTCACTCGGGGAAGACCACTCTCGCCGCCCCAAACAGCCTACCATGGCAGAAGAAAAGAGAGACGATAGAGCAATTGATCCTATCAGGTTGTTGCTCGAGGAAGCCCTCTCGCGACATAGGAACGAGATGATGGATAATTTTTCCCAAATCCTTCGACGCATCCCGATGGCAACAGATAACTTTTATATCCCTTTATTTGAAGGTGATATCGATGTCAATGCCATAGATAAATGGTTGAATCTACTATAAGGGTATTTCTCTGTCCACAATTTTTCCGACAGGGAAAAGATCATTTTTGCGCTCCTTAAGGCCGTCCCCCATGTCAAAAATTGGTGGCAAACTTATTGTGAGCAAAGCTCATCAGACGAGTCTGGATTGTTTGAATATTCCAATCCCTCTTGGGCCACTTTTATAGATGTCGTCAAGAAACAATATTACCCTGTTGGAAACTACGATGACCAGTACAAAAAATGGGCCATTATGCACCAAGAGAGGGACCAAACAGTGTCGGAGTACACCAACAAATTTCATACCTTGTGCACAAAGCTAGGTATTAAGGACTCCGAGCGACACCTAGTACTGAAATATTGCATTGGCTTACACCGGTACATATAAATAGAGATGGATTTTTTGGAAATCTCTTCACTCGGATCCACCTATCGATATGCTATCAAAATTGAGTAGAAGTTTCAGCAAAAGAACAAGCATGACTTTGGACCTACGCATAAGCAGGGAAAGGAAAACTATAGCTCGCAGAACACAGGGCAGGGAAAGGACAACTAGTCCCAACCACAAGTGAAGAAGGGTCACGAAAAGACAAAGGAGGACACCGAGAAGTGGTGCGAGTTCCACAAAATCCCCTAGCACAACACTGATGAATGTCGCTCAAAACATTCATTGGTGGTTGAGATCAAAGCTTTAGAATCATATACCAGTTCTGATTCTAACTCGGAACCTAATTTCATAGCCGCGCGGAAAGGGAAGCAGATCATTGATGCAGAACCTAGTGTCGTTGTTGGCACCACACAGATTAAACCAGAGGAACCTGAAGAATTGGAGGCATAGGAGCGCCTTTTCCACTCACAGATGTGGGTGAAGGTAATTCCCTTACACTTTGTTGTCGACAACGGCAACCAGAAGAACCTGATCTCAGCAGAAGTCATCAAGAGATTGGAGCTACCAATAACACCACACCCACAACCATACACCATTTGATGGCTAAGCCAAGGATGAAGGTTTCGCGTCAGTCACCAATGCCGCCTACAATATGGAATCAAGCCCTTCAAAGATGAGGTATTGTGTGATGTGGCCCCACTTGAAGTATGTGATCTTCTTTTAGGACATCCATATATGTGGAAACGTCATGCTATATATCAATCACGACCTCGCAGTATAATTGTCACTTTGGGAGGACAACTCTATCGGATACCAGAGATAGTTGCACCTACCCCAACCAAGCAAGGCAGGAAGATAATCTCCCATACTGGAAAATTTTCCCTATTCGCAATTTCCACTAAAGGAGAACATCAGATCGCAAAGGCATCCACAAACTTTTCCCATTATCCCTCTACTCAAGAGAAACAAGAAAAAGAGAAGTTCAGTGCAACATCACCTATTCGAGTACCTCTGCAGTGCAAGGCCACGCATTCAAGGTGCTCGTCCAAAAAGAAACTATCCACACCGGTGAAGACCAAGGATACCACAACAACCAAAACTTTTGAACAGCTCTAGCACATCCAACAACAACAATTACAACCCTCTGAAGATTTCAAAGAAAGACAACCTTTTCGCTTCAGCAAACGCCGCACCAGGAGCTCAACTCAACACACAGTTTGAAATATGATAAGGGATTTGACGCAATGGAGACCATAGATTCCTAAGGAAGGAGGATTGATCCAGGTGGATATCGGTGGCAGCCCACCTCTGCCAACTGGCTCAAAACAGTCTTCTGGCGATTTTGGTAAATTATTGTTTTTGGTAGTTTTTCTGCTCCTGAACTTCCGGAGCCGTTTTTAGGCCCTAAATGATGTTTTTTTGCGGTTTGGGGGGCAAAATGGATGCCTCTAGCATGCATTTGGTTCCATTCAAAAGTTGTAAATCTCGAATATCTCTTTCCAATAGGCTACTGAGCGCCCCAAACGGAGATTGTATGCAAAAGTTATGACCCCAGGAAGTTGATTGTTCAACTAACCACCTTGGAGTCGTAAAATTTATAAGGCGGTTCATCTTCTACTATTAGGTTTTTGGATGCTTGGGATTCTTTCCCTTATGCTTATGATAAATAGGCCCTTTCGTCCTCTCTTTGGAATCATCTTGGCACGAATGAGCATAGCGGACACATATCTTCTCAGAGATAGCTACCACCATTCTAGCTATTGTATTTTACAGTTTGTTCTATTTCTGCTATTTAATAGAATGTGTGTTTACTGTATCACTATGTTCTTTCAAATATATCTTTGTATATGATTCTGTATATGCTATCTTTTGTTTCATTCCAACACAAATCCAGATCAGTGGTATCAGAGGGGTCTTCTCTTTGATTGTTTCTCGGTGCATGTCCCCCACAAGGTCAGTATACAAAGAGTTGGGTCTCGAACTAGTTTTACCTTTGGAAGACCACTCTCTCCACCCCGAACGGCCTCCCATGGAGGAAGAAAAGAGAGACGATGGAGCAGTAGATCCTATCAAGTTGTTGCTCGAGGAAGCCCTCGTGTGACAGAGGAATGAGATGATGTATAATTTCACCCAAATCCTTCGACGCATGCCGATGGGAACAGATACACCTTCGACAAGCAACCATTTTGGAGGTGCGACTCCCTTCAAGGTACAAGTTAACTTTTATATCCCTTTATTTGAAGGCTAGATCAATGTCGATGCCATAGATAAATGGTTCAATCTACTAGAAGGGTATTTCTCTGTCCACAATTTTTTCGATAGGGAAAAGATCGTTTTTGCGCTCCTCAAGGCAGTCCCCCATGTCAAAAATTGGTCAAAAACTTATTGTGAGCAAAAATCATTAGACAAGTCTGGCTTGTTTGAATATTCCAGTCCCACTTGGGCCTCTTTTATAGATGCCGTCAAGGAATAATATTACCCTGTTGGAAACTATGATGACCAGTACACAAAATGGGCCATTATGCACCAAGAGAGGGACCAACCGGTGTCAGAGTACACCAACAAATTTCATACCTTGCACACAAAGCTAGGTATCAAGGAGTCTGAGCGACACCTAGTACTGAATTATCGTAGTGGCCTACACCGGTACATACGAACAGAGATGGATTTTTTGGAAATCTCTTCACTCAGATCCACCTATCGATATGCTGTCAAAATTGAGCAGAAATTTCAGTAAAAGAACAAGCGTGACTTTGGACCTGTGCAGAAGCAGGGCAAGGGAAACTCTGGCTCGCAGAACACGGGGTAGGGAAAGGACAACCATTCCCAACCACAAGCGAAGAAGGGTAACAAAAAGACAAAGAAGGACACCGGGAAGTGGTGCGAGTTCCACAAAATCCCTTGGCACAACACTAATGAATGTCGCTCAAAACAGCCATTGGTGGTTGAGGTCAAAGCTTCAGAATTAGATCCCAGTTCCGATTCTAACTCAGAACCTAATTTCACAGTCGCGCAGAAAGGGAAGTAGATCATTGATGCAGAACCCAGTGTCATTGTTTCCACCACACAAATTCAGCCAGAGGATCTTGAAGAGTCAGAAGCAGAGGAGCACCTTTTCCACTCAGAGATGTGGGTGAAGGGAATTCGCCTACACTTTGTTGTGGACAGCGATAGCCAGAAGAACCTAATCTCATCAGAAGTCATCAAGAGATTGGAGCTACCAATAACACCACACCCAAAACCATACACCATTGGATGGCTAAGCCAAGGACGAGGGATTCATGTCAGTCACCAATGCCGCCTACCATATGGCATTAATCCCTTCAAAGATGAGGTATTGTGTGATGTGGCCCCACTTGAAGTATGTGATGTTCTTTTATTACAACCATATATGTGGAAGCGTCATGCTGTATATGAATTACGACCTCGCAGTGTAATTTTCACTTTGGGAGGACAACTCTATCGAATACCAGAGATGGTTGCACCTACCCCAACTAAGTAGGGCAGGAAGACAATCTCCCACACTAGGAAATTTTCCCTATTCGCAATTGCCATTGAAGGAGAACATCAAATCGCAAAGACATCCACAACCTCTGCCCATTATCCCTCTACTCATCAGAAACAAAAAAAACATAAGTTCAGTGTAGCATCTCCTATTCGAGTACCTCTGCAGTGCAAGGCCACACATTCAAGGTGCTCCTCCAAAAAGAAACCATCAACACCGGTGCAAACCAAGGATACCACAACAACCAAAACTATTGAATAGCTCCAGCACATCCAGCAACAATAATTACAACCCTCTGAAGATTTAAAATAAAGACAACCTTTTCGCTTCAGCAAACGCTGCACCAGGAGCTTAGCTCAACACACAGTTCAAAATATGATAAGGGATTTGATGCAATGGATACCATTTCTTCCTAAGGAGGAAGGATTGATCTAGGTGGATATCGGTGGCATCCCACCTCTTCCAACTGGCTCAAAACAGTCTTATGGCGATTTTGGTAAATTACTATTTTTAGCAGTTTTTCGAGTCCTGAACTTCCGGAGCCTTTTTGAGGCCCTAAATGAAATTTTTGGGCAGTTTGGGGAGACAAATGGATGCCTTATGCATACATTTGACACTAGTAGAAAGTTCTAAATCTTGGATAGCCCTTTCCAATGGGCTATCGAGTGCCCGAAACGGAGATCGTATGCAAAAGTTATGACCCCGGGAAGTTGACTGTTCAACTAACCACCTTGGGGCCGCAAACTTTATGGCGGTTCATCTTCTACGGTTAGCTTTTTGGATGCTTAGGATTCTTTCCCTCACGCTTATGATAAATAGACCCTTTCAGCCTCTCTTTGTAATCATCTTGGCACGAATGAGCATAGTGGCCACATCTCTTCTCAGAGGTAGCTACCACCAGTCCAGCTATTGTATTTTACAATCTGTTCTATTTCCGCTATTTAATAGAATGTGTGTTTACTGTATCATTGCATTCTTTCCAATATATCTTTGTATATGATTCTATATATGCTATCTTTTGTTTCGTTCCCACACAAAGCCGGATCATGTAACCTTGGAAAACACCAACTGAGGCACAAAACAGCATCTAGAAATGCAGCTTAGATGTGAATCACAGGGATGGTCTCCTTACCACGGATTTCTGGGATTGGTTGTACCCCCGAGGACTGGGCCTTCTCCTTAGCACCGCCAGCAGTAGCTTCAGAGGAGCTCCGAATGCACCAACGACCACTATCTGCAGGTGCCCCATCAGTCAAACCCTGGACAACAAAGGTGATTCCCAATTTCTTGGAAATGGAGTCAATTTTCATGTGCATGACCCGACTATCCATGTTATGGGATTTCAAGGCTCTAACAGGCTCCTCATGGCCCTTGCTCTTGTTGGCAGAGACCATAAGCACATGATCCAACAAATTCTTTTTCACCCAGTAAGTCATAATCATTCTGTTAGAACATTATTACACCTATGTACATTAATCATTTATTAATGATGGTTAATTAGTGCCCAAGTGATTAATTATTACATCCCTGAGTTGGTTAGCTACTAAATGGTCAATTATCATGAACTAGTTAGCAAATGTGAACAAGTGTTGAGTCAAACCAGCTGTTTGGAGCGCTCCCCAGGGCAATTAATGCATTCAGCATGCCTAGAGCGCCCTCCTCAGGTCAATTAATGCATTCAGCATGCTTCTCTTCTACCTAGGGCGCATTTGCTCAGTTTGTGGACAATCTTGCCAACTTTGTCATATTTTTGGCCAATTTTAGCTACCAAACCTATAACCAACCAGTTTCTTCACATGTGTGAGGTCACATGGGCCTGTCCAGTCATTCCCAGCATTCACACAGCAGATTCGAACTAGTTTGGGATGGTTTGGGATATTTTGGTCAACCTAGGGGGGTTTGAGCTATTTCTAAGCTAGATCAGTGTGAACACTCCAGATGGATTCGAATTCTTCCAAATTTGTATATATGGGTGTTCTTAACCTATTTTGAGGTTGGACAGTTAATAATATTTACATTATTCACCCATTTCATGTGTATTGTTCTTCATTCATTTACAGATTTATGCTATTCTTGCAAATGTTGTGCAATCTTTCACTAGTGAGGAATCCATAGTAGCTAGGTTCTGCTGTGATTGAGATTTTACATGGTATCAGAGCTCTTGGAGCTACCATTCGAACCAGCAAGACTGTTGTAGTGGATTGCCAGAAGCAGTGGAGAAACCACATAATTCCTGAGGCCATTGCCTTGAGCTTACTGGAGAAATCTAGTGGCTCCTCTCAGGTGTGATGCTCTCCCGAATGCACCCACTATCCAAACAGGGTTCGAATCTGTTAGTGTAGATCCCTCCTGATTGATTTGAGAGTTGTTTGCAGGTATTGAAGATCAACATTGTCAGCAAGTGTGAATTGCAGCAGAGGAGAATGGAGCCATCTCACCCAAACGTGCTCACTCCCTTCAACTATTTCGATTGGAAGGCAGAAATGGTGATTTTGCTGAGATCTAAGGGTCTCTACAGAATTACGATGGGCACTGAGGTTGAGCCAAACTCAGCTGTGGAGAAATCCAAGTTTTTTAACAGAATGGATGAGGCATTTGGCCTCCTTTGTTTCAGCATTTCGAGAGACCTCCTGTTTCATGTAGAAAGTCTAGCAACTCCAAATGAAGTGTGGCTCAAGCTTGAGACACTGTTTGGAAAGACTGATGAGATGAGAGGCCACCAGCTCGAAAATGAGCTTGTCTCACTGAGCCCAGGGAATTTCGATTCCATCCAGGACTTCTTCACCAAGTTCAAGAACTTGGTCTTGCAGATCAGACAATGTGGCATAGAGAAGAAAGAAGAACAGTTGGTGTTGTCCATTCTCTCCAAATTGGGTTCTGAATACTCAGTTTTTGTGTCTTCCTTCAACTCCACAAGACTCACAGTTAGAGGTTGGAAGATGCCATCTTTGGCTGACTTCATGGAGATGCTAACTCAAGAGCAAGACAAGCTGGTCTTGATGGGCTCCATCAAGCAAAAAGACCAAGTTCTTGCAGCTGGAGATTCGAAATGTGGAAGAGGCAAGCAAAAACCCAGGGGGTCGAAACCTCAAGAGAAGAAGAGGAAGGATGAGAGGCCCAAATCCTCTGAGGGGGTTTCGAATCCTGTCAAGAACAAGGGAAAGAAGGCTGAGAAGACAAAATGTAGCTACTGTCAAAGAGGTTTTCATCCAGAGAGCTCATGCATGAAGAAAACCATAGACACCATGACCCATCTCCTACAGAAAAATAATATTCCTCTTCCTGAAAGTTCCAAGAAGAAGGAGTGCGTTTCTGAAGACAAGGAGAGCTGCCATGATTTGGTGGCTAGTTCATCTCATTCACCCTTGTTCATCATTGATTCAGGTGCCTCAAGGCACATGGCTTCCTCAAGAGATTCGTTTTCTGAACTTGCACCCTACAGTGGCCTCTCCATTCGAATGGGAGATGACTCAGAAATCCCTGCTCATGGCATTGGGAAAATCTCTATGGAGAATGGCTTCTTCTCCAATGTGCTGTATGTGCCAAATCTTGCAGCAAACTTGCTCTCTGTATATCAAATGACACATACTGGAGCAGCAAAGAAGGTGGTCTTCACTCAGGATGATGTGGAGATATCAGAAGTTTCCACCGGGAAAATTGTTGCAATGGGTGTTGCAGACCATGACATGAAGATGTACAAGTTCTCCCACTTCCTCGAGTTCTCTTCACCAAGTGTACTTCTGTCACATGGGAATGAGACCAGCAAGCTATGGCATCAAAGGTATGGTCACCTAAACTACAGATATCTTCAAGTTTTAAGCAAAGAAAAGATGGTAGAAGGGCTGCCACAAATCAGTTTTTCAAGTGGAACATGCAAGGGTTGCATGATTGGGAAGCATCCTGAAAAGAAGTATGACAAAGGGAAGGCAAGGAGGGCTGATCAACCACTTGGGATAGTGCATTCTGATCTGATAGGGCCACTCCCCACACCCTCCTATGGCTGCAGCAAATATGTGCTCACCTTCATCGATGACTACTCAAGGTACTGCTGGTTATTTTTCCTTAAGCAAAAATCTGAAGTCTTTGAATGTTTCAAAATTTTTAAGAGCATGGTTGAGAACTTCAGTGGGAAGGCCATGAAGGTTTTGAGGACTGATAATGGCAAAGAGTATGTCAATAACAATTTGCAGCAGCTCTGTCAAGAGCATGGCATTCAGATGCAACACTCAGTGCCCTACACACCACAGCAAAATGGTGTTGCAGAGCGCAAAAATAGATCACTGAAAGAGATGGCAACTTGCATGTTGCAAGCAAGGGATTTGTCTCCCAAATTATGGGCTGAAGCTATGAATTGTGCAGCATATGTTCAGAACAGATCACCACACAAAGCATTGCAAGGAATCACTCCATTTGAAGCATGGATGGGCCACAAGCCCAATGTCTCACATTTCAGAATTTTTGGCTCAAGGGCTTGGGCTAGAATTCCACCGGAGAAGAGAAAGGCCTTGCAGCCCCAAAGCAAGGAGTCAATCATGGTTGGGTATGCAGAGGATTCCAAGGGCTACAAGCTCTTTGATCCATCCACTCACAAAACTTTCATCGAAAGAAGTGTCAAATTTGAAGAAGAAGAATTCTTGCAAGCTAGTGAACAAGGTGATGGGGAATGCTCATTTCCTCGTCTTGATGATGAAGTAAGTAGTGATTCTTTCTCTGATATTTCTGATTCTGATATTGCTGAAGATGATGTTGATATGGATTCTGAACATATCCCTCCTTCAAGGCCCAAGTGGGCAGAGAAAACAATTCAAAGTGCCGGAGAGCTTGTGGGAGATCCCTAAGATGCTAGGAAAACTAGATCTCAATTTCACAATTCTTTTGCATGTGATAATTCTGATCTGAGTGAGGCATGTTACTTGATGGTTGGATCTGATCCAATGTCATATTCAGAAGCATGTACAGACCCAAGGTGGCAATCAGCCATGCAAGAAGAGATGAACTCACTCCATGAGAACAAAACTTGGGATTTGGTCCCTCTTCCTCCCAAGAGGAAACTAGTGCAATGCAAGTGGATTTATAGAACCAAAATTGGATCTGATTGCTCTGATCTGAAGTATAAGGCCAGGTTGGTGGCTAAGGGTTACTCTCAGGTCCAAGGAGTGGACTATACAGAGACATTTGCACCGGTGGCAAAGATGGACTCCATAAGACTAGTTTTGGCCATTGGGGCTTCCAAGCGATGGGAGATTCATCACATGGATGTAAAAAGTGCCTTTCTTCATGGGGATCTGAATGAGGAGATATATATGCAGCAGCCTGAAGGTTTCATTTCTGATCATACACTTGTTTGCAGGTTGAACAAGTCACTCTATGGGCTCAAGCAAGCTCCTAGAGCATGGTATGCAAAAATGGACAATTTTCTGCTATCTTTGGGGTTTGATAGGTGTAAGTCTGATCCAAATGTGTATATGCAGCATGTTAGTGATCTGATATTGATTATTGTACTGTATGTTGATGATATTTTGATCACTGGTAGCTGCACCAAAGAACTTGACTCAGTTAAGAGAGCATTGCACAGTGCATTCTCCATGACCGATCTAGGATTGCTAAAACAATTTCTGGGTTTGGAGATAGATCAAACTGTGAATGGAATTTATGTATGTCAGTCAAGGTATGCTTCAGATTTGCTGCAGAAATTTAAGATGGCTGAATGTAAGTCTGCAAAATTTCCATTTCTTTCAGGAGTTAAGCTTACAGAATGGGGTTCTTCACCACTAGTTGACAGTTCACTGTATAGACAACTAGTTGGGAGTTTGTTGTATCTTACACACTCTAGACCAGATTTGTCTTATGCTGTTGGGGCTGTTGCAAGGCACATGCAAGAGCCTCATGAGATCCATTGGAAGGCAGCCAAGAGGATCCTTCATTATGTTCAGGGTACTAAGTCCTTTGGTATCCATTATGCTGCTGGTTCATCCCTTGAACTAGTAGGATTTACAGATTCTGATTGGGCCGGTGATTGTATCGATCGGAAATCAACTTCTGGTTATGTTTTTATGCTTGCACATGGACCTATATGTTGGTCAAGCAAGAAACAAAGCACTATTTCCTTATCTTCAGCTGAGGCCGAGTACAGGGGAGCAGTTAATGCAGCCACACAATGTGTTTGGTTGCAAGGTATTCTTGCAGAGTTCGGGATTGTCTTTGATTCACCCACTATTCTTTGGTGTGATAATCAAAGTACAATCAAGATTTCCACCGATCCAGTACAGAGACAGAGGACCAAGCACATAGAGATACACATGCATTACATTCGGGGTTTGGTGCATGACCGGACCATAGCATTGCAGTATTGCCCATCCAGTGAGCAAACTGCTGATATCTTCACCAAGTGTTTTACCGAGAAGACCTTCACTCACCTTAGATCTTTGCTTGGGGTGAGTGATGCATGGTGATGATTGGTGTATTCTGATATATGCCACATGTCCATTTTAGAGGGGATTTTTTATTTCCCATGTGGTTTTCCTCCTTACCTTGGTTACATGGACAAATAAATTTTATGATGTAAAAGGTGACTTGAGCCTAGTTGCCAAGGCCTTAATTTTTGATATTTCACTAAGTCTAGCTTAAGGGGGGGTGTTAGAACATTATTACACCTATGTACATTAATCATTTATTAATGATGGTTAATTAGTGCCCAAGTGATTAATTATTACATCCCTGAGTTGGTTAGCTACTAAATGGTCAATTATCATGAACTAGTTAGCAAATGTGAACAAGTGCTGAGTCAAACCAGCTGTTTGGAGCGCTCCCCAGGGCAATTAATGCATTCAGCATGCCTAGAGCGCCCTCCTCAGGTCAATTAATGCATTCAGCATGCTTCTCTTCTACCTAGGGCGCATTTGCTTAGTTTGTGGACAATCTTGCCAACTTTGTCATATTTTTGGCCAATTTTAGCTACCAAACCTATAACCAACCAGTTTCTTCACATGTGTGAGGTCACATGGGCCTGTCCAGTCATTCCCAGCATTCACACAGTAGATTCGAACCAGTTTGGGATGGTTTGGGATATTTTGGTCAACCTAGGGGGGTTTGAGCTATTTCTAAGCTAGATCAGTGTGAACACTCCAGATGGATTCGAATTCTTCCATATTTGTATATATGGGTGTTCTTAACCTATTTTGAGGTTGGACAGTTAATAATATTTACATTATTCACCCATTTCATGTGTATTGTTCTTCATTCATTTACAGATTTATGCTATTCTTGCAAATGTTGTGCAATCTTTCACTAGTGAGGAATCCATAGTAGCTAGGTTCTGCTGTGATTGAGATTTTACACATTCATTCGTAGGCCGATGCCCTGCTCACCATCGAGCCGGGATAAGACACCCAGTCTTTGACCTCTTAGCAAATTTCCTCCATAGGAAGAGCCTAAACCGTCTCCCAAAGTTCCTTCTCAACCACCTCAATATCAGCCCTAATAACATAGGAAATGCGACCACGGAATAATGGTGCAGATTCTTGGGCTCTGGACTTTGCAGAATCCTGCATCACCCCACCCACCCGAGCCTTATGAAACTCAAAAGTATCACCTTTGGCCTGTTGAGCGGCAACCTCAGTAGTTGGAAAATTCCTGGGATGAATGTCACGTTTGGGAGCCATAGCACTAACCCATAGACAATTAGGCAGCCAAAACCAAAAGAACCAACCACACCTATACTCAAAACTGCTGTTGACACTGTCTCTAAATTTGCAAACATTCGAGGGAGAATGAAAATTGGTGAACAAACAGAGTCGGCCATCAAAATTTAACTCCAGAGAAACATTATGGGAGTAACTGCAGAATTATGAGCTTGCATCACCGAATACGGTACAAAGGCCAGGAGACTGAGCATCCCATGAAGACAAATAAAGAAACTGCACACGAAAGTATAGAGAAAGCTGCACAAATCTATTCCACCAGATTTCCTTTGCTTCAGGTTGTACCTTCTTATGCCTGTACCATAGCTCGATATGGAAGTAAGTGTCATATCCATCATGATTGATCTTGGACACAGTACGTCCTCATAACTGTCTCTGACCACCTGCTCCCACCACCT
The DNA here is from genome assembly GCA_027924585.1 of Larix kaempferi. Lineage (NCBI taxonomy): Eukaryota > Viridiplantae > Streptophyta > Pinopsida > Pinales > Pinaceae > Larix > Larix kaempferi. The sequence continues at coordinate 12,566,529 of BSBM01000877.1, forward strand.
CGGTTCGTGGGATCCGCCAGCACCACCTGTCTACAACTAGCCATGTCAACCTCCACTAGGAGACAGTAATTCTGAAACCATGGTTCCTTCTCGAAGTCAGCCAAAGTGCCACTCACAAGGGCCCTACCAGCCTCCACACCATTATTCGCGAGGAGATCAACCACCTTGTTGGCCTCACGTTTGACGTGGGAAAAGGACAAAGCCGGTTGATTGGCCAGCAACCCCTAGAGGAAGTCCAGACGATCCAGAAGGCGTCAACTGGATGACACCTTCTCCGGAGATTGACCACATAGAAGTTTTTTGGCCATTTGGACAATGATCAATGAGTCTCCTTCCAAAATCGCCAGAAACCATTCTTCCCGAATCACCAGCTTGAAACCCTGTATGAGTCCTTCCAGCTCGGTAGAGTTATTAGAATTGTGGCCAATGGAACCAAAAAAAACCTTCAGAATAGCACCTGATGAATCCCAGCAAACCCCCCCAAAACCAGCAGACCCAAGATTACCACGGGAGGCACCATCAAAATTGATTTTGAATCCAGAAGAGGGGGGAAGGTACTAGTGGGTCAGAATAACCGGACGACACAATTTATCTTTTCTTCGAAGCCTTTCCAGATATGACTGGTCAATACCCCAGCTGGTAGCAATCCACAAATATCCGGCTGATAAGTCTTTATCCTTATCATCCCACTGGGTGCTTCTGATAGTCTCCTTCATGTTCCTGACCAGCTTCGTCCAAACCTCCTCTCCCCGATGATGTTTTTCCTGAAAGATACGACCATTCCTCTCTTTCCATAATGTCCACATGACCATACCCGAAAACATCATCTAGAGAGAACCAATGATGGGATTCGAGAATATTTTAAGATCCCAGGATTTTAAGGATCGGTCTGGTTTTCATCTAATCCGATTACTTCGCGTGAAAATTGCTGCACCTCGGCCCCACATAAAATAAGAGAAGGAACAAGAATCCAAGAGAGGGCCAATAGTTTCCTCCGAGTTGAAGCAAAGTGGGCAATGCGATGGGCCGAGGATTCCTCGACTCCTCATATTTTCACTAGTAAAGATTATTTTCCCTATCACTAACCAGCAAAATATCCCAATTTTGGGCCACCTATTCATCCCCAAGATTTTCCCCCACATCCTATCCTCCTCTATTCCATCCTCAATATGGAAAGCATAAGCTTCATTAATATTGAAATTGCCCTCTGAGAAGATCCCCACCGAAACCTGTCAGGGGAATTGTTGATCCTGATGAACCTTTCCTGCAAGGTGGTCTGGAAACTGTGACGATTCTCAGCCGAGGTGAGATCCTCCCAACCATCAATATTAAGCCAATTCCTATATCCATCCTAATCAGGAGGTTCCTAATAGTGACAAACTTTGGTTTTTCCCTCAGCCATTCCTCTATCCCTGATCGCCTGCCATCTAGGATCATCCCCGAGTTTGGGTAACTAGTTCCAAGAATCATCCCAGAAATTTGCCTGTTCCCCATCATGAACCTCCCAAAAAAAATGGTTTTGAACAAGGTTGCACTTGGAAAAATATTTAAGACATATATGAGAACCATGTTTAACTTCATTGAATCTGATCAAATGTCCCATCTCACGATCACTAGCATATTTAATATGCCACAAATGGGCCCATGGTTCAAAATTATGAGAGCACCATTTCCACCATATTTTTGCACCATAAATCCCACTCAAAAACTCGGGGTCCTTGAGACCCAGACCCCCTTTAGTCCTGGGTTTACAAATTTTATCCCACCCCACTAATGCAAACTTTTCTTTGGATTCCCTGCCACCCCGGAGAAAATTTCTCTGAATGCCCCAGATCTCTTTAAGAATGGACTTGGGAGCAGAGAGCATGGAAAACAGGTAGACTGGCATAGCCTGGAGGAAATATTTGAGTAAAACCAAACGACTGGGCAAGTTTAAGGGGCGAGGCGTCCAACTAGCCAATTTACTTCTTAATCTATCTAATAAATCCTGCCAGGATACCCTGCAAATAGTCCCCTCAGCCAGTGGAACCCCCAGATATTTTGAAGGGAAAGATCCCCGGGGGAAACCAAGAATTCGGATAATGTTGTGCTGAGTGGGAACATGAGTGTTGAAAAAGAAAACCTGATATTTACCTCGATTAACTTCCAACCCAGATGCCTTCGCAAAAAGAACAAGGCATTTTTTGAAGGTCTGGGTCTCTTGGACTGAAGGGTGCCCCATTAGCATTGTATCATCCACAAATTGCTGGTGCGTCTGCTTATCCATACCCCCATGAAGCTGAAGCCCCTAAAGCCTACCTTCAGCAACCTGGGATTGCAAGAGCTTATGGAGCCCTTCTGCCATTAAGATGAAGAGGAAAGGAGATAGAGGGTCACCCTGACGAATACCACGAGAATCCTGAAGGAGTTTATAAGGGGACCCATTGAGGAGAATAGAATAAAAAGGGGTCAAGACTATATTCATAATCCAAGTCACCCACTCCCTGTCAAAACCATAGGCCTTCAAGATACCCCTCATATATTCCCTGCTGATCTTATCATAAGCTTTGGCAATATCTAACTTGACAAGCATGCCAAGTTTCTTCGTAACCTTTAGGGAATGCATGATCTCTTGAACCAGGATAATTCCATCCACAATTTGTCTGCCCTCCCCAAAACCTGATTGCTCTGGGCTGATAAGAATGGGAAGGAGAGGCTTAAGCCAATTGGAAATCACCTTAGAAATGATTTTATAGATTACATTGCATAAGGAAATCAGATGGAATTTCCCCAGAGAGTCAGCACCATCTTCTTTTGGGATAAGAGATAAGAAGGTCGCATTAAAAGCTTTTAGAACCCCTCAACTGCTATGTGATTCTTCCACAATATGATGAACGTCCACATTGATGAGATCCCAGAAGTGATGGAAAAAATTGGTGGTAAACCCATCAGGTCCAGGGGATTTCCCAAGAGCCATATGATTCATAGGTTCCTCCACCTCCCTCATAGAGACAGGATTGCATAACGCCTCATTGTGCTCCCTAGTAACCAGACGAGGGATGAGGCTGGAAATTTTGGCTATGTCATGGCTGCGATCCACCCGATCTTCTTTTAAGATAGTCTCAAAGTGGGTCACTAATTCTTCTTCGATTTGTCCTCTAGTTTCAACCTGTTCCCCATTGGTTTTACGAATCTTGATGATTTTAGACCTATTACGGTTCTGGATGACCGAATTGTGGAAGAACTTGTTGATGTATATGTACCTTCGGAATGTATTTCACCTATGTATTTCATCTATGTGTATTGTACTCCTATAGAGATGTGTTATTCCTCTATAAGGAAGTGTCATCATTTGTTTTGACAAGTGTCGCATGTGTCGTAACTTACCGATGGGTTATTAGAACAACATGTGTGGGGTCGACCCTGATTAAGTTAACTATGGGTTATTAGGCTAAGCTAGACAAGTCGGCCCCATTAGTTTATTGGGTAGGACAAGACACGTATAAATAAAGATCGGGAGATCTCTATTTGGACATCTCATTAATCACTTCTACATCACTCAGAAAGTGGCGCACATGTGAGGAGGAGGATCATCTGCTAGGAGAAGACTATCTCTTGTACTTGGGTTGTACTTGGGTTGTATTATTTCTCTATCTACCTCTGAGGAAGTTGTGGGGTTTTTCACCTTAGGGTTTTCCCCACAGAAACTCTGTGTGTCTATTGTCTCTTATGTTTTCCTCTTGTTGTGATTGACATGATTTTCATGTTTGATATGCTTGATATGCTGTACATGTTATTCTCTTAGTAAAGATCCTAGAGTATATTGAATTAATTCTCAAAATTTAACATGGTATCAGAGCTTCCCTGAGAAGAAGACATTGTACAGTGGCAGAAACTAGCGTTTCTTGTTTATTGGGTTTCTCTCCATAGATTTTGGAAAAGTAATATGATAGATTGACTCTCCTTAGCAAGGTGAATCTTTCTGTCCAATCAGAATTCAATTCTGAGCACTTTAAGTTTTGGCCCTAAAAATTAGGGTTTCCACAAAAATAGGATTTTCTAAAATCTGAAGACATAGCTGGACACTCCTAGGAAAAATCGAAGGTTAGAGCTTTGGATCGATATTTTTTGTTGGGTAAATCTCCGGGAAACTCAAACCCTAATTCAGGGTCCTCCCTAGTGAATTCGGGAAGACTAAAAGGCATTTTTGAAGGGTGAAACTTTACAGAACTCAAATTCTGAGTGTATCAGGATGATCAGTTCATCAAGGCATATCTTTCTATCCTTTCAGAAAATTGAAATTCACATTTTGAATTTTGAGGGTTTCTCTAACAAACCTTAATCCAGGACCAGATCCAGTTTTCAGCAAATCAAGTGGTAAGACCTAAATATTTTCTATTTCCATTTGAAGTACTCTTTAAAGATGTCTCACCATACCAATATTGAGGATAAGCTTGAAGGAGCTGATAACTTCCGAGCATGGAAGTATAGGATTGGGTTAATCCTGGAAGAAAATGAGTTGGACACTTATATAAGTGAAGAGGTCCCTCTCCCAAAGGGAGAAGAGGCTAAGGCTCTTCACAATAAGAACTTGGTCAAGGAAAAGAGGATTATTGCTGATTCTATCAAGGACCATCTCATTCAACATGTGTCATCTCTAAAGACACCCAAGGCAATGTTTGACTCTTTAAACAAGCTATTTGAAGGGAAGAACATAAATTGGAAGATGACTCTGCGGAATCAATTGAAAGGTGTAAAGATTTAGAATGGAGATACCATTCAATCCTATTTCTCCAAGGTCTCTCAGATCAAGGAACAACTTGAAGCTGTGGATGAAATGGTGGAGAATGGTGAAATTGTCATGAACACTCTGAATGGCCTACCTAGGTCATGGGATTCCTTTATTCAAGGAATTTTTGCAAGAAGGAAGTTAATCTCCTTCAGTAGACTATGGGAGGAATGTTCACAAGAAGAGGCTAGGATTGTAGCTTGAGAAGAAAAGATGGAAAATGAAGATCAAGCTCTCGCAGCTCACACCAAAAGAAGCAAGCCTAAGAAGGAGCACTCTCAGCACAAGAGATCCTCTCATCAAAAGAATAAAAAGGATCTAAGATGCTTCACATGTAATGAGAAGGATCACTTTGCTACACATTGTCCCAAGAACAAAAGGGACAACAACAACAACAACTTCAAGAAGAAGAAGAAGAATAACAAAAGGAAATATCACGCTCATGCTGCCAAGGATGATGAATCCCTCAGGCAGAAGGCTAGAGCGGAAAGTGATGACTCATCAAGCGAAGATGAATATGTTCTAATCTCTGCTCTCACATGTACTATCTCTCATGGTTGTAATGATTGGCTTATTGATAGTGGGGCTTCCAAACACATGACTGGGTTTAAAGAATCTTTTGTAAATCTATCTGAACATGAGTCAATCCATAAGGTGAAGCTTGGGGATGACTATCAATACCCTATCAAGGGAAGTGGTGAAGCCTCCTACAACCTAGACTCTGGGAAGTCTTTGAAGATGAAAGATGTTTTGTATGTACTTGGGCTCAAGAAAAACTTACTCTTCATATCTGCATTTGATGCAAAAGGTATGCAAGTTGCATTTGTAGATGGCCAAGTCCTAATGTGGCCAAAAGGTAAAACTATAGATGATGTAGTGGTGATTGGAGAGCAAGAGGGAGGATTGTATAAATTAAAGGGACAACCTGAACATGCCATAGTACATGAATCCATGGAGCCAAGTGAACTTTGGCATATAAGGCTTTCTCATGTGGACTATAGAGCACTACCAATTGCAAGCAAAGCTATAGAGGGTCTTCTTGAAATCAATACAAAGCATGAAGGTGTTTGCAAAGGATGTGCAAAAGGAAAGAACATAAAGAAATCATTTCCAAGCAGTGAAAGCAAGGCAAAAGGAATCTTGGAAATCATCCACTCGAATGTATGCAGTCCGATATCATCCAGTTCTCTGAGTGGGTATGCTTACTATGTCTCTTTTAGTAATGACTTCTCTAGGAAGACTTGGGTTTACTTCTTAAAGAACAAGGATGAAGTGTTTGATAAGTTCAAGGAATTCAAAGCCTTGATGGAAAATCAAACTGATAAGAAGATCAAGACCTTCAGATCCGACAATGGCGGAGATTTCACTTCAGGAGATTTCAAGAAGCTATGCAATGATTCAGGGATTAAGAGGGAGTTGACTGCTCCTTACAATCCACAATAGAATGGAGTTGCAGAAAGGAAGAATCGAACAATCATGGAAGCAACATGGGAAATGCTGCATGACCAGGATCTGCCTATGCATCTATGGGAAAAAGCAGCTAGGACAACTGTATATGTGCAGAATAGAACACCACACAAGATATTGGACAACAAGACACCAGAAGAGGTTTTCTCAGTAAGAAACCTGAAGTCAGCCATCTCAGAATATTTGGTTGTCTAGTATACACTCATGTCCCAAAGGAAAAGAGGACCAAGCTAGATCCTTTAGGAAAGAAGGGTATCTTTGTGGGTTATAGTGAAAGCTCGAAGGCTTACAAAATATACTTTCCAAGGTTCAATAAGATTGATGTCAGCAGGGATGTATCATTTGCTGAAAACTCAACATTCATCAAATCAAGGAAGACACCTGTTGAAGATCATGAAGAACCAAAGGAAACCAGATTTCAAGACATTACCATGACTGAAGCAATTCCAGATGATGATCATGAAATTGAAGGTCTCCAAGAACTTGTAGATCCACCTTGTGAGAAGGACTCTCACAAGAGGAAACCTGCATGGGCTAGAGTGCTCATTCAAGATGCAAAAAGATATGGCATTCCAGAAGAACACAGAGCAAAGAAGAGAACTAGATCACATACCAGCTATGTTGCTTTACTCTGTGATATTATGAATAAAGAAGCTTCCAGTTATGAAGAGGAAGTAGAAAAGAAAGAATGGAAGGATGCCGTGGTCGAGGAATATCAGTCGATCATGAAGAATGATGTTTGGGATGTGGTCCCAAGACCTAATGGGAAGTCTGTTGTGACTTCCAAATGGATCTACAAGATCAAGCATGCTGCAGATGGCAGCATAGAGAAATACAAAGCGAGATTTGTAGCTCGTGGATTCTCCCAGAAAGAAGGAATCAACTATGAAGAAACTTTTGCTCCTATAGCCAAATACACTTCCATTAGATCAGTACTTACTCTGGCTGTAGTGATGAAATGGAAGATACACCAGATGGATGTCAAGCCTGCTTTCTTTAATGGTGTAGTCGAGGAGAAGTATATATGGAGCAACCACTTAGTTTCGAGACACATGACAAGAAGTCATATGTGTGCAAGCTGAAGAAATCCTTGTATGGCTTAAAGCAAACTCCTAAGACTTGGTATGGTAGGATAGGCAGCTTTCTATCCAGTTTGGGCTTTACCAAGAGTAAAGCGGATTCCAACCTTTACTACAAGGTTGAGGAAGGCAATCCTGTGACACTACTGTTGTATGTAGATGATCTGTTTGTAACAAGTAATGATAGTTTCATTTTCGATAGCAAGAGAAATATTGCAGCCGAGTTCGAGATGAAGGACTTGGGGATGATGCACTATTTTCTAGGCATGGAGGTGTGGCAGAGTACAGATGGAATCTTCCTTGGACAAGGGAAGTATGCATTAGAGATCTTGAAGAGGTTTGGGATGATGGACTACAAGGCCATGGCCACACCTATGGCATCGAACCTGAAGCTTCTATGTGATGCTTCATCTAATCCGGTTGATGTCACAGTGTATCATCAAATGATTGGGTCCTTGATGTACCTGATGAACACGAGACTAGATATTTTCTTTGTGGTGAACACATTGAGCTAGTTCTTGACGGATCCTAGAGCTGTTCACTTGGTTGTTGTAAAGCATAGTCTGAGATACCTAAAGGGTACAGTTGATTATGGGCTCAAGTATGATGCAAATCAAAAGTTTAACCTAGAAGGTTATGTTGATTCGGACTAGGCGGGCAGTGCTGCAGATAGGAAGAGCACATCTGGGTGCTGCTTCAGTATGGGATCAGGTGTGATCTCTTGGTTTAGCAGGGAGCAATCCTGCGTAGCACTGACTATAGCCGAGGCTGAGTATGTTGCAGCATGTTCGGCTAGTTCTGAGGCAGTATGGCTCCGGAAGCTACTGTCTGAGTTATTTGATCTCCCGCGGGAGGCTACTGGTATCTTTTGTGACAACCAGAGTTGTGTAAAGCTGTCTGAGAACCCGGTGTTCCACGATAGGTCGAAGCACATAGAGATCAAATATCACTATATCAGGGATATGGTGTAGAGAGGAGCAGTGAAGCTCTTGTATGTTGCGATGGCTGAGCAAGTTGCAGATGTGCTGACGAAACCACTAGCCAGAGTGAAGTTTGAGTACTTCAGAGAGAGGCTTGGTGTTCTTCAGATTGACGACACTTTGAGGAAGAAGTGATGGACACATTTGCTGGATCCATTCCAAGCATGGTGATAGGAGGATCCTTCCCATGGCTGTGGATATAAGCACTGAATGATGAGCATCAGGACAATGTTCTAGTTTCTGCTCTGTATGATCAGTTGGATCATTTATATGTATATATGCATCATGTTGGATGCTGGATATGATCAGTTGGATCATTTATATGTATGTATGTATGCATCATGTTGGATGATCGATATGATCAGTTGGATCATGAGTATGTATATGTAGATGTATTAGGAGGATACATTGTATGATCAAGTAGATCATGTATGTTGATATGTATCAGGTATGATCAGGTGGATCATGTGTATCAGGTGGATACATTGTATGATCAGGTAGATCATTTATGATGATATGTATCAGGAAGATACTGTGTATGCATCAGATGGATGCATTGTATGGTTAGGATGATCATAGATGATGAGCTTCAGGATGTTGCTCCAGATGACATGCATCAGGATGATGCAGTGATGATGATCAGGGTGATCATGTGTACATCAGGATGATGTATGGTGAGTATCAGGATGATACTTTGTGGCCGTGGAATAGGTTGTGCAGATGAGCATGTAAGTTGACCTGGGAGATCCTATAGGTCAGAGCTATGTGCCCGTAACAGCCTGGGATTCTCTTTTGAGGCATAGCTCTGAGAGGACATATAATATCGCCCTGGGAGATCCTATAGGTCGGAGCTGTGTGCCCGTAACAGCCTGGGATTTTCTTTCGAGGTTTTGTCCTATGGAATATAATAATGCCCTGGTAGATCCTATAGGTTGGAGTTGTGTGCCCATAACAGCCTGGGATGCTCTTGCGAGGTTTTTCCATGACCACATATAATAGCTCCCTGGGAGATCCTATAGGTCGGAGCTGTGTGCCCGTAACAGCCTAGGATGCTCTTGCGAGGTTTTGTGGTGGGCTCACATGTAATCTGTCCCTGGGAGATCCTATAGGTCAGAGTTGTGTGCCCCTAACATCCTGGGATGTGCTTGCGAGGTTTTGTGACAGATGTAATAAGTCCTGAGGATTCCACAGTATGGCCAGTGATGATGAAGAAGGACTGGCTCTGTAGAACTTCCTATCACAAGTAGATCGGAGATTGATTGAGATAGCAGCAGCAATGACGATGACGATGATTTGAGGACAATGATTCGTTGATGATGATCTAGAGAAGAAGACTTGTACTAGTAGATCTGTGTCGAGAAATACCTTCCTAGTTAAGAGGGAGTGTTGATGTATACGTAACTTCGGAATGTATTTCACCTATGTATTTCATCTATGTGTATTGTACTCCTATAGAGATGTGTTATTCCTCTATAAGGAAGTGTCATCATTTGTATTGACAAGTGTTGCAAGTGTCGTAACTTGCCGATGGGTTATTAGACCACCATGTGTGGGGTCGGCCCTGATTAAGTTAACCATGGGTTATTAGGCTAAGCCAGACAAGTTGGCCCCATTATTTTATTGGGTAGGACATGACAAGTATAAATAGAGATCGAGAGATCTCTATTTGGACATCTCGTTACTCACTTCTACATCACTCGAAAAGTGGCGCACATGTGAGGAGGAGGATCATCTGCCAGGAGAAGACTATCTCTTGTACTTGGGTTGTACTTTGGTTGTATTATTGCTCTATCTATCTCTGAGGAAGTTGTGGGTTTTTCACCTTAGGGTTTTCCCCACGAAAACTCTGTGTGTCTATTGTCTCTTATGTTTGCCTCTTGTTGTGATTGACATGATTGACATGCTTGATATGATTGATATGTTATACATGTTATTATCTCAGTAAAGATCCTTGAGTATATTGAATTAATGCTCAAAATTTAACAGAACTTAGTGTTCCTCTCACCTTCTTGCAGCCAATGGTTGCGAGATTTTTGTTTCCAGAAAATATCTTCTTTCCTTTCCCGTGTTTCCAAATGTTCCAGAATGTTTTTCTCTTGTTCACATAAGTTCACATCCCAACCAACCTCCATCCCTTTCTGATGAATGATTTCTAAGTCTTCACTGAGTTTCTTTTTATCCTGAAAGATATTACCAAAATCCTCTAGATTCCAGGTCCTAATCCTAGCCTTCAGGGCCTTTCAATTATGCTGGAATTGATACATGCTGGAACCCTCCGGGGGGACCAACTCCTTCCACCACTTCCTCACCATATCATTGAAATCTTTATGCTCCAACCAAAACTGCTCAATTTGAAAATGCTTAAAGAGCACAGGATTCGAGAGATCCTAGTTTAAGCAAATAGGCCAATGATCGGAGCCTACCGAGGGAAGGACACTGGAATTGACTTCCCCCTACCCCCGAGCAATATCTTCAGTAGTTAGGAATCTATCAAGTCTAGATTCCACCAGGTGAGTACCACCCCTTCTATTGTTCCAAGTATACCAGCCGTTCCCAGTTTCCACATCAATGAAAGGACTACGACTGAGAACATCCTGAAAGATTTCTTGGAATCTGTCCATAGTCCTTCTTCCTCCTTTTTTCTCATTAATGGAGGAAATAAGATTGAAATCCCTACCTACAATCCACAACCCCTCCTTAGCTTTCACTGATAACTAGGAGAAGAACTAAAGGAAGGCCTCCTTATGAGGTGCAACGCTTGGCCCATAAACATTTACTAGGGATCCTGAGACTCTTGAATCTATTACTACAAAATCTGTCATCAACGCAAATCTGTTAGCTCTCCAGTTGGAAAGCAAAATGGAGAGGGGTCACCAGAGGACCTCCAGGCCCCCCGCCATGCCATTAGCATCAATTTCCATGACCTCACAACCTTTCCATATTTTTTGCCCTACTTTCTCCATTCTACTGGAAGAACATTTGGTCTCCTGAATAAAAATAATATCAGGTTTTTCCTGCTTCACCTTTCTCGCTAGAGTTTTTAGCTTCCGAGGATGATTGCACCCCCTAATATTCCAAGAGATAATATTCATTGAGCAACTTTGTTAACTTCAGAAAAGGCCACCTTGATCGTCGGGTACTGACCGGATTCAATAATTTTTACACCAATTTGTGCTATTCTCTGTTTGTTGGACTTCCTTCCACGCTTCAGGTCCTTTGTTGGGGATTTTCGTTTGTTCCCCGACTGAGGGTCGGACATGATATCCAACTTTTGAATAGCCTTCGATTTGATGATCGCATACCCCGGGAGCTCCACCTGTCTTCTAGTAACATAATCCTTCCCTCTCTTTTCACATTCCTTCTCGAGCACGTCTAGATCTAATTCTTCCAAATCTAAATCTTCCTCTCCATCTTCTTCCATCGCTGCTAGCTGATCTTCCGGGATATGATCCTAGCTCTGGTTTTCCATAGATTCATCCTTACTCATCTGTAGGGGTTCTTTTTTTCCCTTTCTGACCTCTCCCTCCTCACCGACCTCCTCTAAAATCTGGAACGGATTTTTGCTGGTGGACCCATTATCCATCTTCCTTTCCCTTTTGATATTGGTCACCAGATCTATTCTTCTTGCGGCTTCGGACCTGGGTGAACCCTTCCTTGTCCTTCTTTCAGTCAGTGTCTCAACAGGATGAGGATTTCTCCCAAGCAGACTGAGGGAAATTCCTGCTAAAGTGGCCATATTCATGGAAAAGGAGGAAGGGAAAAGGAAGTTGCTCATAATCAAGCGGCTGAATCCATTCTTCATCCTCCTAGGTTAAGCTGATATCTTCTGGGAGCTCCTTAGAAAGATCCATATAGACACAGATCCGGGCACATGAGGGATACCTTTGCAGTTCCATCAGTTCCGCAACTTTGACGAATTCCCCAAGGGAATTTCCAATAGATTGCAAGATTTCCAGATCCCAAAATTCGTAGGGAAGAGAGAAAAGTTTGATCCAGACTGGGGCAACCTTCATATCCTCCATTTCTGGGTTGAAGCATTCTTTCCAGGGTCTGAGGTAAAGACCGGCTAAAAAGAAAAAATAGGGTCCCCCCTCCAGTACTCTGTCTCTATCTTCCACATTAAAAAAAATTATGGTAAAGAAACTCTTGGCCCCCAGTTGAAGATCATAGTTCCCTTTTGGGTTCCACGTGCTTTTGATCCACTAGACCAGATATCTTTCCTTAGGCCAGATACCCACAAACATGCCAATTAGGGCCTTCTCCTTCCATAGCTCAAATTTTTCTCTCACCTCTCCGCCTAGACTTGGATGGCCAGGATAGCCGAGGAATTTGGGAGACAGCCCCCCGGGCCCAAGAGGCACTTAGCACCTGACTCTCGGTTGCATGCCTCCCCCATCCTTACCTCATCTCCTCCCTCGACCGACATCACTCCCACAGACAACATGGCCTAGGGCATCTGCAGGGACTGCAACCCTTACCACGAGGGTTCTGACAGCCGTGAATCTCGCGTACCCTATCAAACCCTACCTCTCCATCCACCAGCTCCGCTAGGTTAGCTCAAATCCGACATAATAGACCTTAATTAATGATTATGACATTTTACATTAAATAGTTACCATAATATACCTATTATCCTTAACACTAATGGACTAGGCAAGTCATAACATACCACGCACCTTCAAAACCTATGCCCTCAATGCTTACAATGAAAAAGTCCACTCATGAAGTTGTAAACTGTTTTACTTGATACTTTAATTTTTATTTAAAAATTAAATATGCAGATTAATTAATTTAGGTGGTTGTCTTTCTTAGTAAAGTATTTAACTTGAACATTAATTTATGACTTTGTTAAGTTTAATAAATATAAATTTACAATATATAAATTTATAATATGATAATTAAAAATAATAATATAGTATTATAAATTTATATTATATCTAAAAATAGTAATAGAAAATGTTTTAAAATATTAAAATATGTTTCATATTAATAATAAGGTATCTATTTCAAAGTAACAAATTTATTTTATAATTATGTAATTGAATAGGTACGATTAATTAATTTAGGTGGTTATCATTATATAAATTAGATAAGCAAGAAAACCCAGAAACTAAAATGATAGAAAAAAGGCATTATCCCGTTCTAATTTCATATTCACAAATATCACATTTATACATCACTTACACATAACTATCTTACAATCGTAAAGGTTGTTAAGGTTAGATTAGGACATTATGATTGGGGTTAAGTTGTTAATAATCCCCCCTCAGTCATATGTCCATACAATTGTATTAGCTAGAAACAAACGCTGGTGTAAAAGTTGATATCATGTCCAAGCATTCAACATGTAACCCATGGTCTTAAACCTAATGAGTGTCGATGAAAATACACCTAAAAAGCGCCAAAAGTGGATCCCTAAACTAGATCTAGAAAATTCATTTTGTAACAAATGAGCTAGACAACCTCTAATTGTTCATTGAAGTGAACCCAAATCTGATGATAGAAAACCCCAGATGAGAACTAAATTGGTTTCAAAGTCCAACACATCTCATAACTTGAAAAATCTTGACAAACCTAAATGCGCCAATCAAAGATGCAAAATAATCATTGATCCTTTTCAAGATCCAAAGATCCTCCCTGCAAATTTGGAAGACTATGAAGTGAACAAATAAGTGAACAAAACTTCTCTAAAAAACCGACACGCAAAAAAATGGTCAAAAAACCAACTAAAAAGAAAAAAGTATTGAAAGGCATCCAAAACCCGTATCCATAAAATTCTGGGAGTAGTAAACCAGGTGAATCACTGGTACTTCCTCAGATATGAAATTTCAATAAAAAATAAAACTTTCATCAAATTCATAAGTTGACTAAAGTCCATCAAATGCAAAAAAGTAGAAAGCCATCCACCCATACAATATCCTTTAAAATCACTCTTGAACCATCAAAAGTGCCAAGAGATGATTTTTCTCAACAAAATTCCACTAAAGGTCAACTAACTTATCCAATAGACTATAATCCATAATCCATCGACAAAACAAAATCCCAAAATTCGTTGAAACTGTATCTTGAATCCACCATCCTATATAAATTTTAATCTAATCAAGATAGACTTTGAAACTTGAAGTCAACAATATCATCAATATCCCCTCGGTCAACTGAAATATGAATAGTCAGTATCATCTGATGTACCCCCCTAAATGTGAAAAGGAGTATTCACATGGCCTTTGAGTGGAGTTTGAAGAATCAATCTTCAACTCAAAAGACACATCACATGGACCCCAGACATTCCCTAAAGTGACCAAATAAAAAACAATCATGACCATCTACAGTAGAAACTGGTCTTCACAAACATGTATGAACACGTAAATGAACCCATTGATGATATCTCTCCAATAACTTGGCTTCCAAACTCCTACACCAAGTATTCATCCATCCAAAGTGTACTTGTTTTTATTGTTTCTTCTTTTTCGATTGGAACCTATATGAGAAATTATTTGTCTTACCACAAAAGGTACATGGGTGAATATCAAAACAACTTTACTCGTCATGGAAAATTCGCTGACAATGTTGGCACTATACAATTTCTTCATCCAACTGATCATCATCATCCAAAAAAACCATAATACCTAAATCAATATTAGGGTCCTCAACAGTTGCATCAATATTAGCCTTAATTGCATTAACATTCTAGTAATCTTGGTCAAATGATCATCCTCAATTGCAACAACATTTATATATGGATCATTACCCTGATAATCTTTAACTGCAACATCATTTTTTACATGTTTATCATGATCCTCACGTGTTCTTGTCCAATCAACATCTTCCAAAAAACCTCCACTGAAAAATGTAATTGGTTTGCTAAAATTAGGATGATTAAAGAATCTATCATGATTCTCTACATATCCCAATCCATATCTATTTTTTTTTATTCCAACTCTTCTCAAGGTCTAATGATTTTAACTGACTTATCCTTGTATTCCTTGATGGTGTTATTATCGCAGTGGCTTCATTCAACTCATATTCTTTATGTTTTAGTTCACTTTCCTTCAATGTTGCAATAACTTCAATTTCATAAAAAAATGATTCTAACTCATAATCATCAAGAATAAATTTATTTTTTAGTTCCCTGTTGCTTCCCGAAAGTGGCTTCAATTTTTTATGCAATAACTTTGTTTGTATTTGAAGTATCTCCACCTTCTTGTTCATTACATTTCAGTAGGTAAGAACATTTGTAATTGTTCTTCTGTTCATACAAATATTAAATTCTGGAGCAATGTTGATCAGTGTGTGTAGCTTTTCAAATAATTCTTCAATGCGTTCCAATCCTGAAGTGGAAGCTGTTCAAAATTCCTAAAGACAGAAGCTCTCTTTAAAATTGGCTTATTCAATTTCATGCGGGTTTTACAATGTACACAATTCACTGATTTCTTTAGAAAAAGACCACTTTACAATGTCACCAAAAAATGCAAAAAGACATTTAATACTCCAAAGTGCTTCTATCTTTGTGCTTATGCTAGATTTGTCATCATGTTCTTTCCTTCAAAAATTTATATGAGAGAGATTTATGTTGCTTTATGTGTATGAGTAGTCAAGAAAAATCAGAAACCATCAAATGACATCATAACACTAATACAAAGCTCCTAAGACCCCCATTTATGATTTTGGGTGGGTCTAGGATTTGAAGACAAAAATCATATCAATTTTATTGAGAATTCTCTTATAGCCCTTTACAAATATTCACAAAACGGTCCTCTTATTACTCCAAAATTCACATTAAAATCCTTGAAGTGCACAATATGTATTTTAATAAATCCTTATAACACTAGTTCACTACCACCAACATCAATAATCTGCAAAAAACTATTTTTTGCAAACTGATTACATCTGTCAATGTAGAATGTCAAGAAAAGTAAAGCAACACTTCAATTAGCAGATGGAAGCTTGTCCTTGCATGTTGGATATGGTCGACTAGGTTAGCTAGATCTGGCTCTTCTCTCTTAATTTGAATAAAGATGTTAGTTTTTTCCACGAACTTGTATTCAATATCATATCTTTGATTTTCAATACCTCTTATACCTCTCATGCATCTCACACTACATACATTTTCTCAACCAACGCTCTCCACAAACTTTCTTCGTGTATTGTATTTGATCATTTGATCTTAGAATCTTTGATACCACTTGATAGAAATTAGATACTCAAGAAAATAAAAAAAACAAAATGGAGGAAAGAAGATATTATCCTATTCTATTTTCATATTCTCAAATATTACATTTATACATCATTTATTCATTACTCATTATTAACTACCTTACCATCATAAAATAACTAAAAGGTTGTTAAGGTCAAATTAGGACTATATGATTAGGATTAAGTTGCTAACATATCATAATTTGGTTTGTAGTTTTTATTTATATGAAATTGTAAGTTATCTTATTATATTAACATAGCTTTATGTTGAGATTTTGTAAAATGTTTTTAGATTTTGTCAAATTTATTATGTATTTGAATTTATGATTTTATTCACTAAATCATTTTTATAAAATTTGTGGATTTTCAACATTAATTTTTAAATTAAGTACAAGTTTATTATTTTGAATTTCAATAATTTAAAAGTATAAAGGTTTAATAAATATAAATATAAATATATAAATTTATATTATGATAATTAAAAGGCATAATATGATATTATTTTAAATAATAAATATATCTTAGTACTTCAAAGTAGTACTTTAAAGTAATGAAATTCTATTTTTATTCATGCAATTAAATATATATGTTTAATTAATTTGGGTGGTAGCTTTATTTTTTCTTATAGTCATTATCTATCTTAAGTTGTAAGTTATCTTATTATACTAGCATATCTCTATGTTCAGATTTTGTAAAATCTGTGTTTTGTATTTGGATTTATGATTTAGGTTAATTAATCTATGTGTTTTGTATTTGGATTTATGATTTAGGTTAATTAATTTAAGTGATAGCCTTTTTTGGATTATAGTATTATCTATCTCAGATTGTAAGTTATCTTATACTAGCATATCTCTATGTTCAGATTTTGTAAAATCTATAAGTCGTGTATTTGGATTTATGATTTAGGTTAATTAATTTAAGTGATATTGTAAGTTGTCTTATTATACTAACATATCTCTATATTCAGATTTTGTAAAATCTATATGTTGTGTATTTGGATTTATGATTTAGGTTAATTAATTTACGTTATAGCCTTTTTTGGATTATAGTTATTATCTATCTCAAGTTGTAACTTATCTTATTATACTAGCATATCTCTATGTTAAGATCTTGTAAAATCTATGTGTCGTGTACTGGGATTTATAATTTATACTTATTATAAATTTTATGGATAGTCAATTACAACTTTGACACAATTTTAATAATTTACCATTAATTACAAATTTATTATTTTAAATTTTAATCATTTAAAAGTATTTATCCTTCACAATTTTAATAATTTACCATTAAGTACAAATTTATTATTTTAAATTTCAATCATTTAAAACTATAAAGATTTAATGCATAAACATTTAAAATGTATAAGTTTATATTATGACAAGTTATAGAAATAATAATATGCTATTTTTTAAATAATAAATATCTATTTTATATTAATATTAAAGTATTTATTTCAAAAACAATTTTTTAATTCATCAAATTAAATATATAGGATTAATTAATTTAGGTGGTTTTCTTTTTGTTTTGTAGTTTTTATATATACAAAGTTCTAAACTATCTTACTATAACAAATCCTTATATTGTCAAATGGGTTTAGTTCGAGTGGTTGTGAGATGGAGTGTTATCATCCTCACCCAAGTTCTATTATCCTACACGATATGTTGAACTCATAATGAGTATATTATTGTATGGCCTTATGCCCTCAAAATGAAGGGAAGTGCTACATTTGTACCTATGCAATCTAGTCAATATTTAATATAATCAAAGCCATCAAAGACTCATATAGTTGGAAAACAATTACAAGTTTTATGTCAGTATTAATGGCGGTTTTAAGGCTCTGCCTGGCCATCCACTCTTAATCAAGATATAACCTTTTTTTATGTGGTTCTCCTTCTAGGGACCTTGTCTAGGAATATTTCTTGTTATCCGTTGATCCATATCCCACTCCATCATGAGTAATAGTCTCACCTTTCTACCCCATTCCATCCACTACCTAACAGATTAGTATTGTAACTAACATTACCAATGTGTAATATCCTAGGCAAGATTTGACCCAGATATTAACTCAACTTCAGATTTTTTATAAATTTCACAAGTACAAATTTTGACAATTTTTAACAAATAGTGCAGGTGGTAAGTGATGGGCAGCTGAGGCAACAATGAAGATGATGGGATGAACTTTTAATTCTGATATTTGTATGAGATGTTTGCAGCAGCATCAAATAAGATCAGAGGGAGAGTCCTAAGCACAAAGCACTGGGGCCATTTATGTTTCGGACAACAGCTACCGCTGAAGCCTACCGCAAAGCTTCCTGGGCACACCAGCATATGCTTACTAGACTGGGTGGGTTACTGAGGGTCCAAGGATGAGTTATGACAGACAAATAAGTTCAATGGATTCACTGGGCAGCATTCAAAAAGATTTGGAAAGAGTAAGAGTGATTTGAGAATCTTAAGCCAATATTGGATTACTGAGCTAGTTACGTTCCAATCTTTACAAAATGGGTTTAAATGCTTCTAAATTATTAAATTGAGGACTGATATTGAAAATATAATGAATTATTAACCTCCTACAATTTACAGAATGCAAAAATGACACTCAAAATGAATTTGGTAGTCATTTCAGTAAAACTAGTCACAAACGGTGCTCAATGAGCTAGTCTCTCAATCTCAGTTACTAAATGACTTTTATTAACTGAAATATTATGTTCTCAAGCATGATAATGTTCTGATATATTGTATTCAACAACAACAGGTCTAAATATAACTCACTGAACCAATATGGCACTCATTTAATTAGCTCCTCATCAGTACATTATCTTGTAGACTAGAAACCCCCTCATAGGGCCATATAATAACTGAAAGAAGAGATGTAATGGCTAAATATCTGCTCTGAAGGTGTGATATGATCTTCTATAGTTCTGAAATAGAGTATGGGCTGCACAATGAGATTCTAAGAAAGTATGGGGTGCTATCCATAGTTCTTCTCTTCCTTGTAGGGAAAACACCTCCAAATCTAGCCGTGGTTGAGAGAATGAGATAGAAGAGAAGGATAGTTCAGTTCTGAAGCTGATTTATGATATGTGGCTCTTCTAATGTCTGCAAAAATGGCTGAACCATCTCTTCACCAAGTCTTGGGCGTATTCACTGGATCAAACTTCATCAACAGGAGAATCTTCACCCAAACTAGCTGTAGTTTCACTATCTGAGGGATCTGCTCTTCTTCTGACTGTAAATCTTCAATGATGGATGAAAATAGCTGATAATGGCTTCCAATACATGTTCTGGACCAGGGTAATTTTTAAGGGCGAAATTTCGCCAATTGGCTATTTTTCAGGCTTTTTTTTAAAAAATAAATTCGCTATTTGGTCATTTTTAGTCTCTAATATCGCCTATATATACATAAAATATGTTTTTTTATCATAATTTTCGCCAAAATTTACAAATTTCAGTAGTAAATTGTATGTTTCATATTTGATATTCGCCTACCTATTTATATATATGTTTTTTCCAATCCAAAATAATCGCCTAGAATACTATACTTAAGTATAATATTAGAATCCTTAAAAATTACCCTGTTCTGGACCTGCATGAAACTCTATGGAAAACTAAAGGACCTTGGGGCACATCACCCAAGAGGAACAATTGAGGCACATCACTCAACTAGAGAAGCTCAAAGCTCTCAAACCAAAATTACAAATGACCAAAAGTTGTTCAATGGAGTTAGTTGGATTCTTTTATAAACTTCATGATGACCTGCTAAGAAGGTTACTTGGATTGGTGACCTGTGAGAGTAGGTTACCCACTTGCCCATTCTACTCTAAAGCCATGAGGATGCCACCTTGGGAAAATTAGCAAGTTTAGCTCATCCAAAATGGAAAGTGCGCCCTCCTTGAGAAGATAGAAAGTTTATCTTAACACAAGATGTTTCCTTTATTGATAAACTTGGTCTAAATTAGAAATTGTTCCCTCAACTTACTTGCTTTTGGGGCTGACATGCTTTTGTCTCTTTTTTAGAAATTGCACCTTCAAAGTTTCCTGCTTTTTAATTATGACATCTTTTCTGTAGTTGCCTCTTTTGTCCTAGATTTCCTCTTTGACTGAATTGGTATGCTCCATCTTTTTTGGCTTGAGTGATTTTGGTAATTTTCTTGAATTACTTGATTGTTGCCATTAATGAATGCCAACTCATGGTCCACTTGGACCCATGAGCCCTCCAAGTCCCCTATGCACATTTAATTCCAATATTTATTAAAATAACATAATTAATAAATAAAATTGAACTTAGTACATGCCTTCTTCATATTTAATAATTAAAATTTTCCTTGGTAGATTGATTAATTCCACTTTGACCCCCTAGGTGATTAGCAAGGTCAAGACTTTATATGTCCTTCTAGGAAGGGACATTATAGTCCTCCCCTCCCAAAACTGCTTGTCCTCAAGCAGAAGTAATTCACCCAAGGTGCTTCCCATGTAGGAAAGATGGAATCTGACTATATAGATGAACTCATGTGAATAAGGGTTGACTTTCTCCATCAAGCCAACATGTAAGTAGTTCTTCCAAAGACAAGCAATGTCAGGGTCCCATTGCTTGTTTTGCATCCCCATTGGTGAGAATGCCATCCAAAACCAGCCCTCAAACAAAAGTATGCATGGATCCCAGTTCCTCAATTGCAAGTATCCATTCAGTAGTGTCAAGGGTGGAAACTTGACATCCCAAGGAATTCTAGGATCCCACGGTCTGTTGTGCATCCTCCTAAGCATCATCCATATCATGCAGAACCCACCATTATGAAAGGTACTATGAATGA
This sequence comes from Larix kaempferi, assembly GCA_027924585.1. Taxonomy (NCBI): domain Eukaryota; kingdom Viridiplantae; phylum Streptophyta; class Pinopsida; order Pinales; family Pinaceae; genus Larix; species Larix kaempferi. The sequence continues at coordinate 12,587,827 of BSBM01000877.1, forward strand.
TAGCATTGGAATCATGAAGAATGTCTGAATCATGTAAGTGACATAGAAATTTGTCATTCTTCAAACTAGGCTGAAATATAGAGAGGTCCTTCATCATAAAATACATGTCCCCAAAGTGAGGCTGACTCCAAATAATTCTTTCCAAGTCATCAACAGAAAAAGGTGGATCCCTTTTCTCCTCATGTGGCCCCAAGAGAAAGTATCCCCTTACCCAATCTTCTTCTCTGTATGTCATGGCTGCCATATGTGTGTGGGATGATGAACAATGAAGCAACCTTTTCCGACAACCTCCTAGTGGAAACTCATAACTTCTTTGACAATGTAAGGGTGCTTGGTCTTCATCTTCCTTGTCTTCAAACTTCTCAAACTCCTACCAATCAGAATGCACCTCATGTGCATGTGTATAGAAGATATCTAATGGTTACAAGATAAATTTTTGCTGCTGCTCACATGTCAGGAAAATGTCAATTATAACAAAAAATTTATTGCATAAATAAAAGAACCTTTTACCTTTGAAGGCCTTTAATATAATGATACATCTACCCATCCAGCCAATGGATGAACAAGCACTTTCATTTGCTGAACCATATGGAATGTGATCAGCCATATGTATGTCCTCCTCAAATGAATAGATCTCATGATCTCTATGGAACTCCATCGGTGCTCCCCTCTTCATCCAATGGCTCAACTCTCTGTCATTGATCCAAGGGTGCAAAACTCCATCAAATGACCCACACTTCGGAAGTAAGTGTAGATCTGATTCCTCCTTGTCAAAAGTGGTTGCACACACTTGCATGGGCTGCCTCCACTGCTACTTTTTAAGGAACATGCCATCGGCCTCAATTTTAGGATCCTCCTGCTCATCATGTGACACCAAGAGGAAGAATCCTTTTACCCAATTTTCAATCCCAAAATTTGTGGCTGAATTTGAAGTGGGGAATGAAGGATGGTGAGCCATGCTTCTGAACATTTCATCCACTAAAGTTATGGATGTATCGTCTCCATTGATTGTTGATCCATCTATGGTGTAGTCATCTGGCTCTTCCTTGGAAGAGTGACTTTCTTCAATGAACCTCTCAAGTTCATTCTAGAGAAGGTCAAGTGCTTGTTTTTCATCAACCTTGTCTACACATTCCTCAAGCACATACCAAGTAGATTGTTCCTCATGATCCACCAACTCATGAGGTTCCTCCCTTGGAACATTAACTAACTTTTATCACTCCAGGAGTCCTTCTAGGCTGTAAGTCAAAGGAGCCTGGTAACTTAACCTTTTTCTCGTATGGTGGGTGGATCAAGATGAATATATAGGTTATTGCATAATCTACTCAAGACAGTCTCGAACACACTCAAACAATGCAAGGCTCTCAAGGACTATTATCAGATAGGTAAAAAGGATAAAGGAAACTGATCAATTAACAGAACATATATAAAACAGTTACATATGATGGGCCAATTAACCTACAATGAATGCTAATGATCCTAGCTTGATAATCAATAGTAAGATGACAGTTACTCAGATTACAAACATAGACAAAGAATACCCTTCAACTCAATAGCACATCACAGAAAATAAGAAACAAGGTCTAATAACAATGAGTGAAAGAAGCTTGCAGGCTAATCATATTAAAGAAAGAGGTCTCTTTACAAAATACAGTCAAATAGCACCCTCCAAAATACAACCCTTCCTTGCTCTCAAGATCTAGGATTTATAGCCTTTACAACACCTTCCCCCAGCTCCTAAGAAGCTCGATTTGAAATCCTAAAGATAGAAGATCAAGACCGTTTTTTAACAAACCAAGAAAATCATTTTTTAACTTGGCCAAACTGCTGAAAAATGGGGCTCAGAGATGGAGTTGATTCACCCAATTTGTGACACCTGTAGGAAAAATAAGAGGAATAATTTTCATCTGACGTGTTAGGAAGAAAAACCTCCAAGCATTTTGCAGAATGATTCTCCAGTCGCTCAGAATCATCATTTGAAAATGATGACTCTGCACAGTAAAATGCAATTAATTGCTGAAATTGCTGAAAAATGGGGCTCAGAGATGGGTTTAGATCTCCCAATATGTGACACCTCTGTATAAACAAAAATAGGTTATTGTCCATTTACTTGTTGTGAGAAAAACCTCCCTCATATTATTGAAATTCATTTTCATTTACCTAAGACCTTCATTTCAAAAACATGTGTTAGACAGGCAGATTTTGGGATCCAGAAATTTGGGCTTAGTGACGGATTTGATTCTCTCAATATGCAACACCTGTAGGAAAATGGAGAGAGGTTATTGTTCTCTGACATGTCAGGAACAAAAACATCCGATCGTTTTCAAAATGATTCTCCAGTTGCTCAGAATCATCATTTGAAGATGATGAATTTTCACAGTAAAAACGCCAATTTTGCAATAAAAACTTCTCGCCTCCATCTTAATAGTTTTTAGGATTTTGACAACTGCAGCAAACTTTGACAAGCTCAACAGCCTTCAAGGTGATGGCAAGGCTCTTAAACTCTTCTTTTGACAACTGAACAATATGTTGACCAAAAATAGAAAATCCATTTGATCTTTTTCCCTTCTCTATCACCTCAAAGCTAAAACAGAAAGATGATACATATGCCTTTAATTATTATCTTTTAATAAAAACCATCCTCTTGCCATTTGGAAGCAAAAACCATGATTTGGGAAAAAATAATGCCTCTCTGCCCTGTTTTGCACTTTCGGTGGCTAAAGAGCCAAAATTTGAACCTATAAGCCACCAAAAGCTCTGCTTTCAGTGGCTAAGAACAACCGTGAAAGCCTGCCTAAGCCACCGAAAGCTCTGTTTTGAAACTAATATTCAAAATGGAAAAAATGTATTTTGTCTCAGCTTTCTTAATGACAAGTGAAGTTATTTTTCTCTTTCGGTAACTGGAATGAATTTTCATTTGAACACGAGCGCTGCCGAAAAGTGGTGAAAATGCCTCTCCTTTTGGTAGCTTTGGGTAATTTTGCCTTTACGCTGTCAAAATAGTGTTGAGAATTCCTCCACTTTCAGTATCTTCGAACAATTTTGCTTTTGAATTGTAAGCTGCCAAAACTTACCTTTCGGTGGCTAATGAACACCATCGTATTCGCCCAAGCCACCGAAAACTGCCCCCTAACTCACGTTGTATGTCCTTTCACTTTCAGTAGCTAGGAGAGCCTCGAAAATTTCGTTTAAGCTGCTAAAAGCAGGGCTTTCGGTAGCTTAGGGACCGTTTTAAATAAGCGCTTAGCTACCGAAACCTGTCTTTTGAAAATTTTGAATTGAAAACCCAATCTAATGTTTTTCAAACTTTATTACATGCATAAAGATATAAAAAATGAGCCTTAGAAAATTTAGAAATGAATTTTCAAATGACCTCCCATCATCTAAAATTGATCAACTTGACAAAATTATTTGGGGAGATAACATCTGGCTCCTACTCAGGGATGAAAGCCTCCCTATGAGGTTTCAAGAACCATCGATCTGATGCCTTTTCTGGATAAACAAAATATAGAACCTAGTCTAGTGTTCCATTGGTCATGGAGTCATTTAAACTGCCACCAAATCTCTACAAAATGTCCACAAATGTTCAACTGTAAACCTGCTAGCAACTCCTTGCATCCATTGGGCTATGGAGTCTCAAATTCTTCTTTCAAGACCTGGTCCAAATCCTGCAACCATGCTCATCATTTGAAGCCAAACTACCCCTTCCAATAGTGTCTTATACCCATTGGGCATGGAATATTTATTTCAAAAATGAAACCTAATACTAAATGCAAGCCTCACGCATATGCAAACTTGAAATGCTCAACCATGAGCTTATTCATCTATGCTACACTACTCTAGCTAATTGCACTGCTTCTTATCAAGTGACATCATGCTTCCAATGAAGCCATGTCAGAAACTGATTTGTTAAACCTGCTCTTGATTTTGACCCAAAAAATAACGGAATGCATAGCCAACAGAAAAGTGGTTTGGACAGATGATAAAGCCAACTTTCATCTGACAAAAATACTTGAACACAGTGTTATTCACAGATTCCAAGTAGCTTGCAATAGGTCATTAAAATCATAAAGGAATACCTCTTTAAAATGTTGTTCCAACTGACTGTAGTGCAGCTGCTGATGGTTGTCTTTACTGATCTCAATACTGAATGTAGGCTGCTTGATCTCTGTCGGAGAAACATACATGATGAATTGTTGGTCTAAAACTTTATGCTCACCATCTTCCTCTTTATGTTTGCTGCATTTCCCCATTGTCTGCAAAACTGAAAACTGAGGGCTACGCTTAGTATTTGCTGTAAATTCAAAACTGTGACATGTTGTTCTTTCAATCTACCCATCATCTTTTAAATTTTCAAAAGGAACAATCTGATCATGATCTTCATAATAGTCAAATACAGTAGATTCATTTAGTACAATGTCAAAATCATCTACATTATGGTTAACATCTCGAACATCATCAATTTCTCGATCATAATGAAGAGCATCTTCTTCAACCACAGACCTTTCAGCACAATCATACTTTTCATGTCCATTAATTTGATGAAACAAACCATATTCATTACTGCATTCTTGAAAAAGGGCATCATCTAAAAATTTATCTTTACAGAACAAATTGAAAACATCATGAAAACCTTTCAAAGAGTTTATACTGGCGTTTGGGAGAGATCTGCACCAGTCAAGGGCTGCTCCCTTCAATGAGTATAGGAAAAGTTTAATTTGAACATCCTCATGTACAATTTCAAGCCGATGAATAAAGTCATGAAAATCCAGTAAATGTTCAACTGGTACTTCCCACTCTTCTCCTTGAAATTTAGGAAGACTATGATCCCATTCATCTCTACCAGGCACTGGATTATGGAAACCAACGATCTCTGAAAAATCACAGAACGCATACCTCTCTGCCAAGATTTGGTTCATTTCATACCAGTGGAGTCGCCAACAGATTTTTGAACAATGGAGCTGCCACTGAATCTATCCTTCATGGAGTCTCCAGATAGATGATTACAACCAAGAAAATGTCCAGGCTTTGTCTATCATCAAAGATGGGTCTCTGTCGTTCTCCCATGGAAGCAGAGCTTCAATCTCCTCTCCCCGGCAATGGCACCAATTTGTTATCACTCCAGGAGTCCTTCTAGGTTGTAAGTCAAAGGAGCCTGGTAACTTAACCTTTTTCTCGTATGGTGGGTGGATCAAGATGAATATCTATGTTACTGCATAATCTACTCAAGATAGTCTCGAATACACTCAAACAATGCAAGGCTCTCAAGGACTATTATCAGATAGGTAAAAAGGATAAAGGAAACTTATCAATTAACCATAACCTATATAAAACAATTACATATGATGGGCCAATTAACCTACAACGAATACTAATGATCCTAGCTTGATGATCAATAGTAAGATGACGGTTACTCAGATTACAAACATAGACAAAGAATACCCTTCAACTCAATAGCACATCACAGAAAATAAGAAACAAGGTCTGATAACAATGAGTGAAAGAAGCTTGCAGGCTGATCATATTAAAGAAAGAGGCCTCTTTACAAAATACAGTCAAGTAGCACCCTCCAAAATCCAACCCTTCCTTTCTCTCAAGCTCTAGGTTTTATAGACTTTACAACACCTTCCCCCAGCTCCTAAGAAGTTGGATTCGAAATCCTAAAGATAGAAGATCAAGACCGTTTTTTAACAAACCAGGAAAAATCATTTTTTAACTTGGCCAAACTGTTGAAAAATGGGGCTTAGAGATGGATTCGATTCTCCCAATTTGTGACACCTGTAGGAAAATGAGAGGTTATTGTTCTATGACGTGTTAGGAAGAAAACCTTTAAGCGTTTTTCATAATGATTCTCCAGTCACTCAGAATCATCATTTGAAAATGATGACTCTGCACAGTAAAATGCCATTAATCGCTGAAACTACTGAAAAATGGGGCTCAGAGATGGGTTCAACTCTCCAAATCTATGACACCTGTGTATAAAACAAAATATGTTATTTTCCATTTACTTGTTGTGAGTAAAAACCTCTCTCAGATTATTGAAATTCATTTTCATTTACCCGAGACCTTCATTTCAAAAACATGTGTTAAAAAGGCATATTTTGGGATCCAAAAATTTGGGCTCAGTGATGGATTTGATTCTCTCAATATGAAACACCTGTAGGAAAACGGAGAGAGGTTATTGTTCTCTAACATGTCAGGAAAAAAAACCTATGAGTGTTTTTCAAAATGATTCTCCAGTTGCTAAGAATAGACATTTGAAGATGATGAATTTTCACAGTAAAAACGCCAATTTTGCAATAAAAACTTCTCGCCTCCATTTTAATAGTTTTCAGGATTTCGATAGCTGCAGCAAACTTTGACAAGCTCAACATCCTTCAAGGTGATGGCAAGGCTCTTAAACTCTTCGTTTGACAGCTGGACAATGTCTTGACCTAAAATAGAAAATCCATTTGATCTTTTTCCCTTCTTTGTCGCCTCAAAGCTGAAACAGAAAGATGATACATATGCCTTTAATTATTATCTTTTAATAAAAACCATCCTCTTGCCATTTGGAAGCAAAAACCATGATCTGGGTAAAAATAATGCCTCTCTACCCTGTTTTGCACTTTCGGTGGCTAAAGAGCCAAAATTCAAACTTGTAAGCCACCGAAAGCTCTGCTTTCAGTGGCTAAGAACAGCTGTGAAAGCTTGCCTAAGCCACCAAAAGCTCTATTTTGAAACTAATCTTCAAAATGGCAAAAATGTATTTTGTCTCAGCTTTCTTGATGACAAGTGAAGTTCTTTTTCTCTTTTGGTAGCTCGAATGAATTTGCATTGGAACACGAGCACTATCGAAAAGTGGTGAAAATGCCTCTCCTTTTGGTAGCTTTGGGTAATTTTTCCTTTACGCTGTCAAAATAGTGTTGAGAATGCCTCCACTTTCAGTAGCTTCGAACAATTTTTCTTTTTACTTGTAAGTTGCCAAAACTTACCTTTCGGTGGCTAATGAACACCATCGTATTTTCCCAAGCCACCGAAAACTGCCCCCTGACTCACGTTGTATGTCCTTTCACTTTCGATAGCTGGGAGAGCCTCAAAATTTTTGTTTAAGCTTCCAAAAGCAGGGCTTTCGGTAGCTTAGGGACCGTTTTAAATAAGCACTTAGCTACCGAAACCTATCTTTTGAAATTTTTGAAATGAAAACCCAATCTAATGTTTTTCAAACTTTATTACATGCATAAAGATATCAAAAATGAGCCTTAAAAAATTTAGAAATGAATTTTCAAATGACCTCCCATCATCTAATATTGATCAACTCGACAAAATTATTTGGGGAGATAACACTAACTCAGCCATGTTATTGTGACTTTGTGAAAGCTGGGAGGTAAAAAGTGTTTCTGGCAACTTTTCATTAAGCTGCTCAATCTGATCCTCAGATTCTTGACAAGCACCATGAGTACCAATTAGAGAATCTTGGGTGGTTTCCAAAATATGAGTGAGCTTGTTGATCTCCTCATCATTCCTTATTGCATCATTATAGTACATCTTCACAATCTCCAACAAGTGATCTCTATCTGAAAGCAGCTGAGAGAAATTTCCTTTCAGGCTTCCTATTGCTTCCCACATGTGCACAAAACTTTCAACAGAGGGTTGCTCCTCCATTGATGCAGTTCTCCAACAGCAGTGAGAGATCAAAGCATTAAGTTCATGGAGGTTTGTTAGTGCCTCCTTGATTTTATTCTCACTCATTTTCAATGGTCCAATTAGGGCAAGAAGTTCTAGCTGGTGAACCTCCTCTACTGCTTCTTGTAATTCAGCCTTCTCCCAATTCTGAATTCTGACACTAGAAGGCTCGTCTAATCCATCATTCTCACTAGAAGTGGCTGCCAACTTGAACTGCAAAAAAGACATGCAAAAATTAGAATTGCAGCCATAACTTTGTGCCCAAATTTCCTCCTCATGTGGTGTTTTTATGGCAGCCTGTTTCTTTCCAAAATTCCTTGGTTCACACCCAGCTGATTTGGGCTAGTCTTCCACCTCAACTTGAAATTCCAATGATGATTTCAGATCTGATTGATGTTCTTCTTTTGGATCTGATCCAAAATATGTCCTATCCTCATCAAAATTCCACATATCTTCTGCACTTATCTTGAAATCACCCACGAAGAAATTGGGAGTGATTTCACCTTCCTCATTGCCGATAGTCAAATGTTTGATTGTTGGATCTTTAGTTGTGCATGGATCTTTTTCCTCTCCTTCTGACGAAGGATTTGGTGAATCATCATCCTCATGGATGCTGCAATTATGTTGATATCTAACCATGGTATTCCCTCTTTCTTCCACACCTTGAGGGTCGCTTGATGTTCCCACAGTCACTGGTTTCTGAGGAGCTAAGAACTGAGAATTAAATGCTTCATTATGGGGAACTAGTTTCTCCACATCATGGCACACCTTATGGGAAATGTATTCTATGTTATTATGTTGATTTCCAAAAGGAACATGGGTACAAAAATATGATTGAGGTCCATACCTTTTCATCATACTTCACCCTTCAAACGACAGAGTTGTGGTGCCTTGTTCTTCCACCCAATCTACGGGTTCACATCCAACTTATGTGTGGTCATCTTCTGCTTCACTATGTAGCTCATGTGGTGACTTTGGATCTGATTTAGGTTCTTCTTTTGGATCTGATCCAAAGTATGTCTTATCATCCTTAAGCTTACCAAGCTCCTTTGAGGTGATCTTGGAATCCTCTACATAGAATCTTGCAGAAGATTCTGCTCCCAATCTATCAATGACCTCATGATTAGTGTTTGGGTCTTGCTTCCGCAAACAAAATAATGAAGCTTCTACCTTGGTTGTTTTAGGGTCAGGATTCTTAGAGGCTCTTTTGGAAGAGTATCCAAACATTCTTGTGAGGTGTAAATAACATGCATCCACTGAAGCTCTTGCTTCTTTTAGGTACTCTTCAGAAGTAGGCTGATATTTGGCTTTGGAACATGCAACCTTTTCCTGCATATGGCTATCGGAATAACCATAGCCTCTTCTACCAATCATGATGTCACGGGTCATACTTGTAGAGGGTACTTCCTGGAATTCTTCTTCCTCATACTATCTACAATACTCTTCATACTGCTCAACAAATTCATCAGCATATTGCTCATAAAAATAATCCTCTTCTTCATGCAACTCAAACTCTAAATCTTCCATGAATGGAACTAATTCCACAACTGCAACTTGAAGATAGTGTTGAGCTACCTTTCCACCAAGAGTTACTTTCCATAGGCTGAGCCAAGGAAAGTGTTAAGTTTTCAAAATTTACTTCAATCTGATCTAGGATCTTAACTGAGAGAACAACATGTACAGCAAATCTACAGCATATCAACCATGGACACAATAATTCAAGCACACAAGAGACACAAAGTTTACTTGGGGAAAACCATAAAAGTGAAAAACCCCAATAACTTCCTCAGAGATAGATAGAGAAATGATACAACCAGAATACAAGAGATAGTCTTCTCCTAGCAGCAGAGCCTCCTCCTCCACAAGTGTGCCACTCTCCCAAGTGTGAGTGAGAGAATAGAATGTGTAAAATGAGAGACACACTCTCTATTTATACACTAACTTGACTTGACCTTTACTCAACTAGGTAGGCCTTAACTTAACCACTTAACATAATGCTGACTGGGCTGACCCCCACTAGGGTGGTCTAATAACCCTTTGACCCACATGGCCGACCCCCAATAGGGTGATCTAATAACCCTTTGACCCACATGACTTATACAGGACCGACCCCAATAAGGTGGTCTAATAACCCATCAAGTATAAGTTACGACACTTACAATATAAATGACGACACTTCCGTATAGAGGAATAATAACATCTCTATAGGAATACAAACACTTTCGTATAGAGAAATAATACCATCTCTATAGGAGTACAAAATACATATATGAAATACATGGGTGAAATACATTCCGGAGTTACATATACATCAACACTCCCTCTTAACTAGGAAGGTATTTCTCGACATAGGTCTTCTAGCACAAGTCATCTTCTCTGGATCATCGTCACTGGATAATCGTCATCGAGTCATCATCATCGTCACTGCTACTGCTATCTCAATCAATCTCTGAATCTACTTGTCATTGGAAGTTCTACAGAGCCAGTCCTTTTTCATACTGGATGTAGGCCCACCACCTGCAGGTCTTCGTCATCACTGGCAATACTGTGGAATCCTTGGGACTTATTACGTGCGTCACAAAACCTGGCTGCAGCATCCTAGGTTATTACGAGCACACAGCTCTACCTGTCGGATCTCCCAGGAGCACATTACATGTGACCCATCACAAAACCTGGCTGAAGCATCCCAGGCTGTTACGAGCACACAGCTCTACCTGTCAGATCTCCCATGAGCACATTACATGTGATCTCACCACAAAACCTAGCTGAAGCGTCCCAGGCTGTTACAAGCACACAAATCTACCTATCGGATCTCCCAAGAGCACATTACATGTGGTCCACCACAAAACCTGGCTAAAGCATCTGAGGCCTTTTTCATCTTGTCTAGATATCCCAGGAGCAAATTACATGTGGTCATGGCAAAACCTGGCTGAAGCATCTGAGGCCTTTTTCATCCTGTCTAGATCTCCTAGGAGCAAATTACATGCCATAGGACAAAACCTCGCAAGAGCATCTCAGGATGTTACAGGTACACAACTCCGACCTGAAGATCTCCCAGGGCACAAATTACATGTCCTCCTAGAGAAATGTCTCGAAAGAGCATCCCAGGCTGTTACGGGTACACAACTCTGACCTATAGGATCTCCCAGACATGCTCATCTGCACAACCTGATCCACGGCCACAAAGTATCTTCCTGATACTCACCATACATCATCCTGATGTACACATGATCATCCTAATCATCATCATTGCAACATCCTACTGCAATTCATCTGGAGAAACTCGTCATCCACGATCATCTTGATCATACAATGCATCCACCTGATGCATACCAAGTATCTACCTGATACATATCATCATACATGATCTACCTGATCATATAATGTATCCACCTAATACATACACAGATACGTGATCCACACAATGTATCCACCTGATACATATCAACATACATGATCTCAATATCCACTTGATACATATACAGATACATGGTCCAAGTATCCAACATGATGCATATACAAAATACATACAAATGATCCAACTGATCATATCCAGCATCCAACATGATGCATACATACATAAATGATTCAACTTATCATATCTAACATCCAACATGATGCATATATATATAAATGATCCAACTGATCATAACAAGCATCCAACATGATGCATATATACATATACAGAGTAGTAACTGGAGCATCGTCCTGATGCTCATCATCCATTATCCTCCTGATCATCATAGCATCGTCCTCTTCAGATCATCTCATCGTCCACGAAGCATATCCTAGATGCACATCATCCAGCACTTACACCACCGACATGGGAGAACACATCTACCACCATTCGGGGAAGGCTCCAACCCTTACTTTTTCACCATGGGAGAACACATCTACCACCATGTGAAAAATGGCTCAGCAATTACATCACGACCAAGGGAGAACATATCAAACATGTCAAAAAATATCATGTGCATCTGCATCTTTTGGACTCATCACTTCCCTTTGGAAGGAACCTTGATCTGAAGTGAACCAAGCCTCTCTCTAAAGTACTCAAACTGCACTCTAGCCAACGGCTTGGTCAATACATCTGCAACCTGCTTATCCGTCGCAACATACTCTGCTTCGGCTGTACTCAGTGCTACGTAGGATTTCTTCCTTCTAAACCAAGAGATCACACCTGATCCCATACTGAAGCAGCACCCAGAAGTGCTCCTCCTATCTGTAGCACTGCATGCCTAATCTGAACCAACATAACCCTGCAGGTTAAACTTTTGATTCGCATCGTACTTGAGCCCATAATAAACCGGATCAGATGGAGCATCACACAGAAACTTCAGGTTCGATTCCATAGGTGTGGCCATAACCTTGTAGTCCATAATCCCGAACCTCTTCAGGATCTCTACTGCATACTTCCCTTGTCCAAGGAAGATTCCATCTGCACTCTGCCACACCTTCATGCCAAAAACAAATAGTGCATCATCCCCAAGTTCTGCACACATATATGACTACACCATTCAAGAAAGTTGTCTTGAAATCCATCTGGTGTATCTTCTATTTCATCACTTTTATATTTCTCTATGCTGCCATCTGCAGCATGCTTGATCTGATAGTTCCATTTGGAAGTCACAATAGACTTCCCTTCAGCTCTTGGGACCGCATCCCAAACATCGTTCTTCATGATCGACGGATCATGGCATTCTTCCCATATCCTGGGAACTTCAATATCTTCAATAGATAATTTTGTTGCTTGAACAAATGTTGTAGTCCTTCTTTTGTAGGTGAAGATACACGGTCTTTCCTACAAAACAAGTTAAATTGCATGATTAGAAACATCTCATAATTTTCAAACAAATTCTTACACATAAAGAAATATGTCATACAGTCATGCAATTATCTTAGCCAATGCTTCAATACAACATTCATCCATGTTCCACAACTTTCTAGATGCCTTCCAGTCTCTACCAGAACATTGTTAAGAGTTTGCACTACTCCCAACATGTCAGCAAAGAGGTTTCATTCTAGATAAGTAGCACTGGAATGTTGTACAGTTCCATAGGCCACTTACCCATCACATGCATATTAGTAGTATACTGTTCATTAATGCAATCATTCTAATATGCACAATACATATCCTAAGTCTAGGGACATGAGCATATACATCATTGAACAATTTTATTTAAACAAACAAATATGCAAGAAATGATAATAAAAATACTTATCTTTGTTTGATTGTTGGGTTGACTCCCTCTCAGTCTTTGCTTCTTTTTCTGCAACTCCATTCTAATGTGGATTGTGAGAAGTGGTCAATTCCCTCTGAATATCTGCATTCTTGCAGAAACTACTGGAGTGTGCTCCCTCTTGATCTTTGCTTCCTGGATTATCTATTCTTGAACTTATATTCATTCTCGATCCCTATGCATGCTTGTTATTATCATCATTGTGTTATCCTTGAGGACTCATACATAATCACACATTTATTAGTATAATCTTAATACTATCAAAACACAATAATCTTAAGCATGTATAGTCATGATAATTTCAAACAGAAATAATAAGCATTAGTATTCAAGGTTTCAGGGAAGTCTTCTTTTACTCATGCATATTCTTATTTGATCATAGAACTCTTCTGGTTAGTTAAATCATCAATCAAGATAAGAGATATAATATGCATAAAACTCGTGATTACTCAAACCTATACCTTCATGATTCTTCTGGTTAGTCATATCATCAATTATGGTAAGAAACATAATATGCATACGACCATGACTATTCAAACCTATGGCTTCATGAATAATCATTATCAACAATGAAACAGTATAAGATCCTAACACAAGGTAGGATTCTAGCTTGATATAGGAAAAACATACCTGGATTAGCATGCTAGCTAGTTATGTCTAACATACCCGCATAATGTCTACTGGTTCTCTTTAGTGACTTGTGCTAGTAACCTGCATGTCTCATAAGTTAACCATTGTAGAACCAAGTTATACATACCTCGTAAGTAGATCTTCTATGTGATCCATGACAATGGATGAATCTTTGTCTTCATGTCACCATGATCATATGTTCTTGAAGTAGAACATGATTTGTCTTTCTTGGTGTACCTTTTATGTTAGAGAACAACATAAACCTCATACAACATCACAATGCATTAGTACATTCATAACTGTCAAAACCTTAATCAATGAACATCTTCTATTAAGGTAATACGACAAGTCTAGTAATTAATCAGGATTGTACTGTAATGATAAACATATGATAAACTTAACCATGAAACATACCTATAAGCCATACCTATCCAGATTGCTTGTAATCTTCTTATGGAAGGCCTTAGCCTCATCTCCCTCTAAGACAGGAACTTCTTCACTTATGTAGGTGACCAATCCATCCTCTTCTAGGATTAACCCAATCCACTTGATTTGCAGGAACTAGATCTGGAGCTTGATGAGCTGATCAAGCTGGTATATTCAGAATTTGAAAACTACAAAGTATCACTCCTCAATTTTTCCTTTGAAACTTTTGGATTCACTGGACATGACCTCGAACTAGGGTTTGATGAAGCCCACTCTTCTGCCCAATCAAAAGGTTTTATCCAAAGCTCTAAGCTTCTATTTTTATGAGGAGCTTCCAGCCGTGGTCACAGATTTCAAAAATTCCCATTTTTGCAGAAGCCCTAATTTTCCACTTTTCTGATCAAAGTCCCGAAAAAGGGTCTGATCAAGCCAGGCCTTCTTCCCAACCAAAATTTTTGATCTTCATCTCTAAATTTCCACTTTGATGAGTAGCATTCATCCGTGGTCTCCGATTACAAAAAATCCAACTTTCTCCGAAGCCCTAAATTCCGGAAGCCATGAATGAAGGTGCTAAAAAATAATTCTTATTTGATAGAAATATGTACTTGATTGCTTCTGGTGTAACTCTGAACTTTTCGATCCACAAGGTCTGAAAATTTTTCCTAAGATAGCCCGACCTGTTGTCTTTTCATCTCGGCAGGTTTGACCTCAATTGGATTCTCTGAGAGAGGGTTATGCCAAGTGTCGCAACGTGACCTGTTTATGGGATAATACAGGAGAGCGAACTTGTACGTTGTGTCACATGTCACTGGTTCAACTTCAGCCTCTAAAATTTTTTCCTAAGATAGCCCGACCTTTTTTCTTTCCATCCTGATAGGTCTGACCTCAATTGGATTCTCTGAGAAAGAGTTATTCCAAGTGTCGCAACGTGACCTGTTTATGGGATAATACAGGAGAGTGAACTTGTATGGCGTGCCACATGTCATTGGTTCAATTTCAGCCTCTGAAAACTTTTCCTGAGATAGTACAGTCTGTGTACTATCTATCATGTTTTATGAAATTTCATTTGGAGCTTCCTAGCCCAAGTTATGACCTTTTTCCCAAGGTCACCTGATTTTGACTCAAATCTGGAAGAGGCAGAAACCCTATATTGTACACATCATAAATCACAAATTACAACGAATTAGAGGTTGTCCTTTGGAAACACGGTACATGGGGATCTGATATTTGACCTGTAAAATTTTCAGATCCGAAAACTTCGCCAAAATGGATTTATAGCGAAAGTGCTATGATGACTGGTTTTTGCTATATCAAGCCCTAGCATCGTATGTGAAACAAGTGTCATACATGCCATATCATGCCTTCTTTCAGGCTAGCTCTGATACCATGTTAAATTTTCAGAATTTACTTCAATCTGATCTAGGATCTTAACTGAGAGAACAACATGTATAGCAAATCTACAGCATATCAATCATGGACACAATAATGCAAGCACACAAGAGACACAGAGTTTACTTGGGGAAAACCATAAAGGTGAAAAACCCCAATAAATTCCTTAGAGATAGATAGAGCAATGATACAACCAGAATACAAGAGATAGTCTTCTCCTAGCAGTAGAGCCTCCTCCTAAAAAAGTGCGCCACTCTCCCAAGTGTGAGTGAGAGAATAGAATGTGTAAAATGAGAGAGACACACTCTCTATTTATACACTAACTTGACTTGACCTTTACTCAACTAGGTCGGCCTCAACTTAACCACTTAACATAATTCTGACTGGGCCGACCCCCACTAGGGTGGTCTAATAACCCTTTGACCCACATGGCTGACTCCCAATAGGGTGGTCTAATAACCCTTTGACCCACATGACTTATACAGGGCCGACCCCAACAAGGTGGTCTAATAACCCATCAAGTATAATTTACGACACTTACAATATAAATGAAGACACTTCCGTATAGAGGAATAATAACATCTCTATAGGAATACAAACACTTCTGTATAGAGGAATAATACCATATCTATAGGAGTACAAAATACATATATGAAATACATGGGTGAAATACATTCTGAAGTTACATATACATCAACAGAAAGTGCTCTGATACCACTGTAATATCCTGGGCAAGATTTGACCCAGATATTAACTCAACTTCAGATTTTTTATAAATTTCACTGTTCGGATATCCACATCATCTTTTTCAGGATCTTGCATGCAATTAGGGTTTGCATGCAAAATCTAGGGTTTGCATGCACCTGCATGCACTTGCATGCATCCCAGTCACCAGTTTGATGCCTCCAGCACCTTATCCACCTTATTCTAGCACCCGGGAGCCACTTACTACAGAGTTTTAGCCCTCCTAGGTTGAAAGGCACCCACTTCTTACCTACTGCCAAAGAAGGGCGCACTTGTTCACCTACCACTGCAGTTCCACTTCAGTTACATTCAGTTAGCTCCAATTCTCCCTGATTTGAGGCTAGTTTCACTCCCGAATGACTGTTTCACTTCCGTTGGACCTCCAGTTTGACTAGATGACTTGTTATGACTTCAGTTAGTCTCCCATGCGCCCCCCACTGAGCCTCCTTCCCTTAATCAGTGCTACACACTTCAGTTACACATGACACACTCAGTTAGACTCAGATTGACACCTGGATGACTGGTTCTTGTGCATTGATGACCACCACCGATTGATGATGAGGACTCCTAGTTGGAGTCAAGCTACTCCATTCAGTGATTCGAATGGCCTACTTAGTCAATTCGAATTGCTCATTGACAGATATTGTATTCTATTGTAATTCATTCACCCTTTCTGGGATATTGAGCACTACTGCATGTTTTGCACAGTTTTACACCATATTTTCTATATTCATCTGTTGTGATTGATTTACTTGTTCATTAGATCTACTGTGACTAATTTTACATGGTATCAGAGCCATTGCAGGGACAAGATCTCTTTTCTACAGGTGTTTTTACAAGAAGATTTGACTGAATTGCTCAAATTGCAAAAAGCTTTGGCATGAGATATCTCAAGGGCATTCGCTCCTGTGCATGCAAAGCTTGAAAATACATCCAATACCACTCCAGAAGCTTGAGTTTCCACATAATTCCTGGATCTGATACATTGGACCCATTCAACATTGTTTGATCTCCAATCCCAGGTGTGATGCAACTCTAAAAGGGTCGATTGTTCGACCTTATTGTTCTTGGTTTGATTGTGATTTGCAGGTTATAAAGCTCCTCCTTTGCATTCGCTACACTGTGCATGCAAACTCCTCTTTTGTATTCGCTACACTCTGCATGCGATCTCATCTATATCAGTTTGACTCGCTCTTAGCAATGGAATACTCTTCTTCAAAGCCTATCCTCACCCCATTCAATTATTTTGATTGGAAAGATGATATGGAGATCATATTACATTCAAAAGGTTACTACCGAGTCACTCTTGGTCTTGAATTGGAGCCAAACAATGTGTCAGATCGAACCAAACACTACAACAAGCTTGATGAAGCTTATGGTCTTCTTTGTCTCTCCATCTCCAAAGATCTTCACTTCCATCTCAGCGGATTGAAGACTCCAAAAGCTATATGGGAGCAACTTGAAACATTATTTGGCAAGTAGGATGAGCTTAGGGCTTTTCCGAATTAGAGAATGAATTGATTGGCCTTAATCCTGAGAATTTTGAGACCATCAATGAATTCTTCACAAAATTCAAGAACTTGAACTTGCAATTGAAGAACAGTGGAGTTATCAAAGAGGATAAACAATTGATCCTCTCCATTCTAAGCAAGCTTGGGAAAGATTATTCGGTATTTGTCTCTACTTTCAATTTCGGTTGGCTAACTACCCCGAATTGGAAGATGCCTACCTTGAATGCCTTCATTGAGTCCGTCACAAAAGAGCATGAAAAGTTGATTCAAATGGGGTCCATAAGCTCCAAAGATTCAGCCCTATATGTTCAAGGACCCAAGATCTCGAATGGTAAAGGAAAGCAAAAGAAGGAGAAGCCCAAATTCGAGCCTCACAAGCAAAAAGACAAAGGCAAACAAACGGATGCACCATCCAGTTCGAAGTTCAAGCAAAAGGGCAAAGAAGGTAACCAAAAATCTAAATGTACTTATTGCAATCGTGGCTTTCATCCCGAAAGTTCATGTATGAAGAAGACTATAGATCAAATGGCCCTCCTTTTGGAAAAGAACAACATAACTCTTCCCGACGGTGCAAGGAAGAAGGATAGGAATGATGATCATGAAAGAGGACAAGCACTCATGGCAACGGTTTCGAAGCCCACTACTCTCTTGATAAATTCGGGTGCATCAAATCATATGGCTGCAAATATTGATTATTTTTCCTCATTCGATCCAAACAGCTCCATCCCCATCCATTTGGGAGATGAATCAAAAATTTCTTCAAAGGGCAAAGGTACGATTCATGTAGAACATGGAAGCTTTCAGAATGTTCTCTATGTGCCTTCCTTGGCTTCAAATCTCCTTTCTGTGTATCAAATGACACATACTGGTGAACCAAAGCAAGTTACATTCAGCCCTAATACAGTTGAAAATTCTGATATCAAAAGTGGAAGACTAGTTGCAGTAGGAAAGGCAAATCACACTGCAAAATGCTATGAGTTTTCACACTTTATTCCGCTTGCAAAGCCCACTGCTCTTCGCACACATGGTAATGAGGTTAGTAGGCTTTGGCATGAAATATTTGGACATCTTAATTATAAGTATTTGCTGCTGTTATCAAACAAATCCATGGTAGATGGGCTTCCACAACTCCGTTCCTCGAAGGGAATATGCACTGGTTGCATCATTGGGAAGCACCCCGAGCACAGATTCGACCGCGGCAAAGCTAGCAGAGCTTCTACTATTTTGGGATTGATCCATTCTGATATCAGTGGTCCACTGCCCCATATGTCATTAAATGGTTCAAGGTATGTTTTGACATTTATTGATGATTTTTCCCACTTTACATGGGTATTCTTTCTCAAAAACAAGTCAGAAGTGCTTGGAAAATTCAAGGATTTTAAGGCTTCTGTTGAGACCACCACTGAGAGCAAGATCAAAGCTCTTAGATTTTATAATGGTGGGGAATATATCAAGTCCGAGTTGCTTCAACTTTGTGCCCAAACCGGAATTAAGATCCAACATACAGTTCCCTACACACCCCAGCAGAACGGTGTAGCGGAAAGGAAAAATCGATCACTGAAAGAGATGGCTACATGCATGATTGAATCAAAAGGTTTGGCTACAAATCTTTGGGATGAAGCAATCAATGTTGCTGCATATATACAGAACCGTGTTCCACATTCATCCGTGAAAGGTATGAATCCTTTCGAAGCATTCTTTGGTCACAAACTGGATGTGTCAAATTTGAGAGTTTTTGGCTCTACTGCATGGGCTAGAATTCCTTCTGAGAAGAGATGAGCTTTGGATCCACAAAGTATCGAGTGCATATTGATAGGATATGGGGAAGAATCAAAAGCATATAAACTCATGGATATCAGATCTAAAAAGATATTCATAGAGCGTAGTGTGCAATTTGAAGAACCGCTTCAAGAATTGCAACTAGTGGAGGAGAAGACTGCCGATTCACCGCCTTCACCAGAAGAAGATCTGAGAAGCGATAATGAAGGTATGAGTTCTGATATTTCTGATATTGTAGCAGCATATGATGATCATGACATATCAGGTTCGGAATCCGACCATTATGATCCTCCTCAGTTACCAAAGTGGGCCCAAAACACTCTACATTCTGCTGGTTCGAATCTTGGAAATCCTGCTGATCCGAGACGAACAAGAGGAGACTTTCAAAGAGTAGGTATGGCTCTTTCTATTGCTGATCCATTTCTTCCTGAGATTTTTTATTTGATGGCTGGTTCAGATCCTACATCATACTATTCAGCTCATCGAGATCCGAGATGGAAAAGTGCCATGGACGAAGAGTACAGTTCTCTTCAAAAGAACAACACATGGGAGCTAGTTTCTCTTCCACCTGGAAGAAAATTAGTGAAGTGTAAATGGGTCTACCGTACTAAAGTTGCTGCTGATGGAACTATCAGCAAATATAAAGAAAGGTTGGTGGCAAAAGGTTTTTCCCAAGTCCAAGGAGTGGACTACACTGAGACCTTTGCACCGGTTGCAAAGATGGATTCCATCCGCCTTGTTTTAGCTATTGCCGCATCCAAGCACTGGGAAGTACACCACATGGATGTGAAGAGTGCATTTTTACATGGAGACCTTGCTGAAGAGGTCTATATGCAGCAGCTAGAGGGTTATACATCAGATCCATCATTGGTTTGTAGATTGAAGAAATCTTTGTACGGGTTAAAACAGGCCCCAAGAGCTTGGTACGCAAAGATGGACTCCTTCCTTCTTTCTCAGAATTTCCAAAGGTGCAAATCTGATCCGAATGTGTATCTTTAGCGAGTTAAAGGTAATTTGTTGGTTATTGTACTTTATGTTGATGATCTGCTCATTACTGGTAGCACACTTACTTCAATAAACAAGCTAAAATCTGCCTTAAATCTAGCTTTTGACATGAACGATTTGGGCTTGTTGAGTCATTTTTTGGGCTTGGAGATAGCTCAAAATTTTGATGGGATCACTATATCTCAACAAAAATATGCTTCCGACCTGTTATTGAAGTTTAATATGGCTGAATGTAAGGCATCCCCATTCCCATTCCTCTCAGGAATCAGTCTTGAGGAGGGAGATTCCACACCGCTTGCAGATTGCAGTATGTATTGACAGTTGATTGGTTCACTACTTTATTTGACACTCTCACGACCTGATATCTCATATGCCGTGAGTGTCGTTGCAAGATATATGCAGCAGCCACATGAGCTTCATTGGCGAGCAGCCAAGCGGATCTTGCAGTATATGCAAGGTACGAGACAGTTTGGCATACATTATGCTGCAGATTCTGAGCTAGATTTCATTGGTTTTACTGATTCAGATTGGGCAGGTGATAGCATTGATCGGAAGTCCACTTCCGGTTATGTTTTCATGATTGGTCATGGTGCTATTTGCTGGTCCAGCAAAAAGCAAGAAGCCATTGCACTTTCTTCAGCAGAGGCAGAGTATCGAGGGGCAGTCAATGCCTGCATTCAGGCAGTTTGGTTGCAGGGTATTCTTTCCGAGTTTGGTTTTGGTGGCACTACTTCGACTGTCCTATTTTGTGACAATCAAAGAGCTATCAAGATCTCCACAGATCCAGTTCAGCGGCAGAGGACCAAACACATTGAGATTCATATGCATTACATTCGACAGTTGGTGCATGACCGCACCATCATTCTGCAATATTGCCCTACTGATGAGCAAATTGTAGACATCTTCACCAAGAGATTCACTGAGAAGAATTTCTCTTACCTCCGTTCACTGTTGGGGGTGAGTTCCATCATGGTGGAGACAGATTGATTCATTATTATGCTTTAGCTTGAGGGGGGGATTTCTTCCCACTGGGTTTTCCCTCTTTCCTCACTTAGTTTATTTTCAGCATTTTTTTGGATTATTGTATCGGGGTGACCTTTGGTCTTAGTTACCAGGGCCCCACATTATTTTTGCACATCATAGTCTAGCTTGAGGGGGGGTGTTCGGATATCCACATCATCTTTTTCAGGATCTTGCATGCAATTAGGGTTTGCATGCACCTGCATGCACTTGCATGCATCCCAGTCACCAGTTTGATGCTTCCAGCACCTTATCCACCTTATTCTAGCACCCGGGAGCCACTTACTACAGAGTTTTAGCCCTCCTAGGCTGAAAGGCGCCCACTTCTCACCTACTGCCAGAGAAGGGCGCACTTTTTCACCTACCATTGCAGTTCCACTTTAGTTACATTCAGTTAGCTCCGATTCTCCCTGATTTGAGGCTAGTTTCACTCCCGACTGACTGTTTCACTTCCGTTGGACCTCCAGTTTGACTAGATGACTTGTTCTGACTTCAGTTAGTCTCCCATGCGCCCCCCACTGAGCCTCCTTCCCTTAATCAGTGCTACACACTTCAGTTACACATGACACACTCAGTTAGACTCAGATTGACACCTGGATGACTGGTTCTTGTGCATTGATGACCACCACCGATTGATTATGAGGACTCCTAGTTGGAGTCAAGCTACTCCATTCAGTGATTCGAATGGCCTACTTAGTCAATTCGAATTGCTCATTGACAGATATTGTATTCTATTGTAATTCATTCACCCTTTCTGGGATATTGAGCACTACTGCATGTTTTGCACAATTTTACACCATATTTTCAATATTCATCTGTTGTGATTGATTTACTTGTTCATTAGATCTGTTGTGACTAATTTTACATTCACAAGTACAAATTTTGACAATTTTTAACAAATAGTGCAGGTGGTAAGTGATGGGCAGCTGAGGCAATAATGAAGATGATGGGATGAACTTTTAATTCTGATATTTGTATGAGATGTGTGCAGTAGCAACAAATTAGATCAAAGGGAGAGTCCTAAGCACAAAGCACTGGGGCCATTTATGTTTCGGACAACAGCTACCGCAAAGCTTCCTCGGCACACCAGCATATGCTTACTAGACTGGGTGGGTTATTGAGGGTCCAAGGCTGAGTTACAATAGACAAATAATTTCAATGGATTCACTGGGCAGCATTCAAAAATATTTGGAAAGAGTAAGAGTGATTTGAGAATCTTAAGCCAATATTGGATTACCGAGCTAGTTACTTTCCAATATTTACAAAAGTGGTTTAAATGCTTCTAAATTATTCAATTAAGGACTGATATGGAAATTATAATGAATTATTAACCTCCTACAATTGACGGAATGCAAAACTGAAACTCAGAATGAATTTGGCAGTCATTTCAGTAAAACTAGTCACAAACTGTGCTCAATGAGCTAGTCTTTCAATCTCAGTTACTAAATGACTTTTATTAACTGAAATATTATGTTCTGAAGCATGATAATGTTCTGATATATTGTATTCAACAACAGCAGGTTGAAATATAACTCACTGAACCAATATGGCACTCATTTAATTAGCTACTCATCAGTACATTGTCTTGTAGACTATAAACCCCCTCATAGGGCCATAGAATAAATGAAAGAAGAGATGTAATGGATAAATACCTATTCTGAAGGTGTGATATGATCTTCTACAGGCCTGAAACATAGTATGGCCTGCACACTGAGATTTTGAGAAAGTATGGGGTGCTATCCATAGTTCTTCTCTTCCTTGTAGGGAAAACACCTCCAAATCTAGCTGTGGTTGAGAGAATGAGATAGAAGAGAAGGATAGTTCAGTTCTGAAGCTGATTTCTGATATGTGGATCTTCTAATGTCTTCAAAAATGGATGAACCATATCTTCACCAAGTCTTGGGCGCATTCACTGGATCAAACTTCTTCAACGGGAGAATCTTCACCAAAACTAGCTGTAGTTTCACTATCTGAGGGATCTGCTCTTCTTCTGACTGTAAATCTTCAATGATGGATGCAAATATCTGATAATGGCTTCCAGTACATGTTCTGTACCTGCATAACACTCTCTAGAAAACTAAAGGACCTTGGGGCACATCACCCAAGAGGAACAGTTGAGGCACATCACTCAACTAGAGAAGCTCAGAGCTCTCAAACCAAAATTACAAATGACCAAAAGTTGTTCAATGGAGTTAGTTGGATTCTTTTATAAACTTCATGATGACCTGCTGAGAAGGGTACTTGGATTGGTGACCTATGACAGTAGGTTACCCACTTGCCCATTCTACTCCAAAGCCATGAGGATGCCACCTTGGGATAATTAGCAAGTTTAGTTCATCCAAAATGGAAAGTGCGCCCTCCTTGAGAAGATAGAAAGTTTATCTTAACACAAGATGTTTCCTTTATTGATAAACTTGGTCTGAATTAGAAACCGTGCCCTCAACTTACTTGCTTTTGGGGCTGGCATGCTTTTGTCTCTTTTTTAGAAATTAGACCTTCAAACTTTCCTGCTTTTTAATTATGACATCTTTTGTGTAGTTGCCTCTTTTGTCCTAGATTTCCTCTTTGACTGAATTGGTATGCTCCATGTTTTTTTGGCTTGAGTGATTTTGGTAATTTTCTTGAATTGCTTGATTGTTGCCATTAATGAATGCCAACTCATGGTCCACTTGGACCCATGCACCCTCCAAGTCACCTATGCACACTTAATTCCAATATTTATTAAAATAACATAATTAATAAATAAAATTGAACTTAGTACATGCCTTCTTCATATTTAATAATTAAAATTTTCTTAGGTAGATTGATTAATTCCACTTTAATCCCCTAGGTGATTAGCAAGGTCAAGACTTTATATGTCCTTCTAGGAAGATGTTTCCTTTATTGATAAACTTGGTCTGAATTAGAAACTGCGCCCTCAACTTACTTGCTTTTGGGGCTGACATGCTTTTGTCTCTTTTTTAGAAATTGCACCTTCAAAGTTTCCTGCTTTTTAATTATGACATCTTTTCTGTAGTTGCCTCTTTTGTCCTAGATTTCCTCTTTGACTGAATTGGTATGCTCCATCTTTTTTGGCTTGAGTGATTTTGGTAATTTTCTTGAATTGCTTGATTGTTGCCATTAATGAATGCCAACTCATGGTCCACTTGGACTCATGCGCCCTCCAAGTCACCTATGCACACTTAATTCCAATATTTATTAAAATAACATAATTAATAAATAAAATTGAACTTAGTACATGCCTTCCTCATATTTAATAATTAAAATTTTCCTAGGTAGATTGATTAATTCCACTTTGACCCCCTAGGTGATTAGCAAGGTCAAGACTTTATATGTCCTTCTAGGAAGATGTTTCCTTTATTGATAAACTTGGTCTAAATTAGAAATTGCGCCCTCAACTTACTTGCTTTTGGGGGTGACATGCTTTTGTCTCTTTTTTAGAAATTGCACCTTCAAAGTTTCCTTCTTTTTAATTATGACATCTTTTCTGTAGTTGCCTCTTTTGTCCTAGATTTCCTCTTTGATTGAATTGGTATGCTCCATTTTTTTTGGCTTGAGTGATTTTGGTAATTTTCTTGAATTGCTTGATTGTTTCCATTAATGAATGCCAACTCATGGTCCACTTGGACCTAGGCGCCCTCCAAGTCACCTATGCACACTTAATTCCAATATTTATTAAAATAACATAATTAATAAATAAAATTGAACTTAGTACATGCCTTCTTCATATTTAATAATTAAAATTTTCCTAAGTAGATTGATTAATTCCACTTTGACCCCCTAGGTGATTAGCAAGGTCAAGACTTTATATGTCCTTCTAGGAAGGGACATTACACAATGCATGTATCCTCCTATGCTTAGCTATGGATTCCACCAAACTAAAGAAATCACTACCTCTCTAATGAATGACCTAGCCAATCCTCACAATTTTCCAATTATTGAGCACCATTCCCTTCCATGCTCAGTCCTTTAACTAGGTAGTTTTTCCAACCTCCTATTGATCCCATTAGTTTTCAAGTTTGTTGGAGGCCTCTCATGGTCAATGTATGCCTTGGGTACTAGACAAATGATTATTATATTGGTATGCATTAATGGTATCTAATGAACCCTAATTAACCTTAACGCATGAGCTTCAATCGGTTGATAAGTACGATGAGGAAATTATATATATATATATAAGATAATCTCAAAAGTAACGCTTAGAATACACTTGACATGTCTACCTGTTCTCATTCATATTTTATATTACATATACAAGGGTTTTCCTTTACAATAGGTTTCCACAAATACCATTCTTATGCTAGGACTATGTTATTAGACTTCTTTTCTCAATTGTAAATCACAATTTTGACAAACACTTACTCCCTTCATTTTAGTCATCATCTAACATGAAATCAGTCAAATGACAATCTCTTTGCCTCAACCAATCCAATACCTTTGATTCCCAAATTTTGTGTACTTCCTTTTTCACAACAACACTTGTAATGTAAACTTTTCTCTCCATTCCTTCCAATTTTGATTCTTCCTATCAAATATTTTGTGTCACGTCCCCATTTTGACCCCCTTCGCATTAAATCGTAAATGATGTAAATATTGTTGTTTAATCATGGTGAGGAGCTCAAGGCCAAGGCCCCACCATTGATTTAGCGTTTTATGTATTGGCAATTAAAAAAATAGATGCCTATGGTTCTTGTGCTAGATAGGCACAATGTAAATTAAGACATCATGTAAATACAAATTTTAATGAAAAACCCACAACTAGCTATGCAATGCAACAAAGAGATGGGGGCATGATTCTACAAGGAATAGGGAGGGAAATTATTCAAACCATTGAGCCAATGGTGTTAATCCATGTGTCAATGAGAAAACCCATAAACCACCAACTACCCATTTTGGGTTATGGACCCAATCATTTAATTCTTCCAGAAATTGGTTGAGGCAGTTAATGCCTTGGGAATGAAGAGGTATGGCAGCCAATTTCATGCATGGGCAAGCCATCAACCTGGAAAAATGTACTTTTGCTTCTGGGGAAAGAAAACACCCACGAAATGGTGCCCAAAGCCATTCTGAACCTAGAGTCTTTCCTCTCTCACGCAGTCTAAACTACTGGGTCTTTCCCCATCACGTTTTTTACCAATTTCCTGCATTTTTCCATAGCTGGGAGCTCATTTTTGTGTTGCACAGTTGCTGGGAGAAAGGGAGTCACGTTTTGGGGTTTTATAGAGGTTGTTTCATCCCCTGGAATGCATATAAACATTTTCTGAAAACAAATGGCTCTCCCAGGGTTTATTTCCCATCTACTAGTTCGTTTTGGTTGCCCACATTTTTCAACACTTGTATTTTTGTTGTTGGGTGCATCCCTGCATTGGTTTGGATTATGAACAAGAGTTAGGAGTGGAAGTGGACCAGAATTGGCTTGATAAACCTAGTGAGGAGGTAACCTCTCAAGAGTATCACAAGGGCTGGTTTCTCTTCTATGCACACCTTGAAGAACACTAGAATGGAAGGTATGGCCTGAGGGACTGTGTATTAGTGAAGGGAATACTTCCTTGTGCCAGGTGTGTAGGTATTGTGGGGACCAAGCTAGATAGATCTTGCGGAGGGTGCCCATATCTATATGGATGATCCCACTAGCTTAGCAATTCTTCCTTCCATTTCCTAACAGCCTGATAAACCCAACTGTAGCTTGGCTTGGCTGATTTGGTGTATCTTTGGGCTATGTGTGAGTCTGCTTTTCCCTGATTCCTTGTAGAGAACATGCCCAGCTCGGGGGTGGCAGTGTGTTGAGATATTGATGATCACAACCGGCCTATGGTTGGGTGGAACATTGCAGTTGCATAGCCAGTTGCTTGGGACTACTTTGTTATAAGATAAGTATTCTCTTTTGTTAACTTTGCAATTATTTATTTGATGAATATCTTGAATGTATGATGGATGTGTAATTGAAATTACTTCCGTTTTGTTTTCTTATAATTATACATTTCCATATGTCTTTTATATTATGTGAATACTTATTTTAATAAGTTCATGGGGCTAGATGCCCAGTTTTAGCATCACGATCCTCTCCATTGCACTAGTATGATGGGAGGGGACGTGACATTTTGTTTCATGTGAATTGCTTCTCCATCTCTTTGATTTTGACTTCTCTATTCAAACCACTCCAAAAATATCTTGAGTACAAACTTGATGCTAACTAAAACTCATTATTTCATCATCCTTTTAACCTATACATCAATAAATGTTGATATTATATCTACCTCAACCACTCATGTTCTAATATCCAACTTTGACTTTTCAAACCTCCTTCGTGTACTCGTGTTTTCAATTTGTACACACACTTTTTTGCACACTCACTTCTACACACTATAATTCTATCAATGCCTTGAGAACTTTAATTATGCCGACATGCTATAATGCCCCATATTTTGGAATTTGGTAATTAAATCTCTAATGTGAATTAGCTTAGCATTTTATTTCCTTATTATTTGTTGGACCTTGTTGGATTGATTAAGATTGTTGTTATGTGAACATATGGACTCCCTAGGTGTATGGATAGTAAATGTAATTTATTGTTTTATTTTATTTTATTAAATGTGATGAATGTTATTTCATTGAACATGCAAATTGAATGTGGAATATCAATATGTGGATTCCAATTTAGTTTGTACTTTGGATATAGAACAAGTACAATATATACTACAAAGGAACTTACATGAATTTTTAAATGTTATTTTAGTGATATAAATTATCACTTGGAAGTGTTGGATATGTTTATACATGAGATTTATGTTAGTATTTAACTAACCCACATGTTGACTAACTATGAGATGGTTAGATTCCTGAAGCGCAAAAGGGGAAAATATGTCAAGGAAATCAAGACGATAATGAAGTGATATTAGTTTTCTTATTATTTAATTATGAATCCCAATATTGATATGACTTGCAGGTGAGTGCGAGTTTTCATAGGAACCACAACTTGCTCTAAACAGTTGTTCAATGATGGGACTCTAAGAATACTATATTTGGTGCTTAAGCACATGCCATTGAAGAATTTTTTTCAGAAAAATCTGACAACTCAAGAAGAGATTGAAATTGGAAAAGAGATGAAATACGATGAAGAATTATTGAGTGAAGCGAATAGATTGAATTTGAGAATGAAATGAAATTGATTTTTAAAATGATTAATGGTGAAGAAATTTCAATGTACCCCGAGGCTATTGGAGTGTATAAGGGACATATAATTATCTCTTTGAGGATAATTACTTGATTTTTAGTGAAACAAATAAACCATAAACATTTAATTTCTATTTTTCCAAAATTAATTGTGACCCAAAATCCAATAATTAACAATAATTTAATATAAATTCATTAACACATCCAACATATGATCTAAGGGATGGGAAGGATTATTAACATCATATAACATCATCAAACCTTCAATACAAGCCATATCTGAGATGATAACAGTTGGCTTCCTTGGGCATACCCGGGTTTGACAAAGTATTGCAACAACAACAAACCCCCTTTCACTGGCCCTTTTCGGCATCAACTTGTAAACAGGCTGAAGTCTCACCCAAACAGAATATGGGGCGTTAAAGAATCAAAATTATGTAACTATGGCGATGTGCAGATGTGTTCAACAACCTCGCTAACATCCCTATTTAACATCCACTAGAAGAATATAATGAATAGATGACTTCGTACTTCACAACTTAATCACACTATACAGAACTACGCTTAATATCTACTGTATTCACCAGTTAGCTACGCATTCATCATTCTAAGTGTTCCTCCATAAAATTCATACACATGTATTCCATTTAATGTTAAATTTTGAGCATTAATTTACAATACTCTAGGATCTTCATTGAGAGAATAACATATACAGTATATCAATGCATGACAATCACAATAAGCATGACAAGCATCACAAGAATCAAAAGCATGAGAGACAAGAGACACAGAGTTTTCGTGGGGAAAACCCTAAGGTGAAAAACCCCCCAACTTCCTCAGAGATAGAGAGAGAAATGGCTCAACCAAAGTACAACCAAAATACATTGAGATAGTCTCTTAGTAGCAGATGATCCTCCTCCTCACTAGTGCACCACTTTCTGAGTGAGAGAGATATAACTTTCCGAATTAATTAAATAGAGATCACCTGATCTCTATTTATACTAACCTGTTTGCCCAGTGACCTTATGGGGCCAACTTGTCTAGCTAGGTACATCCACATTATAATATATATATTTCAGGGCCAACCCCACACATGGTGGTCTAATAACCCATTGGCAAGTACACACACTTGCGACACTTGTCAATCCACATGACGACACTTCCTTATAGAGGAATAACACATCTCTAATAAGGGTACAATAAATATATATGAAATACATTCCGAAGTTACATATACATCAACACTCCCTCTTAACTAGGAAGGTATTTCTCGACACAGATCTGCTAGACAAGTCTTCTTCTCGGGATCATCGTCATCGATGAATTATCATCGTCATCGTAACTGCTGCTGCTATCTCAACCAATCTCTGACTCTACTCGTCATAGGAAGTTCTATAGAGCCAGTCCTTTTTCATACTAGATGTAGGCCCACCACCTGCAGGTCTTCGTCATCACTGGCCATACTGTGGAATCCTCAGGACTTATTATGTGCGTCACAAAACCTCAAAAGAGCATCCTAGGTTGTTACGAGAACACGGCTCTACCTATAGGATCTCCCAGGGCCATATTATATGTGACCTCACCACAAAAACTTGCAAGAGCATCCCAGGCTGTTACAAGCACATAGCTCTACCTATAGGATCTCCCAGGGACAGATTATATGTGGTCACCACAAAACCTTGCAAGAGCATCCTAGGTTGTTACGAGCACACAGCTCTACCTATAGGATCTCCCAGGAACAGATTATATGTGGTCATGGCAAAAACTCGCAAGAGCATCCCAGGACTTATTACGGGCACACAGTCCAACCTATCGGATCTCCCAGGGACATATTATATGCCATAGGACAACACCTCGAAAGAGCATCTACCAGATATCCCAGGGCCAGATTATATGCCATAAGCAAAGCCTCGAAAGACTATCTGCAGATCTCCTAAGGCCAAATTATATGTCCTCCCAGAGCAAAACCTTGAAAGAGCATTTTCCAGATATCCCAAGGCCAAATTATATGCCATAGGCAAAACCTCTAAAGACTATTTGAAAATCTCCCAGGGCCAAATTATATCCTCATCTGCACAACCTAATCCATGGCCATAGAGTATCAACCTGATACTCACCATACATCATCCTGATGTACACATGATCATCCTGATCATCATCACTGGAACATCCTACTGCATGTCATCTGGAGCAACATCCTAAAGCTTGTCATTCATGATCATCCTGATCATACAATGCTTCTACCTGATGCATACCAAGTATCTACCTGATACATATCATCATACATGATCCACCTGATCATACATTGTATCCACCTTATACAAATACAAATACATGATACATATCACCATACATGATCCACCTAATCATACAATGTATCTACCTGATACATATACAGATACATGGTCCAAGCATCCAACATGATGCGTACATACATATAAATGATCCAACTGATCATATCCAGCATCCAACATGATGCATACATACATACATAAAAATGATCCAACTGATCATACAAAGCAGAAACCAGAACATCATCCTGATGCTCATCATCTAGCGCTTACATCCATATCCATGTGAAGGATCCTCCTTCCAACATGCTTGGAATGGCTTCAGAAAATGTGTTCATCACTTCTTCCTTGAAGTGTCATCAATCTGAAGAACACCAAGCCTCTCTCTGAAGTACTCGAACTTCACCCTGGCTAGTGGCTTCGTCAGTACATCTGCAATCTGCTAATCCGTCGCAACATATAGGAGCTTCACAGCTCCTCTCTGCACCATATCCCTGATATAGTGATATTTGATCTATATGTGTTTCGACCTATCATGAAACACTGGGTTCTCAGATAGCTTCACACAATTCTAGTTATCACAGAAGATACTAGTAGCATCCAACGGGAGATCAAATAACTCAGACAGTATCTTCCGTAGCCATACTGCCTCACAACTAGCTGAGCAAGCTGCAACATACTCTGCCTCAGCTGTACTTAGTGCTACGTAGGACTTCTTCCTACTAAACCAAGAGATCACACCTGATCCCATACTGAAGCAGCACCCATATGTGCTCTTCCTATCTGCAGCACTGCTAGCCCAATTTGAATCAACTTAACCCTGCAGGTTAAACTTTTGATTCGCTTCATACTTGAGCCCATAATCCACTGTACCCTTCACGTACCTCAGAACATGCTTTATAGCAACCAGGTGAACACTCCTTGGATCTGTCAGGAACTAACTCAATGTGTTCACCGCAAAGCAAATATCTGGTCTCATGTTCATTAGGTACATCAAGGACCCAATCATATGACGATACATAGAGACATCAACCGGCTCAGATGAAGCATCACATAGAAGCTTTAGATTCGATGCCATGGGTGTGGCCATGGCCTTGCAATCCATCATCCCAAATATCTTCAGGATATCTACTGTGTACTTCCCTTGACCAAGGAAGATCCCACCTGAATTCTGCCACACCTCCATACCTAGTAAATAATGCATCATTCCCAAATCTTTCATATCGAACTCAGCAGCAAGCTTCCTCTTAGTATCTGCAATCAATTTGTCATCTCCTATTACAAATAAGTCATCCACATACAGGAGTAGAATCACAGGATTCCCTTCCTCAACCTTGTAGTAGAGGTTGGAATTTGCTTTACTCTTGGTAAATCCCAAACTAGATAAGAAACTGTCCATCCTACCATACCAGGTTCTGGGAGCTTGTTTCAAGCCATACAAGGCTTTCTTCAATCTACACACATATGACTCCCTGTCAGGTCTTGGGACTACATCCCAAACATCTTCTTCATGATCGACGGATCATGGCATTCCATTTCTTCATCCCAGATCCTGGGAACTTCAATATATTCAATATCTTCAATAGATATCTTTGTTGCTGGAACAAATGTTGTA
This sequence comes from Larix kaempferi, assembly GCA_027924585.1. NCBI lineage: Eukaryota > Viridiplantae > Streptophyta > Pinopsida > Pinales > Pinaceae > Larix > Larix kaempferi. The sequence goes on from BSBM01000877.1 coordinate 12,620,315, forward strand.
GTCCTTTTGTAGGTGAAGATATATGGTCTTTCCTACAAAACAAGTTAAATTGCATGATTAGAAACATCTCATAATTTTCAAAAAAAATTCTTTACACATAAAGAAATATGTCATGCAGTCATGCAGCTATCTTAGCCAATGCTTCAATACAACATTTATCCATGTTCCACAACTTTCTAGATGCCTTCCAGTCTCTACCAGAACATTGTTAAGAGTTTGCACTACTCCCAACATGTCAGCAAAGAGGTTTCATTCTAGATAAGTAGCACTGGAATGTTGTACAGTGCCATAGGCCACTTACCCATCACATGCATATTAGTAGTATACTGTTCATTAATGCAATCATTCTAATATGCACAATACATCTCCTAAGTCTAGGAACATAACCATAATATTATTTAAACAAAATAGGCAAGAAATGATAATTGAAATACTTATCTTTGTTTGGGTGGACTCCCTCTGAGTCTTTGCTTCCTGGCAGGAGCTGCTGAAGTAGCTTCTTCTACACCTTTCTGTTGTGGAATGTAGGAAGATGGTCAACTTCCTCTGAAAATCTGCATCCTTGCAGGAGCTGCTGGAGTGTGCTCCCTCTTGATATTTGCTTCCTGGATTACCTGTCCTTGAACTTATATTCATCCTTGCTGACATCAATATTCTTGAACCCTGGAAAGTATAATCTGTAAGCCTTCAAGCTTTCACTGTAACCCACAAAGATACCCTTCTTTCCTGAAGGATCTAGTTTAGTCCACTTTTCCTTTGGCCCATGAGTGTATACTGGACAACCAAATATTCTGAGATGGCTGACTTCAGGTTTCTTACCGGAAAAGACCTCTTCCGGTGTTTTGTTGTCCAATATCTTGTGGGGTGTTCTGTTTTGCACATATACAGTTGTTCTAGCTGCTTCTTCCCATAGATGCATAGGTAGATCCTGGTCATGCAGCATTTCCCTTGCTGCTTCCATGATTGTTCTGTTGTTCCTTTCTACAACTCCATTCTATTGAGGATTGTAGGGAGTAGTCAACTCCCTCTTAATCCCTAAATCACTACAAAGCTTCTTGAAGTCACCTGAGGTGAATTCTCCACCATTGTCGGATCTGAATGTTTTGATCTTCTTGTCAGTTTGATTCTCCATCAAGGTTTTGAATTCCTTGAACTTATCAAACACCTCATCTTTGTTCTTCAAGAAGTATACCCAAGTCTTCCTGGAGAAGTCATCAATAAATGAGACATAGTAAACATATCCACTAAGAGAACTGGATGACATAGGACCACATACATCTGAGTGGATGATTTCCAGGATATCCTTTGCCTTGCTTTCACTGCTTGGGAAAGCCTTCTTAATGTTCTTACCTTTTTCACATCCTTTTCAAACACCTTCATGTTTGGTCTTGATTTCAGGAAGACCCTTTATATCCTTGCTTGCAATGGGAAGTTCCCTATAGTGCATATGAGCAAGTCTTCTATGCCAAAGTCCACTTGGCTCCATGGATTCATGCACCATGGCATGTTCAGGTTGTCCCTTCAATTTATACAAACCTCCCTCTTGCTCTCCAATCACTACTGCATCATCTATGGTCTTTCCCTTTGGCCACATTAGGACTTGGCCATCCACAAATGCAACCCTCATACCTTTTGCATCCAATGCAGAGATGGAGAGTAAGTTCTTCTTGAGCCCAGGTACATAAAGGACTTCTTTCATCTTCAAAGATTTTCCAGAATCTAGGTTGTAGGAGGCTTCACCACTTCCTTTGACTGGGTATTGATAATCATCCCCAAGTTTCACCTTATGGGTGATTCATGTTCAGATAGGTTCACAAAAGATTCCTTAAACCCAGTCATGTGTTTGGAAGCCCCACTGTCAATTAACCAATCATTACAACCATGGGAGATAGTACCTGTGAGAGCAGAGATCAGAACATACTCTTCTTCACTTGATGAGTCATCATTACTATCATCACTTTCTGCCCTAGCCTTCTTCTTTGGAGGTTCATCATCCTTGGCAGCATGAGCATGGAACTTTCTTTTCCTACCCTTCTTCTTCTTGCTGGAGTTGTTGTTATTATCCCTTTTGTTCTTGGGACAATCTGAAGCAAAGTGACCCTTCTCATTGCATGTGAAGCATCTTAGATCCTTCTTATTCTTTTGATAGGATCTCTTGGAGCGAGAGTGCTCCTTCTTGGGCTTGCTTCTTTTGGTGTGAGTTGCGAGAGCTTGATCTTCACCTCCCATCTTTTCCTCACGAGCTACAAGTCTAGCTTCTTCTTGAGAGCATTCCTCCCATAGTTTACTGAAAGAGATCAATTTCTTTTTTGCATAGATTCCTTGAATAAAGGAGTCCCGTGACCTAGGTAGGCCATATAGAGTGGTCATAACAACTTCACCATTGTCCACTACTTCATCTACAGCTTCAAGTTTCTCCTTGATCTGAGAGACCTTGGAGAAGTAAGATTGAATGGTTTCTCCATTCAACATCTTGACCCCTTTCAATTGATTCCATAGAGTCATCTTCCGATTTATGTTCTTCCCTTCAAATAGCTTGGTCAAAGAGTCAAACATCTCCTTGGGTGTCTTTAGAGAAGACACATGGGGTATGAGATGATCTTTGATAGAATCAACAATGATTCTCTTTGCCTTGACCAAGTTCTTCTTATGCAATACCTTGGCCTCTTCATCCTTTGGGATAGGGATGTCTTCTTTTATATATGAGTCCAACTCATTCTCTTTCAGGATTAACCCAATCCTATACTTCCAAGCTTGGAAGTTATCATCCCCTTCAAGCTTATCCTCAAGCTTGGTGTGGTGAGAAATTTTAAAGAGTACTGCAAATGGAAATAGAAAAGATTTAGGTCTTACCTCTTGAAATGTTGAAAACTGGATCTGGTCCCGGATTAGGGTTTGTCGGAAAAACCCTAAAAATTTAAAATGTGAATTCAATTTTATGAAAGGATAGAAAGATGCGCTTTGATGAGCTGATCAGCCTAGTGCATTCAGAATTTGAGATCAGCAAAGTTTTACCCTTCAGATTTTCCTTTTTGTCCTCCCGGGTTCACTAGGGAGAGCCCTGAATTAGGGTTTGCATTTCCCGAAGATCTACCCAGCCAAAAATCTCGATCCAAAGCTCTAAATTTCGATTTTTGCAAGGCGCTTCCAGCTATGTCTTTAGATTTCAGAAATTCCTATTTTTGTGGAAACCCTAAGTTTTTAGGGCCAAATCTAAAAATGCTCAGAATTGAATTATGATTGGACAGATAGATTCTCCTTGATGAGTAGAGTCAATCTACTATACTGCTTTTCCAAAATCTGTGGAGAGAAACCCAATAAACAAGAAACTCAAGTTTCCGTCACTGCAAAATGTCTTCTTCTTAGCTTAGCTCTGATACCATGTTAAATTTTGAGCATTAATTTACAATACTCTAGGATATTCACTGAGAGAATAACATATACAATAGATCAATGCATGACAATCACAATAAGCATGACAAGCATCACAAGAATCAAAAGCATGAGAGACAAGAGACACAAAGTTTCCGTGGGGAAAACCCTAAGGTGAAAAACCCCACAACTTCCTCAGAGATAGAGAGAGCAATGGCTCAACCAAAGTACAACCAAAATACACTGAGATAGTCTCCTAGTAGTAGATGATCCTCCTCCTCACTAGTGCGTCACTTTTTGAGTGAGAAAGATATAACTTTCCGAATGAATTAAATAGAGATCACCTAATCTCTATTTATACTAACCTATTTGCCCAGTGACCTTATGGGGTCGACTTGTCTAGCTAGGTACATCCACATTATAATATATATATTTCAGGGACGACCCCACACATGGTGGTCTAATAACCCATATGCAAGTACACACACTTGCGACACTTGTCAATCCACATGACGACACTTTTTTATAGAGGAATAACACATCTCTAATAAGGGTACAATAAATATATATGAAATACATAGATGAAATACATTCCGAAGTTACATATACATCAACACTTAATCAGCATGCAATTACCACTAACATACACTTTAAAGAAAATACATAAACACACCATAAACTCATATACATAAACACATATATTTACATGGTTCACGCCCAGGCGGGAGCTACATCCACAGGAACTGTTCTTATATTAACTTGGAAGGGTAACAGTTCCAGTCTGCATAATCAACTGCAGACTCTTCTCTACAATCAGATCTCTACACACTCAGCTGTAGTGTTTGTTCTCTCTCTTATCATTATTCTTCTATTACACCCAACCCAACCAACTAAACAACCAAAAACACCAACCCTTTCTCATACAAAAATACCCTTATATATAGATGTTGCTCCGGTTTTCACCCAAGCTTGTGCCAATGAGCACCTACTAGGGAAAATGGATTACTTAGTAGCAGTCTCAAGAAATAGTAAAAAAGCTAATGTAAACAATAAAAGCTAATCTAACATGTGCATAATAAACTTGCGGTAAAGAATAAAAAAATTAGATCTTCCATGTAAAACAAATTTTATTCATAAAAAATGGAGTTACACATGAAAGGTTACCTCAATGGTGAGGCTGGTTGATCTTGAGCAGCTGTAGGGACGAGTTGCTCTAGTTCTCCAATGGTTTCTTCTATTCTCCGAATGAAATGGGGATTGGCCAACATGGCTCACTCAAATGGTGAATCTAAGCACAAATGGTGGGCTTAGGCTCTCAAGAATGAATTTGGAAGCATAAGGATAGGCAAGAATGCAGATGAATAATGGGGAGCCTCTATCACCTTTTTATAGCTTTTGGGTGATGGAGAATACAACCATGGTTTAAGGTAACCAATGGTATTGGTAAAAATGGTTTAGGGTTTCTTTTCCTCTTTTTCCATCTTTTTTCTTTTTTGAATATATTTTTGAATTTTATTCCCTTTTTAATTGATTTTTGGGAATTTTGGACCTATTTGGAGGGTTTTTGGTATTTTTTTGAGGAAATTTAACTATTTTGAGGAGAAAAAGATGGCTTTTGGCCCTTTTGGTGACCATTTGAGAGTTTTTTGAGGTTTTAGAGGCTAAAATGGTAGGAAAAGTGGACAAATGGGTCATGTGACTAGGGAGATGATCTAGTGAGAATTTTTTGGATGCTAACAGATTGCCCCCTGATGTGTGAGAGCAGGAGCTCATCGTATGGCCGATAGACATCATAGTTTCTTTGTCTTTTTCCTGGGGTTTGGAGGAGAGAAGAGACCGATTGGAGACTGGAACAACGGTCCCATATGAACTGCAAAAATTGAAAATACATGGCCTCAATAGTGAATGAGGAATAATCTCAATATATGGACGAGGCGGGCATACCCATGCTCATATCAAGACATAAATAACAATGAGGCATAAAAAAGGGGACCTGAACAATACATGGAGAATTGCTGCGTACATCAGAATGGTCCAGAGGGGACACAAAGCTGGGACATACTCATGTTCAATACCATCGCTGATTTGAAGAACTGATACATTGGAAAAAAGCAACAACCATTCTGAATGTGGTGTCAAGAGGGATGATGAACTGCTGGATCTGAAGCTTGTTGGCAATATGGCAATTCGGTAGGTTGGCATTGATGGCAGAACTGGATGATAATAGATCAGAGTGTGTAGATTGTCATTTATGGAAATCATATGTCGCAGGGCAATTTGGCATGGCAGTATTTGGCAACCAAATATAATAGAGCAGAGCACAATAATCATATAAAGAAACAGACTATTGTACATCCCTGATGCTGAGAAGTTGATCCCACTTTGTGCAAATGAATTGATGAATTATATCTCTGTTAAGGAATTATTGATATTATTCTTCCCTTAAAACATGAGACTATAATTATACTCTGAATGAATTATATCTCTGTTAAGGAATTATTGATATTATTCTTCCCTTAACACATGAGGCTATAATTATACTCTGATTGCGAATTTTTGTTCCAGCAATGGTGATGAATAAACATTACATGGATATGATTGGAACATAGATACATATATATATATATATATATATTTATACTGTGGAATTTGTGAGAAAAAAATGTATTGAAGTTTCTTGTACCCTGTTACAATATTACATATAAATGAATGAGAAAAAATTTACGAATGGATTAACCTTCAAAGTGTGGAGGAGTCCAACAAGCCTTGATCAATGGCATATGAAGATATTGCAATGTTGGCTGCACATTCTCACGAACACCACCATCACCACAACAATGATCATGACCACATTCATCATACTGAGTTGGTTGACTTACAAATAGGGATTTTAAAGAGCGAGCTTTATCAATTGGCACTAATGGAATTGTTGGATCTGGGAAAACTGTTTTTATGCTTGTACTATGTCAAGACTGTTCACAGCAGACATACTTCTTTGTGAATCTGAAGGAGAGGCTGAGATACTAAATTGATGGCAATTTGATTAATTTTTTAAACAAACCCTAACCCTGCGCGGAGTATATTGATGTTTTCCCACTATAAAATGGGCAGACATAAAGTTTCCAGGTTACATATGCATCGTAGGATTGATGAAATAGATGGCTAGAATACCAAGTCAACGATCAAAGGAATCATTGATGAATGGATCATCCACCGTTGTAAGAAATTGCTGATGAATGGATCATCCACCGTCAGATGAATGTTTTGATGGTATTGATCTTTTGATGTGCACATCTAATGCATGGTTGTTCAGTTAAAATATGTCGTCATTCATTGTTTACCTCCGTTGGTCCACAAATTAAGCGATTTGTTAGCCCAATGAAGATCAGTTAGCTGTGGTCACATGAGATAATGCTCAATTGTCACAAGGGAAGGTTTGATGGTGCACATTTAGGTTTAAATAGATCAACATTCCAGATTGAATAAAGATCGACGATGGTTAACAATACAAATGCAAAATGAATTTTAGCCGGAGCATTTAATATTGTCAAGAAATTAGAGGGTCGATGGCTTTGGAAGACCAGCTAATCGATTTAAATAGATTTTGTCAGAAGTTTAAATGACAGAGATTTTGTCGGAACCATGTTGAGTGCATACTTTTGGAGAAAATGCCATTTTGGAAAATATGCCAAAAGAGGGCTAATACAAAGAGCCAAAAGCTCTTATAGTGCCAAGTATAATAAACTTTGGATATATGCGCTAAATTTTAGTTATTAAAATATATATTTTTTGTAAATAAATTAAAATATTAATATATAACTTAGTTTAAAAGATTGTTAGTGAAAAGGGGTGACTTTTTGAAAAGACACATTGTTTTGTTGTTGGATATGTGACTAATATAAAAAACCCAGGTAAGTTCAATATGAAAAGTGTGTCTCTAATGTTCTCCGTCCAAGTATTCAAAGTAGAAGAGAGATCAACAGGAAGAGATATAGTCCAGTCAGTTTATGAAGAACTAATGCTATAAGGGAGGCAAGGTGGTGCTAGGGCAGGTTGGTGCTTGCAAAAGGGAGTTGTTGTTTCCTTGTCAGTCATCGCTGACTAAACAAGGGGTCGTAGCTTCTTACCAGTTGGTGCTGGTGAATTAGGGGTGTGGGTGCATCCTGATTGGTCGTTGTCGATCGAATTCTATTGTAACTTGTAAAAAGCAATTTTGCAGATAATAGAAAAGCTTTGGTGGTTTACCCATTTGGGGTTCCCCGATAAATTCTTGTTTTGTTGTTTCCATGTTTTTGATCAAAATTTAAATAAGTGGTTAAAAAGAAAAAAATTATCAATACTAATTCACCCCCCCTCTCAGTATTGACCAATATTCCATCAATTGGTATCAGAGCGAGGTTCCTTCACTACGGTTTAACCACCAGAAGGAAGATCTTATTCAAAGACCACTATGGATCAACAAAATGGGTTAGCCACTAACAAACCCCCACTCTTTACAGGAGAAAATTATGCATACTCGGGTGTGAGGATGAGGTGCCATCTGATGTCCCTTGGATGGAAGGTGTGGGCAGCAACTCAAGAGGTGTATAAGATAGGAGATCAAGCACCTATAGATCTAAAGGAACTAAGTGAATATGAGAGTAATGTCAAATCCCTAAATGCAATCTTGAGTGGATTGCCAAACACTATTTTTACAAAAGTTATGAGATGCACGATTGCCAAGCAAGCCTGGGATAAGTTAAATATTATCTATGAAGGTGAATCTAAAGTCAAAGAATCCAATATTCAGACATATAGAGGGTACTTTGAGAGTCTTAAAATGAAGGAGGAAGAGAATATTGGGGAATACTTTCTAAGAATAGATGAGGTAGTCAATGCTATTAGAGGTCTTGGAGGAAATTAAAAGAAAAAGAAGTGGTTAAAAAAGTACTAAGGACACTGCCCACGAAGTAGGACTCAAAAATATCCACCTTAGCGGAACGAGATGATCTTGATCTCTTGACAATGGATCAACTACATGGAATTCTCACTACACATGAGATGAGAAAAGGACAAAATAATACTTCATTAGGAGAAGCAGCCTTCAAAGTGACCAAGAAAATAAAGAATCGAAAGCAAAACACTTAGATTGACCACAATGAAGAACATGATGTGGAAGAAGCCAATTTTATCAAGAAACTTTAGAAAGGGCCAAGAAAGTATAAAGGAAAGCTTCCCTTCAAATGTTTTAACTGTGGCGAAATTGGGCACTTCCAATCCAAGTGTCCTTATACCAAGAAAGACTCTAAGGATGAAGATGACAAGAGTAAACAATACAAGAAAAAAGGAAAATTCGACTATAAGAAAAAGTACAAAAAGAACTACTATTCAAAAGAAGAAGAAGAAGACATCAGTTCATCTGAGGTGAGTGATAGTGATGATGAGGTCCTCTTTCTAGGTATTGAAGAATCTAGTGATCTAGAAGAAAGTAAGCATAAGAAAGAGTCAGAAGATGAAACAGAGGTTAACATGGAAAAAGAACTATTCAGTGCTTTGAATGGAATGAAAAGATACAAAAATAAATATAGATAGTTGAAAAGGGTTAAAGTTGAACAGCAGGAAGAGCATGAACAAAAGGAAAAGGAGATGAAGAAAATCATGAGCAATTTGAAACAGAAAATTCAAGAAGCAAATAGGATAGAAGAGAAGCTAGAGGAATCTCTTAGAGAAAAGCAATTAATTTGTGAAAAAATGGAAGCAGAATTAATTCACTAAGGAAAGAACTCGATACAAAATTTGTTCAAAACAAATATGAAAACAATTCTAAAATATTAGGTGAAATTATAACTGCACAAAGAAATCCGAGTAACAAAAATGGATTAGGTTATTCTAAAGAAGAAAATCAAGTTGGACCAAAATCTTATGTAGCTGCTCTTCTTAGTACAGTCAAGAAGGAAGAAGAAGAAAAGATAAGGAATGCTCATAACTCCAGAAGACCACTTCCACCCATTAAGAAGTAACTCAAGACAACTCCAAAGAAGATTTATCAAAACATATATCCTTATATTTTCCTTGGATACTGTTTTGCATGCTCCAACTTTGGACACAAAGCTGTGAATTGTAGAGCATATGAGAAGAAAAGATTGAAGGGTAAAAATTATAACTTTAAAAAAAATCAAACAGTTAGTCAAGCAAAGAGCATAAATTATAACTCATTTATACCTCTACAAAAAAAATATTTAGAATGCTTCAACTGTCATAACTATGGGCATAAAGCAAGAAACTGTAGATTAATGGAAATCTCAGAAAGGCCAAAGGACATTTAAGAGCAAAAGAAGCTTTGGAGAGAAAAAACATCAAAATAGAAATGCCTTATTACCTTAAAAGTCTAAGATAAAGGAGATCCCTGGTATTTTGACAGTGGGTGTTCAAAGCACATGACAGGAGATAAGGACAAGTTTTTGAAATTAAAGAAAAATAAGGGTAGAGTTACATTTGGTGACAATGCTTCAGGTAACATTCTTGGGAAAGGCACTGTGAATGTGGGAAAGGACAAATCCAAGAATGTATTGTTGGTTGAAAATATGAAACCTAGCTTACTAAGTGTCATCCAAACCTGTGATTAGGGACACATTTGTATCTTCGATTCCAAGAAATGTGAGATTAGGAGAAAGGAATCTGGAAAATTGGTTGGTACTACATCTAGAACTCCTGAGAATGTATACATACTAAATACAAAACTGGATGAGGAATGTCATATGAATTTAGTGGATGAAATCTGGCTATGGCATAGGAGGTTGGGACACATTAACTTTGAAAAATTTAGTAAAATTCAGTAACCTTGGGGTAGTAAGAAACTTGCCAAAGATTACAAAACCTTCAAATCCCATATGTAGACATTGTCAACTAGGGAAACAAACTAGAATAAGGTTTAGGACAAAAGAATATTCAACCTCAAAACCTTTAGAGATGGTTCACACTGACCTTTGTGGACCTACAAGAACCAAAAGTTTGCAAGGAGAGTCCTACTTTATGCTATTCCTTGATGATTTTACTAGAATGGCTTGGGTATTTTTTCCTAAGGAAAAATCAAAAGCATTTAAAAAGTTCAAAGATTTTAAAAATCTTGTTGAAAATGAAACAGAGGAAAAAATAAAATGTCTTAGATCAGACAATGGTGGTGAGTTCACCTCAAAAGGGTTTGATCTCTTTTGTGAAAATCATGGAATTAAGAGACAATTCTCAACTACCAGAACACCTCAGCAAAATGGGATTGCTGAGAGAAGGAATCAAACAGTATAGGAGGCTGCAAGAACTATGCTCAATGAAGCAAAGTTGTCTGATGGGTTTTGGAGAGAAGCTGTAAGCACAGCAGTACACATTTTAAATAAAGGACAGCTCAGGACTAATAGTAATAAGACTCCTTATGAGTTATGGTTTGGGAGAGTTCCTTCTGTAAAGTACTTCAAGGTTTTTGGTAGTAAATGTTACATCAAAAGACTCGATGAAGATCTTGGAAAATTGGATGCTAGATATGATGAAGGTATCTTCCTTGGATATGCTTCTACCAAGAAAGCATACAGATGCTATAATCTTAGATTACTTAAGATTATAGAGAGTGCTGATGTTAAGGTAGATGATTTAAAAACAAATAATTTTAAACATCAAGAAAGTATACTCGATGATGAAAGCAAGGATGATGAGGAGCCAGTTGATACACAAACATATGTAGAAGAAAAATAAGACATATAAGAAGATGAAATAGATACTCGAGAAGAAAAAGAAGAATCCCCTAGAAGAGACGCCAGGACACCCTCCAGAATAATTCAAAAGAATCATCCTGAAGACCAGATCATTGGAGATAAAGATGCAGGAGTACAAACAAGAAGAAAATTTGTGTATCAAACAGAGATAGCACTACTATCATGTATTGAGCCCAACTCAATTAAAGAGGCATGCAAAGATGAGAATTGGGTCAAAGCTATGAATGAAGAATTGAACCAAATTGAAAAAAATCAAACTTGGGAATTGGTTCCAAGACCAAAAAATAAGAATGTTATTGGAACTAAATGGGTGTTTAAAAACAAAGTAAATGAACACGGGCAAGTAATCAGGAACAAAGCCAGATTAGTATGCAAAGGATATGCTCAGGTTGAGGGAGTAGATTTTGAAGAAACCTTTGCACCTATGGCCAGATTAGAGGCAATTAGGATGTCCTTAGCTTTTTCCAGTTACAAAAAATTTAAGGTATATCAGATGGATGTCAAGTCAGCTTTTCTCAATGGAAACTTAGAAGAAGAAATGTATATTGAGCAGCCATAAGGATTTCAATTATCTGATAAAGGAGACTATGTCTGTAAACTAAAGAAAGAACTATATGGGTTAAAACAAGCACCCAGAGCATGGTATGCAAGGCTAGACTCGTATCTGCAAACACGAGGCTTCAGAAGAGGATCAACAGATTGTAATCTCTATTGTAAAATTATTGATGATATCCTGATCATTGTAGAAGTGTATGTTGATGATATTATATTCGGGAGTGATGATGAAAATTTGAGTGAGGATTTTGCTAAGATAATGCAACAAGAATTTGAAATGTCTTTGCTTGGTGAAATGAATTTATTTCTAGGATTGCAAATAGTATAGTGTAAAAAAGGAATCTTTATTCATCAGTCCAAGTATATTAAAGATATGTTGAAAAGATTTCAGCTAGAGGATTGCAAACCTATTTGTACACCTATGACAGTAGGTTGCAAATTAAGCGAAGAAGATGAATCCAAGGATGTAGATCCAAAACATTATAGATCCATGATTGGGAGTCTACTATATGTAATAGCCTCCAGACCAAATGTCAAGCAAGCTATTGGAATGGTGTCTAGATTTCAAGCTACACCAAAAGAGGGCCATGTTCAAGCTGTAAAAAGAATATTCAGGCATTTAAAAGGAACCATAGATCTTGGATTATGGTATCCTAGTAGAAATAGATTCTCCCTAAAAGCCTATTCAGATGCAGATTGGGGAGGTAGTGTAGATGACAGAAAAAGTACAAGTGGATGGGCCTTCTTCTTGGGAGAATCACTGGTAGCTTGGACAAGCAAAAAACAAACTTCAATCTCTCTATCTACCATTGAAGCAGAGTATATTGTAGCAGCCGAATGTTGCACAAAAATTGAATGGATGAGACAGACTTTAGAAGACATCAAAATAGTGTTTGAAGAACCCATCACTATCTATTGTGATAATACAAGTGATATAAGTCTCTCCAAAAACCCTGTTCAACACTCAAAATCAAAACACATTCCAATAAAGTTTCACTATCTAAGAGAGTAGGCTGCAAACAAGAACATCAAACTGGAATATGTTTCAACACAGGAACAAGTGGCAAATATTTTCACAAAACCTTTAAGCAGAGATGTGTTTGAATATCTTCGGAAAAGATTACGAGTGGTATCCTCTCTAATCTAAACTCTCCAAAAATCAGAGTGTCATCACCTCAGGGGGAGACACGAATCAAAGTCAGGAGGATTTATTCAATCCTTTGCCCTTGATGTCAAAGGGGGAGAAATGGAAATCGTGTTGCCATCAATGCAAAAGGGGGATATTGTTGGCAATATGGCAATTTGGTAGGTTGGAATTGATGGCAGAACTAGATGATAATAGATCAGAGTGTGCAGATTATCATTTATGGAAATCATATGTCGCAGGGAAATTTGGCATGGCAGTATTTGGCAACCAGATATAACATAGTAGAGCACAAAAAGCATATAAAAAAACAGACTATTGTACATCCCTGATGCTGAGAAGTCGATCCCACTTTGTGCAGATGAATTGATGAATTATATCTATGTTAAGGAATTATTGATATTATTCTGCCCTTAAAACATGAGGCTATAATTATACTCTGAATGAATTATATCTCTGTTAAGGAATTATTGATATTATTCTTCCCTTAACACATGAGGCTATAATTATACTCTGATTGCAAAGTTTTGTTCCAACAATGGTGATGAATAAACATTACATGGATATGACTGGAACAGAGATACATATATATATATTTATACTGTGGAATTTGTGAGAAAAAATTGTATTGAAGTTTCTTGTACCCTGTTAAAATATTACATGTAAATGAATGAGCAGAAATTTACGAATGGATTAACCTTCAAAGTGTGGAGGATTCCAACAAGCCTTGATCAATGGTGTCTGAAGATATTGCAATGTTGTCTGCACATTCTCACGACCACCACCATCACCACGACAATGACCATGACCACGTTCATCATACTAAGCTAGTCGACTTACAAATAGGGATTTTAAAGAGCGAGCTTTATAAATTGGCACCGGTGGACCTGTTGGCTCCAGGAAAATTGTTTTGATGCTTGCACTATGTTAAGCCTGTTCATAGAAGACATACTTCTTTTTGAATTTGAAGGAGAGGTAGAGATACTAAATCTATGGAAATTTGATTCATTTTTTAAACAAACCCTAACCGTGCGCAGAGTATATTGATGTTTTTCCACTGTAAAATGGGCAGACAGAAAGTTTCCAGGTTACATATGCATCATAGGATTGATGAAATAGATGGCTGAGATACCAAGACAATGATTAAAGGAATTGTTGATGAATGGCTCGTCCACTGTCGAAAGAAATCGCTGATGAATGACTCGTCCACCATCGGAAGAAATCGTTGATGAATGGCTCGTCCACCGTCGGATGATTGTTTTGATGGTATTGATCTTTTGATGTGCACATATGATGCATGGCTGTTCAGTTAAAATATGCCATCATTCATTGGTTTCCTCCATTGGTCCACAAACTTAGCGATTGTTTAGCCGAATGAAGATCAGTTAGTTGTGGTCACATGAGACAATGCTCAGTTGTCACAAGGGAAGGTTTGATGGTTCACATTTAGGTTTAAATAGATCAATGTTCCAGATCGAATAAAGATCGATGATGGTTAACAATACAAATGCAAAACGAATTTTAGCCAGAGTGTTTAATATTGTCAAGAAATTAGAGGGTCGATGGCTTTGGAAGACCAGCTAAGTGATTTAAATAGATTTTGTCGGAAGTTTAAATGACAACGATTTTGTCGGAACCATTATGTTGAGTGCAGACTTTCAGAGAAAATGCCATTTTGGAAAATGTGCCAAAAGAGGGATAATACAAAGAGCCAAAAGCTCTTATAGCGCCAAGTATAATAAACTTTGGATATATGCGCTAAAGTTTAGTTATTAGAATATTTTTTTTTGTAAATAAATTAAAATATTAATATATAACTTAGTTTAAAAGATTGTTAGTGAAAAGGGGTGACTTTTTGAAAGGACAAATTGTTTTGTTCTTGGATATGTGAGTAATATAAAAACCCCAAGTAAGTTCAATATGAAGAGTGTGTCTCTAATTTTCTCCATCCAATTATTCGAAGTAGAAGAGAGATCAACATGAAGAGATAGAGTCCAGTTAGTTTATGAAGAACTAATGCTATAAGGGAGGCAGGGTGGTGCTAGGGTAGGTTGGTGCCTACGAAAGGGAGTTGTTGCTGACTAAACAAGGGGTCGTAGCTTCCAACTAGTTGGTGCTAGTGAATTAAGGGTTTGGGTGCATCTTGATTGGTTGGTGCCGATCGAATGCTATTGTAACTTGCAAAAAGAAATTTTACAGATAATAGAAAAGATTTGGTGGTTTACCCATTTGGGGTTCCATGATAAATTACTGTTTTGTTGTTTCCATGTTTTTTATCAAAAGTTAAATAAGTGGTTAAAAAGAAAAAAATTATCAATACTGATTCACCCCCCCCTCTTAGTATTGACCAATATTCCATCAAAGCTATCCAACAACTGGATTGATTCAATAACTGTGAGTCAGAATATCTAGGGTACACTGAACTGTATCTGAATTGTGTATTTGAAGAAGCATACAACTGGGGCACTTCCGAATACTATCGCCAAGCGTATCCTGGATATCCACAGGAACATATAACTACGTGTTCCTAAAGTAGACTCACCAATTTGCTAGAGTCAGGTGACATCCGAGGTCTTTGACTAATAACTGAAAGGACCAATACCCTGTACGAATCTCAACGATGCGATCAAGGTGTTGATGTCGAGAACATGAGAAATAATCATTCGGAGAGGCACTAAGGACTCCTTTCAAAATTATCCGTAGGAACTCACCACTGATGGTGATGAGTCCATGCTAAGCTTTAACTTCATTGTCCCTTTGGCACCTCTTCCTATGACTCTAGCGCTTTCTCTGACTCTAACGCTTTATCTGACAATGCACCTCTGAATTCTATAGTGGCGTGTCCTTTAAGACATTCCGCTTCTTAACTTCTTGTTCATGTAGCAGTCAGTTCGTCACTCAGCCCTTAACTGTGCCAACCACCTCTGGATGTCCTTAGTACTTTTCCTTTATTAAGGAAACATGTCCTTTCTTCTCAACTGAACTTCGCTCCATACCCTCTGCCCAGGATTTTGAGAGTCACTTTTCTCCCAAAATGGTCAATTCCCGACCTCTCCTAACTGTACTTTCCTTCATAACTTCCTCTTCTTGGGCCATTCCCAATAATAACCACTTCTAAAGGCTAATTATTCTTAATCAGAGTTAACTAGTAATTAAGGTGTTAATTATGAAACTTAATGACACCTAGTGTGCAAATGACGACAATTTCACAAATCTAGTTGTTTAAAAAGTAACCATCGATTATCAATCCCAATGGATTAATAAAATCTAATTACATTTAAATAAGCTCTAATTACCAAAAATGCAATAATTAATCATGGTAATTACGAAAGGGAGTCCACAAGACTAGTTAACTAGTTTTCCAATATAAGCAGCTAGTCTTGCACAAAATAAACTTGTCACCATGCCATTAAACCCAAAATAACTTTGAAAGCCACTAAAAACATATTTAAGTGTGCACCTACAACCAAATAAAGGTTTATTGCAGATCATTCCAATTGCACATAAGGTGATATTTTCCATCAATTCCAATGAAACTAGTTAACATTCACCACAATGAATTGAATCTAAATAACTAAACCAAAATGAAATGAATCCATAAGTAAAGGATCAAACCTAATAAGTAGCCACCTAAAACACAATAACATTTTATAAACATAGCAAATGAATGTAGGATTCTATTTTTATGAAAACAAAGATTTCTATCCACAACTAGTTATCAATTTTCACCGCAATGTACCTAGTTTCCAATTTAACTTTCCAAATGCCAAATAAAGAGAAATATATGAATAATTTAGATCATGGAATTTTTATCGTGGGTCACCTATATTCACATTTATGTATATTTCCTCCCATATAAATTTTGTTAAATAATTCACAAAACTAGTTAATTCTACTCATCTGAATTGACTAGTAATTCTACGAATCGCTAGAATAATTAAATCCACAGCTCATAGAATCATTCAAATTCCATTAAAATTATAAATAACATGTTTTATCATTCATAACATAGTTATATCTCATTCTAACATTTTTTCAAACAGTTCATATGCAATGTCACAAATCTACTCAAAACAATTCCATTGAAGGTGCTAGAAATTGGAAATTGCTCTATAATTTCGGTAGACATTTCCAAAAAACTATAAAGAATATTTACCCTCAAATTATAAAACACATTTAAATTTTATTTATCATACATAATCATAAAAATAAAACTCAGGCATTTTTACAAACACTTCATGTGCCAAGTCTCCAAACTATGCAAAACAATCCAATTGAAGAACTAGTTTTCGAATAAAAGGTAGAAGCATCAAAGAGAAGTGTCTTAAACCATTTTGAGGATAATTTACCATAAAAATACACATTATATAATTAATATGAGCATAAATATCAATTCTTTATCAAAGGTTCCAAAGATTCTTTTCCTCAAACAATTTGTGCACAGAATCCCAAAAACTAGTTTCCAATTCCTTCACAAAATGTACTTGCATAAATAGATTGAATTCCATGAGAAATTTATTCCACAAATAGCTCATAAATTTCATTAAAAATTTCATGTGAACCCATAAATAAATCATATCATATCCAAATAAATTAAATAAGCATGAGATAAATCACTTATCTTTTCCAAATACGCAACCAGAATCAATGGTGCCACGTTCCATCCAGCCGTATACACAATGAAATCCAAAAATCACTTTGAAATGGTCACCCTGAGCCGGAACCATGATTCCACAAGCAAGAGTGCACTCAACCATAAATTATCTCAAGAAATAATTCGAACCACAACCCAATGGAAAGTGTGGCCTCTACTTCCACTCCAGGGAAATTCCAGTGGCTCTAAGACAACAATGCAACCACAACCCAATGGCAAGTAGCACTTCCAATACAGGGAAATTACTGTGGCTCTAGGACAACCTAAAATCCCAGGAATTGGACCTCATCCCTGCTACCAAACCAAGATATCCATAGACAATACACAACTCTTTCCAACCTCAAATCCAATGGCAGTGGACCTCACCCCTGCTGCCAATCCAATATCTCCATAGGCAATTCCAGGACATACACCAATGGCTACAGAGTAACTCAGCTTGGGAACAATCTCTACAAGGGCACAATGACCAGAAAGTATTTCATATCAAGAGAAACAAAATCGAACCACAAGTAGCAAAGACAAGGAAAAGATAAAAAACATGAACCAACATGCAAGTGTGACTTGCCAAGACAAGCAAATCGAATTCCTTCATGAGAAATTCAAATTGGGAGAGAGAGGGACACAAGCATGAGAGTTACATTCCCAGAATAGTAAAGTGGAGTTACACATCAGGTGGATACACCAAGAGACACACTAATCCAACACATGAGGGTGCACTAGGTGAGAGAGGGACTCTAATCATAAAATAATAAAAAATAATCTTAGGGTAAATAAAACCAAGGAGTGACATAACAAAGCAGGGTGCATAACCAAGAGGTTCCATCAAGTACATAAGAAGGGTGTAAAACATCAACATAGGATCAACACAAATAGGTAAAGACTTTTCCATAACCCTTTGCTCGTAACATTATGGTTCCTCATACTCTCTTTCGTGGTATCGATCGTCCGTTTTTTTATTTTATTAATTATTTTATAAGTTCAACATAATAAAAATAATAATAATGTGCAAATATAGTCCAGGCACCTTGTGCTACTATGTCCAACATAACAACAATAATAATATGTCCATGGGATAAACCAAAGGGTATTACATCTCTCCCCCCTTAAACCATGCATCGTCCTCGATGCATACACATACATGTCGCAAAATATCAAAACAGATGAGGGTATGCCTCCCTCATCACATCTTCCAATTCCCAAGTCGCATCCTCAGGAGTATAGTGGCTCCATTGAACCTTAACTTGATGGATTTCTCTGTTCTTGAGTAGCTTAGTATTATTTCCTAGAATGGCAACAGAATCCACCAAAAATCCTCCTTTCAGCTCCACCTAGTCATATCAAATATATATAGATAACATAATCAACATCATGTATAACTGTCGACATGAAATCATATATATGCCAACATGCTAACAAGGATCATACATCGGTATCAAAATAATATAAGCAAAAATATATCATATCATATGCATCATCATCTAATGTAAAACAAAAGCATCTACTCTACAATTTACCTATATCATATTCCAATCAATTATATGCTTAGGATCATGCACATACTTTTTCAACAAAGAGACAAGAAACACATTATGCACTTTAATGATAGGAGTAAAATTAGTATATAAGCAAATGGTCCTATATTTTACAAAATCTCAAAGGGACCACAATATCTAGCTACAAGTTTAGAACAATTCCCCAAGTTTTAAGTACTCTTTTTCAATTTCACTTTAAAAAACACATGATCCCCAACCTGAAATTGTCTTTCAATCCTATTCTGATCCACATAACTTTTCTATCTATCTAGTGTTGTTTTAAAATTATGTTTAATCCTAACCATATGATCTTCCATTTCCTTTAATAATTCTATGAAAATCCTCACAACAGATCTAAGAGATGATGTGTACCTCACAAGAGTAATTATGATTAAGCAGGAAAATAGAAGAAGAGTGAACAATACAGTATAATGAGCAACAGAATAATATGGTACAATAGAACTCAGATAAAAGAAATAATACTTCACACACACTAATTAATTAATCACAATATGGACAAATAAATAGTACAATGGTAGAGAGGATTCGAATGCCTAAGGTGGCAATTCGAATTAGCCTCTCAGAGTGATCATAAGATCAATAGAGTGTCATCGGAGCACAACTAGGTGTCCTCATGATCATCAGAGCACAATTGGAAGTCTTCATCATCATCAATGGAGTCATCAATGCTCAAGTAACTGTCAACCATCAGTCAAACTAACTCTGGTAGGTGTAACTAAGTGTAACTCAATGTAACTAAGTGTAATTGAGTGTAACTTACTGTAACTGACTGTAATTGACTGTAACTGACTGTAACTGAGTGTAACTGAGTGTGACTGAGTGACAAGTGGACTGGTAGGTGAAGAAGGGTGAGTTGCTCCCTAAAATCAAGGAATAAGGGCGCATTAAGCAACTGGAGGGATAAAACTGAATAGTGAGAAGCTCCTGGGGGCTGGCTAACTAAGGGATAGGTGTTGGAATGATGACTGGGATGCATACAAACCCTAGAATGCATGCAAACCCTAAAGGTGCATGCATGACTGAAAATGTAAATGATCAAAATACTGGTGGGACTAGGATGGAGTATAGGAATATCCTAACAAATTCTAGCCTAATGATAACTGTGTCTATATGATTGTCCCAACTAATAGGTGTGTTTCATTTTCTTCCATACATTGCTTCAAAAGGAATTACTTTCAAAGAAGAGTGATAACCATTGTTATAAGCAAATTTCACAATATGCAAATAATTTTCCCATTCAGTAGGTTGATCCATTACATACATTCTTAACATGTATTCAATAATCTAATTAACCCTTTTTGTCTAGCCATCTGTATGAGGATGATGTGAAGTACTCATATTCAAATATGTTCCAAAACCTTTAAACAAGCCTTTCCAAAAATGACCTGTGAATTTTGAATCCTTGTCTGACACAATTGCTTTCAAAATACCATGCAATCTAGCTACCTCTTTCATATAAATATATTCTATTTTAGTTGGTTTATGTGTGTCCTTAACTAGTATAAAGTGAGCTGCTTTAGTTAATTTGTCTACCGCTACCATAATAGCATCATGTTGTGACCTTGTCTTAGGTAATTTCATGATAAAATCCATACTGAGTACATCCCATTTCCATTCTGGTATTTGTAAAGGTTGTAACAAACCTGCAGGGTGTCTATGTTCAAATTTTACTTTCTGACATTCTAATAATCTAGCTATATAATTTGTAATTTCCTTTTTCATTCCTGGCCAATGATAATCCTTCTTAATTGTCGCTACTATATTTTGATAACCATAGTGACCTCCATATGGTACATCATGCATTTATTTTAAAACCAATTTCTTTACGTTTTTTGAGTTAGGAATGTAGACCCTGTTCATATACTTAAGTATTCCATCTTCCAGTTTATATTTTTCAAACTTATGTGTCATTCCCTATTGCTGCAAACCTGATTTTACCTGTTGAAAGAATTCATCTATATTGTTTGCCTCTTTTATTCTATCCTTTAAATTTGAAGAGCTACCACTTATAGCTACGTGTATCACATGCGTTTTCCTACTGAGTGCATCTGCCACTTTATTTTTTTTTCCTTTTATATGTTTAATGTCAAAATCATATTCACATAGTAGTTCCATCCATCTTCTTTGTCTTGAGTTTAGATTAGGTTGTTCGAATAAGTATTTTAGTCCATGGTGATCAGTTCTTAATTCAAATTTATTTCCCATTAAGTAGTGTCTCCATATCTTTAAAGCATGTACTACTGCTACTAATTCCAAGTCATGTGTAGCATAATTTTGTTCATGATCCTTTAAATTCCTAGACTCATAACAAATAACATGTCCTTTCTAAGTTAACACACCACCTATACCCCACTGACCTGCATCTATCTGTACATTCCACCAAATTTTCATCTGCATTCACAATTTTCAAAATGGGTGCACTAGTAAGCATCTATTTAAGATTATGAAAACTTGTTTCACATTTAGATTTCCAATCAAAATTTATACCTTTATTTTGTAAAGAAGTCATCGGATGTGCAATATTTGAAAATCCTTCTATAAACCTGCAATAGTAACCTGCTAATCCCATAAAAGATCTAACCTCTGACACATTCTTAGGTGTTGGACAATTCATAATTTCTTCTATCTTTTTGGGGTCAACTAAGATTCCTTCTTCTGATACAATGTGTCCTAAGTAGTGAATTTTGTTCTAATAAAAAGAGCACTTACTTAACTTAGCATAAATTTGATTCTCTCTGAGTACCTGCATTACTAGTCTCAAGTGTTTTTCATGTTCTTTATTTGTCTTAGAGTAAACTAGTATGTACTCCAAGAAAACAATCACAAGTGACTTGTCCAAATATTTTAAAAAAATCCCATTCATCAAGAACATAAAGTTACCTGGTGCATTAATCAAACCAAATGGAACAACTGTAAACTCATAGTGACCATATCTTGTTCTAAAAGCCATCTTACTGATGTCCTCTTCCTTAATTCTTGGTAAATGATACTTGTTCTTGATAGTCTCTTTATTTAATTGCATATAATCTATCCAAAGTCTCAAGGTACCATATTTTTTTGTTACAAACAAAACTAGTGCTACCCAAGGTGATACACTAGGTATGATATAATATTTCTTTAATAATTCCTCTAATTGCATCTGTAACTCTTTCAAATCAAGTGTACTCATCCTATAATGGTTTTTAGATGAACAAACTTTACCGAGAACTAGATCAATATTAAATTCTATATCTCTTCTAGGAGGCATTCCAGGCATCTCTTGAAATACATATTCAAATTCTTGTAATACCGGGTAGTCCTGTAACTGAGGTTCCTTTTCCTTATACTATTCTATGTGAGCTACATAAATCTGACACCCTTTTCTAAAACACTTATTTAACTGTAAGGATGTAACCTATCTTAAAGATATCAGTCTATGTATTCCTTTAACTGTTACTTCCTCATCTAGACATGTGTAAGTTTTATTGTAATAATCCAAGATAGATTTGTGTGTAGTCAACTAGTCCATACCAATCAAAACATCATAAGAGCCTAAGGGGATAAAATTCAAATATGCTAAAGTATTTAAACCATTCATTTCCAAAGGACGTTGTCTTACTATTTCTGTGACTTTTCTTTCAGTTCCATTTTCTAATTGTACAAGGCCTACTACCTCAAGGTTAATTTTCTTAAGAGAACAATTCAAAACTACACTAGGCGCAACATAACTGTTACTAGCTCCCAAATCAATTAAAATAGACATAGTTATGTTACCAATGTTACCTACCACTTCTATCATGTGAGATTGATGATCTTCCTGCCTAGCTTCCAAAGATGCATAAATACGCTGAGTCTTACCAACATCACCCACTATTGCTTCTTGAATGTTGTGAATGTTGTCTTCTTTCTTTAGTCTTGTTTAACACTCTTCTTATATTTCAAGTTCTTATGTTTTTTATTCTTATCCAACTTATTCATTTTTTTTCCTTCCAGATTACTTCTTTAAGGGTCTTGGGAATATCATACTTAATATTTCCTTACAAACAGTTGGAAGTTTACTTAGAAATCTTTGAATCTGAACTTTCTCATCTTTTATATAGTCTGCATAAGTTAATAGTTCAATAAATCTCTTCTCATATGCATCCATAGTTAAATTACCTAGCTTAAGTTCAAAGAATTCTTCCATCTTATTATCATAGTATTTCTCTGAAAGGTATTCTTGTTGAAAATACTTTTTAAACTTTTTCCAAGTGATATTTTCTTCATAAATATATTTCAGTTTAGTCAAATATTCCCACCAAAGAGAGGCTCTTCCCTACAAATGACAGATAACTATTCTTGCTTCCATTTTTGATGAATAATTATGCAATTGGAAAAACTTTTGGATATCTACTAACCATGTTTCTACTTCTTTACCTTGTTTAACTTCACCATCAAAGGTTGGAGGTTTAATATTTATTAATTCTCCCATCAACTACTTATGTTAATACCTTCTCCTTCTACTATTATAGTCATCTGAAAATATTTCTGGACTAATCTCAAGACTTCTATCTCTTTTTCTTAAGGGAGGTGTATGGTAACTGTCTGGTGGAAAGTCCATCCTAGAGTAATTTTTCATGATTTCCTTTCTTTCTTGTCTTGGGTAGTATTTAAGGATCTTATTTATTTCATGATATTATATTGAAGGGGAATTATCCTTTCATTACATTTCTTAACCGAGTCTTCCAATTCAAGGGATGAACTACTCCTCCTCCTTCCTACATACTCCTCTTCAAGTCCATAAGGGGTTGTGTTTTTATCTTCCATCCTCTATTGGTTTTCTCTGTGGGGTCTTCTTAGGTTAAACTATTTATTGTGAGATGAAACATGTTCATTCTAAGTTTTTTTAACATTCCATTATCAAATTTATTTATTTTCTCAAATAATAATTAATTTTATAGTTAAGAAGAAATGAAGCATACTATACTAGTCTTCAATTTTTGACATAAATAACTAAGAAAAATGCATAAAAGGGTATAATTCTTTTCAAACATATTCTAAATATTCAAAATAAAAAATAATTTTTCATCTTTCAAAAATATAGAATCACTTTCATATAGGCAACATTTAACTTTTATTCAAGCAAGCAAATTTAAAGCGACCAATAGGCCCAAGAGTCGCAGTGTTGCAATTCCAGCTCTGATACCACTTATAATGTACCCCGGGGATATCAGAGTGTCTTAGGGACATATAATTATCTCTCTGAGGATAAATAATTGATTTTTAGTACATCGGATAAACCATAAACATTTAATTTCTATTTTTTCCAAAATTAATTGCAACACAAAATCCAATAATTAACAATAATTTAATATAAATTCATTAACACATCCAACATCCGATATAAGCAATGGGAAGGATTATTAACATCATCAAACATTAAATACAAGCCATATAAGATATGATAACTACTTCTAAAGGCTAACTATTCTTAATCACAGTTAACTACAAATTAAGGTGTTACTTATGACACTTAGTGTGCAAATGATGACGCTTATCACAAATCCAATTATTTAAAAAATAGCCATCGATTATCAATACAAATGGGTTAATAACATATAATTACATGTAAATAAGGCCTAATTACCAAAATTGCAATAATTAATCATGGTAATTATGAAAGAGAGTCCACAAGAGTAGTTAACTAGTTTTCCAATATAAGCAGCTAGTCTTGCACAAAATAAACTGTAACCATGCCATTAAATTATTTTTTTTCCTAAATCCATTAAAAAAATTATTAATTTTTCACCTACAACCAATTAAAGGTTTATCTGCAGATCATTCCAATTGCGCATAAGTTGATCTTTTCCATCAATTCCAATGAAACTAGTTAATATTCACTATAAGGAATTGAGTCTAAATACATGAACCAAAATGAAATAAATCCATAAGTAAAGGATCAGAATTGATAAGTAGCCACCTACAACAAAATAACATGTTATAAACAGAGCGCATGGATGTAGCATTCCATTTTTACAAAAACAAAGATTTCTATCCACAACTAGTTACCAATTTTCACCACAATGTACCTAGTTTCCGATTTAACTTTCCAAATTCCAAATAAAGAGAAATATACGAATAATGTATTTCATGGATAGCATATCATGGGTCACCTATATTCATATGCATGTATATTTATTCTTGTATACATTCCATTAATCATTCACAAAACTAACTAATTCAACTCATCTGAATTGACTAGTAATTCTAGGAATCGCTAGAATAATTAAATCCACAGCTCATAGAATCATTTATATTCGATTCCAAATATAAATAAAAAAAATTATTAGGAATAAAATAGGTATATATCATTCAAAAATTTCGTCAAACACTTCATATGCAAAGTCACAAATCTCCTCAAAACAATTCCATTGAAGGAGCTAGAAATTGGAAATTGAATTTCGGTAGACATTTCCCAAACACTATAAAGAATATTTACCCTCAAATTATCACAAACATTTCAAGTGTATTTATCATAAATAAGAATAAAAATAACACTCATGCATTTTTACAAACACTTCATGTACCAAGTTTCCAAACTATGCAAAACAATCCAATCAAAGAACTAGTTCTCGAATGGTAGAATCATCAAAGAGAAGTGCCTTAAACCATTCCGATGATATTGTACGATAAAAATACAAATTATATAATGAGCAGGGGAAGAAATATCAGTTTTGTAGTAGAGGTTCCATAGAATCATTTCCTCAAACAATTTGTGCACATAATCCCAAAAACTAGTTTCCAATTCCTTCACAAAATTTACTTGTATCAATAGATTGAATTCCATGAGAAATTTCTTCCACAAATAGCTCATGAATTTCATCAAAAATTTCATGTGCATCCATAAATAAATCATATTAGAGCCAAATAAATTAAATAAACATGAGATAAAACACTTATCTTTTCCAAATATGCAACCAGAATCGACCGTGCCACATTCTACCCAGTCGTAGACACAATGCAAGCCAAAATTGACTTTGCAATGGTCACCCCCAAGCCGAAACCATGATTCCACGAGAAATAGTGCATTCAACCAAAAATTATCTCAAGAAATCACTCCAACCACAACCCAATGGAAAGTGTGGCCTCTACTTCCACTCGAGGGAAATTCCAATGGCTCCAGGACAATAATCCAACCACAACCCAATGGAAAGTAGCAACTCCAATCCAGATAAATTCCAACAGTTCCAAGACAAACTCAAATAAAAGGAAGTGGACCTCACTCCTTCTGTCAAACCAAGATATCCATAGGAATTACACAGCTCTATCCAACCTCAAATCGAATGGAAGTGGACCTCACCCTTGGTGCCAATCCAGGGTCTCGAGAGGGAATTCTAGGACATACACCAGTGGCTCTAGAGTAAATCATCTTGGGCATAGACTCCACAAGGGCCCAATCACTAGAAAGGATCTCATACCAAGAGCAGTAAAATTGAACCACAAGTTCCAAACATACGAAAAAGAGAAAACTCATGAACCAACACACAAGTGTGACTATCCAACACAAGCAAATCAAATTCCTTCATGAGCAATTCGAATTGGAAGAGAGAGGGACACAAGCATGAGAGTTACAATCCCAGAATAGTAAACTGGAGTTACACATCAGGTGGCTACACCGAGAGACACACTAATACAACTCATGAGGGTGCACTAGGTGAGAGAGGGATTTCAATCCTAAAATATAAAAAATAATCTTGGGGTAAATAAAACCGAGTGACATAACACATTAGGGTGCATAACCAAGAGGGTCCATCAAGTACATAAGAAGGGTGTACAACATCAACATAGGCTCATCAAACATAGGTAAACTCTTTTCCACAACCCTTTGCTCGTAACATCATGGTTCCACATACTCTCTTTCGTGGCATTGATCGTCCGATTGTTTTTATTTTATTAATTATTTTATAAGTTCAACACAATAAAAATAATAATAATGTCCAAACCATAGTATAGGCACCTTGTTCCACTATGTCCAACATAACAACAATAAGAATATGTCCAGGGGATAAACCATAGGATATTGCAAAACTCCATAAATTCTATTGAAGCAGTGAGAATTTGGACAACAATTGAAGCTATAGAAAATATTGCAGAGAATTTAGAATTGAAATTTTTAGAATGAGCAGGATATGAAGAACAACTTTGTAATGATGATGAAACTTTTGAAGATATGATTGAAGAAATGTTGAAAAATGGTATAATATTGAAATCAATAGAAAGACTATTGAATGGAGGAGAAAAGAAGGTAAATGAATATGAAATCAATCTAATGGAAGCATGTATAAAAGAAGAAATTGAAGTAGTAATGAATGTTTGTGATAATGTGCATGGCATCACTAAAGCTACAAATATTGAATAAGATGTAATGAATATTTTATAGCAAAGGGAATCTTAGGAAGAGCTTGTAAGTGAAATATTTCAGGTTATGGAGTTATGAGGAAATCAAATACTACTATGAGTTGATTTTGTGGCCGTGGACCACTGAATAGGTGATGCACGAGCACCCATGGTGGTTGGAAATCTTGCATCAAACAGAAAAAGATTAAATTTTGATTTTGGTTTAATGGTTGGAATAATTTTTTGAGAAATAAGTGAAAATGTTAGGTAAAAAAATCAAATTTTAAATATTTTTTCTAATTTTGTTGCAAATAGTGTAGGAGTGCATTTTGAAAGTCTGAAAAGAAAAAGGCCAACATGTCATGGATTATTTTTTGAGTTATTTAAATGCATCATGGAGAATTTAATGCTTTTTCTAGCTGTGGATACACCTTTCCAATTATATGGCATAACCTTTTCAAAGAAGGAAAAAAACATATTTTTGGAAAGATTTAATGTTTTTTCTAATTGTTGGAGTAGCCTTTTCAGTTACATGATGTAGCATTTTCAAAGCCTAGAAAAAATCATATTTGGAGAAGGATTTAATTCTTTTAATAATTGTTGGATCAACCTTTTCAGTTTTATGGGTGTAGTTTTCCAATGAAGGCAAACAAATTAGATTTTTGGAATAAGTGCAAAAACATCAGTATTGACAATTTTTAGGTGGTGAAAAATAGAGAATTTTTTTTGGGAGTTGGTTGTGCAGATGGCATGGCATATCTCCATGGAAAAAATGAGAGCCATTGTTGTGGCATGTATGAAGGTATTTTGACAAAATATGAAGACACGAATTCATTGTTGAAGACTGAAATAGTTTACAAATTGAAGGTTATAGGTTGCAAATCATATTGAAGTTTGCACTTGAAGGAGAAGGATTTGTATTTGTTATTGTTTATCACTATAACCTATTTGTATGGATATTCACCAATCCTAGAAATTGTATAATCTAATTTAATCATATTTATTAAAGTTTGTAAACATTTTGTGCCAAGTTCGGAATACAAGATATTGCCTCATAGTTGCATTTTTTTGCATTCAAATCCATGTTGTTTGTGTTGTGAGTTTTTGAGAGAGGGTTTTGTGTAGATCCCTCTTTCATCAGTGGTATCTGAGCTGGTTGTTCCTGATTTTTCAAGCAGATCACCGAAGTGAGGCATTTTGCAGTAGGACCTGTGAGTTGTAGGTTGTGAAAAAAAATGCCTCCCAAAGTAACCCCATGAGGTAAGGGTAGAGGTAGAGGTAAAAATACTCCTAATATGGAATAGTTTAGATCCCTTAAAAGGAAAATTTAGGAATTGCAAGAAGAGTTGCATCAAGGATATGATGACATAAGAAGAGATGAAAGTGAAGATGAAGCTGAAAGCGATGAATGATTCAAAGAAAAAGAACGGGATGAAATAGACCCTAGAGAAATCAAATTGCTTAGAACCATTTCCAAGATTGGAAAAAGACCAAAGATGGACGTCTCACCATTTAATGTAAGCTTAAATCCAGATGAGCTCATAGATTGGATAAATGACATGAAAGAATTATTTGAATTCAAGGAGATTGAAGACCCTGACAAAGTGAAATTTGCAAAAAACAAAACTAAAGGTAGATGATAGTATTTATTGGAAAGAAATCCAACCCGAAAGAGGAAGGAGAGGAAAAGATAAAATTGTTAAATGGGATAGAATGGTAGAAAAGTTGAAGAATCAATTCATTCCTATGAATTATGAAGTAGAGTTGCTCAAGAAGATGCAAAGTCTGAGACAAGGAACCAGAACAGTAAAAGAATATATTGAAGAATTCTACAAAGTCCTAATTAGAATTGGGCATGCTGAAGCAATTAAGGATAAAGTAGCCCGTTACATCAATGGATTGAATCCTAACATACAAGAAGAATTAGCACTAGTTGGAATCTGCACCATAGAATATGCATATCAATTTACACTAAAGGTGGAAGAAATATTAAATACAAAATTTGAAAATAAGAAATGAGGAAGCGGTTGTGGTGGAAGAACCGGAGGAAGGTATTATGGAGGGAAATACAATAATTAGAAAAATCATAAAAATGAATACCATGGAAGCAACAAAAATCAGAAAATGTATAATTCTTATGAATCCTAAGAGAAAAATTTCAAAGGGAGAGGAAGATTAGGTAGAGGATTTGGAATAGGAGGTTTTCATGGAATATGTTTTCGGTGTGGAGAAGAGGGACATAAAGCTTATCAATTCCCTAATAATCAAGAAAGAACAAATAGAAGGACTAGAAATAATACAAGGGAAGAAAATGTGAATGAGGAGGATGTAGACTCATCACATTCTGAAGAAGGAGATAAAGGAGAAGTCTTAATGACTAGAAGAGCCATGTTCAATGGAGATAATGAATATGTTCAAAGAAATAATTTGTTTAAAACAAGATGAAAATGTGAAGGAAAGGTATGTAATGTTATCATAGATAATGGAAGAATTGATAACCTCATATATGAAGAAATGGTGAAAAAGATGAAGCGAGAAAGAAGAAGACATCCACATTTGTATAGCATTGCTTGGATTTAGGTTGATAAAAAGCGTATGGTCAGTGAGCAAAGTTTGGTAAAATTTAAAATAGGAGGTTATAGTGATGAAATTATGTGTGATATTATACCTATGGATTCCTTTCATGTTTTGTTGGGAAGGCCTTGGTAATTTGACAAGAAATCAATGTATGATGGGTATGC
Organism: Larix kaempferi; assembly: GCA_027924585.1. Classification (NCBI taxonomy): domain Eukaryota; kingdom Viridiplantae; phylum Streptophyta; class Pinopsida; order Pinales; family Pinaceae; genus Larix; species Larix kaempferi. Next base: position 12,650,431 of record BSBM01000877.1, read on the forward strand.
CAACACATACTCATTGACAAAGGATGGGGTAAGACACAAATGGAAGCCATTAAGAGAGGAAATGGGTAAGGTTTGTAGCAATGCAAGATTTTTTTTAGTTGATGAAAGGAAGTTTTTAGATGGCTGAAAGCATGAAAATGTTTTTTTTTCTTTGATTCCAAAAACTAACCAAGAAATGTGGAAGATGTTCCTGTGGAAGTTACAGATTTGTTGCATGAATTTCAAGAATTTGTTTATGATAATGCACTAGAAGGATTACCACCTATGAGAAGGATAAGCCATCAGATTGATTTGATACTCAGAGCAAGTTTTCCTAACAAGGAATCCCACATAATGTCTCCTACAGAAAGTGAAGAATTGAATAGACATGTACAAGAATTGTTGCATAAAAGTTTGATTAGAAAAGGTTTATTTCCATGTGTAGTGCCTGCAGTTTTGGAACCAAAGAAAGGTGGAGAATGGAGAATGTGCACATATTCAATGGCCATTAAAAATATCACCATAAAATACAGATTTGCATTGCCTAGAATGGATGATCTTAGGGAGTGCTTAAGTGGAGCTGATTACTTCACCAAAATTGATTTGAAAAGTGGCTATCATCAAATTCAAATCAAAGAAGGGGATGCATGGAAGACCACTTTCAAGACTAAAGAAGGTTTTTATGAGTGGTTGGTCATGCCTTTTGGGCTAACCAATGCACTAAACACATTTATGAGATTGATGAATGAGGTATTAAAGGAATTTTTGGGAAAATTTGTTATTGTTTATCTTGATGACATTTTACTATTCACTAAGGCATTAGAAGAACATTTGATGCATGTCATATTTGTTTAAGAAAATTTGAGAGGATAAATTGCTCATTAATTTGAAGTGAAACTTTATGAATAGGGAGTTGGTATACCTGGGATTCATTGTTTTAGGAGAGGAAATCAAGATGGATACATAAAATGTGAAATCTACCCTAGAATTGACAACACCTCAGAGTGCTATAGAGGTGAGATCATTTCATGGTTTGGTAAGCTTTTATAGAAAGTTTATTAGAGGTTTCAATATTATTGTATACCACTAACTGAGATGATGAGAGGGGACAAGAAAGAGTTCAAATGGACTATAGGGGCAACAAGGATTTTTGACATGTTAAAGGCTAAGGTGACAAAGCAACCTATTTTAGCACTTTCATATTTCAACAAGGTATTTCAAGTAGATTGTGATAATGGAAAATTTTAGGGGCTAATCTTAGCCCATGGGATAAATCTAGGGTTTTACATTTTTAATGGAATAATTTTTTATTAAACATGCATTAGGTATGACTAGCCCACATTTTATTTATTTATTTTTAATAAATAGGAGGTTAGCCCCATCAAATTTAAAAATGGGAGCCAAGATAAAACAATTTCGCCCCTCTAAAAATGGATTTAAACCTATGTTCTCCCACAAAAATCACTAATAGCTCCCATTCGCCCCCAATTTCTAGAAATGTCAGTTGCTAGGGGCTCTTTCACCTTCTATTGATCATGAAAATAGAAGTCAGAGTTACATTTGCACATATTTTATGGGTTGAATCTCATTTTGCAAGTTCCTTAATGTACACATGAGAAGGGCAGTTAATATTTACTATCACGTGTTATAGTGACCCATTTTCATCTAGAAGAGATCTGAATCACATTACTTCATATCCAAATTTTCCCTAAGAAACATGGGCATTGTGAAGCTTACGATCGACGATGCAGTAATAACATTTTTGTGGGTGTTTGGGGCATCATGACTGGGGGATGGGACTTCATTCATAGCCGGATATTTGGGTGTGAAAGGGGGCATGAGGCTGCTTATAACCATTTCCATTTTGTTTCTGCTTGTGTTTTTGTTCTCCATTCTGGGACAGGTGTTACACCTAAATCTTGCCACCATAAGATTCAGTGTAAACATCCCTGAAGTTCCCATGACTAAGAAGTTAAACTGGAAGAGAATCTGACCTATTTCCATAGGGTCTAGTTTGTTCATCGCAGGTCACACTTGTACAGCATGCGACGTCGCAGGTTGTCCTAATGCAACTTGTGACGATGTCAGTTAAAGTGGATAAAGGGCATCTTCGATCCATTTATCGAAGGTGTGTGACTTGGATCTCTATCCCTAACCCATAGGAGAGATGGAATTTAGTTCCCTAATCCTTTGGGAGGATCCCTTAGTCCTCTCCCATTATTTCTCAACCTATTATATCCTCCTAGTCCTATATATATGAAGCCCCTTCCCATTCCAAAGGGAGGAAGGATATAGTATCCATACGCTGGTGAAATAAGCTTAGGAAGATCATCATCCATCCATTGGAGGCACACATTTCACCTTAGAGGCATTGGCTTGGCTTGTTGGAGGAAGATTGCAAGGTTACGGCTTGGTTGTAATCCTCACTTTTCTATCTATTTCCACTTTTTTATACAGTAATACAAAACTCTTTCCATAAATGTCTTGTTATGTATTGATATTTATAGTTTACCTACTTAACTGTTTACTTAGATCAATTATTGTGTAGATGTGATATTACTGCTTGTTCATCTCTTGTATGTTCTGACAGGTCTTGCAGCTTTGGATCTGATGACCGTGGAGCTTGGAGTGCCAAGGAAGAAAGGGATGTACATATTTGAAAGGTAGGATTTTCATATCTCTCAATCTCTAATTACATCTAGGAAGGTATATTTGTATTCTGTCTCAATTGTTCTAGACTTAGATTGAGCTAGGGAGATCACGCCTTAAGTCCTCTTTTGGTAGATTGTCCAGTAACAAATTTGGCGACCATACTGGGGAAATATGTGCATTCTTTTAAGTTTTTAGTTTGAAAGTCATTTTCTCTGATTTATTTGTAATCCATTTCATTTGCCTCCTGAGCCTCTTTCACCACCAGATCTTCTCTCTGAAGAGTCTGTTAGCTTCCTTTGAGTCTGTATGTATGATTGTCAAACCTTTTGATTGCTCATTTTTGGAGATCTTTCCATCCTTGCATTGGGATTTCTCTTATCACACCTGGGTAGTATAGCCAGAGCGACGTCCTTTCCCAAGTGCAATATGCTGCTCTGCAACCTGTGCCATTGGCGCTCAGCTCAGTTTTACAGCCTACGACGTCGTCGCAGAACACTTGTTTTCCACCTGCGACAGGCGCTCTGAGTCTGACCATAGGCTTCACCGAGAAGTCAAACCTAGGGCTTGTGTCATCCCCTCTCCATTTTTGAGTTTGGTTTGGTTTGCATACCTTCTCTGTGCTGCACTTTCTAGCCAAATATCTCTTGATTTTGCATTAGTAGTGTTTGGATTTGTTTGATTGGTTTTGGGTTCCATTATTGGACAAGTTCGATATTTGGTAGTGGTGGACACCTTGGTCTCGCCCACCTTCATCCACTTGACCTTGCATTCCATCCTCTCCTCAACTTATCTAGTCTTTGCATTGGATCTAATATCAGACCCCTTTTTGCACACGTTATTTAAGATTTGCTTGCATCCGGTTGTTTTTTGGGTGTCTTATGTGTTTTAGATTCATTGGCATGCTTGTCATTTCTTTGAGAATTTCTGTGTAATCAGAGTGCTGCAAGTATTTTTTCCTTTTCAGTCATTTACACTTAAGATCATTATTGTTGTCAAAATTTTGGTATTGGCATATTAATGGAAAAATTAAAAGTGCTTCATTTTTACTGTTTTCGAGTGCATTTGAGAGGAGTTGTAGATATTGGTTCATGCATCAGAATTCATCATAGATATTTTGGAAAGTTTGAAAAAGAGTTAATCATTTGTATTTTTCTCGAACTATGAGCCATTCATTTTCTTGAAAAATCCAAAGTATAGTCAATTTTTTGCAAAAACGTGTTTCCATGCTTGAAAAGTTACATGCACTTTTGACTTTCATGCTTTTAGGTTTCCATAGTGAAATTTGAAATTCTCTCTTTTTCGTCATCTATAGTTTCATTCTAAATTGAAAAAGACAAAAATAAAAACTTTGATTTTGTTTTGATGCTTGTTGATTTTCATGTTTTGCTCGAAAAATTAAAAGAGTACTTTCATTATCATTTTTGGTAGAATGAGATTTGTTGAAGTTTTGTTGTTTTGGTAAAGCCACTTGGAAAAAGATTTGTCCTTCCCGTACATAGATTTCATCAAAAGAAAGAGTACATTTTTCATGTAGTGAGGGCTTGCATTATGCTTACGTTTATGTACTCACCTCATGCATTCACCTAACCGTCCAGATAAAATTAACGGTATAACTAGGGTAAATTCTTTAGTAACTTGTGTGTTAAGTTCGAGACGTGTTCCGGCATCATAAAACGTGGTAGCTATCATTATTTTCCTGCACTACATCCCGGTGGTATTGTAGTCTTCCAAGTACCAACAGGTATATCGAAGCTCTTTCACGTACCTGTGAAAATACTCACAGCAGATCTAAGAGATGATGTATACCTCACAAGAGTAATTATGATTAAGCAGGAAAATAGAAGAAGAGTGAACAATACAATATAATGAGCAACAGAATAGTATGGTACAGTAGAACTCAGATAGAAGCAATAATACTTCACACACACTAGTTAATTAATCACAATATGGACAAATAAATAGTACAATGGTAGAGAGGATTCGAATGCCCAAGGTGGCAATTCGAATTAGCCTCTCAGAGTGATCATAAGATCAATAGAGTGTCATCGGAGCACAACTAGGTGTCCTCATGATCATCATAGCACAACTGGAATTCTTCATCATCATCAGTGGAGTCATCAATGCTCAAGTAACTGTCAAGCATCAGTCAAAATAACTCTGGTAGGTGTAACTGAGTGTAACTTAGTGGAACTAAGTGTAACTGAGTGTAACTGACTGTAACTGAGTGTAAACTGAAGACAACTGGACTGGTAGGTGAAGTAGGGTGAGTTGCTCCCTAAAATCAAGGAAGTAGGGTGCATTAAGCAACTGGAGGGATAAAATTGAATAGTGAGAAGCTCCTGGGGGATGGCTAACTGAGGGCTAGGTGCTGGACTAATGACTGGGATGTATGCAAAATGCATGCAAACCCTAGAATGCATGCAAACCCTAAAGGTACATGCACGACTGAAAATGTAAATGATCAAAATACTGGTGGGACTAGGATGGAGTATAGGAATATCCTAACACCCCCCCTTAATCCATCCTGGGCCCTAGTAACTAAGACCAAATTTTACCCAATACAATGAATAATAACAATCAATAAGCCAAGGAAGTGGGAAAATTTCATGGGAAACATACCCCCTCCTCAAAAAATAGACTATAAGGCACACATAAAAATAAATGCTCCAAACTCAAGCAGGTGTGATGCTTGGTCATATGTCTGGAGGTATCTTCTTGTTGGGAAGAAGTGGATCATGCTCAAAAAGCATGTGCTTGTACTTGCTCTTCAGATCGAATGTGATGAGAACAAATCCAACAGTATGAGAATGATCCTTGAACCTGTGATTCGAATCAGCTGAGGTAGGATCAAATCTATGAAAGTGCATATAGTCTTTTTTCTTCTCCTTCGAACCAGCATGGGTGATATTATGCCAAAAATAACTATTACATGTTTGCTTGAAATCAAAATCAGATTTAAGACTTTCAAAACAGTTTCTTGAGATCTCCTTTGAACCAGTAGGGGTGAGATCAAAACTATCATATGCATGAGAAATTATCCCAAGCAGTAATTGCTTAGAACCCAAATTAGATACAAGACTTGAATCATGGTTTCTTGAGATCTCCTTTGAACCATGAGAGGTGAGATCAAAACTAGTAGATGCATGAGAAATTATCCCAAGCAAATGGCCACAGTTTCTTGAGATCTCCTTTGAACCAACAAGGGTGAGATTAAAACCATGAGATGCATGAGAAATCTTCCCAAGCAAATGGGAATTGCCATATTCTTCAATGACCTTCTGAAAGCATGGAATTATGATCACATAGTAGTATAAAAGAGGAGATAGTTGGAGAGGAGCAAATGCATTACCTTCAATTGCTGTTTTGGCCTCCGAAATAATCATGTGATCATGATGCAAACCAATAGACTCTAGTGCAAGAGAGGATTTAGGACCTTCTGCAATATCTAGAGTGTGAGCTGGCACAGAAAGAGAAGAAAGTTTGAGCATGAGTGGAGATTCTGCAAGTTCTTTGTCAACAACTTCAATATGAGATGATATTGGTTCATGATTTGAGAGACCATCAAGAGGAGCAAATGCATCACTTTGCTTGCTTTCGAATGGGTTAGGACCAAGTCCTTGATTCTTTCTGCCAAATTTTTCATCCAAGTGAGCCCATAACTCTTTTGGAGTCCCAATATCAATAATGATTGGGAGCAATATGTAATCTGGCATAGTAAGCTTCATTCTTCCAATGTGCATGTCAACTTTATTCAACCAGTCAATCTTCTCTTCAGAGGATTCGAACTCTCTTTCAAAATAACAATCAAAGAGATCATGGCTATTCAAATATGCTATTATTTTTGGTTTCCATTCATCATAGTTGAATAGAAAAAGAGGAGTGATTTCTTCTAATTATGGATACATTGAAGCTGTAGAAGACCTACAAAAGCAATAGAGAATATTGCTGCAAAGATGCAAAAACTGCTGCAACTACTGCACTTGAAATCTTGGTAATAACCTACAAAAAACTCTCAAGAATGGAGATAAACAATACTCTCAACATGCTCTGATACCATGTGAAAATCCTCACAGCAGATCTAAGAGATGATGTATACCTCACAACAGTAATTATGATTAAGTAGGAAAATGGAAGAAGAGTGAACAATACAGTATAATGAGCAACAGAATAATATGGTACAGTAGAACTCAGATAGAAGCAATAATACTTCACACACACTAGTTAATTAATCACAATATGGACAAATAAATAGTACAATGGTAGAGAGGATTCGAATGCCCAAGGTGGCAATTTGAATTAGCCTCTCAGAGTGATCATAAGATCAATAGAGTGTCATCGGAGCACAACTAGGTGTCCTCATGATCATCGAAGCACAACTGGAAGTCTTCATCATCATCAGTGGAGTCATCAGTGCTCAAGTAACTGTCAACCATCAATCAAACTAACTCTGGTACATGTAACTGAGTGTAAACTAAAGACAACTAGACTGGTAGGTGAACAAGGGCGAGTTGCTCCCTAAAATCAAAGAAGAAGGGTGCATTAAGCAATTGGAGGGCTAAAACTGAATAGTGAGAAGCTCCTGGGGGCTGGCTAACTGAGGGCTAGGTGTTGGACTGATGACTGGGATGCATGCAAACCCTAAAGGTGCATGCATGACTGAAAATGTAAATGATCAAAATACTGTTGGGACTAGGATGGAGTATAGGAATATCCTAATAGTACCAACCAGTATATCGAAGGCTTTTTCACGTACCTTTGGTTATATCGAAAGGAACTTCACGTACTTGGCGTATATCGAAAGGTGCTTCACGTACTCTATAGTATATCAGAAGGTATCGTGCCATATGGTTGTGTATTATACAACACCACTACGGATTTGAACTCCCACGTACCTTGTGTATATCGGGAGACACCATTAGGATTCCTGAAACCAACTAAGCAAACCATTTATTTGTCTTGGCAGAGAAATACAACGAGAACAACACTCGGGGAGATTACTATGCACGTGTCGTCCAGGTAGTCGGGTATTCACGAAAGGGTACGGTCCCAATCCTCCTTGTCGCGTTTTACTATTGGACCCTGCGGTATATAGCGAGTTGCAAAGCCTTGACAATCCTGTGAGGTTCCAGACTTTTGAATCCACACCTATCACATAAGTTTGCTTGCAGCCTTAGTTTGTGTAGATTTTTTCGGGACTGCTTTTCTTTTGTTTAGAATACCCTTAGGAGAAACTTTTTTTTAGTCACTCTGGCTGACTTTCCTTGGAGAAGGTCCCGCATAATTTTGAACTTACCACCCGAATATCACCTTAATAAGGAGGTAATTTAGAGGGTAAGAATGGACCCACACGTCACAATCGTGTCACTTGAAGTAGAAAACCCAACTTTGAATATTTGAGCACACATATTCCCTCCAGACTCACCCACCTCCAAAACCCTCATGGGGTCAAGAGGTGGAAACTTCCACTTCACAAGACATATCTCTCCCTCCCATTTTACTGGGAGAGCCTAGATTTGTGGAATGGTTAAATCCCTCCCAAGATGACCCTGTATCAGCTATGTTTGCTCTAGCTGCACCCTTTTGGGAAACATCTCTAGTCAGCAAGTGGTCCATTTTTCCACTACATCCCCACCCATTTGGCCCACTCCTGCCGAGCTTTTCAAACCCTTTCGTGATCGCTTGGATCGATTACATGCCATGGGCGAGGAATTTCGAAGACAAAGCCTTTTACGAAGTGTTGAAGACCCGATGTTACCCGCATATCGACAGATCCCGATTCACACTTTATCTTATGATTCACCTGAACCATCCATCCACAACGTGACCACTTATGAATCTGGTCAACCATCACTTCCTACAACTACACCCCTTCGACAGGAGACCAGTTATATACCCTAAACTACTCAACTTGTTGAAGCACAATAGTCCAACACTCCTCTGACTACTATGCAAACGTTACCCACTCCTCCCCCACCCCAAAACATGGGGGGAAGATACTCTTTACCCCCTAATTTTCTTACAAGTAATGTTCATCCCACAGTAGGTAATCAAAAATGCATGTTGGGTCAACCATTGATTAGTGGTCAGCACGTTGCCGCCGGGGGACAACCCCCGTCTCTGAACCATAATACAGGAGGAGGAGTTCCCATCGGTCCTTCCGTTGGTACTTCCCTACCCATTGGAGCATCCACCATGGGATTATCTCATGTTGGAGGACCATCCCATTCAATCCAACCACCATGGAGTCAAGTGTATCCAGGTTATCTTAACCCTGTGTTGGGACAATTCAATCCCAGAAACACACTCGATGGGATACCTTATCCTAGAAATCCATACACTCTATGGGGGAACCAAAATACTTTATAGAATGGACCCCCACCAACCATCCCTCAAGTACCACTACCCACGTTTGGTCCACCTCCACCTCCCTCTGGAGGCGGTGGTCCCCCATTCAATTACGGAGGAGGCGGACCTCTACATTCTGGTGGAGGCCCACCTCATTTTGGAAACAATGTCCCACCCCCTCTGGCAAGGGAGGCAGAGGCCCCACCTCTCCTAGCAGAGGTGGAGGTACACCTCCTCCCGGTGGTGGAGGAGCCCCACCTTTTGGTGGAGGACCACCTTATTATGGTGGCAGTGATGGGAGAGGACCCTACCCTTATGCTGGTGGAGGCGGTGAAGGTCCCCATCCCTTCAACGGAGGAGGTGGTGCACCACCCCCTCCTAGAAGAGGCAGTGGAGGACCACCTTATTTTGACAGTGGCGGAGGATGTCCACCCCCTCCCAGCTGTGGTGGTGGACCTCCACCCCCTCCCAGCGGTGGCGGTGGACCTCCACCCCCCCCGGTCGTGGTGGCGGATGCCCACCCTATGGTAATGGACAACCTTATTATGGTGGTGGACCTACATATGGTCTGGGTGGCATACCCCCTTACAACCAGTTTCCTTCGGGAACACCCTACAATCAGTGGATACAAGGTCCCACTGGTCCATATATTCCTTATCAGTACTATCAGTACCTACAGCTACATCAACAGCTTCCCTTTTTGGCTACGTTGGACCTACCCGACCTATCTGGCTTGATGAATGACCCCATCTTCCACGGACATAATTGGCCACCAATTACAGTCAAACTACCATCTGATATTCCCAAATTTGGTGGAAAACCTGGTGAGGATCCAAGAAATCATGTGATGAGTGTTCATCCAACTGCTTAATGGATGACTCAATCTGTCTTAGGTTATTCCAACGGACTATCACCAGCCCAGCTACCAAGTGGTATATTGAATTGCCATGAAACTCCTTTCCAGATTTTCGTTCTCTTGCTTTGTCTTTTTTGAACCATTTCCAGTTTCCCATTCGCTATGAGACTGGTATGGACTTATTGACCTCTCTTCACCAGAATACCGCAACTCATATCTCAAACCATATCCATGAGTGGCAGAAAAGATGACGTCTCATTAAGGCTTATATTCTCAACCAAATCTTAGCTAACTGGTTCACAAAGTCTCTCTTACCTATTGTAGCTCGAGACGTGGCCATGGGAGGGGCCGTCACAGAGGAACAAGCTATTGTCTGTGCCCATTACTTAGACTTAGTCTCTGCTCAATCAGGCACGTTATATGAAATCATTCCTGATGCACCCTGCCCTATGTATGACCCCACAAAACTACCTAGGGGAACTCAAGCCGATGGAATCATTGGTTCCCTTACCATCCATCCTCCTACTCAAATTGGTGTATAGTTGAACCCTCAAGGTTCTTCCCCATCCCCACCATAGGATGGCAACACCACCACCAAATCATCCACTCCTACCTCCACTAAAGAAGTGAATTCTGTTCAATGAGCTTCACCTCAGAAAAATGGTGGTAAGAAGAAAAGCAAAGGTAAGCCTAAGAAATCTTCTAACCAACAGGAGAATAAGAGCACCCCTAAAGATACCAAACAGAAGAGGAATCTGAAGTATCCTTGTTTGCTGTGTGGTGGTGACCATTTCTCTAAGTAATTTCCTCACTAAGATGACGTACAGAAGTTTCTCAAGGGAAACCCTACTCCCACAGTTCTCAATGATCCCTACCCTACTTACAATCAACAGTTGATTGCTCAAACCTCTCCTTCACATGCAGAGGAATCCTCTACCGTGCATGTTCTCATGATGCGTAGTGAGACAATAATCTTGAACACATGATCTCGTTCATATAACTCAGTCCCGCTGAAGGAACTTGTTGGAAGTAATACTGAAAAATATTCCACTTCTATGCCCGATGTCACCATACCACATGCCTCTTTCACTATTGAGAATCCTTCTTTAGAGTCAGTTTTGCATCCACCCAAGATCATGATTCAAAAAGTCGTTTTCAATACCAATGCTCGGGTAGCTCAAAATTACATTATTGTAGAGGACTTGGCGCAAGCTCCTTGTTCCATGTCGATGCTCGAGGTCTTGCATAATTGTCCCAATCAACACAAGACTCTCTTGGCTGCTATCGGTGCAGTAGACCCGGATTCCTTGAATACAATCATGTTTCGACTTGAGTATTTTAGACCGAGGATTTCCCATCAACTTGCGTTTCAAGTTACTACGAACATTGCTAGGAAGATAGTCCATTGTACTGTACTAGACGAAGGAGCTTCTACCTCGGTCATGTCACTGTCATGTTGGAGAGCCATTGGTTCTCCCAAACTGAACCGTTCTCCCACCACCTTGAAAGCATTCGACGGTCGTGGCTTTCAACCCCATGGGCTATTACAAGCCTTAGCAGTTGAGTTGGGGGGTAAGACTACAACCATTAACGTGGAAGTAGTCACAACCCCTGTATATTATAATCTCTTGCTTGGTCATAATTGGTTTTACACCATGATTGCGATCACCTAATCTGTCTTCTGCATGGTGCAATTCCCCCACCAAGGCCGAATTTTCACTGTTGACCAATTGGACTTCTGTACACCGGACATCATTACTCATCCCGACGATAATGTCCCATTTCTTGGACAATCTTCGTAGTTGTATGAGAGCGTGGGAATCGGCCTCATAAAATACTCATCTCTTATGGGCATCTTTCCAACCTCGGATCCCCCTAATCATGTTTCCATGGTGAACATGATCTCCTCTGGGATTTCATCTTTTCCCAACTCTAACGATCAATGGCTTGTTACCGATGAAGCCACTATGCACTTGAATGGAGACTCCATGCCTCTTTCTCCTACTGAACTCACTTACGAGGCTATCCAGTTAGCACCCGAATACCACTTGTTTGTGGCCTCCACGTCCTTTTCTCTATAGTGGATGTCATCTTTATCCGATCCTCTTCTCCAAAATTTTCATTCTGATGAGCCCATTATGGAAATTATGAGTGCAGATGACACTCCATGGGAAGACCTCCACCATCGCTCATCTTTCCTCCCTTTTTTGGATTGTGTGGAGAACAGCATCCCCACCATTTTTACACCGGATGTCTACACTTACCTCCAGTCCCCGATACTCACGTGTCATATTGACACTGGGGGAAACTTAGCGAACATTGAAGCCACCATACCGATTGACATCTTGGTTACCCCAGGTGTAGTGGAACATATTTGGGTTTGAAAGGGGGCATGAGGTTGTTTATAACCATTTCCATTTTGTTTCTACTTCTGTTTTTGTTCTCCTTTCTGGGACAGGTGTTACACCTAAATCTTGCCACCATAAGACTTAGTGTAAACATTGCTGAAGTTCCCATGACTAAGAAGTTAAACTGGAAGAGAAACTGACCTATTTCCATAGGGTCTAGTTTGGTCTTCACAGGTCACACTAGTGTAGCATGCAACGTCGCAAGTTGTCCTAATGCAGCCTACGATGATGCCAGTTAAAGTGGATAAAGGGCATCTTCAAGCCATTTATTGAAGGTGTGTGACTTGGATCTCTATCCCTAACCCATAGGAGAGTTGGAATTTGGTTCCCTAATCCTTTGGGAGGATCCCTTATTCCTCTCCCATTATTTCTCAACCTATCCTATCCTCCTAGTCCTATATATATGAAGCTCCTTCCCTTTCCAAAGGGAGGAAGGCTATAGCATCCATATGCTGGTGAAATAAGCTTAGGAAGATCATCATCCATCCATTAGAGGCACCCATTTCTCCTTAGAGGCATTGGCTTGGCTTGTTGGAGGAAGATTGCAATGTTAGGGCTTGGTTGTAATCCTCACTTTTCTATGTATTTCCACTTCTTTATACAGTAATACAAAACTCTTTCCATAAATGTCTTGTTATGTATTGATATTTATAGTTTACCTCCTTAACTGTTTACTTAGATCAATTATTGTGTAGATGTGCTATTACTGCATGTCCATCTCTTGTATGTTCTGGCAGGTCTTGCAGCTTTGGATTTGACAACCGTCGAGCTTGGAACGACGAGGAAGAAAGGGATCTACAGATTTGAAAGGTAAGATGTTCATATCCCTCAATCTCTAATTACATCTAGGAAGGTAGATTTATATCCTATCTCATTTGTTCTAGACTTACATTGAGCTAAGGAGATCACGCCTTAAGTCCGCTTCTGGTAGATTGTGTGGTAACAAATTTGGCGACCATACTGGGGAAATATGTGCATTGTTTTAAGTTTTCAGTTTGAAAGTCATTTTCTCTTATTTATTTTAAAGCCATTTCATTTTCCTCCTGAGCCTTTTTCACCACTAGATCTTCTCTCTGAATAGTCTGTTAGCTTCCTTTGAGTCTGTATGTATGATTTTCAAACCTTTTGATTACTCATTTTTGGATATCTTTCCATCCTTGCATTAAGATTTCTCCCGTCACACCTAGGTACTATAGCTAGAGCGACATCCATTCCCAGGTGCAATCTACTGCTCTATAACCCGCTGCATCGATGCTCAGCTCAGTTTTACAGCCTGTGACGTCGTCGCAGAACACCAGTTTTCCACTTGGGACAGGCGCTCTGAGTCTGACCATAGGCTGCATCGAGAATTCAAGCCTAGGGCTTGGGTCATCCCCTCTCCATTTTTTATTTTGGTTTGGTTTGCAGACCTTCTCTATGCTGCACTTTCCAGCCAGAGATCTCTTGATTTTGCATTAGTAGTGTTTATATTTTTTAGGATCGGTTTTGGGTTCCATTATTGGACAAGTTCGAGATTTGGTAGTGGTGGACACCTTGGTCTCCCCCACCTTCATCCACTTGACCTTGCATTCCTGTAGCTAGGGTTTTCACCCTAGCTTGTGCAAATGGGAACCTACTAAAGAGAAGGGACTCCTTAGTAGCAGTTCAGTAAAAATGGTAAAAGCGAGACAATAAATAAAAACAGTAAACTTAAACTAGCATGTGCATAAGACAACAAAAGATATTAAAAATTGTTTTTGTATTAAGTATACCTCAAATGTGAGGTTGGTGGAACCTTTGCAGTAGTTCAGGGGCTGGTCCAATGCTCCAGTGTTGTTCCTTCTCCTTTTTCCAAGGTGTTTTGGACATGGGCCAAAGGGGTTCTCAAATGGGAAATTAGCTCCAAGTGGAGAGCTAGGGTTTCACGAGAATTTTTGGCAACGTAAGGATGGAGAAATTGGGGATGTCAAATGGGGAGCCTCCATCACCTATTTATAGGTTTTCAGTGGTGGAGTGTTGACCCATGGTTTTGGGTACCATATGGTTTAGGTTAACTGTATAGGGTTTTTGCTTCCTTTTTTCCCTCTTTTTCCTCTTTTTTGTATTTTTTATTCCCTTTTTAGAGGGTTTTTGCTCTTTTGGAGGAAATTTGAATTATTTTGGGGAAAAAAGGGGGCTTTGGGCCTTTTGGAGGCTTTTTAATGGTGTTTTAAGGTTTTGGAGGCAAATATGGTAGGAAATATGGACAAATGAGTTATGTAATGAGGAAGATGAGGTAGTGAGCACTTTTTGGGTGTTAAAAGATTGCCCCCTGATGTGGGAGGGCAGGAGCTCATTGTATGGCCGATAGACATCATAAGTCAATGTATGGTTTTTCTGGGATGTGGAGAGGAGAAGAAATGAACTAGAGCCCGGAATAGCAGTCCCAAACAAACTGCAAAAACTAAAAATACATGACCTCAATAATGAATGAGGGATAATCTCAACATATGGATGAGGTAGGCATTCCCATGCTCGTATCAAGATCTATAATAATAACAATGAGGTCCAAAAAATGGAGACCGGAAAGATACATGGACTCAAATAATGAATGAGGAGGAATCTCAATATATGGATGAGGTGGGCATACCCATGCTCATATCAAGATATATATATAACAATGAGGCCCAAAAATGGGGACCTGAAAGATACACGGAGAACCACTGTGTACATCATAAGGGTCTAGAGGGGACACAGAATCTGGGACGTATTGCTGGGATGACCATGTATGAGCAGAAGAACTGATACACTGGAATAATCAATAGTGCTGTTGAGTGTGGTACCAGAGGAACTAATGAACGGCTGGATCATAATAACGAGGGGCTATACCCTCAATGGTACACTGAACTGGAGCTGAACTGGGTACTTAAGGAAGCATATAACTGGATGGCTTCCGAATACAATCGCCAACGCAACCCGGACATCCACAGGAACATATAACTAGGCATTCTTAAGTGACTCACCAATGTGCTAGAGTTGGGGGAAATCCAGGGTCTTCGACCAATAACTGAAGGGATATATACCCTGCACAGTTCTCAACGATGCAATAAAGGTGTTGAAGTCGAGCATGTGAGAAAAAACCACTCAGAGAGGCACTGATGAATCCTATTAAAATGGTCTGTAGGCACTTACCACAGATGGTGATGAGTCGAAGGCGCAGGGACCTCTGGGTCTATCCTCTGGAATAGATGGATTGTCATTGACAGAGGGAGACCTGCAACTAGAAAGGCAATGATGTTTCCTTGATATCAGCATGAGGTGGAGAACCGAAGTGTGAGAGTACTGATGGTAGGATTGGAATACTGTGGGGGTGGGGAATAACTGGGCAAATAGAGTGGGTGGACTCAAATTTCCTTTATTCAGAGTATGATGGCGGGGGTGATCGGGAAGCATATGAAACTGACTGGTGGGAAAGGGATCATAGCTGTAATGGATCAAGGATGGTGATTGGGATGAGTGATACTCAAGTTGGTGTAAGATGGTAGGAGACTGCAGAATACTCTGAACAAAGGCGACCTTATTGGGGGTGCTGCCGAGATGATCGATCATAGTGCCAAGAGGCACAAGGGGAATTCTTTATGGTGTAAGGAGCCGGGTGAAGTGTGCTCAAAATGGTACTATCGTGTGGATTTATACGAGCCTAGGACAGTTCATGCTCGAGATTGCTTTCAATTTTAAGGAGTCTGAAAGCGATAAGAAGACTCTAAAATAATGGAATGGTATCGTCGTGTGGATTTGTACGAGCCCAGGACGGTGTATGCTTATGGTTTCTTTCAATTTTAGAGAGTCTAAAAGCAAAAAGAAGACTCCAGGGGGTTCTTTTTCGTGTGTTAGTCTCTAAGGCCTGAAAAAGCATAAAAGGATGCAATGAAGAACTCTTCTAGCTGGTGTGACTAGAGTATTCATTTTTCATAATTAGTCTACCAGGTCCGGAAAAGGGTTAAACTTCTACCAGATAGACACCCTTTCAGGTACTTTAACGAGCATAAAAGGAAGCAAGATTGCTCGGCGATCTTTTCATTCTTTTAGGAGTCAGAAAAGAGCTTAACATAAACTCCCTAAGTGCCTTTTTCGTAAAGGACTTGTCTGGCCCGAAAAAGGGATAAAATTATACCGGACAAAAGGAATGGCGAGGCAAGGAGGAAGTGCTCAATCAAGGAACATCGATGAGAACCAAGAACGAGGGTGGGGGGGAAAACTGGGGGGCCTCCTTGCGGGATGATGAATGGTGGCAAAATAACAAAATAATTGCTGTATGAATGAAGTGAATGGCTCATGTAAAAATGTGTAACAATCCGATAGCGGACGATGTGGCACGCAAAACGAGGCAGAAAGGTGTTAGGACACAATGTTGAAACTATTCTTGGTGAGAGCAAGAAATGATCTCAAGCATCATCACAAGCTCGGAAAACTGAATCCGGTGATATAAAAAGTGTCAAAAATGGATAACAGTCGAGGTGGCACGCAAACCGAGATGACTAGGGGCTAGTAAAAAATGCCCAAAAAATCTGGGGGTGAGAGAGAGAAATGATCTCAAGCATCATCACGGGCATGGAAATATGAATCCGACAATGCAAATGGTGCGAAAAATGGAGGCCATAAGGACTCTGGAATGGTCAAAGGAAAAAACTAGGTAAAAAAAAATGGTTGCAAATAAAGGTGATCCCACCAAGCCAAGGATGCAGTGGTGGGGAGAAATGATGACCCGCGGGGGCAGAATACTAGGTCTATTGAATCAAATCATATATATACAAGTGACATGTGACCGCAAAAATGGTTGAGATCACGCATGTGAAAAAGTGAGCAGGGTTAATGACCTGCCCCGATGCTATGTGCATGGGGTTTATGATTGTGGATCACATGTGTGTCGGTTTGAACAATGGGATCATTGAAACGTTGAGATAGATGTGATGGGGAAGGTTCAAAATGGTTGATCATGCCCCCTATCCTAGGGTAGAAGTAATCTATTATGCCCCCTAACTCAGAGGTGTCAATGTGGTGCTCGATGATAGTGGGGTCAAGACCAGGCATTTCGGTGTAGGACTAGGCAAAGACATCACAGAACTTTTGGAAAAGTTTCGTGTACTCTCCGATCTCGTACTCATTGCAAGAGGCTCCTAACATAATGAGTTTAGGACCACCAACTGGGACAAAGATATCAATGTGGATTGTGGGTGAGATATTGGCCATGTTACCTTCCTCGAAGGCATCGGGAGCGGGAATGGGCTCTTTAAACCAGTCGACTTTGGTGGGGAGGAAATATTTGGACTCAACCGAAAATTGGGTGGCTGTAGTGGGGGAGGACTCCTCTAGGAGGAAATAGGAACGATGGTGCATATCCTCCCATGGGTAATCAGGTGCAGTAAGAGCCTCGAGAATCTCCTCAGCATTGTGGAAACTTTGGGTTGTCAAATCAGTTGACGAGGGAGTGGTAGTAGAAGAGATCATATAAATGGTATTAATCTCTCCGGTTGACGGGGATGCTGGGGGGTGGAGCTCTTCAATGGTGGGGGGAGCTGTCTCGAGGTCTA
The DNA here is from genome assembly GCA_027924585.1 of Larix kaempferi. Lineage (NCBI taxonomy): Eukaryota > Viridiplantae > Streptophyta > Pinopsida > Pinales > Pinaceae > Larix > Larix kaempferi. Next base: position 12,668,220 of record BSBM01000877.1, read on the forward strand.
AGTTATTCATCTCATAGAGGGCGGCTCTGTAATCTAGGAGATCAGGGCAGTGATGTGAGTAATGGCTGTAAATACCGCAGATTGCACAAGGGTGATTGGTACGTAGTGATTTATCACGAGGCTTAGGGGTAGGGTCGAGTTGGACAACCAGGATGTTGGGGTCATCGTCAAGAATTTGCATGTTCTCTTGTAATGCGGGTAATTGTGGACATTGATGGGTAGCATGGCCCAACTCATCACACAATCAGCATTTGGGAGGAGCGTGAAACGTGGGGGGGGTTTTAACCATTTTGGGAGGGGGTAAAGCAGTGTATTGTTATGGGCCTCTGCCCCCAGTGTGCTTGATAAGAGGGGATGGATTAGTGGATGAGGAAGGAGTAGTGACATCGGGAGGTGGTTGACTAGTAGTGGTGATGGGTTGCATTGGTTGTAGGATGACATTTGATTTCAGAGGGGTAACGGGAGGCGTGATGTACCATATAGGTAATCCCAAAGTTAAACCGGGGAGGGTGAGAGTAGCCATAACCGGGGCGCTTACTACTTCCGAAGGGGGGAATAGGAAGGGGATTGTATGGATGGGTGTAACACCAACATGACTAGGTACCAATGGTGGTTGGGGTAGCAAGGGCGGTTGATGGTTGGGTGTTGGTGTATTGTGGGAAAGGGTACATAAGTCAGATATCTCAATCGCAGTTGACGGGGGTGGAATGGCTTGGAATGTTGAAGTCATCAACGTATCTGATCAGACTCCGGGTCCCATTGAGGAAACCAACGAGGTAGTGGCACCACAAACATGTTGTTCAACCATGGGGAGAACATTTTCAGGTGCAACAGGGACATTAGGATCATAAAAGGTGAGTTGATCAACCTTGACCACACGTCCTTCATGGGGGAACATCATGGTATGAAAAACGAATGAGGCAACTGCCCACATGGCGTACATGTAACTGCGGCCAAGTAAGAGGTTATAATCAAGTTGGGCATTGATGACCTCTATGTCAATGAGCACGGTTTTACCAGCCAACTGGACGGGACATTAGCTAAGAGACCTTGGGGTTGAGCCGAACAGCTTTCGTAGGCTCGCAGTGCAGTGGTGGATTGCTGGAGAGTAGGGGATCCCAACATATGCCAAATGAATGTGGACATAATGCATGCGGAGGAACCTTCATCGATGATGCACCGATGGATGACAAGATTCTGAATGGATACAGAAACTTGGAACGCTAAATTGGAAGGCAGGCGAGGTTCGGATTGGTCCAAATCGAAGGCCATCATTCCTGAATCATTTGGGTCAATAGCACTAATGGCTAAGAGCAAAGTATTGCGCTGTGTAGGATAGTTTTTTAAGACTTCTAACGCAGACATGGCTGTGGGGGACTGAGCTAAATCATCTACAATGTTGTAATTAGACGTAGCGCAAGCATTGGGGTTATTGTTGATGCGGTGAAGTGGGAAGCGAGAGGCTTTGGAGGCGCCATCTAGTGGAGCTGGAGGTATTCGTAACGACTGATCGGTGGGAAGAGTGTTGGTGTTTTCGTCGGTGGGAGGGGCTTCAGGGGTGGAGCCATATTGGTTCCGACGGGTTTGAAGGTTGACATCGGCTGATAACATCATTAACAAGTGATGGGTACCTGAGTCTAGCATGGGTTGATCAGGAGTGACATAAGTGATTTGCTATTGTGGAGGTGCGTTTCCTTGAGGGGAAGCCAACGGTTGAGTGTTCACTACGCTTTGGGTGGGCAAAGGATTTTGTAACACCAAGGGTTGATTCTAGGGTGGTGGGGGGTTGGGCGACACCTGAGAAGCTGCGTGCCCTTGGCGGTGGGCATCATCAGTCCAGAGTTATCGAGCCCGCTCCAAATGTGGGCAAGCATGTGTGTAATGGACATAGACCCCGCAAATAGAATAAGGGTGGTTTGTTCACAAATTAGGATTTTTGGCTTGCTTGGGCAGTTGATTGGGGTTTTGGTTGGCAGGTGCCGCATTGTTATTGTTTGGGGGATTAGGGGGCTGGCTGCCTTGGTATGGAGGGGGGTTGTTCCCGTGCTTACGGCCTTTGCCGCAGTTTTGCTGGCCTTGTGGGTGTTGGTTATTTTGGTTCTGCTACGGATTTTTTTGCGCATATACTTTCCCTTGGGCAGTAGGTGGGTTCTAGGGTTGTACAGGTGCGGGAGCAGGATACGGTGGATAATAAGTGGGTGGAGGCGGTGTAGGTGCTGAACCTTGTGGGGGTTGCTGATATGTATGTGCAATAGGTTGTGGGTTTGCCACAGGTGCTTCCTGTGGGGGATAATAAGCAGGGGGGGCTTGAGAGGATACAGGAGCTTGCGCGGCCTGCGTGTGGTAATATGGATGAGGTGCAACCGGGGGGCGTAAGTGGGGGATGCATGGCCAAAGCAATGAGGTGGACATGAGGGTCCGTGGGAATGGTGGTGATGTGCCATGGGAGCATACAAATTGGTTGCTCTGGAATGGGATGTAGCCCTTGAAAGGTCAGGGCTAGGGCTAGTGTGTGCTATGGAAAAGGGTTGGTTATGCGAGGCAATATGGCCAATGATGCCATATGCGGCATCATGTCGGGAAGAATCACCGCGGGGGGCTTCAAGTATGATGGAATATAGATAACCAGACTGGGCATAAATAAGGTCAAATTACTGGGCTTTGAGGATGGCCTCTTCTTCGGACTGGGGTCGCTCGGATGCGACATCCTTGGCAATGACAGGAAGGAGAGATTTTAGAAACCAATATAAGAAGATACTATCATCTAACTTGATTTTGCAGAGGTTTCAGTGGCGATGCCACTCATCAATGTGGTTAGTGATGTGGGTGGTCGTGTTCTATCTACAAGATAGTAGGATCTCAACTCCCACGTCATAGTGGACAGGTAACTTAAAGAACTATAGGAAGGTCGAGGCAAGGGAAGTAAAGGTAGCATGGGTCCCATGGGGTTGCTCAATGTATCACTTAGCTGTAGAGCCAGTGAGGGTGCGTTGTAACAGACGAAGTCGGATAGAGTCATCCACTATGGAGTTGGAGGAACACCATAGATGGAAGGACATAATATGGTTCTAGGGGTCTTCACCTACTTTGCCCTCAAACTTAGGGATGTCTGATGGGAGTTTGGTGGGAATGTGAGGCCACGCAGGGTCGTGTCTGATGGGATCGTTAGTTAGTCTGGCCAGGTCAGGAAGGTTGAGACTAGACATGAATGGAAAACTAGTAGAAGGATGTGACAGACTAGTGGTTGTGACCACGTTAGGGCCAATGCCCCTAAGTGGAGGGGCTGGGTTTGGGTTGGGGACGTTCCCCCCAGGTGGAGGAACGAAGGTGGTATGGGATGGTCCTACACCGCCAAGGGTAGTGTGAGTCACTAGTGGAGTTGGGATGGGTATGCTAGTCACTGGAATGGGTACAGTGATTGGAATGGTGGAGGTGGGCCCCATTGAGGGCATACCCAAAGCAGGTGTGGTAGCTGGGGTGGTGGTGGATGCTCCACCAATGGTCCCTACAAAGAAAGGTTTGGAAGTCATGCCAGCCATGGTGCTGGTTGGTGCAGTATAAGTGGGGTGCTTGGAATCTGCCTCAGAATCAGATGTGAAATAAGGGGCATCCGGATCGGGTGACAGAGCTCTATGTCATCGACGAGTAGAGTCAAGTGACAAAGATTGAGATCTATGCTGAGTGGTATCAAGTGATGAATATATACGTCTATGATGGGTGATGTCAAGTGAACTGTGCTGCGGGGGCTCACCCCGGAGGTGCCGAGAATGTCTCGGGGATTCAATGATGACAAATGGTGTCAAGTATCTGGGGGTTGTGTCGAGTGAAAAGCAGCTCAAAAACCCTAATGCAGCCGAGTGTGCAAAAGGAGAGCGCAAAAAATATGGCACTCAGGCAAACAATGAGCTCAAAACACTCACTGTAACAACTGTGCTACAATAAGCGGAGCATCAACAACAATGGTTAGAATACCAACAAGCAGCAGGTTTCCTAAAGAAAATAAAAAATTGTGGACTCGCTAGACCAAAGGGAGGTAAGGGAGCATGTAGACACCTAGCTAAATAGTATTCTGACTCAACCAAACATATCCTCTGCAAGGTGATGAAATCCAAGTCAGACAATATGGATAGTAGAGCCAAGTGGCTAAAGATATCCCCCTACCGAGAGGGACACCAGGTAGTCAATCCTAGAAGAAAAGAAACTAAGATACCCCGTTCATGACATGTTTGGTTGGGTGAATCTGTAGTTTGGTTCTATCGTCGATGTACTCCCATATGGGTGGTACAATGAGAACTACGAAAGTTATCCTTCAGTTACTGAATGGAGTGTGGTATTCCACTCAGGCTTTCGGAACCAGTCTGGCTACTTCAACCCTCCTAGGGTAGAGGCCTTCCCGATAAATTTGGTTTAAACCATGTCAAAAAATACTAGGGGATTTTGGTTCCCTAATGGACAACAAATATGTCTCAAGTGTAAGCAACCGAGGGGTGTTATTTGGATGCCTATCTCCCCGACCCTACCTAACTACAATATTCTTATGTGTTCCCCAAGTGGGGTTAGAATGTTGGTTTTGTTAAGTAGTATTTTAAGGCTCACTTGAATTAGGTGACAGAGTGTGTGCATGTAAGGTAATGAACCCAAACAAAAGTGCCACAGGGTGGGCAACTTTCTTACTAATAATAACAATGCAGAAATTAAACTTGAAATGCAAAATTTTCTCTTTTTCAATGGAAATGTTGAAACTTAAAAAACTCTATAAATGAAACATAAATCAAACTGCAGAAAAAGGTTGTAGGTAAGTATGGTTTCATATAGGACAGGTGGTTTTGCAGGTGCAAAAAATATTGCAGCAAAGTTCTGGGTTCAAATAGGGAAAAAGTACAGAAAACAGATCGCAGGTCTGCGGCGAAACTGCACAGTCGGATCGCGGGAAATAGGTTGACATCCACGGGCGGATCGCAGGAAAAAGGCTAAATGCCATGGGCGGATCACAGGAAGATGGATGAAATCCGTGGGCGGATCGCAGGAAAATGGCTAAAGACCACGGGTGGATCGCGGGAAAAAGGATAAAGGCCACAGGTAGATCACAGGAAACAGGCTGCAAGCCATGGGCGGATCATGGGAAAAAGGCTAAAGGCCGTCGGCAGATCACATGAAATAGGCGGATAGCCACGGTCGGATTGCAGGAAACAGGCTGAGAGCTGTGGTCAGATCGCAAGAAATAGATTGAATGTCACGGGGAGATCGCAATAAATAGTCTTAGAGCCATGGTCGGATCCCAGGTAATAGCCTGAAAGCCACTGTCGGATCGCAACTGTGGGGAAAAAATACGCGATTTATGGCAGCAAACCCAACTGCTGAAAGGGACAGCCAAAAGGGGAAAACAGAAAAATAGTGCAGAAAACTAAAAACTTCTAGAAACTATAACCAGAAATTCAAAGGAACACTAGGGAAGTCACCAAAAACTGTAGCTAGGATTTTCACCCTAGCTTGTGCAAATGGGCACCTACTAAGGAGAAGGGACTCCTTAGTAGCAGTTCAGTAAAAATGGTAAAAGCAAGACAGTAAATAAAAATAGTAAACTTAAACTAGCATAAGCATAAGACAACAAAAGATATTAAAAATTGTTTTTGTATTAAGTATACCTCAAATGTGAGGTTGGTGGAGCCTTTGCATTAGTCCAGGGGATGCTCCAATGCTCCAGTGTTGTTCCTTCTCCTTCTTCCAAGAGGTTTTGGACATGGGCCAAAGGGGTTCTCAAATGGGAAATTAGCTCCAAGTGGAGAGCTAGGGTTTCACAAGAATTTTTGGCAGCATAAGGATGGAGAAATTGGGGATGTCAAATGGGGAGCCTCCATCACCTATTTATAGGTTTTTAGTGGTGGAGTGTTCACCCATGGTTTTGGGCACCATATGGTTTAGGTCAACTGTATAGGGTTTTTGCTTCCTTTTTTCCCTCTTTTCCTCTTTTTTGTATTTTTTATTCCCTTTTTAGAGGGTTTTTTCTATTTTGGAGGAAATTTGAATTATCTTGGGGGGAAAAGGGGGTTTTGGGCCTTTTGGGGGCTTTTTTAATGGTTTTTGGCCTTTTGGAGGCTTTTTAATGGTTTTTTAAGGTTTTGGAGGCAAATATGGTAGGAAATATGGACAAATGAGTTATGTAATGAGGGAGATGAGGTAGTGAGCACTTTTTGGGTGTTAACAATTCCCTCCTCTCCTCACATGATCTAGTCTTTGAATTGGATCTGATCTCAAACCCCTTTTTGCACACATTGTTTAAGCTTTGCTTGCATCCGGTTGTTTTTTGGGTGTCTTGTGTGTTTTAGATTCATTGGCGTGCTTGTCATTTCTTTGAGAACTTCTATGTAATCAAAGTGCTGCAAGTATCTTTTCCTTTTCAGTCATTTACACTGAAGAGCATTGTTGTTGTCAAAATTTTGGTATTGGCATATTACTGGAAAAATTAAAAGTGCTTCATGTTTACCGTTTTTGAGTGCATTTGAGAAGTTTTGTAGAAATTGGTTCATGCATCAGAATTCATCATAGATCTTTTGGAAAATTTGAAAAAGAGTTAATCATTTGTATTTTTCTCGAACTATGAGCCATTCATTTTCTTGAAAAATCCAAAGTATAGTCAATTTTTTGCAAAAAAGTGTTTCCATGCTTGAAACGTTACATGTGCTTTTTTATTTTCATGCTTTTAGGTTGCCATAGCAAAATTTGAAAAGCTATTTGTGCTCTAGATAGAAATTTTCTCTTTTTCGTCATCTTTAGTTTCATTCTAAATTGAGAAAGACAAAAAGAAAAAACTTTGATTTGGTTTTGATGCTTGTTGATTTTCATGTTTTGCTCGAAAAACGAAAAGAGTACTTTCATTATCATTTTTGGTAGAATTGAGATTTGTTGAAGTTTTTTTGTTTTGGTAAATCCACTTGGAAAAATATTTCTCCTTGCCATACAAAGATTTCATCAAACGAAAGAGTACATTTTGCATGTAGTTAGGGCTTGCATTATGCATACATTTATGTACTCACCTCATGCATTCACCTAACCATCCAAATAAAATTAACGGTAGAACTAGGGTAAAATATTTAGTAACTTGTGTGTTAAGTTTGAGATGTGTTTTGGTGTCGCAAAACGTGGTAGCTGTCGTTATTTTCCTGCACTGCATCTCGAGGGTATTTTAGTCTTCCACGTACCAACTGGTATATTGAAGCTCTTTCACATACCAACCACTATATCGAACGCTCTTTCATGTACCTTTGGGTATATCGAAAGGCACTTCACGTACTTGGTGTATATCGAAAGGTGTTTCACGTACTCGATAGTATATCGGAAGATCGTGTGCCGTACGGTTGTGCATTAGACAGCACCACTATGGATTTGAGCTCCCACGTACCTTGTGTATATCGAGTGACACCATTAGGATTTCTGAAACCAACTCAACAAACCATTTGGCCGTCTTGGTAGAGAAATACGCCGAGAACAACACTCAGGGAGATTACTATGCATGTTCCATCCAGGTAGTTGGGTATTCAGGAAAGGATACAGTCCCAATCCTCCTTGTCGCGTTTTATTGTTGGACCCTGCGGTATATAGCAAGTTGCGAAGCCTTGACAATCCTGTGAGGTTCCAAACTTTTGAATCCACACCTATCACATAAGTTTGCTTGCAGGCTTAGTTTGTGTAGATTTTTTCTGGATTGATTTTCTTTTGTTAAGAATACCCTTAGGAGAAACTTTGGTTCAGTCACTCTGGTTGACTTTCCTTGGAGAAGGTCCCGTGGAATTTTGAACTTACCACCCAAATATCACCTTAATCAGGAGGTAATTTTGAGGGTAAGAAAGGACCCACACGTCATGGTTGTGTCACCTAAAGTAGAAAACCCCACTTTGAATATTGGAGCAAACATGTTCCCTCCGGACTCACCCACCTCCAACCCCTCATGGGGTCAAGAGGTGGAAACTTCCACTTCACAAGACGTATCTCTCCCTCCCGTTTTATCAGGAGAGCCTGGATCTATGGAATGGTTAAATCCCTCCTGGGACGACCCTGTATCAGCTTCGTTTGGTCTAGCTGCACCCTTTTGGAAAACATCTCTAGGTCAGCAAGTGGTCCATTTTTCCACTACATCCCCACCCAGTTGGCCCACTCCTACCGAGATTTTTGAACCCTTTCGTGATTGCTTGGATCGATTATGTGCCATGGGTGAGGAATTTCGAAGACATAGCCTTTTATGAAGGGTTGAAGACCCAACGTTACCTACATATTGACAGATCCCAATTCAGACTTTATCTTATGATTCACTGGAACCATCCATCCACTATGTGACCACTTATGAATATGGTCAACCATCACTTCCTGCGACTACACCCCTTAGACAGGAGATCAGTTCTATACCCCATATGACTCAACTTGTTGAAAGACAATAGTCCAACACTCCTCTGACTACTACGTGAATGTTACCCACTCCTCTCCCACCCCAAAACACGCAGGGAGGATACTCTTTACCCCTTAATTTTCTTACGAGTAATATTCATCCAACAACAGTTAATCAACAATCCATGTTTGGTCAACCATTGATTAGTGGTCAGCACATTGTTGCTGGGGGACAACCCCCATATCTGAACCATAATACAGGAGGAGGAGTTCCCATCAGTCCTTCCGTTGGCACTTCCCTACCCGCCGGAGCATCCACCAAGGGATTATATCATGCTGGGGGATAATACCATTCAATCCAACCACCATGGAGTCGAGCGTATCCAGGTTATCTTAACCCTGTTTTGGGACAATTCAATCCCAGAAACACACTCTACGGGATACCTTATCGCATAAATCCATACACTCTATGGGGGCACCAAAATGCTTTACAGAATGGACCCCCACCAACCATCCCTCAAGTACCACCACCCACATTTGGTCCACCTCCAACTCCCTCTAGAGGAGGCAGACCTCTACCTTCTGGTGGAGGCCCACCTCATTTTGGTAATAATGCCCCACCCCCCTCTGGCGGTGGAGGTGGAGGCCCCACCCCCCGCCCAGCGGAGGTGGAGTTCCACCTACTCTCAGTGGCAGAGGACCCCCACCTTTTGGTGGAGGACCACCTTATTATGGTGGTGGTGGTAGCAAAGGACCCTACCCTTATGGTGGTGGGGGCAACGAAGGTCCCCATCCCTCTGGCGGAGGAGGTGGTGCACCACCCCCTCCTGTCAAAGGCGATGGAGGACCACCTTATTTCGACGGTGGTGGAGGACCTCCACCCCCTCCTAGTGGTGGCGGTGGACCTCCATCCCCCCCGGTCATGGTAGAGGACCCCCACCCTATGGTGATGGACAACCTTATTATGGTGGTGGACCTACATATGGTCCAAGAGGCATACCCCCTTACGACTAGTTTCCTTTGGGAACACCCTACAATTAGTCGATACAAGGTCCCACCGGTGCATATATGCCTTATCAGTACTATCAGTACCTGCAGCTACATCATTAGCTTCCCTTTTTGGATACGTTGGACCTACCCAACCTATCTCGCCTGACGAATGACCCCATCTTCCATGGACATAATTGACCACCAATTCCGGTCAAACTACCATCTAATAATCCCAAATTTGATAGAAAACCTAATGAGGATCCAAAAAATCATGTGATGACATACCACTTATTGTGTTCATCCAACTCCTTGATGGACGACTCGATCCGTCTTAGGTTATTCCAATGGACTCTCACTGGCCCAGCTACCAAGTGGTATATTGAATTGCCACCCAAGTCCTTTCCAGATTTTTGTTCTCTTGCTATGTCCTTTTTGACCCATTTCCAGTATCCCATTTGCTATGAGACTGGTACATACTTATTGATCTCTCTTCGCCATAATACCGCAACTCATATATCATACCATATCCATGAGTGGCGGCAAAGACGATGTCTCATTAAGGCTCATATTCTCGACCAACTCTTAGCTAACTGGTTCACAAAGTCTCTCTCTCTTGTCATAGCTCGAGACGTGGCCATGGGAGCGTCGTCACAGAGGAACAAGCTATTGCCCATGCCCATTACTTAGACTTAGTCTATGCTCAATCTGGCACATTATATGAAATCGTTCCTGACGCACCCCACCCTACATATGACCGGGAAAAACCACCTAAGGGACCTCAAGCCGATGGCATCATTGGTTCCCTTACCATCCAGCCTCATACTCAAATTGGTGGATCATGGAACCCTCAAGGTTCTTCCCCATCCCCATAATAGGATGGAAACAACACCATCAAATTTTCCACTCCTGCCTCAACCGAAGAAGTGAATTATGTTCAATGAGCTTCACCTCAGAAAAACGGTGGTAAGAAGAAAAACAAAGGTAACCCTAAGAAATCTTCTAACCAGTAGGAGAATAAGAGCACCCTTGAAGACACCAAACAGAAGAGGAAGTTGAAGTATCCTTGTTTTCTATGTGGTGGTGACCATTTCTATAAGGAATGTCCTCACTGAGATGAAGTACAGAAGTTTCTCAAGGGAAACCCTACTCCCGCAGTTCTCAATGATCCCTTCCCTACTCAGAATCAACAGCTGGTTGCCAAAACCTCTCCTTCACACGGAGAGGCATCCTCTACCGTGCATGTTCTCATGATGCGTAGTGAGATGGTAAACTTGAACACACGATCGCGTTCATATGACTCAGTCCCGCTAAAGGAACCCATTGGAAGTAATACTGAAAAAGATTCCACTTCTATTCCTGATGTCACCATAGCACAAGCCTCTCTCACTATTGAGAATCCTTCTTTAGAGTCAGTTTTGCATCCGCCCAAGAGCACGATTCAGAAAGTAGTTTTCAATCCCAATCCTCGGGTAGCTCAGAATTACAATATTGTATAGGACTTGGAAAAATCTCATTGTGCCATGTCGACGCTCGAGGTCTTGCATAATTGTCCCAATCAATGCAAGGCTCTCCTTGCTGCTATCGGTGCAGTAGACCCATATTCCTCGAATACAATCATGTTTCGACTTGGGTATTTTAAACCGAGTCTTTCCCATCAACTTGCGTTTCAAGTTGCTACGAACATTGTTGGGAAGACAGTCCATCGTACTGTACTAGACAAAGGGGCTTCTACCTTGATCATGTCATTGTCATGTTGGAGAGGCATTGGTTCTCCCGAACTAAACCATTCTCCCACCACCTTAAAAGCATTCGAAGGTCATGGATTTTAACCCCATGGGCTATTACAAGCCTTAACAGTTGAGTTGGGGGGTAAGACCAAAACCATTAACGTGGAAGTAGTCGCAGCCCCTTTAGATTATAATCTCTTGCTTGGTTGTAATTGGTTTTACGCCATGACTATGGTCACCTCATCTGTCTTCTGCATAGTGCAATTCCTCCACCAAGGCCGAATTGTCACTGTTGACCAACTGGACTTTTTCACACTGGACACCGCTACTCATCCCAACGATAATGTCCCATTGCTTGGACAATATTCACAGTTGTATGAGAGCATGGGGGTCGGCCTCATAAAAGAATCGTCTCTTATGGGAATCTTTCCAACCTCGGATCCCTCTAATCATGTTGCCATGGTGAACATAATCTCCTATGGTATTTTATCTTTTCCCAACTCTAATGATCAATGGCTTGTTCCCGATGAAGCCACTATGCACTTGATTGGAGACTCCATACCTCTTTCGCCCACTGAACTCACTTACAAGGCTATCCAGTCAGCACCCGAGGACCACTTGTATGTGGCCTCCATGTCCTTTTCTCTACAGTGGATGTCATATTTACCCGATCCTCTTCTCTGGAATTTTCATTCTAATGATTCCATTATGGAAATTATGAGTCCATATGACCCTCTGTGGGAAGAGCTCCACCATCGCTCGTCTTTCCTCCCTCCTTTGGATTCTATGGAGAATAGCATCACTACCATTTTTACACTGGATCACCCTTTCCCCCAGTCCTCGATACTCACATTTCATACTGACACTGAGGGAAACTTAGAGAACATTGAACCCACCATCCCAGTTGAAATCTTGGTTACCCCAGGTGTAGTGGAACATATTTGGTTAGGCTAGATATGTACTCCTGAAGAGATTACTACTTTCACGGTCTTATTTACCCAATTCCGAGACGTGTTTGCTTGGACCTACGAGGAAATGACCAGGATAGACCCCGCTATTTTTTCGGGCAAAATCAAAACTTATCCCGACATTAAAGCAGTCCACCAAAAGTTACGACCGGTACACACTCAAAAAATTGCTGCAATCAAAGCAGAAATTGGAAAGCTCTTGAAGGATGGATTTATCTACCCTATTCCATTAACAGAATGGGTCTCAAATGTCGTCCCTGTAGCTAAAAAGCAGGGCACCATTTGTGTCTGCGTCGATTATTGGGATCTCAACAAGGCTTGTCCTAAGGACAACTACCTAACCCCCTTTATCGATCAGATCATAGACAATTGTGCGAAAAGTGTCATCTTCTCTTTTATGGATAGGATTTTCAATTACAACCAGATTGAGATACACCCTGTCGACCAACACAAGACTGCATTCATCTGCCCTTGGGGAACGTTTTCATATTGTAAAATCCCTTTTGGTCTTAAAAATGTTGGTGCCACATTCCAGCTGGCCATGTCGTATGCTTTTCATGATGTGAAGGACTTTGTGGAACCCTACTTGTACGATCTCCCTTCCCATTCACGGAAGCGCCAGTTCCACATAGATCATCTGACGATCGTATTGCTTAGATGTAGGAGGTATAACATCCTCCTGAACCCTCACAAGTGTATTTTCTACATCGACTCTGGATGCCTCATAGGTTTTATCATCTTGAAAGATGTGATCCTCATTGATCCCTTGAAGGTGGAAGCCATTATCTCTCTCCCACCTCCTACTGATGTTACAGAACTTCAAAGTTTGCAAGGGAAGGAAACTTATTTATGGTGTTTTTTCTATAATTTTTCCCAGAAGACACAGGGTTATATGAGACTACTCAAGAAGGACGTCCCATTCATATGGGGCGATCAAGCACAACAATCCTTCGATAGTCTTAAACATGCTATTACCCATGCACTTGTGCTCCAGCCACCCAATTACTACCGAGATTACATGCTTTATCTCGTGACTTCTGCAACCACGATCGCCATGGTCTTGGTACAGGAGGACCAAAACGCCTAGGAATATGTGATATATTACTTAAGTAAGGGTCTTATTGACTCTGAAACTCATTACTCACATGTTGAGAAGCTCACTCTCGCGACAGTCATTGCCATCCAAATGTTCTGACATTACATACTGCTCCGCACCACCACCATTATCGTTGAATCGAATCCCATGTACCACATTTTGACATGTCAAGTACTTGGGGGAAATTATTCACATTGGATTGTGATACTTCAGGAGTTCAACCTCTCAAGAAAGCCAAGTCCAAGAAGTCTTTGGTGTTTTCCAAGCTCATCTGTGATCTTCCTCGTGCTGATGTAGCATCTGAGCCCAATGATTCTCTTCTAGACGAGTCATTGTTCCTTATCAGCATGCCTGACCTATGGTATGGAGATATTAACTTATATATTTAAACCCAACGTTTCAACCCCCAATTGTATCATGATGACTATCATCGAATACGCCACCACACAAAGTATTACCTAATCATTAGTTATACCTTGTACCATCGCGGTATTGATTATGTTCTTCGTTGCTATCTAACACATGAGGAGGCTAAACACGTCTTGAATGACTGTCACGCTGGGGCTTGTGGTGGTCATCTCTCTGGGATGGCTATAGCCCAGAAGATACTATGCGCAAGATATTATTGGCCATCTATCTTTAAAGATTGCATCGAGGCCATTAAAAAATGTACCCCATGCCAGCATTTTCAAACGAAAAAGCGCACCCATCCAGCCCCGATACACCCGGTTATTTTCGTTGGCCCCTTCACAAAATGGGGCATTGACTTCATGCACTATAAGTACCTCAGTTGGGGGGCATGGTTACATCATCGTAGCCATGGATTACTTTACAAAGTGGGCCGAGTCTGTGCCTGTGTACACCGACGATGGAAAAACTGCCGCACTCTTCATGTTTAATCATGTTATCTCACAATTCAGAGTTCCTCAAGCCATAGTCACCGACCATGGATCTCACTTCCAGAACCATATGGTTGATGGGTTGAGCGCCAGACTGGGTTTTCGTCATGAAAAATCAACACCTTACTACCCGCAATCTAATGGACAAGTAGAGGCCATTAACAAGGTCTTCAAAACCATGATTCAATGCATGGTGGGTACGCACAATTCTAACTGGCACAATATGCTCTTTTCCACACTATGGGCTTATCGAACATCCATCAAGACTGCCACTGGATTTACACATTTCCAATTAGTTTATGGATTGGAGGCAGTCCTACATATAGAGTGCGAGATTCCATCTCTCAAACATGCAGGCAAACTTCTTCCAAACACCACTACCGAGGAAGAATGCTTCCTCTACCTAGAAAAACTCGATGAGACTCGACGCGATGCTTCTCTTGCCAACAAGGAACATAAGTAGCACATCAAAGCACAATATGATAAGTTGGTAGAACCCCGTGTCTATAACGATGGTGATTTGGTCCTTACATACGACCAAAGGTATGATAAGATGGGGGTAGGTAAGTTTGAGTCTATGTGGCACGGACCATACATAGTAAAACGTGTTTTGGAGAAGGGAGCCTATGAACTAGAGGACTATGATGGGATATATTTGGGTGAGCCCAGAAATGTTCTCTACCTGAAGAGGTACTATGCCTGAGATTTTCATGCATAGACATATTGTATACACTGTACATGGAATGTGTGTTTTTATGTGGTGTGACGCTTTTGTTTAAGTGTGTTTAGATCTTGTTTTCTCCTCTTATACCATGTTCTGTCTATGTGTGCAGATGGAAACTTGCTTTGGATTTGCGAATGGCGCCAGTCGACATACCCGTAACCTTGCCTCAGCAGCTTGGGTACTTTATTCCCTGACTGGCGAGCTCATTAGCTCAGGAGGAAATTGTCTAGGATTCGCAACCAATAACTCCACAGAGTATCAGGCAGTCATTCGAACCCTAACCGACACTCTTTCCTTGGATATGAACCATGTTGTCATCCACTTGGATTCACAATTGGTGGTTTCTCATCTTAATCGGATTTATGCTATCCGCAACCCTACTCTACTCCGTCTCTTCAGACGAGTCTGTCTTCTGGAAAGGTACTTTGAATCTATTCAATACCTGCACATTCCATGAGACATGAATACAGTGGCTGACTTGATGGCCAACTTCATTCTAGATTGGTACATTTCACACCCATAACATATTCATAAAATATAAAATCATACATAACATGTAAATAATCCATTGTATAAGCAAACACGTAAACAAGATCTCATTAATCATCCATAAAACACATAATGTATAAAACTGCCGAAAATGTCTGTATATATATATAAATCGATACAAAATGACGATGCTGATACAAAATTTGAAGCATACTAGCTTTCAATAAGAGTCATCTCTAACAAAAATATGAATCTCATAAGCTTTCAGTACATACATAAGTGGAAACCTAATCCCTAGGCTGCTCATGATAGAAGACTACGACCCTCACCACTTTAGCCAACAGCATGCCAAATCATGTAGACACCTTGACGTTGTATCTCTAGTAACCCCAAGGTAGATCACGAACACTCGGCTCTGGGATATCCAGTGTCAACCTATTGAGGTTCTCATAGACCTCCTCTACCTCCTCGATGGCGTCATGCATCGTGGGACCTACAACTGACACCTCTCCTCTCCTCGCAATGAGCAAGACTCCAATTGGTCGCGATGGACTCACATCTGTACAAAACATTGAGTTGTCAGCACTACTCCAAAAAAAATCATATATATATAAAATGAAAAAACACAAAGTTGTTGTTCTTACCAATGTCACCCCATTGTGCTCCCTTGGGAAGCACCAGGTCAGGATCACCTCTGAAATCTGCCCCGCTGTACGGATAATCCTATATCATGAGGAGTTGTCCCTCCAGCCAGGTGAATAACCTTGTACCGTAGCCTATGATAGGACCCCTGCCACCATGGAGGGCCATCACCTCTGCCCATCGGGTCATGTGTGTGTCCCGGGCATCTCGGTCATCCAAGTCCACCTGCGGATGCAGATGGGGTACCTGCTCCAATAGAAAAGATATCACCATGGACCCATAGCCAAATTGTTTCAGCGCCCCACCCCGACATTTGGTCAACTGACTCCGGAGGTTGGTAAGGAGTCCCTCACACCAATTGAATACTTGAGGACCCATACACTTCTATGCGTACATCAACTGTGTCCTGCTCGCAAGGTGAGCATACTGACTCCCTGCTACCCTCACCAGAGTGTAGAGCACAGTATGTAAAGGACGGTCTCGAATGTCCTTGATGGGGATCTTCCCACCAGTAGATGCAGTGCCTCCAATGATGTCATGTCCCAAATTTGGCATTGGGTCACAATGGCCTAATCACATTAGCCCTATTCATTAGAGTTTGTCAAATTGATGCTAAAGGTTAAATAATTGCCAAGGAGGAAAATTACTAGTTTCCTAGGTTTGGGGTGGAAGCTTTGGGATTTGGAATAATGGGGATAATAAATGATGTTTGAACATTAGAATGGAATAAATATTTAATAAAGGATCTAAATAAATATATACAAGTGAAAATCAAAGTGGCATTTCATGATGAAGACACATGGAGGAAGTGGGACCCACATATGGCTAGATTTCCCCACTACATTTGGCATCATTCTCTCACCAATTCGAATTCAAGGTGAATGGTAACATACTTGGGGGAGTCCAAAAGGTATTATTCATTGCATGACTCATCCAAGGTCGAAATATAGAGGAAGAGTAACTCCCATGGAAGAGGAAGAGGCAATTTGGAGCTAGTGAGACACTTGGGCTAGATTCCCTAGCTCTATGACAACAATGATGAAGATGCTATGACACCTATGACACAAATCAGACCTGAAGGTTGACATATGACATATATGACATGTCAGGGATAAAAATAGACTCCAAGAGGGCGCTCAAGGGTGTTAGGGCAGCTAAGATGCTTCCACATGTGATTTGGTGGAAGTGGGAGACTAGGAATTGTTGTACAAGTGGTGTTCTTTGGAATCTCTTCCCAACTTGAGTTGGCATGAGTCTCTTGGAAGGAATTCGACCCATGGAGGACATTAAAAGTTTATAAATGTCAATAACAAAGAATGAAACCAGCTTTTGATCATTTGTAGAATTTGCAATTGCATTTGTGAAGAGGGAGAGCTAGTGGATGACTAGTTTCTTGCCTTAGCCAATTTCGAGGGTGAAAGATTCCCATCCAAGTTGGCAATTGGAAAGGCCATTCAGACCTTTCATTTGGAGCTTTAATGGAGTCTTTATTTGCAGGTGTAAGCTACAGGGAAGCTCATGGTTTCTTCTATTGCAGCTCGCTCCTTCAACCATTTCCAGTTTTGATGGCATATTCTTGATCCTTGAGGGAGGGCGTTTTTGGTGAGCTATTGTACTCTTTGGGGGAGCTTCTAATGCCCCATTTCTTTTGTAATATGAATTAAATACTCTTTTTTTCATCTCCAGAAAGTTTCAGGTCAAAATTCCAAGTATAAATGTATAAATCTCATTTTTAATGGAAGAACAATGCCATTTCCCCACTACCTTGTTGTGAACCAATGTATTGATGATGATTTCGAATGAATGGATGATTATCTGATATATTTGTGATCAATATACTTCCATGGATGTCTTCTACAAGTTTCATGTACTGTACTTGAGCATTTGAAGCATTTTTACTCAGTTTAGTTGTATTGGGAGGTGAAATAGTGCCATTTCCCCAAGGGTCGAATTGGGGATTTTTGTAGTTGAATGGGAGAGAGTGAGAACAGTTGTAATAAACCATTAATGGTGCATATGAGACCTTAATAACATACTTAACACATTACATACCTCTGTTCATAAATTTGAGTGGATTTGGAGGCATTTGGGAAGCCATTTTCAGTACTTACCTCAGGGGGATTTGAACCCCAAATTACTAGTAAAATTGCATACTTGGTCCAGAATCTTAAGAGAGTTTGCAGAGGTCTTTTGGTGGCCATATGTTATCCCTGAACATCATATTCAATTCCTAATATCATTCATAAACCTTCCTTGAATATTTGAAGGCATTTGGAGTCAATTTGATACCTAGAGACCAATACTAGTCAAAGGGAAATCACTAGTAAAGTTACCTACATTGACCAGAATTGAAAGAGTATTTTCAAAAGTGTTTTAAAGGTACAAAGGCATCCCTGAAACACATATTTATGTTCTAATATCATTCATATACATTCTCAGAAGATTTGGGATCATTTGGGGCAAATTTGGGACCTAGAGATCGAAACTAGTCCAAGGTCGAACCAAGGAAAAAAGTGGAAAATTGCAATTTTAATAAAATTCCTAACAAGGGACATTACAGTGGTATCAGAGCATGGTCCTTGCACCTGTGTATTAGGTACATACATTCAAGAATAATTGGCAGCCATGTCTTACTATTATGATGAATCCTATGAGTACAATTCTTATGAGGAATATGCGGATGCTTATGAGCAATATGAAGCAGAATGTGAATGGTATGAGGAAGAGTTTCCATCATGCAACACTTCATACAATTTCAAGAGAAATGAAGATTATTCTTGTGACTTTAGATCTGATGAATATGAGTGTGTCACACCAACCAAGGATAATTCTATGAGCGAGTTCCAAAGATGGAGAGAAAAATATAAAACATTGTCCCAACAATATCAAAAATATCAAGAATATCTTGCTTCGAGCAAAAATACACAAAATGCCATGTCTTTTGAGTACTATGCTGAACATGTTTTTGAAAATAGGCCCAAAAATGAAGATGTGGAGTTAGTGAAGAAAGGTTTATGCCCTTCTTGTAAAAACCCTTGGAGCGAGTATCATATATGTGTGCATGAAATGATGTCCTCCTTGAGGAGAGCTTTTGATATTTATTCAAGAAGAGCTTGCAAATATACTGATCCTAAGGAAAAAAAGGGGCAAAATGCATCATATTTCTTGAAGGAGAAAAATGAAGAGACATCACAAGAGCATGAAGAAGATTCTATTGAAAATATGGAAGATCATTTCGAGACACCTTCTAGCTTAGACATGAACCAAAGAGCATCTACTGATGGATGCTTAAACTATGAAGGAATACCTACTGATGGGTGCTCACACCTCTATGTTGGTGACATAGAGATCACTTTTGAAAGTGTTGCTGCAAGCCCAAGTTCCATTAAGCATGATAATGAATACCTTGTAGCAGTTGAAGAAGAACCAAGATCAACTTCCCCATCACCACTTGAGCTTCATGAAGTTGGTCCAAGCAAAAATGAAGAATATGAGGAGGTTTATTTGCAAGAGCCTCATTTTCTTGAAGGGTCCTTAAAGATGAATGAAAAGAAGATCCAAGAGTCCCTCAACATTCTCCATGACACTCAAGCATTGGTATCAAATTCTTGTTGGAGAGCTACTTCATTGGAGGAAACATCCTTCCTTGAAGACATGGAGAAGATTCAAAGAGCAATGTGCCACATCAAAGGTAATTTCATGTCTTTGCTTTTTTATAGAAACCATTTGTTTGAGCTTAATGAATTGTTACATGATGCATACTTGAAGAATAATGAGGATAATCATAAGCTCAAAATTCAAAATGAGCAACTTCTTGAAAAGTTGCAAGGTACTTGTTTTTCCTCTTATGTTTCAGATTGTCAAATGGTAGATTGTTTGGAGGATTCTCATGACATGGTGGATCATGAGAAATGTGAAAATTTGAATTTTCTTGATGTGTTTGAAGATGAACTTGAAGAGATCCAAACACTTGATGTGGTGGAAGAGGAATTTGAATTGTGTCTTGATGAAGGTTATGCAATTTTTAAAGAAGAGCATGATTCCTCTACATTGGAACCAAACGATGACAAAGAGTTTACACTTTTGAAGGATCTACATGATACTAACCATATGGATCCTTCCCATGATGAAACTTCAGTACTTTTTAAACATTTGGGTGATTTGGTTCATTCTCCTACATCCTACAATTCCATGTTTTGCAACATTAGTCTCAATGAAGTATGGGTGAAAGGGTTCTTTTTGATGGTGCCACATGAGGAGTATGGAACTCCTAGATTTACATTTTATGATTATATGGTTGGAGCACATTCTTATTCACATTTGCAGAAGCATCCTTTGTTACTTTATGATGATGCACATCTACATGGATGCACCTATGATATGCATTTGAGTCACTTGAAGACTCATGGTTTTTCTTGCTCAACACTTGATTCATTTGATGTTGGAGGAACTTCATCCAGCACTTGGGTGAATAGATTTATGACTGGAGAACATTTTTGTTGGAAGAGACATACTTTTTTATATCTTTATGATGATCACATTCAGGGATGTATGGGTGAGACTTCTTTGAGTCATTTGAAGTCTCCTTGTTTTTTCTGCTCATTATTTGGTTCAGATTTTAGTGGAGATTCTTCATTCACTTCTTGGATGAAAGAATACATGGCTGAATATTTTGATGCATATCACATCCTTTTGGAGCAGCTTTATAGGACATGGGATACTCACCTATGTCATTGGAGCAGATTTGATTTGTCACTTGAATCTTGTATGCACTTGGAAAACGGTGGTCTACTTGCTTGGAGGTATAAGCACTTTCATGATTCTTTGATGAAGCACCTCCTTGATATTCATTTTCATTATGTAGTTATGTACTTTGATGATATATATTTTGTACTCATGATGTTTTGAAGAATGCATACAAGAAAATGGGATCCATGAATCCTCTTAACTAATGGTGTGGGTTGGAGAGCACTCTTAATTATTGGGGTGCAATACAAGCAATGGGACCCTGGAATAATTTTTATCTCATTGGTTTCAAATTTTTTTTGGGGAAACAAGCAGTATGGGAGATGGATTTTCCCACTTAATAAAGTGATTTTTATCAGAGTAGTGCAGCAGCAAGCATGGTGGTTCCTCTATAAAATCTTCATGAAAACTCAAAGACTCAAGGTTGGGCAATTCAATGGCAACTTCAAAGAATTATACAGAAAGCAAGTTCTTCAACACCCATGTTTAAATTTGCTTGAGGACAAGCAATATTGGGAAGGGAGGATTTTTCATGTCCCAAATTTGGCATTGGGTCACAATGGCCTAATCACATTAGCCCTATTCATTAGAGTTTGTCAAATTGATGCTAAAGGTTAAATAATTGCCAAGGAGGAAAATTACTAGTTTCCTAGGTTTGGGGTGGAAGCTTTGGGATTTGGAATAATGGGGATAATAAATGATGTTTGAACATTAGAATGGAATAAATATTTAATAAAGGATCTAAATAAATATATACAAGTGAAAATCAAAGTGGCATTTCATGATGAAGACACATGGAGGAAGTGGGACCCACATATGGCTAGATTTCCCCACTACATTTGGCATCATTCTCTCACCAATTCGAATTCAAGGTGAATGGTAACATACTTGGGGGAGTCCAAAAGGTATTATTCATTGCATGACTCATCCAAGGTCGAAATATAGAGGAAGAGTAACTCCCATGGAAGAGGAAGAGGCAATTTGGAGCTAGTGAGACACTTGGGCTAGATTCCCTAGCTCTATGACAACAATGATGAAGATGCTATGACACCTATGACACAAATCATACCTGAAGGCTGACATATGACATATATGACATTTCAGGGCTAAAAATAGACTCCAAGAGGGCGCTCAAGGGTGTTAGGGAAGCTAAGATGCTTCCACATGTGATTTGGTGGAAGTGGGAGACTAGGAATTGTTGTACAAGTGGTGTTCTTTGGAATCTCTTCCCAACTTGAGTTGGCATGAGTCTCTTGGAAGGAATTTGACCCATGGAGGACATTAAAAGTTTATAAATGTCAATAACAAAGAATTAAACCAGCTTTTTATCATTTGTAGAATTTGCAATTGCATTTGTGAAGAGGGAGAGCTAGTGGATGACTAGTTTCTTGCCTTAGCCAATTTCGAGGGTGAAAGATTCCCATCCAAGTTGGCAATTGGAAAGGCCATTCAGACCTTTCATTTGGAGCTTTAATGGAGTCTTTATTTGCAGGTGTAAGCTACAGGGAATCTCATGGTTTCTTCTATTGTAGCTCACTCCTTCAACCATTTCCAGTTTTGATGGCATATTCTTGATCCTTGAGGGAGGGCGTTTTTGGTGAGCTATTGTACTCTTTGGGGGAGCTTCTAATGCCCCATTTCTTTTGTAATATGAATTAAATACTCTGTTCTTCATCTACAGAAATTTTCAGGTCGAAATTCCAAGTAGAAATGTATAAATCTCATTTTTAATGGAAGAACAATGCCATTTCCCCACTACCTTGTTGTGAACCAATGTATTGATGATGATTTCGAATGAATGGATGATTCTCTGATATATTTGTGATAAATATACTTCCATGGATGTCTTCTACAAGTTTCATGTACTGTACTTGAGCATTTGAAGCATTTTTACTCAGTTTAGTTGTATTGGGAGGTGAAATAGTGCCATTTCCCCAAGGGTCGAATTGGGGATTTTTGCAGTTGAATGGGAGAGAGTGAGAACAGCTGTAATAAACCATTAATGGTGCATATGAGACCTTAATAACATACTTAACACATTACATACCTCTTTTCATAAATTTGAGTGGGTTTGGAGGCATTTGGGAAGCCATTTTCAGTACTTACCTCAGGGGGATTTGAACCCCAAATTACTAGTAAAATTGCATACTTGGTCCAGAATCTTAAGAGAGTTTAAAGAGGTCTTTTGGTGGCCATATGTTATCCCTGAACATCATATTCAATTCCTAATATCATTCATAAACCTTCCTTGAATATTTGAAGGCATTTGGAGTCAATTTGAGACCTAGAGACCAATACTAGTCAAAGGGAAATCACTAGTAAAGTTACCTACATTGACCAGAATTGAAAGAGTATTTGCAGAAGTGTTTTAAAGGTACAAAGGCATCCCTGAAACACATATTTATGTTCTAATATCATTCATATACCTTCTCAGAATATTTGGGATCATTTGGGGCAAATTTGGGACCTAGAGATCGAAACTAGTCCAAGGTCGAACCAAGGAAAAAAGTGGAAAATTGCAATTTTAATAAAATTCCTAACAAGGGACATTACAAATGAAGTACTGAGTAATCATGTTGTCCACTATCCGATCACCTCCCCGTGATCCTGTAAGAGATACAGGTTCTCCCC
Source organism: Larix kaempferi (assembly GCA_027924585.1). Lineage (NCBI taxonomy): Eukaryota > Viridiplantae > Streptophyta > Pinopsida > Pinales > Pinaceae > Larix > Larix kaempferi. Next base: position 12,691,511 of record BSBM01000877.1, read on the forward strand.
TCCGGGATAATCCTGTCAGGAATTAGATTTCCTCGACATCTATACTTAGTGTATGCACCCCGATCTTGAAGTGTTGTTGCACCATATCCCAACATCGGATCATGTGTGTCAACAACGAAACTTAGGCCCTCGTGCCCGACACTCGTAAATATTTGAGTAACCCATAGTTCCTCAATGCATTAATGAATTGATGGTCATTCTCGGACTGAGAATCATCCTCCTCGTGCTCTCTTTCCCGCCACTCAATCACCATGTTTGTCACCATGAACCTGTAAAAAAGATCAAGTAAACACTATTAGAACTCTCTCCATGCATCAAAACGTTTTCATTTTGGTAGGACGTTGAGTTGTATTTGGGCATTTGCACCGTCGTAGGACATATTTACAAATAGTGCGACATCAGCGCAAAAAGTCCTTACAGGTTTTGCGACAGTGCATGGCCATCGTAGTTCCCACAAGGAGGGCTTGTGCCGACCCGTGGGCGCATTCCCCCCCACCAAAACAACTCAAAACCCTAAAAATTAAGCAAAAAACATAAAACTAATCCACTGAAAAGTTGCATAGCTGAGTTTAGTCCTACCTGTCTCTAACAGTTCATGAAACGATAGACTGTAGCTCCCGAAATCAGCAAATGAAATTTGGCTCCAAACGACACTTCACACTCTCCAAACTTGGTAAAAAACAATTGTAATTCTTTTTCACTATTTCATCCATTTTATAACCAAAAATGGAATATTCCTTTTGTAATTTGATGCTTTCGTGGGTTTTTTACTATAGTTTGGGTTATTTACTGCATTTAAATGCTTGGTTAATTGTTTTTGACCTATTCTTTGAGCTGCAGGTGAAGTTAGTTTCCTAATTAATGCCATTCTCCATCATGATGATCATCTCGTAAGTATTATCAGGTATGAACAACTCTTCGAGCATCTTTTTGTCATTATTTCGCTCATTAAATTCAATTACTAATGACACCGAGCTTACTCTTTGTTCTTTTGCGTGCTCGTAAAACAATGAGAATAAGTCACCGAGTTATAGTTTATCACTTTTTCATGCTCATTAAACTCCTACGAAAAAGGAACCCCGCCAAGTCTTTCTTTAAGCTCTTTTCAGGCTCTCAAAATATGAAAAGATCGCCAAGCGAACTTGTCTCTTTCACAATTGTTAAAGTATTTGAATGGTCATCTTCCTGGTGATAGTTTACCCCTTTTTTCAGAACAGGGGGCACTACTTATGAAAAAGGAATACTCCAGCCAATCATGACTGGAAGAGTCCTCTCTCGCATTGTTTTACCCTTTTTCGAGCGAAGAGGTTAACGTTACGAAAAATTACCTTTGGAGTCTTCTTTAGTTCTTTTTAGACTCTCAAAACATGAAATGACACCAATTTTACCTTCTATGGACTCGTTAAAACTCAACATTGAAGGGCCCACCATGGGATGAACCCCTCCTTTCCCAGGATCGAAAAACGTTTGGGATTGGACTCATCTATGAGATGAGCGATATCGAGCATCTGGTTACCCTCATCAAGCTCGTTAAAAACACATGAAGCACATCAGTTATGACGAGGAAAAAGGAAATTTTTTTGTGTTACACCTTTACCTATGGACGTACCTAGTCGTTCTTGAACATGGCACTCATTTTCATTCGCATACAATACTTGGGTCATCCGTTTGTCCTCGAGTCCTGCTAACTTCATGAGTTCTGTTACTCCTTTGGGTCATCCAAAGAATGCTTCCACCATTAGTTTCATTAGGGGTTGGCATTGTTCTCGTCATGTCAATACTGCCAATTCATGCCATGCCCATGTTCAAGATACATTCACCGCTCATCTTTTGCTATCAGTACACCCTCTATCACATCAGTCTACTCTGAGACAGTCTTGCATGTTACTGTACCATCCGATCTACTCCAAACTTCTGTTATCGAGTTTCATGTCGATGATGGGGGATTCATCAAGGCCCTCCTTCGATGGGTTCATCCTTTTCGACTTCAAATCATCATCCAAGGACTGAATCTAGAAATGAATCGAGTACCTTGGGCTTGCATGCCTCAATGGTAGGTTACCTCACTTTTGACATGAGTTTACATCATTAACTCTTTATTGAAAGATTCTATCAAGTGTTTGACTTCAACTCATTCATTCGTGCTTGGTGATATGTATTATGATACCTTGGCGATCATTGACATTAATGGTGATTTCCCTCGCTCTTGTTAACGGTATACATCAATGACCGATAATCAAGCAGTTTCTACCATGTTCGATCTCAAGACATTTGTAATCACATGGATAGATTTGTATCATTGCGGGTTCGTCTTGAAGACCCTGGGGAGTCATGTATTACCTAGGTTATGATGGAGATTGATTGATTCATATTACATGGATCCATTTTGTATTGGTTGTGGTTGTGTTATCGTCTCATCATGGATCTACGATTGTGTTTAGTAGCCATGATTGTGTTCAGACGGTCTTTACTACCATGGATCTACAATGTATTGGTCGACAGCCATGTTGTGAGTCATACGAGACTGTGTTCTTAGAGTTAGTTGTACTGCACCAGCATCTTCCCTCCGACAAGTCCTTGCCATCCTTCTATCAAAGCATTTCACCTATCTAGTTTCAACAGCTTCATGCTTTGGGGGGCATTCTATTACACCTAAATCTTGCCACCATAAGACTCAGTGTAAACATCCTTGAAGTTCCCATGACTAGGAAGCTAAACTGGAAGAGAAACTTGTGATAATCTATAGGGATCTAGCAACTATAACAAACTCACAACCTAACTCTCAAGATTGTTTGCAAAAAAGAAGAAGCATGCATTCAATAATCACTCATAAACACAGAATAATGGACAATGTCAATATCATACAATGAATAATGAATGTAGAGAATGTGTTACAGTAATCAATGATGAGGAATCATATAGGATTCGAATTAGCCAAGTAGGGCATTCAAATTATGAGCTCAAAGTATAGCATGAATAGCTATGGAGACATCAACCAGTCAGTAGTATCAGTCATGACTGGTAAGAGTCAGTCAAGTGTGTCTAACTGAGTCTAACAAAACTATCTAGCCATAAATCAAGGAATGGATACTTTAAGTGGGGTGCATGAGGTTGTCTAACTCAAAGTCTAGCTTGGATAACAATGGAGACATCATCCAGTCAATAGTATCAGTCATAAATGGTAATAGTCAGTCAAGTGTGTCTAATTGAGTCTAACAAATCCATCTAGGCATAAATCAGGGAATGGCGACTCCAAGGGGGGTGCATGAGGCTGTCAAATAGTAAAGTGGAACTCCAGAACTAGCTAACTAGAAGCTACAAGCAGACAGCATGAGCAATCAGTGGAAGAACTACTCAATCAATGCACTAATTGAATGGTAACTTCCGGTAGGTGAAGTAAGGCACCCTAACTGAGTGATAACTGAAGGTAGGTGAGTAAAGGTGCTCTAACTGATAGTGGTAGGTGATAAAGATGCACTTGCTAAGAAGATAAGTCAAAGAGGGTGCATTAGGTAGGTAAAAGTCCAATTTAGGGCTAAAGACAGGCTCTGGAGAGCTAGAAGAAAGCTCTAGGTCTTGGGGATACAACCATGATGATGACTGGATGCATGCAGTGTCATGCAAAGTGTGCAAAGCATGCATATTTGGATGCATGCATGCAAAATACAAAATGATGGTGTGAATATTCCAACACCCCCCTGCAAGCTATACTATGAGATGATAACCAAAAAATAAAATAGGGCCCTGGTGACTGAGACCAAAGGTCACCCCGTACAATCAATCTAAATAAACTAATTGAGGAAAGAGGGAAAACCGAGTGAGAAGAAATCCCTCCCTCAAAACAAACTGAAGGATGCTAAAATATCATCTCATCACTCACCCCTGAAGAAGGTAAGTGTCCTTCTTTTCCAAAGAAGGTTCGATCGATCTGAGATGGATCAACAATGTTAGAAGGATGAAACCTTCCATTCTGAAAATCTGATCTGGTTCTTCTATGATCATGTGGATCACCAACCAAATCATCGGCATATCGGAGTGTAGTGGCTGCCCATCAAGGAAGAGGAGGAATATTAGGTGAGAGATCTTTAGGTTCTTGTGGATCTGGATCTCCCATTCGCTAATATTCATCATCAGTTGCTAGACCTTTAGGTTCTTGTGGATCTGGATCTATCATTCTATTATCATCACCATCTTCTGAATCCACAATATAGTGTGAAGATGCATCATCGCATCCAAACTCTAAATCTGAAATCTCATGAGTAGGAGCAAGTAAAATTGGATCATCATATGCAAACTCTAAAATATCAAGAGGAGAACTTGTTAAGATTCAATATGCTAAGACATAAATAGCAGCATTACATTCCATTTCACAATAATAGCATATACAGGATCACTGAAGAAACAACAAGCATAGCATAAACACAAGAGACACAGATTTATCCTGGGAAACCCTCATGGGGTAGAAAACCCAATAAAGCTTCCTCAATATAGATGACCAACAATATACAAAGATGCAAACCAAAGACATGATCTCCTCCTCCACCATAGCAGACCTCTCCTCCACAAGTGCGCCTCTCTCAAGTGTGTGTGTGTGTGTATCAAATGAGGAACATACCTCCTCTATTTATACACTACACTGACATGTATTTTACACAAGTACATGTAGGCTCATATTTAACCATTAGGTTAAATACCCTATTATAACTCACTGGGCCAACCCCCACATGGTGGGTCTAATAACCCTAGTTACCACAACCAATTCAGAGGAATAAACATCTCCGGATTGATAGTATAATCACATCGGAGGCATGGAACATCTCCGGAATAAATAATATACAAATATAATATTCTTAGAAGTTACAATATTCAACACTCCCCCTTAACGAGAAGGATATTATAACAACATCCGCAGGAGCAACAAGTCATACATCATACATGATACATCTATAAATCATTGGAAGCTTTCTCAACATCATCGGTAACTCAACCAGTTACTGGAACATCTTCAATACTGGAACATCAACATCTTCAGTACTGAGTCTTTATCTTCTGCAGTACTCAAACAGCTACAGCAACATCAATATCTGAATCCTCACGATCGTCAGCATCATCATCACACGATCATCAGCATCGTCATCACACGATCATCATCATCATCATCACATGATCATCAGCATCGTCATCATACGAATATCAGCATCATCATCATACGATCAACAGCATCGTCATCAGCATCATCATCACACGATCATCAGCATCATCATCACATGATCATCAGCATCGTCATCACACGATCATCAGCATCGCCATCACATGATCAGCATCGTCATCACACTATCATCAGCATCGACATCACACGATCAGCATCGTCATCACACGATCATATTACAGGATGATCAATCCTGCTCTCTTTAGGACATAGGTCCATGGATGATACAATCCAGATCAAGTTCCAGGATGATCAATCCTTATCTCTTTAAGACAAGTCTCATGTCTAGGGACGATCTAATCCCAACCATAGTGCCAGTCCTTTTTCATACTGGATGTGACCTAGATCAGATCTAGGATTTACCGCCACAGAGCCAGTCCTCTTTCATACTGGATGTGTCACATCTACAGAGCCAGCCCTGTTTCATGCTGGATGTATCACATCTACAGAGCCATCCCTGTTTCATGTTGGATGTATCACATCTACAGAGCCAGCCCTGTTTCATGCTGGATGTATCACATCTACAGAGCCAGCCCTGTTTCATGCTGGATGTATCACATCTACAGAGCCAGCCCTGTTTCATGCTGGATGTATCACATCTACAGAGCCAGCCCTATTTCATGCTAGATGTAACATATCTACAGAGCCAGCCCTGTTTCATGCTGGATGTAACCTAGAACAATTCTAGGATTTGTCACGTACATTTTGAACCGAGGTCCAGGGACGATCCAGTCCTATCATGTACCTTTTGAACCGAAGTCCAGGGACAATCCAGTCCTATCATGTACCTTTTGAACCGAAGTCCAGGGACGATCCAGTCCTATCATGTACCTTTTGAACCAAAGTCCAGGGACGATCCAGTCCTATCATTCAATTCTCGGAGACCTCATGTCTACGGCTCAATTCAAAGGACCATAGTCCGAGGACGATCCAATCCCCTTACCTGTTCATTCAGGATTTAGTTCTCGAAGACATCATGTCTACGACTCAATTCAAAGGACTAAAGTCTGAGGATGATCCAATCCCCTTACCTGTTCATTCAGGATTTTGTTCTCGGAGACATCATGTCTACGGCTCAATTCAAAGGACTAAAGTCTGAGGATGATCCAATCCCCTTACCTATTCATTCAGGATTTTGTTCTCGGAGACATACGTCTACGGCTCTCTTTAGGACTGAAGTCCAGGGATGATCCAATCCCCTCAAGTCCACCAAGGACTTCATTCTCGAAGACATACGTCTATGGCTCTCTTTAGGACTAAAGTCCAGGGATGATCCAATCCCCTCAAGTCCACCAAGGACTTCATTCTCGAAGACATACGTCTACGGCTCTCTTTAGGACTGAATTCCAGGGATGATCCAATCCCCTCAAGTCCACCAAGGACTTCATTCTCGAATACATACGTCTACAGCTCTCTTTAGGACTGAAGTCCAGGGATGATCCAATCCCCTCAAGTCCACCAAGGACTTCATTCTCAAAGACATACGTCTACGGCTCTCTTTAGGACTGAAGTCCAAGGATGATCCAATCCCCTCGTATGTCAATCATGGGTACAAGTATCTTCATCCATACAAGTACATCAAGGCATCATGTATCCTCATATTCAAAACATGTATCCTCATCATCAAAACATGTATCCTCATCATCAAAACATGTATATCAAAACATGTATGCTCATCATCAAAACATGTATATCAAAACATGTATCCTCATCAATAGCATCAAATACATATATCATTAAAGGCATGTATACATCTATCATCAAAAGCATGTATTGTCACTAATACATCTATCATCAAAAGCATGTATACTCACTAATACATCTATCATCAAAAGCATGTATACATCTATCATCAAAAGCATGTATTCTTACTAATACATCTATCATCAAAAGTAAAAATATAAGGGTCCTAAAAATAATTCTAAGTAACTAAGTGCAGTAAATAGGTAACCTCATCATTGATGAGACAGACTTGTTATCAGATACTATGCTACTCCCCCTTTCGAGGAGAGTTCTTTTGAACTATACCAAGCTTGTCTTGAAAGTATTCAAACTTCACTCGAGACAGAGGTTTAGTCAAGATATCAACAATCTGATCCTCGGTGCTTATATATTCGAGCTTGATAACTCCTCTTTGCACCATATCTCTTATATAGAAGTATCGGATCTCTATGTGTTTTGACTTATCGTGGAACACAGGATTTTCAGTTATCTTAATGTAGCTTTGATTGTCACACATAATCACAGTGGGATCCATTTCTAAGTCAAACACTCCTTATAAAAGCTTCTGAGGCCATACTGCTTCACAACTGGCAGAGCAGACAACCATAAATTCTGCTTCAGCAGTACTGAGAGCCACACTAGATTGTTTCTTGTTGAACCATGAGATCATGGCAGATTCAAGACTATAACATCCACCTGATGTACTCTTTCAGTCTGATAAACTTCCTGCCCAATCAGAATCTGAGTAACCATGTAAACGGAGTTCATGACCTCCAAGATAATATAGACCAAAAATCTAATGTACCTTTTAGGTACCTCACTACATGCTTTGTAGCTATTAAGTGCACCTTTCTAGGTTCTACTAGATACTGACTTAGGGTATTTACAGCAAAGCATATATCTGGCCTAGTATTTGTTAAATAAATCAATGACCCAATGATTTGTCTATATAGGGTTAGGTCCACTAAATACGATGAGTCATTAACTAACAACTTCAAGTTGGAGTCCATGGGAGTGGCCATGGCTTTATACTCCAACATATCAAATCTTTTTAGAAACTTCACAGCATACTTACCTTGATTTAAAAGATTCCTTTTGGATATTGCCATACTTCTAGACCTAAGAAGTAGTGCATTAATCCGAGATCTTTCATTTTCATTTCTGCAGCCATTTTCATGACCTGTTTCTCATTCCTTGTCAGAAAGAGATCATCGTCATACAATAATGGTATGATAGGTTCATCATCCACAACCTTAAGGTAAAGGTTAGGAACAACTTTACTTCTGGTAAAGCCCAAGCTTTGTCATGAAGCTGTCAATTGTCCATTATTCACACTCAGCATTGAGTGATCTTCTGCATATCTATCTATGCCATCTCTCGTCAGATGGGTCTACTAATATGAGCCTCAAAATCATTCGAACTCTGTGGTGAGTTCCTTCTTGCATCCATGTCATATGTGTTTAGAACCCATATTCAACCTTGTAGCAAAGGTTGAGATACACATCACCCATGATGATCATTAAGCTCATCAATTGACTACCGATCCTGGGAACCCATACAGAACCTGATTACATTATTAAGAGAATGGTCTTATCTAGTCCCTTGGAGCAAAACATCTCATCATGATTCTCTTCCTCTTTCTAAGAGAATCTCTTAACCACAAGCTTTCTATAGTGTGTTTGATTTGTAAATCTTTTGTTGAACATCCATCACTTGTTCAGAGTTCATCATTCATCATGATCTTTCCTACAAATCAAAATTAAGTACATGATTAGTAATACTTCATAATCATCAAATCATATTGATATGATAACCTATTATGCATACAGATATCATTTACATAGTTATGCAACTATTTTGACCAATACTTTGGCACAACACTTTCCCATATCCTGTATGCATACAGTGGCTATCTAGATGCCTTCCATCTCTACCAGAACATACTATCGAGAGTGTGCACAACTCTCAGCATGTCAGCAAAGAGGTTTCATTCTAGACAAGCAACAATGGAATGTTTGTCCAATTTACCAATCATATGCATATTAGTAGTATACTGTTCAATGCTTTATGAATGTTTACACTCAGCATGATATATTCTAGGAATACAAATATGCATACAAGCAATATCATTTACTATTTCTAATAACAACCCAAATACTTATCTTTTATGTTTGTGTGGTTGCCTCCCGCTTGATCTTCTGTATGTCTTCTGAACTTCTATTCATTCTGTACCACTGTGCATGCTCAAGTGTACACTAGTGTCATCCTCATGATCTCATACACAAACATACATTCATTAGTATATTCTCAATATTATCAAAACATTCTAATTCTAAATAATCTTGAATATGTACAGTCATGATCATTAGTATTCAGGGTTTCAAGGAAGTCTTCTTTTACTCATGCATATTCTTGTTTGATCTAGTTAGTTAAATCATCAACCAAGATAAGAGACATAATATACATAAACCCTTGATTACTAACCAATCATACCAAGTATACTTACACAAGGTAACATTCTAACATGACATAGGAAAACATACCTGGATTAGTATACCTGCTAGTTATGTACAACATACCTAAACAATCTCTTCAATGATTTAGAGATCCTGAGCTAGAACCTGCATGTCTCATAGGTTAAACATGATATAACAAAGTCATACATACCTCATGAGTATTTGTCTTCATGTTGTCATGGTCATGGAACTTGATTTGTCTTTTGTGATGTACCTGTGTCTTGTTAGCAGACAACATCAACCTCACACAACACCATAATGCATAAGTACAATCATATAGCCCTAATCAATGAATGTCTTCGATCATTCACATGCATTCATATTGTTACTAGGGTGATAAGACAATTAATAACATTAATCAAGATTGTACTAATAAATAACATGAAGACAAACACATTATGAACTTTAATCAAGAATCAGATTTCAAGGCATACCTGGACCTCCTTAAGTCATACCTGTCGAGACTTTTTGTAGTCTTCTTATGTAAAGCCTTAGCCTCAACTCCCCCTGAAACTTGATCTGGAGCTTGATTAGGGTTTTCTAGAGAAACCCTAAAAATTCAATCTTTGACTTTCACACTTCTGAATGGATGGAAGAATGTGTCTTGCTGAGCTGATCAACCTAGCATTCTTGAAATCTCCAAAATTTGACCCCTCAAAATTGCCTTCGAAACTTCTGGATCTTCTGGACAGGAACCCGAACTAGGGTTTGATGAAGCCCACCCTTCTGTCCAATCAAAAGGTTCGATCCAAGGCTCTAAAATCTTATTTTTCTGAGGACCTTCCATCCGTGGACTCCGATTCCAAAAATTCTAACTTTCTCCGAAACCCTAAATTCCGGAGGCCATGAATAAAGGTGCTCCAAAAATAATTCTATTTTGACAGAAATATGCACCTGATTGTTTCTACTATAACTCTTAAATTTCTGCTCCACGAGGTCTGAAAACTTTTTCTACAGTATCCTGACCTATCATCTTTCCATCCTGACAGGTCTGACCTCAATTGTATTTTCTGAGAGAGAGTTATGCCAAGTGTCGCAACGTGACCTTTTTATGGGATAAAACAGGAGAGCGAACTTGTATGGTGTGCCACATGTCACTATTTGAACTTCATCCTTTGAAAACTTTTCCTGAGATAGCTCGCCCTGTTATCTTTCCATCCTAACAGGTCTGACCTCAATTGGACTCTCTGAGAGAGAGTTATTCCAAGTGTCGTAACATGACCTGTTTATGGGATAAAACAGGAGAGCGAACTTGTACGGCGTGCCACGTGTCACTGGTTCACCTTCAGCCTCTGAAAAAGTTTCTTGAGATAGTACAGTCTGTGTAATACCTGTCACCTTTTATGAAATTTCATTTGGAGCTTCCTAGCCCAAGTTATGACCTTTTTTCCAAGGTCACCTGATTTTGACTGAGATCTGGAATAGGCAGAAACCCTAACTTGTACTGATCATAACTCATAAAGTGAAACGAATCTGAGGGTTCCCTTTAGACACAAGGTACCTAGGGATGTTATCTACGACCTGTAAACTTTTCAGATCTTGAAACTTTGCATAAATGGAGTTATAGCGAAAGTTCCACGATGACTGGTTTTTGCTATATAAAACCCTAACCTTCAAATTGTCGCAAGAGAAGCAAGTGTCGTAAGTGCCATACATTGCCTTCCTTCAAGTTAGCTATGATACCATGTTAAAATTCAATATGCTAAGACATAAAATATCAGCATTACATTCCATTTCACAATAATAGCATATACAGGATCACTGAAGAAACAACAAGCATAGCATAAACACAAGAGACACAGATTTATCCTGGGAAACCCTCATGGGGTAGAAAACCCAGTAAAGCTTCCTCAATATAGATGACCAGCAATATACAAAGATGCAAACCAAAGACATGATCTACTCCTCCACCATAGCAGACCTCTCCTCCACAAGTGCGCCTCTCTCAAGTGTGTGTGTGTATCAAATGAGGAACATACCTCCTCTATTTATACACTACATTGACATGTATTTTACACAAGTACATGTAGGATCGTATTTAACCATTAGGTTAAATACCCTATTATAACTGAATGGGCCGACCCCCACATGGTGGGTCTAATAACCCTAGTTACCACAACCAATTCGGAGGAATAAACATCTCCGGATTCATAGTATAATCACATCGGAGGTATGGAACATCTCCGGAATAAATAATATACAAATATAATATTCTTAGAAGTTACAATATTCAACAGAAGTAAGTAAAACTGGCTCACCATCACTCGAAAGAGGAACATAAGAGTTGATGTCATGAAACTGCTCCAGAATATGCATGTAGTCCTCATCTGAACCAACGTGACTGTAATCAATAGAAGAACAAGGACTAGATGATTATGGGTCTTCATTAAGATCAAAAGAGGATGTAGCAGTAGAGGCCCATATTGAAGTGGGAGTTGGACAAATAGGTGATGGATCCTTAGGTTCTTGTGGATCTAGATCTAGCATTCGTACTTCTTCAAGAGCCCTCTTTTTATCAATCTCCTTTGATGTATATTTTCCCTTTAGGCATCCTTCGAAGGTGCTATGAACAAACTTGCTACTTAGAAGACCATCAACCACATTCTGAGCTAGCTTGTGGTTGAGATGAGATAGTCTACTCTCTTCATGAATATGAGAGAAAAGAGCAGACTCCTTTGAGAGAGTCAAGAATTGTGAAAACTCATAGAGTCTTGTCTCATGGTTTGCAACTCCTTTTGCAATGATTTCCCCTGAAACCATGTGTTGTACCTTGACTTCATATGGCATAAAGATCACTCTTTTGGGATCTCCAGTATGAGTCATTTGATACACTGAAAGGACATTAGGTGCAAGAGAAGGAACATAAAGCACATCAGAAAAGTAACCATGATCAAAATCGATTCTTCCAATCCCATGAGAGGAGACTTCTGAATCATTTCCCAAACTAACGGAAGGGCCAATAGAGCTTTCAAAACTAGAGAAGAGATCTTTGGAGGAATTCATGTGGCATGATCCTCCTGAATCTATGATTAAAGAAGAATCAATTGATGCACTTGCTATGAGAGCATTACATCTTTCTTTTCCTTTGGATCTAGAAGATTCAGTATCAGGATCTTTCTTTCTTGCACATGTTGGTACAGGAAGATTGTTCTTCTCAAGTAACTAAGCCATTAAGTCTATGGTCTTCCTCATGCAAGAAATCTCAGGATGAAAACCTCTAAAACAATAGGTGCACTTGGTCCTCCCCTTCTGAGAATGTTTTGTCTTCCTTGAGTTCGAAGCCCCATCTGACTGGTATGTACTATCTATAGGCCTTGTATCATTCGATCTCTTGTCATAAATATTTTGCTTGCCTTTACCATTCGCTCTCTCTACAACTGTAAGGGATGAATCCAAGTGGGGTTTGATCATTCCCACAGAGGTCAACTTCTCTTCCTCTTGAGTAAGAGATTGGATGAAATCATCAAATGAGGAAAATTTCCATCTTGGAATGGACAACCTAGCTGACTGGAAAGTAGAGACAAAAACTGAGAAGTTTGCCCCCAACTTTGAGAGAATGGCAAGTATAAGCTGCTTGTCTTCTTTCACTATCTCATATATTTTCAATTGTGATATCAATCTTTTGAACTTGGTGAGGAAGGCATTGATAGATTCAAATATGTATAGACTCAAACATATGAGCTCATTCTCCAATTTGTTTCCTTTCATATCATCTTTTGGTCCAAAAAGAGATTCGATCTTGTCCCAAACCTCTTTAGGATATGTAAGATAGATGACATGGAAGTGAATATCTTCAGAAATTGAGAGAAGGAGCAGGCCAACTGCTTCATCAATCCTATCCAAGTACTTGGACTTTTCAACTATACTGAGAGGTTCTACCATCATTCCATTGAGTATTTAGGTGAAGCTCTTTGATCTCATGAAGAGAGTCATATTGGCTTTCCACTTAACATAGTTGGAAGATGTAAGCTTTAGATTCATCTGAAATAGAGAAAGTTGAATAGTTGAAGAAGATTCAGAACGGCTGAATAAACCTACAAAACAAGAGAATTTGTGCTGATGGAAAATGCTACACCTCGACTGAACAATACCTTAAGGACACATGGCACATAGACTAAGTCCTTCACACCTGGCTAGACCTTACTGGATTTCTCCAATGAATTCAAGTAATAGCACCAGGATTTGCTATGGAAACTCAGAGGCTTCTAGTGCACAAGTGAAAAGATAGTTGCTCAAAGAAATGCTGCAACTGTTGCAATTAGAATAGCTGCTGACTGCTCTGATACCATGTGATAATCTGCAGGGATCTAGCAACTGTGACAAACTCACACTCTAACTCTCAGGATTATTTGCAAAGAAGAAGAAGCATGCATTCAATAATCACTCATAAACACAGAATAATGGACAATGTCAATATCATACAATGAATAATGAATGTAGAGAATGTGTTACAATAATCAATGATGAGGCATCATATAAGATTCAAATTAGCCAATTAGGGAATTCAAATTTTGAGCTTAAAGTCTAGCATGAATATCTATGGAGACATCAACCAATTGGTAGTATCAGTCATGAGTGGTAAGAGTCAATCAAGTGTGTCTAACTGAGTCTAATGGAACTATCTAGCCATAAATCAAGGAATGGAGACTCTAAGTGGGGTGCATGAGGCTATCTAACTCAAAGTCTATCTTGGATAACAATGGAGACATCATCCAGTCAATAGTATCAGTCAAAAATGGTAATAGTCAGTCAAGTGTGTCTAACTAAGTCTAACAGAACCATCTAGGCATAAATCAGGGAATGGAGACTCCAAGGGGGGTGCATGAGGCTGTCAAATAGTCAAGTGGAACTCTAGAACTAGCTAACTAGAAGCTACAAGCAGTCAGCATGAGCAAACAGTGGAAGAACTACTCAATCAATGCACTAACTGAATGATAACTCCCAGTAGGTGAAGTAAGGTGCCCTAACTGAGTGATAACTAAAGGTAGGTGAGTAAAGGCGCTCTAACTGACAGTTGTAGGTGAGAAAGGTGCACTTTCTATGCAGATAAGTCAAAGAGGGTGCATTAGGTACGTAGGAGGCCAATTGAGGGCTAAAGACAAGCTATGGAGAGCTAGAAGTAAGATCTAGGTGCTGGGGAGACAACTATGATGATGACTGGATGCATGGAGTGTCATGCAAAGCATGCAAAACATGCATGCAAAATACAAAATGATGGTGTGAATATTCCAACAAAACTGACATATTTCCATAGGGTCTAGTTTTGTCGTCGTAGGTCACACTTGTGCACCATGCGATGTCGCATATTGTCCTAATGCAGCGTGCGACGATGTTAGTTAAAGTGTATAAAGGGAATATTCGAGCCATTTCTCAAAGGTGTGTGACTTGGATCTCTATCCCTAACCCATCGAAGAGCTGGCATTTGGTTCCCTAATCCTTTGGGAGGATCCCTTAGTCCTCTCCCACTATTTCTCAACCTATCCTATCCTCCCAGTCCTATATATATGAAGCTCCCTCCCATTCCAAAGGGAGGAAGGCTATAGCATCCATATGCTAGTGAAATAAGATTAGGAAGATCATCATCCATCCATTAGAGGCACCCATTTCTCCTTAGAGGCATTGGCTTGGCTTGTTGGAGGAAGATTGCAATGTTAGGGATTGGTTGTAATCCTCACTTTTCTATGTATTTCCACTTCTTTATACAGTAATACAAAACTATTTCCATAAATGTCTTGTTATGTATTGATATTTATAGTTTACCTCCTTAACTATTTACTTAGATCAATTATTGTGTAGATGTGCTATTATTGCTTGTTCGTCTCTTGTATGTTCTGGCAGGTCTTGCAGCTTTGGATCTGACGACCATGGATCTTGGAGCGACAAGGAAGAAAGGGATCTACAGATCTGAAAGGTAAGATGTTCATATCTCTCAATCTCTAATTTCATCTAGGAAGGTAGATTTGTATTCTGTCTCATTTTTTCTAGACTTAGATTGAGCTGGGGAGATCATGCCTTAAGTCCGCTTTTGGTAGATTGTCCAGTAACAACAGGCCATGGGTGGAGCAACCTGGAATCCCACTGTCTTTGTTGCTTCTTTTCCTTTGGGTGTTTTCAGGTATTTTGACATGTTTCTTGTTTTTTTTATTGAATGTTATAGTTCTTAATTTTTTGTAGGCTTGACATTGTATTTTGTGGTTAGTTAGCCTACTATTGTGGTGTGAATGTTTCTCTTTTAGATTTATCTCCTATTATGGTATTTTGTATATGTTTTCCTATTACTATATATGGTTTTATACTTTATCTAAAAATTCACCAAGACTTCAAAAATTTTTATAATTTAGTAAAAGATTCGTCAAGACTTTACAAGGTTTTATAATTTAGTGAAAGATTTGCCAAGATTTTACAAGGTTTTATAACTTAGTGAAATATTTGCCAAGATTTTAAAAGATTATATAATTCAATGAGATATTCACCAAAAAATATATATATACATAATATAACATTGATAAAATAGCCTTCATATTTTCCTATATATCATGGGGATTATCCCATTTATTATACATAGAAATTTAGGGGGGTTCTTAAAATTTTCCTTGATTGTGATGCAAGTGGTGATGCCATTGGAGCAGTTCTAAGTCAAGAAGGTTAACCCATTGCTTATTTTAGTGAGAAGTTAAATGATGCAAACAATAAATGTTCAGTTTATGATTAGGAATTTTATGCTATTGTTCAAGCGTTGAAAAAGTGAAGACACTATATTTTTCCTAAGGAGTTTGTTTTGTTTACTGATCATAAAGCACTTCAATATTTGAATAGTCAAGGGAAGTTAAATTAGAGACACATGAAATGGGTAGAATTTTTTCAAATATGTACATTGTTTTGAAGCATAGAAGTGGGAATTCTAATAGAGTTGCAGATGATTTGAGTAGAAGACAGAGTTTGCTAACCAAAATGCAGGTTGATGTTGTTGGTTTCAATGAGTTGAAGGAATTGTGTGAGGGAGATCAATATTTTGGAGAGGCTTGGAGAGCTTGCAAAGAATCTATTGTAGTAGATAAGACAAATTGGTTGGATTATTTAATCTAGGATGGTATGTTGTTCATAGGTAATAAGTTGTGCATTCCTAGAAGTTCAATGAGAATGAATTTGATTGAGCAAAATCATAGTGGAGGACTTGCAAGAAATTTTTGGTTTTGATAAGACCATAGCACTTGTTGGAGAAAAATATTTTTGGCCTAAATTGTAGAAATATATCAGAAAATATGTACGAAGTTGGATAATTTGTCAAGTGACAAAAGTAACTAGTCAGAACACTAGTTTATATCAGCCTTTATCTGGTACTCAAGAGGCAATGTGAAGAGATTAGTATGGAATTTAATCTTGGTTTACCGAAGACACAAAAGGGATATGAATCAATATTTGTGGTGGTAGATATATTTCCTAAGATGGCATATTTAATTACATGTAAAAAGACTAATGATGTTGTGGATGTTGTAGAATTTTTGTTTAGGGAAGTAGTGCACCTACATGGCTTACCAAAGAGCATAGTTTCATATAGAGACACAAATTGTGTTGGCTACCTTTGGAATACATTATGGATGAAGATAAAAACTTATTTGAAGTTTTTCTCATCCTACCATCCACAAATAGATGGAAAAACATAAGTTGTAAATAGAATCTTGGGAAATCTGTTGAGGAGTCTAGTTGGAGACAACCCAATGGGGTGGGATTTGGTTCTACCTCAAGCATAGTTTGCATACAATAAATCAGTCAATAGGAGAATGGGAAGAACACCATTTCATATTGTCTATTGTATCATCCCAAGGGATGTTTCATATCTTAAAAAGATAGACAAAAGTGAGAAGAAAATGTGAAGAACCTGCAATAATTAATTAATGAAAACAGACAAAATAGCAGAAATAACAGAACTCAAAATCACTTTTATATTGGTCGTAGGCCACTTCAAGGGGGAAACCTCCTTTGAGCAAGCTCAATACAAATAACTTCACGGTGCCTTCATTGATCTCAACACAAACTCATATACTAAGTCTAGGCACCAATACCATGGGTCAATACCATGTGTCAATACAAACCATGGGCCAATACAAAATATGGATCAACAATTACTACGGGATGACTTACAAAGCATATGCATCCAACAACAATATACTAACAAAGTAAATAGAAGGGTCGACATGGGTTCCTAACATCCCCTCTCCCTTAGAAAAAGCTTTGTCCTCAAAGCTTTATATGTGGAAATTGATGCAGAATCTGAAGAAGTGGTTCCCCTGTAGCATCCTCGGGTTGCATTCTGGCTCACTGATGCCTTTTGAGTTTCAGGGAGGATTTCTTGGAAGGTTGTAGACAAAGAAGGACCATATTAGCTACATGAAAAGTGCACTCAGAATGGTGTTGATCGGCTTGTTGTTTCAGTTGAATTCTTGTGATGTGAAGATTTTCCTGCAGAATGAGAAGAATCTGATTGCGATTTCGAAGAACCGAGTCAATTGCCTGAACTAGGGCGCTGCTGAGCATGTATCGAAGAAAAATTGGCAGTGCCTGTCCATAAACTGCTTCATATGGTGTCCTTTTAGATTTGGTATTGTACCACTGGAGTGCTTCTAGGAAATCCATAGAAAGAGATGTCCACATCTGTGTAGGGATGGGAAACGGTTTGAGCAGTCCCGAAAGGAGTGTCGTTTCACCCTTGTTGACCTAGAAAGTATCACACTCAACCACCATCTGGTGAATTTTCATTTTCAGTCCCTGCCAAAAAAAGTTACATTGTTCCCGGTCATAGGTTTTGAGGAACCCATAGTGCCCTTCCAATGAAGAAGCATGGAGTTCATAGAAGAGATAGCCCTGTTGAACAGATTGCAACCAATTTGGAACAAGCAGAGAAATAGATGTAATAGAAACTGGGCCATCAAATTGGCAAGAAGGAGCATCTGCCACCACATTATCCTTACCCTTCTTGTAAGTGATCGCATGGTCATAACCCATGAGTTGGATAACCCATTTTCGGTGTGCTGGTGAGGAGACCCACTGTTCCAGAAAATGTTCCAGACTCTGGAGATCAGTCTTGATGCAGAAATAATTTAGGGATGGCTGCCACTTCTATACTGCATGCAAAATAGCCATCATGTCCTGTTGAGATGTCGATGCAGCTAAATTCTTACCGGAAAGGTCTCTTGAAGGCGACAAGCCCACTGGTTCAGCAAAGACACCTGTATATCTATCCAAGGAAGTAGGTGAGACCATTGATGGGTGCATCTGAATGGAATGGAGTTGAGCAATGACACCATGTGAATTCTTCTTAAGGATTTTTTCCAGGCGATGTGAACTAATGATGCGGAGAGACCCTTGCTATAATCCCTTAAATTTGTGTTGTTTCCCATTGACTGAAAATTGCATCCAAAGTTCAGCAAAATTCCATAAGGTGGGGCCAAGTGTGCGTAACCATTGAAAGCCCAAAACCACATCACATCTTCCTAGGGACAAGGAAAACATGTCAGAGAACAAGTTATAATCTTCCAGAGAGATACGCACATTGTGACATTTCCCCTTGCAAGGTAAGGTGCCCCCATTGGCAACCATGAATTAAAAGTTGGAGCAAGGATGGACAAAACAATCAACCTGTTTAGCGATCCGAGGGTCAATGAAGTTATGAGTGCTACTAGAATCAATGAGTATTGTAAGAGGAAGCTTCTTGAAGTAACCCCTGACCCACATTGTTTGGGGGGTGTTGGGTGTCGGATAAAGCATGGAGAGATATCTCTGATTGTTCATCCTGAGATGGGGGGGTCAATAGGCAACTCCTGAATGTCGACCTGATCATCCATTATATCTGGAGCTTCTTCACCAATTTTAGAGGTAGGCAGAGAATATCCATATCCAAGAGATAGAGCTTTTGTTGAACACATCTATGTCCCTGAGTGAATTTCTCATCACAATTATAATAAATCCCTTTTTCTTTGCGTTCCTGCATCTCTGTTTCAGATAAATGCTTGATAGAAGTTGGTTGAGGAGCTGGCGGGATGGGAGGTCGTTGAGAACCCATATTTCGAAAGGGAACAAAAGTGGTTTTGGAGCGTTGTTGGGATGCAATCTTGTCTTCTGCCAACTTAGCCAACCCTAGGACTTCCATCATTGTGTTGGGACAGAACATTTTAACCTCTGACTGGATTTCATCCTTAAGACCACTAATAAAACAACTCCTGTAGAATTCATCAAACAATCCTTCTGTGTGATTGGCTAGTTTCTCAAATTTCATCTGATACTCTTTCACAGTGCCAATTTGACGAAGTTTAGTAAGTGCTCCAGTGAAGTCATCAAAAGCACTAGGACCAAATCGTTGCAAAAGGAGTTGGAAAAAATCTGTCCATTTTGGCTCGTCATGAGATTTGATGTACCAACGGGACTATTGAAGGGATTCCTGTTCCAAATGAAAGGATGCAAGTGGAACTTTTTGGACATCAAAAGTATTATGCAGACTGAAATATTGTTCTGCATGATAGATCCATCCAATTGGATCAGTACCATTGAAGCGAGGAAATTCAAGCTTTGGACCACGAAAATTGCTGGAATAAGAGAACCCATTGGCTACAGATTCAGATTCTTATTGTTGGTTATTGTTCATGGCTGAATGTTGAAGATGGAGGATGATCAATTTTTCATCCAGATCTTGGAGTTGGGTTTGGATGGCTGTAAGTGCTTCCTCCATGGTTTTTGCTTCTGCATAGGTGACAACCATAACCAGGAGTTTTTTTTTTTTGGGGGGGGGGGGCGGGGAATGGATAGAAAAACACAAACAAAAGCCTATTTAGTAAAGGGAAATTTGGATTTGGGAAAAACTCAGATAGGTAATTAGGGTTTGACTAGGTTCTGGACACTTTATGATGGATAGGGAAGCAAAAAATAGATATTTTAGAAGCGGGGTGAAAGAATGAGAAAATTTGTCAAAGATAGACAAAGAAGCAGAAATAGGGAATGAACATGGTTGCAAAATTTGGAGGCGAGTGGGTGAAAATTGAATAATT
This sequence comes from Larix kaempferi, assembly GCA_027924585.1. Lineage (NCBI taxonomy): Eukaryota > Viridiplantae > Streptophyta > Pinopsida > Pinales > Pinaceae > Larix > Larix kaempferi. The sequence continues at coordinate 12,711,997 of BSBM01000877.1, forward strand.
TAGGGAAAAACCTAAAAATAGAAAAATGTGAGATTTTTGGCTTTGAGAAGTAGAATTTGGGATAGGGTCCTCAGGAATGAAATATGCAAAATGGGATTGCAGGGGTGTCCGGAAAGTTTCAAGGGAAATTGAGTTAAAACAAGGGAGATATGGTGAAAAAACAAAATTTTATACATTTTTGAAATGGATATGCAATGGTGCGGAAGGGATCGAAAATGAATGGATCTGAAACGGATTTCAGAAGACATCTGAAATGACTTTCAGAAGAGATTTGAAACAGCGCGGAAGTGATCGGCAACAGTTCAGCTGAAAATAGATATGGACCCCAGGTATGTTTGGCTTCCTAACAGTTCAGGGGTTTCACTCGACCACCAATGCTGTCTAACGGCTTGCGTATTGGGGCAGTACCCCTCTCTCCACGGCTCAGGTAAAACTGATAACCGTTTTGCCACAAACGACAACTTTGGTTTACCTCACAGGTGGGAACTAGTCAATCAGGTAGGGGTCGTTGCTCTTTTCGCTGGCAAGTCCTCTTAATGGGCCAGCTACTTTGGGGTTCCTGTAGTACTCCTCACAATGAGTTTTAGGGCTTATTCCCAAGTACTTCCCATAGTTAAGCGGATAGGGATTATTCCTAGGTCTGAACTTACAACAGATGCAGAAAAAAAATTGGCAGAAATTTCACCCAATGAGCCCAAGAAAGTGCTCTGATACCATATGTGAAGAACCTGCAATAATTAATTAATGAAAACACACAAAATAGCAGAAATAACAGAACTCATAATCACTTTTATATTGATCATAGGCCACTTCGAGGGGGCAACCTCCTTTGAGCAAGCTCAATACAAATAACTTCACGATGCCTTCATTGGTCTCAACACAAACTTATATACTAAGTCTAGGCGCCAATACCATGTGTCAATACAAACCATGGGCCCATACAAAATATGGATCAACAATTACTACAGGATGACTTACAAAGCATATGCATCCAACAACAATAATACCAACTATGGATCAACAAATACTACGGGATGACTTACAAAGCATATGCATCCAACAACAATATACTAACAAAGTAAATAGAAGGGTTGACATGGGTTCCTAATAGAAAAGTGCATAAGTAGAGGACTTTGCTGATCACATGAAGATCATACATGAAGAGGTAAGAAAGCACATCATTAAGATGAATGTTCAGTACAAGTCTAAAGTTGATTTGAAGAGGAGAAATAACAAATTTCATATTGGTGATGAAGTAATGGTACACTTGAGAAAATAAATATTTCTAGTCCATGCCTACAACAAGCTGAAAATGAATAAATTTCGGCCTTCCAAAATTGTAAGCAAGCATGATTCATGTACAATAGGTGAACAGTTTCATATACCGACACCTACTTTAGAGAAGGAGGAGATAGAAGCAATATTGGATAACATCATGAGTAGGATCACAAGGCATAATAAACACTTTGAATACTTGGTGAAATGGTTTGGAAGACCTATTGAAGACTCATCTTGGTTGTCATAAGATGAGGTTAATTGTCTTGGTTTCCTTCTTGAGAAGTGATATGATTACTTTTCTTTCTACCATGGGTGTTTGATGCAAGAGAATCCATGGTTGTTGGCAATCTTGAATCAACCAAAAAAATATTAATTTTTTATGTTGGTTTGGTTTGATTGTTTTTTGAGAAATAAGTGAAAATGTTAAGTAAAAAAAATCAAATTATAAATAATTGGTCTTGTTAAATTTTGAGCATTAATTCAATATACTCTAGGATCTTTACTGAGAGAATAACATGTACAGTATATCAATGCATAACAATCATATCAAGCATGTCAAGCATCACAAGAATCAAAAGCATGAGAGACAAGAGACACAGAGTTTCCGTGGGGAAAACCCTAAGGTGAAAGACCCCACAACTTCCTCAGAGATAGAGAGAGCAATGGCTCAACCAAAGTACAACCAAAATACACTGAGATAGTCTCCTAGTAGCAGATGGTCCTCCTCCTCACTAGTGCACCAATTTTTGAGTGAGAGAAGTATGAGTTTCTGAGTGATCAAATAGAGATCTCACGTTCTCTATTTATACTTAACCTATTTGCCCAGTTACACTATGGGGCCCACTTGTCTAGCTAGGTACATCCACAATATAATATATATTTCAAGGCCGGCCCCACACATGGTGGTCTAATAACCCATCGACAAGTATACACTCTTGCAACACTTATCAATACACATGATGACACTTTCTTATAGAGGAATAACACATCTCTCATAAGGGTACAATAAATATATATGAAATACATAGATGAAAAACATTTCGAAGTTACATATACATCAACACTCCCTCTTAACTAGGAAGGTATTTCTCGACATAGATCTGCTAGAACAAGTCTTCTTCTCTAGATCATCGTCATCGATGCAACGTCATCATCATTGTCACTGCTGCTGCTATCTCAACCAATATCTGACTCTACTCGTCATAGGAAGTTCTACAGAGCCAGTCCTTTTTCATACTAGATGTAGGCCCACCACCTGCAGGTCTTCATCATCTGTGTGAATGATCTGATAGAGGTGGCCTCTCAAGACTAATTTTATGTGCGGATGCAATACTGGAAAGAGTATCCTAGGAACATTTATGTGCCTAAGCACGACCGACAAGATCTCCCAGGACTGATTACATGCATCTCCTCCACAATACCTTTAAAGAGCATCCCAAGAACATTTATGTGTCGCAGCACGATCGGCAAGATCTCTAAAGAGCATCCTAGGACTTATTATGAGCACACAGCTCAACCTCTCGGATCTCCAGGACTGATTACATGTGGATAGAAAAAACTTTAAAAGAGCATCCCAGGAACATTTATGTGCCGCAACATGACCAACAAGATCTCTAAAGAGCAACCTAGAAATAATTACGAGCACAACAGCTCAACCTCTCGGATCTCCAGGACTGATTACATGTCTCCGTAGTAATACCTCATCCCAGGACTGATTACGAGCACACAGCCCAACCTATCGGATATCTAAGGACTAATTACATACTACATAGCAATACCGGAAAGAGTATCCTAATGAACATTTATGTGCCGCAGCACGGACCAGCAAGATCTCCCAAGACTGATTACATGCTATTTGTACAACCTTCCACATATCATCTCTGACCTCCGAGTATCAACCTGATACTCATGATCTAACAGATCATCATCGCACAAAGCATCATCCTGATGCTCATGGTCACACTGATCATCATCACTATACCATCCTGATACATATCATCTGGAGAAACAACCTGAATCTCGTCATCATGATCAACCTGATCATACAATGCATCCACCTGATGCATACCAAGTACCTACCTAATACATATCATCATACATGATCCACCCGATCATACAGTGTATCCACCTGATACAAATACAAATACATGATACATATCAACATACATGAACTACGTGATCATACAATGTATCCACTTGATACCTATATAGATACATGGTCCAAGCATCCAACATGATGCATATACAAAATACATACAAATGATCCAACCGATCATATCCAGCATCCAACATGATGAGTACATACATATACATATAAATGATCCAACTGATCATATCCAACATCCAACATGATGTGTACATACATATACATATAAATGATCCAACTGATCATACAAAGCAGAAACTAGAAAATCATACTGATGCTCATCATCCAGCGCTTACATCCACAACCATGTGAAGGATACTCCTTCCAACATGCTTGGAATGGCCTCAGCAAATGTGTCCATCACTTCTTCCTCAAAGTGTCGTCGATCTGAAGAACACCAAGCCTCTCCCTGAAGTATTCAAACTTCACTCCGGCTAGTGGCTTCGTCAGTACATCTACAATCTGCTCGTCCATTGCAACATACAGGAGCTTCACAGCTCCTCTCTGCACCATATCCCTGATATAGTGATATTTGATCTCTATGTGCTTCGACCTGTCATGAAACATTGGGTTCTCGGACAGCTTCACACAACTCTGGTTATCACAAAAGATATCAGTAGCATCCAACGGGAGATCAAATAACTCGGACAGTAGCTTCCATAGCCATACTTCCTCACAACTAGCTGAACAGGCTGCAACATACTCTACCTCAGCTGTACTCAGTGCTATGTAGGAATGCTTCCTGCTAAACCAAGAGATCACACCTGATCCCATACTGAAGCAACATCCAAATGTGCTCTTCCTATCTGCAGCACTACCAGCCCAATCTGAATCAACATAACCTTGTAGGTTAAACTTTTGATTCACTTCATACTTGAGCCCATAATCCACTGTACCCTTCAGGTACCTCAGAACATGCTTTACAACAATCAAATGAACACTCCTCGGATCTATCAAGAACTGACTCAATGTGTTCACAGCAAAGCAAATATCTGGTCTCGTGTTCGTCAGGTACATCAAGGACCCAATCATCTGACGATACATAGAGATATCAACTAGCTTAGATGAAGCATCACATAGAAGATTCAGGTTCGATGCCATAGGTGTGTCCATGGCCTTGCAATCCATCATCCCGAATCTCTTCAGGATATCTACTATGTACTTCCCTTGACCAAGGAAGATCCCACCTGCACTCTGCCACACCTCCATACCTAGGAAATAATGCATCATTCCCAAATATTTCATATCGAACTCGGCGGCAAGCTTCCTCTTAGTATCTGCAATCAATCTATCATCTCCTGTTACAAATAAGTCATCCACATACAGGAGTAGAATCACAGGATTCCCTTCCTCAACCTTGTAGTAAAGGTTGGAATCCGCTTTACTCTTGGTAAAGCCCAAACTAGATAGGAAATTGTCCATCCTACCATACCAACTTCTGGGAGCTTGCTTCAAGCCATAAAAGGCTTTCTTCAATCTGCACACATATGACTCCCTGCCATGTATTTCAAAACCGAGTGGCTGCTCCACATATACTTCCTCTTCAACTACACCATTAAAGAAAGCAGTCTTGACATCCATATGGTGTATTTTCTAATTCATTGTTGCAGCCAGGGCAAGTACTGTTCTGATGGAAGTATACCTGGCTACAGGTGCAAAAGTTTCTTCATAATCTATTCCCTCTTTCTGAGAGAAGCCACGAGCTACGAATCTTGCCTTGTATTTCTCTATACTGCCATCTACAGCATGCTTGATCTTGTAGATCCTCTTGGAAGTCACTACAGACTCCACTTCAGGTCTCGTTACTGCATCCCAAACATCATTCTTCATGATTGATGGATCATGGCATTCTTCTATTTCTTCATCCCAGATCCTGGGAACTTCAATATCTTCAATAGATATCTTTGTTGCTGGAACAAATGTTGTAGTCCTTATTTTGTAGGTGAAGGTATACGGTCTTTCCTACAAAACAAGTTAAATTGCATGATTAGGAACATCTCATAATTTTCAGAACAAATTCTTACACATAAGGAAATATGTCATACAATCATGCAATTATCTTAGCCAATGCTTTGATACAACATTTATCCATGTTCCATAACTTTCTAGATGCCTTCCAGTCTCCACCAGAACATTGTTAAGAGTTTGCATAGCTCCCAACATGTCAACAAAGAGGTTTCATTCTAGATAAGTAGCAATGGAATGTTGTACAGTGCCATAGGCCTACTTACCCATCAAATGCATATTAGTAGTAAGCTGTTCATTAATGCAATCATTCTAATATGCATAATACACATCCTAAATCTAGTAACATAAGCATATACATCATTGAACAATATTATTAAACAAACAAATAATTAAAATACTTATCTTTGTTTGTTTGTTGGGTGGACTCCCTCTGAGTCTTTGCTTCCTTGCAGGAGCCATTGGAGTCCTAATATGAAGTAGCTTCTTCTACACCTTTCTGTTGTGGAATGTAGAGAGATGGTCAACTCCCTCTGAATATCTGCATCCTTGCAAAAACCATTGGAGTGTGCACCCTCTTGATCTTTGCTTTCTGGATTACCCGTTCTTGAATTCATTTTCGATCCCTATGCATGCTTATTAGTATCATCATTGTGTTATCCTCGAGGTCTCATACATAATCAAACATTCATTAGTATAATCTTAATATTTATCAAAACACAATAATCTCAAGCATGTATAGTCAGGATCATTTCAAACAGAAATAATAAGCATTCTTATGGTTAGTCATAAACATAATATACCTAAACCCGTGATTACTCAAACCTATGACTCTTCTGGTTAGTCATGTCACCATAATATGCATAAGCCCTAGATTACTCAAACTTGTAACTTCAAGAGTAATCATTATCAATCATACAAAAGTATATGATATATATAACAAAAACAACTTGGTCATCATATTTGCTAGTTATGTCTAGCAATGTGTTCTTGTTCTCTTCAATGACCTGCATAACTCATTAGTTAACCTTTGCAAAAACAAATTATACATACCTCTATGGATGAATCTTTGTCTTCATAGCATGTTCAGGTTGTCCCATTAATTTATACAAACCTCCCTCTTTCTCTCCAATCACCACTGCATCATCTATGGTCTTTCCCTTTGGCCACATTAGGACTTGGCCATCCACAAATGCAACCCTCATACCTTTTGCATCCAATGCAGAGATGGAGAGTAAGTTCTTCTTGAGCCCGGGTACATAAAGGACTTCTTTCATCTTCAAAGATTTTCCAGAATCTAGGTTGTAGGAGGCTTCACGACTTCCTTTGATGGGATATTGATAATCATCCCCAAGTTTCACTTTATGGGGTGATTCATGTTCAGAAAGATTTACAAAAGATTCTTTAAACCCAATCATGTGTTTGGAATCCATACTGTCAATTAACCAATCATTACAACCATGGGAGATTGTACCTGTGAGAGCAGAGATTAGGACATACTCTTCTTCACTTGATGAGTCATCTTCACTTTCTGCCCTAGCTTTCTTCTTTGGAGGTTCATCATCTTCGGTAGCATGAGCATGGTACCTTCTTTTGTTACCCTTCTTCTTCTTGTCGGAGTTGTTGTTGTTGTGGTTGTCCCTTTTGTTCTTGGGACATTTTGAAGCAAAGTGACCCTTCTCATTACAAGTGAAACACCTTAGATCTTTCTTGTCTTTGTGATAATGATGAGAAGATTTCTTCTTGTAATGGGATGGCTCCCTCTTGAACTTGCCCTTCTTAGTGTGAGCTGTGAGAGCTTGATCTTCATTCCCCATCTTTTCTTCTCTTGCCACAAGCCTTGCTTCTTCTTGATAACATTCCTCCCACAATCTGCTAAAGGAGATTAATTTCTTTCTGGCACAGATCCCCTGGATAAAAGAGTCCCATGACCTAGGTAGGCCATTCAAAGTGGTCATAACAATTTCACCATTCTCCACCATTTCATCTACAACTTCAAGTTGTTCCTTGATCTGAGAGACCTTGGAGAAATAGGATTGAATGGTTTCTCCATTCGACATCTTGACTCCTTTCAATTGATTCCGCAAGGTCATCTTCCTATTTATGTTCTTCTCTTCAAATAGCTTGGTCAAAGAGTCAAACATCTCCTTGGGTGTCTTTAGAGAAGACACATGGAGTATGAGATGGTCTTTGATAGAATCAACAATGATTCTCTTTGCCTTGACCAAGTTCTTCTTATGCAATACCTTAGCCTCTTCATCCTTTGGGATAGGGATGTCTTCTTTTATATATGAGTCCAACTCATTCTCTTCCACGACTAACCCAATCCTATACTTCCAATCTTGGAAGTTATCAGCCCCTTCAAGCTTATCCTCAAGCTTGGTGTGGTGAGACATCTTAAAGAGTACTTCAAATGGAAATAGAAAAGATTTAGGTCTTACCACTTGAAATGCTAAAAACTAGATCTGGTCCCGGTTTTCAAAATGTGAATTTCAACTTTCTGAAAGGATAGAAAGATGCGCCTTGATGAGCTGATCAGCCTGGTGTATTCAGAATTTGAGATCAGCACAGATTTACCCTTCAGATTTGCCTTTTTGTCCTCCCGGGTTCACTAGGGAGAGCCCTAGATTAGGGTTTGAGTTTCTCGGAGATCTACCTAGCCAAAAATCTTGATCCAAAGCTCTAAACTTTGATTTTTGCAAGGAGCTTCCAGCTATGTCTTTAGAATTTAGAAATTCCTTTTTTTTGTGGAAACCCTAATTTTTAGGGCCAAATCTAAAAATGCTCAGAATTGAATTCTGATTGGACAGATAGATTCGCCTTGATGAGTAGAGTCAATCTACTATACGGCTTTTCCAAAATCTGTGGAGAGAAACCCAATAAACAAGAAAATCAAGTTTTCGTCACTGCAAAATGTCTTCTTCTCAGGTTAGCTCTAATACCATGTTAAATTTTGAGCATTAATTCAATATACTCTAGGATATTTACTGAGAGAATAACATGTACAGTATATCAATGCATAACAATCATATCAAGCATGTCAAGCATCACAAGAATCAAAAGCATGAGAGACAAGAGACACAGAGTTTCCGTGGGGAAAACCCTAGGGTGAAAAACCCCACAACTTCCTTAGAGATAGAGAGAGCAATGGCTCAACCAAAATACACTGAGATAGTCTCCTAGTAGCAAATGATCCTCCTCTTCACTAGTGCGCCACTTTTTGAGTGAGAGAAGTATGAGTTTCCGAGTGATCAAATAGAGATTTCCCGATCTCTATTTATACTTAACCTGTTTGCCCAGTTACACTATGGGGCTGACTTGTCTAGCTAGGTACATCCACAATATAGTATATATTTCAGGGCCGACCCCACACATGGTGGTCTAATAACCCAACGGAAAGTATACACACTTGTGACACTTGTCAATACACATGACGACACTTCCTTATAGAAGAAGAACACATCTCTCATAAGGGTATAATAAATATATATGAAATACATAGATGAAATACATTCCGAAGTTACATATACATCAACAGGTCTAATTTTGTTGCAAATAGTGTAGGGTTGTATTTTTAAAGTCTGAAAAGAAAAATTCCAACATGGCGTGCATGATTTTTGGAGTTATTGAAATGCATAATGGATAATTTAATGTTTTTTCTAATTGTGGAGCTCCCTTTGTAGTTATACGGCATAGCCTTTTCAAAGGAGGAAAAAAATAGATTTTTGGAAGGATTTAATGCCTTTTTCTAATTGTTGGGGCATCTTTTCCAGTTACATGATATAGCCTTTTCAAAGGAGGAAAAAGTCATATTTTTAGAAGGATTTAATTCTTTTATAATTGTTGGATCATCCTTTTCAGGTTTATGGATGTATCTTTTCAAAGAAGGAAAACAAATCAGATTTTTGGACTGAGTGCAAAAAAATTGGTATTGACAATTTTTAGGTGGTGAAAAAAATAGATAATTTCTTGGGGGGAGTTGGTTGTGTAGAGGGCATGTCATCTCTTAATGGAAAATATGGAAGCCATTGTTGTGCCGGGTCTGAAGATATTTTGATAGTATATGAAGACACAAATTCATTGTTGAAGACTGGAATAATTTACAGATTAAAGGTTACAGGTTGTAGATTGCATATTGAAGTTTGCACTTGAAGGAGAAGTAATTGCTTATGTTATTGCTTATCACTGTAGCCTATTTGTATGGTTTTTCATCAGTCCTAGATACTGTATAATCTAATTTAATCATATTTATTAAATTTTGTAATCATTTTGTGCAAGTTTTGAATACAAGATGTTGCCTCATAGTTGAAGATTTTTGCATTGAAATCTATGTTGTTTGTGTTGTGATTTTTTGAGAGAGCATTTTGTGTAGACCCCTCTTGCATCAATAGGTTGAATCTTGTAGGACATTTGAAGATAACATGTTGGATTTTATTGTGTCCATGATCTATAATATTAAAGAGCTGAAAATTGAACTTGAAGCCAAAAGAATGAAGGACATTTTACTACTAAAATATTATGAGTACAACTAGTAGAAGGCCATTGGAAAATTTAAATATGTTAATGGAATAATTAGGACTAAGGAACTTGAGAAAATGTCAACGATGACAAGCGAAGTCAAGATGAAGAAGAAAAATTATTCCTACTACAAATTTTTGCATCGGGGAAAATGGTAATAGAACAAACATGTTTATTTTGTTTTCAGTCATATATGTTTTTTGAATAGTTTTAATTTTTGTAAACCTAGTTGAGACTTTGACCCGATGATGTATATTTTTGTTTTGAAATGTGTAACTGTAGTTGCATAATGTAGTGGTTGAAAATTAAAGGGAGGTGTTGGAATTAATTTCCAACCACCATCTTAACTATACATCTATCCAACATAGATATGAATTTAACCTACGATGGAAAACAAATTAATTTTGAAATTTTGGAGCTTTAATAATGTTGCTAGATGGGGGATTTTAGTGGTTAATGCATCCCCCCACAAACTTGTAGTAAATCAAGGGTCATTGGAGTCGTTGGCATTGACGGACCCATTTTAGAATTAAAAATTTCACCTCATAAATTAATAACAGGTCACATAATCCGGTCAGAGTTTCCATTAGGGTTTCCATGCGTTGGTCTTTCCAATGACAGAAAATTGTACTTGTATAAATACGTTTTGGGTTTAACGAAATGTGGATTGTTTTGAGAATTTTTCCTACTAGCTCTTCGCTACACCCTCAAAATAATATATGTAAATCTTATTTGCATTCTAATTAAATTTAATTAGTGTAAAGATGGATTTTGTATATATTCTCAATTTAAAAATGTAAATATATGAAAATAAAATTTTGATAGTGGAATTATATTGAAATGTTAATATTATAAAATATAAAATATTGTATAAAAGTAAAATAAAGGAATAAATTCAATATGAATTAAATAATATTTATTCACAAATATATAAATAAAATAATATTATAAAAAATAATAATAAAAACAATTATATACAAGTAAAAATATAATAATAAATTTAATATGAATTAAATAATATGTATTCATAAATATGTTATAAAAATTAAAAATGTAACAAATATATAAGTAAAAACATAATAATAAATTTATTATGAATTAAATAATATTTATTCATAATTATGTATAAAAATAATAATAATACTATAAAATTTAAATTATATATATATATATATTATTGAAGGGAATTTTGAAATTCTAGTACTTGAACTTAGAAGTATTGGTGATCCATTGTTCATGTGTTTTTCTTATCCTCTATGGATAGACATCTTATTATGGAGATTACCAGTCTTATTTTACATGAGGGTCTGTTCAAAATGAGTATAGATATGCCTGGTCCTTTTTGGCATGACTGTGAATGGATTGTTTGGAATGCTTTGTTTTAATATGATTCTCAAAGGTTGTACCTTCTTCTTCATAAGAGGAATGAGCTTATCCCTATTCTCAACTCACGTTCAATGTCTAATAATGCAGAGAAAAGGTGGATCAAGAAATTGCATAATGTGTGTTTAATTCAGGTGAGCTACAAGCATCGGGTGTTTGCATGACTAGTGAATTACCGAGGCCTTCCTACAAAGGCACACCTTGCCAAAAGTGGTCTCTCAGATGGAATTTTTACTTCCTACCTCAAGTTGGAAATAATCAAGAATATCTTTTAGGAACGTTATTTTTCTAGGTCTTGTTGGGAGTTTGTTTATTTTGAGCATTCAACCTTTTTGCAAGCGAGGTTAAATTGGAGAGAAGTTCCACTGGGTGATGGTACAGATTTAGTACAATCTTCAGCCTATCATGTTTGGAACTGCCTAAGGGTTTTAGTATTGTTTATTCTTTGGAATCTTTGGTGCATATATTTTTTTGAAAATGAGATTAGTTCTTTGGCTTTGTTTTGTCATCTATGGAAAGATGAGGTGAAAATATAGTTGTTAGCTAAAGGTTTTTTGTTAGTCAAAGAGGCTAAAGTATTGGAGCCACATGTGTACTCCATTTTTTTTTTTTAGTCTCTCTGAGAAAGAGGATGTAAATATATTTGTAATATTTTTTTGTTTCTTACGGGATGAGGATGTGGTTGCACCTCTGTCCATACCCTCCTATTTTATTATATTTTCTCATTTGTAAATATTTAATGTAAATATAGGAAGTATTTTTCAAAATAAATAAATAAAATTATATTTGATGTTATTACTATTTTTTTAATCAACATAATAACAATAGTGAGATATATAGGGGAATTCATGATTTTTACCTTATTAGATGCACAAGTTCCTTCTCCAAACCTTGCTTCTAACTTATTTTCTCTCTACTCTATTTATCATTTTATTTTATTTATTTAAAAATTGTTTTTCCTGCCCCTTTCACTAAAGCATTTTTACCAAACATTATCATTGATATTTTTTTTTGTTAACACGTTATCACTAGCATATTGAACTAACAAGGGGCACAATCTGTTTATCCTAGTATTGGTTAAAATTTATTTCCTCTTTATTTATTTATTCAAGAATGAACAAGTCACCACATTTGCAAAAGACATATCAAAATCGGATACCTAGCAAGGTAACCCTATATAGTCTTTGCGAATATATAGAATCTTTAGATAAACATAGGGAAGAAAGATAATCTAGAGTTCAAGTAAAGTTAGAGGAAATTGCCATGTACCCATCCTAATTAATACACATATGCATATACATATACATACATACATACATATCTTATTGTTCTTATTATTATAAATTTGCCATTTTCAGCTCCTGACGAAAACCTCTTTGAGCTTATATTATAACCTTCAATTCAATCTACTCTTACATAACTAAATATCGATCTCATTCGATATTAGTCTTCTGCATACTACATATAGGTCATCCTAGACGCCAAGTCCCTTCACACCTGTCGTGTAGTTATCATAATAGTTATCATAATACTATAGGAACATATATATATATATATATATTTTAATTATAAATATGCCCTTTTATACTCCTTACAAATAGGTCTCCAAGCTTATATAGAACCTTAAATTCAATATACACTTGCATAACTAAATATCAATCTCAGTTGATATCAGTCTTTTGCATATACGTCATCCTAGGTGCCAGGTCCCTTCACACCTATCACGTGGTTATCATAATATATATATACATACATACATACATACATACATACATACATACATATATATATATATATATATATATATACTTAACACTCTCCCCATTACTAATGACAGGGTCAATCCACATGCACCAGCCACCATGCTATTACCATAGCACTTACATTATATTCTTCTTTTTTGTTTGTTAGAATCTCCCTAACTTGCAGGAGTAGCATTTGGTTTAAGAAACCATGACCTAGGGGAATCTAAGCCATCAAAATCACTTGGGGATCACAGCCAGCCTAGGCCACACCAATCCTCAACTAGTTGGATTTTGGGTGTCTCCTCCCAAATAGCTCACCCCTAAAGGAAATTGAACCCATGTCTCCCTGCTGACGAGACCCATATGTTAACTGAATGATCTAGCAAGATTTGACAACACTTACACTATACTCATTTACACCCCATATACTTAATTACATAGACTATGTATTTATTCACATAAGTCCACTTATTATTTATTAACCATGCTAGCTATGCTACTTTATAGCCATTAATAATATCCTAACTATTAAGTCACTTTTACTAACCTCAATATTTAATGTGGTAGTCTGATGCTCCATAAGCATGGCTTAGCTTATGAAATAATTATCCACAAATCTAGCTGACTCCTCCAATCCAACCTCCACATCGGCCCTGTGGAGGGCATCTTCCAATCATGGCTATGACCAATATGGAAACATCCACCCCACACCCTTGATTCAAGGTGACATTTGGGTAGATTTTAGGGAAATTACTACCTTTTAAGCATGAGGGAGCACTTATTGGGGCCTCCATCAAGGCCGGGATTTATGTCCTTTCTCCCATGATTCTATAGCTTGAGAATAGAAATAGCCATTTTTACCATTTATTATATGGAAGGTCGGCCATATGCTTGATCCTTTTCCCATTTCGTAGAGGTAAAACATAGAGTATGCTTCTAGGAGAGGACCAAACCAAGGACACACAAGTGCCTGGTTATTTTCATAATTGAGTAGAGGGTTAAAGGATTCGATATCACATGGAGGGGTTAACCCATGGAAAGAGAGTCTCCCTTCCATCCTACACACTCATTCTCATAGATGCGACCATCCTCACTTCACTTGATAAGTGGTTCGACCTCCATGCTTATCACAATACGACGTTGTATTTTGATTAGTCTCTAGTATATATTTTTAGCATAGAAATTGTCTTCTATCTCGGCCGATATAGGTATGGTCTACATATGAAGGTGTACGAATTGTTGCTTCTTCACCATGATTTGATCCTCTCCAGTAAGGAGACATCGATCCCCATGAATCATCATTACACTTATCTTGGATTACATTTGTTATGGTATATTATACATTTGCTTGGGTCACCTTTCCCTTAGCTCGATCCAAGGTGTAGGCTCATCCCTTGAACTCAGGTTCACCCCAAGCCAAGATTGGCCTCCTTGAGGTCTCGAAATTGGTCAATGATTTATTTTTTTTAAATATCAATTTCTTATTAACTGGGTGTAATTTCCTACCCATGGTAGATGGCATCTCCCCTCACCACGCATGTGTATAGGATTACTCTTGTTCCCTTTGGGAATATATTACCTACATGAAATTTCTTCTTAGATGCATTATAATATCATTTTGCTACAGTGGGGATAACCTAAGTGATTTCCCATCAGTATACTATATAGAAAGGCATTATACCTATCCATTTGGTGTTTTACTTAGAATAAATATATGGAATATGCACTTAGTGAGGGCATGCTTACACAATAATCATTCACACATAGATTGAATCACTTTCACTAGGAACCGTGAGGTTTGTGGATCAGTCTTAGCATTTATTAGATAATATATAGTGATTGATTTATCTCTTTTATAGTCATTATTGATCAGTCTTATTGTTGATTATTAACTCCACACTGCATGTTTTATGTAGGTAGGATCAAGAGGGAATCCCATGGCTCCCATGTAAATGATGTATCTCGTACACCCTTGATGGATTATTTATTTAGCTTACATGATTCTTTCCAAATTGATAAGATTTCTTTGTGCAGGTTAGGGTTGCTTCACCAAGAGATGTTTGCCATTTATGGCTCCCAAATCAATGTTGCTTTTGTATGTAAGTCAAGGAATGAGTTATTCAAGCCACTCAGATTCCTTCAAGGATAGATTTAACTAATATATAATTATCATTATTGTAACGAGTATATTATTAAGATATTCAAGGATTATTAAGGATTGCTAAATTATTATTTATGACAGGTCGTGTTTCCTATGACAACATGCAGGAAAGATCACACAGCTGGAGAAAATATCACTAATCTCACTCAAGAATAGAAAAGAAGAAAGATGAATAGATGAATCAATAATCACTCATTAACACAGAAAATGGAGAATAGAAGTATAATCATACATCAGTTGTAAGATGGCACTGTGAAAAGTCGATACAATACAATAACTGTCAAGTGAATTCGAATAAGCCAAAGTTCATTTGAATTATCCTCAATGTGTATCTTGGATAGCATTGGAGACATCATCCAATCAGTGGAAGTAGTCACAAATAGTCAAAATTCAATCAAATGAGCCTAAATGAGTCTAACTGAACCATGTGAGCATAAATGAGGGGATGGAGACTCCAAGGAGGGTGCATTAGGCTGTCAGAAGGTCAAGTGGCACTTCAAAATAGACAACTGGGAGTTACAGGCAGTTAAACTAGGCAATAAATGCAAGAATTGTTCAATCAATTCTCTAACTGACTGTTAAACTCCTGGTAGGTGAGATAAGGTGCATATGTCATCCAGGTGAGGAAAAAAAGGTGCATCAGGAAGGTAGGAGGGCTACTGAGGGCTGTAGATAGGCTCTAGCGGGATGAAAATAGGCTCTAGGTGATAGGGAGACCGACATACTGATGACTGGATGCATGCATGATGACTAGATGCATGCAGAATGCATGCATGCATGCAAATATAAAAATATGATGGTGAGAATATTCCAACACCCCCCCTCAATCTATACTATGAGCTAATAACAGAAGAAACTAAATAGTAGGGACCTGGTGATTAAGACCAAGGTCACCCCGTACAACAATCTAAATAATAAAGTGAGGAAAGAGGGAAAACCCAGTGGGAAGAAATCCCTCCCTCAAAATAGACTAAAAGATGCTAATGTAGCATGGCATCACTCGCCCCAAGAAGATATATAAGGTAAGTGAGCCTCTTTACTGAAGAATGATCGATCGACAAGAAATGGATCAGTAATGTGAGAAGGATGAAGCCTTCCATTCTGAAAATCATATCTAGTTCTCCTTTGATCAAGTGGATCACCAACAAGATATTCGGTAGATATAAGAGTAGTGGCTTCCCATCTCGGAAGAGGAGGATCATCAGGTGAAAGATCATTAGGTTCTTATGGATCTAGATCTCCCATTCGCTCATCTTCATTGTCAGGTGCTATATCTTTAGGTTCTTGTGGATCTAGATCTAGCATTCGCTCTTCATCATATTCACTCTCATAATCTGAATCTAAATTGTCATGTGATGAAGATTTTCTCTCTTGGATCTCATCAAGAAATGGAGGTGTGGTAGGAAATATCTCTTGCTCAGTAGGATGAGCATCATGAAGAGGCCATTCCTCAAATTGTACACTCCTCTCAAGAAATGTAGACATAGTAGAAGGATCAAGAAGTTTGCAGGCCTTTTCACTCAATGCATAGCCCACCAATATACACTCTCTTCTTTGTGGATCTAGGGCTCTCCTTTTCTCATTTGGAATCCTTTCCCATGCTCTGGATCCAAACACTCTAAGATGGGACACATCAGGTTTTTAGCCCATCCATGCTTCGAAAGGAGTCATATTTTCCATTCCTTTATGAGGGACTCTATTCTGAAGGTAAGCAACACAGTTGATGGCTTATTCCCAAAGACTAGGGTGCAACCCTTTCGACTTAAGCATGCAAGTTTCCATATACTTCAATGTTTTGTTCTTCCTTTCTGAAACACCATTCTATTGTGGTGTATAGGGAACAATATGCTACATCTCAATGCCTTCATCATCACAAAAAGATTGAAAATCACCTTTGACATGCTCACCCCCATTATCAGTGTGAATGGCCTTGATATTTCTAACTGAAATTTTTTTTGCAAAAGACTTGAAAAACTTAAAGTATCCAAATACTTATGATTTTAATTTGAAAAGTATACCCATGTAAATCTTGAATAATCATCAATAAAAGTAAGAATATACCTTTCCTTGTTCAAAGATAGATCTGGAAATGGCCCTACAACATCACTATGGATCATATCTAGGGGTTGAGAGGATCTCCTTGCCTTTCCTTTCTCAAACCTCTTTTCAGGATGTTTTGCCATCAAGAAACCCTTATAGTTTCCCTTGGAAAACTTGACTTTGGGAAGTCCTTCAACCATCTCTTGTGTATGCATATCTTGCAGGTACTTGTAGTTGAGGAGCCCAAATATTTCATGTCATAGTCTACTCTCTTCATTTGCATGAGTGTGAAGAGAAGACTGCTTGGAGAGAGGAAGAAAGTGAGAGAACTCATATAGTTTCGAATTGTGATTTGCAACTCCTTTTGCAATGATATTTCCTGAAACTATGTAAACTATGTCTTGTGTTTTGACCTCATTTGGAGAGAAGATCGCCCTCTTGGGTTCTCTAGTATGGGTCATTTGGTAGACCAAAAGAAGATTGGCATTAAGTGTAGGAACATAGAGTACATCGGAGAAGTATCCATGATCAAGTTTGATCCTTCCAATCCCCTCAGAGGAGACCTTAGAATCATTCCCCAACATGATGGAAGGGCCAATTGGGAATTCAAATCCAATGAAGAGATATTTTGTCACGTCCCCTCCCATCATACCAGCATGATGGAGAGGACGTGGTGCTATAACCGGGGCATCTAACCCCATGTACTTATTAAGCAAGTTTTCACATGATATAAAAGACATATGAAAATTCATAAATATTTTAAAACATATAAAAGACATATGGAATGTATGATTATAAGAAAAACACAGCGGAATTAATTTCAATAGCACATCCATCATTCATTCCAATACTCATCAAATGATAATTGCCAATTTAACACAAGAGAATACTTATCTCAATAAGGTAGTCCCAAGCAACTGGCTATGCAACTGCAACGTTCCACCCAACCATAGGCCAGTTGTGCTTATCAACCTCTTGATACAACTGCCAACCCCGAGCTGGGCATGATTACTACAAGGAACCAGGGAACAACAAATTCACACATAGCCAAGCATACGCGAATATGAGCCAAGCCAATCTGCAATTGGGTTTATCAGGCTGCTAGGAAATGGAAAGGAAGAATTGCTAAGCTAGTGAGCTCAACCACCGAGCTATGGGAACCCCTCCCAGATCTATTCAGCTTAGCACTCACAATGCCTACACACCCAACACAAGGAAGTATTCTCTTCACTGCCACACAGTCCCTCAAGCCATACCTTCCTTTCTAGTGCTCTCAGGGTGTGCATAGAAAAGTAGCCTGCCCTCTTGATATTCTTGAGAGGTTACTCCCTACACTAGGTTTATCAAGCCAATTCTGTCCACTACCACTCCAGTTTCTTGCTTACAGGTTCAAATCAAACAAGGATGCACATAACAGCAAAACTACACTTGCTGAGCGTGAGAAAAACGTTTCAACAGTGGGATGCATGAGGTGGGGTTTCCTGAGCTTCAGAAAAACGTGGGAAGACCCAAAACGTATTGGCAACTGGGAAAATTCGACTAGGAGAGCAAACCCATTCCAGAAAAATGCCCCAGGGGCAAAAACGACCTCTCCCTTAGTCCCAAATCGCGTCCCTCCTTCCCCAGCTGCTACACAATACGAAAAACGAGTTCCTGGGCATGGAAAAATGCAGGGTTATGGTGAAAAACGTGAGGATAAATTCCAGTGAGCTCAGTCTGCGTGAGAGGAAGAACGTAATGCATGAGGAATTGCCTTAGTCAGCATTTCGTGGGGGTTTTCTTGCCCAGCAAGCCAAAAATACGATTTTCAGGTTGATGGCTTTCCCATGCACGAAAATCTGACTGCCATACTTCTCCAATCCCAAGACATTAACTGCCCCAACCAATCTTTGGAAGAATTGAATGATTGGGTGCATGAGAGAAAAATGGATAGTTAAGTGTTCATGAGTTTTCTCATTGACACATGGGCTGAACCTAGTGGCTCAAGGGTTTGTTTATTTCCCCTCCCTATTCCTTGGAGAATCATGCCCCATCTCTTTGTTGCATTGCATAGCTAGTTGTGGGTATTTTTCATTAAAATTCGTATTTACATGATGTCTCATTTACATTGTGCCCATCTAGCACAAGAATCATAAGCATCTATTTTAATTACCGATACATAAACGCTAAATCAATGGTGGGGCCTTGGCCTTGAGCTCCTCACCATGATTAAATATCAATATTTACATCATTTACGATTTAATACAAAGGGGGTCAAAATGGGGACGTGACATTCCCCTCCCCTTACATTAGCAGTGTCCTCAGTGCTCATCAAAATTGAAGAAAAATGGATATGCCACCCTCATGGCATCCTCCAGCTCCCATGTAGCCTCATAGGGACCGTAGTGCTTCCATTGCACCTTTACCTGTCCAATGGCTCTGTTCCGGAGCAATGTTACCTTCTTGTCTAGGATGCACAATGGATCGGTTTGGAATTCTCCCTCGGGTTCCACCTGGATCACATCCCAATTAATCACATGGTTAGGATCATGTACATATTTCTTAAGCAAAGAGACATGAAAAAAATTATGAGCTTTAGTGCTAGCAGGCAATGCAAGTCTATATGCAACTGGCCTTATTCTTTCAAGCACTTCAAATGGCCCACAATATCTAGGTGATAGCTTGGCACAACTCCCAAGCTTCAAGGAACTCTTCCTTGATCTTACTCTAAGATACACATGATCCCCAACATTGAATTCCCTATGCATTCTATGTTTATCTACATAGCTCGTGTGTCTATCCTGGGCTGCTTTTAAATTTTGCCGAATCTTTGCAACCTCTTGTTCCATTTCCTTAAGCAATTCTGGCCCAAGTACAATTATGTTCACTGGATTGTCCCAAGTCACTGGTGTCCTACACCTTCTGTCGTACAAAGCCTCATATGGACTCATTCCCAGTGATTCTTGCTGCCCATTATTATATGCAAACTCTACCAGGTGTAGATAATCCTCCCACTTGGATGGCTTGTCCATTACATACATGCGAAGCATGTCTTCAAGCACCTGATTTACTCTTTCTGTTTGCCCGTCTGTTTGAGGATGGTACGCAGTGCTAAAGTTCAACTGTGTACCCAAATCTTCAAAGAGACCTTTCCAAAAATTGGAAGTGAACTTGGTATCCCTGTCCGAAATTATTGCCTTAGGAAACCCATGTAATCTGAAAATTTCCTTCATGAAAATAGTTGCAATGGCATCGGCTTTATGTGTGGACTTAACCGGTATGAAATGTGCTTCCTTTGTTAACTTGTCCACCACAACCATGATGGAATCATGTTGTCTCCTAGTCATTGGCAATCCTGTAATAAAATCCATGGAAATTATTTCCCATTTCCATTCTGGGATTGGCACTGGGTGCATTAAACCTGCGGGGTGTTGGTGTTCAACCTTCACCTGCTAACATTTCATGCACTTAGAAATGTATTCAGCAACATCCTTCTTCATGCCTGCCCAGCAATAATATTTTCTTGCTGTAGCAATTGTTTTCTGATATCCTAGGTGACCAGAGTATGGAGATTTATGGATCTCATCCATAACCATTCTCCTTAAATTTGCCGCATTTGGAATATAGACTCTATTCTTATAAGTAAGAAGTCTGCCTTCTTCCAAGTGATAGCCTTCATTCTTCTTGCCAAGGTCTTGCTGCCGCAATTTTCCCTTTATCTTCTCATACACTTCTTCCTCAACCATATGGTTAACAATTTGCTGCCTCAAATCTGGTTGGCAAGTACTAAGCGCTGACACATGCATTTCATGTTCCTTCCTGCTAAGTGCATCGGCCACCTTGTTTTCTTTCCCTTTTATGTGTTTGATTTCAAAATCAAATTCACACAAAAATTCCAACCATCTAGCTTGCCTAGCATTTAACGTTGGCTGATCAAACAAGTATTTCAGTCCACAATGGTCTGTCCTTAACTCAAATTTTCTTCCCATTAAGTAATGCCTCCACATCTTTAAAGCATGTACTATGGCTACAAGCTCTATATCATGAGTAGCATAGTTCTTCTCATGCTCCTTCAACTTTCTTGAGTCATAGCATATCACGTGGTTGTCTTGCATAAGAACTCCTCCAAGTCCTTGATTGCATGCATCGGTACACACCACAAAGTCTTTTTCTGGATCTGCAATTTTCAAAATTGGTGCACTTGTAAGAAGATTCTTCAACCGTTGAAAACTTTCCTCACATCTTGGTGACCATTCAAACTTTATCCCCTTCTTTTGCAAAGAAGTGATCGGGTTTGCAACCTTGGAGAATCCCTCGATAAACCTCATGTAGTAACCAGCAAGGCCCATAAAAGATCTTACATCAGTCACATTCCTTGGAGTTGGCCAATTCATAATGGTTTCAATCTTCTCAGGGTCTACAGATATCCCTTCGTCGGAGATGATGTGACCCAAATAATGAATTCTATCTTTATAAAAGTCACATTTGCTCAACTTTGCATACAGCTTATGCTCCCTTAGTAATTGCATTATCATTCTCAAATGTTCTTCATGTTCTTCTTCATTCTTAGAATAGATGAGAATGTCGTCTAGGAATACAAGAACAAACTTGTCCAAATACTTGCTAAAAACATTATTCATGAGACACATGAATGTAGCTGGTGCATTTGTGAGACCGAATGGTACCACTACAAACTCATAGTGTCCATACCTTGTTCTAAAGGTTGTCTTATGAATATCTTCTTCTTTGATTCTTACCTGATGGTAACCAGACCTCAAGTCAATCTTTGAAAATACCTTTGCTCCTCTCATTTGGTCAAAAAGGTCATCAATTCGGGGCAATGGGTATTTGTTCTTCACAGTGACTTTGTTCAACTGCCTGTAATCAATACATAACCTGAGTGTTCCATCTTTCTTTTTCACAAATAGAATAGGTGCTCCCCAAGGGGACACACTTGGCCTAATATATTTCTTTTCCAGCAACTCTTGTAATTGCATTTTCAATTCTAGCAATTCTGGTGTACTCATCCTATAGGGTGTCTTAGACGCTGGGGCCGCTCCTGGCACAAGCTCAATTGTAAAGTCAATGTCTCTCTTTGGAGGGAGTCCTGGAATCTCATCAGGAAAAACATCCATGAATTCTTGCAATACACGATAGTCCTCCAATTTAAGAGTTTCATTCTCTGCTACCTCTAAAATGTGGGCTGCAAACAATTGACATCCCTTCCTATATAACTTCTTTAGCTGCATGGCTGAAATCTGTCTAACAGAAGTCACCTTTGGAATGCCTTTTACAACCCTTGGGTTTCCTTCTTCGTCCATGCATTCAAATGTCTTATTGTAGCAGTCAAGTTTAACCCTGTGTGCTTCTAACCAAGCCATTCCAATGAGAATATCATAGGAACCAAGTGGCAAAATATTCATATCTGCCTAAGTGAATAGCCCATCCATCTCTAAAGGACATTTCTCTATTATTTTGCTAACTTTTCTCTTGGTTCCAGTGGCTAGTTGAACTAACCATGATTTACTATGCTTTAATTTCTTGAAGGCACAAATCTCAACAATTCGAGGAGTGACCTAACTATGAGTAGATCCAGGATCAATCAAAATAGAAACAGATATTTTAGCAATCTTACCTTCAACTTCAACCACAGTTGACTGATGATCTGCCTAGCAATCTTCTACTGCTGCATAGATTCTAGGGATTGCTCTCGCCACTTGACCCATAGTTCTAGCTCCTTGGATGTTGTGAACTTGATTTGCATTCCCATTCCGATGTGGACAGTTCCTAAGCATGTGCTCTCCTCCACAACCCCAACATTGAAGTGGTTCTCTTGGTTCATTTGGATCTCTTGGCTTGTCTCCCATCATCCTAGTTGACTTAGTCGCAACCTGTGATGGCTACCTTTGCTGATTCCTGAATTGAGGAGGCTTGAACCCCTTCTTCCTTTGATCAAACTTTTCATTTTTCCTATCCTTCCATGCCTTATGGAATTCTGGTTTGCTTCTGTTTTGATCAAAGCAATACTTGGCCTTTCTTATGGCCTCCTCTAGAGTTCGAGGTTCATCAAACTCAATTCTATCTTTATATGACTGGGGCAGTCCACTTAGGAAACGCTGAATTTTCACCTTATCATCTCGAATGTACTTGACATACCTCAGCAGCTCCAAGAACTTGTTTGCATATTCTTCCATGGTTAATTGTCCCAATCTCAGTTCATGGAACTCTTTGATCTTATCATCATAGTACCTGTCAGAGAGGTACTTCTGTTTGAAGTATTTCTTGAACTGCTTCCACACGATCTTCCTTTCATTGATCTTCTTCACTTGCCTGGTGTGTTCCCACCATATAGATGCTCTTCCATTCAAGTTGAAGATGGCTACCCTTGCCTTCATATTTCTTGAGTAGTCTTGGACTTGGAAATATTTTCTCATCCCAAGAAGCCAAGCTTCAGCTTCTTGACCAGATTTTACTTCTCCATCAAATGTAGGAGGTTTTTCCTTCTTAAATTCCCCATGTGAACTGTTCTTGTAGTGCTTCTTCCTCTTGCTTCAGTGGGATGAAGAACTTGAACCCTCAATGGATTCTTCCGAGTCAGATGATTCATTAGAAGATATTTCTGGAGTATATGTTCTATCTGTAGAAACTCTTCTTGGGCTACTGGCCCTCTTGCGGGAATTCCTTCTAGAAATACTCCCACCCCTTTCTAGATTTGATATTTGATGCCCAGAGTTTATTTGCCTTTGGATGTCTGTCAAACTCTATAGCATGGCTGCATTCAGCTGATTTTGTTCTTCCTGAGCTTTAATCATCCTTTCATTATCTTCCCTACATCTTTGCAACTCCACCCTTAGGCTTCTCATGGTGGCTGCAATACCTGGAGGAGTCTCTTGATTTCTTCTCCCATTAGATTCTATTTCAGCATTTTCAACATGTATGTTTTCCCCCATGGCATCTATCTCAGGTTCATAGGGATCCCGTGCATCATCCATAATGTTGATTTTCTTGGCCCAACCAAGATCCAAAACTCTCTGACTGTACTATCTAGAGTGTTACCCTGCTGTAACTGTGACTCTCTGAAATGTGTTCATCAACACAATTGTTAGCTACATTACATTCTCAGAATTCACAAATTACTTCATGCACGTGGGAAAAAATTACGTTGACAATTTGTCAAATCATAGAATTCTCTTACAACCAATGACATACGAGGGGAAAAACAAAAAGGGGGTCAAGGGGGCTTTCCCCCTTGTGGTTGCAGGGCGGGTCGAGGGCAGCGCCCTCGTTTTTTTTTTAGTAATCTTGCCGCAACGGGCGGTTCACTAAACGCTCCCGCAATTGCGGGGCGGTTGGCTGAATCCTTCTGCAATTGCGGGGTGGTTGGTTGTAGCCTTCCGCAATTGCGGGCCGGTTGGCTGTAGCCTTTCGCAATTGCGGAATAGTTGGCTGAATGCTTCCGCAATTGTGAAACGACTCGGCGAAGTCTTCTGCAATTGCGGAACAATTTGCTGAAATCTTCCATTGTTGCAGAACGATTCGGAGAAGTCTTCCGCAGTTGCAGAACGATTCGGCGTAGTATTCCGCAGTTGCGGAATGATTCGGAGAAGTATTTCACAGTTGCGGAACGATTCAGCGTAGTCTTCCATAGTTGCGGAACGATTGGGCGAAGTCTTCCGTAGTTGCGGAATGATTCGGCGCAGTCTTCCACAGTTGCGGAACGATTCGGCGTAGTCTTCCGCAGTTGCGGAACGATTCGGCATAGTCTTCCGCAGTTTCAGAACGACTTGCCGAACTCTTCCGCATTGCGGAACAATTCGCGGAATCCTTCCACAATTTTCCTTTCGACGTCGAACACTTAGAAAAAAATTTCCGCCGTTTTGGAGCAGTTCGCCGAATTCTTCTGCGTTGCAGAAAAACTCGCGGAATGCTTCCACAGTTTCGGAGCAATTCGTCGAATGCTTCCGCAGTTGCGGAAGACATTCGGGAATTCTTTCCGAAACAGTCTTAAACAAAATTTTCAAAAACACCTAGGAAAAATTTGAAATTTTCCCTACTTTTAGTGGTGACTGCTGCTCATCAGGAGGTGACTTTACCCGTGCAAACTATCCAACTTGGCTAGTTTAGGCCCTATGTTGCGATCTGTGGTGATCAGGAAGGAATCTTCCCTTGTAACTGCTATCAGATTTGGCCCATAGAGGTCCAATGCTGCAACCAGCAGCTCTAGTACCATTCTGTCACGTCCCCTCCCATCATACCAGCATGATGGAGAGGACGTGGTGCTATAACCGGGGCATCTAACCCCATGTACTTATTAAGCAAGTTTTCACATGATATAAAAGACATATGAAAATGCATAAATATTTTAAAACATATAAAAGACATATGGAATGTATGATTATAAGAAAAACACAGCGGAATTAATTTCAATAGCACATCCATCATTCATTCCAATACTCATCAAATGATAATTGCCAATTTAACACAAGAGAATACTTATCTCAATAAGACAGTCCCAAGCAACTGGCTATGCAACTGCAACGTTCCACCCAACCATAGGCCAGTTGTGCTTATCAACCTCTTGATACAACTGCCACCCCCGAGCTGGGCATGATTACTACAAGGAACCAGGGAACAGCAGATTCACACATAGCCAAGCATACACCAATATGAGCCAAGCCAATCTGCAATTGGGTTTATCAGGCTGCTAGGAAATAGAAAGGAAGAATTGCTAATCTAGTGAGCTCAACCACAGAGCTATGGGCACCCCTCCCAGATCTATTCAGCTTGGTACTCACAATGCCTACACACCCAACACAAGGAAGTATTCTCTTCACTGCCACACAGTCCCTCAAGCCATACCTTCCTTTCTAGTGCTCTCAGGGTGTGCATAGAAAAGTAGCCAGCCCTCTTGATCTTCTTGAGAGGTTACTCCCTACACTAGGTTTATCAAGCCAATTCTATCCACTACCACTCCAGTTTCTTGCTTACAGGTTCAAATCAAACAAGGATGCACATAACAGCAAAACTACACTTGCTAAGCGTGAGAAAAACGTTTCAACAGTGGGATGCATGAGGTGGGGTTTCCTGAGCTTCAGAAAAATGTGGGGAGACCCAAAACGTATTGGCAACTGGGAAAATTCGACTAGGAGAGCAAACCCATTCCAGAAAAATGCCCCAGGGGCAAAAACGACCTCTCCCTCAGTCCCAAATCGCGTCCCTCCTTCCCCAACTGCTGCACAATACCAAAAACGAGTTCCTGGGCATGGAAAAATGCAGGGTTATGGTGAAAAACGTGAGGATAAATTCCAGTGAGCTCAGTCTACGTGAGAGGAAACGTAATGCATGAAGAATTGCCTTAGGCAGCATTTCATGGGGGTTTTCTTGCCCACCAAGCCAAAAATACGATTTTCAGGTTGATGGCTTGCCCATGCACGAAAATCTGACTGCCATACTTCTCCAATCCCAAGACATTAACTGCCCCAACAAATCTTTGGAAGAATTGAATGATTGGGTGCATGAGAGAAAAATGGATAGTTAAGAGTTCATGGGTTTTCTCATTGACACATGGGCTGAACCTAGTGGCTCAAGGGTTTGTTTATTTCCCCTCCCTATTCCTTGGAGAATCATGCCCCATATCTTTGTTGCATTGCATAGCTAGTTGTGGGTATTTTTCATTAAAATTCGTATTTACATGATGTCTCATTTACATTGTGCCCATCTAGCACAAGAGTCATAAGCATCTATTTTAATTACCGATACATAAACACTAAATCAATGGTGGGGCCTTGGCCTTGAGCTCCTCACCATGATTAAATATCAATATTTACATCATTTACGATTTAATACAAAGGGGGTCAAAATGGGGACGTGACATATTTGGAGGAGGACATATTTCTAGATGCTCCTGAATCTATGATGAAGGAGGACTCTCTTGATGCACCTACCATGAGGGAATGACATCTATCCTTGTCCTTAGATCTAGAAGTTTCAACATCTTTCTTCCTAGCACATGCAGATACTGGGAGGTTATTCTTTTCAAGTAACTGAGCCATCATGTTTATAGTATTCTTCATACAAGAACTCTCAGGATGAAATCCTCTATTGCAATAGGTACATTTGTATTTATCCTTTCGAGAATGCTTGGTATTCTTGGAATTCGAATCCCCTTCTAACTGATAGGGAGCCTCCTTTTGCTTCTCCTAATTCAAATTTTTGTCAAAAAATTTTTGCTTGCCCTTGCCATTCACTCTCTTCACCTCAACAGCTGCAAGTGTTGAATCCATCTTGGGTTTTATCATTCCCATTTGAATAAACTTCTCCTCCTCTTGTGTGAGAGACTGGATGAAGTCATTAAGGATTGGAAAATTCCATTTTGGGATGGATATCTTCGCTGACTGAAAGGTGGAGACAAATACTGATTAGTTAGGGCCCAATTTTGATAGTATGGAAAGGATGAGATGCTTCTCTTCCTTCTCTATTCCATATCTATTAAATTGTGAAATCATATTTTTAAACTTGGTAAGAAACTCATTGATGGAGTCAAAGCTACAAGGGCTCAGTGAGACTAGCTCATTTTCCAATTTGTGACCTTTCAAGTCATATTTATGTCCAAGAAGATATTTTAGATTGTACCAAACCTCTTTTGGAGTTGCTAGATATATGACATGAAAATGAAGGTCTTCATAAATGCCGAGGAGTAGCAATCCTACTGCTTCATCAAGTTTATCCAAGTACTTGGATTTCTCTACTGCACCAGTGGGCTCAACTGCAATTCCATTCAAAAGTCTAGAGAGGCTCTTGGACTTCATGAATATTTCCGTCTTGCCCTTCCATTCGAAAGAATTGAATGAATTGAGTTTTAGATCCATAGGTAGTTGTTGAAGTTGAATTGATGATGAATTTGAATGATGGAATAAACCTGGAAAACAAATGAAATTGTTGATAGAGATTTGCTGCAAATTGAGAGAACACTGCCTTAGGAAAATCAGCACATGTGACTGGATCCTTCACACCTAGATAGAACTCACTGGATTTCTCTAGTGAATTCAACACAATTGTGGAAATCCAAAGGCTTCCAGTGCTCAATGAAAGACAACTGCTCAATGAATTGTTGCAACTGATGCAATGGCTGCAATTGCTACTGCAACAATTTGAATAGTTGGCTCCAACTCTAATACCATGTGACAATCTACAGGAAATATCACACAGCTGGAGCAAATCTCACTAATCTCACTCACGAATAGTAGAGAAGAAAGAAGAATAGATGAATCAATAATCACTCCTTAACACAAAAAATGGAGAATAGTAGTATAATCATACATTAGCTATAATCTAGCATTGTGAAAAGTGAATACAATACAATAATTATCAAGTGAATTCTAATAAGCAGGTCATTCGAATTATCCTCAGTTTGTAGCTTGGATAGCATTGGAGACATCATCCAATCAGTGGCAATAGTCACAAATAGTCAAAAGTTAGACAAATGAGTCTAACTGAGTCTAACTGAACCATGTGAGCTTAAATCATGGGATGGAGACTCCAAGGAGGGAGCATGAGGCTGTCAGAAGGTCAAGTGGCACTCTAAAATAGACAACTGGGGGCTACAGGAAGTTAAACTAATCAATAAATGCAAGAACTGGTCAATCAATGCTCTGACTAACTGTTAAACTCCTGGTAGGTGAGATAAGGCGAATATGTCATCCACATGAGGAAAACAAGGCGCATCCGGTAGGTAGGAGGGATACTGAGGGCTATAGACAGGCTCTAGGGGGGATGAAAATAGGCTCCAGGTGCTGGGGAGACCACCATACTAATGACTGGATGCATGCACATGCATGCATGATGATTGGATGCATGCATGCATGCAAATATAAAAAATGATGGTGAGAATATTCCAACATTTCCCACTAGGGAGGCCTCAAGTCTTTCACTATTTAATACTTTTTCATATAATTCCATTCAGATTTGGGGTAGATATTACATGTTTAGGATTTTTTTTTCACTTCTGCTTGCGTTCTCTGTTGGGTCCCAATATTCTCATAATTATGGAATTTATGGGGGACAAAATACATGCCTATATCATCTAGTCTAATGCAAGTTGAGGCAGTCCACTGAGGTAGTGGATTGGGTTGGGAATATTAGGCATGTAGACTAGGATAGATATCCTGCATGTAATTTATAGTCTTATTACTCAATCATTATTTATCATAGATATAGTATATCCATGTTAATTGAAACATTGTGTTATATTTTATTTCAACAAATGCATTATACATCTATACATGCATATTACTACTGTTCTATTATTTAGTCTTACTTCATCATGCTTACAGATCTGTTTATTGTAGAATCTATGGCCTAATTCACAGTTAGGATTACAATATCAACAATCTAATAATAACCAGTTGTACTAGAGTCTTCTTCCTAATGTAGTAGTTAGGATTAACCATATAATATTCTAATACATATGTACTCGTCTCTATTTCCTAATGCAACAGTTAGGGTGGTTAATCACACAATCTAATACAAATGTACTAGATTTTTCCACCCAATGGAGAAGTTAGGATAATCATTCGACATAACAATTTATCTTAACCACGGAATAATTCAACATAGTAGATTAGTAACTAGATCATATCATTGTTTCTATTACTATTTATGCATGCATGCATAAGTTTAGATCATCACCACAACATATCATTAGTTAGATAGTCATACATTTCATATTATTATCTAACATATCTAATCATAGATGCATGCATATCATCATAGCATAAGCCATTGAAATATCATATTTTCTTCTAGATCATACTTTAGATTTACACATAGTTAATATCTGCATAACCACATAGCATAAACATAAACATATAAGTTAAGAATTACAAGATCTAGGGCTAGGGCTAGTAACTCATATGTTCAATGTACTACTAATATATTTGCAACTGCTATGGGGATTTCCTATATCCAACCAATCTTAGATCTATAGGAAACTCCAGTCTTAGTTTCCCCACATTCACCCCCAAGCCCAGTCCTAGTCTCTTTAGGAATATATTTTAGTAAATTCTTTACTTTTCATATTTCCTTCTTGTTTAACATATCTTCTCTTCAGCTTAGGGCCTCAACTCAACCAATCACTCTACCAATTTTCATGGTTCAATCCAAGCAATCCCACTACCATACAACCAACCAGTACTTCATCCTATGTTTCCAATACTAGTGCCAACCGACACCTAGTACCCTCACTCTATATAGACAATATTATTGTTGTTGGTAATAGGTATTAGCTTCCTACCTACTAGTACATAACACCTCTGTGAGCTAACTATGCACTTTACCATTCATCGATAGATCTAGCTAGTAGGCTACAGGTCCCACTCTAGCTAGGATGCCAAAGGGTCCACAATGTCATGGAGACCATTTAGCACATATTCCTAGGTTTAGTGAGATTATTTTTGCATTTAATTTAAGGTAGACATGGTATCCTACTTCAAACTCATGTGGTCTTCTACTCAATTCTACATAACTTTTCTAGCGGTCTTGAGCCATCTTCAGGTTTTGTCTAACTTTGTTAACAATCTGTTCCAAGTCTTTAACATATCAAGTCCAAGCATGATTATGTCCACTAGGTTATCCCAAGTGATAGGAATCTATCATTTCCTTCCATACATAATCTCAAATGGGCTCATCTTTTTTGATGTTTGGTGTCCATTGTTGTAGGAAAACTCTGCTATATGCAAATAATTTTCCCACTTTTTAGGGTTGTCCATTATGTACATCCAAAGCATATATTCTAGAATTTGGCTTGTCCTCTCAGTATGTCCAATGTCCATCAATATGAGGGTGATAGGCCGTACTCATTTTCAGTTGAGTACCTAATCCTGTGAACAAAGCTTTCCATCAGTTTGATGTGAACTTTGCATCTCTATCTGAAATGATGTGTTTAGGGATTCTATATAGTCAAAAGATTTCATTTAAGAATATTTCGACAATATAGATTTCATAGTTGACTTACCAAGAATAAGGAGAGCATCCTTGGTCAGTTTTTCCACTACAACCATAATTGATTTGCGTTGAGTCCTAGATTTTGGTAATCCATTGATGAAGTCCATTGAAATTATTTCTCATTTCCGTTCTGGGATGGGTAAATCCTCCAACACACTAGCTGGATGCTTATCTTCAGCTTTACTTATTGGAATTCCAAATAGTGAGCGATGTATTCAACAATATCTTATTTCATTCAAGTCTAGAAGTACTATTTTCTTATGGTGGCGATGATTCTCTAGTGCACTGGGTGTCTAGAGCATGGCTATTTATGGAATTCATCCATAATCATTTCTCTTAGTTCTAGCAATTTAGGAACATACAACCTGCCCTTGTACATGAGGAGTCCATCATTGGTGATGTTGAAGTTGTAATTTTGTTTTTTTTTCCTTCTATTTGTAGTCCAGCACAAATCTTCTAGTAATATTCATCCTATTGATAGGAAGCATTTATCTTGTCCTGGAGGTCATTCTCTATAGTGCTGACACTTGTTTCATATAGTAGTCGAACACTCCTACTAAGAGCATCAACAACTTTGTTCTCCTTACCCTTTATGTGCCTTATCCCAAAGTCACATTCGCTTAGAAAATCCAACAATCTTTCATTTCATCCATTCAGGTTATATTGATCAAACATATATTTCATTCCAATATTATTGATTTTTAGCAAAAATATCCTTCCAATCAAGTGATGTCCATATTATCAATGTGTGGATTATTACTTCCAACTCTAAGTCATGGGTTACATAGTTCCTTTCATGGTACTTAAGCTTCCTTGACTCGTAACATATCACATGATCATTTTTCATTAACACTCCTTCCAATCCTTCCTTGCAGGCACATGTGCACACCAAAAAATAATTATAGGCATTTGCAATTTTAAAGATAGTGGCACTGATAAATAGACACTTTAAATACTAAAAATTGGGTTCGCATTTCTCCGTCCAAAAAAATTGGCTTCCTTTTGTTGCAAAGAGGCTATGAGGTGAGCATCTTTGAGAAGTATTTAATAAATCTACGGTAGTATCATCTAGTCCCATGAACAACCGGATGTATTCTACATTTGCTGGGGTAGGCCATTCCATGATGACTCTAATCATGTCCGAGTCCACTACAACCCCTTTCTCTTATATTACATGTCTCAAGTATTGAATCTGTGCTTGGAATAAATCACACTTACTGAACATGGCATACATTTGGTGTTATCGCAAGATATGTAGAACTATCCTCAGATGTTCTTTGTTCTCCTCATCCATCTTAGAATTAATGAGTATATGATCTATGAATACAAGCAAAAAATTATCTAAATACTTACCTAAATTTTTTTTCATGAGGAACAAGAATTTAGCAGGTGCATTGGTGAAGCCGAAAGGCACCACCACAAACTCATAGTGTCCATATTGTGATATTAAAGTAGTTGTATGAATATCTTGATCTCTTATCTGAATTTGGTGATATCAGGATCTCAAATCTTTTTTAGAGAAAAATATTGTCCCTATGACCTAATAGAATAAATCATATATTCGAGGAAAAGGATACATGTTCTTTATTGTTACCTTATTCAATTGCTAGTATTTAATACATAGTCTCAAGGTTCTGTCCTTCTTTATAACAAATAGGACTGGAACTCCCCATGGGGAAACACTCGGTATGATATATATTTTTTCTAACATCTCATGCAACTACAGTTTCAATTCTACTAGTTCTAGGGTTCTCATTCAATAAGGTTCCTTTGATATAGGCGGCACCC
Organism: Larix kaempferi; assembly: GCA_027924585.1. NCBI lineage: Eukaryota > Viridiplantae > Streptophyta > Pinopsida > Pinales > Pinaceae > Larix > Larix kaempferi. The sequence continues at coordinate 12,745,001 of BSBM01000877.1, forward strand.
TGGGTAACAATTCAATAGTGAAGTATAGATCCCTCTTGGGAGGAAATCTAGGTACTTCTTAGGAAACACATCCCGAAATTCCATAAATACCAGAAAGTCTTCCAACTTAGCTTATTTCTCTTACTTTAAATTTGTCAGTTGTATTGCATATAGCTTACATCATTTATGTTTACTCTTCCTTAATTGTAAGGAAGATATATTCCTCATTAATAACTTACGAGGTATTCCATGAACATTCCTGATATTTTCGTTCTCATCTTTGCAAGTGAATGTCTTAGTGTAGGAGTTCAGAATTACCTTGTGCTTCTCTAATTAGTCCATTCCTATAAGTAGGTCATAGGATCCAAATGATACGATATTCAAGTTTGATTTAATCATCATTCCATCTAGTTTTAAGAAACTATCCTTCACATATTCATAAACTTTCTTCTTTGTTCCTGTGGCTAGATGGACTATCCAGGCTTGTTAGAATTTGTTTTTCCGCAACATACATTTGTCAACAATTCTAGGGGAAAAGTAACTTTTACAAGAGCTAGTATCAATGAGGATGGAAGTGGATTTATCATAAATTTTACCTCCCACTTCTATGATTCACAATTGATGTTCATCTTGTGAGTTGTCCAAGGTTGCACAGATCCTTGGAACTCTAGACATATCATTTATTGTAGTAGCTTTTTGTAAATTATGAACAACCTTGGTACGAGGATAGTTCACATGTTGATGATTTTCCCCACATCCCCAACCTCAAAGAGGTTCACTTTTAGTCCCTTTTGGTTTCTTTCTAATAGTCCCTTCGGGATGGTTGGTTTCCACTCTAGGTAGGAGCATCCTGTTGTGGCTTATTCCTACCAAAAAAATTACCATGTTGAAATGATTTTTTCGGGTTCCTCATAGTAAGTTGTTTAAATACATTATTTATTTGACCAGTGTTCTATATTTTCATATCCTATAGGATTTTTTGGTTCTCAAATTTATATTGACTCTTCTCATAATAGAGACTCTCCTTGTGGAAGGTCTCTTCTAAGTCTTTAGGACATAAAAACTCCATTCTATCTTGGAATTTCCTGGGTAGACAACTTAGGAATCACTGGATCTTAAAATTTTCTTCCTTGATGTAGGGAACATAACACAGTAATTCTAGGAACTTACTAATCAAGTATTCCATGTTCATATGTCCCATTTTGAATTCATTAAATTATTTTATGTTCCTTACAGAAAATATCTTTGACAAGTACTTCTTTCGGAAGCATTCCTTGAATTCCTTCCACTCAAGGTCCTTCTACTTGAGTTGCTTTGTAGTTTTCACATCTTGAAACCATATAGATGCCTTAGCAGTGACCTTGTACATAGCCATCCAAGATTCCATGTTCCCATCAAAATTATAAATCTTAAAGTATTTTTTCATTCCTACCAGCCAAGCATCAACTTCCTCACTTGTCTTCACCATACCGTTGAAGGTAGGTGGTTTGAAATTTTTGAACTCCCCTTGAAGTTCAATGGTTATGCTCTATTTCTACTTCTTCTTAAGAGGTGTTTTTACTGTAATTCCATTGTCTAAGTTGTCTGAGATAGTCTCTTTGCTGCTAGGTGCTTTTCCATTTTACTCTTGTGGAGGGTTGGATTTGGGTTCCTTATTGCAGGAACCTTTTTCTCAGGTCTTCCTATTTCCTCCATTACTGAAGGTAAGAGTAGGTTGCACATTGTTTCTGACTTCATCCAAATTTTGTATCAAGATGGAATTAATCTCATGTTGTTCTTCCAAGGCCTTTACATTGTCAGACTTGAAGCTTCATAGTCCTTCATGTAAGCTTCTTATTGTTTCCAACAAATTTACTTTAGGTGTTGTTGTTCTATAGGATGAATTTGTTGGAATATTCACACATCATTTTTGTATTTTGCATGCATGCATGCAAATCTGCATGTTTTTCATGCTTTGCATGCCACTGCATGCATCCAGTCATCATCATGGTTGTCTCCCCAGCACCTAGAGCTTGGTTCTAGCTCTCCGGAGCTTGTCTACAGCCTCCAATTGGCCTCCTACCTACCTAATGCGCCCTCTTTGACTTCTTTGCATGGAAAGTGCACCTTTCCCACCTACCACAACCAGTTTGGGCACCTTAGATCACCTACCACCAGTTATCACTCAGTTAGGGCGCCTTATCTCACCTATCGGGAGCTATCATTTAGTTAGTGCATTGATTGAGTAGTTATTACACTGATTACTCATACTGACTGATTATATCTTCTAGTTAGCTAGTTATGGATTTCCACTTAACTATTTGACAACCTCATGCACCCCCCTTGGAGTCGCCATTCCCTGATTTATGCCTAGACGGTTTTGTTAGACTCAGTTAAACACACTTGACTAACTATTACCATTTATGATTGATTCTATTGATTGGATGATGTCTCCATTGTTATCCAAGATAGACTTTGAGTTAGATAGCCTCATGCACCCACCTTGGAGTCTACATTCCTTGATTTATGGCTAGATAGTTCTGTTAGACTCAGTTGGTCACACTTGACTAACTCTTACCAGTTGTGACTGATACTACCAACTGGATGATAGCTCCATAGTTATTCATGCTAGACTTTGGGCTCATATTCGAATGCCCTACTTGGCTAATTCGAATCCTATATGATGCCTCATCATTGATTATTGTAACGCATTCTCTACATTCATTATTCATTGTATGATATTGACATTGTCCATTATTTTGTGTTTATGAGTGATTATTGAATGCATGCTTCTTCTTCTTTGTAATTAATCCTGAGAGTTAGATTGTGAGTTTTTTATAATTGCTAGATCCTTGTAGATTATCACATCGTATTAGAGTAGTTAGCAGTTATTCGAATTGCAGCCATTGCAACATTTCTTTGAGAAGCTATCTTTTCATTTGTGCACCAGAAGCCTCTGAGTTTCCACAACAAATCCTAGTGCTATTACTTGAATTCATTGGAGAAATACAGTGAGATATAGCCAGGTATGAAGGACTTAGTCTATGTGCCAAGTGTCCTTAAGGTAGTGCTCAGTCAAAGTGTAGCATTCTCCATCAACAAAAAATCTATTGTTTTGCAGGTTTATTCACCCATTCGGAATCTTCTTCAACTATTCGACTTTCTCTGTTTTAGATGGATCTAAAGTTCACATCTTCCAACTATGTTGAGTGGAAATCCAATATGTATCTTTTCATGAGATCCAAGAGATTCACCCGAATACTAAACAGAATGATGGTAGAACCTCTCAGTGTAGTTGAAAAGTCCAAGTACTTGGATAGGCTTGATGAAGCAGTTAGTCTCCTCCTTCTCTCAATTTCTGAAGATCTTCACTTCCATGTCATCGATCTTACATCTCCTAAAGAGGTTTGGGACAATCTCGAATCCCTTTTTGGACAAAAAGATGATATGAAAGGACACAAATTGGAGAATGAGCTCATATGTTTGAGTCTTGACAGTTTCAAATCTATCAATGCCCTCCTCACCAAGTTCAAAAGCTTGATATCACAGTTGAAAAGATATGAGATAGTGAAAGAAGACAAGCAGCTTATACTTTCCATTCTCTCAAAGTTGGGGGCAAACTTCTCAATTTTTGTCTCTACTTTCCAGTTAGTTAGGTTTTCCATTCCAAAATGGAAGTTTCCCTCACTTGATGATTTAATATGATCTCTTACTCAATAAGAAGAGAAGTTGATCTCTATGGGAATGATCAAACCCACATTGGATTCAACTCTTACAGCTACAGAGAGAGAGAATGGTAAAGGAAAGCAAAAGATTTCTGACAAGAGATCAAATGACACAAAGTCCACATATAGTTCATATGAGTCAAATGGGGTTTCGAACTCAAGGAAGACAAAACATTCTCGGAAGAAAAGACCCAATTGCACCTATTGTCTTAAAGGTATCCATCATGAGAGTGATATTATGAGGAAAGCTATATATATTATGGCTCAGTTACTTAATAAGAACAATCTTTCTATGCCTGCATGTACAAAGAAGAAAGACCCTGATATTGAACCTTCTAGATTTGAAGGAAAAGAAATATGTCATGCCCTCATGGAAAATGCATCAAGAGATTCTTCTTTCATCATAGACTCAGGAGCATCGAGATACATGTCTTCCTCCAAAGATCTCTTCTCTAGTTTCGAAAGCTCAATTAGCCCTTCTATCAGATTGGGAAATGATTCAGAAGTCTCCTCTCAGGGGAGTGGAAGAATCAATATTGACTCAAGTTACTTTTCTAATGTGCTTTATGTTTCTTCTCTTGCAGCGAATCTACTTTTAGTGTACCAAATGACCCATGTTGGAGAGCCCAAAAGAGTGATCTTTTCTCCGAATGAAGTCGAGGTGCAAGACATGGTTTCAGGGGAAATCATCTCAAAAGGTGTTGCAAACCCTGAGACAAAACTCTATTAGTTTTCTCACTTCTTACCTCTCTCAAAGGAGTCTTCTCTTCGCTCTCATATTCATGAAGAGAGTAGACTATCACATCTCAACCACAAGCTAGCTCAAGATAAGGTCTAAGGTCTTCCAAATAGCAAGATTGCTCATGGCACCTACAAAGATTGTTCTAAGAGGATTGAGAAAAGGAGGAATCATGAAGAAGTGTGAATGCTAGATCCAGATCCACAAGAACCTGAAGATCTAGCACATATTGGTTCAACATCCACTAGTACATTCACTAGGGATCTTGTTGAAGACCCATCATCAAATTCTAGTTCTTTTGATAAAAATCTCACCTATAATGACTCAAGGGAGATATCAGAGATCTACATGCAGCTTCGGAAACAGGTTCATGATGCTCCCACTTCATCATATTTAGAGTTTAAAAGTGATGATGAGATAGCCTCACTTGCTTCTTCATATGATCTTTCAGATTCAGAGTTTGAGAGTGATGATGAGTTTCAAGAGAGTGAATTCCCATCACATGATAGTTTAGATTTGGAGTATGAGACATCAGCTTCACATGTTTCTCCTCATGAGATTTTAGATTCAGATTTTGTATGTGATGATGAGCTAGTTCTACTTGCTTCTCCTCACTAGAGTTCAGATTCATAGCATGGATGTGATGAGCCAATTATGGATACATCTCCACATGATATTTCAGATTCAGAGCTTGGGAGTGTTGACAAGCTCCAAGAGAGAAAACCATCATCACATGGCAGATCAAATTCAGAGTATGACAGTGAATATGATGAATCGAAAATGCTAGATCTAGATCCACAAGAACCTAAAGATCTAGAAAATACTAATGAGGACATGGGAGATTTAGTCCCTTATGATCTCTCAACTGATTTTCCTCCTCTTCTAAGACAGGCATCCACTACTCTCATTGGTGATCTAGTTGATCGACGGAGAACCACATCAGGTTTTCAGGATGGAAGGTTTCATCCTTCTCACACTACTGATCCTTTTCAGATTGATCAAACCTTCTTTTGAAAAGAAGGACACTTGCCTCCTTCAGGGGTGAGTGATGACATGCTATTTTAGCATCCTTCAGTTTATTTTGAGGGAGGGATTTCTTCCCATTGGGTTTTCCCTCTTTCCTCACTTATATTATTTAGATTGATTGTACTGGGTGACCTTTGGTCTCAGTCACCAGGGCCCTATTTGTTTTTTTGGTTATTATCTCATAGTATAGCTTGTGGGGGGGTGTTGGAATATTCACACCGTCATTTTTGTATTTTTCATGCATGCATGAAAATATGCATGTTTTGCATGCTTTGCATGCCATTGCATGCATATAGTCATCATCATGCTTGTCTCCCCAGCACCTAAGGCTTGGTTCTAGCTCTCCAGAGCCTGCCTACAGCCTCCAATTGGCCTCCTACCTACTTAATGCGCCCTCTTTGACTTCTTTGCATGGAAAGTGCACCTTTCCCACCTACCACAGCCAATTTGGGCACCTTTGCTCACCTACCACCAGTTATCACTTAGTTAGAGCACCTTATCTCACCTACCAGGAGTTATCATTCAGTTAGTGTATTGATTGAGTAGTTCTTCCACTGATTACTCATACTGACTGCTTATATCTTCTAGTTAGCTAGTTCTAGAGTTCCACTTGACTATTTGACAACCTCATGCGCCCCCCTTGGAGTCTCCATTCCCTGATTTATGCCTATATGGTTTTGTTAGACTTAGTTAGACACACTTGACTAACTATTACAATTTATGACTGATTCTATTGATTGGATGATGTCTCCATTGTTATCCAAGCTAGACTTTGAGTTCGATAGCCTCATGCACCCACCTTGGAGTCTCCATTCCTTGATTTATGGCTAGATATTTTTGTTAGACTCAGTTGGTCACACTTGACTGACTCTTACCAGTTGTGACTGATACTACCGACTGGATGATATCTCCATAGTTATTCATGATAGAATTTGAGCTCAGATTTGAATGCCCTACTTGGATAATTTGAATCCTATATGATGCCTCATCATTGATTATTGTAACACATCTCTACATTCATTATTCGTTGTATGATATTGACATTGTCCATTATTCTGTGTTTATGAGTGATTATTGAATGCGTGCTTCTTCTTCTTTGCAAATAATCCTGAGAGTTAGATTGTGAGTTTGTTACAGTTGCTAGATCCCTATAGATTATCACATGGTATCAGAGCAGTCAGCAGCTATTCGAATTGCAGCCATTGCAGCAGTTGCAGCATTTCTTTGAGCATCTATCTTTTCATTTGTGTACCGGAAGCCTCTGAGTTTCCACAACAAATCCTGGTGCTATTATTTGAATTCATTGGATAAATCCAGTGAGATCTATCCAAGTATGAAGGACTTAGTCTATGTGCCAAGTGTCCTTAAGGTAGTGCTCAGTCGAAGTGTAGCATTCTCCATCAACAAAAATTCTCTTGTTTTGCAGGTTTATTCACCCATTCAGAATCTTCTTCAACTATTCGACTTTCTCTGTTTCAGATGGATCTAAAGCTCACATCTTCCAACTATGTTGAGTGGAAATCCAATATGGCTCTTTTCATGAGATCCAAGAGCTTCACCCAAATACTCATTGGAACGATGGTAGAACCTCTCAGTGCAGTTGAAAAGTCCAAGTACTTGGACATGCTTGATAAATCAGTTGGTCTCCTCCTTCTCTCAATTTCTGGGGATCTTCACTTCCATGTCATCGATCGTACATATCCTAAATAGGTTTGGCACAAGCTCGAATCCCTTTTTGGACAAAAAGATGATATGAAAGGACACAAATCGGAGAATGAGCTCATATGTTTGAGTCTTGACAGTTTTGAATCTATCAATGCCTTCCTCACCAAGTTCAAAAGCTTGATATCACAGTTGAAAAGATATGAGATAGTGAAAGAAGAGAAGCAGCTTATACTTGCCATTCTCACAAAGTTGGGGGCAAACTTCTCAGTTTTTGTCTCTACTTTCCAATCAGTTAGGTTGTCCATTCCAAAATGGAAGTTTCCCTCACTTGATGATTTAATACGATCTCTTACTCAACAAGAAGAGAAGTTGATCTCTATGGGAATGATCAAACCCAAATTGGATTCATATCTTATAGTTGTAGAGAGAGCAAATGGTAAAGGAAAGCAAAATATTTTTGACAAGAGATCGAATGACACAAAGTCCATAGATAGTTCATACCAGTCAGATGGGGTTTTGAACTCAAGGAAGACAAAGCATTCTCAGAAGAAAAGACCCAAGTGCACCTATTGTATTAAAGGTATCCATAATGAGAGTGACTGTATGAGGAAAGCTATAGATATGATGGCTCAGTTACTTAAGAAGAACAATCTTTCTATGCCTACATGTACAAAGAAGAAAGATCCTGATACTAAACCTTCTAGATCTGAAGGCAAAGAAAGATTCCATGCCCTCATGGAAAATGCATCAAGTGATTCTTCTTTCATCATAGATTCAGGAGTATCGACACACATGTCTTCCTCCAAATATCTCTTCTCTAGTTTCGAAATATTAATTGGCCCTTCTATTAGATTGGGAAATGATTCAGAAGTCTCTCTCAGGGGAGTGGAAGAATCAATCTTGACTCAAGTTACTTTTCTAATGTGCTTTATGTTCCTTCTCTTGTAGCAAATCTACTTTCAGTGTACCAAATGACCCATGTTGGAGAGCCCAAAAGAGTGATCTTTTATCCGAATGAAGTCGAGGTACAAGACATGGTTTCAAGGGAAATCATCTCAAAAGGTGTTGCAAACCATGAGACAAAACTCTATGATTTTTCTCACTTCTTACCTCTCTCAAAGGAGTCTTCTCTTCGCTCTCATATTCATGAAGAGAGTAGACTATCACATCTCAACCACAAGCTAGCTCAAGATGTGGTTGAAGGTCTTCCAAATAGCAATATTGCTCATGGAACCTGCAAATATTGTTCTAAGAGGATTGAGAAAAGGAGGAATCATGAAGAAGTGTGAATGCTAGATCTAGATCCACAAGAACCTGAAGATATACCACCTATTGGTTCAACATCGACTACTACATTTGCTAGGGATCTTGTTGAAGATCCATCATTAGATTCTAGTTCTTTTGATAAAAATCTCACCTATGATGGCTCAAGGGATATATCAGAGATCTACATGCAGCTTCGAAAATAGGTTCATGATGCTCTCACTTCATCAAATTCAGAGTTTAAAAGTGATGATGAGGTAGCCTCACTTTCTTCTTCACATGAGCTTTCAGATTCGGATTTTGAGAGTGATGATGAGTTTCAAGAGAGCGAATTCCCATCACATGATAGTTCATATTTGGAGTATGAGACATTAGCTTCACATGTTTCTCCTCATGAGATTTTAGATTCAGAGTTTGTATGTGATGATCAGCCAGTTCTACTTACTTCTCCTCACGAGAGTTCAGATTCAGAGCCTGGATGTGATGAGCCAGTTATGGATACATATCCACATGATATTTCAGATTCAGAGCTTGGGAGTGTTGACAAGCTCCAAGAGAGCGAACCATCATCACATGGAAGATCAAATTCAGAGTATGACAATGAATATGATGAAGAGAAAATGCTAGATCCAAATCCACAAGAACCTGAAGATCTAGCAAATGCTAATGAGGACATGGGAGATTCAGTCCCTTATGATCTCTCAACTGATTTTCCTTCTCTTCCGAGATGGGCAGCCACTAATCTCATTGGTGATCCACTTGATCAACAGAGAACCACATCAGGTTTTCAGGATGGAAGGTTTCATCCTTCTCACACTACTGATCCTTTTCAGATTGATCAACCCTTCTTTTGAAAAGAAGGACACTTGCCTCCTTCAGGGGTGAGTGATGACATGCTATTTTAGCATCCTTCAGTTTATTTTGAGGGAGGGATTTCTTCCCACTGGGTTTTCCCTCTTTCCTCAATTATCTTATTTAGATTGATTGTACAGGGTGACCTTTTGTCTCAGTCAACAGGGCCCTATTTTTTTTTTTGGTTATTATCTCATAGTATAGCCTGCAGGGGGGTGTTGGAATATTCACACCATCATTTTTGTATTTTGAATGCATGCATGCAAATCTGCATGTTTTGCATGCCACTGCATGCATCCAGTCATCATCATGGTTGTCTCCCCAGCACCTAGAGCTTGGTTCTAGCTCTCCAAAGCCTATCTACAGCCTCCAATTGGCCTCCTACCTACCTAATGCACCCTCTTTGACTTCTCTACACGGAAAGTGCTCCTTTCCAACCTACCATAGCCAGTTTGGGCACCTTTGCTCACCTACCACCATTTATCACTCAATTAGGGCACCTTATCTCACCTACCGGGAGTTATCATTCTATTAGTGCAATGATTGAGTAGTTATTCCACTGATTACTCATACTGAATGCTTATAGCTCCTAGTTAGCTAGTTCTGGAGTTCTAGTTGACTATTGATATCTTCATGCACCCCCCTTGGAGTCTCCATTCCCTGATTTATGCCTAGATGGTTCTGTTAGACTCAGTTAGACACACTTGACTGACTATTACCATTTATGACTGATTCTATTGACTAAATGATGTGTCCATTGTTGTCCAAGCTAGACTTTGAGTTAGATAGCCTCATGCACCCACCTTGGAGTCTCCATTCCTTGATTTATGGATAGATTGTTCTGTTAGACTCAGTTGGTCACATTTGAATGACTCTTACCAGTTGTGACTGATACTACCAACTGGATGATAGCTCCATAGTTATTCATGCTAGACTTTGGGCTCATATTCGAATGCCCTACTTGGCTAATTCGAATCCTATATGATTCCTCATCATTGATTATTGTAACACATTCTCTACATTCATTATTCATTGTATGATATTGACATTGTCCATTATTTTGTGTTTATGAGTGATTATTGAATGCAGGCTTCTTCTTCTTTGCAAATAATCCTGAGAGTTAGATTGTGAGTTTGTTACAATTTCTAGATCCCTGCAGATTATCACAAAATTCAAATCAACCCATACATTTTCTACAGGTGGGGGTCCTTCTCCAACCCCATCTTGACTAGGTGCACCACCCATTTTGTGCAGGTAATTATAAATTTTTGATTTTCTTGTTTACTTTTCAATATGTCTTCTCTTTTGCATAAAAATAAAACACTGTCAGTTTATACATCAAAGGATATATGTATAGATCTACTTTAGTGGGGTAGCTAAGTCCATAAGGTATAATTGTGGCTCTGGTACCAATTTATCATGTACCCATCCTACTTTATATATATATATATATTATTTTTATTATTATACATCTTCCCTTTTCTGCTCCTAACGAACAGGTCTTCGATATTATCTTAGAACCTTCAATTAAATCTACACTTTCATAACTAAATATTGATCTTAGTCGATATCAGTCTTTTGCATACAGGTCATACTAGACACTAGGTCTCTTGACATGTGTTACATGGTTATCATAATACCATAGGAATATACACACACACATATACATTTATTTATATTTATATTTACTTAACACTCTCCCCATTACTAATGACAGGGTCAATCCATATGCATCAGGCACCATGCTATGACCATAACACTTACACTATATTCATTTACACCCCATAGACTTAATTACATAGCCTATGTATTTATTCACATACAAGCACTTATTATGTATTAATCATGCTATCTATGCTAGGTTATAGCCATTAATAACGACCTAACTATTAATTCACTTAGCCTAACCCCAAGCTTTAATGTGATAATATAATACTCCATGAGCATGGCTTACTTTACCAAATAATTGTCCACAAATCTAGTTGACTCCTTCACTCCAACCTCCACATCATCCCCATGGAGGGAAAATTCCAATCTTGGAAGTGGCCATTATGGAAACATCCACCCCACGCCCTCAACTTGAGGTGGTGTTTGGGTAGATGTCAGGGAAATTAATACCTTCTAGGAGTGGGGGGTGTCGGTTAGGGATTCCATCAAGACCTTGCTTTATGGCATTTCTCCCATGATTCCATAGCTTTAGAATGGTAAGATCCATTACTCCCACTTCTTATATGGAATATTAGCCATAGGATTGATCCTCTTCCCATTTCATAGAGGTAGAACATTGACTACATTGCTAGGAGAGGGTCGAACCAAGTCCACACTAGTTCCTAGTTAGTTTCATCACTGAGAAAATGGTTAAAGTATTATAGATCACATGGAAGGGATATCCCATGGGAAGAGAGTCTCTCCCTTATCCCGCAGACTATTTCTCAAAGATGCGGTCATCCTCAGTTCACTTAACAAGTGGTTCGACCTCCATTCTTATCAAAATACGTTTTTCTAGTTTCTTTAGTCTTTGGTATATTTATTTAGCATAGCATTGGTCCTCTATCTCAACCAATATAGGTATGGTCTTCATATGAAATTTTGTGAATTTTTTCTTCTTCATCGTGGCTTGAACGTCTCCACTAAGGAGAGATCAATACCCACAAATCATGGTTATACTTGTCCTGGATTATGTTTGTTATGGTAGATTATACATTTTCTTGGGTCTCCTTGACGTTGGATCAATCCAATGTGTAGGCTCATCCATTGAACTTGGGTTTTCCCCAAACCATGCTCAACCTCCTTTAGGTCTCAACATTGGTCCACAATTTATTTATTTTCTAATATTAATTTCTTATTAATTGGGTTTGATTCCCTACCCACATTATTTGTCATCTCTCCTCATCATGCACATGTGTATAGGCTTACTCTTGTTCCCTTTAGGCATATCTTATTTACATGAAATATCTTCTTAGATGCATTATAAGCTCATTTAGCTATGGTGGGGATAGCCTAGGAGGCTTCCCATTGATCTGTTATACATAAACATATTAGAGAGATCCATTTGGTATTTTACTTAGAATAAATAGATGAAATATGCACCTAGTGAGGGAATGCTTACACAAGCATCCTTCACACATATCTTGAATCAATTTCATTAAGCACCATGAGGGTTGTGGCTCAATATTGGTATTTATTAGATGATTTATCTACTTATGTGACATTTCTTAGATAATATATAGTGTCTAATTTCTCTCTTTTATAGTTGTTATTAATCAATCTTATTGTTGATTATTAACTCCACACTACATGTTTTGTGCAGGTAGGATCAATAGGGAAGCACATGGATCCCAGGTAAATGATGTGTCATACACCCTTAATGGATTATTTATTTAGCTTACATAATTATTTCCAAACTGATAATATTTATTTGTATAGGTCATGGCTTCCTCACCAGGAGCTTCTTGCCAAATACGGCTCCCAAATCAATGTTATTTTTGTGTATGTAAATCAAGGACTAGGTTATTCAATCCAACCAGATTCCTTCAATCATAGAGTTAACTGATAGATAATTACCATTTTTGTAATGAGTATATTATTAGGATCTTCAAGGACTGTGAAGGATTGCTAACTTATTTGTTACGGAGAAAAACTTCCTATGGCTCGGGGAAGACCACAACAGATAGATGACTACCATAAATTAACTCAATTCCCAATGCAATCCTATATAAATGTAAATGCTAATATATGGATAAAAAACCAACCTTCAACTAGATGTTTGATGTAGATCCCCGTTGAGATTTCCAATTTCTACACTTGAACCTGCAGCTTAGTCTCAACAACAAATACAAGCAAGTGCATATAATATATGAAAGATATTAGCATAAACAATAGCATGGTCCATGATAAAATAAGAAAATGTTACCCAATTTTATTAAACAATCATTCACAAGATCAATTGGACAAGAAAATGATTATTTCTATTAATATGAAAAAGAAGTACATGATACAACCTCTTGCCGACAACTCATATGAACCAAGAACTAGGTCCCTCCACTTGTGCCTCCACCACTTCAATCCCCCATGCAATGGAAAACTCACGAGTAAAGGATAGATTCCTTCAAAAGAAATGGAAGAGTTTGGTATGTGAACATAAAGGGTTCACAACAACTAGGATCAATGGATGTAGACTCAAGTCATGGAAAAATCCAATAGAGTTTTGTTGCTCTCTCTTTATCCCCCTTCCATACACCATAAGAGCTCAATATATAACCCTCCAAAAGGTAGGTGAAAAGTCGAATCGAGTTGTTTCGAGATGCATGGAGGGCCAAAGGTCACAATGGCCACTTTTTGGAAGTGAAAAATAGATTTTTTATTGTTTTTTACCAATTAACTCGATGTACGTAGGCTACAGTGGGACAGCCCGTGCATGCGCGAGCTGCAGTAAAGAAGCTCGCGTATAGGAACAAAAATAGGGAAACAAGGGTTCCTGGAGGACAAAAAGTGGATATGAGTCAATCAAATGAATAATGAAGGTCAATGAGTGCTAATTCTCACAAGGTGGAAAAATATGTTGTAACAGATGCCCCCTAATGTGTGAGGTCAAAGAATATACTACGATAGCCGAAATACATTATAAATCTCAAAAGTGGAGTGATGGAGACACAAATGGAAGGAGTACCCCACTCATCATAATACAATGATATCTAAGAATACATGTCGGTATAATACAACAATTTGGTACAATGGCCATGAATAGGAAGTATATAGTGAATACATGTCATAGGTGGTCATAGCCATGACCCATATACAGTAATATATGGTCTCCTATTGAAAAGGAAACAACTAGTGCAAACTGAAGGTGAAAACTATTGATGTATGAGAATAACATCCCATATATACAATCACGATCACAAGTAGCATACTGAATGCCACTGAAGTTTGGGGTCATCTACAAAAATCATCTACGGTGTAAGTCCCATCAAGTAAATAAAGGTGTTGAATTCGAACCTGATGTGACATCGTCTGGTTACCGATCATTGATGTATACCATTAACATACGCGAGATAACCCACCAATAATGAAAATGGGCATCAAGGCACCGAGTACATTCACCAAGTGTGAATAAATGTGTTGAGGTTGAACACTATGATGAATCCATCGATCGGGGGACATTGATACATTCTCAAATCTATCAATGGCGAGAGCACCTACCACTAATGACTGCAAACCTCAAGGTACTCAACGGGATCTAAGTCTCAATTCTAGAATAAATGAGTTGAAGTCGACGGAATGAAACTCGCTGGAAGGAGGTCATTAATGAATCCCCCGTCAACTAGCATGAGGTAATAGCTACGCTAAAATATTTGGAATAACTCGGACTTACAGAACGGACTGTAAGGGATGGCCGACATGCAATAGTCAAAAGATATGAGGAGTGTTCGAATCTGGTTTCAAGACTTCCTTTGAACAAGAGCATGAGAAGATGGATAGACTCAGGCATCATAGACTCAAGTACTAGATAATAATAATTCTTTGCAACGCAGGAGGCATCAACAAAGGCTCCATAATGACTGGAAGCTTAACCAACCGGTGGAGTAAGATGTGAGAAACGAGTACAGCTCCTAAGGTCCTACTAAAATAGTGACTCATGATGAATGAAGTGGAAATGAATTCTCTGTTGAAAGGTGACATGATAGCTTCCAATAAGAGGTAGTAAAGATTTTTTCATCCAGGTTTTTCATGTTAGAAAAAAAAGATCACAGAGCAATAAAAATAAACAGAAATGAAAATATAATCACACACACATTACAAGAGAGACACAGATATATCATGGTTCACCCCAACTTGGGCTGCGTCCACACTGAAGTTTCCAGTCCTTATTATTATTCAGTCTAGCAAAGTGAAGGGATACAACCTGCAACACAACTGCTGTACTTCCTCTTCACTGTCTCACATTCTCTCTTCTTGATCTCAGAGATCTTTACAATGCATAATACCTAATACATCAACCCTAGCCATATTACAATTTCTTTCTTTTATAAGGGAAATACAATGGGAAAATACCACGGAATACCCAAAACCGTGGGCCCGAAAAATTGTTGGCGAAAAAAGCCCCAAAACATTTTCTCGGGGGCTACACCCCCAAACCCCCATAACTTGGGGGCATTTCCCCCAGACCCCTGGGGATCGTGCTGGGATCATAACCAAACCTAGGTTACAGAGACGGCTGAATAATAATATCTTTGAATCTGGAGATTAGGCTCCATAACCAACAATCTCCCACTTGGAGACTAATCACAACAACTCCACCGCTGCTGGACTTGGACTTGGAAACTTTCTCCTCTTCACCTTCATGCTAGAAGGCCAACTGAAACCGAGTAGGAACTTAGTTTCTCTCTGGTCACTACCTTTGTGAACATGTTTGCAGGATTCTGGCTAGTGTGTATCTTTTCCAACTTCAACAGTTCATCTTCCAGAACAGAGCGTATGAAATGGTACTTGAGCTGTATATGTTTAGTCCTGGAATGGAATGCTAAATTCTTTGCAAGATGAATGGCACTCTAACTTTCACTATACAACCTGTTATCCTTCTGGTTCTTACCCAATTCCTCCATAAACCTCTAAAACCAAATCATCTCTTTACTAGCCTTTGTAACAGCAACATGCTCTACTTCTGTTGTTGAAAGTGCAACAACCTTCTGTAGTTTCGAAATCCAACTTACTGTTGTTTCACCTACAGTAAACACATACCCTGTGGTGCTCCTCCTACTATCGTTATCAATTGTCATATCTGCATCAACGTATCCTTGTAGAATAGTGTTTGAACCTCCAAAACATAATGCCTGAGTGGTAGTACCTCTCAAATACTTGAGAATCCACTGTACTTCCTTCCAATGTTCTTTACCTGGATTGTTCATATATCTACTCACAACTACCACTTCTTGCACAATATCTGTTCTTGTGCACACCATGGCATACATCAAGCTGCCAACTGCTGATTGATAGGGAATCTTGGACATGTAATCTATCTCTTCATGTGTCTTGGGACACATTTCCTTACTTAGATTGAAATGGTTGGCCAAAGGTATACTTACTGGTTTTGCATTCTGCATTCTAAATCTATCCAACACCTTTTGTATGTGCTCACTCTGAGACAATGTCAATTTGCGATTTTTCCCGTCTCTCGTTATTCTCATACCAAGGATTTGCTTTGCAGCACCCAAATCCTTCATCACAAATGAATTAGCTAGCTTCCTTTTGAGCACATTTATATCCTGCATGTTATCCCTACAACAAGCATGTCATCCACATACAATAACAAGATAATATATCTTTCATTGTCTAGCTTCTTGAAATAAACACGGTGGTCAAAATGACATCTACTATAACCTTGTTCTGTCATAAACCTGTCAAATTTTAGATACCACTTCCTTGGAGCTTGATTCAAGCCATACAATCTCTTTTTCAACCTGCACACCAAATTCTCCTTCCCTTTGACCTCATACCCTTGTGGTTGCTGCATATATATCTCTTCCTCCAAATCCCCATGGAGAAAGGTTGTTTTTACATCTAACTGTTCAAGATTCAAATCTTCTACCGCCACTAGACTTAAGATAGTCCTATTTGAAGTCATCTTAACAACAAGAGAAAATATTTCATCAAAATCTATAACTTTATTCTGTACAAACCCCTTTACAACAAGTTTGGCCTTGTACCACTTCTTACCTCCTTCTTCTTCCTTCAACTTGTAAATCCGTTTTCTCTGCAATGCTCTTTTACTAGCAGGAAACTGAACCAAATCCCAATTCTGGTTTCCTACCAATGAGTCCATCTCCTCATTCATGCTTTGCTCCCACTTCTTTCTAGTTTCCACCTACATTGCTTCTTCATAACATTCTGGTTCACCAGAATCAGTCATCAATAAATAATACATTGAAGAAGAGTATCGTTCAGGGATTCTACTTAACCTGGTAGATCTTCTTGTAGTTGCAGGAGTTTCAGGTACTTGTTGTTGTTCTTAATTTTATGGCACCTTTGGAACTTCATTTTCTTTAATTTCATCAAGTACTGTGTACTCGGTGTTTTCCTTTTCTTGTTTATTTCCTTGCAACTGATATTTATACATGACCTTTTCATTGAATATCACATCTCTAGTCCTAATGATTTTTTTATTTTCATAATCCCATAAGCGATAACCAAAATCATTAACCCCGTATCCAATAAAGGTGCATTTCTTAGATTTAGCTTCAAGCTTTGTTCTATTATCTTTATCAATATGGACAAATGCTTCAAAACCAAACATTCTCAGAAGTGAGTAGTTTACCTTTTTACCTGTCCATGCCTCCTCTAGAATACCACCATCCAAAGCACTTGAAGGTCCTCTGTTTATTAAATAAACAACAGTATTTACAGCATCTGCCCAAAACTGTAAGGGAAACCCTGCATGCAATCTCATACACCTTGCACACTCCATGATCGTTATGTTCATCCTTTTAGACACCATTTTCTTGTGGTGTTCCTGGGACTGTCTTCTCTCTATGTATCCCATGGTATGAACAGTAACTATCAAACTCCTTGCCGCGATACTCACCTACATTATCATATCTGAGACACTTCAACCTTTTTCCTGTCTCATTCTCAACCAAAGCTTTCCACTTCTTAAAAGTAGCAAACACATCAGATTTCTGTCTAATGCAATAAACCCAAGTTTTCCTAGTTTCATCATCAATAAATGTAACATAATAATGAGAGACACCAAGATATTGTACCTGAGCCAGTCCCCATACATCTGTATGCACAAGCTCTAACTTTTCATTCTTCTTATGTTTCCCAACCCTGATAAATCTGAGTCTCTTCTGTTTTCCATAAACACAGTTTTCACAGAATTCCAAACTTACCTGCTTCAAATCTGGTAGCAACTTCCTTGAGTGTAGAATCTGCATCCCCTTCTCACTCATGTGGCAAAGCCTATGATGACACAATGTTGTATATGTTCCTATGGAATCTAAAGAGATAGAATGGTTAATATTGTGAGGACATAAATATAATGTACCTACCCTGTCTCCTTTTGCTATCACCATTGATCCTTTAGTGATCTTCCACCACTTTTCTCCAAATGTAGATAGACAGGCGCCATCTCCCAACTACCCTATTGAGATCAGATTTCTTTTCATAGTAGGAATATGCCTTACATATTTCAACAGCCAATCAGTTCCATTCTTAACTTTTATCCATACCTTACCCATTCCAACAATTTTACATGGCTCATCATCACCCAATAAAACATGTCCAAAATTGCCTGGAACATAATCATGAAAGTATTTCCTATGGGGTGTAGCGTGACATGAAGCCCCTAAATCTACTACCTAATAATCACTAGTATTATCTAATGCAAGAATCAAAGCATCTTGTAACACATCACCTGCTACATTTGCTTCCTGGGTAGTTTCCTACTGTGCATCTCCTTTCTTCTTTAAAGATCTGCAGTCTTTCTTCAGATGTCGTTTCTTTCCACAACTCTAGCACTCTATCTTTCCCATCCTAGACTTGGATCTTCCTATTTTAGACTTCCCATGATTACCTTGGCTCTTTCCTCTCTCCTTTTGTCTTCCCCTGGTCTCCATGGTCAATGCATTACCTGATGTCTCACTTGTGCTTTTTCTTCGCATTTCCTCACTAAGAATAACACCAATAACATCATCAAATTTCAAAGTGTTTGAACTAGAGACAGAGTTACTTACAGCCATGACCAAGCTATTCCATCTTTCTGGTAATGAACACAAGATTATAAGATCCCTAACCTCATCATCAAAGTTCACACTTACAGAACTTAGTTGATTTGTAACCATATTAAACTCATTTAAATGATCAGTAACAGATCCACCTTCAAACATCTTCATATTAAATAAATTATTCATTAGAAATACCTTGTTGGAGGCCAAGGGTTTTTCATACAGCTTACCCAATGCGCTCATCAGACCCTCCATTTTCATTTCTTTTAAGATATTGAAAGCCACCAATGAAGCCAGGCTCAGCCGTATTGTTCCCAGAGCCTTTCTGTCAAGAACCTCCCATTCTTCGTCCTTCATATCCGTTGGCTACTTTGTTATTCCTCCCAATGGTAGGAATAGATCCTTCTGGTACAGATAGTCCTCCATTTGCATCTTCCATAACTGGAATTTTTGGCCCTTAAACTTCTCAACCTTAAACTTTCCTTCTTCTTCCATTGCTCCCACTCGAACCAGAAACCCTAGCTTCCTGCGGGTTTATCTACCAAATAGACCTTTGGCTCTGATATCAATTGTTAGAAAAACAGGATCGCAAAGCAATAACAATAAATAGAAATGAAAATATAATCACACACACATTACAAGCGAGACACAAATATATCATGGTTCACCCCAACTTGGGCTACGTCCACACTGAAGTTTCCAGCCCTTATTATTATTCAGTCCAGCAAAGTGAAGGGATACAACCTGCAGCACAACCGTTGCACTTCCTCTTCACTGTCTCATAGTCTCTCTTCTTGATCTCAAAGATATTTACAATGCATAATACCTAATACATCAACCCTAGCCGTATTACAATGTCTTTCTTTTATAAGGGAAATACAATGGGAAAATACCACGAGATACCCAAAACCATGGGCCCAAAAAACTGTTGGCGAAAACAACCCCAAAAATTTTTCTCGGGGGCCCGCTGGCCCCTGCGCCCCCCAGACCCCCTGGGGATCGTGCCGAGATCATAACCAAACCTGGGGTACGGACACGGATGAATAATAATATCTTTGAATCTGGAGATCAGGCTCCATTACCAACATTTCAGTTATTTGATTTTTTTGTCTTTTTCATATTCTAGAGCTTGAAAAAGAATAGAATTGCTTATCGTATAAAAGTGAGGGAATGAGTGTCAAATGGCAAGAAAACTAGTCCCAAGCAGTGGAAAATACCTATAATCAATGCAAGGAAGCATGTGCAAGATGTGGACACTCAGGGGGGTGTTCCCTCAAGGTGAAGGGTCATCAAATTGTGAAAGATAAATGAAAGCTCTACTTGGTTCATAAGGGAAAGTGCTCAAGAACATGGCTAATAATTAAGAGGGAGCTAGAACAAGGCTCAAGTATAAAGTAGGATAATGCAATGCAATCACAACTTGACATAAATGGGGGAGTCCTAATGGGATATGGCCATAATAAGATAAAGTAGAGTATGAATCTTTATCGCGATGTCATGGCGTGACTACAAAGGACTCTCAATCCTAAGGAGAAACAATGACATTGGATCCAAAAGACATAAAAAGGCTCTAACTAGGGCACCCATGGTCAGACAAACCCTACCGCCAAATAATGACACTTCTAAAGCAGCATGAAGGTTTTGTGTCAGTTAAAAAGTGGGGTCACACCTAGGGTTAATGAATTTGGTCATAAGGTCAAATGCAACAATGTAGGCGAAATGAAATCTAACCTATATGATGGGGGTAGAATATATTTGTCGAAGGCGTGAATATGTCCAAAAATCCACTCTCGTCAGAAAAAAACTGTTCAAAAGGGTACTCCATGATGACATATTAGTCCAAAACAGTTCTAAAATGGAAAAAATGATAGGAAAGTGGGTTTGAAAAATTATAAATAGTAAAAAGAATTACTTTTACCACATCATTTTCATTTTTCACCCTACATAGTTCTTTTGGTTAGTTTTTATCTCCGTTCTTCGATTGCCAATTCCGGGTCAGGTTTGTACTCTCATCTCCCTCTTCATTTCCATGGTTTTTATTTCAGTTTTTACTGGTCAATTTTATTTTTTTTCCATGGGATACACCCATAGTTCGTTGTACGCAGGCTATAACTATACGGGTTGCATGGAGGGTTGCTTGTGCCCGAACTCTTGCGTTGAACACGTATACCCACGGCTATCCACAAACTTGCCTACGTACAACATCGTGAGTGGAGTTTTTTAAACACATGGGCACTAAAAATGCTTTGGTTTTCTTCCAGGATGGTTCTGGAATGGAGAAAAAGGGAGCACAACATCACGGATAAGCAAGTACGCAATGATTTAGCTGCCCAACAAGCATTGCAAGCTTGTGGCCTATATAAATTTTTGAGCATTGGGAGTTTCAAGGCCCAAAACCAATTGCTCAGCAAGTTGATCAAATACCGGGATGCAGATGCACAACACTTCAATCTAGATGGTCAACCACTTCCATTGGAGGTGGAAGATATCTACTTCATCACTGGTTTGTCCCGTCGAAAGGAGGCGGCAAGTCTTAGGTCTCGTAATGTGGGAGGTGGAATCACTATTAGTGATTACATAGACAGGCATTGCATTCCTGGAACCCAGAAGGTGGGAATCTAGATTCCCATAGAGGCCATAGCAAGCCTAAGTATGAAGATTATAGTTCTCACACTCGGGAGGATTTCAAGATCAGCTTCTCTACATCAAGATTCTCGAGCGTTGATATTATATGCAGCCGAGAGCATAAAACCAACTATGTATGACTGGTGCACAACGTTGCTGGGTACTATGAAGAGCCAGCTAACGGAATGCAAGCAAGGGCAGCCAAAAAATTCAGTTTTGGCAGCATACTGTGCAGCTTTTTCTTTGAGAGAGTACTAGGATTGAGTCCGAGAGTTGAAGTCCCTCCACATGGTCTCCAATATCCATCCCAAACCTGGTGGGATGAGATACTAACACGGTAGGGGCGTGGCCGACAGGCCTCCCTGTACACTGATGAGTTTTTCCACTAGTGGCGGTGATAGGTGATCTCTATTGATGACTATCCCTATGAGGGGATAGACTTCAGAGGGGACCATGACATGCCATTACCACCAGGGGCCGCATTTAGGGACGTTGGTAAGTCTACTCATTTTAAGTTTTGAAATATTTAATTTTTTTGGATTTTTGTTATAAGTGAAAGCAAAAAAAAAATTGGTGTGGCATCATATATTAATGTTTGATTGTTTGCTCGCAGATCTAGGTCCATGAAGACCTAAGGGTTTCCCACGACACCTCCACAGAGGCAGGGGTGTGGAGGTAGTAGGTGCGGCAGTAGAGCGCAGATTGGAGAATGTGTGGGTCAACCTGACTCGGATGACCAAATGGGTACCTATTATCGAGGTGGAGCATCTCCCAAAGGATATGCAGAGACACGTAGTGGGAGTTCCAGGGACATGGGTATGGTTACTCAGGCACATAGCCAATGCCATCCAATATTACATGCAGACTCATCCATCCCAAAAGGATAAATCTCCTCGCGGGGATTAGATATCATGGGGCCCTATTTTTGTATCGGATGTATATTTGAGAGCTACGAGCTCCAGTTTTTTATTATGGCGCCACTTTTTGATTAATGAAAAAACTATGATTCTCCGGTTCTACTATTATGTGTGTACAAATGTGTGAATGTTATTATTTGTGTGATTCAATGCTTCTTTCAGTTATGTGAAAAATGCCAATCCAGGACATGATTAGCATATGCATCAGTAGTTTGATTAAAACGTCTTGGAACATGAACATAAGTAATAAAATTAAAATGGCGTTCCAAGAGTCTCACCTTTAAGAACCTCCTTAGTAACGTAGGATCCCTAACACAGTACCGACCATCCAATTGATACACAATCAGTTGCAAGTCTAGGAGGACCTCTAAAGATTGAATACCATGTGAAATGGCATCACGAAGTAACTCAATAACGACACTATAGTTGGCCACATTATTAGATGTAGAACCAAGACAAGCACCTCCTGAAGAGACGTTCTAACTATCGAGTGAGTAAATAACCCACGCAGCAGAAGCTAGTCTCTGCGTATGACAACTGGCACCATCCGCAAATCCTAGGAACATTGGAGATTCCGCTAACATCTGTCAACCAAAAGGAAGCAAATTAGCAGACTCGAAAAATCAATGAAAAACTAAACTATGTACAGAAGACTATACAATAGTGTACAAAAGTATTAGCTCGAGCTAGAAGCTCAAGCATAATACCGCTTGAGGTAGATCCCATTTCTAGGCTCCTTCAAGGCATTCCCCTCATAATCCTCTAACTCGTAGGATCCTTTCTCAAGGACATGCCTCACAATGTAAGGACCGTACCACATGGGGTTAAACTTGCCTACCCCTAGGGGTTCCTTAGCTTGGTCATAAAGCAGGACCAAGTCACCTTCAACATATTGTTAGGGACAAATACACCTATCATACTAAACCTTAACACGATGTTTCTTGGCATCTATAGCCATGGTGACATCTTGATGTTGTTCATCAAGCTGCTCAAGGTGGATCAACCATTGCTCAACATCTAAAGTGTTAGGGAGGATCTCTATAGCTAGTTTCAACAAAGGGATTTTGCATTCAATCAATAAGATGGACTCCACACCATGTACTAACTAAAACAGTGAGAAACCGGTGGAAGTCTTTACTGCGGTTCGATATGCCCACAAAGCAAGATATAACAGAATATGCCAATTGCTCTTGCTTTGTTGGACTGTTCGTTGGAGAATGGTATTTAAGGAATTATTTATTGCCTCGACCTGGCCATTCACTTGGGGATAGTATGAAGATGAATGGTATTTTCAAAACCCAAGCTTAAGTGATAATTCCGCCATCATCTTGTTTTGGAAATGATTGCCATGGTCAGTGAAAATCTCCTCCGGGATACCAAATCGAGCTATAATTTGATTAAATACAAAGTGGGTTACTGTAGCACCATTGGATTTTATGGTCGGCATGGTCACATCCCATTTGGAAAAGTAATCAACGGCCATGATAATATGGTGATTCCCCCCAGCCGAAGCTAGTTTGCAGTCCATGAAATCAACCCCCCACTTGGTTAAGGGACCAACGGTGATGACCGAATGAAGGGGCGCAGGATGCGAGTGTACATTTCGAGAGAACACCTGGCAAGGGTGACATCTCTTCATGACATTAAAACAATCTTTGAAGATCGTAGGCCAGAAGTAAAATACTCGCAAGATACATTGGGCTATTGCAAGCCCATATAAGTGACCACCACATGCCCCATTATGGCAGTCATTAAGCACTAGCTCCACTTCTTCATGAGTTAAACAATGACGTAGGAAAAAGTCTTTTCCTCAGCGATACAAAGTGTCGCTGACGATGACATTGTCTTTAGCATAATGTCTCACACTTCATCGTTCATCTTGCGAATAATGTGAAGGGAACTTTAGAGTTTGGAGATATATGATAATGTCTCCATACCAAGGGTCTGTTGACGAGATAAGAAACAAATGTTCATCCACAAAAGAGTCTTCATGGACTACGTCCTCATCAAGTCTCAAGAAATCTGACATAAGCTCAGCGAAAACCAAGGACTTCACCGTCTTTGCCGAAGAAAAATCAAGATCAAACTCCTAAAGGATCACAATCCATTTATTATATTTCCCCCTAATTAAGCGTCATTAGAGAATGAACTAAAATGGATTTACATGTGCTATAATGGTGGTTTTCCTAAGCAAAATATAATGTCGTAATCGTTGGACTGCATGAACAGTCGCAGGGGCCAATTTCTCAATGTGACAGTATCTCAGCTCAGCGTCTACTAAATTTTGACTAAGGTAATAAAAAACATGCTCTTGGAGCACATCATCCACCTAAACTAAGACCATACCAATTGTCTCTTGAGACACGACCACATAAAGCAAAAAATCTCTAGAAAATTCGGGTGGACTAAGAAGAGGGGATGATACCAAGGCTTTATTTAAAGCATCGAAAGAGTGCTGGGATTGCTCATCCCAGATAAATGGAGTGTCCTTCAATAACCACGTGAAACCCTTAGTAATATTGGCATAATTCATGATAAAACGATGCAAGAAAGTGGCTCTCCCTTGGAGGCTTTGAAGCTAAATCAAGTTACGCGGGGGAGGCAACTGAAGTATTGCCTCAACCTTTAAAGGATCGACTCTTATACCCTCTTTTGAAACTACAAACCCTATAAGGCGATTCATTTTCATGACAAAGATGCACTTGTTGGGGTTCAAACGAATCTTGTAAAACTGACATATTCCGAAAATGAGGCGCAGGTGACCAGGGTGATCTACTCTCTTGCTAGAGTGGCCAGCAAGGTCGTCCAAATAAGCCTCCTCTATGCGCTTAAGGTCATGAAAAACGTACATCATAGCCTGCTGAAAAGTAGCTCCAGTGTTTTTAAGGCCGAAGGGCATCTTCCGGTAAGCAAAGGTAACCTAAGGACATATAAAAGCGGTCTTATGTTGATCCTCAGGTTTAATCTGGATTTGATTCTATCCTGAGAATCCGTCCACCTCGCTTCCCGCACATGCATCCAAGATTTGGTCTATGACTGGATCGGGAAAGTTATCTTTAGAACATGCTCGGTTGAGATCTCTAAAATGGGTACACAAACAGATGGTTCCCTGCTTCTTATCCACAAGAACGGGGTTGGATACCCATTCAATAAGGGGAACCGAGTATATGAAACCAGCGTTGAGTAGTTTTTCTACCTCTACCTTAATAGCGGCTACATTCCTAGGATTCACGGCATGAAGATGTTGTCGAACAGGCTTAATATTTGGATAAGTATTAATTTCATGCTTGACAATACAAGGGTAAATGCCTGGCATCTCCTCATATGACTAGGAAAACACATCCCGAAATTCTTTGAATAAATCAGTGTAAATGTGGATTTCCTCGTGGGAACAATCAGCACTGATGTACATGTTTTCAATCTTTCCGAGAGTGCGAGAAATGTTGATCGGAATGGTAGGGAAAATATTAGCCATATTCCCCTCCGCGTAAATGCCATATTCCTCAAGGTTGGGAATAAAATAAGATCGATGATGGAGATCTTCCCAAGGATTATCACTACCATTCATGTCCTCCATGATAGATTCATCTAAAGGAAAAGTATCATCAAGGCAATCATGTAAGCAAGATGAGTCGACTTCCCACGCGGGAAACATAACGGGATTTTCTTCCTCTATGCGTGAAGAAAAGAGATCTGACTCTGTAGTGGCTTGTTGAATATAATGATAAGCAAGCTCAACTACAGAAAAAGGCATAGCCATTCCGACATGCAAAACATCTCCAGACGCGGAACTCGTGGAAGGTAGATTTCATGGATCACTAAAATATGATGTCCGAAACGGTATGTTATTCAATGAGGAAGGAGCACTATCGGAGATGGTTCCAATGAAGGATATTGGTGCAACAAAGTCGAAAGATCCCATCAAAGAGGAATACAATCCTACACCAATATTCCTAGTTGCTAGCTGAGAATTTTCATTTTGACGAACAACAGTTCCTCGTGATGCTAGGGTATTGGAACTAGTAAAATCTAGATGATCGACAGTCACAATCTTACCTTCATGGGGAAAATAGATAACTCTAAAAACAAAGGACACAATCGCTCACATAACATAGATCCAATTCCGACCCAGTAAAATTTTGTAGTCAATGGGAGCATCAACCACCTCGAATTCGATAGGCACGGATTTCCCACCCAAGTGGACCTCAAGGGAGGGGAGAATACCATGCATCCTAATTGAATGACCAACGAATGCAGTAAGCATGGTCATAGACTTCGACAAGAGAGGAGAGCCGAGAGCCTTCCAACAAGATAAAACATTACTGAAGTGGAATCACCTTCGTCAACTACAGTACGTTTAACGACCATTTGTAGGCACCTAACATGGACTTGGAAAGCCACATGATAGGGAAAGCAAGCTTGAACATCAGTAGTGACTAACTTGATAACGTTAGGGATACACTGATCCTGGACTCCCAAAGCACATAAAAGGGCATTCCTTTGTGAAGGACAAGCCTAGAGAACCTCAAGAGCCGACATGGCACACGGATTCTGGCCCAGATCTTCCACAATTGAGTAGTTATGGGTGGTTCGGGCATTGGGATTGTGCGTCGATCACTTGAGAACACCTTTCGGTATCCGTGGAATAGAGTTAGGCTTCTCAATATGCAATGGAGAATCAGGTGAAGGGGGATCATTCCCCAAATTAGGTTGTGGTGCTCCATAGTCATGCGAGCGAGTAGAAATACTAACCTCAGATTTAACCATGTTAACGCATCTAAAACCGTCGGCATGGGTAGCGGAGGTCGAAGTTTCATTAGTCCCATTACTAGCGATGGAAGTACTCGAAGACATATTTTGATGGTGAGGAAGGAGATCCTTCAATGTAGCTGGGCTCTGTGCAAGGTGCTTCGATGCTTCCTCGATACGAGGACACAAATGTGTAAGGTGATCTTCCGAGCAAAGCTTACAAGGAAACTTCACTCTATGTCTAGGTTTGCGGTCCCCACCAGCATTTCCGCCATCTCGAGGAGGGTTAGCGTTCTCTTTCTTAGGGTTATTCCTATTATTCCCACCCCTACGATTATTTTTTCCCTTCTTCTTCCCACCACGCTGCTAGTTACCAGATGGGTTTGTTGATTGTATAGAATGCACATCAGACGATTGGGTGGAAACGGACGAGGTGTGAGCCTGTGCAGGGGTAGATTTGTTAATAGACAGATTGTACATCTGATTTGTAACCAAATCTATGAGATGAGTACTTATGGAACCAACAATTCCATCGGCATGCGGTCCAGGAATGGGCTTGGGTTCATGTTGTGATCTCGGTGCGTCAGGTATAATTTCATACAAGATTCCATACTGAGCATAGACTAGGTCTAGCTGTTGGGATTTAAAAATGGCTTGTTCCTCACTCATAATACCGGACAATGAGACATCCTTTGAAATGTAAGGGATCAAATACTTGAGGAACCATTCCAACAAAAACTATGGAGGAATGTTGGTCTTCACTAGCCTCTTCTATCGACGCCACTCTTGAATATGATCAGAGATATGTGTGGCTTTGTCTTGACGGAAGGTGGATAAGATTTCAGTACCAGTATCGTAACGAACTGGAAAATGGAAATGATCTAGGAAAACTAAGGCCAAATTGTTGAAACTACTATATGTGCCCCTAGGAAACTCGACATACCATTTCACAACTGCCCCCATGAGGGTGCATTGAAATAGCCTCAAATGAATAGAATCGTGGTTCAAGGAATTCGAGGACCACCATAAATGGAAAGTGGTGACGTGATCACTTGGATCCTCACCCTTCTTCCCTTCAAACTTTGGAACGTTGGAAGGGAGTTTGGTGGGGATTAGGGGCCATGTACAATCATGACACACCGGATCATTTGTGAGCTTCGAAAGATCGAGTAAATTTAACCTAGCAAGAAACGGGAGTTGAGGTTGTGAGGCTTGATTATTAGATCCCAAAAGAGATTGACTTTGCGAACCAGAAGGTGGAACTATGTACATCGAAGTTGACACCTGAGGTGATGATGAACTCTGATAAAAACCATGACTATGACCATAAGGATCATAACCTCCTCCAAACTGGCCCGTGTTAGGATGCATAGGAACATGCATAGAAGGGATTCCATAAGATGGAGTGGGATAATAGTTAGGACTAGTTGACAAGCCATAAGAATGGGGTCCCATATAACCATGCGAGATATGAAAACTAGAAAAGTGAGGGCCGTATGAAAATGGTATGTTCCCACTCCATGGAATCGAAGAGATAGAGGCAGGGAGAGGATTTAGAATCATATAAACATTCGAGGGCACATGCATATGTATAGAGGTATGCGGGTTAATAGATGGAATGTAAGTTGTAGATCTTACACCTATCATGGAACCTACACTAGAGAAAGGATTTACACTAACACCAGGGGCTAGCGAAGGAGGTGGCCCTCCTCTAACACTCAGAGTAGATGGAGGGATGTGACCACCGAAAAACTGATATTCAGTAAAAGGAGGTTTGGTGCCCCCAATCCCAATGCTAGAGCCAGCATGACTAGTAGACATGGTGGAAGTAATAGTCAGCATAAAACCAGGCATACACAATGAAAAAGGGTCTGAGGGCGTAGAGATGGATGTAGAACCAAAACCTGACATACCTAGGGATGAACCATACAAATAACCGGATGACCATGTTTCATCAAAAGGGTTCCTACTAGTGGGATGGGATGTCCCAAACCTAGGAGGATTGGTGTGTGGTGAACCTCCCCCCATCCACTCCTAGGAGTACAAGGAGGAGAGTTTCCTGTGATGCCACCGGATGGAGTCACGAGGACTCCCGTCATGCTAGATGTGGAACTCATAATGGGAGCTCTCTGAAGCTCATGAGATGTGAATAATGGACCAGCGATAGTCCTTTGACGTCTCTTATGACGAGAATGTGACGGATCGCTAGCTAGTAAACTAGCCAACCAATAATATCAGAGGAGAGGTAGATCTCGATCCACGATGACTTCAAAAAGTCAACAAATAAACGTCTCCTAATGGCCAATTAGAATGTCACAGAGCACACACCTAAAAGAAACTACAACCAAATGCACACAATAGGACTGGCTCAAGGGACCTCCCTACACTACAACTTGTATGTCTCTCCTAAGAGAGGCTTGAGACTCCCAAACCATTACCTGAGGTAACATAATTAGTTATAAGGGCCCCCAAACTTCACTTTGCGAACACAATTGTGTTTTCTGACCGTTATTTGACTCAGGACAATCACAGAATAACCACTGCAAATTCCCTATGTGATACCTAGGTAAAGCAACTACGGCCACCATGTATAACCAATGCTCAAGAAAACAGTCGTAGGTAGAATCATTCGTATGGGCATGGTAGCTAAGCCAAAAACTAAAGAGGGTCAAATCCCCCAAGAATCCCCAGATATGAACAAATCCTGGATATATCTCCCACGTTCAGCAAGTATTGGAGGGCTATCTCTGCAACCAACCTCCCGTGACCTCGTGCTTAACTCTCGTTTGAGTAGAACGTCCTGAGAACACCAATGTATACTATGGGTTTCACCACTCACTGGTCAGACACATAACGTTTGTTTAATACTCTTGGATCATTTACTCAACAATGATCTATTCCAAGACTCTAAACCTATACTAGTTGGTGCACCCTAGAAAAGAGAAAATTGTTCTAATAAATTTTAGATTAAGCGTCAATTTTAATGGTTGTGATTACCCAAAAGGATATGGTCATGAAACTAGTGATGTGAATAGACTCAATGATATGCATCCCCAAAAAACACTAGACTCATATATCCATAGAAAAAGTATGCCACTAAATGACAGTCAAATCAACATTTCATTTTAAAAATAAAAATGCAATCTCCTTATATTTTCATGCACAAGCAAGTCCTAATGAAAGCATAAGCACTCTAATGCAAAATACAGATACATAAAGCAATTTTTTTTGTATTTTCACTATAAACAAATGAAAATGCAAACAATGTTTTTTGTATTTTCCAATATAAATGAATGAAAAATGCAAGTAGAATCAAAATGTTTCAAGAAAAAGTGCAGAGCATGCAATGCAGACAACCCAACAAATCCCAAAAAGTAAGACTCAATTAATCCAAAGTGCTATAGAAAGAAAAAATGGTTGAAAACCAAATTCTCAAAAAACTAAAGAAAGAGAAGTTTCTAGTCAATAAAAGAGCATGGAACAGTCATGATATAGGCCTAATAAGACTCAGGAACAACCAGAATTCACCCAACAACAACCAAAGAGCATAAACAAGGTAAAGCCGGACCTGTACACAACTATTCAAAGAGCAGCAACATGTATATGCGGGCTATTGAACTATCAGTAGCAGGTACATGCGAGCTAACCAAAGATGAATCATGTACAAGGCAGAGTAGGTGGACCAAAAATGAATCAAAAGACCAAGAAAAATCAAGATTTTCTATGCAGACCCTAACATCCAATCAACGATACAGAAACTTGACAGAACATAGACTCTGTGAAGAACCTGCAATAATTAATTAATTAAAACACACGATATAGCAGAAATAACTGAACTCAAAATCACTTTATTGATCGCAGGCCACTTCAAGGGGGAAACCTACTTTGAGAAAGCTCAATACAAATAACTTCACAGTACCTTGATTGGACTCAAAACACACTTATATACTAAGTCTATGACCAATACTATGGGACACATAATACTATGGGACTACTTACAAAGCATATGCGTCCAATACTATGGGTCAATACCATGGGCTAATACAAACTATGGATCAACAAATACTATGGGATGACTTACAAAGAATATGCGTCAAACAACAATATACTAACAAAGTAAAGAGAAAGGTTGACACGGGATCCTAACATCCCCTCTCTCTTAGAAAAAGCTTTGTCCTCAAAGCTTTAGATGTGGAAATTGATGTAGAATCTGAAGGAGTGTTTCCCCTATAGCATCCTCAGGTTGCATTCTGGGCCACTGACGCCTTTTGATTTTCAGGAAGGATTGCTTGGAAGGCGGTAGAAGGAGAAGAACCATATCAGTTGCGTGAAAAGTGTGCTCAGAATGGTGTTGCTTGGCTTATTGTTTCAGTTAAATTCTTTCCATGTGAAGATTGTTCTGCAGAATGAGGAGAATATGATCGTGGTTTCGAAGAACCAAGTCAAATTCCTAAACTGGGGAGATGCTGAGGGTGTATGGAAGAAGAACTGGCGGTGCCTGTCCATAGACTGATTCATATGGTGTCCTTTTAGATGTGGTATTGTACCACCGGAGCACTTCTAGGAAATCCATAGAATTAGTTGTCCAAATCTATGTAGGGATGGGCAAGGGTCCGAGCAGTCCCAAAGGAGGGTCGTTTCACCCTTGTTGACCTAGAAAGTATCATAGCTAGCCACCATCTGTTGAATTTTCATTTTCAGTCCCTGCAAAAAGAAGTTACATTGTTCTCGGTCATACGTTTTGAGGAACCCACAGTGCCTTGCTGATGAAGAAGGATGGAGTTCATAGAAGAGATAGCCCTATTGAATAAATTGCAACCAATTTGGAACAAGTAGAGAAATAGTTGTAAGAGAAACTAGGGCATCGAATGTGCGAGAAGGAGCATCTGCCACCATATTGTCCTTACCCTTCTTGTAAGTGATCGCATAGTCATAACCCATGAGTTGGATAACCCATTTAAGGTGTGTTGGGGAGGAGACCCATTGTTCCAGGAAATTTTCCAGACTCTGGAGATCAGTATTGATGCAGAAATAGTTCCCTAATAGGGATGGCTGCCACTTTTGTACAGCATGCAAAATAACCATCATTTCCTGCTGAGATGTAGATGCAGCTAAATGCTTACCGGAAAGGTCTCTTGAAGGAAGCAAGCCCACTGGTTCAGCAAAGACACCTGCATATCTATCCAAGGAAGTAGTGGAGACTGTTGATGGGTGCTTCTGAATGGAATGGAGCTGAGCGATGACACCATGTGAATTCTTCTTAAGGATATTTTCCAGGCGATGTGAATTGATGATTCAGAGAGACCTTGGTTGTAAGCTCATAAATTTTTGTTGTGTCCCATTGACTGAAAACTGCATCCAAATTTCAGCAAAATCCCATAAGATGGGGTCAAGTGTGTGTAACCATTGAACACCCAAAACCACATCACATCCACCTAAGGACAAGGAAAACATGTCAGAGCATAGGTTATAATATTCCAGAGAAATACGCACATTGTGACACTTTCCCTTGCAAGGTAAGGTGCCCCCATTGGCAACCATGACTTCAAAGTTGGAGCAAGGATGGAAAAAACAATCAGCTTGTTTGGAGATCTGAGGGTCAATGAAGTTATGAGTGCTACCAGAATCAATGAGTATTGTAAGAGGAAGCTTCTTAAAGTAACCCCTGACCCGCATTGTTTG
Source organism: Larix kaempferi (assembly GCA_027924585.1). Taxonomy (NCBI): domain Eukaryota; kingdom Viridiplantae; phylum Streptophyta; class Pinopsida; order Pinales; family Pinaceae; genus Larix; species Larix kaempferi. The sequence goes on from BSBM01000877.1 coordinate 12,777,924, forward strand.
GGGGGTGGTGATTCTGGCTGAAGCATGGAGAGATATTTCTGGGTGGTCTTCCTGAGACGGAGGGTCAATAGGTGGCTCCTGAATGTTGACCTGATCATCCATTGTATCTAGAGCTTCTTCACCAATTTCAAAGGCAGGAGAAGAATCCACATCCAAGAGATAGAGATTTTGCTGAAGACATCGATGTCCTCGAGTGAATTTCTCATCACAATTATAACAAAACCCTTTTTCTTTGCATGCCTGCATCTTTGTTTCAGACAAAAGCTTGATACGATTTGGGCGAGGAGCTAGCGAGATGGGAGGTCGTTGAGAACCGATATTTTGGAAAGGAACAAAAGTGGGTTTGGATCGCTGTTGGGCTGCAATCTTGTCTTCTTCCAACTTATCCAACCCCGAGGCTTCCATCATTATGTTGGGACAGAACATTTTAACCTCTGAGCGGATTTCATCCTAAATACCACTGATAAAACAACTTCTGTAGAATTCATCAGACAATCCTTATGTGTGATTGGCTAGTTTCTCAACTTTTGTTTGATACTCTCTCACAGTGCCAATTTGGTGAATTTCAGTGAGGGCTCTTGTGAAGTCATCAAAAGCACTAGGACCAAATCGTTGCAAAAGGAGCTCGCAAAAATCTGGCCATTTTGGCTATTCATGAACCTTGATGTACCAACACTACCATTGAAGAGATTCATGTTCCAAATGAAAGGATGCAAGTGGAACTTTGTTGACATCAAAAGTATCATGCAGACTGAAATATTTTTCTGCACAATAGATCCATCTAGTCGGATCAGTACCATTGAAGCAAGGAAAATCAAGCTTCGGACCATGGAAATGGCTGGAAGAAGAGAACCCATTGTTTGATGAAGATTCGAACTGTCGTTTGTTGTTCATGGTTGATTGCTCAAGATGGAGGCCGAGAAATTTTTCATCCAGATCTTGGAGTTTGGTTTGGATGGCTGCAAGTGCTTCCTCCATGGTTTTTGCTTCTGCGCGGGTGACAACCATAACTAGGAGTTTTTTTTTTTTTGAGCGGGGGGAGGGAATGGGTAGAAAACACAAACAGAAGCTTATTTAGTAAAGGTAAATTTGGATTTGGGAAAAACTTTGATGGGTAATTGGGGTTTGACTAGGTTTTGGACACTTTCGAATGGACATGGAAGCAGAAAATGAGGATTTCAGAAGTGGGTGAAAGAATGGGAAATTTTTTTAGAGAGGGACAAAGAAGCATAAATATGGAATGAACACGGTGGCAAAATTTGAAGGTGATTGGGTGAAAATTGAAGAAGTTATGGCAAACCCTAAAAATAGACAAATGTGGGATTTATGGTTTTGGGAAGTGGAATTTGGAATAAGGTCTTGAGGAATGAAATATGCATAATGGAATTGCAAGGTTGTCAGTGAAGTTTCATGGGAAACAGAGTTAAAACAAAGGAGATACGACTTTCAGAATGGATCTGAAACGGCTCTGAATGGATCGAAAATGGTTGGATCTAAAACAACTTTTAGAATAGATCTGAAATGATTGGATCTGGAATGGCTTTCAGAATGGATCTGAAATGGCTGGATTCTCAAATGGATCTAAAATGGATGAATCGGAATTGGCGCGGAATGGATCTAAAATGACTGAATCTGAAAAGTCACGGAAGTGATCGACAACAATTTAGCTGAAAATAAATATGGAACTCATGTATGCTCGGCTTCCTAACAGTTTAGGGGTTTCACTCGGCCACCAATGTTGTTTGACGACTTGCGTATTGGGGCAGTACCCCTCACTCAACAGCTCAAGTAAAACTAATTATTGCTTTTCCATAAACAACAGCTCTTGGTTTACCTCACAGGTGGGAACTAGTCAATCAAGTAGGGGTTGTTGCCCTTTTCGCTAGCAGGTCCTCTCAATGGGCCAGCTACTTCAGGGTTCTTGTGGTACTCCTCTAAATGATTTTTAGGGATTATTCCCAAGTACTTCTCATATTTAAGTAGATAGGGATTATTCCCAGATCTGAACTTGCAACAGATGCAAAAAAAAAATTTAGCAGAAATTCCACTCAACGAGCCCAAAAAAGTGCTCTGATACCAGATGTGAAGAACCTGCAATAATTAATTAATGAAAACACACGAGATAGCAGAAATAACAGAACTCATAATCGCTTTATTTATCGCATGCCACTTTGAGGGGGAAACCTCCTTTGAGAAAGCTCAATACAAATAACTTCACGGTACCTTCATTGGCCTCAACACACACTTATATACCAAGTCTATGCCCAATACTATGGGTCAATACCATGGGACACATAATACTACAGGACGACTTACAAAGCATATGCGTCTAATACTATGGGTCAATACCATGGGCTAATATAGACTATGGATCAACAAATACTCCGGGACGACTTACAAAGCATAATCGTCCAACAAAAATATACTAACAAAGTAAAGAGAAGGGTTGAAAAGGGTTCCTAACAGACTCAAAATAAGGAAAAATTCCCAAAATCCCCAAAATGGAGGTTCCTCCCTAGGAATCACCATTTCTGTTATGGAGAAAAACTTCCTGTGGCTCGGGGTAGACCTCAACAGACATATGACTACCAGAAATCAACTCAATTCCCAATGTATGCTATATAAATATAAATGCTAAGAAGTGGAATAAAAGACCAACCTTCAACCAGACATTTGATGTATATCCCCGTTGAGATTTCAAATTTCTACACTTGAAACTACAGCTTAGTCTCAACAATAAACACAAGCAAGTGCATATAATATATGAAAGATGTCAGCATAAACAATAACATAGTCCATGATATAATAATCAAATGTTACCCAATGATAATAAACAACCATTTACAAGATCAATTGGATGAGAAAATGAGTATTTCTATTAATATGAACAAGAATTACATGATACAACCTCTTGCCGGAAACTCATCTGAACCAAGAACTAGGTCCCTCCACTTGTGCCTCCACCACTTCAATCCCCCATGCAATGGAAAACTCACGAGTAAGGGAATGATTCCTTCACAAGATATGGAAGAGTTTGGTAGGTGAACATAAAAGGTTCACAACAACTAGGATCAATGGATGTAGACTCAAGCTATGGCAAAAATCCAACAGAGTTTCGATGCTCTCTCTTTCTCCTTCTTCAATGTACCATAAGGGATCAATATATAACCCTCCAAAGGTAGGTGAAAGGTCGAATGGAGTCGTTTCGAGATACATGGAGGGCCAAAGGTCACAATGGCCGCTTTTTGGAGTGAAAAATAGATTTTTTACTATCATTTACCAAAAAGTCAATGTACGCTGGCTATAGTGGTGCATCTTGCGTATACGCAAGGTGTAATGAAGTAGCTTGCGTAGAGGAGGAAAAATAGGAAAAAAGGGGTTCAATGGGAACCACAAGTTTGGTTTTGAGTCTATAAGTAGGTAAGGGAAGCCAAAGAGTATAAATGCTCACAAGGTGGAAAAATACGGTGTAACATAGGTTAGTCACTATAGATCCTCTTATAACCCCTCCTCCATTACCTGCAGTCAATTGATGCATCTTGTCACCCTCGCAAGCATTAAATCCCAACTTAATTATTTCCCCAAAGATACATATCCCATCTACCTTGCATTTTTTGGCCTGCATGCTTTCCTGGTACCTTTCATTTGAAAACCAGGCATACGACCTTAACCTTTCCATAAATCCGTTGTTGTTATTTCTCCAACTATCCCATCCATTTAAATGTCCCAGTCCTCATTCCTCCTCCCCCTCATAACTCCCCCTCCTTCACACTCCTCACATTTATTCTTTCCTCCTTCTGCCAGTTATGTCTTCCCTTCTGAAACCTCCTCATGTCCTCCACTCACCATGTGACCTTCCTCTCATGTCACGTGGTCTCTTATACCACCCGCATCCAGGGCTACTATGTCTTTGGATGCAATATCTTAACAGTTGAATTTGAATTCTACTTCCTCCAACTCTCCCCATTCCACTTCCTTCAGGGATAACTGTTCTTTGACATTGTGATTTTCTATCAAGTCTGCAAGATTATTCAATTTTCTTTTAACATGACTAAAGGAAATTGTAGGAGCACTGGATATTAAGTCAGCTAGTTGCCTTGGGCATGCTTCTAATCTCCTTCTTCCCTATTTTGGCAGTTGTTAATCCAGATTGTATCCTTTCGTCCATACGTAGGATTACCTAAGAATCACCTTCAATAATTTCCAGAGTCCATCCCTTCTTCATCACCCATATGATTCCATTGATTAAACCCTCTAATTCCGCCACATTATTTATGGATTACCCTATATTCCCCCACAAGAGACCCACTATTCCTCCTTTGCGATTGCAAATGACCCCTTCAAACCTTGATGATCCTAGGTTTCCTTTCGAAGCTCCATCAAAATTTAACTTGAAGGAGCCTTCTGGGGTTTGTTTCCAAATCATTGGACTATGATTTTTTCCTTCATTTTTGATGCCTAGTCCTATGCTTTATGGGATTGCATACATACCCTAGTCCTGCAGGATTCACCTCTCTTCAGTTTCAGTTTGCATATCATTTCTCCCCCATTGAGATAATTTTAGGGTATATTTTACATAAACCTTCATTCTCAACCAAACCTCCTCCTCCTTTCTGCTCTCCCCTTAAAATATTCATCTATTTATTTCCTTACAGATATCCCACATAAGGAATCCTAGAAAGAGATCCCATATTCGATTAAGGATTGGATTATTGTAGGTATTCTCCTTCCATTCTACTATGGAACTAACAAGGTTCCCATAACTTCGTGACTTGTTTTGCAAAGAATTATTACCCCTCTCGACCAAAATCCTATGGAAAACTCACAACCATCTAACATATGGTCTATTGTCTCTCCTTCCTTATTGCACATGCAGCACCAAGTCGGTCCTACAAATCCCCGCTTCACTAGATTTTCCCATGTCAAAATTCTTCGATGAACTAAGAGTCATATAAAAAGAATTATTCTGGGATACATTTTCACTTTACATATTTTTCCCCACATGGGGTCTTGTGGTAACTGGTTGTAATGTACATGCAAATGTGTTGCTTCCTTCAAATTGAATGTGTCAATTTGAGAGTATCCCCAATGGATTTTGTCCTTGTCATTTTGCACCTTAATTTTCCTTTCCTAGAGGATGTGCCATAGGTATTGAATAATCTTGTGAGAACTCCATCGTTTCTACCAATCCACTTCTCTCCACCATTTGAAGGGCACATCTGGATTCTCTGTCTCCCACATGTCCTTGAATTTCACCATATTATGCCTTTCTAGAGTTTCCTGAAGGATCGAAAGATTTATTGCATCTACCAAATTTGGAAGTTGTTTCCATGAGTCAATAAAAAAATTTGCCACTTTTCCATCCTGGATTTCCCAAAAACTATATTGATGAATCAACCTTCTATTCCTTTGTGCTTCTCTCCAGATATGTGACCCAGTATTTTCTTCTTGAAATTTTTTTTATTATCTTTTTCCCAATGTTTTTCATACTTCTCATGCCACATTTGAGCCCATGGTTCGATGGTGTGAGTTACCCAATGCCACCATATTTTGGCTCCCAATACTTCATTGCTTGTCTCTGGATCTCTAATCCCTAGTCCCCCCATATTCTTAGGTGTTCACATTGTTTTCCAATCTACCAATGCCCATTTCTGGTTGTCTTCTGATCCTCCCCATAGAAAGGATCTTTGAAAACTTCTGACTTTTTTTAAAATCGCTTTTGGTGCTGCCAAGACCGAAAAAAAATACAAAGGTAGATCTTGTAGAACTGATTGGACCAGTGTTAGTCTTCCCGGAAAATTTATAGATCTCAAAGTCCAATTTGAGAGTTTGGCCTTCATTTTATTGATCAATTCTTTCCAGGATTTTTTTTTAATCACTGAATCAAAGAGTGGTTCTCCTATATATTTTGACATAAAATCTCTAACTTAAAATCTAAGATTATTAACATATTCTTTGGGTTATCACTGAAGTATTAAAGAAAAATACATGAGATTTATATTTATTAATCTCTAGCCTGCTAGCCTTTAGGAATTCCTCAAGAACCTACTTGATCGCTTTTTCCTCTTAAATTGACGAAAATCCCATTAGCATCATGACATCAACAAATTGTTGACGTTGTTACAATGTAATTTTCCACCTTGTGAGCATCAACATTCTTTGGCTTGCAGGATCCATTTTATTGACTCAGATCCACTTTATATCCTTCAGACACTATTTTTTCCTATTTTTTCCTCTGTATGCTAGCTGCATCATTACAGTGGGCGTACTCGCGAATTGCATCACTATAGCCTGCGGGTAGCATGTAAAATGGTAAAAATCACTAGTTTATTACTTTTTACTCCCAAAAAGCGGTTATTCGGTGACCTTTGACCCTCCATCTTCCCAAGAAATGTCTCGATGTGTCCTTTCACTTAGCTTTGGGAGGACTATATATTGAGCACATACGGCTTATGGACGGGAGGAGAAAGAAGAGCAAGAGAACTCTAGTGGATTTTTGCCCAATCTTGAGTCTACACTCATTGATCCTTGTAGTTGTGAACCATTTATGTTCACCTTCCAAACTCCTATTCTAGTTTGAGTTTTCCATTCCATAGAGGATTGAAGTGGTGGAGGCACAAGTGGATTGATCTAGATCTTGGTTCAGATTGGTTGCCGGCAAGAGGTCATATCACATCGTACTTCTTCTTGTTTATTAATAGAAATACTCATATTCTCATCCATTAATGTTGTAAATGTTGTTTATCTTACATTGGGTTGCATTTACTTGTTATATCATGGGCCATTGCTATTGATGATGTTAATGCCATTTATATATTATATGTACTTGTTGTATATTGGATGTCAAGACTAATTTGCAGATTCGAGTGCATGGATTGAAAAGCTCCAACGGCGATCTACATCAAACGTTTGGATCGAGGTTGGTTATGTTCTTCATGATCTTAGCATTGTCATTTATATAGCATAATATTGAGAATTGAGTTAATTTCTGGTAGTTAGCTATCTGTGGTGGTCTACCCCAAGCCATAGTGAGTTTTCTCCAACACAGAAATGGCGACTCTGTTGGGGAAAACATCCATGTTTGGGGATTTTTGAGCATTATTCCTTAATTAGAGTTGCTATTTGTCGAAGCTCTGTGTCACTGATTGGCCGTTGAGATACACTATAGAAAACTGGTTTTTTCTGAGCCATTAGACTCTTTATTTTCCCATTTTCCTTTCCTTACCCGCGGGTTAGATTAGCTCTGCCCGCATACACCCGCCTCTATTTAATTTACTGCTCACGGGTACCCGTAGGTATTCCTTGGATTTGGATGATCCTGAGTCTTTGTTGGCCTGTTTCTTGACTATTTCATGCCTTGGTTGTGACCAGAACTCTTCTTTTCTCTTGGTTGAGCCTTGTTGGTTTTTTACCCATCTTTGGATTTAGCCTTGTTGGTTTTTCCTTTTGAGCTCATTCCGGTGGTTGAGTCTTACTGTTTGGTATCTGCTAGGTTGTCTTAGTGATCTTCTTGGCATATCAGTGACTAGATAGTAGGATTTTGCTTGCATTTTTCATTTCCATATATTGAAAAATAAAAAAATACACATAATTTTTCATTTTCCTTTTGTTTATAAAAGAAAATACAAAAAATTTTCTTTTATGTACTGCATCTTGCATTGAGTGCTTTCTGCCTTCATTTAGATTCTTATTGTGCATCAAAAATATAAAAGGATTCCATTTTATTTTGAAACCGTTGATTTGATTTTGCATGCTAGTGGCATTGTTTTTATTGAATAGATGAGTCTAGGATTTGACGATTTTGCATACTATTGAGTCTTACACATCACTAGTTTCACGATCATATCCCTTGAGTAATCACAGCCATTAAAATTAATGCTTAATCTTAAAATTGATTAGACCAATTTTATTTATAGGGTACACCAACTAGCATAGGTTTAGAGTCTTGGAATAGATCATTGTGAGTTAACAATCCAAGACTACTAGACGAAACATTAGGTGTCTGACCAGGGAGTGGAGGAATCCATGGTATATATCGGTGTTCTCGGGAAGCTCTACTCAAAATAGAGTTAAGAATGAGGTCACAAGACGTTGGTTGAAGAGATATCCCTCTGATACCGGCTGAACGTGGGAGATATTTCTAGGATTTGTTCGTATCTGGGGACTCTTGGGGGATTTGACCCTGTTTGAGTTTCGGGTTCATCTACCCTGCTCATACGACGGATCCCACCTGCGGCTATCCCCCTGAGCACTGGTTATATTGTGGTGACCATAATTGCCTTACCTAGGTATCGCATAGGGTACTTGCAGCGGTTATGTTGTTTGTGTCCTGAGTCAGATAGGGGTTGGACAACACAATTGCCGTTGTATAGGGTCTTGACCCTGTGCACGCAGTGAAGTTTGGGGGGCATTATAACTGATTTTGTTACCTCCAGCTATAGTTTGGGAGTCTCAAGCCTCTCCTAGGTGAGACATACCAGCTCTAGTGTTGGGAGCTCATTTAGCCACTCTGTTTGTCTTCTCTTGGTTGTAGTTTCTCTAGGTGTGTGCTTTTGTTTTATTGTTTTTGATCGATAGATGGCCTTTAGGGGACGTTTTGATTCTTTATTCTCATCGAAGATATCGTGGCGTGGAGTCCTACTCTTCGCCGTTCCCGTCGGTTGGATGGATTAGAACCTGTCGAGCTTTCATGTCGCATTGCTAGGGGATGCCTATGGGCTCCCTCAGAGTCTTCGGATTCTTATGAGACATACGTCCTAGACGTCATGAATGCTACACATTCTGATACTGAAGAAATACCTACGACTCCATCGGGTGGAGTCGAACACACTTCAGACACCCCTACTCCTCGTGAGGCGTGGGGGGATGATCCATCTGAGACTCAACATAGTTTGTTTTATCTGGATCCACCCGAGGATGACCCATTTGATCCTTCGTTTCCACATAATTATATACATGGGATGCCATAGTTACATGACGACACTGGTCCTATGGTCAACCCAACAGCTTTCTCTTTTGGTATGCTTAATTATAGTACAATTGATCCTTCCACTACGTTTGGTAGTCACGCTGACACTAGTCATGATGTTAGCCATACTGTACCCCTTGGGGGAAATACCCTCACTGGGGGCAGTACATTGTCCACTCACACACATAGTATGGGGACCGGTCGGATTCCTCCTAACAATGCTAATGTTGGAAGACGACCACCTCCTAGGTCTTCCCAACCTAATAGGAACAATGTCTGCAATATGACTCGTCATCCACCACCTAATACACATGTTGCTACTCATCAACCCAAGACTACTTTCGTAAACGTTAACGCTCCTCCCAACCACGGTAGTGGACACATTCCACATACTTTTACATCCGCTGCTGCGACTAGTAATGCTAATGCAAGAGGTGGGAATATATCCTATCCACATGGTCATAATGCCACCATTCCTGCTACCAGTAACACCAATGTTGGAGTTGGGAATACATCTCATGCTTATGGGCACTACATGACTACTCACACTAATCCTAATGCTGGGGGTGGGAACATACCATATCATTATGGTCATTACAACTCAGTTCCTGCTATGAATAGTACGTATATGCCCCATACTTATGGTGGTAACCCTTACTACAACACAGTCGATGCTGGCCATCAGTACAACCCCCCCCAATATGGTTCCCAAAACACTTGTATACCTACTCACTCTCATATGGGTAAGTTCGGAGGAGGTTATCAACCTTATGGCCATGGTCAAGCTTATAGACTGTCAGGTCCTCATTATTAGCAGTTTAATGCTCATGGTCAAGCTTTTGGTCCACCTTATATTTCGGTTCCATTTAACCAACATTTTATGGGAGCTTATAATCAAGCTTTCCAGCCGCAGCTCCCGTTCCTTGCACGCTTGAATCTTCCAGATCTTTCGAAGCTCATGAATGATCCGATGTGTCATGACCCTCGTTGGCCTCCGGTTCCTACCAAGCTCCCTTCTGACATTCCTAAGTTCGAAGGGAAGGGTGGTGAGGATCCGGGAGATCATGTCATGACATTTCACCTTTGGTGCTCCTCCAACTCATTGAATCATGATTCCGTTAGATTGTGACTATTTCAACGCATCGTCACGGGGGCAGCCGCGAAGTGGTATGTTGAGTTTCCTGGAAACACTTATAGGGGTTTTAACAAGATCGCTTTGGTTTTATTAAATCATTTCCAGTTTCCGGTTTGCTATGATACTGGTACTGAACTTTTATCTACCTTCAATCAAAACAAAGCCACACATATTTCTGACCATGTTCAAGAATGGTATCAGCGGAAGAGGTTAGTGAAAGCCAACATTCCTCCAGGGTTCTTGTTGGAATGGTTCCTCAAGTCTCTACTACCATACATTGTAAGGATGTTTCGATGTCTGACATTGTGATTGAGGAACAAGCCATCTTGAAAGTCCAGCAATTAGACTTACTATACTCTCAGTCTGGCATTTTGTATGACATTATTCTTGACGCACCGCGCACACATCATGAGCCTCAGTCAGTTCCTGGACCGCATGCCGATGGCATCGTAGGATCCGCAAGCACTCGCCTTGTAGATTTGGTAGCTAATCAAATGCAAAATTTGTCTAAACCAGTCTACTCCCAGACAGGTTCACGCCTTGTCCACTTCCACCCCGTCATCCGATGTACACAATGTGCAATCAACAAACCAATCAGGTAACCCGCAACCTGGTGGTAAGAAAAAGGGGAGAAACAACCATAAGGGTGGAAACAATGGGAACAACAATAGCAATCGCAATACCCCCCATAAGGATAATTCCAACCCTCCTCGGGAAGGTGAGAAAGCTGGTGAGGACCGTAAACCTAGGCATAAGGTGAAGTTTCTTTGCAAGCTCCGTGGGGAAGACCATCTTACTCACTTATGTCCTCGAATCGAAGAAGCATCGAAGCATTTGGCACAGAGCCCAACTGTGTTAAAGGATCCCCTACCTCATCATCAAAACATGGCTTTGCATGCTCCCACCACTGGTTATGGACCTACTGAGATGGCAACATCTTCTTCCAATACTGGTGGTTATGGATGTGTGAGCATGGTTCAATCAAAGGTTAGTGTTGTCACTCGTCAATGCGATTATGATGCACGACAACCCAATTTGGGGAGTGAGCCTCCCCCTCCTCCTGACAATTCCTTGCATATTGAGAAGCCCTCTAATATGTCGCGGATACCGAAAGGTGTTCTTAAGCGCTCTATGCATAACCCTAATGCTCGAGCCGCCCATAACAACTCCATCGTGGAAGATCTGGGCCAAACTCCGTGTGCCATGTCAGCTCTTGAAGTCTTGCAGGCTTGTCCTTCTTAGAAGCATGCCCTTTTGAGTGCATTAGGATTTCAAGATGGGGGAAGTCCCACTATTATCAAGTTCGACACTACTGATGTCCAACCTCGCTTACCCTACCACGTGGCTTTTCAAATCCAAGTGGCGTGCCTTCAGAATTTTGTCAAATGTACGATGGTTGACGAAGGTGCTTCCACGTCAGTAATGTCGTTATCTTGTTGGAAAGCTCTCGGATCTCCTCCCCTACTCGCGTCTAGAACCACACTCACTGCATTCGATGGTCGATCATTTAAGCCGCATGGAATCATCCCTTCCCTTGTTGTCTGCTTGGGAGGTAAATCTGTGCCTATTGAAGTTGAGGTGGTTGATGCGCCCATAGACTACAACCTTTTATTGGGTCGAAATTGGATGTATGCTATGAAAGCTATCGCGTCCACTGTATTCAGATTTATTTGCTTTCCTCATGAAGGAAAGATTGTGACCATCGATCAACTGGATTTCATTAATTCCTCTTCTATAGCATCCACAGGATCCATAATCCCGCAGGTTACTCATTCTCAGCCGAAAAGTGGGAACATGGGCATTGGTATGTATCCTTCATTGATGGGAGCTTATGATTTTGCTGCGCCTATGAATTTTATTGGAACCATTTCTGAGAATGCGTCTCCTCCTTCACATAATATGTCGTTCTGGACTTCCTATTTTAGTGATCCATGGACTTTACCATCCACGAGTTCTACGTCTAGATACATTACTCATATCGGGGTGTCTATGCCACTGTCTATAGCTAAGCTTGCTTACCAACATATTCAACAAGCCACTGTAAATCCGGATCTCTCTTCTTCTCAGATAGTCGAGGAAGATCCCGTTACGCTGCCAGTTTAGGCAGCCAACTCGTCTTGTTCACATGATTTCCTTGATAATACTTTTCCCTCGGATGAAGCTATTATGGAGGCCATGTGTGGTAGTGAGAGGCCTTGGGAGGATATGCACCATCACTCTTATTTCCTTCCCAACCTTGAGTTCGCTGAACAAGAAGAGTTTAGGATGACTCTAGCAGAGATGGTTGGTCACCCTGTGGCTCTTTTAGGGTCGCATGATATTTTCATGGAGGGGAATATGGCTAGTATATCCCCGACTATGTCGATCAACATCTCTCGTACTCCTGGAAAAGTCGAGAATGTTTACATTGGTGACGATTGCACTTCTGAGGAGGTTGCTATCTACACTGAATTGTTTACAGAACTCCAAGAAGCTTTCTCCTGGTCATATGAGGAGATGCCAGGAATAGACCCCCGCATTGTTGAACATGATATTAGAATGTACCCCAATGCTAAACCGGTTCGACAACGCTTACGTGTTGTGAACCCCAGGTAAGCAGCTGCTATCAAGGCATAGGTGGAGAAACTGCTCAAAGCTGGTTTCATCTACCCCGTTCCCCTTACTGAATGGATGTCGAACCCCGTTCTTGTGGATAAGAAGCAGGGAACGATCCAAATATGTACTTATTTTAGAGATTTGAACCGTGCATGTCTGAAAGAAAACTTCCCCACACCATTCATTGATCATATCTTGGATGCTTGCGCCGGAAGTGAGATTTTTTCCTTCATGGATAGCTTTTCCGGATATAACCAGATTCAAATAAAACCTGAGGACCAACATAAGACAAATTTCATTTGTCCTTGGGGCACGTTTGCATATACGAAAATGCCCTTTGGCCTTAAAAATGTCGAAACTACGTTTCAGTGTGCCATGACCTATGCCTTTCATGATCTTAAAAGATTATGGAGGTTTTCTTAGATGACCTTGCTGGCCATTATCGCAAGAGAATAGACCACCCCAAGCACCTCCGCATGATTCTCGAATGATGTATATGCTACAAGATTCGATTGAATCCCAACAAATGCATCTTTGTTGTAAGGACGAGTCGCCTTCTAGGATTCATAGTTTCAAAAGAGGGCATTAGAGTCGATCCTCTTAAAGTTGAGGCAATACTTCAGTTGCCTCCTCCGTGCAACTTGTTATAGCTTCAGAGCCTCCAAGGGAGAGCCACTTTTCTACGCCATTTTGTAGTCAATTATGCTAATATTACCAAAGGTTTCGTGTGCTTATTGAAGAAAGACACACCTTTTATCTGGGATGAGCGAGCCCAGCAGTCTTTCGACACCCTTAAGAAAGCTTTGGTATAGGCCCCTGTGCTTAGTCCACCAGACTTCACACTAGATTTTATCCTTTATGTGGCTGCGTCTCAAGAGACGATTGGCATGATCTTCGTTCAGGTTGACGACACGCTTGTCGAGCATGTCATTTATTACCTCAGTCGAAATCTAGTAGAAGCTGAGCTAAGGTATACTCATGTGGAAAAGTTGGCACTTGGGACTATTCAATTAGTCCAACGGTTACGACATTACATTTTGCTTAGAACAACCACAGTTGTAGCACATATCAATCCGTTTCAGTTCGTGCTATCATGACGCCTTATAGGGGGAAGTACAATAAATGGATTGTGATCCTTCAAGAGTTCGATCTCGATTTTGCTTCGGCGAAATCGGTGAAATCGTTGGTGTTTGTTGAGCTTATGTCGGACCTTCCAAGGCTTGATGAGGATGTCACTCATGAATATTCCTTTGTGGATGAGCACTTATTCCTTATCTCATCTGAAGAACCTTGGTATGGGGATGTCATTGTATATCTCCAAACTCTGAAGTTTCCTCTACATTATTCACGAGATGAGCGACGGTGTGTGAAACATCAAGCTAAATATTACACTATCGTCGGTGACACTTTGTATCACCGAGGAAAGGACTCTATTCTCCCTCGTTGCTTAACTCACGAAGAAGTGGAGCGAGTTCTTAATGATTGCCATGCAGGGGAGTGTGGCGGTCACTTATCCGGGCTTGCTACAACCCAATGTATTATGCGAGCTGGTTACTTTTGGCCTTCAATATTTAAAGATTGTATTAACACTGTGAAGAGATGCCACCCTTTCCAGGTGTTTTCTCAAAATATACGCTCGCATCAAGCGCCCCTTCATCCGGTCGTCACCGTCGGTCCCTTCACCAAGTGGGGGGTGGATTTCATGGATTGCAAACCAGCTTCGGTTTGGGGGCATCACCATATTATAGTGTCCGTGGACTATTTTTCCAAATGGATTGAGGCCATGCCTATCGTAAAAGCCGATGGTGCTACAGCAGCCCATTTCGTCTTCAATCAAATTATCACTTGGTTCAGTATTCCGAAAGAGATTGTCACTGACCATGGCAGTCACTTTCATAACAAGATGATGGAGGATTTGTCTCTCAAGCTTGGGTTTCTTCAATAACACTCATCTTCTTAGTATCCCCAAGTGAATGGTCAAGTTGAAGCAATTAATAAGTCTTTGAATACCATTCTCCAGCGTACCATCCAACAAAGCAAGAACAACTGGAACATCATGTTATATCCTGCTTTGTGGGCACATCGAACCGCAGTCAAGACTGCCACCAGGTTCTCACCGTTTCAACTAGTTCATGGTGTGGAGTCACTTTTACCGATTACATGCAAAATATCTTCACTTCAACTGGCCATAGATCTCCTCCCTGATATGACGGGTCATGAGCAACATTTAATCCACCTTGAGCAGCTTGACAAGCAGCGTCGAGATGCTGTTGTGTCTATCGATGAAAAAAAATGTCGTGTTAAGGTTTAGTATGATAGATCTATCCATCCCCAACAATATGTTGAAGGTGACTTGGTCCTCTTATATGACCAAGCTAAAGAACCCCTGGAGGTAGCAAGTTCAACCCCATGTGGCACAGTCTTTACATCGTGAGGAGTGTCCTGGAAAAAGGAGCCTATGAATTAGAAGACTATGAGGGGGTTGTCTTGAAGGAGCCTAGAAATAGGCTCTACCTCAAGCGGTATTACGCTTGAACCCTGGCTCAGGCTAATACTTTTGTACACTACTGTATAGTTGCTTCTGCACGTATTTTAGCTTTCTTTTGGTTTTCAGGTGTGCTGATTAGCTTCCATTTGATTGACAGATGTCAGCAGAGTTTCCTACATTCTTAGGATTTGCGGATGGTTCTAGCCATCATACGCAGCAGCTTACTTCTACTGCCTGGGTTATTTTCTCACCTAACCACCTAGTTGTGTCCTCAGGAGGTGCTTGTCTCGGTCCTACATCTAACAATGTGGCTGAGTATAGTGTTGTCATTGAGCTACTTCAGGATGTTATTTCACATGGTATCCAGTCTTTAGAAGTCCGCTTGGATTCACAGCTAGTTGTGTCTCAGCTGAATGGGCAGTACCATGTGCGAGATCCTACGTTACTACAAAAATTCCTACGGGTAAGAATCTTGGAACAACATTTTGTTTCAATTACATACATTCATATTCCAAGAAGTGTTAATCATATATCTGATGCATACGCTAACTATGTATTAGATTGGCATTTGTCACATTCACAATGAAGCACACAAATAAAAGAAGACATTCACACATTTTTACATACACAAGTATAGTATAACCCGAGAACCATACTTTTTATAAATAATATGTCCAAAATGATAGTGTCATGATACAAAACTAGAGCCCGTAGCTCTCAAAAATATACATATCGATACAAAAAATTGGATCCTGAGATATCTACTCCCTACAAGGAGGCCTAGTTGTTGTCTCGACAGGATGTGTCTCATAGAAATACTGAACTACATTAGCTACCCACTGCAATAGCCGCACCCAGCTAGTCGATACTCCCACTACCTGGTGTTGCATATCCTCAGGTAGTTGTGCCACCTCTATCTGTGGTACCTGGGAAACCATCCATGATAGGTTTCCCCGCAAGTTCTGTAGAGTGCACTCTGCTGTGGCACCTCCTGCCTCATCACCCCTGCCCCGGCGCGATGTCTCAGGAAGCCATCGGGCCTCACTGGGCCCTTTTCTACGAGCAAACAGTCAAACTTTAATACATGATACTATCCCCAAAAAGATTTTTGCATTTACATCTATAATAAAAAATCCATAAAAATTTAATATACCAAAAACCTAAAAAGAGTACCCACCAATGTCTCTGAATGCTGCATCTGGTGGGAGCGGCATGTCCCGGTCCTAGCAGAAGTCTATCCCTACATATGGGTAGTCATCTATCGCTATGATCTGTCGATCCCACTAGGAAAATAACTCCTCTGTATATGGTGATGCCAGATGGCCACCAACCTGTCGTGTCAAGATCTTGGACCATCGGGTTAGGGTTGGATCACGGAGACTATGAGGAGGGACTTCAACCCTCGGACTAAGCCCCAGAACTCTCTCAAAGAAGAAGCTACACAAGATACTACCTTACCCAAAGTTTTTTTCCTTCCCTTCTTTGCATTTTGTCAGTTGGGTCTTCATAGACCCCAGTAGCGTGGTACACCAATCGAATACTATAGGCTACATACACTGTGATGCATAGAACATCACTAGCCTGGATGCCTGGTGCAGAGCTTTTGAACCAGTTATCCGCACTAAGGTAGCCACAATAATATTCATACTCAGATTTACTATGGCATTGATGGGAACCTAACTCCCCACCACTCGTGTATTTGCGGTACAATACCGTGCTATATAATCAAGGACAGTGATCCCACCACCCACAGTACGAGACCGAAGACTTGCCACCTCACCTCGACGGGACAAATCGGTAATGAAGTAGATATATTCCACTTCTAGTTTAAGGATTTTCCCATTGAGATTGAAGTTATGTGCATCAACATCCCAATAATCTATCAAGCGGCAGAGTAGTAGCTTTTGGGCCCTTAAACCCCCTATACTCCAAAATTTATACAACCCACATGCTTGTAATGCATGTTGCGCTTGCACATCGTTGCGGATGGCCTCGTCTACTTGGTCATGTTCCCTCTCCCTCCACTTTAGAACCATCCTGGAGTGAGAAAAAAAAAGATTTTAGTCAATTTCATTTGCAAAATCAACTTCACGGCCGTACCCATAGGAAAATTTGTGTATAGTGGTGGGTACCCACGGTCAACCTGTGCGGTGACTGCAAGTATGGTGCCCTACCTACGACCCGCATAGTAGTAGCCTGCAGGTAGTGCCGAAGCCATTTAGGGCTTGGCCAAACTAAAATCCAACCACTGAAATTTGAAATAAAATCATTGAAATGGAAGGTGAGGATGAGATTACAAACCTACTCCTGACGATTCGACGATTGGACGCCTATAGCTCCAAAAATCAGCAACTGAACTTTGAGGTAAAAACTAACCACAAAACTCCAAATGGGTGAATAGTAAAAATGAATTGTAATTTGTAAATTTTGTTACTATTTATAATTCTCCAGACCCACTTGTCTATATTTTTTGCCATTATATGTTGTTTTGGATTAATGCAATGTCATGGAGTAGCCTTTTTGACCAGTTTTCTTCGGCGAAAGTTGTTTCCGACCGTTTCACACCTACGGCAGGTACGTTTCACACCCAGCATATAGGTTAGATGCCATTTTCACATCCATCATGCATTTGACCTGTTGACCACTTTCATAAACCCTAGGTGTGACCCCGCTTCGTAACTGACACGAAACCTTCACACTGTTATAGAAGTGTCATTATGTTGCTGTAGGGCCTTTCTGAACATTGGTACCCTAGATAGAACCCCTTTTTTCATTCTTGTGCCCATGCTGTTGTTTGTCTTCAGGATTGGGAGTCCTTCATAGTTACGCCATGACATTGCGATAAAGACTCATACTCTACTTTGTCTTATGCTTTCCATCTCCCATAAGGACTCTCCCATTTATATCAAGTTGTGATTGCATTGAATCATCCTGCTTGCTGCTTGAGCCTTGTGCCAGCTCCCGCGTACTTTGTTATTAGCTTGGTGCCTAAGCACTTTTCTTTTTTGAGCCCTGCAGAGTTTACATTTGTCCTTCACAATTTGATGACCTTTTGACCCTAAGGGAACACACCCCCGAGTGTCCACATCATGCATGCACTTCCTTGCATTGATCATAGGTATGTTCCACTGCTTGGAACTAGTCTGATCGCTATTTGACACTCATTCCCTCACTTGTTGTACTATAAGCAATTTTATTCTTTTTCAAGCTTTCCCAAATATGAAAAAGACCAAAAAATCAAATATTCCAAAAAGCCGGGCGGGATTATGTTTACTACTTCTAGTTGGCAGCTGTTGTGTCTCCTTTGAATAGAGCATTCATTCCACTCTATACATTATGAGTCAGGACTATAGTTGGACTTTAGGAGCTATACTTGTTTCTCAGTTTACTCCACCGATTGGTTAAGCTTCCAATCATTATGGAGCCCTTTGTGATGCCTCATGCATCCCACAGTTTATATCGAGTCTATGTTGCTTTAGTCTATCCATTTGATCATGGTCTTGTTCAAAGGAAGTCCTGAAACCAGAGTCGGCCACTCCTCAGATCTCTTGACTATTGCATGTCGGACATCCTTATTAAGTCAATCCATTTCACCTGAGTTCTTCCAAATATTTTAGCATGGCTGGTACCTCGTGTTGGTTGATGGGGGATTCCTTAATTCCCTCCTTCCAGCGAGTCTCATTCCATCGACATCAACCCATTTATTCCGGAACTTGAGGCTTAGAGTTTGGTTGAGTACCTTGAGGCTTGCATTCATTAGTGACAAGTTCTCTCTCCATCGACAGTTTTGGGAATTCGTCAATGTCCCCTGATTTATGGATTCATCCTAGTGTTCAACTTCAACTCATCTATTCACACTCTGATGATTGTGCTCTGTGCCCTGATGCCCATTTTCATTATTGGTGGGTTATCTTGTGTTTGTTAACGGTATACATCATTGACCGGTAATCAGACGATGTCACATCAGGTTCAAACTCAACTCCTTTATTCACTTGATGGGACTTGCACTGTTGAAGACTTGTGTAGAAGACCCCAGGGGATAGTGGCATTTACTATGCTACTTATGACTATGACTTTACATCTGAGATATCACCTCTCAGACATCAGCAGTTTGTACCTCCAGTTTGCACCAATTGTTTCCTTTTCAGTAGGATACCATATCTTAATGTAGAGGGATCATGGCTATGATCACTTATGACATATATTCACTATGTACTATTCATGGCCATTGTATCAGATTGTTGTACTTCCAACATGTATTCAAGGATACTATTGTATTATGATGAGTGAGCTGCTCCTTCCACTTGTGTCTCCATCACTCCATTTTTGAGATCTTCTTATAATGTATTTCGGCCATCGTAGCATCAGTATCTGACCTCACACATTAGGGGGCATCTGTTACAATGTAATTTTCCATCTTGTGAGCATCAGCATTCTTTGGCCTGCAGGATCCATTTCACTGACTCAGATCCACTTCATATCCTTCAGACACTGTTTTTCCCTATTTGTTCCTCTGTACACTAGCTACATCATTATAGTGGGCATACCGCGAGTTGCATCACTATAGCCTGCGGGTAGTATGTAAAATGGTAAAAATCACTAGTTTATTACTTTTTACTCCCAAAAAGTGGTTATTGGGTGACCTTTGACCCTCCATCTGCCCAAGAAACGTCTCGATGTGTCCTTTCACTTACCTTTGGGAGGACTATATATTGAGCACATATGGCTTATGGATGGGAGGGGAAAGAAGAGCAAGAGAACTCTAGTGGATTTTTTCCCAATCTTAATTCTACACTCATTGATCCTTGTAGTTGTGAACCATTTATGTTCACCTTCCAAACTCCTATTCTAGTTTTATTTTTCCATTCCATGGAGGATTGAAGTGGTGGAGGCACAAGTGGATTGATCCAAATCTTGGTTTAGATTGGTTGCCAGCAAGAGGTCGTATCACATTGTACTTCTTCTTGTTTATTAATAGAAATACTCATATTCTCGTCCATTAATGTTGTACATGTTGTTTATCTTACATTGGTTTGCATTTACTTGTTATATCATGGGCCATTTCTATTGATGATGTTAATGCCATTTATATATTATATGTACTTGTTGTATATTGGTTGTCAAGACTAATTTGCATATTCAAGTGCATGGATTGAAAAGCTCCAATGGGGATCTACATCAAACGTTTGGATCGAGGTTGGTTATGTTCTTTATTATCTTAGAATTATCATTTATATAGCATAATATTGAGAATTGAGTTAATTTCTGGTAGTTAGCTATCTGTGGTGTTCTACCCCAAGCCATAGTGAGTTTTTTCCAACACAGACGTGACTGTCCTTAAGCCTCCCCATGCGGACGAAGTCCTTTGATTGAGTTATCTCTCACACTCTCCTTAATAGATCATCCTAAGCCTTCCGTTGTTAGCACAAATAAGAACATGGATAAGGGATCTCCTTATTGGATTCCTTTAGAGGATTTGAAGGTGGGCAGAAAAGTTGCATTAACTAGTATCAAGAAGAAGGCCAAAGAAGAAAGCTGTAAAATCCACCTAACCCACATTTCTTGAAACCCAAATGCCTCTAGCATCCTTCCTATAAATTTCCAACTTAATTTGTCATATGCCTTGGAAAGATCCAATTTAATTAGCATTCTAGTACTCTTTTTCTCCTTTAGGGAGTGAATCACTTCGTGCATGAGCAGGATTCCATCTAGAATGTGTCTTCCTTCCACAAAACCTGTCTGTTCAGGAGATATGATTAATGGTATCAGGGGTTTCAACCGATTCACTATGACTTTCATTATGATATTAAATATTGCATTGCATAGTGCAATGGGTATGAATTTGTTTGGTTGGTCAGCCCCGTTCTCCTTGGGGATCAAGGAAAGGAAGGTAGAATTAAAAGCTTGTAGGAGTCCCCCTGTTCTCCTTGAGTCCTCCACAATTTCCAACACTTATTCGTTCATCATATCCTAGGAAGATTGAAATAAGTTTGTGGTAAAGCTATCAGGACCTAGTGCTTTGCCTCCTTCCATCATTTTAATTGCTTCCTCCAATTCTTGCATCTCAATATGCCTCATGAGGAGCTCATTTTTATCTTGAGTGATCAAGGTGGGTATATGTTGCACCACTTTGTCAATTTAGTTTCTCCTAGCATTAACTTGTTCTTCAAAGAGGTACCTAAAGAAGGTACTCAATTCCTTCTCTATATCCCCCTTTGTTTCCACATACCTCCCCTCCTCTGTTTTGAATTGGTTGATTATGTTTTCCTATCTATACTGAATTGTTGACTGATGGAAGAACATGGTGTTCATGTATCCTTCCCTAATCCACCAGTTTCTAGACTTTTGCTTCCAAATCATTTCTTCTTGAGCCTCTTTGTTATCCAATTGTACTAAAATTTCCAACTCTGTGCTCTTCCACTCTTCAATGTAGCCATTCTCCAAAATCACCCTTTGCAACTCCTCCAACTTATTTTCCAATCTTCTTTTTTGTGGGAAAATTTTCCTGAAGGACTCCTTGTTGTTGAAATATTGTAACTTCAAAGAATATTATATTTGTACTTTATTATTCCGGAGATGATTCATTCCTCCGTGAAGATCTTATTATATATTAGGAGATGTTTATTCCTCCGTCGGAATGTGGTAACTTGGGTTATTAGAATTCCCCAGTGGGGTCGGCCCTGTATGTGTTATGTGGGTCAAAGGGTTATTAGACCACCCTAGAGGGGTCGGCCCAATCAGTTGTAATGGGGTATTTAACTCAATGATTAAATACGAGCCTACATGTCTTGCGTAAAAGAAAAGTCAGAGTAGTGTATAAATAGAGGAGGTGTGTTCCTCATTTGAAACACACTCACTCACTTGAGAGAGGCGCACTTGTGGAGGAGAGGTTTGCTATGGTGGAGGAGGAGATCATGTCTCAGGGTTTCATCTTTGTATATTGTTGGTCATCTATATTGAGGAAGCTTTGTTGGGTTTTCTACCCCATGAGGGTTTCCCAGGATAAATCTGTGTCTCTTGTGTTTATGCTATGCTTGTTGTTTCTTCAGTGATCCTGTATATGCTATTATTGTGAGATGGAATGTAATGCTTCTATTTTCTGTCTTAGCATATTAAATCTTAACATGGTATCAGAGCTAACCTGAAGGAAGGAAAGGTATGGCACTTACGACACTTGCTTTACTTACGACAATTTGAAGGTTAGGGTTTTATATAGAAAAAACCAGTCATCGTGGAACTTTCGCCATAAATCCATTTTGGAGACGTTTCAGGATCTGAAACCTTTACAGGTCGTAGATAACATCTCCAGGTATCTTGTGTCCAAAGGGAACCCTTAGATTCGTTGTACTTTGTAAGTTATGATCAGTACAAGTTAGGGTTTCTGCCTCTTCCAGATCTCAGTCAAAATCAGGTGACCTAGGGAAAAAGGTCATAATTTGGGCTAGGAAGCTCCAAATGAAATTTCGTAAAAAGTGATAGGTAGTACACAGATTGTACTATCTCAGGAAACGTTTTCAAAGGCCGAAGTTGAACCAGTGACACGTGGAACTCCGTACAAGTTCGCTCTCCTTTTTATCCCATAAACAGGTCACGTTGCGACACTTGGCATAACTTGGGCTAGGAAGCTCCAAATGAAATTTCATAAAAAATGACAGGTAGTACACAGACTGTACTATCTTAGAAAACGTTTTCAGAGGCCGAAGTCGAACCAGTGACACATGGAATGCCATACAAGTTCGCTCTCCTGTTTTATCCCATAAACAGGTCACATTGCGACACTTGGCATAACTCTCTCTCAGAAAATCCAATTGAGGTCAGACCTGTCGGGATGGAAAGATGACAGGTCAGGATACCACAGAAAAAGTTTTTAGACCTTGTGGAGTGAAAATTTCAGAGTTACAGTAGAAACAACCAGGTACATATTTCTGTCAAAACAGAATTATTTTTGGAGCACCTTCATTCATGGCTTCCGGAATTTAGGGTTTCGGAGAAAGTTAGAATTTTTGGAATCGGAATCCACGGCTGAATGCTACTCAGGAAAATCAAAATTTAGAGACCAAGATTGAATTTTTTGGTTGGGTAGAAGACCGGGCTTGATTAAACCCCAGTTCGGGATTTTGATCGGAAAGATGGAAAATTAGGGTTTCAGCAAAAGTTGGAATTTTTGAAGTCTGTAACCACGGCTGGAAGCTCCTTAGAAAAATAAGAGTTTAGAGCCTTGGATCAAACCTTTTGATTGGGTAGAAGAGTGGGCTTCATCAAACCCTAGTTCAGGTTCCTGTCTAGAAGGTCCAGAAGTTTCGAAGGCAATTTTGAGGGGTCAAATTTTGGAGATTTCAAAATTGAAGTATGCTAGTTTGATCAGCTTAGCAAGACACATCCTTCCATCCATTCAGAAGTGTGAAAGTCAAAGATTGAATTTTTAGGGTTTCTCTAGCAAACCCTAATCAAGCTCCAGATCAAGTTTCAGGGGGATTTGAGGCTAAGGCCTTACATAAGAAGACTACAAGAAGTCTCGACAGGTATGACTTAAGGAGGTTCAAGTATGTCTTGAAATCTGATTCTTGATTAAGTTCATGATGTGTTTGTCTTCATATTATTTATTAGTACAATCTTGATTAATGTTAGAATTGTCTTATCACCCTAGTAACAGTATGAATGCATGTGAATGATCGAAGAAATTCATTGATTAGGGCTATATGATTGTACTAATGCATTATGGTGTTGTGTGAGGTTGATGTTGTCTGCTAACAAGATACAGGTACATCACAAAAGACAAATCAAGTTCCATGACCATGACAACATGAAGACAAAGACTCATCCATAATCTTTGTTCTACTTACGAGGTATGTATGACTTTATTATATTATGCTTAACCTATGAGACATGCAGGTTCTAGCTCAGGATCTCTAAATCATTGAAGAGATTGTTTAGGTATGTTGTACATAACTAAGCAGGTATACTAATCCAAGTATGTTTTCCTATGTCAAGTTAGAATCTTACCTTGTGTTAGGATCCCTTATATAAGTATACTTGGTATGATTGGTTATGCTTATTCATAAAGTTAGTAATCAAGGGTTTATGCATACTATGTCTCTTATCTTGATGATTTAATTAACCTGAAGAGTACTATGATCAAACAAGAATATGCATGAGTAAAAGAAGACTTCCTTGAAACCCTGAATACTAATGATCATGACTATATATATTCAAGATTATTTAGAATTAGAATGTTTTGATAATATTGAGAATATACTAATGAATGTATGTTTGTGTATGAGATCATGAGGATGACACTAGTGCACACTTGAGCATGCACAGTGGCACAGAATGAATAGAAGTTCAAAAGACATATAGAAGATCAAGCGGGAGACAACCACACAAACATAAAAGATAAGTATTTAAGTTGTTATTTGAAATAATAAATGATATTGTCTGTAATAGGTTGTATGCATATTTGTATTCCTATAATATATCATACTGAGTGTAAACATTCATAGAGCATTGAAACAGTATACTACTAATATGCATATGATTGGTAAGTTGGACAAACATTCCATTGTTGCTTGTCTAGAATGAAACCTCTTTGCTGACATGCTGAGAGTTGTGCACACTCTCGATAGTATGTTCTGGTAGAGATGGAAGGCATCTAGATAGCCACTGTATGCATACAGAATATGGAAAAGTGTTGTGCCAAAGTATTGGTCAAAATAGTTGCATAACTATGTAAATAATATCTGTATGCATAATAGGTTATCATGACAATATGATTTGATGAAGTATTACTAATCATGTACTTAATTTTGATTTGTAGGAAATATCGTGATGAATGATGAACACTGAACAAGAGATGGATGTTCAACAAAATATTTACAAATCAAACACACTATAGAAGGCTTGTGGCTAGAAGATTCTCCTAGAAAGAGGAAGAGAATCATGATGAAATGTTTGCTCCAAGTGGCTAGATAAAACCATTCTCTTAATGGTGTAATTAAAGAAGAAATGTGAATCAGGTTTTGTATGGGTTCCCAGGATCGATAATCAATTGATGAGATTAATGATCACCATGGGTGATGTGGATCTCAACCTTTGCTACAAGGTTGAATATGGTTTCTATACACAGATGACATGGAAGCAAGAAGGAACTCACCACAGAGTTCGAATGATATTGAGGCTCATATCAGTAGACCCATCTAACGAGAGATGGCACAAATAGATATGCAGAAGATCATTCAATGCAGAAATGAAAATGAAAGATCTCAGATTGATGCATTACTTCCTAAGTCTAGAAGTATGGCAAAGCTCGTAGGGAATCTTTCTATACCAGGGAAAGTATGCTGAGAAATCTTGAGAAGACTTGATGTGTTGGAATGGCCACTCTCGTGGATTCCAACTTAAAGTTGTTAGCAGATGACTCATCAGATTTAGTGGATATAACTCTGTATAGACAAAATATTGAGTCATTGATGTGTCTAACAAATACTAGGTCAGATATATGCTTTGCTGTGAACACCCTGAGTCAGTATCTAGTGGAAACTAGATGTGTTCACCTGTTAGTTGCAAAGCATGTGATGAGGAACCTAAAGGATACGATAGAATTTGATCTATGTTATCTTAGAGATCATGACTTCAGATGGCTACACAGATGTTGATTGGGAAGAAATTGTATCAGACAGGAAGAGCACATCGAGAGGATGTTATTGTCTGGGATCAGCCATGATCTTGTGGTTTAGCAGGAAGCAGTCTAGTGTGGCTCTCAGCACAAGCGGAATATATGGTTGCTTGCTCTGCTAGTTGTGAAGCGGTATGGCTTCAGAATTGTTTGACATAAAAATGGACCCAACTGTGATCCTATGTGACAAACAGAGTTGTACAAAAGTGGCAGAGAATCCAGTATTCCATGATAAGTCAAAGCACATAGAGATCTGACATTTCTATATACAAGATATGGTGCAGAAAATAATTAAAGTTCGAATTTGTAACAAGTTGACAATGTACTAATCAAACCTCTACCGATCCGATGTACTAACCAAACCTCTACCTCAAGTAAAGTTTTCCGAGACAAAATTAATATAGTTCAGAAGGACCCTCCTCGAAAGGGGGAGTGATGTGATAACTCATGATGAGATTTCCTGCATCGACAGTGAGGTCGATGATGAGGATACCTATATTAGTGAAGCCGTCAAAGAGGTTGGTGGATGGTCCTTAGATAGGGTCTAAGGTGAGAAGAGGGATTGCATCATCCTTGAACACATGTTCTAAAGAGAGCCGTAGACGTATGTCTTCGAGAATGAAGTCCTTGGTGGACATGATAGGATTGCATCATCCTCAAGAGAGCCGTAGACGTATGTCTTTGAGAATGAAGTCCTTGGTGGACATGAAAGGATTGCATCATCCTCAAGAGAGCCGTAGACGTATGTCTTCGAGAATGAAGTCCTTGGTGGACATGATATAATTGCATCATCCTCAAGAGAGTCGTAGATGTATGTCTTCGAGAATGAAGTCCTTGGTGGACATGATAGGATTACATCATCCTCAAGAGAGCCGTAGACGTATGTCTTCGAGAATGAAGTCCTTGGTGGACATGATAGGATTGCATCATCCTCAAGAGAGCCATAGACGTATGTCTCCGAGAACAAAATCCTGAATGAACGAGTAAGGGGATTGTATCGTCCTCGGACTTTAGTCCTGTGAATTGAGCCGTAGACAAGATGTCTCCAAGAACAAAATCCTGAATGAACAAGTAAGGGGATTGTATTGTCCTCGGACTTTAGTCCTGTGAATTGAGCCGTAGACAAGATGTCTCCGAGAAAAAAATCCTGAATGAATAGGTAAGGGGATTGTATCATCCTCGGACTTTAGTCCTGTGAATTGAGCCGTAGACAAGATGTCTCTGAGAACAAAAATCCTGAATGAATAGGTAAGGGGATTGTATCGTCCTCGGACTTTAGTCCTGTGAATTGAGCCGTAGACAAGATGTCTCCGAGAACAAAATCTTGCATGAACAGGTAAGGGGATTGTATCATCCTCGGACTTTAGTCCTGTGAATTGAGCCATAGACAAGATGTCTCCGAGAACAAAATCCTGAATGAACAGGTAAGGGGATTGTATCGTCCTCGGACTTTAGTCCTGTGAATTGAGTCGTAGATAAGATGTCTCCGAGAGGATGTTATTGTCTGGGATCAGCCATGATCTTGTGGTTTAGCAGGAAGCAGTCTAGTGTGGCTCTCAGCACAAGCGGAATATATGGTTGCTTGCTCTGCTAGTTGTGAAGCGGTATGGCTTCAGAATTGTTTGACATAAAAATGGACCCAACTGTGATCCTATGTGACAAACAGAGTTGTACAAAAGTGGCAGAGAATCCAGTATTCCATGATAAGTCAAAGCACATAGAGATCTGACATTTCTATATACAAGATATGGTGCAGAAAATAATTAAAGTTCGAATTTGTAACAAGTTGACAATGTACTAATCAAACCTCTACCGATCCGATGTACTAACCAAACCTCTACCTCAAGTAAAGTTTTCCGAGACAAAATTAATATAGTTCAGAAGGACCCTCCTCGAAAGGGGGAGTGATGTGATAACTCATGATGAGATTTCCTGCATCGACAGTGAGGTCGATGATGAGGATACCTATATTAGTGAAGCCGTCAAAGAGGTTGGTGGATGGTCCTTAGATAGGGTCTAAGGTGAGAAGAGGGATTGCATCATCCTTGAACACATGTTCTAAAGAGAGCCGTAGACGTATGTCTTCGAGAATGAAGTCCTTGGTGGACATGATAGGATTGCATCATCCTCAAGAGAGCCGTAGACGTATGTCTTTGAGAATGAAGTCCTTGGTGGACATGAAAGGATTGCATCATCCTCAAGAGAGCCGTAGACGTATGTCTTCGAGAATGAAGTCCTTGGTGGACATGATATAATTGCATCATCCTCAAGAGAGTCGTAGATGTATGTCTTCGAGAATGAAGTCCTTGGTGGACATGATAGGATTACATCATCCTCAAGAGAGCCGTAGACGTATGTCTTCGAGAATGAAGTCCTTGGTGGACATGATAGGATTGCATCATCCTCAAGAGAGCCATAGACGTATGTCTCCGAGAACAAAATCCTGAATGAACGAGTAAGGGGATTGTATCGTCCTCGGACTTTAGTCCTGTGAATTGAGCCGTAGACAAGATGTCTCCAAGAACAAAATCCTGAATGAACAAGTAAGGGGATTGTATTGTCCTCGGACTTTAGTCCTGTGAATTGAGCCGTAGACAAGATGTCTCCGAGAAAAAAATCCTGAATGAATAGGTAAGGGGATTGTATCATCCTCGGACTTTAGTCCTGTGAATTGAGCCGTAGACAAGATGTCTCTGAGAACAAAAATCCTGAATGAATAGGTAAGGGGATTGTATCGTCCTCGGACTTTAGTCCTGTGAATTGAGCCGTAGACAAGATGTCTCCGAGAACAAAATCTTGCATGAACAGGTAAGGGGATTGTATCATCCTCGGACTTTAGTCCTGTGAATTGAGCCATAGACAAGATGTCTCCGAGAACAAAATCCTGAATGAACAGGTAAGGGGATTGTATCGTCCTCGGACTTTAGTCCTGTGAATTGAGTCGTAGATAAGATGTCTCCGAGAATAAAATCCTGAATGAACAGGTAAGGGGATTGGATCGTCCTCAGACTTTGGTCCTGTGAATTGAGCCATAGACAATATGTCTCCGAGAATAAAATCCTGAATGAACAGGTAAGGGGATTGGATCGTCCTCGGACTTTGGTCCTGTGAATTGAGCCGTAGACATGAGGTCTCCGAGAATTGAATGATAGGACTGGATCGTCCCTGGACTTCGGTTCAAAAGGTACATGATAGGACTAGATCATCCCTGGACCTTGGTTCAAAAGGTACATGATAGGACTGGATCGTCCCTAGACTTCGGTTCAAAAGGTACATGATAGGACTGGATCGTCCCTGGACCTCGGTTCAAAAGGTACATGATAGGACTAGATCATCCCTGGACTTCGGTTCAAAAGGTACATGATAGGACTGGATCGTCCCTGGACCTTGGTTCAAAAGGTACATGATAGGACTGGATCGTCCCTGGACTTCGGTTCAAAAGGTACATGATAGGACTGGATTGTCCTTGGACCTCGGTTCAAAAGGTACATGATAGGACTGGATCTTCCCTGGACTTCGGTTCAAAAGGTACATGATAGGACTGGATCATCCCTGGACCTCGGTTCAAAAGGTACATGATAGGACTGGATCGTCCCTGGACTTCGGTTCAAAAGGTACATGATAGGACTGGATCGTCCCTGAACCTCGGTTCAAAAGGTACATGATAGGACTGCATCATCCATGGACCTATGTCCTAAAGGGAGCAGGATTGATCATCCTGTAATATGATCGTGTGTGTTGCAGGATATGCTGCTACTGTGTGGATACTTGTATTGATGATGTGTATACTTGTATTGTGTGGATACTTGTATTGATTATGTGTATACTTGTATTGATGATGTGTATACTTGTATTGGTGTGGATACTAATACTATTGATCTAGATGACGATGCTGCTGATCATGTTGATCTAGATGATGATGCTGCTGATTACGATGATGCTAATCATGTAGATCGAGATAATCCATATACTGTAGATCGAGATGATCCAGATGTTGTAGATCGTGATGATCCAAATGCTATAGATCGAGATGATCCAGATGTTGTAGATCGTGATGATCCAGATGCTGTAGATCGAGATGATCCAGATGCTGTAGATCGAGATGATCCAAATGCTGTAGATCGAGATGATCTAGATGCTGTAGATTGTGATGAACGAGATGTTGTAGATCAATATGATGTGACGATGCTGATGATCATGTGATGACGATGTTGATGATCGTGTGATGACGATGCTGATGTTCGTGTGATGACGATGCTGACGATCGTGAGGATTCAGATATTGATGATGCTGTAGCTGTTTGAGTGCTGCAGAAGATAAAGACTCGGTACTGAAGATGTTGATGTTCCAGTATTGAAGATGTTCCAGTAACTGGTTGAGTTACTGATGATGTTGAGAAAGCTTCCAATGATTTATAGATGTATCATGTTGATGACTCCTTGCTCGTGCAGATGCTGTTATAATATCCCTCTCATTAAGGGGGAGTGTTGAGATATTGTAACTTCAAAGAATATTATATTTGTACTTTATTATTCCAGAGATGATTCATTCCTCCGTGAAGATCTTATTGTATATTTGGAGATGTTTATTCCTCCGTCGGAATGTGGTAACTTGGGTTATTAGACTTCCCTAGTGGGGGTCAGCCCTGTATGTGTTATGTGGGTCAAAGGGTTATTAGACCACCCTAGAGGGGTCGGCCCAGTTAGTTGTAATGGGGTATTTAACCCAATGGTTAAATACGAGCCTACATGTCTTGTGTAAAAGAAAAGTCGGAGTAGTGTATAAATAGAGGAGGTGTGTTCCTCATTTGAAACACACTCACTCACTTGAGAGAGGCGCACTTGTGGAGGAGAGGTCTGCTATGGTGGAGGAGGAGATCATGTCTCAGGGTTTCATCTTTGTATATTGTTGGTCATCTATATTGAGGAAGCTTTGTTGGGTTTTCTACCCCATGAGGGTTTCCCAGGATAAATCTATGTCTCTTGTGTTTATGCTATGCTTGTTGTTTCTTTAGTGATCCTGTATATGCTATTATTGTGAAATGGAATGTAATGCTGCTATTTTCTTTCTTAGCATATTAAATCTTAAAACTTGTTCCATTTTTTCACCTTCTCTTTGATGTACTTCATTCTTTGTTGAAACTTGTACATCAAGGAACCGCTAGGCAGGACAAAATCACTCCACCACTATCTAACCTTCTTTGAGAAGCCTAGGTGTAGTAACCAAAATTGTTCAAAATGAAAGGGTATCCTAAGATGTTCACCCACTCTAACCCGGTCTAGACTTATCGGCCAGTGATCTGATCTTGCATTCAACAGAACCAGGGCCGAGATCCCCCCCCATCAAAATCAACTCTGACACCAAAAATATATCAAGTCTCGCTACAATATGTCTATCCCCGGTTTGTTTATTGTTACATGAGTAAAGGCTATTAGAGGTCCTTGCATCTACCAGCTATAGGTTCTCTGTGACTTCTCCAAACCTAACATTCAAATTGTTTACCTGTCTCTTCCCTCCATTTTTCTCCTCTAGATTTCTGATTAAGTTAAAATTGCCATCAACAATCCAATGTCTTTGTCCAACCCATCCACTTAGGTTTTCTAAAGAATTTAAGAAACCTTCTTTCATAGTGGATTGGTAAGGGCCATAAATGTTGGAGATAATGCCCCTTACACTAGTTCCAATCACATGGAATTCGACTGAGATTATATGCCTAGAAGCTGCAAAGTTAAACATACTTACTTCAATGGGATTCCACCATATCACAAGACCTCCAGTCGTCCTTTCCACTTCAATTGCTATCATTTCACTCCCTCCATATTTTTCTTTCCACTTCCCTCAACTCTTCTTCAAAACACTTCGATTCTTGTACCAATAACACTATTGGTTTCTCATTTTCTATCTTCCTTTTGAGGATTCTTGTCTTCCTTACATTGTTTAAACCTCTTATATTCCATGATATAATTTTCATTATAGAGATTTGGTTATGGCTTCAAAAGCATCCTTGATAGTCGGGTATTGTCCCAAGGCCACCAGTGTTTCCCTCACATCCTTAATCCTTTGCCGATTAGTTCTCCTTCCTCTCTTATCCCCGGGACTTTTCCTATTCCCATCATTTTCCTTCAGGGTTTCTTATATGACTCCCAGTTTTTTAGATGGTGGAGTTTTAGGGATTACTTCTCTCAGGAGGCGCGCCTGTTGAGATGGTATATAACATGTCTCGAGATTGGTACATGCGATTTCTATGCCCTCCAAATCTAGCTCCCCTATATCCAAATCTTCTTCCCATTCTAGCTACATATCAGTATCCTCACATTCTCTTTCATCCTTTAGAGTTTCCTCTACTCCTTTCTCCCCGTTTCCTTGTTCCTTCCTTTCCCCTTCTCTTTCCTTTTCCCGTTTTGTTTGAGTAATTTTTGGATCCTAGTGTAACACCTCAAACTAGTTAACTGTTTGTGGCCCTTTATGGATATCGGGTCACATTCCTCTTCTTGCATGTCACTTCCTACTATTGAACTTGGTAAATCCCTTTGCATCCCTCTCTTCCTTGTTCTCTGTTGGCATTAGAGGTGATTTCAGAGGGAAGTCCTTGAATAGGTGCCCATGTTAATGGAACCTTCTACATTTGAAGGGAAGATTTTCATAATCTAGCGGCTGCCTCCATTCTTCATCCTCCCATGAGACGTTGATTTCCTCCAGGAGCTCCTTTGAAAGGTCCATGTAAACACAAATCCTTGCATAGGATGCATACTTCACTATTTTAGTTTTTTCAAAGGCCTTAACAAAGGAATCTATAGCATTACCTAGATCCTCCAAAATATCCTCCCTCCAGTATTATGATGGCAAGGAATATAGGAAGATCCATATTGGTGCCACCATTAAATTCTCCTTATCTGGGTTGAAATGCTCCTTCCATGGTCGTAGGAATAACCCTACTGAATTAAAAACATATGGTCCCCATCCATAATCATGTTCTGGTCTTCCAAATTGAAGAAAATGATTGTGAGAAAACCTTTCACTCCCAATTGCAAGTCGTAATGCTCTTTGGGATTCTATTTCCCATTAATCCACCATGTTAACGCCTTCTCCACTAGCCATATTCCTACAAATTTTCCTATCAATGCATGGTCCTTCATGTGTTAGATGTGCACTTTAAGACCTTCCAATTTGATTTGCACAGAAGGTATTATGGCTATTTTTGGCATGCATTACCTAGGTCTCCTGCTTTCCTTCTTATTTCTTTGTTGGTTGGCTACCCCGCTCGTTCCTTCTCCTCGTGTCCTCAAAGAGAGAGGTATCCATCACTATGTATGTTTGGACTCCTTTTCCTTTATTTGTCTGGGTGGGGTCCAAAGCCCCCT
Organism: Larix kaempferi; assembly: GCA_027924585.1. Classification (NCBI taxonomy): domain Eukaryota; kingdom Viridiplantae; phylum Streptophyta; class Pinopsida; order Pinales; family Pinaceae; genus Larix; species Larix kaempferi. The sequence goes on from BSBM01000877.1 coordinate 12,811,143, forward strand.
ATCGACTCCCCCATTCTGTGCCCTAAATGCTGCCAACCACTAACCCCCCTACAACTTTCTCCTTCCCTAGTATACATTCTAAACCCTAGTCCTCCATCTCATCCCATAGCCTTCCTTCTCCCTCAAGCAACATCCATTAGGGCCATGCCTCCCCCTTAACTGCACAAAAAAAATCAATTAATTAAGGAGGGTCATGCCTCTCCCTTAACTACACAAACAACAATCAATTAATTAAGGAGGGCGACACCTCTCCCGTTACTACACAAACAACAATTAATTAATTAAGGAGGGCCATGCCTCTCCCCTTCTACTATGCAATCCAATTCAACTAAGAGCAAGTGTCGAGGGCTTCTCCCTATCGCTGACATATCATCATATTTCAGAATAAGAGTAGTCTAAAACAACTATGATTTCGCCTAGAGAAAATGACTTTTTTCAGACACGATTTTGCCAGAATCTGGGATATAACTTTTAGAATCTCAAATAACAGTATTTATCCTACATAATTTGGATGCCTTGGGGTTTTCACGGTGCTGAATTCATCTAGATGTTCAGAAAGACGATTTAATCAACACAAATCGCCGGATTTTTAGATTTCAAATCATCGGATTCTAACCAAATTTTGGCCGGACGGGCGAAATCGCCGCACTTTTAGACGGCTTCGAATAAGAGCATATGTATAAAGTAATGAATGCGTGCTTCCATATTTAATAATAAAAGAGTAGAAATCAAACAACCCGACTGAGTCAAAAGTGCAAGCAAAGCATCACTCTTCTCAGTTTTTAATCAAGTGAGTACCCTGTGATCCAAAAGGAGAGGGAAGTGGGTTCCATTTGTCAAGATTATTTCCTAGAGTTTCTCTTTTTATTCAACAACAAAATTAATCCATACTTGTGCAAAACGTGAAATAAGAAGACTGGAGCTGCTCGCTCTGAATCAACTCTGCAATTCGTGACCGACAGAAATGAAGTATAGGAATAAACATAGGGGAAGGATGGAGTGAGCCAGCCCTCGCTCGAGGAGGATCCTCCCTTTCTTTTCACGCATAAGCACTAACAATTATATATATAAAGGGGAAAACCATCCTTAAGAAGGAAGTTGAACCTCCTTCTTGATAGTTACTTCTTCAGAAAAATAACGACGTAAGGACAAACCTACTCCACAAAAACATTATGCAATTAAAAGAGCGTGGCGCTCTCTCAATGAATGGCCAATCAAGAAGTAAGTTGTAACTCTGCATTCGGACATGGTTCTCCCAGCAATAATCCAATCATACATTTATTCTCTTTCAAAAGAAGTGCTCCTCTCTAAAGCAAACTCAATTGGCACATTTAGGAACAAAAGCATTCACAGATAGACTTCTTCTCTCTCGAGCAAACTCAATAAACTTGCTAATGAACAAAAGCCTTCACAGAGAGACTTCTTCTCTCTCGAGCAAACTCAATAAACTTGCTAATGAACAGTCTCATTACCATACCACCCGAGGACTATTGCACCTTCAAAACAATACATTTCACAAACAAAAGAAAGATCATAATATATGCTAAACAACAGATCCTAATAGACACAGAGTAAAGGAAAAAAGAGAGGAACAAAGGCTGCGTCTTCCATGCTCTCACGCAGGCATGCTAAAATAGTGAAACTAATAATGTAAAATGAAAGTGTACAAGAAAACCTAATAACCTTAAACGGAAGCCACTATTCATCACAGTAAGATTGCCATAGCGTTGGTTCCTTCTTTCCCATGCATGATCCTTCTCTTCTTTCACTTTTGCAGGTGTCTGCGGTATGGAGCTCTACGCGTGCCCTCTTATTCTACGTTGTCCTCCCAGACTATCCTCAAAACACTGCAAGTTTCGGTTTCCTGTAGGCTCACTCCTTTCTTTTTCTTAATAGCAGTCAATAATAATTACTCTCATGCTAGTTAGAACGTAGGAGCTTGTTATTTCCTTGCGGTGATTAATAGTTTTTTCAACGTTCCTATCTAAGACTAACCATTAACAACTCTTATAAACTTAAATGTTTATCTAGTGAACATCATAGTTCACCTTTCCTCAAGTGCCCACAACACCAAGATGACTCACATCATCAAACTCACGGCATACCAGCCATTAAACCTTTCCTCCTAGTGGTTCGTTGCCCCCATTGTTTTGGTTGTGTCAAGTCCTTTAGTGTCCTAAATCTACAAATCAAATTAAATAACAACTTAGAAAAGCATAACATTACTTAGGAAGTTTACTTGCAAAGCCTTGGCCTTGAGCTCCTCACAACAAACCATTACATTTTACATTCATACTTCTTACATTCATATTTCTGTTATAAAAGAGTGGTATAAATAGGATGTTACACCCATGAAAAGGGGGCACTTTGTTATGGTTGTTATAACCATATATTATATTATGTTTGCCATCAAATTAGTATAGTGGATAAGCCAACTAATTACCATGATATTAGTGTCATCGAAACCATAACCCACCATAAATAATGTTTGAACAATGGTTGGGATTTTGGATGTATACATCATATTAAGTTTATAGTTTTGATTTACGCAAAATTAAAAGTTTTTTCCATGAAAAGTGGGGTGTGGTTATGTTCCATATGGTGCTATATAAGTGCCCTTACCATTGAGCCAAGAACAAGAAGTAATTTGGGACACAAATCTTTTGACAAGACACAAGTCACTATGTGAGCCATTTGGTAAGTGAACCATTAAGGCCAAAGCCACAGGGCATAATGGTAGAGACCTTCGTAAGTCAAGGATCAATGAGATCAAGTGCTCCATGGACGATGGGTTAAGAACTTTGGCAAAGAGTTTTTATCATGTCATTTTGAGTTATGGGCCTTCTTCCTTTGTTATGGGATTTTACATTATAGTTGTTAGATACACTACCGAAAATCCATTTTATTTTTAATGTTGTCATAAAGAGTTAATAATGGAAATTAAGGGAGGTGCTTGCAATTGTTGCACTTTTTATGGTGGACCTCAATGTTATGGTGTCTTCCACTAAGTGCAACCTACTTTTGTACATTATGGCTGAAGATGATGATTCCATGACCGTAATAGGTTTGTAGCCACTTGTTTTGAGAGGCATGATTTTTTCCAAATCCTATGTTGGGAAATTTTTTTGAATGTTTCCATAGTGTAAAGGTTCTCTTAGCCACTCTTAAGCAATGATGAGAATGAGAGGAATTGTGCTTGAGCCTTGTTGGCAATATTGTAATGGTGCACATTATGTTGTAGTGGTTTTGAGACCATAGAGTCTAGCACTTGTGCACATTTATTATGACTTGAAATGATGGTTTCCATGTTGAAATGGGCATTGAAGCAACACATTTGTGAGAGGAATTGTTTTCCTAAAGCCTTATTTGGAAACTTTGTAAACATGTCTGAGTGTCATAATATCTTTGGGACATGTTGAAGCAAGTATGGGCTTGCTTAGATCTTGAAGATATATGGTCATGTGATTATCAACTACAACCATGCATCGATGCAAGTGTCAGCCTTTGACATTTCCATCTGAAGAACAAAGGTGAAGGACTTGAAGCAGATTGTGGCTTTTCAGAGTGAGTTGTTGTGCGACAGAGGCAGTTACAGGATGCATATGGATACATGTGTCATCCTTTGACATTCTTGGTCCAAAGTACAAAGGTGAATGATCTTCAAGAGAGTGTGTTCTTTCAAAGGCACTTGTTATGCATCAAGACCGTGAGAAGTTGACTTCTTTCAGGTGAAATCTATTTGTGATGTAATAAACTTTATGCAAATTTTTATTCATCATGTTAATGGATTGGTTTGTAGTTGAAGCTGGCCCGGAGACATATCTAATACATCTGGTGAACTCCGTTATCACATGGTGTTCATTTATGTACTTAAATTTCTATGGCATTGTCGTATGGTTGGTTTTGATTAACAATGCACACAGTAATAAATGCTTATGTTCACATGCACTATATTAGTCAGTAAAAGGTCTTTCATCAAATATTTTTGTTTGAGAAAGTTCTCGCATAAATCTCACATCATCTCTAGGTACAAATCATTGTTTAAAAAACAAAAAAGATGGTATATAAATTAAAAAAGAAAAATATTTTTCATCTCTCTAGGGTAGATCCTAAGAAATTTTGGAGACAAATTATGAGTCATAAAACTAAAAAAAAAATTATTCCCTTAAGGGACTAGAATTCCCACCTTAGAAATATTTACTAATGCCCTGATGGCATACACAACATTCAAACCCTTTCTACAAAGGAATTATTTTTCTCTTTAGAAGAGATAGATTTTGGAGTTAGTTGACTTGAAAAAGGTAAATCTAAGGATATTGGTGGATACCAAGCATAAATCTTTAAAATTGGTGGGTCTATCATCATCTCTCACATCCACAATCTCTTCAATTTAGCAGTCAACTAGGGTTTCTCTAAACCCCAAAAATGAAGCCCCATTGTTCCTATTTTTAAAAGTGGGGATTAAAATAACCCATCTAATTAGAAGACCATCATGATTAGCCTTCTTTTAGACAAATTATATGGAATTATTCTAGAAAATAAGATCGACATATGGCTAGAAAGGAAAATAAAAAAATCTAAAGGCTAAGTAAGATTTTGGGGTTACCATTCAATTGTGGACCACTTTTCTACTCTTAGGATCATTGCTAAGGATTTTTTCAATAAAAAACCAATATTCTATGTTTCTTTGTTTACTTCATAAAATAATTTGATACAATGCTCATAACTAACTTTTGGAAGATATTAGAAGAACTAAAAGTACCTTTTGAGTTGAGAGCTACCACGATAAGCTTGCATGAGAAGGTTATTTCCAACTTTAGAAACTATGACGGCTAGTCAGAAGAAATTAATTGTAATATAGGAGTCAAGCAAGGTTGTTCCTTATCCCCTACAATTTTTGGTATTTACATTAATAGGCTAGAGGGTTGTTTGGAAGAGGTATTTTATGCTAGCATGACTTTGGCTGGTATTGTCATCATCCTTCTTATCTATGTTGATGATATTGTTCTTATGGCGATGAGTCCCTATGATATTGACAAACAACTAAAAATTCTCAAGGATTTTTTCTCTAGTATGTGCGTTCCTATTAACACTGGCAGAAAAGGTAATGATATTCAAATCTCAAAATATCACTTATGATAATTTCATGTATGATAACCACAACCTATAGGAAGTGTCTTCATATAAATATATTGAAATCAATCTTCATCATATAAGCTTAACTAAAACTATAGCATTGAGAAAAAGGTTAATGGAGGATGGAAAGTATATAATGGACTTGAAAATAGTTGTAAATCAACAAACCTATGGCTTTGGGATAGGAAGAAACTCCTCTTTGATACTATCATCCCTCTTGTTTTACATGGTTGTGAAGTTTGGGTGTATGACATCTTTCAAGAATATTAGAAATGATGGAGAAAATTGAAAAGTTACTTATAACATGTAATCTTGAAATTAATTTCAATCCACCATATCCTATCCTCCTCATAGAAGTGAGTCTCTCCCTGATTGAGAGCATGGCTATGAATACATATAGGTAATGTACAAAGATACAATAAACAACATGGGAGATAATAGGCTTCTAATATTGCTTCATAATCTAGTCAAAACCACTTGCAACTTAAATGAGGTTGGCATAAATATTCCAAGTCTTGGATAAACCATTGGATATAAGAGGAACATGTCACTCTACATAATATTGATAATAGTAAAAGTATTATTACATTTAAAATTAAGGAAAATATGTATTGCCATAAAGAGTTAGAGGATAGGAGAAAATTAAGATATTATAAAGAGGTGATCAACCCTAATTTAAAAGATCAAAATTATCTCTATGTTTGAACTAGTGGAAAGAAGAAAATCAACACCGCTAAAATAAGAACAAACTCTCAGGAGCTCCATAGTGAAAGAGAATGTAATACAATCCATAAAATGTTGTGGGGTGAAAGAATCTATCATATTTGTGACATAGGCATGGTTGAATCCATAACATTTGCTATAATACTAACCTTCCTATCCTTTTAACTAACCACAATCATGGTGATTTAATAATCATTCTCTTAAGTCCTTTTTACTATAGAAATAGAATTCTAAAGAAACCAATTGACTCGTTTTCTTTTTAAAACCTAATAAACCTAAATTGGCCTCAATAAGCATTAATCATTATCACAATAAAAATTATTCATTATCATAAAAAAAATATATTTTATTTTAATTATTTTAAATATAAAAATATGCATCTTACTTTACATATTTTAAATATAAAAATATCATATCAAACACACAAATGCATGCGTGCACACATATATATATCTTACTTTTATATTTAAAGAGACTTACACATATCTATATATATATATATATCTATATATAACTTTATCATTTCTCTTGTTATCTTTTGTATAAGAGTTCTCAAAACTTTTTTATTATGTTCAAAGTAGACATCTTTGCATCTTTTTATTTTTTATTGTTTAATTAACATATAATATTATTAAAATTAATTATTTTAATTAGATAACATGTTTTTTTACTTGAACATATGATATGGTGTGGGGATGTTAATATAATTTTAGACAAGACGAAACAATAATGGTAAGTAGTTAGTGTTTTATTTGATTGATATTATTGGTTTGTGGAATTTATTGTTTTATTAATGTTTTGAGATTGTAATGGCACAAATATGATTATTTTTAAGAAAAAAATTAAGTATAAAAGATATATAAATTGTCAATTAAAGTTAAAGAGGATTTATGTATTTTTTTGCTAGGAATAGTCTATTTATTTTATGTTTTCGACTTAAATTTATACATGTTTAAATTGTATTTTTGAATTTATAAATATATTTAGCGCCCTTAAATACCCCCATGGCACCCAAATTATGCATTCAATAGCTAATATATGTGATTCTAATATTTCTTAAAGATTTCCAACCAGAATACAAAAAAATTAGATCGAAAATATGTTCGGAAAAAATAGAATATTTAGACTACAACTTTTCCATTATATAAATAAGATGTATGTAATGTATGAACAAGTGTTGACAAATCTCACATGGTGGGAAATCAAAATTCATAAAGATAGTAAGCATAATGGTAAACTATATCTAAGGAAGACAACCTGGGAAAGTGAGCTCTGAGCTCTGCCTCCTCGCATCCATAACTAGGGTTCTGAGCTGCCTCCTTCAGCCTCGCCCCACCGCTTCCATCCATTCTTCGTTGGACCTGGGCCCCTGGTACAACCCATGGTAGATCCATTGGGAGGGTCCGAGGGCCCCTCTAGCATGGCCCCCTCCTCCTCCAATCCTGCTTCCTCTGTACAAATCAAGACGGCCAAGGTACCCCTAACGTACCCTGAAGCCTCGAACACACAGAAGAATCTGTTGACCTCCAAACCGACAACTGGGACAAACACATGCATAACTAAAGCCACTGAAAGACCTCAGCTTACGCTTCCTACTGAACACATAAATTCCCATGAGAAGAAACTAAAGGATCACGCCCTGGTTGGAAAATTCATTGGTTTTTGGCTAACAGAGCAAGCTCTCCATGGATTGATAATGGCCAAATGGAAACCCAAATCACACTTTGATCTGTAGCTTGGATCCAAAGGATTATTCACCATCATATTCCACCGGATTGAGGACAAAGCAAGAGTGGAGGATGTAGGCCCTTATTTCTTCAACTCAGCAGGATTATACCTCCAGCACTGGATGAAAAAATTCAACCCTGACAAAGAGGACTTCACATGGGCGCCAGTCTGGATAAGGATGTACTCATTACCACAAGAGTACTAGGATGAACACACACTCAAGGACATCGGCAACACCCTCGGCACCTATGTCAGAGCAGCAGAACAAACAAGAAATAGTAAGTACACCTCTTATGCCCGTATATGCGTTTACATGCACATAGCCAAGTCTCTACCCAACTCGATCTTCCTTAACCACGAAGATTCAGAATGGGTACAACCATTAGACTATGAGCATGTTCCTTTTAGATGCATAAAATGTCATGAACACGGCCATCTAAACCGTGACTATCATCTTAACAATAGCAACCCTCAAGAATCTAACAAAGATGAAGAAGGTTTCCAGAAACACGGGAGAAAAATAAGACATCATTGCAACCATTCTGGAAGGGCAACTGGAAGATCCCACAACAAAGGAACAATAACCTGAAGATCCAGTCCTCACCTAAATGACAATAGATCAGATCCAAAATGATACCCCTGAGATGAATGAAGGCCTCATTGAAAATCCCATGCCCAGTGAAGGACACGCCATGGAGGAGCACGAGATCCATATGAAAGAGCCAAAGCAGCGAGAAAGTAATGAAGGACCTAAAATACACATGGATGACGAAATGATTGAGCTGGAATTAGGGGAACTAGACATCCTAGGTCTAGAAGATGCATGTACCATAAAATACTTCAACACCATCCCACCTAAACAGATCCAGCTTCTGAAAGAAGCCCTGAGCAAAGTCAAACATCTCAAACTGGGGGTACACAACCTCCCCCAAAAAAAGAAGCATAAGCTGCAAAGGGATAGCACGAAGAGAGGAAGAAAAACTGATCTTGAGAGGATTAGTCAGTTAGGAACCAAATCGGTGGAATCAGGGAAATATTCCCAGTTAACGGAGTTCTTCCCTACTGTTATACAAGGTTCCCAATGCATTTAATCTCCTTGAACGTGAGAGGGATTAACGGACCTACCAAGCACCGTATGTTAAAATGCAAAATCATGCAAGATTCGCCCTCTATCATTTTTCTACAGGAAACCAAAAGTTCTTATGAGAAATTCCACTCCCTTCTGTCCAAGCTTTGGAAGGAATGCTAAGTCATAGAAATTGATGCCTTGGGATCTTCCGGAGGAATTGCGTTATCCTGAAACCCCACCCTTCTAAACCTGAACAACTTTGTTGTCACCGGCCACTCCCTTTCTGCCTCTTTTCACATTCTGGGCACTAACCTCTCAGGCCACCTCATCAATGTCTACATGTCTCAAGCCCCTTCTACCAAAATTAAGCTCCTTGATACTATCTTTTGGTTCACCTCGCAGTATCCTGACTCCCTTCTCATCCTTGGAGGGGATTTCAACATGATCACCTCTCTACAGGAAAAAAAGGAGGTTGCCGCTTTCTCACCCCTGAAGACACTCTTTTCAAGAATTGCATCAACGATTGCGAGCTCATCGACCCTAGGCCCTCTGAGGGATTTCTCACCTAGAACAATCGCAGAGGAAGAGCTCAGCAAATTGATTCTCATCTTGACCGCTTCCTTGTCTTAGAAAAAGCTATAGATATAGGAGGATTGCTCACCACAGCGGTTCTACCCTCTGCGGCCTCAGATCACTACCCGATTTCACTCAACTAGCATCACTCGGGTAATAAAAAATTCCAACCATTTCACTTTGAAAATTTTTGGTTAACTCACCCCTCTTTTCAGGACACTATTCGTAACTAGTGACTCAACATGAAGATGGAAGATCACTCAAAAATGGCCATCTTTCACAAGAAACTCAAGATGCTCAGATCCCACTATTGGAAACATCTTTACTGCCAAGAGAAATCTAGAAAAGAACCTGGAGAATATCCAAAAGGACATCATGGAACAGGGACACACTGAAGAGATCAAACAAAAGGAGAAAGAAAATATCAAACAGTTGGACATCTGCTGCGAGCAAGAAGAAATTTTGTGGCGATAGATATCTAGAATCAATTGGCTCAAAGAATGGGAGAAAAACACCACCTTCTTCCACTACACCACTATTCAACACAAAATTCACAACATGATAAATACCTTAAAATATGCCAAAGGAATTGATATTCGCGACCAAGAGGAGATTGAGCAAGAGCTCATTAATCATTTCCAGGCCTTGCTCACTGAAGAAGATGATGAAATATCCCAGGCCATCAGTGGGGTTTCCAACCACATCCCCTCCATCCTCACTGTTGATCATAACTCCATTCTCGTGAAGGAAATCTCAATGGAGGAATTAGAGGCCACTGTCAATCATATGGAAGAAGGTAAAGCCCCTAGACTGGATGGCTTCACCATCAACTTCTTTCATTGCTGCTAGGACATCTTAAAACAAGAGATCTTAGAAATGGTTGAAGAATCTAGATCCAAGCGGTGGGTCCTTCATGCGCTCAATGCCACCGTTCTCACCCTCATCCCCAAAGAAACTGACGCTACCACCCCTGTTAAGTTCACGCCCATCTCCCTTTGCAATGTGGTTCACAAAATTCTGACCAAAGTTGTAGCCAATTGTCTTAAAGTGCTCCTACCAATCCTGATCTCACCCAAACAAACTGGCTATGAGGAAGGGCCCCAAATCATGGATGGAATCATACTTGCTCATGAAGTGATTCACTCTCTAAAAATGACTAAAACCCCTGGTATGCTGGTCAAGTTAGATCTCTCAAAGGCCTTTGACAAGCTCAGTTGGAAATTCTGAAAAAATGCTCCTAGATTTTGGGTTTTTCCATGACTAGACCAACTAGGTCATGTCCCTAACCTCCACTGCCTTCTTCTCCATCCTTGTCAATGGGTACCCCTTTACAACCTATACCCCACCAGAGGCATCTGTCAAGGGGACCCCCTCTCCCCCTTCCTCTTCATTCTCATGGCTGAGGGACTGGGCAGAATACTAAAAGACGAGATCTTGACTGGCGCCCTCTGTGGCATTTCCTTACATGGAAGCTCCCCCATGGCCTATCAACAATTTGTGGATGACAACTTACTCTTTGCGCACCCTTCTATACAAGGGACCTCAACCCTCAAGCGCATTTTGCAAACCTACTCAAATGCCTCAGGCACCACTATGAACCTTGAAATTTCCCAAATTGTTTTCTTCCACACGGTCTCCATCACGCAAAGAAATGTCTCTCGCATCCTAGGATACTCTGCTTCTTCCCTCCCCTCCAAATACCTAGGCGCCCCTCTTTTTTACTCAACCATCAGACATTCCTCGTGGAGAAAACTCCTTGACAAGCTCGAAAACAAAATCTCATCCTAGACTTTCCACTCCCTTAACCTACCTAGTAGAATTGTGCTTCTCAAATCTGTCCTTCAATCCATGCCTCTTTATATCTTCTCAGTCCTTGCTGCCCCCAAGTGGGTCCTCAAATTAATGAGAAAATTTCAAAAGTTTTTCCTTTGGGGGGGAAACCACAATAATTGCAAGTGGGCCCTTGTGAAATGGGACACTCTCTACACGAAAAAAAGATAAGGAGGCCTTGGGATCAGGGATACGAAAATCAATAATCAAGTGTTTTTAGCCAAAATATGGTGGAAATGGGTCACTGATGGAGTCTCTCCCTGGAGCCTTCTCTGGAACAACAAATATGCCCCCAAATGGTTAGCTCAGCTTCGCATCCGCTATGACCAAGATCCCCCATGATATCTAATATGGTGAGCAGCCAACTGTCAAAGAGCCCTTATTCAACAACACATTTTTGGGGAAGTCAGGGATGGTCAACATGCAAATTTCTAGTTTGATTCTTGGCAACAAATTCCATGCCTCCATACTCTCATCCTCTTGCCGGAACTCCAAGCACACTGTAATAACAATAGACATCTCTCAAATCAGGATGAATGGACTCCTTCCCACTCCACCAAAATCCACAAGTGCAAAACTACATGGCCTATGGACTCCACCCATCCCTGTAGACAACATTGAGCATCTCTGGAAGGATCTTCAAACCAGACAAATCATATTAAGTCATGATCTTGATATTCTACGATGGGGACACCTCCCGACTAGAACTTTCTCTACTAAAGAAACCTACTCCATTCTCACTGGAACTTTGGAAGAGCAGTCGAATCCCATCTGGAAATGAATTTGGGAATCTCAATTCTGGCCTAAAGTCTCCTCCTTCCTCTGGCTCTTAGCCCATAGACGCATCCTAGCCTGGGACAATATCCAAAGAAGGGGCATCCATGGACCCTCATGGTGTCCCATGTGCGAAACACAACCAAAAACCATTGACCATCTGCTTAACTCTTATGAAGTTGCTAATGAGATCTGGGACAAAGTGGCCCAGCTCTGTAAACACACCAACAGAGTCAGAGGAGATATTGTCCAAACCATTTCTAACTAGGATCCTATTCCCTTCCAGAGTGCCATTGTTAATAGACTTTGGGAGCTCATTCCAGGACTAGTGGTTTGGAATATTTTGAAAGAACAAAATAGAAGAATCTTTGACTCTAAGAGAAAGCAGCCCCGAGAGATTTGGGCCACCCTCATCATCAACCTTCAGGAAACTCTTTCCCCGAAGAACTGGATCTCCACTGATTTCCCCACACTCCCTGCTAAAAGAACCATCTTTTCAAACTGGAACCTCCACCTTCAACCCACTCACAACTTTCTTCATAACTCCCCTACCAACACACCAAGCCTGGAGTGCTGGAGCAAGCCCCCCCCATATTTCTTCAAACTCAACTTCGATGGAGCTTCCAAAGGAAATCCTAGTGCAGCTGGATTCGAAGGAGCTATTCGAGATGATTCTTGCACCATCAAGCTCATCTTCATGGGAACCATTGGCCATGACACCAACAACGCAACTGAACTCACTAGACTCCTTAAAGGTCTCAAATGTGCCCACCGGCATGGTTTACTTCCCCTTATCATTGAATGAGACTCCAAGATCATTCTCACTCTTGCCAACCGACTTCACAATGGGGCCAGGGTTGAAAAACTTTCATCAAGTTGGAGGCTAGCGCAGAGATTGCAAGAACTTTCCACTTCCATCACTCTTGCTAGCTCAATTTCCTTCCAACATGTCAGAAGAAAATCCAATGTGCTTACGATCTACCTTGCCAATGAAGGGGTAACCTGCAACACTGCCTATTATGAGGATGCCCTCACTTCCTTAACCTCTAGGACTATCACTCTTTAGTGTCAAACTCTTGCCAATTTGGATATCAATCCCCCTGATGCGGTTGACGACAGTGGTTACACCACCAGGACTCGGCCAGACATGACACCTGGACATGAGCATCAACCAAGTGGCAGTGTTGAGGTAAGGCAGGCTATAGAAGCGATGTCAAGTCGCTAGGCTCATTAATCTTCCTTCCTTCGACGTCGCCTCAACTAGCTTGGCCTAATCTGTTGTGCACCATCCCCATGGATCTCAGACGTGTGAGGTTCAATCCACCAGCAGATTGGCATCTCTATCTATCTTACATCATTCTAAATCATCCCCCATCCATGCTCATTCGCATTTTTGTCATTCTGTTCCAGGCTCCTCCTGCTCCCACGCTCCTCAAGCTCCCGTTTGCTAGCATCTGTGATACCCTCATGATTGTCTGTATGGGTCGGCCGAAAGGAACTAAGGGAAAAAGGAAGGATGAAGCCCAGGAAACAGGGCAAACTAGGAAAGGTTATGGTGCAGAGGTATCAATTCCAGTCCGTCTACTTGTAGATAATTGGGAGGAAAGGATTATAGCGAATAATATCTCCAACAGGAATCATGAAAATCCCTGGGATCCTTACTAGCTAGTAAAAAACATGCTATGTGAGCTTATGGACGACATGCTGACCAATTGGGCCACTGCTCGACACGCCACTTAGACCCTGAGAGCTACCCTGCCAAACATGGCAGCCACACTCAGCATCCTAGAGAATACCCTCAGCAAGGACTGCTATGCCCCCACTCGTCACTACCTTCATCATGGAAGTAGTGCACATGGTGCCACCCCCGCAGCTGTCAGAAACAAGGCCACTCTCGGCAATTTGGCTACTCCACTTGATAAGGATTGGAACAACCCGGCAGACAAAGACTTGGTTCTGCCATGCGGCAAGGTGCCAGACTCTCAGAAAAGAAAGGAGCAAGTTCACTCCTCCTTCCCCATCCCCTCCACCCTGGGCCCGATTCTCGCCAAGCATACTCACAACGAACCAGTTAGCAATGCTCCTGTCACTAGGAAGATTGCGCCCCTGCCTGTCATGCACCCTGCTAATGACATTCCGCCTCCAACAAAGGATACTCTGCCACCTGTGAAAGATACTCTGCCACCTGCAAGGGATAGGGAGGACACCGCATGCTACAGCTGCCCCATATTGGAGGAAACTCCTTCAGATGCAGAAGCTCCTTCAACAAACTGTTAAGGAGGTTTTTCAACAGTTCTTTTTTATGTCTTTTTGTATGTTTTGCTATGCACTAGACTATTAGTTTTCTTCAAGCCTTCATGGCTATGACTACTCTACCTGTTTACCCTGGTCTCCCTATACCGGGAAGAGTGTTTTCGTGTATTTTTTATTTGAACCTCCATAACTCTGTTGATCTTCAAGGTTAGCATCTTATGATAAGACTGTAACTACTATTGTATCTTTATTTCTCCTAGTTTAATAAAATTTTGCAACACTATAAAAAAAATGTATGAACAGGTAATATACATTTAATAATCTCAAATGTTTGAAATGTATGTAATATATAAAGATATATAAATTATTAAGTTTTTTATTTGATGATTGCATTCTCCAATGTATAAACAATAAACAATGTATAAGCAAATAAGAGAGATCCTACATTCTCCATTGTATAAATAAGATATAAACAATGTATAAACAAATAAAACATAAACAATCAATTTTTATAAATATTTGAATAACTTACATAATAATATGTTAAGCATGTTTTAAAACATCACTAAAAAATTGCTAAATAAATACAAATATTAAATACTTATAATTCTTATATTAATCCATTTTAATTACAGATAAATAAAGTATCTTAACCTTCAAAATATATATAACAACACTTTAAACTTCCACTCTACCTCTTTTCCTTTTTTTCTAAATAAATAAAATATATCTCAAACTTTCAAAATTTATATAACAAAATTATAAAATTCCACTATACTTCCTTTCTTTTTTAAAGCCCTTTAAGAAATGAACCCAAGGATTGATATTATATGTTCGAGTGGTCTATTTGAAAAATGATTTTATCTCTTTTTTACAAACAACACCAAGTTGCAAAGTTATTATTGCGATGACATAATTGTTGCTGATAATAATTTCTGTCTTTTCCTCTATTTTCAAATTCTTCATTATAGTAAAATAAAAAAAAATTATAATGAGAATTTTGTCTTTTCTATTTCTTTCTTATGACAAGATAAAAGATTTAACTCTCATTTAGATTCTAACTTTTTCCATTTAGATTCCAATCATTTCTTCTAGACTTTTCTATTTAGATTCCCATCATTTCTTCTAGATGTGATGGATTTTTTTTTAAATATTTAAACTATTATCAACAATAAATCTTTTGAGTACTCCTATGTTTATTTTTATTGAAACCAACAAAAAGGTAATGATAAATACAATAATACAACTTGAATTTATGATATAGCACTTACCTTTAAATAAATAAACATAATGAATACAAATAATACAAGCATGTTGTGTACTTTGAATTTATGATTATGTTCAATAAATCATTTTATATAATATGTGGATTTTTAAATCGTTTTATATAATTTATAAAATATGTGGATTTTTATGGTTATATGTTTGAATTTATGATTTGGTTTACTAAATTATTTTTATAAAATTTGTGGATTTTTAATTTTAATTTTAATATTATTATAGCAATTTATTATAGAATATAAATTTATGATTTTAAATTTTAATATTTTAAAAATAAAAAAATAAATATGAGTTTAAATTTAAAAATTATATATAAAATTACTAAATAATAAATAATAATTTTTTGTTTATATATATGATTTTCATTGTCTTGTAGTTTATCTCAAATTAAGTTTGGTGATTGTTTTTTTGTTTATCTCAAATTAAGTTAGGTGGTTGATTTTTTTACTTGTATTTGTTATTTAAAGTTGTAAATTATCTTATTATTCCATTTGAAAATTATGTTGTTTACTGAAATTTATAATTTTGTTCACCAAATCATTTTTATAATAATTAGAGATTATAAGTTTTATTTTTATCTGATTTTAATATTTTATTATTAAATATAAATTTATTATTTTAAATTTCAATAATTTAAATTTTATAATAGTTAAAGATTATAACTTTTATTTTTACATGATTTTAATATTTTACCAATAAATACAAATTTATTCTTTTAAATTTCAATATTTAAACATGTAAAAAATTTAATAAATTTAAAGTTAAAAGGTATAAATTTATATTGTAATAACTAAAAATAATAATATAATTTTTTTTAAATAATAAATAATTATTTTGTATAAAAATAATATATTTTTATTTTTATTTATTTAATTAAATATACAGGGTTAATTAATTTAGGTAGTTGTTTTTTTTCTTTCATTTGTTATTTATATGAAATTGTAAGTTATCTTATTATATTAGTATATTTCTAGGTTGAAATAGATATTTATAATTTATTATGTACTTAAATTTATGATCTTGTTTACTAAATTATTTTTATAAAAATTGTAGATTTTCAATTTTAATTTTAACATTATTTTAATAGTTTATCATTAAGTATAAATTTATTGTTTTAAATTTCAATAAATTTTAATTTTAATAAAATAAATTTAAAATGCATAAATTTATATTATGATAATTAAAAATAATAATATAATTTTTTGAAATAATAAATAACTATTTCATATTAATAATAAAATATTTTTTTATAAAACAAATTTTTATTTTTATTTATATAATTAAATATATCTTAAATTTTATAATTTATTTATTTATTTATATAAAATTATAAACTATCTTACTATACGTTGAGAAATTATTATCTTATTTTAATACATTAATATTTCACTTTACACTCTTCATTTGTCTTAACACATTAAATTATTTTATAAAAAAACTCTCCATAAGGAAAGAATATTCTATATTATTTTAATGTAGTACATTCACCTTATATCCACTTAATATTTAATTACATTAAATTATTTTATAAAAAAGCTCTCCATAAGGAAGGAATATTCTATATTATTTTAATGCATTACATTCACCTTATATCTACTTAATATTTAATTATCATGACTTGTAGGAAAATTTATCCATATGATTTTGAAGAGATGATGTTGAACTTTGATGATTGGCCTAGACACATACATTGTAAGGTCTCTCAGGGATCCATTCGTGTGATAGTTGTTTTTTTGTAAGTCATTAATACAACACCCTTTTTTACTGTAATTAGTTCATTACCTTGACTCTAAGTAACCTTTGATTTCCTTAATATCATACCAATTTAAGTTTTGAATATTCTTATTCTCATTTCCATCAAAGTTTCTTAGTTTTGAATATATTCTTATTTAAGAAAATGTTGTCATTTCCATCAAAGTTTCAATAGGGTTTTTGAGTTTATATGAAACCATCTACTCTTAATCAAGACCTCTCTCATTTTATAAATTAGGTCTTCTTTTAATGATTTTGTTTCAATTTTTTTATTAATTAATACAAATCTCATTCCATCATGAATTATATATGGTCTCATTTTTATTACATTTATTATCTAACAATTTTGTTTTGCATATTTAACATTTAGAGTAGATGGTCTCACATAGAAATATTCCCTAGTACAAATCCCTTCCATGGTAAATCTTACAACTATACGATTCATCCAACCTCCTAGTGATCACATTAGTCTTAAAGTTTGTTTGGAGGTGTTTCATGATGAATGTATCCTTGGGTACTACCCAGGACAAATGATACTCTAATTATAAAGCAAAGGGATTCGCTCTAATAAACCCAGTAACATTGGCAAGTAGAATGGCCTCTTTTCCACAATGGCCCCCAACCAATGGCTAGACAAAGGATTACTATAGTATGATGTAATAATGGTAGGTTGAACCCTAATTTTAACCTTAACATGTGGGATTCAACCTTAACTTGTGGCATTCAATCATTGATATATATGACAAGGAAATTACAAAAGTATATTCAAGATAATCTCAAATTTACCATAAAGAATCCACATAACATGTTTACTAATTCGTATTCAAATTTTGTATTACATATACAAGGGTATGTCTTTACAATAGGTTTTCACAAGTACCATTATTATGCTATGGATATGGTATTGGACTTATCTTCTCAATTGTAATTCACACTTTTGACAAACAATGGACCCCTTTCAAATTATGCATAATCTAATATGGAATCACTCAAATTACCTCATTCCCAAAATCTGTATACTTCCTCTCTCATAACAACACTTACAAGAGACTTTTCTCTAATTTCTTTCCAATTTATATTCTTCTTCTTCCCATGAAATGTTCTCCCTCATATTCCTACCACTCCAAAAATATTTTCAATGCTACTCTACAAATCCAAACTCCTTATGTCATCAACCTTTTAACCTTTACATCAACAATTCATCATCTAACTTCCTCAAAGATTCATATTATAAGGTTCAACTTTGAATATTCAATCCCCTTCATGTACTCATGTTTTTCACTGTGTACACTATGTACTCATACTTTACACACTAGCAATATATTCATACCTTGAACATGGGGATAAACTTTTTTGTTTAGTGTAAATTTGTTACACAATAATTATAAATTACACCTCAAATTTTGATTTTTTTACTTGATAGATTTATCTTTAAGATGAATCTATGATTGTCATAATAAAAAAAATTATTAATTTCCTAAATTATACATATTCCTAATTTCTTATGCTTTTTATTATATTAATAAACTATCATAATATTTTTAAAAAATGTTTTTCAATTTTAAACTATAAAAAAAAATCATGTAGATTAATCTATTAAGAACCAAAAAGAATTACCCGTATGGGTGTGGCTCATTGGTAGTTCAGTTGTTATGAAGTCACAGTTGTAAATGAAGGTAACGAGTTCAAATCATACCCGGCTTTACCCATGTCCCATGCTTGCGAGGTGTGTGGTAACAAATTAAGGATACCATTTGTTATGTATAATTTATTAAAATTGTTTTTTAAAATTAAAAAGTAAAATTATTTTTAATTGATTAATTACAACTAAGTTAATTTTCATTATTATCAAAATTTAAATAAAATTTATAATCTACCTAAATATGATTGAGTGTGAAGTTATAATACACATTAAACAATAAATACTGCACTTAAAAAGATTAATAAGATTTATGAAAAGAGAACAAGTTTTATAGAAAGATTAATAGAGATTCCTTGTATTTAATTTTTTCTTAAAAAATTAAGTTAAATTCTTATGTAAATGCTCCAACTTACTTGTTTATGTAGATAAAGTCTCAGTTTAAAAATGTATACTTATATTGTTTATAAGTGTTTTACATTTCAGTAAGGGGAGATGTGTAACTCCTTCCATGCTCATTCTATAAATGACAAGTGTCTTTTGTAAAAACTAATAAAATATTATAAAAAATAACATAGTTGCTTAGATTAAATTTAAAATAATTTTCAAATAATTAATACATACTCAATTATTAGTTATATTGCTTACATCATATTCTCATTCCAAAATTTAGAACATAAAAATAAAATAAAAAATTATATACATTAACATTATAATAGAATATAATTATATTCATTAATATTATAATGATTCGAGACTTGTAAATTTTTAAGTTAGATAAAGACATTAGATCAAGGTTTCATTATATCAAAGATGAATGCTTTTGGTGAATAATAATTGTAGAGCTTATCTAAATATAAAGGTTTTTAATGATTCGAGACTTGTAAATTTTTAAGTTAGATAAAGACATTAGATCAAGGTTTCATTATATCAAAGATGAATGCTTTTGGTGAATAATAATTGTAGAGCTTATGTAAATATAAAGGTTTTGCAGACAAAATATATATTCCATAATATCAAGTTGTAGTGGGGAGCATAGTGCCAAGATTAAGCATAATTGGTAAATATATTTTTATTTTTATCTTTTTAAAATTTATAAAATATTATTATTAAAATTTATTTGTTAAGATAAAAATAAAATTTTATTATATCAATTTTTTATAAAAACATATCAACTCAAATTACATTAAATTTTTTTTTAAAAAAGCAAAATTTAAAAACACTCAAAATCACATCAAACAAATTTGTGGATTATTATTCTAATTAATATTTTGAATAAACTGTGAAATAACACAAAATTATTTAATCAACATTAAAAAAATACCTAAATTAAGACCAAAAGTCCATAATTATTTTTTAATATAAAAAAATACATACAATCATATCATAAAACATTACTTGCGTATTGATTTCTATATTCACATTGTTATATCATATATTATGTTTTAAATTTAAGATATGTTGCAAGTTGTTACAATGAATAATGAATATTTAAAAATTTGAATGCCACTTATATTTTTAAATTTTAAAAATACATATTTTTGTATTTATAAGATATTTGGCTCAGAATTGTATTATAACTTTTTTTCATATTTTTCGGTACTCCAATATTACTATTACAGTGAAGAGATACTAGAATAATATTTTTCTGTTTTTGAAATCCACCAAGCATAGATCCATCTTAAAAGGAAATCTACTAAGCGTCGAGAAGGATCTAGGGATCAAATCTCTCTAGGTGTAAACTGTATCTTAGAGTGTAAATGTTGAGGAAGCTTTTTAATTTATTAGTTTATGTAGTTATATATATATATATATATATCTTTGTAAATGTTTTAAATCAATTGAGCTAATATGTTATTTTTTAGAATATTTTATTATTTTTAAAAAAATATACTTGTCAACTCTAATATGAGCACCAAAAAAATTACACATCCCTTATTAAAATGTAAAATGCATCTCTTCAAAACAATAAATTAATATCAAACATAATTTTATATAGTTTTAACCAACAATACCAAGTTGCAGTTGCATTGTTAAGTTATTATTTGCATGAACTCTTGGAAATAATAATATCCTTATATCGAGAATTCCTCTCATGACAAGACCAAGAATTTGTCTTTCCGTCCATTTAGATTCCTTTAGTTACTTCCCCCGACATGATCAAAAGTTTTTTGTCTTCAAATATTTACACTATTAGAAAAAATATAAATTGAAAATGGATGAGTTTATATTATGATAATTAAAATTTAAAATATAATATATTTTTAAAATAATAAATAATTTTCTCATATTAATTAAGTTTATGTTATGTTTTAAAGTAATATATATATTTTTTAATTTATATAATTACAAAAATTTATAAGATTAATTAATTTAGATGGCTGTTTTTTAGTCCTGTAATTAGTATTTATATAAAATTATAAATTATCTTATTTTATTAACATGTTTTTAATATAAAAAATATTTTGTAAAATTTATATTTTTTTAAGTGTGTACCAAATCATTTTTATAAAAAATAAAAAATATTTTATAAAATTTATATTTTTTTTAAGTGTGTACCAAATCATTTTTATAAAAATTGAATTTTCAATTTTTTTTATATAATTGTAATAATTTACTATTAAATACAAATTTAATATTTTAAATTTCAATCATTAAAAAGTAAAAGTTTAATAAATATAAATTTAAAATATATATGTTTACATTATGATAATTAAAATTAATAATATCATATTTTTTAAAATAATCAATATCGCCCGGATGGGATGAGAGATGTAGATACGTATGAGACACGTCAGGTGGCAGCCAATACAATTAATTGCCCCTTGCTAAACCGTGCAAACAATTATTAGCTCCTTTATGTTTATGCATCCTCCCATGCTCATGGGAGTCTGGATCTTGGAAAGTCTGCTTCTCGACCAGTCGACTCCTCGTCTATTATGCGCATTGATGAGAATGCAATAGGATGATAATTACCTAATTAAATAGGTAGAATTAATTAATGTAGGTAGTTATTATGATAGAAATTAGATAAGCAACAAAACCATAAAGCCAAAATGATTGGAAGGAGACATTAGTTTGTTCTAATTTCATGTTCACAAATATTACTTTTATACACCATTTATTGATAATTACCTTACAACCTTATTGGTTAGGAATATTTTTTGTGATGCTCTTCACCAAGGTTCAAATCTTTCTCGTGACATGTTATGCTATACAATGGGGATACCTTGATTCTCCTTGAATAGCAAGTGTGAGTTTCTTCCCTGAATGTATCCCATGACATTGATGAACTACAATTTAAAAGAAAAACTACCTTACCACAACTACTCTATTTATCATTTTATTTTATTTATTTAAAAGTTGGTTTTACCTTCCCCTTTCACTAAAGCATTTTTACCAAGCATTATCATTGATAATTTTTCATTAAGGTATTATCACTAGCATAATAAACTAACAAGGGGCATGTAACATCCCAAAAATTTGTAAAAATTATAAAAATAAATCTAAGCATTACATATAACATTAGATGATGTGCGGAAGTAATAAATGTCTATTAAATAACTACACTGGATGATAAATAATTACTGCATGTAATTATCTTTAAAGACTTTTAATTGTCTTATCGACAATTAAATGAATTAATACTCTTATGTCTATTTTAATTATCGTAATTATTAATTGAGTCGTCATTCTCTGCCCACGCATACTATTTCATGGAACATAAGTATTACGATACTATAACTATGGTTATGAAATTATCATCTTTTAATATGATGCGTGATATTTATGTTATAATCCTACATACAGTTGCTCTCATGTTATGACTTGGTTGTACTTTGTGTTAAGGTCTGATAGATGGTACTTATGATATTATTTATTTATTGTTACACTCTTATTTATAATTAACTTCTTGTTGGCAGTTGGATTCTGGTGTACAACTTTGAGGCTTACTTAGCTTAAAGCTAATGCATCGTCTCTTTAATTGTCCAGGTTACAGGTTGCATACTTTTGGTATTTGATGAGATAGTGCGATGATTTCTATTAAGCCTTATGGTAGAATATTAAAGACCCTAGCCTTATTAAAGTGACGACTAGTAAGTTCAAACACCAAGATTATTATTACACGACGTGTTCAAAATTAATATGTGATGTTAAAAGCATGAGAAGTATGGTGATTAAAGTTACCCTTCATCATTCTAGTTTATCAAGCTTAACCTAGGGTGGAAGTCTACATACTTTGCAAAGGATAGTGAATGGGTTCTTAAGTTATTCATTGACATATTAACTTCATAACAAAGGTGACTTTGGTGTTTCGAATTATAACTTCGGGGTATTAATATTTGTTATGGTGTAAACTATGTAATAGTGGGTTGTTAGTTATCCTCTGGCACCATATTAAAATATGTTATGGGAAAATATCTTGAAACTATATCAATGTGGGTTCTTGTATGACCATCAGAGTTGGTGGTAGCTGGCACATTAAATGTGTTCACGTGAAGATCGTAAATGCATCTCGATAGTGTCAAAACCCTACTGCGAGGTTTGGGGTTTTTGGTCGTCGGTTTAATGTTACTCTTCGTTGTGGAGGAGGAGGTTGGGTTTGCTCGACCACAAAGTTAGTTTGAAGAAGGATGAGTGTGGGTTCATGGGGAGTTAAGGGTTGTCATCGTGCATAGGGTTTCCAATGCCTAGTTCATCCCTCGGCTTCATGTTGGTTACTATCAAGGTAAGCTATAATATAGTATACAAACCCTCATTTGATTTTCAGTGTTGTGTTGAGATTTGTATAAGTTTTTAACCTGGTTTATATTTTTATGGTAGGGTAAGATATTTTAATCCATGGTGATGTTGTTATGACGAAGGGACGAGCCACCACGGTGTACATTCCCGGTAATCCTCGGTTAGACCAGGTTTCCTCTGTCAACAAGGATGTAATAATTTGTGTCAATACAAACTCCATTTGTCAAAAGGGTTTTCAAGGCTACGTTACTACAGTAGTCGGTTCTCTGGGCATTGACCCGAATTGGTTTTCGCCTATAGTGTTGGTAGGAAGTTGTTTTAAAGGAGTATCGTTGGTCCTCCTGACAGTTCAACTGCAATGTAATACTACATTATATGAATACGAATGGTTTGCAATCTTTCCTTTTGGCAATGCAATTTAATCTCCGCGTAACAAATGGTTTGATGTTTCGTTTTAGATGGAAGGGATAAACCCTAACTTCGATTTATGAAATGTAAGAAGGAAGCTACAGGGTTTAATCCCTAAGATCGTTTGTGTAGTTCATTTTATAATTTATAAGTTTTTAAATGTCGATTGTTTTTAAAGAATGAATGCCTGGGCAAGTCAAGACTCGAGCCCGTAACCTTTGTGGATTATAGAATAGTTATTCTGAAATATCTTACAGTCTGACTTATGGACATGTTTACAAGATATTAAGCTGAGAGCTAGTTCTGTAAAGTATTGGTTGAAATGTTTTAAGCCGTGTGACTTACAGCTTGGGAGAGATCGTTTTGAGACTCGACCCCTTAGTTTCTTTATAAGCTGATTAACTTGTATACTGAGCTCTATTTCATCAATTACTTTGATAAATGTATTAAGTTTGGCTTTTTGATTTATTGGGTAGCCCGGTTTTCTCTACAAGGTTTTAATGTCATAGACTTGAGCCAATCTCTATACAAATTTAAACTTATTAATTTATTGAACCTTATGCTCAATGTAAAGGTGAGCTCTCCAAATGGAGACTCGAACCCTTGTCTCTTATTCGGATTCTGTATAATGTTTTAATGTAGGAAACTAGAAGTTATTTAAGTTTTGTTATTGTTTTTAATACATGGGTTAAACCCTCAGATGAGCCTATACAGGTCTCGATCCTGAAATGTTGCTCGTGTTAAATTATTCCTGTGTTATAATGGTTACAGGATTATACTCCTACTGTATGTCTATATTTTTTACAGTAATATTATGTAATGGTTTAATACTTGTATACTCGATATATTTTAATTCCTGTTGAAAGGTGATGAGGGTTTTTATAATAGGTATATGCAGAATTGTTTAGAGTTTCTATATTTATCTAAGTATATTATTTGTATCGAAGGATTTTGCATTACTGCTATGAGAAAAATATTAACATAATTTACTGTATTAACTCTGTATATTAATTCTTGATATATAGTTTAAAATCTAGTTTGTTATATTGTCTTATATGCAATATAAGACATTTTTAGATATAAATCTTGTTTAATATTTATTTAGTACAGTAACTATTTGGATGCTTTTCTAGTAGAAGATAAACTGAGTATAAACTGTCTATAAACCAAGCATATGAAGACCTAGGGTTTTTATGAATATAACAAGTGGATTGAGTTGAATGTAATGTAACTCTATAGGTATCGATTTAATGATGCTAAGGTTTAATTCAGAGTTCTATTTTAATACTTTAACTTATGAGCAAAGTAGAAAGTGTATAACTATGTTCTTGTTCTAAGCTATATATATATATGAATACTCTATAATGCTATTGATAACTCTTATGATTTGAAGCTTTCGATTTCTATTTTAAACATGTATTTAACTTCTAAAATAGTCTCTAATTCAACATAGAACAAAAGATGATCAATATCTGAAAACAATATTCATTCTGTAATCATATCTATTTTAAGTTAATTAAATACTTCATGTACTAGAGTACATCACCTTACGGTGAAAGGAAAAATACAGGAAGACATTTATTTTCAATCATTTATCTATCTCAATATGATCATTCATTCTAGTGCCCATAAATAGTTTAACAATACAAAGATCTATCCTTTTCTAACCTGCCTAATATATATATGAGTTACTCATAGACAACATTCAAACAGTTTTCAGAAATAGATAAACAATTACATAAATCAAAATGAAATAAACAAGTATAACCTGGTAATTTTACTAGGGTGGACAAACACCCAAAGAGGTTTGTTCCTACCAACCTTCTCTAGAAGAAACAGCCAAATCACTTGCTCCCTTGGACCCCTGAGCCTATTTACTGAACCACTATGAAGAAGACTCTGTGTAGAAGCAAGGCACTCAGGTTGTACTTCAGCAATCAATGGAGAATTGCATACACCTCACCTATGTACTTCTGCAATCAATGGAGATTTGCATACATATCAAAACCTCTGCACTCAGCAGGAAAAATCTGCACTCAACAGAAATCAGACAGACTTACACTACAACTTAAAACATAGCTTCCCCTCATCGAATCTCTTGTGTGCATACAGCAGAACCACAAGGTAAATTTTCTTATCAGAAAAAGTGTGAGCCTCTGCTCAAATTCGATGGCTTATAAAAGATGCCCAGGTCTTTTAGTGGTCAATTTCAATAAACGAGCCTCAAGCTCCAGTTCCACCTTCCAGGGAACTTGACCACAATTTAAGAGAGTTGTCCCATAACAATAGTTATTTACTGAGTTCATGATGTTTCCACTTGTCCATTGCCTTCTACCCCAGATTTCATTCCTCCTAGTGGGTCAATAAACACTCTTTCAAGAGTCTCTTTGGGTGAGTGTCTCCTATTTTATTTTATTAAATAATAATATTATGCATTTATAGTCATCCTTGACCATTTCATCAAATATAAAACTTTACAATAAAAGTTAAGACAATGTTTTCCACAAACATAAAATGTCTCAAGTATTGGGTATGTTACAAACACCCCCACTTAAGATCAACATCATCCTCGATGTTGCTTATTCTTCATCATAGCCTCCCTGGAATAGAATTGGATATGTTGCCCGCATATTACTTTCCAATTCCCATGTAGCTTCATTCGAGCTAAGCTGATTCCATTTCACTTTTACCTGCCTTATGGTACGATTCCAGAGGATAATTTCCTTCATGTCGAGGATACAGCTCGGTTCCACCCGAAAATCTCCTTCGGGCTCCACCTGTATATCATTCCAATTTAGCACATGAGTAGCATCGTGCACATACTTTTTCAAAATAGAAATATGAAAAAAACGTTATGTATTCTCAAATTAGATGGTAAAGCCAACTGATATGCAACTGGTCCAATCCTTGACAAAATTTCGAATGGTCCACAATACCTGGGTGTTACAAACACCCCCACTTAAGATCAACATCATCCTCGATGTTGCTTATTCTTCATCATAGCCTCCCTGGAACAGAATTGGATATGTTGCCCTCATATTACTTTCTAATTCCCATGTAGCTTCATTCGAGCTAAGGTGATTCCATTTCACTTTTACCTGCCTTATTGTACGATTCCAGAGCATAATTTCCCTCATGTCGAGGATACAGCCTGGTTCCACCCGAAAATCTCCTTCAGGTTCCACCTGTATATCATTCCAATTTAGCACATGAGTAGCATCGTGCACATACTTTTTCAAAATAGAAATATGAAAAAACGTTATGTATTCTCAAATTAGATGGTAAAGCCAACTGATATGCAATTGGTCCAATCCTTGACAAAATTTTGAATGGTCCACAATACCTGGGTGCTAGTTTAGCACAACTCCCAAGCTTAAAATAACTTTTCTTGGGTTTAACCTTAACAAAAACATGATCTCCTACCTGAAATTCCTTTTCGGTTCATTTTAGATTTGCATAACTTTTTTGTCTATCTTGTGCAATTTTTAAATTTCCTTGTACCTGTTGCATGGTTAGCTCCATTTATTTTAACAAATCTGGTCCTAACATCAATCTATCAACAGGATTACTCCAAGAGATGGGAGTATTTCATTTCCTTCCATATAAAATCTCAAATGGACTAAGTCTAGCAGAAGTTTGATAGTGATTAATGTAAGAAAACTCAACTAAATGTAAATAGTCTTCCCATCTAGTTGGCTGATCTTTTACATACATTCTTAACATGTCTTCTAAAATCTAATTCACCCTTTTAGTTTGCCCATCAGTTTGAGGGTGAAAAGATGTACTGAAATTTAACTTAGTATCTAAAGCTTTAAACAGTGCTGTCCAAAAATTTTCAGTAAACTTAGAATCACAATAAAAAATTACTACCTTAGGAATTCCGTGTAAACGAAATATTTGCTTCATAAACACATCAGCAATGTTAGAATCTTTAAAAGTAGTTTTAACCAGAATAAAATGAGCTGCTTTACCAAGCTTATCCACAACTACCATTATTGAGTCATTCTGTTTTTTATTCTTAGGCAAACCAGTTATAAAATCAATACTTATAATTTCTCACTTCTATTCGGGAATTGGCAATGGCTGTAATAGGCCAGCTGGGTGTTGATGCTCATCTTTAATTTGCTGACATTCAAAGCACCTAGCTATGTATTCATCTACTTCATTTTTCATGTTTGGCCAAAAGTAATCATTTCTCAGCATGGTTATCATTTTCTGATAACCAGGGTGTCCCGAAAAAGGAATTTTATGAATTTCATCTAAAATCAACAACTTAACTTTTGACACATTAGGCACATAAAGTCTGTTTTTATAAGTCATTAAACTTTTTTCGTTAATGCTGTAATCTGTTATTAAATTTTTAGATATATTTTCAGCAATTTTATCATGTAATTTTTGATAATTTTCATCTTGATTAATTCCTTCTTCAATCTGATTTTCCAGATCTGTTTTATAAGTGTTGATTGCTGCCACAATTTAATTTAGTGTTTCTGCTTAAGGCATCAACAACTTTGTTTTCTTTACCCTTAATGTGCTAAATCTCGAAATCATATTCACTAAGGAAAGCTAGCCATCTAGCTTACCTTACGTTCATATTTGTTTGATTCAACAAATATTTTAAACCTTTATTATCTGTCATTAGTGAAAACTTCCTTCCAATCAAGTGATGGTGCCACATTTTAATGCATGTATCGCGGCTGGAAGCTCTAGATCGTAGGTTGCATAGTTCTTTTCATGAATTTTTAATTTCCTTGAATCATAGGCTATTACATGACCTTCTTGGGTTAAGACCCCACCAAGTCCATCATTGCATGCATCAGTGCATACAACGAAGTCCCTATTTGGATATGTCATTTTTAATATAGGTGTTGTTGTTAATAATTCTTTTAATTTCTTAAAACTCTCCTCACACTTTTGATCCCATATGAATTTCTTTCCCTTCTTCTACAAGGAGGTTATGGGATTCACAATTCTGAAGAATCCTTCAATAAATTTTTTGTAGTAGCCTGTGATTCCCATAAAAGAACATACATATGTTACGTTTTTCGGGATAGGCCACTCATTAATTTCTCTTATTTTATCTGGATCAACTATGATCCCATCTTTAGATATTATGTGACCTAAGTATTGTAATTTATCTTTGTAAAATTCACATTTACTGAACTTATCATAAAGCTGATGTTCTCTTAACACTTGCAGAATTATTTTTAAGTGTTCATTGTGTTCTTCTTTAGTCTTAGAATAAATTAGGATATCATCAATGAACACAATTACAAACTTATCTATATACTTATGTAGAACATTATTTATTAGACACATAAAGACTACTAGAGCGTTAGTTATCCCAAAAGGCATAAATATGAACTCGTAATGACCATAAAGGGTCCTGAAAGCAATTTTTAAAATGTCTTCATCTTTTATCCTGACTTGATGGTGTCCCGACCTCAAGTCTATTTTAGAAAATATCGATGATCCACGTACTTGATCGAATAGATTATCGATGCGAGGCAGAGGATATCGATTTTTAATAGTCATTTTATTTAGTTGACGGTAGTCTATGCATAATCGCAAGGTACCATCCTTCTTTTTAACAAAGATAACCGGTGCTCCCCAAGGAGACACACTTGGCCTTATCTAGTTTTTATCAATTAGTTCCTTCAACTGTGATTTTAGTTCATTAAGTTCCAAAATGTTCATTCTGTAAGGATCCTTTGAGTTCGGCACTGCACTCGTTACTAACTCAATGGTGAAATCTAGTTCCCTTTTTGGAGGTAGTCCTAGAATTTCTTCTGGGAATACATCATAAAAGTTCTTAAGAATAGGTATGTTTTCCAATTTTAACTTATCTTCTTTAGATGAATGTTTGTCATTAATTACATTTATTGCAAACATTTTACACCCTTTCCTTACAACCTTTTTAACTTGTAAAGCATAAATTTTCCTAACAGAAGTTCTTCTAGGAATTCCCTTAACTGTTTCAGTTTCTCCATCATTATGTAAACAAGTGATAATATTTTCAAAATAGTTCAGCACTACTCTATGCCTTTCAAGCCAGTCCATGCCTATTAATACGTCATAAGACTCAAAGGTAAAATATTCAATTTAACTTGCGTCTTTAACTAACTCATAAGCAAATCACAACTTTTCTTTTGGTTCTTGTTGCTAACTGAACCAACCATGATTTATCAATTTTTTCTACTTTTAACTTGCAACTCTTCACTAAATCAGGTGATATGTAACTCAAACTTGCACCTAGATCAATTAGAATAGAGATAGGTTTGTTTTGTATCATACCTTCGATCTCGACCATGGAAGTTTGATGGTCTGCTTGTCGGTTTTCCAACGCTGCGTTGATTCTAGGCATCTCCCTTGCTACATCATTGACTGTTGGTTCTGTATGCATTGTATGAATGTTGCTGATTGTCTTTCTTTTGAGTGGACAAGTTGCTCTAGTCTGTGGTCCATTACAGTCATAACATTTTAAAGGTAGTCTTTGTTCATTAATCCTGTCATTATTATTATGATTATTATTGTTATTAGGTATATTTCTTGTAGATGTGTAATTTTGTGGTGCATTACCTCTGTAATTATTACTTTGAAAATTTATGTTATTGAAATTTTTATTATTTCCAAAATTCTTGAAATTAAAAGTTTTCTTTTTATGCTCAAAGTTACTTGGTTTATTATTCCTCCAACTCAATACACCTTCCCTTTTCTTATTCTATTCAAAACAAAAATTGGCCTTTCTCATGGCTTCTTCAAGAGTTGTAGGATTATCATATTCAATTCTATATTTTATGTTAAAGGGTAAACAACTCAGAAACCTATGTACCTTAGGTTTCTTTTCAACTAAGTAAGGTACATACCTTAACATACTGAGAAATTTGCTACTTAACTCCTTCATACTCATAGAACCCAATTTTAATTCATAAAACTCTTTTGCCTTAACTTTGTAATATTGTTCGGACAAAATCTTTTTCTTAAAAAATTTCTTAAATCCACTCCATTTTATAGTTCTTTCTTTAATGCTTTTAATCCTCTTAACATCCTGCCACCAAATGTCTTCTTTTCCGGACAGATTGCATATGGTCATTTTAGCTTTTAACTAAGATGAATATTTATAAATCTGAAAATACTTCTTGATACCGAACATCCATGCTTTGGCTACCTCACCCTTTTCATTTTCACCATTAAATGTTGGGGGTTTTATCTTATTAAATTCCCTTGAAATTTGTTCATAATGCTTATGCTTTTTCTTAGGACCATAGTCACTATCACTGCTGTCTTGATCATAATTATGTTTTCTTCTATAAGTTTTATCATCAGATTCGGAAGAAGAGTCACTTTCACTTTTATAGTATTTTACTTTCTTATCTCTATGTTTATAGGACATAGTTCCAGACTCAGATTTTACTTCTGTTCTCTTATCTCTTTCATCATTATGATATTTTTTCAGTAGAATCTGGTTCAGCTCTTCCTGTGCTCTTAAAATCCTTTTGTTTTCTTCTTCAACATTTCTTATCTTATTTTTTAAATCTTTAACCGTACGTAAAAGTTCAGATGATTGATCATTCAATTCTACATATATTTCTTCATTAATATTCTCATGTTCGTTATTATTACGTTCGCTACGATGAGATCTATCCTCTGTGGATTCTTTCGGTATTTCCATACGTACAAATTAAATGTCAAACTGTTCTGTACATAAACAAATTAAAACAAAAGTTAGTAACTAAGTTTTTTATGTTTTCATTTTCTGTTTACATGCGTGAGCCTTTTTCAAGCCTAGAGTTTGAACTCGCGCTCTGATACCACATGTAGCATCCCAAAAATTTGTAAAATTTTAAAAAAAAAATCTAAGCATTACATTTAGCATTAGATGATGTGCGGAAGTAATAAATGTCTATTAAATAACTATACTAGATGATAAATAATTACTGCATGTAATTATCTTTAAAGACTTTTAATTGTCTTATCGACAATGAAATGCATTAATAATCCTATGTCTGTTTTAATTATCGTCATTGTTAATTGAGTCGTCATTCTCTGCCCACGCATACTATTTCATGGAACATAAGTATTATGATACTATAACTATGGTTATGAAATTATCGCCTTTTAATATGATGCGTGATATTTATGTTATAATCCTACATACAGTTGCAATCATGTTATGAATTGGTTGTACTTTGTGTTAAGGTCTGATAGATGGTACTTATAATATTATTTTTATATTGGTACACTCTTATTTATAATTAACTTCTTGTTGGCAGTTGGATTCTAGAATACAACTTTGAGGCTTACTTAACTTAAAGCTAATGAACCCAAGGATTGATATTATATGTTCGAGTGGTCTATTTGAAAAATGATTTTATCTCTTTTTTACAAACAACACCAAGTTGCAAAGTTACTATTTCCATGACATAATTGTTACTGATAATAGTTTTTTCCTTTTCCTCTATTTTCAAATTCTTCATTATAGTAAAATAAAAAAAATTGATAAAGGTGAGAATTTTATCTTTTGCATTTCTTTCTTTTGATAAGATAAAAAAAATTTAACTCTCATTTAGATCCTAACTTTTTCCATTTAGATTCCAATCATTTCTTCTAGATGTGACGGATTTTTTTTAAATGTTAAACTATTACCAACCATAAATCTTTTGAGTACTCCTATGTTTAGTTTTATTGAAATCAACAAAAAGGTAATAATAAATACAATAATACAACTTGAATTTATGATAACATTTACTTTTAAATAAATAAACATAATGAATACAAATAATACAAGCACTTTGAATTTATGATTATGTTCAATAAATCATTATGTGGATTTTTAAATTCTTATGTAAGGGCTTTAACTTACTTGTTCATGTAGACAAAGTTTCAGTTTAAAAATGTATATTTATATTGTTTATAAATGTTCTACATATTAGTAAGGGGAGATGTGTAACTCCTTCAATGCTCATTTTATAAATGGTATGTGTCTTTTATAAAAACTAATAAAATATTATAAAAAATAACATATTTACTTAAATCAAATTTAAAATAATTTTCAGGTAATTGATACATACTTAATTATTGATTTTAATTGCTTACATTATGTTTTCATTCCAAAATTTAGAACATAAAAAAAAAAAAAAAATTATATACATTAACATTATAATGGAATATAATTATATTTATAAATATTATAATGATTCGAGACCTGTAAATTTTTAAGGTTACATAAAAGCATTAGATCAAGGATTCATCATATCAAAGATTAATGCTTGTAAACCTTATCTAAATATAAAGTTTTTGCAGACAAAATATATATTCCATATAAGTGATTTGTAAGCCAACAAACAATATCAAGTTGTTGTGGGGAGCATAGTGTTAAGATTAAGCAGAATTGTAAATATATTTTTATTTTTATCTTTTAAAATTTATAAAAAATTATTATTAAAATTTATTTGTTAAGATAAAATAATATTTTAAGTATATTTTATCTATTTTTTTATAAAAATATATAAACTCAAATTATATTAAAAAAAATTGATTAAAAAAATAAAATTAAAAACACTTAAAATCACATCAACAAACTTGTGAACTATTATTCTAATTAATATTTTGAATAAACTGTGAAATAACACAAAATTATTTAATCAACATTTAAAAAATACCTAAATTAAGACCAAGAATTCATAATTATTTCTTAATATAAAAAAATACATACAATCACACCATAAACCAGTACTTAACTATTACTTGTGTATTGATTTTTATCTTCACATTTTTATATCATAAATTATGTTTCAAATTTAAGATATGTTGCAAGTTGTTAGAATGAATAATGAATATTTAAAAATTTGAATGGCACTTATATTTTTAAATTTTAAAAATACATATTTTTGTATTTATAAGATATTTGGCTAGTAATTGTATTATAACTTTTTTCCATATTTCTCGGTACTCCAATATTACTACTACAGTGAAGAGTTACTAGAATAATATTTTCTTGTTTTTGAAATCCACTTAGCATAGATCCATCTTAAAAGGAAATCTACTAAGTGTCGAGAAGGATCGAGGGATCAAATTTCTCCAGGTGCAAACCATTTTTGAGAGTGTAAATGTTGAGAAAGCTTTTTAATTTATCTAATTTATGTAGTTTTATATATATGTCTTTGTAAATGTTTTAAATTAAATTGAGCTAATATGTTATTTTTAGAATATATATGTATATATATTTAAATATACTTGTTAACTCTAATATGAGCACCAAAAAAGTTACACATACCCTTACTAAAATATAGAATGCCTCTCTTCGAAACAATAAATTATTATCAAACATAATTTTATATATTTTTAATTAGCACTACCAAGTTGCAGTTGCATTGTTAAGTTACTATTTGCATAAACTCTTGGAAATACTAATACTAGGATCTAATACTAGGAGTGAATTATGTGCACTTTGGCTCTTATTGTTCTGGGCTCGGATGAGAAAGATCTCCACTCTTGTAGTTTTCGGAGATTCTCTGTCTACTATCACTTGGGCGAGAGGCAACACTTCACTCAATGTATTGCTTCTTAAACACTGGATGGATGCGGCTCGGATGCTTATCCGGAACTTTCAACATATACATTTTGAACATGTATACAGGGAGGCTAATATGGAGGCGGACTTTCTATCTAAGAGGGCACTTAACTCACCAGTCAGGGTCATCATGTGGCAAGAATGGCAAGCTGATTTACTTATTACCCAGGGTTCTTATAATTTACATTGGACATGATGTATTTGATGTTTGTTTTTTCTGATTTTTGTCATTATATGTATTTGATGCCCCTATATTCGTAGGTGGATACTTATATGTTTTTTAGCTCTATGTGCAGATTCTTCCTAGAGGCTGACTCCAACTTCTTGTTGGACGTTTTTGTCATACATCCTTTTCATTTTTGCGGCACATATGTCAGCCACTTATGGCTGCGGCTTGGTATTATATTTTGTTGGGCATTATATGCAGTCTTTGCTTTTTGTTTGATGTGACTGACTGTGTATGTGACCTTATATTTATATGTATTTGGACACCTTGATATACTGGTGATTATTGGATCCGTTTCTCCTGCTGGAGGGATTCCTGATGATATTATGTGGTCATATGGACATATTTATTTGGACTTTTTTGATGTTGTCGATGTTACATCTGGCATGATGTGCACCCTCCGACAGGGTTTGTGAGAAGCATGTATATTTTTGACAGCTGGTACTATTTACTATTTCGTATATTAATAGTAGTTTAAATTTTTCTGTGAAAAAAAAACTCTTGAAAATAATAATATCCTTGTATCGAGAATTCCTCTCATGACAAGACCAAGAATTTGTCTTTCCGTCCATTTAGATTCCTTTACTTCTTTCCCCCGACATGATCGAATTTTTTTTGTCTTCAAATGTTTACGCTATTAGAAAAAATATAAATTGAAAATGGATGAGTTTATATTATGATAATTAAAATTTAAAATATAATATATTTTTAAAATAGTAAATAATTTTCTCATATTAATAAAGATTATGTTATGTTTTAAAGTAATTTTTTTTGTCTTTTTAATTTATATAATTAAAAGATTTATAACATTAATTAATTTAGATGGCTGTTTTTAGAAATGTTATTATTATTTATATAAAATTATAAATTATCTTATTTTATTAACATATTTTTAATATACAAAATATTTTGTAAAATTTATATATATTTTTGAAGTGCGTACCAAATCATTTTTATAAAAATTGAATTTTCAATTTTTTTTTACATAATTGTAATAATTTACTATTAAATACAAATTTTGTATTTTAAATTTCAATCATTTAAAAAATAAAAGTTTAATAAATATAAATTTAAAATATATATGTTTACTTTATGATAATTAAAATTAATAATCTCATATTTTTTAAAATAATCAATGTCACTCGGATGGGCTGAGAGATGTAGATACGTACGAGACACGTCAGGTGGTTGTCAATACAATTAATTGCTCCTTGCCAAACTGTGCAAACAATTATTAACTCCTTTGTATCATACCCAATATTTCTAGTTAGTAAAAATGATTTTTCCAAGGCATGACTAGTTGAAATTAAAAAAAAAAAATTACTATTCACAATGTATTGATGCGGTTACCCTTTTTCAAATCAAACTTCTAATCGTATATGGAAGGTTTATGAGGTCCTCTTTATGCAAGAAAAGTAAATACTCCACAACTTAGATCTATCTTATTTAGTCGATGCCCTTCTTCCTAATATACTTTCTAGGTTAAAAATAGGAAAATACTCATGAAGAGGTAGTCAATGCTACGGAGGGACTCTCCACATAAAATTTTGAACAATTAATAGTTATGCTCTCTAATTTCACCATGTTTCATTAATACAAACCATGGAGTTCACTAATGGTGTGCAGTGAATTTGCTTAGGATTAACATAAATTAATCTAACATCTATGAATGCTTAGACTCCCTGTGAACATCACTAGATCCTCACCCTCAAACGTCTACGACTCAAAACAGAACTCTCACGGCTTCCTAGTCATCTAACCCTTTTTATCGTTTAGTCGCATCACCAAATTTAGTCATGTCAAAGGACCTTTAGTCTCCTAGGTCTAAGATCAACCACTATAACTTTTAGGAAGTAAATAAAAACGTTCACATTGTCCATTGGTGGGGATTTTTCCTTGGGCTCCTCACCAAAACAATACATATAGTTACATTTTTATTTACAACAAATTAGGAGGGAAAAGAGGGATGTTACATCATTTTCCCCTTAAGAATAACACCGTCCTTGGTGTTCACATTCTTCAAGACTGGCCTTCATCTCTTGAGTTCTTTCGTAACTCATTTTGTTAGTTCACTCGTCATCTCTTGTTTGGTTTTCTTGTTCATCTTTGAATCTTCATGATCTTCACAAGTCTTTATGGTTCATATTTCCTTCACAACCTGTACATTGTGCAGCTCCTACAAGATTCTTCAACATAACATAATTATACCATTTGCAATTTTAATCATAAGGTAAGCACAAGTATTTTGGAACACCTTATCATTCACAAGTTAGCATCATATACTTCACAAATTTCAAATAGAAAATGTTTTAACATTTATCATTCATCCTCATTCTTGAGGAATTTTTTTTTCTTACTTCAAGCATTCATAACATTCACACATAAATGCATCCAATAGTCTAGTTGTGAGACAAATCATTAATATGTGGTTTTATTGTTATATCATAAAACAACCCTTTAAGAATACTTTGTTGATCGTCTAACTCTCCCATGAGTTTTAAACTTTAGCAACCCTTTGCTGAACACATAATTCTTCCTCGAATTCTGTCATCAATTCTTGTGGATTTATGAGCTACGCTTTTGAGGTTACTCTCATTTTTTATTGCTAGTCAAAAAAATTTCCTCCTCGAGACATCAAACAACATCCTGTCTCCATATGTCAATCTTTGTGCCTAAGTCTTTGCCATTGATACCACAAAACTCTTTCGCAATTCCCCTCAAGCCTTCTTGCTTGACTCTAGGAATTTCTTTTCCACCCAGCCTCCTGCTTGAGTCCAAGAAAAGTTGCTTTAGCAAAGCATAGTTGGGTCAATTTTTTCCACCTCAAGCCTTCTGGCTTGAGTCCCAAAATATTATTTTCCCCTCAAACCTTCTCATTTGAGTCCAGGAAATAACAATCACTTATTATTTCTTGTAGTTTTGGTTAACCACAACATGGAACATAATAGCAACATTAACATCAAATAGGTTCATCTTTTTACTCATCAGTTCGAACTCATGCTTTTATCATATCCTTTCATGAGTCATTGATCTTACCATATGCTTACCATGTATACTATATCATGTCCATGTCTTTGCACAAGTTCCATAGAATGTGACTATTTGCCAAATTCACTTGTTAGTACTTCTTTATTTAACAAAAATTGAATTTCATGAGAAAGTCTTCTCCTAACATAATAGTAGGGAAATCATCATTCACTTACAGCATCCATACAAGATTAACAATCTCATTAATTTCATTAATATACATTATGACATAAGATTTGCAATGTTAGCATATAGCATTCATTAGTAACTTAGCTCTTTACGATAATTCCAATGGCCGTCTGATTTGTCTTTCAAAGTTTACACTTTACCTTCTCATAGATTTACAAGGCTATTGTAAGGAAATTTATGTATAAAGACAACTCTATATATATATCTGGAAAATTCTAGACAATGTCTATTGTTGAGTGTAATTCATAACAATTTCACAGCCCTCCATATGATGATCTAGTTTTACCTTACACTATTTTACAATTCATCATAATACATCAGCTTTCAAGGTACTTTTG
Organism: Larix kaempferi; assembly: GCA_027924585.1. Taxonomy (NCBI): domain Eukaryota; kingdom Viridiplantae; phylum Streptophyta; class Pinopsida; order Pinales; family Pinaceae; genus Larix; species Larix kaempferi. The sequence goes on from BSBM01000877.1 coordinate 12,849,405, forward strand.
ACCTTTAAAATATACATAAATATCTTGATAAGATGTGACAAACCTATCCCTACGACACTAAGAACTCAACTTATAAATGCTACCATGCATGTATTTATATGATCACCATTTCTAAATTTTTCATAATATGATATTGTATCAATCGAGCACTTATGATGAATATCCTTCGATATAGATATGACTTGACTTCATTAACTGATACTTTCATTTTCATAAGGTAATTATGATTAGGCTTCGCTCATTTGAATATTCAACATGCAATAAAACTTATAAAGGCATCACTTCAACTTAATACGCATGTACATTTTTCATAAGGTAAACCACCCAAGTGCAAAACACAATATACGTTTACATCACACAAAGAGGACATCTAAGCTTATATAAGTGAGATACTTCTTCTTAACTGTCAGAATGTCGGACAAGTATTTACCTATTGTCTGTATTATATATAAAAGAAGGCAATTTCCTAACATAGCCAATTTTATAACATTATAATGCCCACAGAAATTAATGAAAGTTAATTCCTTAGCGTATGAAATTTACCTTTCACAACTATGATGACTTTCATTATACTCTTTTACTCCACCTTACAAGAACTTATTTCATGCAGTCTTAATTCTAATAGTCTAACTATTTTAATCAGTCTAAAGAGTACTTCCTTGTCATCCAATGAAATTAACTGTGGGGTACGAGAAGATATTCATCGTCTAATATTTATCAATAGAAGATCATTCAAATACAGAAACTATATACAAAGCCCGCATATAGAAAGTGCTTATGCTATCATAGTGCTCCAACAATGGGACAAACTTACTTACAATTTGAAAGCATCTTGTCGATTACCTCTTTCTAGTCCTTGGAATGAATTTTTCTGTTGCGTCTTTATAGATGGAGTTCCCTTGCTAGTTCAAATATATAATTGCTTCCTCTTGATGAGCCAAAATAGGCCTGAGTATTTGTAACCTATAGCTTTGATACCATATGTAACATACCCAATATTTCGAGTTAGTAAAAATGATTTTTCCAAGGCGTGACTAGTTGAAATAAAAAATAAATAAAAAAATTTATTATTCACAATGTATTGATGTGGTTACCCTCTTTTAAATCAAACTTCTAATAGTATAGGGAAGGTTTATGAGGTCCTCTTTATGCAAGTAAAGTAAATACTCCACAACTTAGATTTATCTTATTTAGTCGATGCCCTTCTTCCTAATATACTTTCTAAGTTAAAAATAGGAAAATACTCATGAAGAGGTACCCAATGCTACGGAAGGACTCTCCACATAAAATTTTGAACAATTAATCCTTAATAGTTATGCTCTCTAATTTCACCATGTTTCATTAATACAAACCGGTTCTCAATTTATAATCCAACAAAATGATGTCCAAATATTCCTTGTTACATGCTTGTCATTTGATGACGATTCATTATTCTCATAAACACCATTACACATACTACCACACATACTCATAAAACAACCTTTCATAAGTAACCTTCACATGTTCAAGTAAACTCAAAATTAGATGCATCCAACTCCTTCAAAAAATTATCATAAGAACAATGCACAAATACATCATCAACACATAAGAGGTATATACACGTGGTTCACTCATATGTATGGGCTACGTCCACCAAAGGCCATAATTTGTATTAATATCCCAACCGAGGATTACAACTTGCGCAACACAAATGTTGCAATATTTCATTTTAGGAATCAACTCTACATATACGATCACAGGGTTCTACCTTCTTAAACCCAAAATTTATTTAACCCTACAGGATTCACGCTATGAGATTATGCACAGTGAGACGCCAACCAAAACATAAATACGAAGAATTCGATACATGATAGGAATCCAGCTCCCACTGGGTTTGTGCATTCCAAACCTTTTAGTCTGATCTTTAACTAAATAAAAACACAACGTTTTATGCATTTACTTAGATTTGTGCAATTCGCAGAGATAAATACAACCGGAACTGGAAAGAAATTACCAACTTACAAGTTATTCCTCTGACCTAACCAAAATCGAAAAGCCGAATTATACAAGGTAATAGCCAAACAACAAGGATCAAAATCTTTACGTTATCCCATCTCTGTGATTTTTCAGAATTACAGTACTGTGGATTCAATACAGGGTAAGTGTAACCTAACAGGGATTCCGAATGGAGTGCTTAACTTCCATAATACGGTAGACTTCAAAGTTTGGTTACTTGGCTATAAGAACTTGACCCTAAAGGACCCGGTCTAGAATCTCTAACTCTACATTACCTACGCACAGGGGTAACAAGTGTATCGATGCTTGGGAGAGGTCAACTTATTAAATAGTAGATTAAGAAAACATTTTTATACCCCATCGAAATAAAATACTGGATCATTCGCCTCTATGAGGAGCTTCCTTCTTAATCAAAAGCAAGACGTGTCAAAGTTAAGGGACACAAGCAGGCTAAAAGTTCGCATCTTCTCTAAATCACCAGATCGCATAAGTAGAAGTCATTGCATCGAGAAGGAAGTCCTTTCCTCCCAAGTCATGTAATTTATGTACTAAAACAAAAGAAGAAAATCCCACAACGGACAGATCGTACTGCAGTTATGTGGTTAATTGGAATCAAACTAAAAAATTAAATAAGCAACCCTTTTACAAATCCCTACAAGAAACTTAGTATCAAGCAAGCAAATACAGATATTGTAGATCCGAATAAAATAGAAAAGGTAGTGATCAAACCTCACGTTACTTCCTATCCCTTACCAGGTGTGCTGCGCGATCCACTCAACAGAGGAGTAGTTTGGAAATGTAAACAACCTAAAGTTAAATGCTACCATCGGTGATCAAAATGCATGGACTTTTCAACATGGAAATAATGGCAGGATTCCACACATTTTCATGTGCAGCATATTATATGAAAAGTATAACCAGTATATAATACATTATGCAGAAAATGTAACCCAAATACCAGATCGCATTCGTTCTAACAAGTGTGATAAACATGCAAAGAGTTCAAATATACATGTCTAAGATTCAGTGATTTCCCACATCGTATTCCTTCGATCAAGTATGATAACATACCAAGATTTAAAATATACCTGTCTCAGCCTTAGTGATTTCTCCATATCACATTCCTTCTGTTTAGGCTACAACGATTCTCCTGTCGCATTCTTCAGCCAGGTTGAAATAGGGCTCTCTAGCTACATGTGCGCACCCCGGTGGCATCCTCAATCAAGTAGAGGTGTCCCCTTATCAACGAGCTCGACTGTTCTTAGGAAGGCTAAGCCTCCTTAACGAGGTGACAAGTGGCATTTTTGGAAACCTTCAAATGGGCCAAATGACAGTGGTTTAGTTCCACGCATCCTTCCACCTTGGGGACCACGCCAAGGGAAGAGACCCGAGGGAGATCTCTGAGTTCTTACCTCCAGTAGTAAACTCTCGAAACTTATTCAAGAGGGATCTCTCTTTTAATAAAAGTAATAATCTCTCTCTCTCTCTAGATATGTATATATATTTAAACTTATACATTTATATAGGGAGTTTTACTTTATTCATTTCCCATCTAAAACAAATTATTTATTCTTTTAATTATATTCATGTAAAGTATTCATACCTTAATGAAATTTCAAAATATATATTAATATATATATTTATTCATTTATGCATGACGTCAAAGTGTGAAATCTTTGCATGCTTAACTTCATCCTAAGGGATTTGTATAATCATCTTTCCCTCTTGCCTTAGGCTTCAAGGTGAAATTTGGAAAGAAACTTAGTCTATATATATGCATATTACTTAGGATATTCCCAAACATTCTTTTTGGGGTTAATATATCCATTTATTTTAGGATGGTTCCTTCCTTGATTAAATAATATTTCGCTTTGAGCTATAATAAGGCATAGAAGTTCACTTCTAGTCTTTGGCTAATCGTTACTCTACTTAGGATAGTACTTTAAAGTTTAGACCTTTAAGTGGGTAGTCACTCTTCTTCCGGTGCACAAGGCACCAAGAGGACACCCATCGTCCAGTTACATTTCTTAGTCGTTTCATCTCGCTAAGGGTTGTCTAGTAATAGTTATATTTATGTTAAGGACTAGGTCATAGGTGTTCACTAATGGTGTGCAGTGAATTTGCTTAGGATTAACATAACTTAAGCTAACATCTATGAATGCTTAGACTCCTGGTGAACATCAGTAGATCCTCACCCTCAAACGTCTGTGACTGAAAAAAGAACTCTCACGGCTTCCTAGTCATCTCACCCTTTTTATTGTTTAATCGCATCACCAAATTTAGTCATGTCGAAGGTCCTTCAGTCTCCTATCACGTCCCCTCCCGCGGACCCAATTCGAGGAAGGGAACATGATGCCAATCTCTGGGGATTTTCATAAACTCAACCCATTCATTAGATTCACAACCATAAAATAAATGTGTACAGATGCAAATCAATTAAACGTGCATAGCGGAATAAGAACATCATCCACACACATATTTCATATGCATTCAACATATCAATAATAATCATCAAATTAAAACATTGCAGAAGTAAAATACACATAGAGAATACTTATCTTCATTGTGCAATTGTCCCAAGCAACTAGCTATGTCGCTACAACGTTCCACCCAACCATAGGCCAATTGTGTTCATCAATCTCTCAACACAACTGCCACCCCCGAGTTGGGCATGATTCTTACAAGGAAAAGGGGACATTCAAGCTCATGCACAACCAAAGCAAATAGATACCCATAATCCACACCCCAACATACTCGTTTCTCACAAAGCAAGCACAATCATTGGGCATGGATGCATATTTTAACAATGGGATTTTACAAACAGGATAGCCATGGGTATCCCCAAATCGTGGGCACACCAAAACAGACTATTGAAAGGGGAATTCAACCACAAGGAGCAAACCCAATTTCTCCCACAGGTTATGAGCGTTTCAAATTGCCAAAATAGCCTCATTAAAACCCCAAATCGAGCTCCCTCTTCTTCCAATAGCTCTACAACAAAAAAACACCCTCTTCCCAGCTAGAGAACAAAGAAAAAACAAAAAAACGTGGCTGGAAAACGCCCAGGTAGCTCCAAACTCGTGAGGGAGAGAAACTGGTTGATGGCTAATGGCTTGGGGAGCAATTCATGGCTCTTTTCTTTCCCAAGGAGCAAAACACAATTTTCCATGAAGGGTGGCTTGCCCATACTCGAATTTGGACAGCCATACCTCCCATTCCCCAAGGCATTAACTACCTCAACCAACTATTGGGAGAAATGAATGATTGGGTACAAAAGTCAACATGGGTAGTTGAGGGTTTGATGGGTTATCTCATTGACACTTGGCTTGACTTGATTGGCTCAAGGGTTTGAATGTTTTCCCTCCCAATTCCTTGTAAAATCATGCCCTCGTCTCTTGTTGCATTGCATAGCTAGTTGTGGGTATTTTATTAAAATGCATATTTATATGTTGTTTGAAATTCCAATGTGCCTGGCTAGAACGCAAACCATATGCATCACTAAATCGATGGTGGGGCCTTGGCCTTGAGCTCCTCACCATGATTTTATAACAATATTACATCATTTACATTTTAATGCAATAGGGTCAAGATGGGAACGTGACATCTCCTAGGTCTAAGATCAACCACTATAACTTTTAGGAAGTAACTAACAAAGTTCACATTGTCCAATGGTGGGGCCTTAACCTTGGGCTCCTCACCAGAACAATACATATAGTTACATTTTTATTTACAACAACTTAGGAGGGAAAAAAAACACCTTACCACAACTACTCTATTTATCATTTTATTTTATTTATTTAAAAGTTGGTTTTACCTTCCCCTTTCACTAGAGCATTTTTACCAAGCATTATCATTGGTATTTTTTCATTAAGGCATTATCACTAGCATAATAAACTAACAAGGGGCATAAGCAATGGAAGAATCTCTTTCTCTTGGTTGTAATTTATTTCCTCTTTATTTCCTTATTCAAGTATGAACAAGTCACCACATTTGCAAAAAACATATTAAAAGGAGATACCTAACAAAGTAACCCTAGATAGTATTTGTGAATATATATAATCTTTCTAGATAAACATAGGAAAGAAAGAGAATTTGAATTTTAGAGGAAATGTTTGATAATAATTTTGTGTCATTTGAAGACAAGATTTAGAAACATATAGAAATTAAAATATTTGGGTTGGGGAATAAGTTGGAGGAAATGGATATGAAATTATAACAAATAGAAAATAAAAGGTAAGAAAATAAACAAGTAACCTAATAAGGAGAGGTTGATAATCTAGAAAATCATAATATGAAGAATAAGATTATAGATTTAGGCCATCAGTTTGGAGGGTAAATCAAGGAGTAAATGAATAAGATTATAAATTTGGACCATGAGTGTAGAAAAAGATCCATGAACCTCATATTTTTTGGTTCGAAAGAGAAGACATAAGAGGACACATTAGGGAAAGATACAAGAAAAAATAAAAATTGAAACAACTTATCTCATATAAGCACATAGGCTAGGAAAAATTACCGAGCACAAAGCCTATGTTAATTCATGTCAAGGTGAGATCTAATGACCATAAATATGGAATACTCGGTAAAACTCAAAGTCTAAAAGGGCTAGGAATATTGATAAAGGAATATCCCATTCCAAAGGATTAAGTGCAATTAAGAAAGAAATATTAAAAGGGAAAAAAAAGCTAGAAAGGAAAGAAAATAAATAATCAAGAATACAAAATCTATTAATAGGGATAGAGACCAACAAGATAATAATAAATTTCAAGTTGGGACACTCTATATCCTTTCTTAGAAATGTCGTGGCTTTCCATGGAGCAAGGGTTCCATGCTAAGTTGGATCCCAAGTGAATTGATATTATATTGCTTGTTGAAACTTAGAAGCATGAAGAATATAGGGTCCCTAAAATAGAAGGATTTGGCTTGTGGTCAGTATGAAATAAGAGATCCTTCCATAGAGGAATCATATGCATAGCTTGTAAAATAAATAATACTTTTCCTTGTATTAGGCTCCACAAGAAATATCATTTCAATCAATACATGTGGATGGAGATTTCAGATATCAATGTTAAGAATATTTATATAGAAATATGTTATTCCACACCTATTAATTCTATTTTTTATAACAAGCACTATAATATAACCTCAACATTCATTTATTTTTTGTAATGAAAAGGCTCAAAGTTCTTCATACATATATACATCACTAGTGAAAGTGAATAAGTAGCACCTACCTTCACCAGGCATTGTGCTTGACATGTTTGTATATTCGTGTGCATCATGTATCTATAATTTTATATTTAAATATACATGAACATATTATGACCAACCATCGATGTTTATTCCACACACACATAACCAATCCACTATTATGCATATAAAAATATATCTATCTCCATATACATATTAATTCAATTATGAACATTGTCCACACACACCCACACACAAAATCCACTATTATTCATATAATGTAGACAACAACATTGTATCTATATACATACACATATTAATTCAATTATGAACATTGTCCATACTTTAATTGTTTCTACGACATTTCAACATTGAATCGATTCCCCAATATACAAATATACAAACTAATATAATTATATATATCTATATGGAATTATTTTGGAAAATTAAATTGACATATGTCTAGAAAGACATGAAAAAGAGATAAAGGCTAAGTAGTATTTTGAGACGATCATTCAATTGTGCACCATCTTTTTACTCTTAGGATCATTTCCAAGGAACGTTTCAATAATAAAACTAATCTTCTATGTTTATTTGTTGACTTCATAAAAGAATTTGAGACAATGCTCATAACTAACCTTTGGAATATATTAGAAGAACTAAAAGTACCTTTGGAGTTGAGAGCCTCCATGATAAGGTTGTATGAAAATGTTATTTCCAACTTTAGAAACTATGAGGGTTGGTCAAAAGAAATTAATTATAATATAGGAGTCAAGTAAGGTTGTCCTCTATGCCCTACCCTTTTTGGTATTTACATTGATAGGATAGAGGGTTGTTTGGAAGATGCAAGTTGTGTTACCATGGCTTTGGCTGGTATAGTCATCATCATTTTTCTCTATGTTGATGATATTGTTCTTATGGCGAGGTTTCCCTATGATTTTGACAAACAACTAAAACTTCTCAAGGATTTTTTATCTAGTATGGGTATGCCTGATGATAGAAATAACTCCCAGTTCTTCAATTCATTCATAGGAAAAAAGATTTATTTATACATAGTAGATGAGACTCTTGGACTTCATATTCCAAGAGATCCATTGGAGTCTCTAACTCCTCATCTTCCCTAATTGAAACTGAATCTATTTACATAATTAATATTTACAAAATATCCTATAGGATTCCAACATTTCCCCCCTTAATCCGAAGGGGTGCTTGTAAGTTTGGCATTATTTTAAATCTTTCAAACTTTTCTCGTCCAAGTGCTTTGGTGAAGATATTTGCAATTTGCTCGTTTTGGGAACAAAGATGTAAATGAAATGTCTTTTCCTCTACATGATGTTGAATCAAATGATACTTTGTGTTGATGTGTTTGGTTCGATCATGGAATCTAGGATTCTTTTCCAACCTGATTGCAAAAGTGTTTTCAATCAAAAGTGGAGTGGAGTTTTCTTGTTTCTCCTGCAAATATTCAAGTATCTTCCTGAGCCACACAATCTCTTTGGTTGCTTCTGCAACAACTAAATATTCTTCCTCTGTTGTCGAATCTGTTGGAACTTACTATTTGCGTGATCTCTAGGAGACAACTGTTGATCCAAGACTCATCGTGTATCCAGAGGTGGACACTCTTGTTTCTTTGTCACCATCGAAGTCTGAATCAGAGTACCCAATCATTTCGAAGTCATCCACCTTAGAGTATTTGAGTTCAAAATCTTGAGTCCCTTTCAAGTATCTTAGAACTCTCTTTGAGGCAGACCAATGTCCTTCACAAGGTTTTGGCATGAACTGTGAAAGAATGCTAACAACATAAGAAATATATGGTCTGGTGGTGGTAAGGTAGATAAGGATTCCTACAAGATGTCGATACTTGATTGGATCCTCAAATTATTTTCCTTCACTTGAAGTAATCTTTAGCTTCTGTTCCATTGGAGTTGAGAGCGGGTTGCAGTCTGTTATGCCAAATGTTTTCAACAGTTCTCCAATATACTTCTTCTGATAAATGAATATGTACTTAGGATTCCGATTCACTTCAATTCCTAAGTAGTAGTGAAGATGCCCTAGATCATTCATTTCAAATCCTTTCTTTAACTCTTTCTTTATGGATTCTATTTAACTTTCATTGTTCCCTATCATAAAAAATTATCTACATATACTACAAGAAACACAACATATCTTCCAACTTTCTTTACAAACAATGTTGCATCATCAAGATTATAATGTTCGAAATTCAACTTTAGAAGATGCTCGATTATCTTTTCATACCATGCTCAAGGTGATTGTTTCAGTCCATACAAGGACTTGACAAGATTGCATACCTTGTGTTCTTGTCCCTTCACAAAAAAACCTTCCGGTTGAGACATGAAGACATTTTATTTCAAGTATCCATTCAATAATGTTGTTTTTACATCGATTTGGTGAACTTTCCGTCCATTTTCTGTAACCAAGGAGAGTATAGTATGGATGGTGCCCCATTTTGTTGTGGGAGAGAACATTTATTCATACTCAACTCATTCTTTATGTGCATATCATTTCTCCACAAGCCTTGATTTGTGTTTTTCAAGTGAGCCATCTGATTTGTATTTTTTATTGTATACCCACTTTCTTCCAATTGGTTTAGCTCCAATTAGAGGGTCAACCAGCTTCCAAGTTCCATTCTTTATGAGTGAATCATACTCATTTTCCATGGATTCTTTACACTCATCATGAGTAGTAGCCTCTTCAAAGGAATTTGGTTCATATTTAGAAGAAAAATTCAATTCACAATCAAATGAGACATACATGTCATTACCTGAGTTATCTATATTTCCTCCATCTTCTTGTCTGGCTGAGCTTCTTGTTCCCATATTTTCAACTTCATATGAATGGACACTTTCAAGTGTCTTTGTGGCCCATTTAGGAATCTTCCTTGATGTTCCAATTTGATCAGTTGGTGGTGCATCATTCTCTTCAATGTTCAATCTTCCAATCCTATCAATAACATCATCTAGTTGAGTCTCCTGTTCAGTTGAAGTGGCAGTGACTTCTTCTTCATGAGGGGGTGTTGGTTCTACTTCAAAAGGAAATTCCATAGATTGATCCAAGATAAGGATCCCCCTTCAAGATGTAGAATTTCCTTATCAAATTCATAGTATGTCTTTAGATGGGAAAATCTATCTAGACGATCAAGTTGTCTTTCAATAGACTGGTCATTTTTATTAGTTTCAAGAAAAATGACATCTCTGGAAACAAAAAAAATCTTGTTTACCTCATCATAAAGACGATATGCCTTGAAAGTTTATGAGTACCCCAAGAAAATGCATCTTTGACTTCTAGCACCAAGCTTGTTCCTTTGCTCCTTTGGTATTAAGGCATAGTAGGTGGAAGCCAAAACCCTAAGATGCCTAACATAAGGAAGGTGGCCAAACCACATTTCATGTGGAGTCTTATATTCAAGAAAATGATATGGACTTCTATTTCTCAAATATGCTACACATATGATTGCATCACCCCAAAACATTAGCTTCACATTCTTGAAAAAAAACATCATTGAGCATGTTGTATTCATTAAGGTTCTATTCATCCTTTCTGCTACACCGTTTTGTTGGGGATTGTAGGGAACTGAAGTTTGATGTGTAATCCCATGTTCGCAAAGATAGTATTCAAATTCCTTATATGTATATTCTTTACCATTATGATCAAAATGTACCAATATGTGCTTGTGCTTGATTTTCTATCCATGTATGAAACTTCTTGAAATTTTTAAATGCTTCATCTTTTGTCTTCAATAAGTATACCCAACACATTCTACTATAGTCACCAACAAAATTCATAACATACTTATTATCATTTGCAGAAGGAATTGGAATGGGACCACATAATTCAGAGTGAACTAGCTCTAACTTTCTACATCCTATGAATTTAAACTCTTGAAATGGTTGCTTACTATGTTTTCCTAGTATGGCCTCTTTGTCAGAGGATTTTCTTATCTCTACAATCCCATTGAACATGTGGATGGAATGGCCTTGCTATCAGATATGCACTAAGGACAACAAGATTCTCTGCAACTCTGGAATATAGAGAACATTCTTTAATATGAAATCAGGGAATCCAGGAAAATTAAGCTTGATTGAACCAATTCCCTGTGGTTTGAGGCTAGATTTTTCTGCAAAGTACATTATTCCATTTACAATGTCATTCAGTTCTTCAAATCAATATTTTCTAAAATTCATATGAGATGTTTCACTAGTATCAAGCAGGAAACAATCTTTGTAAGATGAAAGAGAGGTTATTTCATTAATTCCAAGATTGCAATGTGCAACAATACAATGAGCAGAATCAGGGGCTTTACCAAGGTCTTGGTTTTTGTTCTTGTCTTCTTTATTATGATTATATCTTCCTTTGATGGAGTCCCAAGAATCCCAACACGGATCTGCTTCATGTCTAGTCTTTCCGCAACACTTGCACTTCAGATATGATCTTCCACTTGAGTTGTTTCTTCCTCCTCTTCCTCTGAAATTTCTTCTTCCTCTGCCTCTTTTGTTGTTGTCTCCCTTGGAAGGGTCTTTAGGATTGTTATTTACTTTCTGATCAAAACAAAGTGATTCTCGAGTATTCTCATTTGTCTTCTGTCCAAATGATTTATCTCTGTCTACAATCTTCTCTAAAAAGGTGTCAAAACTGAGTTATTTGAACTTGTCACTTGCTAACAAATATTCAAGATGGTTGGAGAGACTAGGATAAAGAGACTTTACAAATGCTATAAGAGGAAGGTCTGGTTTCATACCATAGGATTGAATCTTGTGCATGATTCTCCGATATCAGATGCAACCAACATGGGATCATTATATTTTACTTCCAGACTAAATAGATTTAACATTAGTTGAATCACTTCCATTTCAGAGTGTGAGTCATACAAATATTTTAGAGTCTTTAAAGCTTCAAAACATGATTTTGCAGGAAATATATGCTGGCTCACCTCTGCACTATAGTGGCAGAGATAATGGCTAAGAATTTTTTGTCTTTGGACTGCCAAATAACAACTTCTTTCTCTGATGTTGGAGGCTTTGGAGTTGAAGTGTTGACAGTTCCTTCATCGGTATGAATGGTATTTCCTTCGCAGATGTCGTCCCCTAAATCATTATAGATGAATGTAGCCTTGATATTCCTCTTCCATTCTGGATAGGTGTCTTTTCAGGTGAGGGTAGCACCAACTATGGATTCTATAGAATGCATCTTGTGTAACTTGAGCTTCAACCTATAACTATTAGGAAAAATGTATGGTAGAAAAGATAGAGGTTGAAAATTAAATTTCTGCCCCCTTCTTTACAAAATGTTACAACTTAATTCTATAGCACTCCCTAAATAACTATTACATATACTTTTGCATCAATATACAAATTCTCCCTCTTGCAAATACAATGATTCTCTCCGTGTCACAATCATTCTTACTTTTAAACAATTACAATGATATAGTACCTTCAAACAATGGCGCATTACACTTAGGCAACAATCTTGAATATTCGAAACTCAGAAAAACTTGGGCTCACAATACAACATAGATCAAATATGTAGAAAGTATAGGATTATTTTCATATTCTTCACCAAACTTCAATGAAGGCCACATTAAACATTAGTACTATAGTATTTATGCACCAAAATTTAGGGTTTGCATTGCAAATATATCAAAATTATTACCTGCAATTCTTTAACAAAGTTGCAAACTCAAAACACAGCTCGCAGCAATGGAAGTTACTAAATCCAAGTCATGATCTCGTTCAAGTCTGTAGCAGAATTCACCAACGTGCTCCAACTCTTACCTCCACCTAGTAGCAGGAATAGATTGAAGTATTCACATATCGCATCCGCGGCACAAGTCTCATAGATAGAAAATATCTCACTTAACTTTGAATATAGGGCTTCCATGAAGCTCTTTTGAATGGTGAGATTGCAGATATCAACGCATCCATCAACAAAGAGGCCGCAAAAGGTTGTATGTTGAGGTCGAACTCCACACAGAGATGTAAAGTGTGCTAACTCGAGGCATAAAGTTTCGAGAGAGCCCACGCCTCTCTCATTCCATGTACAGGTCGCAGCTTCACAACCTTGGACTCAATCCCACGCAGCCTTCAACGCAAAACTCAACGTAGAGGCAACTTCTACCAACACGCAGGTCACATTTCACAGGGAGCAGCACACAAGAAGTAGACACAATATTCAAAACTTGGACCCAGTCTCCACAAACACATGGACTGTATCCTCCACGCAGTGTGCAACTCATGTTGCAGTCTCAAACAAAGCAACAAGTTGTATGTTGAGTTCGTAGTTCTCCACAATCTTCAACGCACGTGTCTACAAACTTCAACGCATTAATCTACACAAGAATGGGAGAGCTCTACATGTGATAAATATGCAACACCAAGGAGGTCGAGCAGTCACTCTAACGAGCTTCTAATTCGAACACAGTGACAAAGGAGGAGGGTGCAATCTCCAATGATACCTCTAGCATAAGTTGTGGAGGAGAAACAAAAGAGTAATGTAGCAATCGACTCAGCTTTCAAAACAAAGAATGAATAACGAAAACTCAAAAATTAGGGTTTTGGTTCGTAGAGAGGCGTTATCCTTCAGGTAGAGAGCAGGTTTGCAGAGTAATGCAAAACTGAGCACGCAGGATGCAGAGGGCATGAGAGCCTAAGGAGAAGCACAGGTCCAAAAATTAACAGGAACAACAAAGACAGAACATTCAAGGCAAGGGTTATGGGAGCTCTGATACGAAATGACCGAAGTAACTCTCGTTTCTTCAATTCATTCATAAGCAAAAGCCTTTATTTATACATAGTATATGAGAATCCTGGACTTCGGATTCAAAGAGATCCGTTGGAGTCTCTAACTCCTCATCTTCCCTAATTGAAACTGAATCTGTTTACATAATTAATATTTACAAAAGGTCTCAACACCTAAAAAAAAAGGTTATCATATTCAAATCCCAAAAGATCACTTCTGATAATTTTATGTATGACAACAAAACATTGCATGGAGTGTTTTCATATAAATATCTCAAAATCAATCTTCATCTTAAGCTTAACTAGAAATATAGCATTGAGAAAAAATAATGGAGGATGGAAACTTTATTATGGACTTGAAAATAGTAGTAAATAAGCAAACCTATGTCTTTGGGATAGTAACAAACTCCTCTTGTGACTCTCTTCACTCTTTTATAACATATACTCTCAAAATTAAATGCATTACATGCTATCCTCTACTCTCAAATTTGAAACATAATGTAATATATATATTTAAATTTTGTACTTCTTTTGTTTGTATAATAGTTTTTATAACTTCTTTTATTATGTACAAAGTAGATATCTTTGGATTTTTTTAATTTTTATTTATATTGTTTTTTTTAAACTAAAACGGGTATTTTATTTATCTGAATATCAGTTGGGCCTTCCCGAAAGAAACCATCATTACAAGGGATCAAAACCCAACATGTCCAAGATGCGTTTTCCTTTCCTTACAAAGCTGGAAATGAGGAAATAGGGATCCAAGAAGGTGCTTCATCATTTATGTTGTAGGCTCCTTGGGGAAAAAGACAACCCATGTTTGCTTTGGTATCCGCTTCCTTGTTCGATACATGAAGGATCTGGAAAAAGAGGGAGGAGGATAAATTTTGCAGCATGTACAACATCCTTTGCAGAGTGTTGTTGAGAGTTGGATTGCTGAAATGGTCATCCGTGTTTAAAATTTTTATCAGGATTTCAGAGTCTTCGAAAAATTGTATTTCTGTGTATTTGTTTTCACGTGCTATCTGACCAGTTTTTAGCAACCCAAGAATTTCTTCCTGATTGTTGGTTCTCTGTCCTAATCCCTAGCTGAAGCTATCTTTTCTTGTGCCTTCGGGGGAATATATTACTCCTATTACTCCAACAATCCTGGGGTTTCCTTTGGAGGTGCCATAAAAAAAATGGAAGCGTTACCCTGCTTCCTCCACCATTCGTGAAAATATGCATCCAAGTTTTGTAGTTTCCAGCGTGGAATGTCGAAAGGTCCAGCCATGATCATTTTTCTATCTCTGAAGCTATAAGTTCCCATCCATTTCTTTTCTTCGGGTAGAAGAGTATTTTCTTTTTTGAAGGACTGCTAGGCCACTGTTTCAAGGAGGAGAGCTTTGGATTTAACTCTTACCATCGAAGGGGGGCACAGTGTTTGTTAGTTTTTCAACATTTAATTCAATATGATCTAGGATCTTAACTAAGAGAACAACATGTACAACATATCAAACATAAGAGACAAGAGACAAGAGACACAAAGCATTTCACCAGGGAAACCATAAAGGAGAAAACCTCGCAACTTCCTTAGAGATAGAATGAGCACCAATACAAAACCCCAAAACAAGATATAGTCTCCTAGCAGCTTATCCTCCTCCACTTGTGCACACTCCTCCTCTCTCTCACTAATGCGAAGTGAGTGAGTGTGTGAATGGATAAATAGAGAGGTGCTCTTCTCTATTTATACTCTACCTTTACTTTCCTTTTACTCTAACAGGGTCGACCTCCCTTAGGAGAGTCTAATAACCCATTACCACTTGTCACTGGACCGACCACACTAGGAGAGTCTAATAACACATGAAAGACACAACTCTGGGGTCTAATGCCCCATCATACATGGGAGGATGGACCTCAATGACTTTACATTACCCAAGTACAATAATGACTTCTCCGACCGGAGGAATAAACATCTCCGTCGGAGGTACAACAATAAAATACAAATACAATATAAAATATACAAGTGAATAAATTTCGAAGTTACAAATACATCAACACTCCCTCTTAACTAGGAAGGTATTCTTTTGACACAGTTCTTGCACAAGTCTTCATCGTCACTGCTGCTATCTAAATCATCAATCTCCAATCTACTTGTCATAGGAAGTTCTATAGAGCCATCCCTTTTTCATGTTGGATGTAGGCCTAGCCTCCATGTAGTTCTTCATCATTTCTACGAGCAAGCCATCAAGTAGGTACATCTGAGGACTGATTACACTACCTCTGCAAAAGATGCAAGATCTCCCATGACTGATTATATGCCACTGCAAAACCTGAAGGAGCATCTCAGGACTGATTATATGCCTCTGCAAAACCTGTGTACCCTACCGTCACCTCATCATCTTCAGATCATCACATCATCCACGAAGAACATCCCAGATGCACACAACTCAACACTTACACTCACCGGCATGGGAAGACACACCTCAAACATCCATGAAAGGCTCAACACTTATATCTACGCCATGGGAAGACACACCTCAACCATGTCAGAATGGAACTGCCCTTACATCTATGCCATGGGAAGACACACCTCAACCATGCGAGAATGGCACAACACTTATATCGCAACCATGGGAAGACACACCTCAACCATGTGAGAATGGCACAACATTTATATCGCAGCCATGGGAAGACACAGCTCAACCATGCTCGAATGGCACAGCACTTATATTGCAGCGATTGGAGGACACACCTCAACCATGTTGGAATGGCCCATGTACATTTGCATCTTCTGGACTCATCACTTCCCTCTGGAAGGAACCTCGATCTGATGTACACCAAGATTCTCTATGAAGTACTCAAACTTCACTCTGGCTAGCGGCTTGGTCAATACATCGACTATCTTCTTGTCTGTCGCAACATACTGGAGCTTCACTGCTCCTCTCTGCACCATATCCCTAATATAGTGATACTTTATCTTGATATGTTTCGACTTGTCATGGAACACCGGGTTCTCGGACAACTTCACACAACTATGGTTGTCACAGAAGATACAAGTAGCATCCAACTGGATATCAAATAAATCAGACAGTAGCTTCCTAAGCCATACTACCTCACAACTAGCCGAACAAGTTGCGACATACTCTACTTTGGCTGTACTCAATGCCACACAGGATTGCTTCCTGCTAAACCAAGAGATCACACATGATCCCATACTGAAGCAACACCCCGAAGTGCTATTCCTATCAATGGCACTGCCTACCCAATCTAAATCAACATAACCCTCCAATTTAATCTTCTGATTCTCATCATACTTGAGTCCAAAATCAATTGTACCCCTCAGGTACCTCAGAATATGCTTTGCAACAATTAGGTGAACATGTCTCGGATCCATCAGGAACTGGCTCAATGTGTTCACAGCAAAGCAAATATCTGGTCTCGTATTCATCAGGTACATCAAGGACCCAATCATCTGACAATACATCATGTCATCAACCGACTCTGATGAAGCATCACTCAATAGATTTAGGTTCAATGTCATAGTTGTGGCCATGGCCTTGCATTCCATCATCCCGAACTGCTTCAGGGTTTATACTGCATACTTCCCTTGTCCAAGGAATATTCCATCCACACTCTGACACACCCCCATGCCTAGAAAATAGTGTATCATACCCAATTCCTTCATCTTGAACTCTGAAGCAAGCTTCCTCTTCGTATCAACAATCAATCCATCCTTACCTCTCACAAACAGGTCATCTACATATAGTAGGAATATCATTGGATTTCCTTCCTCAACCTTGTAGTAAAGGTTGGAATCCGCTTTACTCTTGGTAAATCCCAAGCTAGTCAGGAAGCTATTAATCCTTCTGTACCACGTCCTGGGTGCTTGTTTCAAACCATACAAGGATTTCTTCAGTTTGCACACATGAGACTCCCTGTCATGTGTCTCAAACTTGAGTGGTTTCTCCACATACACTTCTTCTTCGACTACACCATTCAAGAAAGATGTCTTGACATCCATTTGGTGTATCTTCCACTTCATTCACCGTAGCCAAAGAAAGTACTGTTTTGATGGAAGCGTATCTAGCTATAGGTGCAAAAGTTTCTTCATAATCTATCCCTTCCTTCTGGGAGAAGCCACGAGCCACAAACCTTGCCTTGTATTTCTCTATGCTACTATCTGCAGCATGCTTGATCTTGTATATCCCCTTGGAAGTCACAATAGAATTCCCTTCTGGTCTCGGGACCACATCCCAGACATCATTCTTCATGATCGACTGGTACTCCTTGATCATGGCATCCTTCCATTACTGCATCCTTGATCCTGGGAACTTCAGATTCTTTAATATCTTCAAGAGGTAGTTTTCTTGAACTTCGTCGTTGGAACAAATGTCGTCCTTCTTTTGTAGGTGATTGTACACGATCTTTCCTACAAGTCAAATTCAATTGCATGATAAGAAACTTCTCATAGAACAAAATCTTACACATAAGGACATATGTCATACAACCATGCAATTATCTTAGCCAATCCTTCAATACAACATTTATCCATATCCCATATTCATACGGTAGCTTTCTAGATGCCTTCCATCTCTACCAGAACATTGTTAAGAGTGTGCACTACTCCCAACATGTCAACAAAGAGGTTTCAATCTAGATAAGTATCAATGGAGTGTTGTTCAGCACCATAGGCCACTTACCCATTACTATATTAGTAGTATTTTGTTCATTAATGCAACTTTTTTGAAATGCATAATATACATCCTAAATCTAGGAACATAAGTATGTACATGACTAAACAACATCATTTAAGTAACCATATATACAAGAAATGATCATTCAAATACTTATCTTTGTTTAGTTGTTGGGTGGACTCCCTCTCAATATTTGCTTCCTTGCAGGAACTACTGGAGTGTGCTCCCTCTTTATCTTTGCTTCCTTTATGATATCATCATGATTACATGTATTTGAACTTCTATCCATCCTGGACCACTATGCATGCTTTAAGTGTTCACTGGTGTCATCATTGTGTCATCCTTAAGATCTCATACATAATCATACATTCATTAGTATAATCTCAATACTATCAAAATATTACGATTCTAAATAATCTTAAACATGTATGGTCATGGTCATTTCATACACAGTTAATTTACCACAAGCATTAGTATTCAAGGTTTCAAGGAGGACTTCTTTTACTCATGCATATTCTTATTTGACCATAGGACTCTTCTGGTTTGTCATATCATCAGTCAAAGTAAGAAGCATAATATGCATAAACCCACAATCACTCAAACTTATAACTTCATGAATAATCATTATCAATCATACAAAAGTATACTTATATAAGATCCTAACACGAGGTAGGATTCTAACTTGATATAGGAAAAACATACCTGGATTATTAGTTATGTCTAACATACCCAAACAATGTCTTCTTTTGTTCTCTTCAATGATTTAGAGACCTTGTGCTAGTAACCTACATATCTCATAAGTTAAGCATTGTAGAACCAAATTATACATACCTCGTAAGTAGAGCTTCTATGTGATCAATGGCTATGGATGAGTCTTTGTCTTCATGTCACCATGGTCATATGTTCTTGGTCTAGAACTTGATTTGTCTTTCTTTATGTACCTTTCATGTTAGCGGACAACATCATCCTCATACAACACCACAATGCATTAGTACAATCATAAGTGTCATAACCCTAATCAATGAATGTCTTCTATCATTCACATGCATTCATACTTTTACTAAGGTGATAAGACAAGTCTAAAATTAATCAAGATTGTACTAACCTCAATAATATGAAGACAAACATATCATAAACTTAATCATGAACATATTTCAAAACATACTTGTATCTCCTCAAGTCATACTTGTCGATATTGCTTGTAGTCTTCTTATGTAAGGCCTTAGCCTCATCTCCCTTGGAACTGGAACTTCTTCACTTATGTAGGTGTCCAATTCATTCTCTTCTAGGATTAACCCAATCCTATACACTTTGATTTGCTGAAATTGGATCTGGAGTTGGCTAGGGTTTGGCAGAGAAACCCTAAAAATCCAAATTTGGAATTTCAAACTTCTGTCTGGACAAGGAGATGAATTTGACTGAGGCGAGCAAGCTGGTGTGCTCAGATTTTGAAAAATCCAAAAATTGACTCCTCAAAAATGACCTACGAAATCCGTATCTGCAACTTCTGTCAAATTCTAATTTTTTGGTTTTCTGGTTCAAAACCCGAACTAGGGTTTGATAGATCTTGGGGTTCTTCCCAACCAAAAAGTTTGATCTTGATCTCTAAATTTTGATTTTACTGAGGAGATCAATCCTATGCTGAGAGCACTCCAAAATTCCACTTTTGCCAAAATCCCTAATTTCCTGCAACAGTGACAAGCCAAAAATGAAAGTGCTCAGAATCCAATTATGTTTTGACAAAAAGATATGCCATATTGTTTCTGGTGCATCTCTTAAATTTTGGATCCTCAGGGTATGAAACTTCGGCCTGTGGTAGATTGAATTTTCATATTTACAACCCCATATATCTGAGCTTCAATGGATTCTCCATGAGATAGATATGCTAAGTGTCGCAACATGACCTGTTTATGGGATGAAACAACATAGCAAACTTGTACGTCATGCCACATGTCACTGTTTCAACTTCGGCCTCTAAAAATTGGACCTGTGAAACTACAGTCAGTGCCTTAACTCACACTTTTTACGTAATTCCATTTGGATCTTCCTATCCCTAGATGTGACTTTTGTTACTAGGTCACCTGTTTAGGGATGCATTCTGGAAGAGGCATAAACCCTGACTTGTATGGATCATATCTCACAAAGTACAATGAATCTGAGGCTGACATTTTTACACAGGGTACATTGGTGTTTGATATTTGGCCTGTAAAAAATTTAGATCCTGAACCTTCGCCAAAACGGATTTATAGTGAAAGTTCCACGATGACTAGTTTTTACTATACCAAGCCCTAGCTTCCAATTTGTCACAAGTGCAACAAGTATCGTTAATGCCATACAATTCCTTCCTTCAGGCTAGCTCTGATACCATGTTATTTTTTCATCATTTAATTCAATATGATCTAGGATCTTAACTGAGAGAACAACATGTACAACATATCAAACATAGGAGACAAGAGACAAGAGACATAAAGCATTTCACTGGGGAAACCATAAAGGAGAAAATCCCGCAACTTCCTCAGAGATAGAATGAGCACCAAAACAAAACCACAAAACAATAGATAGTCTCCTAGCAGCTTCTCCTCCTCCACTTGTGTGCACTCCTCCTCTCTCTCACTAATTCCAAGTGAGTGAGTGTGTGAATGGATAAATAGAGAGGTGCTCATCTCTATTTATACTTTACCTTTACTTTCCTTTTACTCTAACTGGGCCGACCTCCCTTAGGAGAGTCTAATAACCCGTTACCACTTGTCACTGGGCCGAACCCACTAGGGGAGTCTAATAACGCATGAGATACCACATTCTGACGGAGGAATAAACATCTCCGAATATACAATAAGATCTTCACGGAGGAATGAAACATCTCCGGAATAATAAAGTACAAATATAATATTCTTTGAAGTTACAATATCTCAACACTCCCCCTTAACGAGAAGGATATTATAACAGCATCTGCACGAGCAAGGAGTCATCAACATCATACATGATACATCTATAAATCATTGGAAGCTTTCTCAACATCATCAGTAACTCAAGCAATTATTGGAACATCAACATCTTCAGTACTGAGTCTTTATCTTCTGCAGCACTCGAACAGCTACAACAACATCAACATCTGGATCCTCACGATCATCAGTATCGTCATCTCACGATCATCAACATCATCATCACACGATCATCAGCATCGTCATCACACAATCATCAGCATCGTCATCACACGATCATCAACATCGTCATCACGCGATCATCAGCATCGTCATCACACGATCATCAGCATCCTCATCACACGATCATCAGCATCGTCATCACACGATCATCAGCATCGTCATCACACGATCATCAGTATCATCATCACACGATCATCAGCATCGTCATCACACGATCATTAGTATCGTCATCACACGATCATTAGCATGGGGATCATCTCGATCTACAGCATCTGGATCATCTCGATCTACAACATCTGGATCATCACGATCTACAGCATCAGTATCCTCAACCATACAAGTACATTAATCAATACATGTATCATCAAAAGTATGTATTCTCACCAATACATCTATCATCAAAACATGTATTCTTACTAATACATCTATCATCAAAAACATGTATTCTCACTAATACATCCATCATCAAAAGCATGTATTCTCACTAATACATCTATCATCAAAAGCATGTATTCTCACTAATACATCTATCAATACAAGTATCCACACCGATACAAGTATACACAACAGCAGCATACCCTGCAAAACACATGATCCAATTAGGGGATGATCAATCCCTCTCACTTTAGGACATAGGTCCAAGGATGATACAATCCTAATCCACTTACGGGATGATCAGTCCCTCTCACTTTAAGACATCTCACCATGTCTAGGGACGATGCAATCCCAATCTGTTTACAAGATGATTAGTCCTTATCACTTTAAGACATCTCACCATGTCTAGGGACGAGGAAATCCCAATCTATTTACAGGATGATTAGTCCTTATCGCTTTAAGACATCTCACCATGTCTAGGGATGAGGAAATCCCAATCTATTTACAGGATGATTAGTCCTTATCACTTTAAGACATCTCACCATGTCTAGGGACGAGGAAATCCCAATCTATTTACAGGATGATTATTCCTTATCATAATCAGCATTTAAGACTATCCTTCCTTTCGGAATCAGGATTTACTGTCTAAGGATGATTAGTCCAATCACAATCACATTTAAGACTATCCTTCCTTTCGGAATTACTGGATTTACTGTCTAAGGATGATTAGTCCAAACACAATCACATTTAATACTATCCTTCCTTTCGGAATTACTGGATTTACTGTCTAAGGATGATTAGTCCAATCACAATCACATTTAAGACTATCCTTCCTTTCGGAATTACTGGATTTACTGTCTAAGGATGATTAGTCCAACCACAATCACATTTAAGACTATCCTTCCTTTCGGAATTACTAGATTTACTGTCTAAGGATGATTAGTCCAACCACAATCACATTTAAGACTATCCTTCCTTTCGGAATTACTGGATTTACTGTCTAAGGATGATTAGTCCAACCACAATCACATCTAAGACTATCCTTCCTTTCGGAATTACTGGATTTACTGTCTAAGGATGATTAGTCCAACCACAATCACATTTAAGACTATCCTTCCTTTCGGAATTACTGGATTTACTATCTAAGGATGATTAGTCCAACCACAATCACATTTAAGACTATCATTCCTTTCGAAATTATTGGATTTACTATCTAAGGATGATTAATCCAATCACATGCATTTTGAACCAAGGTCGAGGGACGATGCACTCCTATCCTCTATTCTCAGAGACACCTGTCTACGGATCACTTTATAACTTGAGTTCAAGGATGATCCAATCCTCATCTGTCCACCAAGGACTATATTCTCAGAGACCTTACGTCTACGGATCACTTTAGAACTTGAGTTCAAGGATGATCCAATCCTCATCTGTCCACCAAGGACTTTATTCTCGGAGACCTCACGTCTACGGCTCTCTTCAGGATGATGCAATCCTATCATGTCCACCAAGGAATTAATTCTCGGAGACATCATGTCTACGACTCTCTTCAGGATGATGCAATCCTATCATGTCCACCAAGGACTTCATTCTCGGAGACTTCATGTCTACGGCTCTCTTCAGGATGATGCAATCCTATCATGTCCACCAAGGACTTCATTCACGGAGACATCATGTCTATGACTCTCTTTAGAACATGTGTTCAAGGATGATGCAATCCCCTTGTCACCTTAGACCCTGTCTAAGGACCATCCACCAATCTCTCTGTCGGCATCACTAATATAGGTATCCTCATCATCGACCTCACTGTCGATGCAGGCAATCTCATCATGAGTTATCACATCACTCCCCCTTTCGAGGAGGGTCCTTCTGAACTATATTAAGTTTGTCTCAGAAAACTTTACTTGAGGTAGAGGTTTGGTTAGTACATCGGATCGGTAGAAGTTTGGTTAGTATATTGGTAACTTGTTACAAATCCAAATTTTTAGTTCCTTGCTACACCTTATCTTGGAACACTAGATTCTCTGCCATATTGATACAACTCTGTTTGTCACATAGGATCATAGTTGGGTCTATCTCTAAGTCAAACAATCCTGAAGCCATACCGCTTCACAATTAGCAAAGCAAGTAGCCATATATTCTGCTTGTGCTAAGAGCCACACTAGATTGTTTCCTGATCAACCACGAGATCATGGCTGATCCCAGACAATAACATCCTCTCGATGTGCTCTTCCTGTATGATACACTTTCTGCCCAATCAACATCTGTGTAGCCATCTGAAGTCATGATCTCTAAGATAACATAGATCAAAATCTATCCTATCCTTTAGGTATTTCAACACATGTTTTGCAACTAACAGGTGAACACATCTGGTTTTCCACTAGATACTGACACAAGGTGTTCACAACAAAGCATATATCTGACCTAGTATTTGTTAGACACATCAATGACTCAATATTTTGTCTGTACAGAGTTCTATCCACTAACTCTGATGAGTCATCTGATAACAACTTCAAGAGTGGCCATTCCAACACATCAAGTCCTTTTAATATTTTTCAGCATGCTTTCCTTGGTTGAGAAAGATTCCTTCTGAGCCTTGCCATAGATCATGACTATCCTTAGTGTCATCCTCATGATCTCATACACAAACATACATTCATTAGTATATTCTCAAAACATTCTAATTCTAAATAATCTTGAATATGTATAGTCATGATCATTAGTATTTAGGGTTTAAAGGAAGTCTTCTTTTACTCATGCATATTCTTGTTTGATCATAGTACTCTTCTGGTTAGTTAATCAAGATAAGAGATATAATGTGCATAAACCCTTGATTAACTTTATAAATAAGCATAACCAATCATACCAAGTATACTTATATAGGGGATCCTAACACAAGGTAAGATTCTAACTTGACATAGGAAAACATACCTGGATTAGTATACCTGCTTAGTTATGTACAACATACCTAAACAATCTCTTCAATGATTTAGAGATCCTGAGCTAGAACCTGCATGTCTCATAGGTTAAGCATAATATATCAAAGTCATACATACCCCATAAGTAGAACAAAGATTATGGATGAGTCTTTGTCTTCATGTGGAACTTGATTTGTCTTTCGTGATGTACTTGAATCTTGTTAGCAAACAACATCAACCTCACACAACACCATAATGCATTAGTACAATCATATAGCCATAATCAATGAATGTCTTCAATCATTCACATGCATTCATACTGTTACTAGGGTGATAAGATAAGTCTAACATTAATCAAGATTGTACTAACAAATAATATGAAGACAAATACATTATGAATTTAATTAGGAATCAGATTTCAAGACATACCTGAATCTCCTTGAGTCATACCTGTCGAGACTTCTTGTAGTCTTCTTATGTAAGGCCTTAGCCTCAACTCGCCCTGAAACTTGATCTGGAGCTTGATTAGGGTTTGCTAGAGAAACCCTAAAAATTCAATCTTTGACTTTCACACTTCTGAATGGATGGAAGGATGTGTCTTGCTAAGCTTATCAAACTAGCATACTTCAATTTTGAAATCTCCAAAATTTGACCCCTCAAAATTTCCTTCGAAACTTCTGGATTTTCTGGACAGGAACCCGAACTAGGGTTTGATGAAGCCCACCTTTCTGTCCAATCAAAAGGTTCGATCCAAGGCTCTAAACTCTTATTTTTTTCTGAGGAGCTTCCAGCCGTGGTTACAGACTTAAAAAATTCCAACTTTTGCTTAAGCCCTAATTTTCCATCCTTTTGATCAAAATCCTGAGCTAGGGTTTAATCAAGCCCAGTCTTCTACCCAACCAAAAAATTTGATCTTGGTCTCTAAATTTTGATTTTCCTGAGTAGCATTCAGTTGTGGATTCTGATTCCAAAAATTCTAACTTTCTCCGAAACCCTAAATTCCGGAAGCCATGAATAAAGGTGCTCCAAAGATAATTCTGTTTTGACATAAATATGTACCTGATTGTTTCTGCTATAACTCCAAAATTTTTGCTCCACAGGGTCTGAAAACTGTTTTTGCAGTAGCCTGACCTGTCATCTTTCCATCCTGACAGGTCTGACCTCAATTGGATTTTCTGAGAGAGAGTTATGCTAAATGTCGCAACGTGACCTGTTTTGGGATAATACAGGAGAGCAAACTTGTACGACGTGCCACGTGTCACTATTTGAACTTCGGATTCTAAAATCTTTTCCTGAGATATCTAGCCATGTTATCTTTCCATCCTGACAGGTCTGACCTCAATTGGATTTTCTGAGAGAGAGTTATGCCAAGTGTCGCAACGTGACCTATTTATGGGATAAAATAGGAGAGCGAACTTGTACGGCGTTCCACGTGTCACTGGTTCAGCTTCGTCCTCTGAAAAAGTTTCCTGAGATAGTACAGTCTGTGTACTACCTGTCACTTTTTACGAAATTTCATTTGGAGCTTCCTAGCCCAAGTTATGACCTTTTTTCCTAGGTCACCTGATTTTGACTAAGATCTGGAAGAGGAAAAAACCCTAACTTGTACTGATCATAACTTACAAAGTAAAACGAATATGATGGTGCCCTTTGGACACAAGATACCTGGAGATGTTATCTACGACTTGTAAAGGTTTTCGATCCTGAAACTTCTCCAAAATGGATTTATAGCGAAAGTTTCACGATGACTGGTTTTTTCTATATAAAACCCTAACCTTCAAATTGTCGTAAGTAAAGCAAGTGTTGTAAGTGCCATACCTTGTCTTCCTTCAAGTTAGCTTTGATACCATGTTAAGATTTAATATTATAAGATAGAAAATAGCATCATTACATTCCATTTCACAATAATAGCATATACAGGATCACTGAAGAAACAACAAGCATAGCATAAACACAAGAGACACAGATTTATCCTGGGAAACCCTCATGGGGTAGAAAACCCAGCAAAGCTTCCTCAATATAGATGACCAACAATATATAAAGATGCAAACCAAAGATATGATCTCCTCCTCCACCATAGCAGACCTCTCCTCCACAAGTGCGCCTCTCTCAAGTGAGTGTGTGTGTCAAATGAGGAACACATCTCCTCTATTTATACACTACTCTGACATATCTTTTACACAAGTACACATAGGCTCATATTTAACCAATGGGTTAAATACCCCACTACAATTGACTGGGCCGACCCCTCTAGGGTGGTCTAATAACCCTTTGACCCACATAACACATACAGGGCCGACCCCCCACTAGGGAAGTCTAATAACCCGAGTTACCATATTCCGACGGAGGAATAACCATCTCCGGATATACAATAAGATCTTCACGGAGGAATGAAACATCTCCGGAATAATAAAGTACAAATATAATATTCTTTGAAGTTACAATATCTCAGCAGTTTTTTTTCTAGAGATTTCTCAAAGATACCCCTTTGTGATATTTTTTCTTTAAAATTTGACTTACCAGGTGTTTGTTGTTAGTGTACATTTTCCACGGGATTTTTCCACCCATAGCAAGGTTGGAAAGCCTGGGATCTATGATTTGTAAGCCACCTTCAGTAAGAGGCCGTTTAATAGTGTCCCAGTTAACTAGATGGAGTCTCTTTTGATTTCCTTTTCCTCCATGCTGTAGAAAATCTCTTAACAATTTCGAAATCTGCTCCATGATCGAAATTGGTGCCAAAAGGAAAGAAGCCCAATAGATTGGCAAGGAAGAGAGAACATATTTTATTAGGATGAATTTCCCAGCATTAGTGAGCCACTGACCACCCCAAGATGCAATTTTGGACTTGATTTTGCTCAAGACTTCTAGCCACGATGAAGACTTATTGGATCCTGGAGTTAAGGGGAGACCAAGGTATTTGATATTTTCCCATGTGGCATGTCCCGAGAACCCCATGAAGTGAGATATTCTCTAAATAGTTTGCTAGTATACATTCCACCCATACACGACATTTTTCTTTTTGTTGATGAGAGCTATAGAGATAGAACATAAATTTTGAAGGATTTATTTAAACGCCTTTGTTATCTTTAAGGAGGATCCACCCAACAAAAGGGAGTTATCAACAAATAAATCATGGTTAATAGGATCGAGGCCTTTCAACAGCCTTATACCTGGGACAATCCCAACCTTCTGCTCTGCAAACAAATTTCTGCTTAAAGAATCTTCCATCAGGATGAACAGAAAGGGGCAGAGGGGGAAACCTTGCCTTATTCCCCTCGAGGCTTGAAAGTAGTTTGCAAGTCTTCTGTTCACAAGGTGAGCTATCCAAGACTTTCCCGTGCAAGCTTTAATCAGATTGACAAAGTCTAGACTGAACCCAAAGGAGAGAAGAACTCTGTAGAGGAAGGAAAGTTTTACCCTGTCGAAGGCATTTTCCATGTCAAGCTTTATGAGCATCCCTTGCTCTTTCCGTTGGTGGTTAAAATGCATGGCTTCTTGCACCTGAATGACATTGTCCAGGATATGTCTCCCTTTGAGAAAACCACCTTGAATGGGGGAAATGAGTTTCCCAAGCAACGACTTAATTATGTTAGCCATTAGATTGGCAAGAATTTTGTACAAGACATTGCACAATGAAATTGGTCTAAATCTGTCGAAAGAGCTTGGATTTGCTTCTTTGGGTATTAAGGCCAAGAAGGTGGAGTTAATGCTGCCTCCCACTTTAGATATTTGTTGGAATGCTTTGATCATTCTCAACAAATCATCTTTTATAGTTTCCCAGCATGTTCTGTAAAATTGAATTGAGAAACTGTCTGGCCCTGGGGCTTTGTCTGGTTCGATGGACCATATTACTTTGCAGATTTCTTCTTTTGTGATTATCTTCATGAGAGCTGAATTGTCTTCCCTGCTTACTAGGGAGGGGATATGGGAGAGGAAACCAGAAGTGATCTCCTCGCAGCCAACACATCTTCATTGTAAAGGTTCTGAAAGTGTGTTTCTACTGCCACTTTGAGTTGTTCAAAGCCTTTGTAGACCATCCCATCTGAAGAGATTATTTCAGAAAGATGATTTCGAGAAAGACGTGCTCTGTATTGCCGATGGAAGAATGAGGTGTTTTGATCTCTAGCTTTAAGCCACAAGCTGTGAGACTTTAAACTCCAGTACTCTTCTTCATGGCGGAAGGATTGAAAGGTTTTGATTTGAGCAACATGTTCCTTTTCTAATTCAATAGGGTTGATAACTTTGCTTTCCATTTCAACTTGCAAATATGCTAGCTATTGAACAACCTGAATTCGAAGACTTGAGGGGTGGTTATTGGGATTTTTTATCCAAGCTTTCAGGGAAAGCTTTGTATTCTTGAGATTCTGCTCCCACAAAAAGCTGGGGGACCTTGAGATTGGAGTGGACCAGGCCTTTTGCACTACTTCCATGAAACCTTCTTTTTCTGTCCAGAGAGGGCTGTAATGAAAAGGTAAAGCGCCCAAGTTTTCTTCCTCTTCCAAAAGTAAGAGGATGGGCTTATGATTAGAGGTGAGCTTTGGGAGTATTTTTGAAGAGGTTAGGCACCTCTTTTCCAGCAGGAACGAGCTCTAAACAAGAAACCTATCTAGGCAGGATGAGATGTGGTCCACTCCAATTCTATTGTTTGTCCAAGTGTACAATCCTTTCGAGGGTTTGAAGTCTAGGAGATACCAATGTTGAACAATCTCCTCCACAATGGGAAGCAATTGATCCCTTCCATGGTTACCACCTCTCTTTTCTTTCGGTTCAAGAACAATGTTGAAGTCTCCGACTAAGATAATGTTTGTGGGAGAGTAGATTTCTAGAAAATATGAAAGTGATTGCCAGCACTCTTTCTTTACAGAGGAGAGGACAGGGACATACAGATTGAAGAGTGAGAAGGTTAACTTACTTGAGGAATGTCAAAGTTCGGTGAAGATACAATGTTGAGTCTCAAAGTAACTTTCTAGATAAAACATGTCCTCCGACCACAGGGTTGCAAGACCACCAGAGGAACCTCTTTCACTTATGGCCTTCCTTGCATTCTTTCTCCATTTCGATTTACTGATGTCGAGAAGGGTTTACCCTTCGATTTTAGTCTCTTGGAGCATGAGGATATCGGGAGATTCAACTTTGAAAACGTCTTTGACTGCTTCTGGTTTCAAGCGGTTCCCTAGACCTCTACAGTTCTATTCACCCGAAAAATTTCCCTAATCCAACTTATAGAAAGACAACCCACACAATCAACTTAATGCAATCTTAGATGTGTTTAAGATAACTGTCTTTCACAAGATCAAGGACCTGTTGCCTGTATGATATTCTCTCAAAATAGAGAGTCTCTTGAGGGTGAGTGTGTGTCAAGTTTACTTAAATCAATCTGCTAACAAATTAGAAAAATTTAACCTTTAATGACTAACTAATTCTAAGAAAACTATTTTATAATAAAATGCAACTATTTAGTAGCTCCTAATTCTATTCTATGATAACCTAAATGCATATTACCTATCTCGGCCAAGAGCATGAATTATAATATTGATCCAGGGTTTGAAACAAGAAAATAATTGATACTTCAAAAATTGGCAGAAAAAAGCCCAAATTTAGAAGTAAATCTTTAATCGTTTTACAATAGATAAAATCTCCTGCAAATGATTATAATAAAAATAAAACCAGAAAACAATAATGTAAACTAAATATGCAATTCTGGAAACATGGAAATATATATATATATAT
Source organism: Larix kaempferi (assembly GCA_027924585.1). Lineage (NCBI taxonomy): Eukaryota > Viridiplantae > Streptophyta > Pinopsida > Pinales > Pinaceae > Larix > Larix kaempferi. Next base: position 12,880,205 of record BSBM01000877.1, read on the forward strand.
AATTATGCCTCAGCTTGTATATGAAACACAGTCAACATAAAAGTTAGGAAATAACAAGAACCAATTTATACAAAATTGAAATAACAAAACCATTCATTGATTTCAACTATTGAATAAATTATTCACATCCCAAATTAACATATAAATTTGAATTCACAAAAGATGACTTCATATATAGTAACAAGGTATATATAGATGTAAGTAACAGAAAGACAAAAGAGAATTAACCAGTAAAATGATATAGCATATGAAATGTGATGATTAAAGACTTAACCAAAACCTTCAAAAATTCTGCTAAAACTTAAATCTTCAGAATAAGTTCGAAGAAAATCGAAACTAAGCAGAATGCAGTAAAATACTGTATAAAAATGTTTCTGTCAGATGCCCAAGAATCGAACCCATATAAAATGTTTGGAACTTGTTTATATAGGAAACTACAAAGCCTCTACTCATTTAACCACCCTATATCTATGAAACCACATGGATATCTATCCAAATATACAACAGAAACCAATTATAACTTGATGCCAATTCTTTCATGATTCTAGGTGTGCCTTTGAGTGACATCCGAGATAGAGTAATGTAGAAAAACAATCGAATTACTGGATAAATCTAGCATCGTGACTCCTCTGAATGAAGGTGTTCTTCGCATCCGACATTAAATCAACTATTAATGCCCAAAATGGAAAATAAGCTGCCAGGAAATCAACAAATGGTTGCATGTTCATATTCATAGCATCTAGAAATAGGTAAGCCCCAGCTAGGCGAATTCAAAAACCGTAAGCAACATAATCGATCTCCCATCCATAAACCAAAATGACACCTGTGATTTTCTAAACAGAGTCAGTTAACAAAGTGAAAATAATAAACAATAAACAATAAATAGGATGCCTGCAGAATTTTAATTCTGCAAGTGTCCTTATAAAAACACTTTGTATGAAAGATAAAATCCAAATATATGTATTTGCTGACCTATAAGAGTCGATTTTTAATCACCTGTATATTCGACAAAATTAAAATCATAAAACAAAAATTAATTTTGTCTTTGAAATTTAAGTATCAAGAATTCCTCGAAGACTCAATAGAAACCCGAACTATTGCATTCCTTCTAGGTTCATCTAGTTTGGCATTAAATTTCGCAGCTCTGGCGTTTGCACTTTTGTTTTGCCTAACCAATTTATGATTCTTTAGTTCCAGGTTCTTGCTAAGGGTTTTATACCTGTTCTTCTTCTCTGTCACATAATTCCACTTACTTACCCAATTTTCCAATTCGTCTTTCAGTTTAGCAATTTCATCCGTAGCAAATGAATTAATCAATTTAGCTTCTTTCACATCAATTTCAAGGGTTGATATGCACTACGCTTGAGAGATAGGAATAATTTCTTCCATATCCCTGTCACTTGGTTGATTAACAAACTCCACCACCTTGGCAAGTCCTTGCTCGACCTCTTGGTTCGATGGTGGTGAAGAATTACGGGCTTGGGCATTTCGAGCTCTAGTCTCAAAAGTTGAATCGTACAAGAATTTCGGATCAATAGGATTCACGGGAGCTTCATCTTGCCGAGACTCTGAAGAGTCACTTAATTCAACAACAGGGGCATCCCCTAGAACTAAATTCCTTTCTGCAAGGAGCGTGGCCGTCATACTACAAGTGGTTCGGCGAGTTGCCTGATCGCTCAGCACTTTACTCATTTCATCTTTAGCCAGTTCATGACCAACCTTTCTTTCTAGATAGGGAAGACCATCATTTAGATTTGGTGGAGCAACCAAAGGTTTATCTATTTCAATCTAAGGATCATCACAGAGCATCTCAGGGTTTTCCTCACATTTGAACTCAGGGCCATCATCACCTAGGGTTTCACCAGGGCTTTGTATCCCATCCTCAGGGTTAGTTTCAGAACTAGGTTCTCCTACCTCAGACTCAATATGCCTTTGTCTGGTTCTATACCTTCTTCGAGGCCATTCATTGTTAAATCCAAACTCATTCCTGGCAAGGAACGACTCCCAAGTGTCACCCAATTCTCCCAATTAGTGTGAAACAAGGATTTTAATTATCCCATGATGGAACAAACTACGTTCCTTATCTCCCACATTGTTTTGGTACGCACAGACCATCTTCTGTAAACTATTCATGAAATAGTATGGCATATTTATAGGGTGACCTTTGAAAACCATTAACAAGCGAATATGATAGAAATGAGTCTGAGATAGTCGGCCCTCACATGTAACATACCTGATGATAAGCCCGAGCAATGACCGCCACTTCATTTTCATCATTCGGGAAGGAAAACCAGATTTTGATTCTATTTGTTGATTAGCCCCGGTCAGAAACCATCGCCAATCCTCACTTTTCAAGTGCTTCCCTTTAAACCAATGTTCCCCAACCAACGGAAGACCTATAGCCTAGGAAACGAATTCCTCTATTAGCTGCAACTCAATATCCCCAATTTGTGCTTTTACACCATCAAATGAAGTTGCAAACGCCTAAGAAACTGCCATATTAAAACCAGAGAACTTCTATAAAAACCCTTGCCATCCTTCCCTTTTAACCGGTTCTATGCATTCTAGAGCCACATGTAAATATTCATTGCCAATAAGCTCGAAATGGGACACGACATCCATGAGGGTAAGGGAGACGGTAGAGGCTACAAATAGGTGAAAAATTGAGACAGGGGAATCGAAAGGACCTATGTCCAAAACTCTTCGAACCAACAAAATGATAATCAACTTCATATCGCCTAAGTATAATAGGTAATCGAAAATCGAATAGGGGGTATGAAGTAATGATAACCTTGAACCAGAGCCAAGCATTCGAATTTGCAGAACACATACATCATAATGATGGTTTTCAGGGTTTTGATGAGTATGCGATACCAAGAGGTCACAGTGGTGTCATCATAACTAAACAAGTGGCAACAAATCATAATGAATATATCAGCCTGAAATATTTGTCATAAATGTCCATACTGTGACGGACTTATGCTTGGTTGCTTGGTCATAAAAGAACCCAACTAGTTTGATCTAACCCCAAAGCATGAATCGAAGGTTCAATTGGCATAGTTTCTCCATAATACATATTAATAATGACCAACGTTTAATGGGAATTAGTATTACTAATCAAACCTAAATCTTGGTTAATGTTGCATAACCATGCTTACAATCATGCCATAGGAAATACTAGGAGTTGATGTGATCAAACCATTCAAACAATTCTCACTTCCAATCATTCAACAAAAGAGTCATAGCCACATAAATATGTCTCATCATAGTATTCAAGGTTTAGATATGAGAATAAAAATATGGAAATGACAAAATTATAATAATGATTTGAAATAAGTTTAAATACCAAGGTTACCATAATGAAATCAGATCTTTGAGATAAGCATATCCATTGAAATCAAGTAGATAGATCAAAATAATGATAGGTCATACAAGTGATTATTCCATAAGTCAAAACATCAAAATAATGAATGTAATAATTTTGTATGACTTCAACTTACATAGATGATCCAATCTGTAAAATTAGGAGCTTCTAGTTTCTAGGGTTATGATCTGAATAAATGATCAACTAGAGATAAGAAACCAAATATTAAGAGGGTCAACTCAATTGGACAACAAAATCTCAATCTCCATGTATCATTCAATATTTCAACCTTATTGGGAGTACCTTCAGAATTGCAGATTCTGAAGGCACTCCTAAAATATTTATTAGTGAGTGTTGATTAAGGTTGCAATGTATAAAATCACTCCTGATTGAAGATGGATGAAGTGACAGTTCCAAATTTATTGTTCCAATTAATCCGGAGGGTGTTGCTTTCTAACAAATGGCGACATGCTGGGACCGAACCAGTTATCTCTATGAGAAAAACTTCCATACTTCCTATAATCAAAGATGATGTCTTGAAGTATCAAACACATGCTCAAATGATTCAAATTCCAAACCAGTCCCAAAATGCTAGTCCTTGACAGATTCTTCAACAACGAGCCTTTAGCTATTATCTGAGTATTCCTTACCTACTTCACCTTTTGATGGACAGGGAGTAAAATGACTTAGTTCCAGAGGAAATCTTTAAGGCCAGAGACAGATTAACCAATATCAGTGAAAGATGTAGCTTCTCAAGAACATCAGATGATTTTCTTCTCATGGAAACAAAAGGAATCAGGCAATATTCATTTTGTTCATTTTTTTTATGTACAATTAAATAAATATGAAAAACATTAATCAGGGATACTACATTAGCTTGGTAACTAAATGATGATAGAATTATTCACCAATCCTACCAGAAACTGATCAGGCCAACTCGTGATGAGACTTCCTGTCTCTCAGCTTTTCAACTGAGAGTCGTTGTCCTAGCTTGGTGACCAGAAGTTGACAATGTCAATCCAATAGGACCTATGATCATAAACAGAACGGCTCGGCATGAGACCTTTTGTTCCCTGATTAACCTCTTTCACATTCATAATTAAATCAAATTAAAGCTTTTGGTTCAAGACTATTGTCCAGGCTTGGTGACCAAAAGTTGATAGCATCATTCACGAGAACTACTGAAGGTGAATAGGTCAGCTCGTAATGAGACCTCTTGATTCTCATTTTCTCAAACAAGAATCATCACCCTGTCTTGGTGACCAGATATGGTGTTGTCATCCCTAGTAGGGATGATGATCATGACAGGTCGGCTCTATAAAAAGACCTCCTGTTCTTGAACCAAAATTTTATTACTAAAGGGATATTTACAGATGTATTTCCAGAAATGAGTGAGAAAACCACTGACTTCTTGAGATAGCTTAAGGATGAGTAGATATCTTCAACTGGTCTTCAGGCCTGGTAGACACCACTAGAACTAGTAAATAAGTTTCCTGAGTCATTGGTTTGTAGGTAGATATCCAAAGATAACAACCAAGGATTGCTACAAGAAACAATAGGGTCACAAAATAAAACAAGTTGTGGGATCAACTCACTCAGGAGGCATCAGATACTTCAAGCAAAATCAACAATTACAATCTGATATGTATTTCAGTCATTCCAGTTGACACACTTTCACTAGCTAACTAGTTCTTCAAGCCATGTCATATATTCACACTCGATTTATGAGTGCAGGATGTGTCTAATGAAAAAAATATTTGCAAAGATGAGCATGCTAATTATGTACAATTCTTTTGTACCAAAAATATTTACAAACTCGGCAAACAGAAGTACTCTCATAGTTTCAGGTTGTTTTAATTTTAATATGGTTCAACCAATTCTAAGAGTCAAAGGGATTAGAATGATTTCTGCAGAATGAGATTTATGAGATCACTAAGTCATGTGACTTATCTTGGAATGAGAATTGGCTGAATCAGAAACAATTAAACAAAGACAACCTGATAAGAACCAAACAGGAGTTAATATAAACCATGATATGTGCATGTATTATTCAGCTATTATGAATAGAAATTATAAACAAGAGAAAAGATAAAATCAGCCCAAAATTATGTTCTGAATAAATCATCGTGTATGAATGTGTTTTAACTAGAATGATTCCTAAAAATGGGAATGATTTTATGTATTTTCTCATCCGAGGTTTATAACTAAATAGAATTTACGAATGAATTGAAAATCATCAAAGAATATATGAGATCCATGGATTGTACAGACCTGGAAATCAAAAAAACATGAGTATGTACAAAAAAAATATACAAATGGATTAAATACAATGAAAATGATCCAAATGATGAAAGATTACTGAAAATATTTTTTAAGGATATGCCCATTTATAGGAAAGGTATCGAGCTGTCCTTGCAAATTTTGCAGCCAGAAGGTATTGGGTCCTATTTTTTCTGCTACTATGTACGGGCCTAACCAGAGGTGTTGGAATTTCATGTGTTCCCCTTTTCCCTCATGTACTTTGTCCCATTTCAATACTAAGTCACCTACTTGCAGCTCCCTGTTCGAGGATGAACCATGATCAAACCAGGATTTGATGATATGTTGATGTCTTGCGAAATGTTGTTTAACATTCTCCCTCTCCTCCTCTAATTTTAACAATAGACTAATTCTTTTCTCAATGGTCGAACACTCAGTATCTTGTACAGATTTTGCAAGCTGTAATGAAGGAAAGAATAGGTTTGGGGGAAGGATAGCCTCGATGCCATACACCAGAAAGAAAGGGGAGTTATCAACAGATGTTTTCAGAGTAACCCTATCAGCCCATAGTGCTTGGTACAGAATGGTGTGCCAATTTTTATGATGTTCTGCTATTGACCTCTTCAGAATTTTTCAGCAAGTTTTTATTTGTTGATTTAGCAAGGGCGTTACCTTGTGGGTGATAACTTGATGAATAGCTGATCCTAATCCCTTTTTCCAAGGAAAATTCAGTTAACTAACCATAGGAGATATAAGATGCATTATCGAACATGAGGGAGTCAGGAAATCCAAATCTGGTAATTATATGAGTTTCAAGGAAATTCAGTACCTGATTTGTGTTTTCTACCCTTAGCAGGGCAGTTTCAGACCGTCTAGTGAAATAATCAGTGGCAGTTATGATATATTTATGTTGATTAAGAGAGGAGGGGGGATTTATTGGTCTTATGCTATCGATTCCCCACTGCTGGAAAGGCCTATCCACCACCACAGGCTGTAAAGGAAATGCTGGTTTTTTAACTCTGCTAGATGCAGTCTGATAGTCTTGACATTTTCTTACGAAGGCATGGGCATATTTAAATAAGGTTGGCCAAAAATAACCTGCTCTCAATACCTTATGAGCGGTGGCATCGCCACCGAAGTGACCACCAGTAGGGCCATCATGCAATTGCTTTAAGATTGATTCAGATTCCTCCTTTTCTAGACAGCGAAGTAAAACCCCATCTGCATTTTTCATGAAAAGTACATCATTTACCAACTGGAAGGGTGCATATCTTAACCTGACAACTCTCTTCTTTTTAGGCTCCAAATAGTTCAGAGCGCTACCTGTTTCAAGATAAGTGTGGATGTCAGTGTACCAAGAATTGACAGGGTCTGGGATAAAACAGACTTCCTTTGGCAGCAATGAATCATCTAAGGATAAATCATCTTGGCTAGCAGGAAGGTGCACGGATTCAGCTGCCAGTTTACACAACCCTAACCCTCGTACAACCTGAGAGGGTTTAATCTCTAGGTCATACTCATGTAAAGTAGCCATCCAATGTGCTCTTTTTTCCCCTAAATCTTTCTGGACTAACAAATTTCTTACGGCAGAAAATGGGACAATGACCTTGGTTTTTTATTTCAAGAGATAGGGCCGGAAATGTTTCACTACTTTGAACACAGCAAAATCCTGTTTATCTACTTCGTGATAGTTCACTTCAGCTCCTTTTAGATTTGAGTTCATGAATGAGATGGGTACTTCATGGTCTTCCGGATTCTTCTGGGTAAGGACAGTCGCATAAGAAATGTCAGAGGCAAAGGTGTAAAGAATAAATTATTTCTTAAAGTTAGGACTTAGAAGTGTTGGAGCTTCAGCTATGGATTCTCTTATTCTGATAAATGAATCTCTCTCTTTGTCTCCCCACAAAAAGTTGTTGTCCTTTTTTATCATGTTCTGCAGCGAACGAACTATTTCAAAAAAACTGGGGACAAACCTTCTTATGAAGTTTATCTTACCCATGAAGGATTGCATGGCTTTCTTGGTAGGAGGAAAAGGAATCTTAGAGTTGGCTTCATTCCTCTTAGGGTCAATCATAATCCCTTCCTTTGACACCACAAATCCTATCAAAATTCCCGCTATGACTACAAAGATTTTTTTTTAGGATTTAAGGAAATACCAAACCTTCTACAACATTCAAGTACTTTGCGCAGGTGCAAGATATGATCAACTCTGTTTTTTGAAAATGCCATAACGTCATCTAAGTAGACAACCACAAAATGATTGATCAGACCTCTGAAAGCAACATCCATTGCCCTTTGGAATGTAGCCCCAACGTTTATTAGTCCAAAGGGCATCTTCCTGTACGCATAGGTTCCCCAAGGGTTTCTAAAGGTGGTTTTCAGTTGGTCTGCGGGAGAAACCAGGACTTGGTTGTACCCAGAAAAACCTTCTAATAAAGACAACATCTGAGCACCGGATACTTTCTGGAGGATCTGTTCCATTGGTGTAACTAGATAATTGTCCTTTTCTGATGATCGGTTTAGATTTCGGAAATCTACACATAACCTAATGTATCCATTTTTCTTCCTAACATGAACTAGGTTTGCTACCCGTTGTGTGTGATGTACATGGAATATAATTCTGGAAGCAAGCAATTTGTTCAGTTCTTTTTTTACTACTGGTTCTAAAGTAGGGTGCCTCTTCCTTAGTTTCTGTTGGAATGGATTCGATTGAGGCTTCATGGGAATTACGTGTTGAATTATTTGTGTGTCAAAGGTTTTCAATTCGTCGTATGTCCATGCAAATGTGTCTTTGAATTCCCTGAACAGTTTCACAAAGGATGCTTTTTTTATTTGAGTGCAATCTGATCCTAATTTTATGTTCTGAGGATTTGCTTCTGTTCCTAGATTAATAGTTTCATAACGCATGATAGAATTGTTAGTCTTGCAGATAGGCACCCCTTTAAACTTATCATGCAGGTCATAAAACTTCTCAAGTCTGAGAACTGAAGTAGGGATCGAATTTACCAGCTCAAAAGATTTGTCAACAGAATGATGTGGATGGATTATCAAGAAATTGCGTAGATCTTCATCATGTGTGATCTCATCAATTGCTGAATCTTTGAAGGAATCTTCTCCTGTTAAGAAATTAATAATCTGTGAATCATCATTAAAGACATGCCAGTTATTGATATTTTCAGGGATTGACAGTCTAAACAATAATTCAACAGAAAAAGCATTGGGAGAAAAAAATTTCGATGGAATAAGTCATGAGGCCACATTTTCCAAAAGGCCAATTTCTTGATTCTGAAACTGAGGAATAGAGTTAATATTAAAGGCATCAAATGCTGAAATTAAATTCCGTACCTCTTTTTGATAGCTTCGCAAGTGATTAGATAGACAATTAATAGAATTTTGAACTTGTCGGACGATGATTTTAGAATCACCAAAGACAATCAATACCTTAACATTTAAGTCTAATGCTTTCTTGAGACCCTAAATGAGGACCTCATATTCAGCTCAATTATTTGTGCAAAGAAATTCAAGTCTGCAAGACAACAGATGTGTGTTCCCTAAAGGATCAAGGAACATACAACCCACTGTTGCGCCTTCCTTTGATCGTGAACCATCAAAGTACAAATGCCAAGGTTTATCTTCTATATTATCTACACTATTTACATTATTTACAACATTACCAAACTGGGAGAAGCTTCCTGAAAATCACAATGCAAAATTTCTGATTTATTTATAGAATCAACAAAAATTGATTTATGTGCATGAAAAGTTCCTAAATCAGAGTCAAACCCATAGTTCCCTAAAATGGAACCACTAAACATGACTGGTTCATTAGGAGAATCTATCTTAGTCACTGTGTGATTCATGTATCTTTCTCTATCAACCCTGATCTGATTTGGCCGCCCATTCTTAGGTAACCACAAATGTCACCAATTTGTTGAAAAATAGCCTTTTAAATCTTGGGACTAGTCATGACTTAGAAATAGCCCATACACATTAGGTATGTCTGCCACCACTATCTCAATAACTTGAAAAATTTGTGGATTAGTAGCCATCCTAATCATTACTCCTTTTAGCTCTCCTATGATTTTCACCTCAGAACGGTCTAGTTGGCTTATATGAGTTTCGCAAGGTGTGAGATCAACATTCAATTTCTTACATACCGAATAAGGCATAACGTTCAATGATGCTCCAGAATCAACCATGCAATTATGGACATTTCGATTAAAGATGTCAAACGTCAATAGGAAAGGGGGGGTTGTAGATTTGGAATTTTTCCCTATCAGTGTATCCCTATCAGCAGTTGATTTGGTGTTGTTATTGAAACTTGCTACCACTTTACTGGTGGAAGGATTAGAGCTACTAATTGTGGGCACAGAGGGATGATTTCTTTTGTTATTGGTATTGGATGGAGATGCCAAATTTGAGAATATTGAACCTCCTGGCATATGATAGATTTTTAACAAGTCAAACATGCTGATGTTTGATCTTTGTTTTTTAAGATCATCTATGATGTCATATTGGAGATCCCTATCTTGAATTACAGGATGCTTATTTGTAGGTAGGGGGATATTCCTAGGTATGGGTGATGGCTATGGATTGACAAGTCCTTTAATTTTGGTATTATGAGTGTGTTGAATGACAAAAACAGAATTGTCATGACACTCTTCCTCGTTGACTAAGCTATCCAAGAAATGACAATTAAATGGGAGGGGATCCTCAGAGGTTTCTTCTTCAGGTTCAGGCTGTTCGTTTTCATGATCCTCTTCTAACTCTTGATCAAGTGAGGTTTCAGGTAAAGCATAGACATCCCCAATGGTGTTAAAGACTTCCTCATTGGTTGAAATGACATGAGAAGTATTTTGCCTTGCATTTGGTGATGTATATGGACGATATGGGGTTTTAAAATTTCCTGTATTCGAGGTTCCTTCTCCATTATTTCGTTTTAAGATCACTACCTCATTTATAAGAGACCTTACCACTTGTTGGAGTTTTTCCATATCGAAAGAAAAGGTATCTTTTTTGTCTATGTTAACTCTTGACATAGTGTCATTTCTTTTACACATAGGGTTATCATTCTTGATATTGTTTCTGGCTCATATGTCATAGAATTCTTTTCGACTTTTATTGCTTCTTCAAAGGTTTCAACCAACGTGGTTTTACCAGCTTGTTTAACGAACATGCCAAGGGATTTAGGCAAAGATGAAGCATAGTTCTCAATTATAATATCCTCTGGAGGCTGGGAAAGTACTGGTATCCTATTCATCAGGGTAAGGAATAATTGATTGAAGTCTTTTATTCGTTCCTTGTTTTCCATTTTGATTCTAGCCAATTCTAATGCTAATACAACAGGAGTTTTATCCTCGCCAAATTTTTTTATCAATGCCTGACTGAAATCAGTCCAGCTAGTTATAGATCCTTGGGTCATCAAAAAGTACTAAACTGCATCCTTTCCTTCAAAATTCAAAGGAAATAAGTGACATGCAACATCTTCATGTTGGACGTTCATGGTCTAAACAGCCAAGATGAACTTGTCAATGTGATTCTTAGCAGGCTCCTTATTGTATGGGTCAAACTTGGGTAGGAGTTTGTCAGGATGTTTGGGTAAGTTGTGTTGCACTCTAGGTATAACAACTGCACCGCGTCGTAACCATGGTCTATTATTGTTTTGGTCTCCTCCATCACAGTCACCCATGTCTTGATCATACTCTGAATCAAACGAAGATTCGTTGTTGTGATCACTAGAGCTATCAGGGGGTGACTCGAGGGGTGAGGGAGGTTCGTCAAAACCACCAGCGGTAGGAATTTTTCATGAAGTGTTTGTATTTATTTATCCTCTGAGAAGGTTGCTAAGATGATAGTTCAGGGATCCTCTCAGGGGCTGAAGAATTTCTTCACTAATTGGATCAACAATCGTCTCAGTTTGGTTGGGAGGCCTATTTGGTAGACCGAAATTGATTGGGGAAACTCCCATCTGGCGAGAATAGACTCTAGTCAAAATACGTTGTGATTCCTCAAAGCACTTCTTTATGTCTTTCGGGGTAATTGGTGTAAGAATGGTGTTACGTCTTATAGCAGTCGTAACCATATTCACAAGAGGTGTTGTAGTGACGTTTGTTTGTGAAGTACGGATCAGGCTAGATACCATTTCAAAGTTACTGAGAGGACAGTTAGTCTCACTGGATGTAGGAGTAGTATGTGTTTGCTCAGGCATTAGACTTTTAGCTCAAGCCCTCCTTCTAGCGCCATTTGCTGGCTAGGAAAACTGCCCTAAGCCAACTTATGGAAAGACAACCCACACACTCGACTTAATGCAATCTTGGATGTGTTTAAGATAAATTTCTTTCACAGGATCACGACCCTGCTGCCTATATGATATGATCTCAAAATAGAGATTCTCTCGAGGGTGAGTGTGTGTCAAGTTTACTTAAATAAATATGCTAACAAATAAAAAAAATTAACATAATGACTAAGTAATTCTAAGAAAACTATTTTATAATAAAATGAAACTATTTAGTAGCTCCTAATTTTGTTCTATGATAACCTAAATGCATATTACTTTTCTCGTCCAAGATCGTGAATTATAATATTGATCTAGGGTTTGAAACAAGAAAATAATTGATACTTCAAAAATTGGCAGAAAAATCCCCATATTTAGAAATAAATCTTTAATCGTTTTACAACAGATAAAATCTCCTGCAAATGATTATAATAAAAATAAAACTAGAAACCAATAATGTAAACTAAATATGCAATTCCAGAAACATGGAAATATATATATAATTATGCCTCATCTTGTATATGAAACACAGTCAACATACAAGTTAGGAAATAACAAGAACCAATTTATACAAAATTGAAATAACAAAACCATTCATTGATTTCAACTATTGAACAAATTATTCACATCCCAAATTAACATATAAATTCGAATTCACAAAAGAGGACTTCATATATAATAACAAGGTATATTATATGTAAGTAACAGAAAGACAAAAGAGAATTAACTAGTAAATTGATATAGCATACGAAATGTGATGATTAAAGACTTAACCAAAACCTTCAAAAATTCTGCTAAAACTTAAATCTTCAGAATAAGTTCGAAGAAAATCCAAACTAAGCAGAATGCAGTAAAATACTATATAAAAATGTTTCTCTCAGATGCCCAAGAATCGAACCCATATACAATGTCTGGAACTTGTTTATATAGGAAACTATAGAGCCTCTAGTCATTTAACGACCCTATCTCTATGAAACCACGTGGATCTCTATCCGAGTATACAACAGAAACAAAATATAACTTGACGCCAATTCTGCCATGATTCCAGGTGTGCCTTTGAGTGACATCTGGGATAGAGTAATGTAGAAAAACAACCGACTTAATGGATAAATCCAGCATCATGACTCCTATCAATGAAGGTGTTCTTCACATCCGACATTCAATCAACTGTCAATGCCCAAAATGGAAAATAAGCTGCTAGCAAATCAACAAATGGTTGCACATTCATAATATCTAGAAACGGGTAAGCCCCAGCTAGGAGAATTACAAAACTGTAAGCAACATAATCGATCTCCCATCCATAAACCAAAATGACACTTGTGATTTTCGAAACAGAGTCAGTTAACAAAGTGAAAATAATAAAAATAAACAATAAATAGGATGCCTGCAGAATTTTAATTTTGTAGGTGTCCTTATAAAAACACTTTGTATGAAAGATAAAATCCAAATATATGTATTTGCTGACCTATAAGAGCCGATTTTTAATCACCTGTAAATTCGAAAAAATTAAAATCATAAAAAAAAATGAAATTTGTCTTCGAAATATAAGTATCAAGAATTCCTAGGATACTCAATAGAAACCTGAACTGGTGCATTCCTTCTAGCTTCATCTAGTTTGGCCTTAAATTTCGCAGCTCTGGCGTTTGCACTTTTGTTTTGCCTAACCAATTTATGATTCTTTAGTTCCAGGTTCTTGCTAAGGGTTTTATACCTGTTCTTCTTCTCTGTCACATAATTCCACTTACTTACCCAATTTGCCAATTCGTCTTTCAGTTTAGCAATTTCATCTGTAGCAAACGAAGTAATCAATTTAGCTTCTTTCACATCAATTTCAAGGGTTGATATGCACTGCGCTTGAGAGATAGGAAAAAGTTCTTCCATAGACCTATCACCTGGTTGATTAACAGAACCCACCACCTTGGCAGGTCCTTGCTCGACCTCTTGGTTCGATGCAGACGAAGAATTACGAGCTTGGGCATTTCGAGCTCTAGTCTCGGAAGTTGAATCATACAAGAATTTTGGATCAATAGGATCCACGGGAGCCTCATCTTGCCGAGACTCCAGAGAGTCACTTAATTCAACGACAGGGGCATCCCTTGCAACTAAATTCCTTTCTGCAAGGAGTGTGGCCGTCATACGAGTGATTCGACGGGTTTCCCGATCGCTGAACACTTTATTCATTTCATCTTTAGCCGGTTCATGACCAACATTTGTTTCTAGAAAGGGAATACCATCATTTATATTTGGTGGAGCAACCAAAGGTTTATCTATTTCATTCTAAGGATCATCATAGAGCATCTCATGGTTTTCTTCACATTCGAAATCAGGGCCATCGTCACCTAGGGTTTCACTGGGGCTTTGTATCCCATCCTCAGGGTTATTTTTAGAACTAGGTTCTCCTACCTCAGACTCAATACACCTTCGTCTAGTTCTAGGCCTTCTTCGGGGCCATTCATCATTAACTCCAAACTCATTCCTGGCAAGGAACCTCCCAATTGGTGTGAAACAAGGATTTTAATTAGCCCATGATGGAACAAACTACGTTCCTTATCACCCACATTGTTCTGGTAAGCACATACCATCTTCTGTAAACTATTCATGAAATAGTATGGCATATTTATAGGGTGACCTTTGAAAACCATTAACAAGCGAATATGATAGAAATGAGTCTGAGATAATCGGCCCTCACTTTTGATGTATATGTAACTTCGGAATGTATTTCACCCATATATATTGTATTCCTATAGAGATGTTATTATTCCTATATATGGAAGCGATTGTATTCCTATAGAGATGTTATTATTCCTCTATACGCAAGTGTCGTCATTTATATTGTAAGTGTCGTAACTTATACTTGATGGGTTATTAGACCACCTTGATGGGGTCGGCCTTGTATGAGTCATGTGGGTAAAAGGGTTATTAGACCACCAAGTGTGGGTTCGTCCCGGATTAAGTTAACCATGGGTTATTAGGCTAAGCTAGACAAGTCGGCCCCATTAGTTTATTGGGCAGGACAAGACAAGTATAAATAGAGATCGAGAGATCTCTATTTGATCACTCATTACTCACTTCTATCTCTCTCAGAAAGTGGTGCACTTGTGAGGAGGAGGATCATCTTCTAGGAGAATACTATCTCTTGTACTTTGGTTGTTTCGTTTCTCTATCTATGTCTGAGGAAGTTGCGGGGTTTTTCACCTTCTTGGTTTTCCTCGGTGAAACTCTGTGTCTCTTGTGTGCTTGCATTATTGTGTCCATGATTGATATGTTTTACATGTTATTCTCTCAGCTAAATCCTAGATCATATTGAAATTTCTGAAAAACTAACATGGTATCAGAGCAAGCCTGAAAGAAGGCATGGTATGGCATGTATGACACTTGTTGCACTTGCGATGCTAGGGCTTGATATAGAAAATACCAGTCATCGTATGACTTTCATTTTAAATCCATTTTGGTGAGGTTTCAGGATTTGAAACTCTTACAGGTCAAATACAAGATCCCCATGTACCTTGTGTCTGAATCACAACTTCTAATTCATTGTACTTTTTGTTTTATGATCTATACAATCTAGGGTTTCTGCCTCTTCCAGATCTGAGTCATAAACAGGTGACCTAGGAAAAAAGGTCATAACTTGTGCTAGGAAGCTCCAAATGAAATTTCATAAAATGTGACAGGTAGGGAATGGAATTTAATTTCACAGGATGAAGGTTCAGAGGTTGAAAGTGAACCAGTGACACGTGGCACTCTGTACAAGTTCACTCTGCGGTTTTATCCCATAAACAGGTCACGTTGTGACACTTGGCATAACTCTCTCTCAGAGAATCCAATTAAGGTCATACCTGTGGGGTTGGAAAGATAACAAGTTAGGATACCACAGGTAGAAGTTTTAGACCTTGTGGATTCGTAATTTCGGAGTTACACCAGAAACAAGCAGGTGCATATTTTTGTCAAAATAGAATTGGATTTTAAGCACCTTTATTCATGGCTCCGGGAATTAGGGTTTCAGAGAAAGTTTGTATTTTTGTAAACAGAGACCAAGTCTTAATGGTACTGATCAAAATCGAAATTTAGAGAACAAGATCAAATTTTTTGGTTGGGTAGAAGGCCGGGCTTGATCAAACCCTAGTTCGGGACTTTGATCGGAAAAGTGGAAAATTAGGGCTTCTGCAAAAGTTGGAATTTTTGAAGTCTGTGACCACGGTTGGAAGCTCCTCAGAAAAATCAAAGTTTAGAGCTTTGGATCGAACCTTTTGGTTGGTCAAAAGGGTGGGCTTTATCAAACCCTAGTTCGGAATCCTGTACAGAAGATCCGGAAGTTTCAAAGGCAATTTTGAGGGGTGAAACTTTGGAGTTTTCAAATTCTGAGTATACCAGGCTGATAAGCTCATCAAGGCGCATCTTTCTATCCTTTCAGAAGTTTGAAATTCAAAGTTTGAATTTTTAGGGTTTCCCTGACAAACTCTAATCCAGCTCCATATCCAGTTTCTACAAATCAAGTGGATTGGGCTAATCCTAGAAAAGAATGGATTGGTCACCTGCATAAGTGAAGAAGTTCCAGTTTCAGAGGGAGATGAGGCTAAGACCTTACATAAGAATATTGCAAGCAATCTCGACTGGTATGACTTATCTAGGGATGTTTCATGATCTGTTCATGATTAAGTTTATGGTATGTTTGTCTTCACTAAGGTTAGTACAATCTTGACTAACTTTAGACTTGTCGTATCACCTTAATAAAATTATGAATGCACAATAGAATATACTCATTAATTAAGGTTTTGACACTTATGATTGTACTAATGCATTGTTTTGTTGTATGAGGTTGATGTTGTCCGTTAACATGAAAGGTACATCAAGAAAGACAAATCATGTTCTAGTTCAAGAACATATGACAATGGTGACATGAAAACAAAGGCTCATCCATTTCCATGGATCACATAGAAGATCTACTTACGAGGTATGTATAACTTGGTTCTATAATGGTTAACCTATGAGATATGCAGGTTACTAGCACAAGTCACTTAAGAGAACAAGAATACATACTAATCCAAGTATGTTAGACATAGCTAGCTAACATACTAATCCAGGTATGTTTTTCCTATATCAAGTTAAAATCCTACCTTGTGTTAGGATATCCTATATAAGTATACTTGGCATGATTGATTATGATTATTATGTTAGACATAGCTAGCTAACATACTAATCCAGGTATGTTTTTCCTATATCAAGTTAAAATCCTACCTTGTGTTAGGATATCCTATATAAGTATACTTGGCATGATTGATTATGATTATTCATGAAGTTATAGGTTTGAGTAATCATGGGTTTAGGCATATTATGTTTCTTACTTTAATTGATGATATGACTAACCAGAAGAGTCCTATATAAACCTTGAATACTAATGTTTATTAACTGTGTTTAAAATGATCATTACTATACATGTTTAAGACTATTGTGTTTCTGATAGTATTGAAATTATACTAATAAATGTATGATTATGTATGAGATCTCGAGGATATAACAATAATGATACTTGTAAGCATGCATAGTGATCAAGGATGGATATAACTCAAAGGACAGGTAATCCAGGAAGCAAAGATCAAGAGGAAGCACACTCCAATAGTTTCTACAAGGATGCAAATATTCAGAGGGAGTCGACCACTCCTCACAATCCACATCAGAATGGAGTTGCAGAAAGGAAGCAAAGACTGAGAGGGAGTCAACCCAACAAACAAACAAAGATAAGTATTTGAATTATCATTTCTTGCATATTTGATTGTTTAAATAATATTGTTCAATGATGTATATACTGATGTTCCTAGAATTAGGCTGTGTATTTTGGCATATTAGAATAATTGCATTAATGAACAACATACTACTAATATGCATGTAATGGGTAAGTGGCCTATGGCACTATACAACATTCCATTGCTACTTATCTAGAATGAAACCTCTTTGCTGACATGTTGGGAGTAGTACAAACTCTTCACAATGTTCTGGTAGAGATTGGAAGGCATCTAGAAAGTTATGTGATATGGATAAATGTTGTATTGAAGCATTGGCTAAAATAATTGCATGACTGTATGACATATTTCTTTATGTGTAAGAATTTGTTCTGAAAACTATGAGATGTTTCTAATCATGCAATTTAACTTGTTTTGTAGGAAAGATCGTATACCATCACCTACAAAAGAAGGACTACAACATTTGTTCCAGCAACAAAGATATCTATTGAAGATATTGAAGTTCCTAGGATCTGGGATGAAGTAATGGAAGAATGCCATGATCCGTCGATCATGAAGAATGATGTTTTGGATGCAGTCCCAAGACCTGAAGGGAAGTCTGCTATGACTTCCAAATGGATCTATAAGATCAAGCATGCTGCAGACGGTAGTATGGAGAAATACAAAACAAGGTTTGTAGCCCGTGGCTTCTCCCAGAAAGAGGAATTGAGTATGAAGAGACTTCTACACCTATAGCCAGGCACACATCCATCAGATCAGTACTTGCTCTGGCTGCAGTGATGAAATGGAAGATACACCAGATAGATGTCAAGATAGCTTTCTTGAATGGTGTAGTCGAAGAGGAAGTGTATGTGGAGCAGCCGCTCGGGTTTGAGACACATGACTGAGAGTCACATGTGTGCAAACTGAAAAAAGCCCTGTATGGTTTGAAATAGGCAGCCAAGACCTGGTATGGCAGGATAGATGGATTTCTATCTAGTTTGGGCTTTACCAAAATTAAAGTGGATTCCAACCTTTACTACAAGGTTGAGGAAGGCAATCCAGTGATACTACTTTTGTATGTGGATGACCTGTTTGTTACAGGTGAGCATAGATTGATTGGCGACATGCACCGGAAGCTTGCTTCCAAGTTGGAGATGAAGGAATTAGGTATGATGCACTATTTTCTAGGCATGGAGGTGTGGGAGAGTGCAGATGGAATCTTCCTTGGACAAGGTAAGTATGCAGTAGAAATCCTGAAGAGGTTCAGGATAATGGACTACAAGGCCATGGCCACACCTATGGCATTGAACCTGAAGCTTTAGTGTGATGCTTCATCTGATCTGGTTGATGTCACAATGTATCGTCAGATGATTGGGTCCTTGATTTACCCAACGAACACGAGACCAAATATTTGCTTTGAGGTGAACACATTGAGCCAGTTCCTGATGGATCTGAGGAGTGTTCACCTAGTTGCCGTAAAGCATATTCTGAGGTACCTGAAGGGTACGGTTGATTATGGGCTCAAGTATGATGCGAATCAAAAGTTTAACCTGGAGGGTTATGTTGATTCAGATTGGGCAGGCAGTGTTGTAGATAGGAAGAGCACTTCTGGGTGCTGCTTCAGTATGGGATCAGGTGTGATCTCTTGGTTTAGCAAGAAGCAGTCCTGCGTAGCACTGAGTACAACCGAGGCAAAGTATGTTGCAGCATGTTCAGCTAGTTGTGAGGCAGTATGGCTCTGAAAGCTACTATCTAAGTTATTTGATCTCCCGATGGAGGCTACTGGTATCTTTTGTGACAACCAGAGTTGTGCGAAGTTGTCTGAGAACCCAGTGTTCCACGACAGGTCGAAGCACATTGAGATCAAATATCACTATATCAGGGATATGGTGCAGAGAGGAGCAGTGAAGCTCCTGTATCTTGCGATGGTTGAGCAAGTTGCAGATGTGTTGATGAAACCACTAGCCAGAGTGAAGTTTGAGTACTTCAAAGGGAGGATTGGTGTTCTTCAGATTAATGACACTTCAAGGAAGAAGTGATGGACACATTTGCAGAAGCCATTCCAATCATGGTGGTAGGAGGATCCTCCCATGGCTGTGGATGTAAGAGATGTGTGATGAGCATCAGGACAATGCTCCAGTTACTGCTTTGGATATGTATCAGGTGGATACATTGTATGATCAGGTGGATCATGTATGCATCAAGTGGATGCATGATATGTATCAGGTGGATACATTGTATGATCAGGTGGATCATGTATGCATCAGGTGGATGCATGACATGTATCAGGTGGATGCATTGTATAATCAGGTGGATCATGTATGTGATATGCATCATGTGGATGCATGATATGTATCAGGTGGATACATTGTATGATCAGGTGGATCATGTATGCATCAGGTGGATGCATGATATGTATCAGGTGGATACATCGTATGATCAGGATGATCATGTGTGATGAGTATCAGGATGATGCTCTGGATGACTTGCATTAGGACGATGCAGAGATGATGATCAAGATGATCATGTGTACATCAGGATGATGTATGGTGAGTATTAGGATGATACTCTGTGGCCATGGAACAAGTTGTGCAGATAAGCATATAATAGCGCCCTGGGAGATTTGTAGATAATCTTGCTAGGTTTTTCCGCTGGCATATAATAGCTCCCTGTGAGATCTGGCAAATGCTCTTTCGAGGTTTTGCTTGGAGAGACATATAATAGCACCCTGGGAGATTTGCAGATGCTCCTGCTAGGTTTTTCCGCTGGCATATAATATCTCCTTGGGAGATCTAGAAAATTCTCTTGCTAGGTTTTGTCCATGGCATATAATTTCTCCCTGGGAGATCTTGCAAGTTGTGCTGGGCACATAATTAGTCATGAGATGCTCTTGCTAGGTTTTGCTTGGTAGCATATAATGTCTCCCTGGGAGATCTTGCAGGTTGTGCTGGGAACGTAATCAGTCCTGAGATGCTCTTGCTAGGTTTTGCTTGGTCACATGTAATAGCTCCCTAGGAGATCCGATAGGTTGAGCAGTGTGCTCGTAATCAGTCCTGGGATGCTCTTGCTAGGTTTTGTTGACGCATGTAATAAGTCCTGAGGATTCCATAGTATGGCCAGTGATGATGAAGACCTGCAGGTGGTGGGCCTACATCCAATATGAAAAAGGATTGGCTCTGTAGAACTTCCTATGACGAGTAGATTCAGAGATTGATTGAGATAGCAGCAGCAGTGACAATGACAATGATTCGAGGACGATGATTCGCTGATGATGATCCAAAGAAGAAGACTTGTGCTAGAAGATCTGTGTCAAGAAATACCTTCCTAGTTAAGAGGGAGTGTTGATGTATATGTAACTTCGGAATGTATTTCACCCATGTATATTGTATTCCTATAGAGATGTTATTCTTCCTCTATGCGGAAGTGTTTGTATTCCTACAGAGATGTTATTATTTCTCTATAAGCAAGTGTCGTCATTTATATTGTAAGTGTCATAACTTATACTTGATGGGTTACTAAACCACCTTGATGGGGTCGGCCTTGTATGAGTCATGTGGGTAAAAGGGTTATTAGACCACCAAGTGTGAGGTCATCCCAAATTAAGTTAACCATGGGTTATTAGGATAAGCTAGACAAGTCAGCCCCATTAGTTTATTGGGAAGGACAGGACAAGTATAAATAGAGATCGGGAGATCTCTATTTGATCACTCATTACTCACTTCTATCTCTCTTAGAAAGTGGCACACTTGTGAGGAGGAGGATCATCTGCTAGGAGAAGACTATCTCTTGTACTTTGGTTGTATCATTGCTCTATCTATCTCTGAGGAAGTTGTCGGGCTTTTCACCTTCTTGGTTTTCCCCAGTGAAACTCTGTGTCTCTTATGTGCTTGCATTATTGTGTCCATGATTGATATGTTGTAGATATGTTGTACATGTTATTCTCTTAGTTAAGATCCTAGATCAAATTGAAATTTCTGAAAAAATAACACTCACATGTAACATACTTGATGATCAGACCGAGCAATGACTGCCACTTCATTTTCATCATTCAGGAAGGAAAACCATATTTTGATTCTATTTGTTGATTAGCCTTGTTCAGAAACCCTCACCAATCCTGTCATGTCCCAAATTTAGCATTGGGTCACAATGGCCTAATCACATTAGCCCTATTCATTAGAGTTTGTCAAATTGATGCTAAAGGTCAAATAATTGCCAAGGAGGAAAATTACTAGTTTCCTAGGTTTGGGGTGGAAGCTTTGGGATTTGGAATAATGGGGATAATAAATGATGTTTGAACATTAGAATGGAATAAATATTTAATAAAGGAGCTAAATAAATATATACAAGTGAAAATCAAAGTGGCATTTCATGATGAAGACACATGGAGGAAGTGGGACCCACATATGGCTAGATTTCCCCACTACATTTGGCATCATTCTCTCACCAATTCGAATTCAAGGTGAATGGTAACATACTTTGGGGAGTCCAAAAGGTATTATTCATTGCATGACTCATCCAAGGTCGAAATATAGAGGAAGAGTAACTCCCATGGAAGAGGAAGAGGCAATTTGGAGCTAGTGAGACACTTGGGCTAGATTCCCTAGCTCTATGACAACAATGATGAAGATGCTATGACACCTATGACACAAATCAGACCTGAAGGCTGACATATGACATATATGACATGTCAGGGCTAAAAATAGACTCCAAGAGGGCGCTCAAGGGTGTTAGGGAAGCTAAGATGCTTCCACATGTGATTTGGTGGAAGTGGGAGACTAGGAATTGTTGTACAAGTGGCGTTCTTTGGAATCTCTTCCCAACTTGAGTTGGCATGAGTCTCTTGGAAGGAATTCGACCCATGGAGGACATTAGAAGTTTATAAATGTCAATAACAAAGAAGGAAACCAGCTTTTGATCATTTGTAGAATTTGCAATTGCATTTGTGAAGAGGGAGAGCTAGTGGATGACTAGTTTCTTGCCTTAGCCAATTTCGAGGGTGAAAGATTCCCATCCAAGTTGGTAATTGGAAAGGCCATTCAGACCTTTCATTTGGAGCTTTAATGGAGTCTTTATTTGCAGGTGTAAGCTACAGGGCAGCTCATGGTTTCTTCTATTGCAGCTCACTCCTTCAACCATTTCCGGTTTTGATGGCATATTCTTGATCCTTGAGGGAGGGCGTTTTTGGTGAGCTATTGTACTCTTTGGGGAAGCTTTTAATGCCCCATTTATTTTTTAATATGAATTAAATACTCTGTTATTCATCTCCAAAAAGTTTCAGGTCGAAATTCCAAGTAGAAATGTATAAATCTCATTTTTAATGGAAGAACAATGCCATTTCCCCACTACCTTGTTGTGAACCAATGTATTGATGATGATTTCGAATGAATGGATGATTCTCTGATGAATTTGTGATTAATGGACTGCCATGGATGTTTTTTACAAGTTTCATGTACTGTACTTGAGCATTTGAAGTATTTTTACTTAGTTTAATTGCACTGGGAGAAGAAATAGTGCCATTTCCCCAAGGGTCGAATTGGTGATTTTTGCAGTTGAATGGGAGAGGGTTGGAACAGATATAATAATCAATTAATGGTGCACATGAGACCTTAATAACATCCTTAATACATTCCCTACCTCTGTTCAGAAATTTGAGTGGCTTTGGAGGCATTTGGGAAGCCATTTTCAATACTTACCCCAGGGGGATTTGAACCCCAAATTACTAGTAAAATTGCATACTTGGTCTAGAATCTTAAGAGAGTTTGCAGAGGTATTTTGGTGGCCATATATCATCCCTGAACATCATATTCAAGTCTTAATATCATTCATACACCTTCCTTGAAGATTTGAATGCATTTGGAGTCAATTCGAGACATAGAGACCAATACTAGTCAAAGGCAAATTACTAGTAAAGTTACCTACATTGACCAGAATTGAAAGAGTATTTGCAGAAGTGTTTTAAAGGTACAAAGGCATCCCTAAAACACATATTTATGATCTAATATCATTCATATACCTTCTCAGAAGATTTGGGATCATTTGGGGCAAATTTGGGACCTAGAGATCAAACTAGTCAAAGGTCGAACTAGGGAAAAAAAGTGGAAAATTGCCATTTTAATAAAATTCCTAAAAAGGGACATTACAGTGGTATCAGAGCATGATCTTGGAACCTGATGTGGTATAATATTCATGAGGACAATAATTCAGGTACCACCATTAGATATTGAAACCAAAAGTGCTTTTGTTGAAGAAAAAAAAAAAAAGGTAGGAGAAGAAGAGCAAATTTTTTGAGGAAACTATGACTAGGGATGAAAAGGGAGCCTCATATGATGGTGAGGAGCATATAAAAATTATGAAAACAATATTTGAAGATATTACCAAGCAACTTAAGGAAGGATTCGAATTGTTTTCTATCGAACTTGTGGAAAAAATTATTGATTTTAAGGAAACCAAGGGGAAAAATGCATCAGCTTGCTTGAAGGAGCAAAAGGAAGAGACATCACAAGATCATGAAGAAGATTCTATTGAAAATATGGAAGATCATTTTAAGACACCTTCTAGCTTAGACATGAACCAAAGAGCATCTACTGATGGATGCTTAAACTATGAAGGAGTACCTACTGATGGGTGCTCACACCTCTATGTTGGTGACATAGAGATCACTTTTGAAAGTGTTGCTGCAAGCCCAAGTTCCATTAAGCATGATAATGAATACCTTGTAGCAGTTGAAGAAGAACCAAGATCAACTTCCCCATCACCACTTGAGCTTCATGAAGTTGGTCCAAGCAAAATTGAAGAAGATGAGAAGGTTCATTTGCAAGAGCCTCATTTTCTTGAAGGGTCCTTAAAGATGAATGAAAATAAGATCCAAGAGTCCCTCATAATTCTCCATGACACTCAAGCATTGGTGTCAAATTCTTGTTGGAGAGCTACATCATTGGAGGAAACATCTTTCCTCGAAGACATGGAGAAGATTCAAAGAGCAATGTGCCATATCAAAGGTAATTTCATGTCTTTGCTTTTTGATAGAAACCATTTGTTTGAGCTTAATGAATTGTTACATGATGCATATTTGAAGAATAATGAGGATATTCATAAGCTCACAATTCAAAATGAGCAACTTCTTGAAAAGTTGCAAGATACTTGTTTTTCCTCCTATGTTTCAGATTGTCAAATGGTAGATTGTTTGGAGGATTCTCATGACATGGTGGATCATGAGAAATGTGGGAATTTGAATGTGCTTAATGTGTTTGAAGATGAACTTGAAGAGATCCAAACACTTGATGTGGTGGAAGAGGAACTTGAATTGTCTCTTGATGAAGGTTATGCAATTTTTAAAGAAAAGCATTATTCCTCTACATTGGAACCAAACTATGACAAAGAGTTCATACTTTTGAAGGAGCTGCATGATACTACCCATATGGATCCTTCCCATGATGAAACTTCTGTACTTTTTGATCATTTGGGTGATTTGGTTCATTCTCCTACATCCTACAATTCCATGTTTTGCAACATTAGTCTCAATGAAGTATGGGTGAAAGGGTTCTTTTTGATGGTGCCACATGAGGAGTATGGAACTCCTAGATTTACTTTTTATGATGACATGGTTGGAGCACATTCTTCTTCACATTTGAAGCAACATTATTTGTCACTTTGTGATGATGCAAATCTACATGGATGCACCTATGATATGCATTTGAGTCACTTGAAGACTCATGGTTTTTCTTACTCAACACTTGATTCATTTGATGTTGGACGAACTTCATCCAACACTTGGAAGAATAGATTTATGATTGGCGAACATTTTTGTTGCAAGACACATACTTTGTTATATCTTTATGACTCTCACATTCAGGGATGTATGGGTGAGACTTCTTTGAGTCATTTGAAGTCTCCTTGTTTTTTCTGCTCACTATTTGGTTCAGATTTTAGTGGAGATTCTTCATTCACTTCTTGGATGAAAGAATACATGGTTGAATATTTTGATGCATATCACATCCTTTTGGAGCAGCATTATAGGACATGGGATCCTCACCTATGTCATTGGAGCAGATTTGATTGGTCACTTGAAGCTTGTATGCACTTGGAAAATGGTGGTCTACTTGCTTGGAGGTATAAGCACTTTCATGACTCTTTGATGAAGCATATCCTTGATGTACATTTTCATTATGTTGTTATGTACTTTGATGATATATATTTGGTACTCATGATGTTTGGAAGGATGCATACAAGAAAATGGGATCCAGGAATCCTCTTAACTAATGGTGTGGGTTGGAGAGCACTCTTAATTATTGGGGTGCAATACAAGCAATGGGACCCTGGAATAATTTTTATCTCATTGCTTTCAAATTTTTTTTTGGGAAACAAGCAGTATGGGAGATGGATTTCCCCACTTAATAAAGTTATTTTTATCAGAGTAGTGCAGCAGCAAGCATGGTGGTTCCTCTCTAAAATCTTCATGGAAACTCAAAGACTCAAGGTTGGGCAATTCAATGGAAACTTCAAAGAATTATACAGAAAGCAGGTTCTTCAACACCCATGTTTAAAATTGCTTGAGGACAAGCAATATTGGGAAGGGAGGATTTGTCATGTCCCAAATTTAGCATTGGGTCACAATGGCCTAATCACATTAGCCCTATTCATTAGAGTTTGTCAAATTGATGCTAAAGGTCAAATAATTGCCAAGGAGGAAAATTACTAGTTTCCTAGGTTTGGGGTGGAAGCTTTGGGATTTGGAATAATGGGGATAATAAATGATGTTTGAACATTAGAATGGAATAAATATTTAATAAAGGAGCTAAATAAATATATACAAGTGAAAATCAAAGTGGCATTTCATGATGAAGACACATGGAGGAAGTGGGACCCACATATGGCTAGATTTCCCCACTACATTTGGCATCATTCTCTCACCAATTCGAATTCAAGGTGAATGGTAACATACTTTGGGGAGTCCAAAAGGTATTATTCATTGCATGACTCATCCAAGGTCGAAATATAGAGGAAGAGTAACTCCCATGGAAGAGGAAGAGGCAATTTGGAGCTAGTGAGACACTTGGGCTAGATTCCCTAGCTCTATGACAACAATGATGAAGATGCTATGACACCTATGACACAAATCAGACCTGAAGGCTGACATATGACATATATGACATGTCAGGGCTAAAAATAGACTCCAAGAGGGCGCTCAAGGGTGTTAGGGAAGCTAAGATGCTTCCACATGTGATTTGGTGGAAGTGGGAGACTAGGAATTGTTGTACAAGTGGCGTTCTTTGGAATCTCTTCCCAACTTGAGTTGGCATGAGTCTCTTGGAAGGAATTCGACCCATGGAGGACATTAGAAGTTTATAAATGTCAATAACAAAGAAGGAAACCAGCTTTTGATCATTTGTAGAATTTGCAATTGCATTTGTGAAGAGGGAGAGCTAGTGGATGACTAGTTTCTTGCCTTAGCCAATTTCGAGGGTGAAAGATTCCCATCCAAGTTGGTAATTGGAAAGGCCATTCAGACCTTTCATTTGGAGCTTTAATGGAGTCTTTATTTGCAGGTGTAAGCTACAGGGCAGCTCATGGTTTCTTCTATTGCAGCTCACTCCTTCAACCATTTCCGGTTTTGATGGCATATTCTTGATCCTTGAGGGAGGGCGTTTTTGGTGAGCTATTGTACTCTTTGGGGAAGCTTTTAATGCCCCATTTATTTTTTAATATGAATTAAATACTCTGTTCTTCATCTCCAAAAAGTTTCAGGTCGAAATTCCAAGTAGAAATGTATAAATCTCATTTTTAATGGAAGAACAATGCCATTTCCCCACTACCTTGTTGTGAACCAATGTATTGATGATGATTTCGAATGAATGGATGATTCTCTGATGAATTTGTGATTAATGGACTGCCATGGATGTTTTTTACAAGTTTCATGTACTGTACTTGAGCATTTGAAGTATTTTTACTTAGTTTAATTGCACTGGGAGAAGAAATAGTGCCATTTCCCCAAGGGTCGAATTGGTGATTTTTGCAGTTGAATGGGAGAGGGTTGGAACAGATATAATAATCAATTAATGGTGCACATGAGACCTTAATAACATCCTTAATACATTCCCTACCTCTGTTCAGAAATTTGAGTGGCTTTGGAGGCATTTGGGAAGCCATTTTCAATACTTACCCCAGGGGGATTTGAACCCCAAATTACTAGTAAAATTGCATACTTGGTCTAGAATCTTAAGAGAGTTTGCAGAGGTATTTTGGTGGCCATATATCATCCCTGAACATCATATTCAAGTCTTAATATCATTCATACACCTTCCTTGAAGATTTGAATGCATTTGGAGTCAATTCGAGACATAGAGACCAATACTAGTCAAAGGCAAATTACTAGTAAAGTTACCTACATTGACCAGAATTGAAAGAGTATTTGCAGAAGTGTTTTAAAGGTACAAAGGCATCCCTAAAACACATATTTATGATCTAATATCATTCATATACCTTCTCAGAAGATTTGGGATCATTTGGGGCAAATTTGGGACCTAGAGATCAAACTAGTCAAAGGTCGAACTAGGGAAAAAAAGTGGAAAATTGCCATTTTAATAAAATTCCTAAAAAGGGACATTACAAATCCTCACTTTTCAAGTGCTTCCCTTTAAACCAACGTTCCCCAACCAACGACAGACCTATAGCCTGGGAAACGATTTCCTCTGTTAGCTGCAACTCAACATCCCCAATTTGTGCTTTTACACCATCAAATGAATTTGCAAACACCCGAGAAACTGCCATATTAAAACCAGAGAGCTTATGTAAAAACCCTATCCATCCTGCCCTTTTAACCGGTTCTGTGCATTTTGGAGCCGCGTCTAAATATTCATCACCAATAAGCTCAAAACGGGACATAGGAGCCATGAGGGTAAGGGAGACAGTAGAGGCTACAGATAGGTGAAAAAATCGAGATAGGGGAATCGAAAGGACCTACGTCCAAAACTCTTCGAACTAGCAAAATGATAATCAACTTCATATCGCCTGAGTATAATAGGTAATCGGAAATCGAATAGGGGGTATGAAGTAATGATAACCTTGAACCAGAGACAAGAATTCAAATTTGCAGAACACATACAACATAATAATGGTTTTCAGGGTTTTGATGAGTATGCGATACCAAGAGGTGACAGTGGTGTCATCATAATTGAACAAGTGGAAACAACTCATAATGAATATATCAGCCCAAAATCTTTGTCATAAATGTCCATACTGCGACCGACTTACTGTTGATGTATATGTAAATTCGGAATGTATTTCACATATATGTATATTGTATTCCTATAGAGATGTTATTATTCCTCCATACGGAATTGTTTGTATTCCTATAGAGATGTTATTATTCCTCTATATGGAAGTGTCGTCATTTATATTGTAAGTGTTGTAACTTATACTTGATGGGATATTAGACCACCTTGTTAGGGTCGGCCCTGTATATGTCATGTGGGTCGAAGGGTTATTAGACCACCTTGTTGGGGTCGGCCCTGTATAAGTCATGTGGGTCGAAGGGTTATTAGACCACCCTATTGGGTGTCATCCCAGTCAGTATTATGTTAAGTGGTTAAGTTGAGGCCGACCTAGTTGAGTAAAGGTCAAGTCAAGTTAGTGTATAAATAGAGAGTGTGTCTCTCTCATTTTACACATTCTATTTTCTCTCACACTCTGGAGAGAGTGGCGCACTTGTGGAGGTGGAGAAGCTACTGCTAGGAGATGTCTATCTATTATGCTTGGGTTGTATCATTGCTCTATCTATCTCTGAGGAAGTTATTGGGGTTTTTCACCTTTATGGTTTTCCCCAAGAAAACTCTGTGTCTCTTGTGTGCTTGCATTATTGTGTCCATGATTGATATGCTGTAGATTTGCTATACATGTTGTTCTCTCAGTTAAGATCCTAGATCAGATTGAAGTAAATTCTGAAAATTTAACATGGAGTCAGAGCTAGCCTAAAAGAAGGCATGATACGGCATGTATGACACTTGTTGCACTTACGATGCTAGGGCTTGACATAGCAAAAACCAGTCATCGCAGAACTTTCGCTATAAATCCATTTTGGTGAAGTTTTAGGATCTGAAACTTTTACAAGTCGAAGATCAAATCCCCATGTAACTTG
The DNA here is from genome assembly GCA_027924585.1 of Larix kaempferi. Classification (NCBI taxonomy): domain Eukaryota; kingdom Viridiplantae; phylum Streptophyta; class Pinopsida; order Pinales; family Pinaceae; genus Larix; species Larix kaempferi. The sequence goes on from BSBM01000877.1 coordinate 12,909,955, forward strand.
TGTCCAAGGAAAACCTCTAATTCGTTGTACTTTGTGATTTATGATCTGTACAATATAGGTTTCTGCCTCTTCCAGATCTGAGTAAAAAACAAGTGACCTTGGAAAAAAGGTCATAACTTGGGCGTGGAAGCTCCAAATGAAATTTCGTAAAAAGTGACAGGTAGTACACAGACTGCACTATCTCAGGAAACGTTTTCAGAGGCCGAAGTTGAACTAGTGACACATGGTACACCATACAAGTTCTCTCTCCTGTATTATTCCATAAACAGGTCACGTTGCGACACTTGGCATAACTCCCTCTCAGAAAATCCGATTGAGGTCATACCTATTGGGATGGAAAGATGACAGGTCAGGATACCACAAAAAATGTTTTCAAACCCTTTGGATTGAAAAATGTGGAGTTACACCAGAAACAATCAGGTTCATATTTCTGTCAAAACAGAATTATTTTTTAGCACCTTCATTCATGGCTTCTGGAATTTAGGGTTTTGGAGAAAGTTGGAATTCTTGTAATCAGAGACCACAGCTGAATGCTACTCATCAAAATAGAAATTTGGATACCAAGATCATAATTTTTGGTTGGGAAGAAGGCCGGGCTTGATCAAACCCTAGTTCGGGACTTTGATCAGAAAAGTGGAAAATTAGGGCTTCTGTAAAAATGGAAATTTTTGAAATCTGTGACCACGGCTGGAAGCTCCTCAGAAAAATAGAAGCTTAGAGATTTGGATAAAACCTTTTGATTGGGCAGAAGAGTGGGCTTCATCAAACCCCAGTTCAGGGTCACGTCTAGTGAATCCGGAAGTTTCAAAGGAAAAATTGAGGAGTGAAACTTTGCAGTTTTCAAATTCTGAATATACCAGCTTGATCAACTCATCAAGGCACATATTTCTATCCTTTCAGAAGTTTGAAATTCAAAGTTTGAAGTTTTGGGGTTTCTCTGACAAACCCTAATACAGCTCCAGATCTAGTTCTTACAAATCAAGTGGATTGGTTTAATCCTAGAAGAGGATGGATTGGTCACCTGCATAAGTGAAGAAGTTCCTATTTCAGAGGGACATGAGGCTAAGGCCTTACATAAGAATATTACAAGCAATCTTGACAGGTATGACTCATCCAAGTATATCTCGAGATTTTTTCATGATTAAGTTTATGATATGTTTGTCTTCATGTTATTACGGTTAGAACAATCTTGATTTTAGACTTGTCGTATCACCTTAAAAAAATTATGAATGCATGCATTAGGGTGTTGAAACTTATGATTGTACTAATGCATTATGGTGTTGTATGAGGTTTATGTTGTCCGCTAACATGAAAGGTACACCAAGAAAGACAAATCATGTTCTAGTTCAAGAACATATGATCATGATGACATGAAGACAAAGATTCATCCATTGTCATGGATCACTTAGAAAATCTACTTACGAGGTATGTATAAATTGGTTCTACAATGGATAACTTATGACACATGCAGGTTACTAGCACAAGTCATTGAAGAGAACTAGAAAACATTATGCGGGTATGTTAGACATAACTAGCTAGCATGCTAATCTAGGTATGTTTTCCTATATCGAGCTAGAATCCTACCTTGTGTTAAGATCTTATACTGTTGTGTTGTTGATAATGATTATTCATGAAGTCATAGGTTTTCATAGTCATGGTTGTGTGCATATTATGCTTCTTACCATAATTGATGATATGACTAACCATAAGAGTCCTATATAAACCTTGAAATGCTTATTATTTCTGTTTGAAATGACCATGACTATACATGCTTAAGATTATTGTGTTTTGATAGTATTAAGAATACACTAATGAATGTATGATTATGTATGAGACCTCAATGATAACACAATGATGATACTAATAAGCATGCATAGTGATTAAGGATGGATATAAGTTCAAGGATAGGTAATTCAGGAAGCAAAGATCCAGAGAAGAAGACTTGTGCTAGAAGACCTGTGTCGAGAAATACCTTCCTAGTTAAGAGGGAGTGTTGATGTATATGTAACTTCGGAATGTATTTCACATATATGTATATTGTATTCCTATAGAGATGTTATTATTCCTCTATACGGAAGTGTTTGTATTCCTATAGAGATGTTATTATTCCTCTATATGGAAGTGTCGTCATTTATATTGTAAGTGTTGTAACTTATACTTGATGGGTTATTAGACCACCTTGTTGGGGTCGGCCCTGTATAAGTCATGTGGGTCGAAGGGTTATTAGACCACCCTATTGGGGGTCGACCATGTGGGTCAAAGGGTTATTAGACCACCCTATTGGGTGTCGTCCCAATCAGAATTATGTTAAGTGGTTAAGTTGAGGCCGACCTAGTTGAGTAAAGGTCAAGTCAAGTTAGTGTATAAATAGAGAGTGTGTCTCTCTCATTTTACACATTCTATTCATTCACACACTTCTCTCATTCAGAAAGTGGCGCACTTGTGAGGAGGAGACTCTGCTGCTAGGAGAAGAATATCTCTTGTATTCTGGTTATTGGGGTTTTTCACCTTTATGGTTTTCCCCAAGTAAACTCTGTGTCTCTTGTGTGCTTGCATTATTTTTTCAATGATTGATATGTTGTAGATTTGCTGTACATGTTGTTCTCTCAGTTAAGATCCTAGATTAGATTGAAGTAAATTCTGAAAATTTAACACTTACCGCTTGGCTGCTTGGTCATAAAAGAACCCAACTAGTGTTATCTAACCCCAAAGCATGAATCGAAGGTTCAATTGGCATAGTTTCTCCATAATACATATTAATAATGACCAACGTTTAATGGGAATTAGTATTACTGATCAAACCCGAATCTTGGTTAATGTTGCATAACCATGCTTACAATCATGCTATAGGAAATACTAGGAGTTGATGTGATCAAACCATTCGAACGATTCTCACTTCCAATCATTCAAAAAAAGAGTCATAGCCACATAAATATGTCTCATCATAGTCTTCAAGGTTTAGATATCAGAATAAAAATATGGAAATGACAAAATTATAATAATGATTTGAAATGAGTTTAAATACTAAGGTTACCATAATGAAATCAAATCTTTGAGATAAGCGTATCCATTGAAATCAAGTAGATAGATAAAAATAATGATAGGTCATAGAAGTGATTATTCCATAAGTCAAAACATTGAAATAATGAATGTAATAATTTTGTATGACTTCAACTTTCATAGATGATCTAATCTGTAAAATTAGGAGTTGCAAATTTCTAGGGTTATGATCTGAATAAATGGTCAACTAGAGATAAGAAACCAAATATTAAGAGGGTCAACTCAATTGGACAGCAAAATCTCAATCTCCATGTATCATTCAATATTTCAACCTTATTGGGAGTATCTTCAGAATTGCAGATTCTAAAGGCACTCCTAAAATATTTATTAGTGAGTGTTGATTAAGGTTGCAATGTATAACATCACTCCTGATTGAAGATTGATGAAGTGACATTTCCAAATTTATTGTTCCAATTAATCTGGAGGGTGTTGCTTGCAAACAAGTTCCAAGAGACTAATCGCATTATTTATCAGGATTAGAGAGGATAGAACCGCCCTTGGGATGTCTGGTTCTAGTATTTCTCCCGATGGACATTTCGATAGTAGGTTGGTTTCCTTGCATTTTTTGTGTCTTTGCTTCCTCTTCTCAAGCTTCCTTATGAGATTTCCTCCCTACTCTTTTCGAAGGTATTTCTAAAGACTCATCCTTCGAGGACCCAGAGATTTCTGGTGGATTCTTTCTTGTCATTTTAGAGGTATATATTCACTAACCTGCATCAAATTTTCTTCACATATTTTGCTATTGAGTTGCATGAGTGGATAATTCATATGATAATTTAGGATAAGAAAGCTAAAGGTGAAATCAGAATCTATGTGGACCTTAGGAAATTTAACGATGCATCACTACATGACCCATTTCCTACTCCATTCACAAATGAAGTGTTAGATAACGTAGGTAGACAGGAGGCATACTCTTTCATTGATGTATTTTATGGATATCATCAGATCAGAATTTCTACAGAAGATAGACATAAGACCACATTTGATACTGAATGGGGATCATATTAGTACACTTTTATGCCATTCGGATTGAAGAATGCACCTGCTATATTTTCCAGAGTGGTTGTAGCTGCATTTAAGGATTATATTCATAAGTTCTTAGAAGTCTATTTTGATGACTGGATAATATTCGGCCTTTTGAAGAATCATTATGCGAACTTAAGAATGATGTTAGCAAAGTGTAGACAGTACCATATTTCCTTGAACCTGAAGAAGAGGGTCTTCTATGATCCCTATGGTATTCTATTGGGACACATAGTATGCAAGAAGGGATTGATAGTCGGCCCAACAAAGATCGTAATTATTGTAAATCTTCCAGCACCTAACTCCGTGAAGAAGTTACGCACTACATTGGGGCACATAGGATACTATAGGAAATTCATCAAAGGATATGTGCAGATCACTGCACCTATGGATAAATTATTAAAGAAAGAAGTGAAGTACAGTTGGACTGAATATTGCCAAAAAGGATTGGACACATTGAAAGAGAAAATGGTTATGGCACAAATTCTAGTCTTTCCTGATTGGAATAAATCATACCATGTACACGTAGATGCTTCATCTATAGAACTTGGCATTGTACTAGCTCAACCATTTGAGGGAGGCATCGATCTTCCCATTGCATTTTCAAGCAGAAATCTATCTTCAGCAGAGAAGAATTATACCATGACATAAAGGGAAGGCTTAGCTATGGTATACGCATTGCATAAGTTTAGACATTATCTACTAGGTTCACATTTCTGTATGTTTATTGGACATTCATCTTTGAAGTACTTGGTCAATAAGCTAGTGTTAGGGGGGAGAATATGAAGATGGTTGTTACTGTTTCAGAAATACGATTTTGAAATCATTATGAAACCAAGAAGATTGAATGCATGACCTAAGCATCTGTCACGCATTGACTCAGGCGAAGAACCAAGTAATCTAGAGGATAGTCTACCATATGCGCAGTTGTTTTCTATCCATATAGTAGATGACTACTTCAAATATATCATAGAATTTATGACTACAAGATTGGCACATACAGAGTTTACTACGCAGCAGAAGAAACAATTAGTGGTAAGGGAAACTGACTTTACTCTAATTGCTGGACAATTGTATAAATTAGGACCAGATGAAGTATTGTGAAGATGCATACTAGAACATGAAATACCTAATATACTGGCCAAAGCACATTCAGGTGTATCTGGAGGACACTACGTAGGATGAGATATTGCACATAAAATTTTGAGATCGGGACTATGGTGGCCTACAATACACAAAGACTCAAAAGAACATTGTTGGAAGTGTGATGTATGCCAAAGATTGGGGAAGCCATCTCGTTGAGATGAGATTCCATTGATGCCACAACTGACACTTGTTAATATTCAATATGCTAATATAGATAACATCTGTATTCAATTCAATTTCACAATAATAGCATATACATTATCACTAAAATAAACACAATCATAAGATAGACACAGATTTATCCTGGGAAACCCTCTAGGGGAAGAAAACCCAGCAAAAAATTCCTCAATATAGATGATCAAAAGTACAAATACAAAACCCCAAACAAGTGCTCCTTCTCTATCATGTTCCCAAAATTTCACTATGGCCTAGGGTGGTAATTTTGGCCTAAGTCAACCAGGCAATAATTATTTAATTATTGATTAAGTGTGGAAATTATCCTGTGGAATATGACTAAGGTTGTATTTCGGTGTTAATTGGACTAAGATGCCCCCCTGAAGATATTAATTCCCAATTTTAATGACCAATGAGGATTATTAATTAATGGAGAAAATTTTGGAGCCAGGACCATAGTAGAATAATTATTTAATTATTTTAATGTTGGAGTGTTGGATTATTTAATTTTAATTAATATTTGTAATTAGAGTTTCCAATATGTGTGCAAGTGGGCCAAGAGGCCCCCCCATTGAGGATAATGTTGCTAAATTGGAACATGAGGTCAGAAAATAGAAAGATGGCTAAAACAATTTGTGGATTTAGAAAAAGAACAAAAGAAGGAAAGGTGTAAGAGTTTCTAAAAGCGAGAAAATGGAAACAACTAGAAAAAGAAGGAGGGCATAGTTTCTGAAAAGGATTTCAGTTTGCAAATCAAGCAACTTTTACAAAGCAGGAAACATATGGAGACAAAGGGGGGCACAATTTCTAAAGGAGAAAATCTTGTAAGGAAAAAGAAAGGAAAGTATGTCCACTCATGGGTGACCTATTCTCACAAGTCACCAATCTCTTCAACTTTCTTAGTAGGTCACCATAAATTCTATAAAAGAAGGATTCAAACTGCATTTCACATTTTTTGACCATTTGTGAAATGTCTTGAGAGATTTGAACTACACATATGTTGACTGATGTGCCTCAACACTTCTTGGGATATGTTCCCCAAGGTTTAACAGGTTCCAATACATAGACTGGTGATTTTCTACTGATCAGATCCATATCAGCCACCATTAAAAGTTAATCTAGCTTCCAAAGAAGAGATCACCATGCAGAAGAGCTTGTGAAGAAGACATTTGAAGATCACTGCAGAATGAGGCTCTCACTTTTGAAGGAGGAGATCATAACATCTCAGAGATTCCAGTGCTCCCCATAATTTGTTATTCAGACCTGTATCAGGTCCATATCAGTCCTATACTCATATCCATACCATTCTCCTCAATCTCCAGTCAATCTCTTCCCATTGGGGGGGATTCTAGCTTCTGGAGGTCCTCTGGAGCACTGAGAGTGAAAATGAATGTAAAATATTCTCTAAACTTCTGATTTCAACCTGTATGTGAATAATTATGTATATAAGATCCTTCCACGTGTTAATTTCTGATATTTATAACAATCTCTGACTTCTGGCTTCATCAATGTTAAAACTAGCTCAATTACTAACTTTGGAGAGGTTTATTGAACGAAGGAGGTAATCAATTTGAAATATATTCCTAAAATATTCAAATTAGAACCTATGAAAATTAATAAGTCATATCAGATCCATTCATAACTTCATAACATATTATTATATTGTTTTACTGAGTTTTTACCCTTCAAAATGAAAGACTAGCTCAATAGTCACTTTTAACTAGCTAGATTTAGCATATCTTACTGTATGATTTCCCTATGCTGCAAATTAATGATATGATGGTTCTGTGAGGTACTTATAACATCTTTAAATACTCCATTTCTCTTTTCCTGAGGTTTTGGGTGCATTCCATCCTGTTTGGAAAGGCCGGGAAATATCCTACCTGTGCAATCCCGAGTAGCGCCCTTGACTAGTTTTCCTCCAAATCTACCTGTAACCTCCCAAATTCATATGAAAGCTGCACCAATATGTTTTAATGAGTATACTAACTGATATAAACCCTTTCTTCCATCCAGAATCAACTCCCAGTCTAGTATGCATATGTTGGAAGCCCAAGAAGCCTCGAAGTAGGAAACAAACTTGTCTGTTGTTGAAAAATGAAAGGCTCCAGTACCTTGTGCATAGGACTCAATGTTTGTCCTTGACTTATCTTGATGCTAAAAATTTTCCATATAAATTACAGAACCAAAATTCATCCCTACCATCCTTGATCAGTGAACCAATACTCCTCACTTACACCCTGCACACCATAAGAAAATTGTTTAAAAAATTACTAGTTGAAATTCTAAATAATTTGGGAGTTTGGAGTTAATATTCTGGCCTATTCTTGGTTGGGATATTGTAGTGGTATCAGATCTCTTTCCTCTACTCCTATGGAAAGAATACTCTCAATTTTTTGAAATTGTAACCATGTCCATGAGCAGTGAAGAAGATTCTTACTTTGATGATTATTTTTATGAGGAGTATGATAAAGATTATGATGAGCAATATGAAGAGTACTACAGACAGTATGAGGAAGAAAATTTACAAGAAGTACCTTCTACAAGTATCTCCCATGAGATCATAGTTGAAAGGAGAGACTATGGTTATTCTTATAGACATATGGATGGAAAATTTGCATGTTCCACAGTCAAAGATCAGGCTACTTATGAAGAGAGCATACAAAAATTAGAAGCTTCATTGGATGCACGTGTTTCACACTTCATGAGAATTTTTGGATCCTCTTCAAGAAGAGCCTCCAAGAATATTGATCCTAGGACAACCAAGGAGGAATATTCATCATTTTTCTTGGGAAAGCAAGACCCAAAAACCAATCATGAGGCTGTTGAAAGAATGGGAGAAGAATCTACTGCAAGCTTCTATGTTGAGGATTTCAAGATCACCTCAGAGGAGATTGGTAGTCTTAATGATGGTGAGACACATTTTGGATCATATCCAAAAGAAGAACCTAAATCATATTCAAAGTCACCACTTGAGCTTCATAGTGAAGTAGAAGATGACCACACATCAGTTGGATGTGAACCAGGAGAATTGGTGGCAGAACAAGGCACCATAGCTCCACCATTTGAAGGGAGAAGTATGATCCAAAGGTCTGGACCACATTCATATTTTTGTACCCCTTTGTGTCATAATGATGTTGCATCCACATTAGGGGATAATTGTTGCATGATGGAGTTCCTGTATGTTGATGCTCAAATCCTTAGTGATAAAGGTGAATGCAGTGACAGGGTTGAATCATTGGAAGGATGTTTGCAGGATGCTCAGATGGTTGCAAGAGAACCTATTGAGGAATGTTTGAATTGTGAGGGAAGATATAATGATGGGTACTCTTATATATATGTTGGTGACATGGAGGTTCCCATTGATGAAGGTGTGGCGGGTGCAATATCATTGGAGAAAGAAGAATGCCTTGCAACGGTAGAAACTGAACGTGAGAAATTGGTGGGAGGCCAAACCACCAAAATACCATCACAAGGGGAGGAAAACATAACACATGGGAATTTTTTCAATTCTGAGTTTTTTGTGCCTATGTGTCAATTTGATGGGGAAGCCACTTCTGATGAGAAGTTTGGCTTGGTTGAACCCTCGGGGGTTGAAATTCATGAATTGGGGAAGGATGAAAATTGGAGAAAAATCTTTATTGGTGCACCAGAGATGAATGAACACCCAAGTTGCAGCCTAAGATCTGATATTAATTATATTCAATATGAATATATTACAGCCCTGATAGATGGATCATCTTCCATAACTTCAATGGTACCACCTGAAGTTGATCCTAGGAAGCTAGAAGAAGAGGAGATTCATCTGCCAGAACCTCATTTCCTTGAAGGGACACTGAAGATGAATGAATGCAAGATACAAGAATCCCTTCAAACCCTCACTGAAACCCATTCATTAATGAATAATATTTGTTGGAAGTTGGGGGAGCCATCTTCCATGAGAGACATGGAGGAGTTTCAGAAAGCCATGACAAGCATTAAGAGAAATTTCTTGAATCTGCTTTCTGATAGAGAAAATTTGCTTGAGCTTGTGGAGTTGTTTCATGGTGCATCCTTGAAGGATGAAGGGATCAGAAAGCTTAATGATGAATTGATGGCCACACAAGATTCTTTGATAAGCACTCAAAGTGCCCTCCAATAATATAAGATAGAGATAGTGAAACTTCATGAAAAATTTCCAAAAATCCTCCCTACCCCCCTACACACCATTCAGCCAACTTCACTTGGTTGAAGTAATTTCTAATAATAAGGAGGAATCTCTTGAGATGGTGGATCATTAGGATCATTTATGTTTACATGTGCTTGAGGAGTGTGCAGAACAGTTTGATGAGAACCAAGCACTTGATATTTTCCTGAGGGAACTTGAGTTTTTCCTTGAAGAGAGTTCTGATTCCATGGAAAAATGGGATGAGATGACCCCATTTGGACCAGCCAATAATGAAGAAGTTGAAGCCATAAGTTTGGTTACTGAAAGTTGCAGACATACAAAGAAGGTTCATAGTTCTTTCCCACATGACCTAGATTCAGTCACATCAATGAGGAATGAACATTGGGTGAAGAATTTTTTCTGGTTGATGCCACATGTACAACAAGAGGATCATGTTATGTCCCTATGGGAGATAGATCCTATTGTCGAAGAGATGGCTGATTATAACTCATATAAATCAGCAAGCAATATTTCTTATTCATTCACTAAATGGATGGATAGAGGCATCACTGAAAAGAAGAATATGGAAGGTAAAATTTTCTTTTCTTTCTGCAAGGAAATTGTTTTTAATTTAGTTGATTTTTCTATGATTTGCAAGTAGCAACAGAGACATATTTTTCATCCATTAGATACCTCCATTACACATTCACACTATGAAAGTGAAACAAAACAAATCTATTGAACAAGATAATCAATTACAAGAGATGCATAAAGAAGAACATGTGTAAACTGTGCAAAAGACTTGCAACAGTGATTTATTGAACTCATAAGTAGAATACAATACAATGTGCAGTCACAATGACTTAATGATTTGAATTAACCAAGGAAGTCATTCGAATAGCCTGCATGGAATAGATTGGCTCCACTAGGAATCCTCATCATCAAATCAGGGGTGTCATCAATGCACAAGTAACGGTCAACCAGGTGTCAAACTGAGTCTAACTGAATGTAGGTAGGTGTAACTGGAACATGGAGCACTAATGGAGTGAAGGAGAATCCAAGGAGGGCGCATGAGGAGATGAATGGAGTTAGAACTGGAAATCAATCTCACTCGAGGTCCAACGTAGTGTTTTAGTTAGTTAACTAGTCAATCAGTCCTTAAATCAAGGAAAGATCAACAAATCAAGAAACTAACTGAAGTGTCATTGGTGCTAGGTGAGTGAGGGCACATTTCACATGTGGTAGGTGAAAAGAGGGTGCATGATGGACTAGGAGGGTTGGAACTGAGTGGAAAGAAGCTCCTTGGGCTAGCAAAATGGGGACTAGGTGCTGGAGGACACCAAACTGATGACTAGGATGCATGCAATTGCATGCATGAATGCAGAATGCATGCAAAATGCATGAAAACATAAAACTAAATGATGATATATCCTAACACCCCCCCACAAGCTATACTATGAGGTATAAAAATAAAATATAGGGACCCGGTTACTGACCCCAAAGGTAACCCTAATACAATAAATAATACAAATAAAGAACAGTCCATGAACCAAGGAAAAGGAGAAAACCTCATGGGAAACCCCCCCCCTCAAATTGGACTGTAACACACCAAAGAATAAATTTGCTCCAAACTCAAGTAGATATGTCTAGAGGTATCTTACTCTTGGGAGGAAGTTGATCATGCTCCTAAAACATGTTCTTGTTTTCTCCATCAGTGGATGCAAGAAAATATGGAGACTTTATGAACTTGATCTTCAGACCAATCATGGTGAGAACAAATCTGAAAATATGAATATGATCCTGGGGCCTTTACTTCGAACTAAATGAGGTAAGATCAGCTCCAATTAGATCAAATAGCTCTTGAAACTTGAACTTCTGATCAATGGAAGTTAAATAAGCTCCAAGATTTGATAGATGGTTTCTTGAGATATCCTTTGAACCAACAAGGGTGAGATCAAAACCAAAATCGGCAAAAAATGCATGAGACTTGAACTCAAGCGAATGGTAGTGTCCTTCATATTCAATAAAACTCTGAAAACATGTGCCAATGATCGAACAGAAGTATGTAGGAAGCCTGTGATGAAGGAGAGCGAATGCCTCCCCTCCAAAATTTGATTTGACCTCCAAAACATCAAGTAGATCATCATTCTGCATACTGGCAAACTCATGTGAAGGAGAGGATTCAAGAACCTCTTCGAATTCCAGAGTATGAGCTGGCTTATCTTGCTTAGAATTCGAAATAGAATATATTGAGAGAATGAGTGTTGAATCTACAGCTTCTTCTTCATCTTGATATATGCTTGAGATTGAGACATAATCAAAGAGAACACATAAGGACGTCTCAATGGGATTGTTCTCCAAATGGCTACCATGATCCTCTTCTCCCTACTCTCCAAATTCTCTATCCGTTTGGGCCCATAGATCACTTGGATTTTCAGCAATTAAACTGAGGTAGCGCATACAAGGAGACATAGCAAGACACATTGCTCCAAAATCTCTATCACAATCATTGAGCCAATCATTCTCCTCTTCATCGGAATCAAAATCTCTTGTAATACCAATACACATATAAAAAAGACATTGTCTCTTCAAGCATGCTATCATCTTTGGTTTCCATTCATCATAGTTGAATGAAGTAAGAATATTTTGTGAAGAAGAAGATTCCATCTCTGCAATAGCAAATGCAAATGGAGGAAGTAAGAAACCTGCAAATCACAAACAAACAAGAACTATAAGGTCGACAACCTGCATTTTTCGAGTTGCATCACACCTGACATAGGAGATCAAGCAAGCTTGAATATCCAATGATCAATATTCAGGAATTTTTGTGGAAACTCTTGACTTCTGGTGCAGAATTGGAAAAATGGCATGCAGTGCAGAATCACTAGTGCAAAATCACTATTAAAGAATCACTAGTGCAGAATCAGCATGCAGTGTAGAATCGGCATGTAGTGGAGAATTGGCATGTAGTGCAGAATCAACATGCAGTGCAGAATCGGCATGCAGTGTAGAATATGTGGCTGCAATGTGAGCAAACTTGCTCAATCTTCATGAATAATCCCTGCAAAAAAGAAGTCTTGTCCCTGCCATGGCTCTGATACCATGTGAAATTGAAACACAACAGATCTATTGAACAAGATAATCAATTACAAGAGATTCATAAAGAAGAATATGTGTAAACTGTGCAAAAGACTTGTAGTAGTTTTCTATTGAACTCAGAAGTAGAATATAATACAATGTGTAGTCACAATGACTGAATGATTCGAATTAACCAAGGAAGTCATTCGAATAGCCTGCATGGAATATCTTGGCTCCCATAAGAGTCCTCATCATCAAATCAGTGGTGTCATCAATGCACAAGTAACGGTCAACCAGATGTCAAACTGAGTCTACTGAATGTAGGTAGGTGTAACTGGTGCATGGAGCACTAATGGAGTGAAGGAGAATCCAAGGAGGGTGCATGAGGAGCTGACTAGAGTCAGAACTGGCAATCTAGTCTCACTGGAGGTCCAATGGAGTGTTTCGGTTAGTTAACTAGTCAATTAGTCCTTAAATCAAGGAAAGATCCACAAATCAAGCAACTAACTAAAGTGTAACTAGTGGTAGGTGAGTGAGGGCGCCTTTCACATGTGGTAGGTGAAAATAGGGGGCATGATGGACTAGGAGGGCTGGAACTGAGTGGAAAGAAGCTCTCGGGGCTAGAAAACTGGGGACTAGGTGCTGGAGGATGCCAAATTGATTACTAGGATGCATGCATGTTGAATGCATGCAAACATAAAACTGAATGATGATATATCCTAACACACAGAAGGATCAGGTTTACAAATGCATAATACAAATTTTCATGAGCAGGAGAAATGGAGAGATTCCAACTTGGTATTGGGATCCTAGCATCCTTCAGAATGCCACACTATTTCGAAGAATGTTACACAATCCATGGGATCTTGGCATTCCATGGGTTGAAATTTTGATCTTGATGACATTCGAGCTTTGAAAAAAGCACCAAAGGAAGTGGGATCCAGGAGGGAAATCCAACCTACATTTATTAAAAGGTGGTTTGGTTCCTTACATGGGGAACTGTATGATGGATCAGAATATTGGGGAATACATGAGCAACTTATGATCAGATTTGACAAGCAGCAGCATGATGGGCCCTATCAGATTTACTTGGGGAGTTTAGTGATACATGGAATTGTTGGAGCATGCTTGAGAGATAATATGTTTCAATTTCACTAAATTGATGGGACCCATGATTCTGATTATTTATGTTGTGGTGCATAGAGTGGGGGACTACTATGGTCATCCATATGATGAGAGGAAGAAAATTCATAAGTATGCTTGGGATGGAGATGCAGTTTTAGTCCCTAGACTAAATTGCTTGAGGACAAGCAATCTTAGGAGGGGAGGACTTATCATGTTCCCAAAATTTTGCTATGGTCCAAGGGGGGTAATTTTGGCCTAAGTCACCCAGGCAATAATTATTTAATTAATGAGTAAGTGTGGAAATTATCCTATGGAATATTCCTAAGGTTGTATTTGGGTATTAATTGGACTAAGGTGCCCCCCCTAAAGATATTAATTCCCAATTTCAATGACTAAGGAGGATTATTAATTAATGGGGAAAATTTTGGAGCCAGGACTATAGTAGAATAATTATTTAATTATTTTAATGTTGGAGTGTTGGATTATTTAATTTTAATTAATATTTGTAATTAGAGTTTCCAATATGTGTGCAAGTGGGCCAAGAATGCGCCCCCTTGACAATAATGTTGCTAAATTGGAACGGGAGGTCAGAAAATAGAAAGATGGCTAAAGCAATTTGTGGATTTAGAAAAAGAAAAAAAGATAAGAGTTGCTAAAAGAAAGAAAATGGAAACAACCAGAAAATGCAGAAGGAGGGCGCAATTTCCAAAAAGGAGGTCAGTTTACAAATCAAGCAACTTTTACAAAGAAGGAAACATATGGAGACAAAGGGGGGCACAATTTTTAAAGGAGAAAATCTTGTAAGGAAAAAGAAAGGAAAGTATGTCCACTCATGGGTGACCTATTCTCATAGGTAACCAAGATCTTCAACTTGCTCAACAGGTCAGCATCAATTCTATAAAAGAAGGATTCCAACTCCATTTCACATTTTTTACCATTTGTGAATTGTTTTGAGAGCTCTGAGCTACTCATCTGTTGAGTGATGTGACTCAACACTTCTTGGGAGATGTGCCCCAAGGTTTAACAGGTTTGAGTCCACAGATCAGATCCATATTGGTGATTTTCTTCTTATCATATCCATATCATCCACCATTAAAAGTTCATCCAGCTTCCAGAGAAGAGATCATCATCCAGAAGAGCTTGTGAAGAAGACATTGGAAGATCACTGCAGAAGGAGGATCTCACTTGAAGGAGGAGATAAAAACATCTCAGAGAGACCAGTGCACCCCATAATCTATTATTCTAACCTGTATCAGCTCCATATCAGTCACATACTAATATCCAGACCATTCTTCTCAATATCCAGTCAATATCTTCCCATTGGGTGGGATTCTAGCTTTTTGATGTCCTCTAGAGAACTGAGAGTGCAAATGAATGTAAAATATTCTATAACCTTGTGATTTCGACTTGGAAGTGAATAATGATGTATATCAGATCCTTCCACATGTTAATTTATGATATTTATAACAATCTTTGACTTCTGGATTCATTGTTAAAACTAGCTCAATTACTAGCTTTGGAGAGGTTTATTGAAGGAAGGAGGTAATCAATTTGAAATCTAGTCCTAAAATATTAAAATTCAACCCTATGAACATTAATACTTCATATCAGAGCTATTCATAATTTCATAACAGAGTATTATATTGTTTTACTGAGTTTTTACCCTTCAAAATTAAAGACTAGCTCAATAGGCACTTTTAACTAGCTAGTTTTAGCATATCTTACTGTATGATTTCCCTATGCGGAAAATTAATGATGTGATGGTTCTATGAGGTCCTTATAAAATATTTTAATACTCCCTTTCTCTTTTCCTGAGGTTTTGGGTGCATTCCATCATGTTTGGAAAGGCCAAGAAATCTCCTACCTATGCAATCCCCAGTAGCGCCCATAACTAGTTTGCCTCCAAATCTACCTGTAACCTCCCAAATTCATATGAAACCTGAACCAATATTTTTTAATGAGTATAATGAATGATATAACCCTTAATTCCATCAAGAATCAACTCCTAGTCTAGTATGCATATGATGGAATCCTAGGAAGCCTCGAAGTAGGAAACAAACTTGTCTATTGTTGAAAAGTGAAAGGCTCCAGTACCTTGTGCATAGGACTCAGTTTATGTCCCTCACTTATAATGCTACTGAAAATTTTCCATATAAATTACAGAACCAAAATTCATCCCTACCATCCTTGATCAGTGAACCAATACTCCTCACTTACACCCTGCACACCTTAAGAAAATTGTTAAAAAAAATTACTAGTTGAAATTCTAAATAATTTGGGAGTTTGGAGTTAATATTCTGGCCTATTCTTGGCTGGGATATTACATTATCCTTGCAGATCTCTCTCTCTCTCTCTCTCTCTTATGTGAATTACACAAGTGAGTGTGGTCCAAATGAGGAGCACATCACTCCTATTTATACTTTATCTTCCACACGACTTTTTCAGTAACTAGGTCAGCCGCAACAAACTTAACTAGGCCGACTTACCTAGGAATACTCAAAACAATATAATATTATTTTCTGGAGGGTTCTATTGACCTGACTTACAAAGGAGGTTTTACCTCATGACACTATGATGACCAAATACAATAATAACATTATGACATAGGAATTAAACATCTCCAAATAAATAATAATAAAATACAATAGAATATTCTTCGAAGTTACAATATTTCAACACTCCCCCTTAACGAGAAGGGTATTCTACTGACAACATCAACATCAACTGTAGGATCAAGGAGAGAGAGCATCATCAACAACATCAAGGTGATACATCTATAAATCATCGAAAGTTTTCTTCAACAATATCAACAACTGGAACATATTCAACATCTTCAGTACTGGAGCATCATCTTCTACAACACTGAGTCTTCATCTTTGATCTTGATCTTCTACAACACTCGATCGCTCGATCATCTACAACAACACTTTATCTCTCTATTATCTAAAAAAACTCTTGATATTTTGATCAACAACAACATCATCTGCAGCAACATGACTTGCAACACACATGATCCAATTACGGGATGATCAATCCCTCTTACTTTAGGACATAAGTCCAAGGATGATGCAATCCTAACCACATCACTGAGACAAAAGTATGAGGATCACTTTAGGACTAATGTCGATGGATGATACAATCCCAACCACATCATGGAGACAAAATTCTGCAGATCAATTTAGGACTAATGTTCAGGGATGATACAATCCCAACCACATCACAGAGACAAAAGTATGTGGATCACTTTAGGACTAATGTCCAGGGATGATACAATCCCAACCACATCATAGAGACAAAATTATGCGGATCACTTTAGGACTAATGTCCAGGGATGATACAATCCCAACCACATCACAGAGACAAAATTATGCCGATCACTTTAGGACTAATGTCTAGGGATGATACAATCCCACTACAACATCATCAACATTGCTCCCCCTTTCGAGGAAGGTCCTTTCGAACCACACCAATATTGTCATGGAATTACTCAAACTTCACTCAAGACAGAGGCTTAGTAAACACATCAACAAATTTCTCATAAGTCCTCACATACTGGAGCTTTATAGCTCCCTTTTGTACCATATCCCATATGTAAAAATACCGGATTTCTATGTGCTTTGATTTGTCATGGAACACTGGGTTCTCAATCATCTTTATACAACTCTGGTTGTCACATATAATCACTATGGTATCCAAATCTAGGTCAAATAGACCTGACATCAATTTTCGAATCCATATGGATTCATAACTACCAGAACAAGCTACTATATACTCTGCTTTGTTAAATTTTCAGAATTTACTTCAATCTGATCTAGGATCTTAACTGAGAGAACAACATGTACAACAAATCTACAGCATATCATTCATGGACACAATAATGCAAGCACATAAGAGACACTGAGTTTACTTGGGGAAAACCATAAAGGTGAAAAACCCCAATAACTTCCTCAAAGATAGATAGAGCAATGATACAACCAGAATACAAGAGATGGTCTTCTCCTAGCAGTAGAGCCTCCTC
This sequence comes from Larix kaempferi, assembly GCA_027924585.1. NCBI lineage: Eukaryota > Viridiplantae > Streptophyta > Pinopsida > Pinales > Pinaceae > Larix > Larix kaempferi. The sequence continues at coordinate 12,927,726 of BSBM01000877.1, forward strand.
CTCCACAAGTGCGCCACTCTCCACAGTGTGAGTGAGTGAATAGAATGTGTAAAATGAGAGAGACACACTCTCTATTTATACACTAACTTGACTTGACCTTTACTCAACTAGGTCGGCCTCAACTTAACCACTTAACATAATGCTGACTGGGCCGACCCCAACTAGGGTGGTCTAATAACCCTTTGACCCACATGGCCGACCCCCAATAGGGTGGTCTAATAACCCTTTGACCCACATGACTTATACAGGGCCAACCCCAACAAGGTGGTCTAATAACCCATCAAGTATAATATAAATGACGACACTTCCGTATAGAGGAATAATAACATCTCTATAGGAATACAACCACTTCCGTATAGAGGAACAATAACATCTCTATAGGAATACAATATACATATATGTGAAATACATTCCGAAGTTACATATACATCAACACTCCCTATTAACTAGGAAGGTATTTCTCGACACAGGTATTCTAGCACAAGTCATTTTCTCTGGATCATCGTCATTGCTGCTGCTATCTCAATTAATCTCTGAATCTACTCATCATAGGAAGTTCTACAAAGCCAGTCCTTTTTCATATTGGATGTAGGCCCACCACCTGTAGGTCTTCATCATCACTAGCCATACTGTGGAATTCTCAGGACTTATTATGTGCATCACAAAACCTGGCTGCAGCATCCCAAGCTATTACAAGCACACAGCTCTACTTGTAGGATCTCCCAGGAGCACATTACATGTGACCCATCACAAAACCTGGTTGAAGCATCCCAGGTTGTTATGAGCACACGTCTCTACCTGTCAGATCTCCCAAGAGCACATTACCTGTGATCTCACCACAAAACCTGGCTGAAGCATCCCAGGCTGTTACGAGCACACAACTCTACCTATCGGATCTCCCAGGAGCACATTACATGTGGTCCACCACAAAACCTGGCTGAAGCATCCCAGGCTGTTACGAGCACACAGCTCTACCTATTGGATCTCCCAGGAGCAATTTACATGTGGTCCACCACAAAACTTGGCTGAAGCATCTGAGGCCTTTTTCATCCTGTCCAGATCTCCCAGGAGCAAATTACATGTGGTCATGGCAAAACCTGGCTGAAGCATCTGAGGCCCTTTTCATCCTTTCCAGATCTCCCGGGAGCAAATTACATGCCATAGGACAAAACCTCGAAAGAGCATCTACCAGATATCCGAGGGCACAAATTAGATGCCATAGGCAAAGCCTCGAAAGACTATCTGCAGATCTCCCAGGGCACAAATTATATGTCCTCCCAAGCAAAACCTCGAAAGAGCATTTGCCAGACGTCCCAGGGTACGAATTACATGCCATAGGCAAAACCTCGAAAGACCATCTACAAATATCCCAAGGCACAAATTACATGCTTACCTGCACAACCTGTTCCACGGCCATAGAGTATCATCTGATACTCATCATACATCATCCTGATGTACACATGATCACCCTGATCATCATCACTGCAACATCCTGCTGCATGTCATCTGGAGAAGCTCGTCATCCATGATCATCCTGATCATACAATGCATCCATCTGATGCACACCAAGTATCTACCTGATACATATCATCATACATAGTGTATCCACCTGATACATAGATACATGATCCACACAATGTATCCATCAACATACATGATCTACCTGATCATACCTGATACATATCAATATACATGATCTACTTGATCATACAATGTATCCACCTGATACATATACAAATACATGGTCCAAGCATCCAACATGATGCATATACATACAAATGATCCAACCGATCATATCCATCATCCAACATGATGCGTACATACATATAAATGATCCAACTGATCATATCCAGCATCCAACATGATGCGTACATACATATACATATAAATGATCCAACTGATCATACAAAGCAGAAACTAGAACATCATCCTGATGCTCATCATCCAGCGCTTACATCCACAGCCATGTGAAGGATCCTCCCTCCAACATGCTTGGAATGGCTTCAGCAAATGTGTCTATCACTTCTTCTTTGAAGTGTCATCAATCTGAAGAACGCCAAGCCTCTCCCTGAAGTACTCGAACTTCACCCTGGCTAGTGGCTTCGTCAACACATCTGCAATCTGCTCGTCTGTCGCAACATACAAGAGCTTCACAGCTCCTCTCTACACCATATCCCTGATATAGTGATATTTGATCGCTATGTGTTTCGAACTGTCATGAAACACTGGGTTCTCAGACAGCTTCACACAACTCTGGTTATCACAAAAGATACCAGTAGCATCCAACGGGAGATCAAATAACTCAGACAGTAGCTTCCGTAGCCATACTGCCTCACAACTAGCTGAACAGGCTGCAACATACTCTACCTTAGCTGTACTCAGTGCTACCGGCAGGACTGCTTCCTGCTAAACCAAGAGATCACACCTGATCCCATACTGAAGCAGCACCCAAATGTGCTCTTCCTATCTGCAGCACTTCCATCCCAATCTAAATCAACATAACCCTGCAGGTTAAACTTTTGATTCGCTTCATACTTGAACCCATAATCCACTATACCCTTCAGGTACCTCAGAACATGCTTTACAGCAATCAGGTGAACACTCCTTAGATCTGTCAGGAACTGACTCAATGTGTTCACAGCAAAGCAAATGTCTGGTCTCATGTTCATCACATACATCAAGGACCCAATCATCTGACGATGCATAGAGACATCAACTGGCTCAGATGAAGCATCACAAAGAAGCTTCAGATTCAATGTCATAGGTGTGGCCATGGCCTTGCAATCCATCATCCCAAACCTCTTCAGGATCTCTACTGCATACTTCCCTTGTCCAAGGAAGATTCCATCTGCACTCTGCCACACCTCCATACCAAAAACAAATAGTGCATCATCCCCAAGTTCTTCATCTCGAACTCGACAGCAAGCTTCCGCTGCGTGTTGGCAATCAATCTATCTTCACCTGTAACAAACAGGTTATCTACATACAAAAGTAGTATCACTGGATTTCCTTCCTCAACCTTGTAGAAAAGGTTGGAATCCGCTTTATTCTTGGTAAATCCCAAACTGGATAGAAAGCTGTCTATCCTACCATACCAAGTTCTGCACACATATATGACTACACCATGCTATCTTGAAATCCATCTAGTGCATCTTCTATTTCATCACTTTTATATTTCTCAATGCTTCCATCTGCAACATGCTTGATCTAATAGTTCCATTTGGAAGTCACAAAAGACTTCCCTTCAGCTCTTGGGACCGCATCCCAAACATCGTTCTTCATGATCGATGGATCATGGCATTCTTCCCGTATCCTGGGAACTTCAATATCTTCAATAGATAATTTTGTTGCTGAACAAATGTTGTAGTTCTTCTTTTGTAGGTGATGGCATACGATATTTCCTACACAACAAGTTAAATTGCATGATTAGAAAACATCTCATAGTTTTTAGAACAAAATTCTTACACATAAAGAAATATGTCATACAGTCATGCAATTATCTTAGCCAATGCTTCAATACAACATTTATCCATATTCCGTAACTTTCTAGATGCCTTCCAATCTCTACCAGAACATTGTTAAGAGTGTGCAGAACTCCCAACATGTCAGCAAAGAGGTTTCATTCTAGATAAGTAGCAATGTAATGTTGTACAGTGCCATAGGCCACTTACCCATGCATATTAGTAGTATATTGTTCATTAATGCAACTATTCTAATATGCATAACACACAACCTAATTCTAGGAACATCAGTATATACATTATTGAACAGTATTATTTAAACAATAAAATATGCAAGTAATGACAATTCAAATACTTATCTTTGTTTGTTTCTTGGGTTGACTCCCTCTCAGTCTTTGCTTCTTTTCTGCAACTCCATTCTTATGTGGATTGTGAGAAGTGGTCAAGTCCCTCTGAATATCTGCATCCTTGCAGAAACTACTGAAGTGTGCTCCTTTGCTTTCTTGCAGGAACAACTGGAGTGTGCTCCCTCTTGATCTTTTCTTCCTGGATTACCTGTCCTTAAACTTACATCCATCCTTAATCACTATGCATGCTTATTAGTATCATCATTGTGTTATCCTTGAGGTCTCATACATAATCACACATTTATTAGTATAATCTTAATACTATAAAAACACAATAATCTTAAACATGTATATTCATGATCATTCACAGATAATAAGCATTAGTATTCAAGGTTTTAGGGAAGTCTTCTTTTACTCATACACATTCTTATTTGATCATAGGACTCTTCTGGTTAGTTGAATCATCAATTATGGTAAGAAACATAATATGCATACAACCATGATTATTCAAACCTATGACTTCATGAATAATCATTATCAACAACACAACAGTATAAGATCCTAACACAAGGTAGGATTCTAGCTTGATATAGGAAAAACATACCTGGATTAGCATGCTAGCTAGTTATGTCTAACATACCCGCATAATGTCTTCTGGTTCTCTTCAGTGACTTGTGCTAGTAACCTGCATGTCTCATAAGTTAAACATTGTATGACCAAGTTATACATACCTCGAAAGTAGATCTTCTATGTGATCCATGACAATGGATGAATCTTTGTCTTCATGTCACCATGAGCATATGTTCTTGAAGTAGAACATGATTTGACTTTCTTGGTGTACCTTTTGTGTTAGCAAACAACATAAACCTCATACAACATCACAATGCATTAGTACAATCATAAGTGTCAAAACCTTAATCAATGAATATCTTCTATAAGGTAATACGACAAGTCTAATAATTAATCAAGATTGTACTGTAATGATATGAAGACAAACATATCATAAACTTAATCATGAATAGAGTTCGAAACATACCTGTAATCCATACCTGTCAAGATTGCTTGTAATCTTCTTATGGAAGGCCTTAGCCTCATCTCCCTCTAAAACATGAACTTCTTCACTTATGCAAGTGACCAATCCATCCTCTTCTAGGATTAACCCAATCCACTTGATTTGCAGGAACTGGATCTTGAGCTGTAATAGGGTTTGTTAGAGAAACCCTAAAAATTCAAACTTTGAATTTCAAACTTGTGAAAGGATAGAAATATGCGCCTTGATGAGCTGATCAAGCTGGTATATTCAGAATTTGAAAACTGCAAAGTTTCACTCCTCAATTTTGCCTTTGAAACTTTTGGATTCGGTGGACGTGACCTCGAACTAGGGTTTGATGAAGCCCACTTTTCTTCCCAATCAAAAGGTCTGATCCAAAGCTCTAAGCTTCTATTTTTATGAGGAGCTTCCAACCGTGGTCATAGATTTAAAAAATTCCCATTTTTGTAGAAGCCCTAATTTTCCACTTTTCTGATCAAAGTCCCGAACTAGGGTCTGATCAAGCCCAGCCTTCTGCCCTACCAAAAATTCTGATATTGGTCTCTAAATTTCAATTTTGATGAGTAGCATCCAGCCGTGGTCTCCGATTTCAAAAATTCCAACTTTCTCCGAATCCCTAAATTCTGGAAGCCATGAATGAAGGTACTCAAAAATAATTCTATTTTGACAAAAATATGTACTTGATTGTTTCTGGTGTAACTCCAAACTTTTCAATCCATAGGGTTTGAAAAAGATTCCTGAGATAGCCTGACCTGTTATCTTTCCATCTCGATAGGTCTGACCTCAATTGGATTCTCTGAGAGAGAGTTATGCCAAGTGTCGTAATGTGACCTGTTTATGGGATAATACAGGAGAGCAAACTTGTACGACGTGCCACGTGTCACTGTTTCAACATCGACCTTTGAAAATTTTTCTTGAGATATCTCGACCTGTTATATTTCCATCCTTTTAGGTCTGAACTCAATTGGATTGTCTGAGAAAGATTTATGCCAAGTGTCGTAACATGACCTATTTATGCTCTATCATGATCTCCAACATAGTATAGACCAAAGTCTATCATACCTTTCAGGTACCTCATCACATGATTTGCAGCTACTAGGTGAACACGTCTAGTCTCAAATAGATATTGACTCAGGGTGTTCATAGCAAAGCATATATATGGCCTAGTATTCATCATATACATCAACGATCCAATAATTTGTATGTACTGAGTCACATCCACTAACTTTGACGATTCATCAGCTAACAACTTCAGGTTGGTATCCATGGGTGTGGCCATGGATTTACATTCCAACATATCAAATATTTTTAGGATTTCCACAGCATACTTTCCCTAGGTGAGAAAGATTCCTTTTGGGTTCTTTCATACTTCCAGACCTAGAAAATAGTGCATAATCCAAGGTCTTTAATCTCAAATTCTTCAACGAGCTTCTTCTTGCACTCTACAATTTGTTTCTCATTTTCTATTAGAAATAAATCATCCACAATTACAACAATAATATTACAGGTTCATCATCCATAACCTTAAATTAAAGGTTAGGTTCATGTTTACTTTTGGTAAATCCCAAGCTCATAAAAAATCTATCTATCCTTCTGTACCAAGCTCTAGGAGCTTGCTTCAATCCATAAAGAGCCTTCTTCAACTTGCATATGTGATTTTGTTTGTCTTCAACTTCAAATCCCTATGGTTGTTCTGTCTGCATTTCTTCCTCAATCACACCATTCAAGAAAGAAGTCTTCACATCCATCTGGTGTAAACTCCACTTCATCATGGATGTAAGTGCCATGATGGTTCTAATGGAAGTGTACCTTGCTACTGGCGCAAATGTCTCTTCATAATCAATTCCCTCTTTCAGACAGACTCCTCTAGCCACAAAACTTGCCTTATATTTCTCAATACTTCCATCATGTAATTTCCCTTTTTTTAATTTTATTAAAATGGTGAAATTTTCAACTTTTTCCACTAGTTCAACCTTTGACTAGTATTGGTTTCTTGACCTCCAAATGGATCCAAATGATCCCAAATTATCCCAGAAGGTGTATGGATGGTTTTAGAACATAATTATGAGTTTCAAGGATTATTTAGAGTCTTCAATAGGCTTATGAAAATCTCCTTTAATTTTTGGCCAAAGTAGGGAGTTTGACTAGCAATTTGGGGCTCAAATCCCCATGGGGTAGATGCTGGAAATGGCTCTCCAAGTGCTATTGGAACCTCTATAATTTCTGAACAGAGGTAGGTGATATCTAGGGAACATCAATATAGTATCATATGCATCACCATTCATTTTATTAATTCTTCTACAACTCTCTCCAATCAGGTACAAAAAGACTAGTTTCGACCTTGGGGGAAATGATAGGCAATCCTCTCCAAATGCTATAAAAATGAACAATATGAATCCAAAAGCTTATGCACTGAACATGAAACTTCTATAAAAGGTTATTAACAGTCCATACATCATTAAATCATCAATATTTCACTGGTCCATTCGAATACATCAACATATCATTGGCATACATCAACATAATGGGGAAATTGGCATCATTTGCTCATTAATAATCAGATTTAGATATTTCCACTTGGAATATTGACCTGAATATTTTATGAATATTAAGAAAATATAATTTACATCAGATGATAAAATAATGGGGAATTATAATCTCCCCCAAATATTACAACAGTTCACCAAGTGCGCAATCCCTCAAGGAACAAGAATATGCTGGGAAAGCTTGAAATGGTTGGAGAAACAAGCTGAAATAGAAGTGACCATGATTTGTTCTTTAGCTTGCACCTGCAACATATGACTCCATTAAATCTTTAAATGAAATGTCTAAATGGTCTTTCCAATCACCAACTAGGATGGGAATCTTTCACCCTCGAAATTGGCTCTAAGGCAAGTAGAGTAGCACTCCACTAGCTCTCCTCACAAATGCAAATTCTAAAAATTATCAAAATCCCTTCTCTTACTTGATCCCTATATTTTATAAACATCCTTATCCTTCTAAGGTTCTAATTCCATCCATATACTCCAATCCAAATCGAATTAGGGAGAGGTTCATGATTTGCCATTTGTCTTCCACTTCCTAGTCTTCCACCTTCCACCAATTCGAGTAGGAATATCTTGATCTTCTCTAACTCCCATGAGCGCTCCCTTGGATGTTATTTTTAGTCCTGACATGTCATAATGGTCATATGTCAGCAATCATATCTGCAATTTGTCATAAGTTTCATAGCATCTTCATCATTGTTGCCATATAGGTTAGGGAATCTAGTCCAAGTGTCCAATTGTTGGCAGGTGGTTTGGTAAAGTGCTATCGCAGCATATCCGATGCTGCGACAAGGCAGAAGTTGGTGCGAAAGGTGACGAGCGAAAGATTATGTTATGCATTTGTGGGTCAATTGTACCGTGGATTATGGGTTTTGGTTCATTTGGACCACATATTATGTACTGTTGAGTTAGTTATACCGCAAAATGTGGGTTTTTGGTCGTTTTTTACTAAGTCAATTAGATATTGAGTCATTTGTCCATAGTGTCGGTTAGCAAGTTGTTAGAAAGTGGACAAGAGTTGTAAGGCGGAATCCTATATAAAGATAAGAATTGTAAGTGTTGATAGCATCATTGAATGCTGGAGATATTATGCAAATCTCTGATGTTGGTTGTATGTTTTCCGGGTATGTTTTGATGTTAAGAGTGATTGTGGAGATCTAGTTTTTGTAGAGACATTGTATCTGGGTCGACAATGATAATATGATGAATCTATTTTGGTACAATCTCTGTGTTCAATCTGTTCAGTTATGGTAATGTGATGTTGCACTATACAAATAATGTCATGCTTCTTTGATGCGATACTTGCTTTACAATTACTGTTGTTGCAATGATGAAAGTCTTGGTTGAATATTGCTTTAATACTATGTTCAATGCTTAAAGATCTCTATCCTAGTGTTGCAATAAGTTTAAGTATCATAGCCGTAACCATCCTCCTTCATTCGGTGGAAACATGGTTCTGTTTGCTCTTCCTGGATGCCTCGGGTGAGACCTCATATGCTCTGCAGGTGTTGCTGGGCGAGATAAACCCTATATGGGCCGATGCTCAGGAAGACTGCGGTATGTGTTGACAGTAAGAGGAACCCCTATCGACTGGCGTCACGCTAACAAATGGTTTCATTTCTAGGATCATGTACGAAGTGAAAGGAGGACATGTTATGGCACCCGACGAAACCGAAGATCCAAGAATGGTTTGATCAAAAGTTGCAGGAATTTGCTGAAGAGGAAAGCAGGAACACTCGACTAACAGTAGATCAGTGGGTGGGTAGATATATTCACAACAGACCGCATGAGTGGTTCTTCTATGAATTCCTAGTCATTTTGTATGAGTGGTTGGAAAAGTTGACCTTCCAGAAGAGGAACTTCCAGGGCGATGAATCGACAACCTCGACCCCCGAGTTGATTCAGGAGCTACATGAGGTTGATAATAAGGCATCGCGAGCTATCGAAGTGTGGTTCGATAACATCTTAGAGGGCTATATCACAGACTTTGTGGTTGATACTCAGAAATCCTACAGTGAAGCCGAAAGATATTTTTTCCGTGAACCTCGGGGCAGGTTTCTATTGTCGCTTCAACTGTCGATCAAGATGCTTATTTGCGAAAAGGGTATATTGAAGATGCATCTTGATCAGTAGACAACATGGTGGGCGGAGGCCATGGGTACCACAATAGTTGGGGGGCGGTACATGGAATGGTAAGGGGTAGATGGGTGAAGGTCATGATGAGACTGTGAGTGAAGCCGAGGAAGAAAGTGGTCTTATGTTGGGAGGAGCAAGGTTCTGATAGGAAAAGAGGCAGAGGACGGGAGAAGGTCCTGCTGCGGTTGAACCACAAGACTGTGAAGGAAGACCACACCTCCTCCACTATCTCTTAGATAGCAAGAAATACCACTTCGACACCGCCAAGTTCTTCAACACCACAAAATTTGATTGGTAGTAGTACAGCGAAAGGAGGTAGGAAGCCCAGAATGGTAGGCGATGATGCTAAGTTACCGTTGTTCCATGGGAGTGGGACAGACAACCCAGAACAGTATTGGTTTTTGTGTGAAGCGGTCTGGACCATAAAATAGATCACCGATGATGCTTCTAAGAAAGGACAATTAGCGACGACTCTGCGAGGTCGTGCATTAGATTGGTTTATGAAGTTTGTTCTAGTCCCTATAGGAGCTCTAGAGAAGTCACTAGATGAGATCCGAGATGGACTGATTGCAAAATTTAGGAATCCCAAGTCGGAGGCTTAGTATATTACGGAATTGAAGGAAATTAAGCAGTATCCCAATGAAATAGTATGGGATTTTGACCAGTGATTCAAGACGCTGATGGCCAAGGTTAGTTTCGATATGAAGGTCGTCCAACATAAAGAGTGGTTCATTGCGGCACTGCTACCACACATTTGGCTACCATTGATGCAACAAAACATCTCAACGCCCAGTGAATCTCTAGAGATTGCAATGCAATTGGAGGCGTCGTCGATTGGAGAAAATGCAGCTAGGATGTCACAGATATAGACACAGCTCGCTAACTTGACTATACAGCTGCAAGATTTGAAGAAAGGCAAGGAACAATGCGATGAAGTATGGTGTACGCGATGCCAAGGAGAAGGGCATAAGAAGGACAATTTCCTGGATTTCCATAACTATTTGGTGTCAGGGGCACCAAACCCATTCAATGGCGTTAGCATGCTGTGGTGTCACGTCCGCCATGTATATGGACACAATCATGACAATTGCCCATATATGCAGAAAATGGTCACAACCCCGAGAAATATTTATTGTACATTTTGCAAGTCGGTGGGTCATGATGACAAAGATTGCTATGCATATGGGTTGCTACATGAAAGAATGTATGATGCATTCTATGTTAAGGACGACCAGCATGCCGTACAACAATCGCAACCGCAGCCATAAGTAGCCCCACCTCTACCTCAACCGTAGATGCAGTTTGTACCGCAGCAGCAGCAACCGCCGCAGTTCATACCGCAATATGCTCCAATGCAGATGGCTCCATAGTAGCCACAATATGTACAGCAACCACAGTATGCACAACAAGGGCAAGGGATGAAACCAACACCAATGCAGCAACAGTTCAACCAACCACAGTACTAGTAGCAGGGAGGATTCCGGGGAGGATACCGAGGAGGACATGGCGGAGGAGGACGAGGTGGTCATGGACTTGTTTAATGTTATCACTGTGCGGTATGGAGACACTATCAGCGACACTACCCACTACTGCAGAACTAGTGTACGTTCTATTTTTTTAACAATCATACGGTTGAGAATTGTCCGCAGCTGATTGCGCGATGGCAAGCAGGGAATACTCCATAATTGCAGAATTAGCCCTAGATACCGTAGCCCACCCATAACCAAGTATAGCAACCAGTGCAGAACTAGAATCCACGGTCGAATCAGAACGTAAATCAAAATGTAAATCAATCGGGGAACGTGCCACCGAATCAGCCGTAGGGTGCAAATATTACAACAATTTTTGCAGAACTGAGACCGCAAGATGCTTCTGTTGTTGTTGTAACTCGTGGGGATAAGACGACTGGGGAAGATATCTCACGACCATTGATTAGGTTGGCAGGACAAAAGACAGTATCGTTTGACATCGATGTTGAGCGGGAGGTATTCCTTTAGGCGCGTCGCACCTTAGAAAAAGATCGCGGTAAGGCTGTTGTTTGCGATATGCCTCCTGTCTTTGATGCGACAACCGAGGCAGGTCTATCAACACCATCTAGAACTCTACAAAATTTTCTCGAAAGCTGTTTGTTGTTGGCCCAACACCTAACTACCGTGGCTAAGATTGAGGGATGGTTACAACAATCCACGAAGGGATGGCAGGAGTCTACAGTAAACTCTTTACAACGGTGGAAGACAGGTAAGGAGATGAGAATGAAATTTCATATTGGCGATTATGATTTCAACTCTATTATTCTTGATCTTTGTTCGGATGTTAACATCTTAACCAAGCAGGCTTGGCAAAAAATGGGGAGCCCCCCATTGAGCTGGTCTCCTGTACAACTTCGGTTGGCTAACCATAAGAAAGTAACACCCATTGGGTGAGTTCCACAACTAGTGGTAGATATCAAGGGTATGAAAACCTATGCCAACTTTGATGTCATAGAAGTTGTCGAAGGTGGCAGCTCTTGTCCCATGTTGTTGGGGATTGGATGGGCTAATGATAGTGGAGCTGTAATCAACTTCAAGCGACGGATGATGACTTTTGAAAATTGCGATCTCAGGGTTATCACCCCATTGGATCTGTCTTGTTGAATATTGTAACTTCTAAGAATATTATATTTGTACTTTATTATTCCGGAGATGTTTCATCCCTCCGAGGTGATTCTATTATGTATCCGGAGATGTTTATTCCTCCGATTAATTGTGGTAACAAGGGTTATTAGACCCACCATGTGGGGGTCAACCCTGATTTTATTATTTAGAGGTTATTAGACTTCACTAGGAGAGGTCGACCCCATTAGGGATTTTGGTCAATCGGGAAACAGTATAAGTAGAGGAGGACAGCTCCTCATTTGACACACTTGCTCAACTCAGAAAGCAGTGCACTTGTGTTTGAGAGGTCTGCATAGGAGGTAGAGAAGAAGGAGGTCAAGTCTTGGAGCACATCTTGTATTTTGGTTGATCATCTTATTGAGGAAAGCTTTGCTAGGTTTTCTACCCCATGAGGGTTTCCCAGGGTAATATCTTTGTATATCTTGTGATTATGTTTCTTTCAGTGATCTTGCTAGTCAAATTAGAATAATCTTAACACGGTATCAGAGCTAGCCTGAATAGAACATCTTTCACAAGGTGAAATTATATTTCTCTCTCTCTCTCCCAAAATTAGGGTTTCTGCAAAAGTTAGTGTTTTTGGATTCTGGTTGCATGGCTGAATAGCCATTCTAAATATATACCTTTTAAGCTTTGGATCGAGGTTTTTGGTTGGGTAGAACTCTGGGAAAGTCAAACCCTAGTTTTACCAAAAGTACGATAAACCAGAATTTCTGTTGCAGATCCGGAAAAGTGAAAAGGTAAAGTTTCCTACTCTGTCATTTATCTCTTGGACTCCCCCAAGAGAAGATGGCTCCAAGCACTAAGCTTGAAGACAAGCTTGAAGGTATAGAGAATTTCTGGGCATGGAAATACAGAATTGGTCTCATTCTTGAAGAGAATGATCTTGCTCAATTTATCAAGGATGAAGTTGTAGAACCTGAAGGAGATGAAGCCAAAGAGAAGCATAGAAAGGATTTGGTTAGGGAAAAGAGAATCATTACTGATTCTATTAAAGACCACTTGATTCCCCAAGTGGCATCCAAGAGGACTCCAAAGGAAATGTATGATTCCCTAGGAATAATGTATGAAGGAAAGAACATCAATAGGGAGATGAATCTAAGAACTCAGTTGAAGAGTACCAAGATACACAAAGGAGAATCCATTCAAGACTACTTCTCAAGGGTCTCCCAAATCAAGGAGCAACTAGATGCCATTGGTGATACTCTTGATGAAGATGAACTTGCGATGACTGCTCTAAATGGTCTCACTAGACCTTGGGAGTCATTCATACAAACCATGTGTGCCAGAAAAGAAAGTATGAAGTTTGATGTAGTATGGGAGGACTGTGTTCAAGAAGAAGCTAGGGTAGCCAACAGAGAAGCCCTTCTCAAGGAGGATGACCAAGCCTTGGCTACACACACTAAGAGAAGGAAGAATCAATCCTACTTCAAGAAGGACAAGCACAAGGAGTCTCAATCTCCACAAATATTTCATAAGAAAGGAAAAGGAAAGTTCTCTTCCTTCCAATGTTTCAACTGTCATAAAGAAGGACACATTGCTAGATTTTGTCCTTCAATAAAGAAGAAAAATATTCACTATAAAAGACATCAAGCACATCTTGCAGAAGATGATAGTGAAGAAGAAGAAGAAGAGGAAGTAAGGCCTTATGGGAAAAGATCCAAAAGAAATGAAGAAGAAGAAGAAAGGCCTCTCCCTAGGAAAATATCTAGAAGGAATGAAGAAGAAGATGCAGAAGAGTATGTTCTATTTTCTGTACTCTCTGGATCTGTGTCTCCTGGAGAAGATACATGGCTCATAGATAGTGGTACTTCAAAGCACATGACAGGTCAAAAGAAAACTCTCTCAAGACTTGAAGAAAATTCTTCTCCACAAAAGGTATTTCTAGGAGATGATTATCAATATCCCATCAAGGGAATTGTTGAAGCAAGCTACAAGCTTGATTCTGGAACACCCGTGAAGATGAAAGAAATTTTATATGTTCCAGGTTTGAAGAAGAACCTACTTTCTATCTCAGCACTATATAAGAAAGGATTTAGAATTGCATTTATTGATGGTCAAGTACTTATGTGGCCCAAAGGAAAATCAATTGAGGATGCAATTGTCATTGGTGAAGAAGAAGGAGGTCTTTACAAACTCAGGGGTCACCCAAAAGCTACCCTTGTCCATGAAACCACTAGCCCCAGTGAACTATGGCATAGAAGGCTTGCTCACATTAACTATAAGGCCCTACCCTATGTGAACAAGGTGGTCATAGGATTACCAGACTTAAATATTGACCATAATGGCTCATGCAAAGGATGTGAAAAAGGGAAGAATGTCAATAACCCTTTTCCAAAGAGTGAAACAAAGACTAAGAACATTTTGGAGTTAATACACTCAGATGTATGTGGACCAATGCCCACCACATCCCTAAGTGGGTTTGAATACTATCTCTCTTTCATTGATGACCATTCAAGGAAGACTTGGATATACTTTCTAAAAGGTAAGAATGAAGTCTTTGGGAAATTCAAACAGTTCAAGGCCCTAATAGAAAATCTCTCAGAAAAGAAAATCAAGATTCTCAAAACAGATAATGGTGGAGAATATACTTCAAAGGAATTTGAAGATTTTTGTAAGGAAGTTGGAATCAAGAGGGAACTAACCACTCCCTACAATCCCCAACAAAATGGGGTTGCTGAAAGAAAGAATAGAACTATCATGGAAGCTGTAAAGACTATGATACATGACCAAGATCTACCCATGTATCTATGGGCTGAAGCAGCTAGGACAACAGTCTACGTACAAAATAGACTTTCCCATAGTGCTCTTGAATTCAAGACTCCAGAAGGAGTGTTCATAGGAAAGAAGCCTGAGGTAAGTCATCTCAAAATATTTGGATGTCCTGTGTACATTCACATTCCAAAAGAAAAGAGAAGCAAGTTGGATCCCTCTGGTAAGAAGGGAATATTTGTTGGATAGTGTGAATCATCCAAAGCTTTCAAAATTTACATACCTAGTTTTCATCATATGGAAATAAGTAGAGATGTAACATTTGATGAAGAAGTATCTCTCAAGAAATCTAGGAAGTGCCAACTTGAAGAAATCTATGAAGAAGATACACCTCCTAGAATCACAGAAGCTGTGCCCATCCCTGAAGATGTTACACCAGAGGATCATGACATGTTGGAACCACAAGAACCCCTGATTACAAACTTATCTAAGAAAAGAAGGCCATCATGGGCTAGAGACATTACTCAAGGAGCTGAAAAATATGGAGCTCCTGAAGGCTCCACTAGAGAAAGAAAAAAACCAAAGCTAGTATCCAACTATGTGGCCTTGATGTGTGATCTTGTGGATCAACAACCTACTAGCTATGAAGAGGTAGCTCAGAAGAAAGAGTGGGTAGAAGCAATGAAAGAAGAATATCAGTCAATAATGAAAAATGATGTTTGGGATATAGTTCCCAAACCAAAAGATAAAAGTGTGGTTTCTTCCAAATGGATATTCAAAATAAAACATGCTGCAGATGGTAGTATTGAAAAATATAAGGCAAGATTTGTAGCCATAGGATTCTCTCAAAAGGAGGGAATTGACTATGAAGAAACATATGCACCAGTTGCTCGGTACACTTCAATTAGAACTATCATGGCACTTGCATCTATGATGAAGTGGAAATTACACCAAATGGATGTTAAGACAACCTTCCTGAATGGTGTAATTGAAGAAGAAGTGTACATAGAAAAACCTCAAGTATTTGAGGTTAAAGATGGAAGAACACATGTATGCAAGATGAAAAGGGCTTTGTATGGATTAAGGCAAGCTCCCAGAGCTTGGTATGGAAGGATTGACATTTTTTTAACAAGCATGGGATTTACCAAGAGTAAAGCTGATCCAAATCTTTACCTCAAGATCATGGATGATGAACCTGTTATATTACTGATGTATGTAGATGATCTATTTCTAATAGGAAATGAGAATCAAATTGTCGAATGTAAGAAGAAGCTTTCTTCAGAATTCGAGATGAAAGATCTTGGATTAATGCATTACTTCTTAGGTCAGAAGTATGGCAAGAACCAAAACGAATCTTTTCAAATCAAGGTAAGTATTCTGTAGGGATTCTGAAAAGATTTGATATGTTGGAGTGTAAAGCCATGGCCACTCCCATGGACTCCAACTTGAAGTTATTAGTTAATGACTCATCAAAATCAGTGGATGTAACTCTATATAGAAAAATCATTGGGTCATTGATGTATTTAACAAATACCAAACCAGATATATGCTTTGTTGTAAATACCCTGAGTCAGTATCTAGTAGAACCTAGAAAGGTTCACTTAATAGCTGCAAAGCATGTAATGAGGTATCTAAAGGGGTACATTATATTTTGGTCTATACTATCTTGGAAATCATGAACTCAGATTACATGGTTACTCAGATTTTGATTGGGCAGGAAGTGTTTCAGACAGAAAGAGTACATCAAGTGGATGTTATGGTCTTGGATCTGCAATGATCTCATGGTTCAACAAGAAACAATCTAGTGTGGCTCTCAGTACTGCCGAAGCAGAATATATAGCTACCTGCTCTGCTAGTTGTGAAGCAGTATGGCTTCGGAAATTATTATCTGGAGTGTTTGACTTAGAAATGGATCCTATTGTGATCATGTGTGACAATCAAAGTTGTATTAAGATGATAGAAAATCCAGTTTTCCACGATAACTCAAAACACATAGAGATCCGACATTTCTACATTCGAGATATGGTGCAGAGAGGAGCTATTAAGCTCAAGTATATGAGCACCGAGGAACAGATTGTTGATATATTGACCAAACCTCTATCTCGAGTAAAATTTGAATATTTCTGAGACAAGCTTGGTGTATTTCAAAAGGACCCTCCTCGAAAGAGGGAGTGATATAGTCATTGATGATGAGATTACCCTCATCGACATCCAGGTCGATGATGAGGATACCTGTTTACTACACCTAAATATTTATGTATGCTTAGATTATTTAGATTTAGGACACTTATACTTAGAATACTTACACTACTTGTTTTTATATATATTGATGTATTGATGAGGATACATGTTTTGATGATATATGTACTTGTATTGATGAGGATACTTGTTTTGATGATATATGTATTGATGAGGATACATGCTTTGATGATATATGTATTGATGAGAATACATGCTGTTGACACTAGGTTTGAAAATGTCTAAATCCAAAAAGTTTGCTAAAATGTCCAAAAAAGGAAGAAATTATCACAAAGGAGGTTGAAGAAAAGGTCGACGATTCAAAAAACAAGAGAAAAAAAACCACTTATGCAAAGTCCGAAAGAAAATTTGTGAAAAGAATAAACCCTGATCAAGTTTCGGTGGCGGAGATGTCAAAAATCCCGATCAACGGCCGATATTGCTTCCCGCATCGCCAAAGTGATCGGCGACAAATAGATGTGGGTGGTAGTGGACTCAATACCACCGGGGCATGTGTCCAAACCTCATCCTTCCGCATATGTAATATGGTGGTAAAGGAAACCACCATAGCGCCAGGCGAAACCACCAAATATGGAAGCGCGGTGGGGTCAGTACACGTGGCAGGGTGGGACCTGATACGTGGCAAATAGAGAAAGCATGGCGGGGTCATAGCACATGGCATTATACTTTGTAGCAATCAGAGGGCCGATATAAACCTTAATCAAATCAACGGCCATTGTTTCATCCGCATCTAGGAAGGTGCACACTGGATGTGAGGAAGAGTGGTCGCGGAGAATAAACCACTCTAACAGGTGTCAACAGGTGGTTGATCCGCACAGGGAACAAACCGGAGAAGAAAACAGCTTTGTTATTGCGGATACCACCAGATGGAATAAAGGGAGACGAGATCTGATGGCCCAAAACAAAGTCTCGAGATCAACGGTCAGATATGAACCGCATTCATAAATGTGCAGGGAAGTTAATTTAAAAGACTTATATAAAACAAAAGGGGCTCCACATAACGGTATTCTACATGTGTCGCTATCCTGGAGAGCTCTGAAGACTGGTGGAGGTCTGCGATTGCGACAGAAGGCGAAAGGTGGGTACATACAGGTAGGGTCTGGTGACCTGTCCTACTTTTTAAACAGAATTTTGTTTAAAGAAACGTTTAAATGGAGACTGTGCACGATATAGACTTTTTTAAATCAAAAGAAGCCCTAGATGATAGAGATGAAGATGTCTACGATACCCTAATTAGGTTTCTAGCCTCTGATACAAAAATTAGGTTGTCTGAATTGTTAAAGGAAGGGACAGACCCCCACAGAGTTCACCAGTCGTCTTTGATAGCCTTTTGCCCCGACCAAATCCCTTTTTTCCCAGAATTCGTATCATGGTGTGTCAAAAATTACTCCCGGGAAGAAAAAGTCGTTCTAAACAGCCAAAAAACCTGATTCATTTGCGAAATAAAACCAACAGAGTTAATTAAAGCCCTAGAAGTAGATTGTTCCCAAACCCTTGACCCTGAGGTTTTTTCTGAAGTCTCCATTATTGAAAATTATCATCATGTTTCTCAAAATGATAGGGAAATGTTTTTGTCATCGTGTCTCAAGCCAGAGACCAGCATTTCGGAGGTCCCATACCCTATAGATATCAATCTTTTTAATGAAAATACCCAATTAGTTTTGACATTATTGGCCTTAGTTCTAGGTTTGGATACGGACTTGTATGTAACCGAGTTTCAGCTGAGTCTGTTGTACAAAATGAGTACAGTCCAGTCAGGGGTTGATGAAAATCAAATCCCTCGACTTAATTTTGAAGCATTTCTAACAGAAAAGATTCATGACCAGATGGTCAATTTTCCCACTCTCAGACATTTCAGGTTTCAGGCCTTTTTGATGAAAATGATTATGATAGCCAGTCAAGACGAGTTGCAGTTCCCAGAAATCATTTTCACGACTTTACTAGAAAATAACATGTTCAATTACATCAATTACATGCTCTCAGAGATTTATAGAATGATTTTTGGAAAAAATCTTCCTAGAGTACTACCGGAAATGCAGGCATCCATGCAATTGAGTACAAAATATGCGACAGGGGATTGATTTTTGTTGAAAGACAGTACAATAATCAGATTATATGGATTCAGACATAAACCCTATGTGTTACCAGCTTTTCTTACTTTAAGGGTTTTTTCCTTGAAATTCTTAAGACAAAAGTTGATTGTGGAAGATAACAATTTTTTGGTTCATAGACAAGCAACAGACATTAAATACCCATTCACATTTTGTCCGTTCACAATAAAGAATAAGAATGCTATTGTGTATATAGAGAAGTTGTTGAAGGATATGAATTTTGAGACAGATACGACTATGGAGTATGACCCGTTAAATATAATATCCAAATGAAGAACGGAGCATCGTATCAAGGCCCTGAACCATCAGATTATTGAAGGAATGTCGGACAGAGCCAATTGGCTAGAATATAAAGAAGAAACCATTCTGGATACATCAGACAAATAAATGACATTAGTTGACACAACAACAGAGACAGAAAGCAAAATAGATATTGCATTGGTGGGATCTAAAAGACCCATACAGGACATAATGATCATTGAAGATGAAGAAACAGAAAGAGGAAAAAGACTGAAAATGAATGAACCACAAGAGTTAACAGCAGTTTCAGAAGGGGCTAAAAAAGCTGAAGAAGAAATACCAGAGGTTACAGTTAAAGAGTACAACATTGAAGAAACCCCTGTAGAGGGTAATGTAAATAGACCCCAGAATATCATGGATGTGTTTGATGAGCATAGTCGAAATAAACAGGAGTCTGAAAAACAAACCAGTCAATTGTTTCTGAAAGTTAGAAGTATATCTAATATTGAGGTAAGCTTATTTACTAGCAGAAATATCAGGGAGAATTCCTTGAAATTTTCAGTTGTCACAAAAAATAAGATTTCAGAAATTAATATAGATTTGTCTAAAATAAATGCCCCGGATAAAATTTTATTGCATAGAAAAACTGGAGAAGTCATATATTCAGACTATTTGGGGGCCATATTAAGAGCAGACCAGTTGAAAAGTTCAGTGGATAAATTGAATAATCAATTGAGACAGGAGAAGGCAGAGAATAAGTCTTGACAACAACAGATTAAAAAATTGCAAGTAGATTTGATAAATAAAGAAGGAGATGCAGCAACCAAACTGCTCAAAGAGAAAGACGATACGATCCAAATGTTGAGACGAAAATTAAAAATTCCAGACACTGTACTTATCCAAGGAGCAGAATTGACAATATTGGAAAAAGAAAAAGAAGAATTATCTAATGAAGTCAATGATGTTACTGCTAAAATGTTAAAGCTTTCTAATGAAAAAGATCGATGGGAAAAAGAGAAAATCATTTTAGAAGAACAGTTGGCAGAAGCGAGGAAAAGATTAGCAAGAAGTGGTCAACAACAAGTACAAACAGACATACAGGAAGATAAAACTGGAGTAGATGATATTTTATAGGCTATGTCCCAAGTAAGCTTGAAAGAAAATGAAATCAAAGAATTGAAGATTGAAATACAGAAGCTGACAGAAGAGAATGAAATCAAAAATAAGGAAATAAAAACTTTGCAGACAAAGAATCAAGAATTAAGTAATAATAATAAAGGATTAGCAGCTCATGTGACAGGGCAAGCTGCTATGCAAGGTTGTAAACACCTGGTGTGGGACCAAATTATAAAAGAAGTTGAGAAACTAAGACCATATCTGGATTACATAAGAGTCAAAGAAAAGGTGGTCAAAGATGCCTTCGAAAGTTGCAGAGCAGTCAGGGAAAGCTTAAATAAAAAGCCAAAAGACGTAGCCCAGAAAGCAATAACATTTTTAAACAGTCTAACTGAGGCAGACCTGATAGCCATGAATATAACGAACAGAATTTCAGTCATCACATGGGCCAGAAGGATCTTGGGGAAATACTTGCATGTTGAGAATGTTGAAGCTAAAGCTGGAGAAATACGGGAAGAAGTAGTAAAGTTCAAAAAGCAATTTGAAAAATTAGTAAACAAAGGGTTCCCTGCTTTTTGGAATGAAAAAAATGAATTAATTCCTTCGAATGATTATAAGAGATTGCTGTTTGATATAAGGATGGATCACAGAAAGTTCCAGCAGCTGGATCATATGCTTACAGGGAAAATTTTAATGGAGAAAATATCAGAGGAGTTTGAAATTTTAAATATGTTAATCTCAACCTGTGGAAATTTTCTTCCTGTTTCTTATGGAGGTCATGTTGAAATGCGAGTCTTGGTGAAGGAAATGACCAACTATGACTTACCCGCGGCCAACCAGTGGACTTATGTGGAAAAATATGGAAGGACAAGATATTCTGTCCATTCATAGAGGCTTTCAAAACTCTCGCCAAGTGGTGAAAAGATGATATTCAAAAATTTTGCCAAGTGGCAAAAAGGATACTTTTATTTTAAATTTATAATATTATTTGGAGACAGTTATCTATCGCTCAAAGACAGTTATCTTTTAAGTTAAAATATTTTCAGTTATTAGTTAGAAGAAGCAGTTATGTCAAGCTCCTTCTGAATTTTGTATAAAAAACAATGAGAGTCATTGTTGGAGGGGTTGGAAATTTTTTGAGAAACAGTGTGTGTTTTGAAGTCCAATTTTTTATAAATAAAGGCAGTATGGTGAAAATACCCATCTATTGAGACCAGAGATTCATGTGTTGATCAGCTTTACAGTCTATTTTTCCTTTATCTTTATATGTGCATGTTCACTTCCTTTGTTATATCTTCCATTCTGTCTTTCTTCTATATTTAAATGAACATCTGAAATAATTCGAGATTCATACTGGTTGTGCCTCGTTTTATTGCATTTAAATATTCACTATATTCTCCAAAGTTGACAATGGATTCATCCTAGTTAGATGCCTGTTGTTGATGGAATGTCATTATTTCTTTCTATACCACCTGAAAAAATCAAATTGACTGTAATATGATTGCTATCTTGCCTCTGTGGAAATCTGTTTGGTATAAATCTCTTACTGGCATATTGTGTATTTGAAACTTTGACTCCATGCCCAACGTTTCTTGTCCTCCTTTTCAACCAGAAGATCCTTTTGAGAAAATTTGAGAGAACTTTTATATTTTTCAGTCTTTTTATATGTATTGTGAGAGAGCCCTCTCTGGTGGAAAAATGGCTGAGTTTTCTACCTAAAGCTTGGTTTGAAATAGGTTACCTTAGGTGCTATTCTTTTACAACCGGAGTAAAATCTAAGTGATAACACATGCTTTAATGATGATGATATATGTTCTTATATTGATGTATTGATGAGGATACTTGTTTTTACATTGATGTATTGATGAGGATACATATGTATATATGTATTGATGAGGATACCTGGATGTACTTGTACTATTGATGTACTAACGATATCTGTATTGATGAGTATACATATGGGGATTGGATCATCCCTGGAATTCAATTCTAAAGTGAGCCGTAAACATATGTCTCCGAGAATGAAGTCCTTAGTGGACAAGTGGGGATTGTATCATCCTCGGACTTCAGTCCCTTGAATTGATCCGTAGACGTATGGTCTTCGAGAATGAATTCCTTGATGGACATGTGGGGATTAAGTCATCCTTAGACATAGTCCTAAATTTACGGTGGCGATTAAGTCATCCTTGGACATAGTCCTAAATGTACGGTGGGGATTAAGTCATCCTTGGACATAGTCCTAAATGTACGGTGGGGATTAAGTCATCCTTGGACATAGTCCTAAATGTACGGTGGATATTAATTCATCCTTGGACATAGTCCTAAATGTACAGTGGGGATTAAATCATCCTTGGACATAGTCCTAAATGTATGGTGTGGATTAAATCATCCTTGGACATAGTCCTAAATGAATGGGGATTAAGTCATCCTTGGACATAGTCCTAAATGTACGGTGGGGATTAAATCATCCTTGGACATAGTCCTAAATGTATGGTGTGGATTAAATCATCCTTGGACATAGTCCTAAATGAATGGTTTGGATTGTATCATCCATGGACCTATGTCCTAAAGAGATCAGGATTGATCATCCTGTATGATAATCGTGTGATGACGATGTTGATGATCGTGTGATGATGATGTTGATGATCGTATGATGACGATGTTGATGATCATGTGATGATGATGCTGATGATCATGTGATGACGATGCTGATGATCATGTGTTGATGATGCTGATGATCGTGTGATGACGATGCTGATGATCGTGTGATGACGATGCTGATGATCGTGTGATGACGATGTTAATGATCATGTGATGACGATGCTAATGATCGTGTGATGACGATGCTGATGATCGTGTGATGACAATGTTGATGATCGTGTGATGACGATGTTGATGATCGTGTGATGACGATGCTGATGATCGTATGATGACAATGCTGATGATTGTGGGATGATGATGTTGATGATCATGCTATGATGATGACGATGATGTTGATGTTCCAGTAACTGGTTGAGTGACTGATGATGATGTATTGAAGAAAGCTTCCGATGATTT
Organism: Larix kaempferi; assembly: GCA_027924585.1. Classification (NCBI taxonomy): domain Eukaryota; kingdom Viridiplantae; phylum Streptophyta; class Pinopsida; order Pinales; family Pinaceae; genus Larix; species Larix kaempferi. Next base: position 12,951,413 of record BSBM01000877.1, read on the forward strand.
ACAGATGTATCATGTATGACATAGTCGATGACTCCTTGCTCCTGCAGATGTTGTTCTAATATCCTTCTCGTTAAGGGGGGGTGTTGAATATTGTAACTTCTAAGAATATTATATTTGTACTTTATTATTCCGGAGATGTTTCATCCCTCTGAGGTGATTCTATTATGTATCCAGAGATTTTTATTCCTCCGATGAATTGTGGCAACCAGGGTTACTAGACCCATCATGTGGGGGTCAGCCCTGATTTTATTATTTAGGGGTTATTAGACTTCACTAGGAGAGGTCAGCCCCATTAGGGATTTTGGTAAGTCGGGAAACAGTATAAGTAGAGGAGGAGAGCTCCTCATTTGACACACTTTCTCAACTCAGAAAGCAACGCACTTGTGTTTGACAGGTCTGCATAGGAGGTAGAGAGGAAGGAGGTCAAGTCTTGGAGCATATCTTGTATTTTGGTTGATCATCTTATTGAGGAAAGCTTTGCTGGGTTTTCTACCCCATGAGGGCTTCCCAGGGTAATATCTTTGTCTATCTTCTGATTATGTTTCTTTCAGTGATCTTGCTAGTCAAATTAGAATAATCTTAACACGACTGAAGGATGCCGCTACATAGAGATAGTGAAGGATGATGATCCTAGCGGATGGGACCATGCATTCAATAATTCTAAATATTATATACATCTGACTACCAACGGTGAGCAGGGATGGCGCAATGACAGCTCTGCGTCTTCTGACTCTGACAATGCACTCGAATATTGGCAGAACCGCTTGCATGAAGTGTCACTCCATAAGTGCAGGTTGGTCACAAAGTCATTATGTCATGTCGCAACTGAAACGGTTACACTACCAATATATGAAGGACTACCTAGCTTATCCGATTTTCTGACGGAGTTCGAAGAAAGAGTTTCTGAACCATAGCAATTACTAGCGTTGAACGAAGCATTGAAGGCTGCTCCAGCACGTTGGTGGGAAACACACTGTTGATGTATATGTAACTTCAGAATGTATTTCATATATGTATATTGTACTCCTATAGAGATGATATTATTCCTCTATACGGAAGTGGTTGTATTCCTATAGAGATGTTATTATTCCTCTATACATAAGTGTTGTCATTTATATTGTAAGTGTCATAACTTATACTTGATGGGTTATTAGACCATCTTATTGGGGTCGGCCCTGTATAAGTCATGTGGTTCAAAGGGTTATTAGACCACCCTATTGGAGGTCGGCCATGTGGGTCAAAGGGTTATTAGAACACCCTATTGGGTGTCGACCCAGTCAACATTATGTTATGTGGTTAAGTTAAGGTCGACCTAGTAAAGGTTATTCGGCAAGTCAAGTCAAGTATAAATAGAGTGCGGGAGGCACTCTATTTCATCATTCTATTCTCTCACACACTCTCGAGAGAGTGGCGCACTTGTATAGGAGGAGAAGCTACTGCTAAGAGATTTCTATCTCTTATGATTGGGTTGTATCATTGCTCTATCTATCTCTGAGGAAGTTATTGGGGTTTTTCACCTTTATGGTTTTCCCTAAGTAAACTCTGTGTCTCTTGTGTGCTTGCATTATTGTGTCCATGATTGATATGATGTAGATATGTTGTACATGTTGTTCTCTCAGTTAAGATCCTAAATAAGATTGAAGTAAATTCTAAAAAATTAACATGGTATCAAAGCTAGCCTGAAAGAAGGCATGGTATGGCATGTATGACACTTGTTCAACTTGCGATGCTTGGGATTGATATAGCAAAAACCAGGCATCATAGCACTTTCGCTATAAATCCATTTTAGCAAAGTTTTCAGATCTGAAACTTATATAGGTCGAAGATCAGATCCCCATGTATCTTGTGTCCAACGGACAACTTCTAATTTGTTGTAATTTGTGTTTTATGATCTGTACAATATAGGGTTTCTGCCTCTTCTAAATATGAGTCATAAACATGTGACCTTGGAAAAAAGGTCATAACTTGGGCTAGGAAGCTCCAAATGAAATTTCATAAAATGTGACAAGTAGTTCACGGACTTTAATTTCTCAGGTAACGTTTTTAGAGGCCGAAACTAAACCAGTCACATTGCGACACTTGGAATACCTCTCTCTCAGAGCATCCATTTGAGGCCAGACCTGTGGGGTTGGAAAGATGACAGGTCGGGCTATCACAAGAAAACATTTCAGACCCTGTGGATCGAAAAGTTTAGAGTTACACCAGAAACAATCAGGTACATATTTCTGTCAAAACATAATTATTTTTTAGCACCTTCATTCATCGCTTCTGAAATTTAGGGTTTTGGAGAAAGTTGGAATTTTTGTAATTGGAGACTATGGCTGAATGCTACTCATTAAAATCAAAATTTAGAGACCAAGATCAGAATTTTTGGTCGGGTAGAAGGCTGGGCTTGATCAGAACCTAGTTCGAGACTTTGATCGGAAAAGTGGAAAATTAGGGCTTCTGCAAAAATGGAAATTTTTGAAATCTGTGACCACGGCTAGAAGCTCCTCAGAAAATTAGAAGCTTAGAGCTTTGGATCAAATCTTTTGATTGGGCAGAAGGGTGGGATTTATCAAACCCTAGTTTGAGGTCAGGTCTAGTGAATCTGGAAGTGTCAAAGGAAAATTTGAGGAGTGAAACTTTGCAGTTTTCAAATTCTGAGTATACCAGCTTGACCAGCTCAGAAAGGTGCATCTTTCTATCCTTTCAGAAGTTTGAAATTCAAAGTTTGAATTTTTAGGGTTTCTCTGACAAACCCTAATCCAGCTCCAGATCCAATTCCTGCAAATCAAGTGGATTGGGTTAATCCTAGAAGAGAATGGATTGGTCACCTGCATAAGTGAAGAAGTTCCTATTTCAAAGGGAGATGAGGCTAAGGCCTTTCATAAGAAGATTACAAGCAATATCGACAGGTATGACTTATCCAAGTATGTTTCGAGATTTGTTCATGATTAAGTTTATGGTATGTTTGTCTTCATATTATTACGGTTAGTACAATCTTGATTAAATTTAGACTTGTTGTATCACCTTAATAAAATTATGAATGCATGATAGAAGATATTCATTGATTAGGGTGTTGACACTCATGATTGTACTAATGCATTATGGTGTTGTATGAGGTTTATGTTGTCCGCTAACATGAAAGGTACACCAAGAAAGACAAATCATATTCTGGTTCAAGAACATATGATCATGGTGACATGAAGACAAAGATTCATCCATTGTCATGGATCACTTAGAAGATCTATTTACAAGGTATGTATAACTTGGTTCTATAATGGTTAACTTATGAGATATGCAGGTTACTAGCACAAGTCATTGAAGAGAACAAGAAGACATCATGTGGGTATGTTAGACATAATTAGCTAACATACTAATCCAAGTATGTTTTTCCTATATCAAGATTATAAGTATACATGGCATGATTGATAATGATTATTCATAGGTTTGAATCATCATGGGTGTATGCATATTATGTTTCTTACCTTAATTGATGATATGACTAACCAGAAGAGTCATAAAAGTATAGGTTTGAGTAATCACGGGTTTAGGCATATTATGTTTCTCACTTTAATTTATGGTATGACTAACCATAAGAGTCCTTGAATACTAATGCTTATTATTTCTGTTTGAAATGATCATGACTATACATGCTTAAGATTATTGTGTTTTGATAGTATTGAGAATATACTAATAAATGTATGATTCTGTATGAGATCTCAAGGATATCACAATAATGATACTTGTAAGCATGCATAGTGATCGAGGATGGATATAAGTTCAAGGACAGGTAATCCAGGAAACAAAGATCAAGAGGGAGCACACTCTAGTAGTTTCTGCAAGAATGCAAATATTCAGAGGGAGTCGACCACTTCTCACAATCCACATTAGGATGGAGTTGAAAAGATTCAGAGGGAGTCAACCCAACAAACAAACAAAGATAAGTATTTGAATTATCATTCCTTGCATATTTTATTGTTTAAATAATACTGTTCAATAATGTATATACTGATGTTCCTAGAATTAGGTTGTGTATTATGCATATTAGAATAGTTGCATTGATGAACAGTATACTACTAATATACATGGGTAAGTGGCCTATGGCACTACACAACATTCCATTGCTACTTATCTAGAATGAAACCTCTTTGCTGACATGTTGGGAGTTGTGCACACTCTTAACAATGTTCTGGTAGAGATTGGAAGGCATCTAGAAAGTTACAGGATATGGATAAATGTTGTATTGAAGCATTGGATAAGATAATTGCATGACTGTATGACATATTTCTTCATGTGTAAGAATTTGTTTTGAAAACTATGAAATGTTTTCTAATCATGCAATTTAAATTGTTGTGTAGGAAATATCATATACCATCACCTACAAAAGAAGGACTACAACATTTGTTCAGCAACAAAGTTATCTATTGAAAATATTGAAGATATTGAAGTTCCCAGGATCTAGGAAGAATGCCATGATCGAGGAGTACCAGTCGATCATGAAGATGTTTGGGATGTAGTCCCAAGACCTGAAGGGGAGTCTGTAGTGACTTCCAAGAGGATCTTCAAGATCAAGCATATTGCAGGTGGTATCATAGAGACTTTTGCTCCTGTAGCCAGATACACTTCCATTAGATCCGTACTTGCTCTGCCTGCAGTGATGAAATGGAAGATACACCAGATGGATTTCAAGATAGCTTTCTTGAATGGTATAGTTGAAGAAGAAGTGTATGTGGAGAAGCCACTTGGTTTTGAGACACATGACAAGGAGTCATATATGTGTAGAACTTGGTATGGTAGGATAGATAGCTTTCTATCCAGTTTGGGCTTTACTAAGAGTAAAGTGGATTCCAACCTTTACTACAAGGTTGAAGAAGGCAATCCAGTGATACTACTTTTGTATATGGATGACTTGTTTATTACAGGTGAAGATAGATTGATTGCCGACACGCAGTGGAAGCTTGCTGCTGAGTTCGAGATGAAGAACTTATGGATGATGCACTATTTTATAGGAATGGAGGTTTGGCAGAGTGTAGATGGGATCTTCCTTGGACAAGGGAAGTATGCAGAAGATATCCTGAAGAGGTTCGGGATGATGGACTGTAAGGCCATGGCCACACCTATGGCATTGAACTTAAAGCTTCTATATGATGCTTCATCTAAGACGGTTTATGTCTCTATGTATCATCAGATGATGGGGTCCTTAATGTACCCCTCGGACACTAGACCAAATATTTGGTTTGCGGTGAACACATTGAGCCAGTTCCTGACGGATCCGAGGAGTGTTCACCTGGTTGCTGTAAAGCATATTCTGAGGTACCTGAAGGGTACAGTTGATTATGGGCTCAAGTATGATGTGAATCAAAAGTTTAACCTACATGGTTATGTTGATTCAGATTGGGAAGGAAGTGCTGCAGATAGGAAGAGCACATATGGGTGCTGCTTCAGTATGGGATTAGGTGTGATCTCTTGGTTTAGCAGGAAGCAGTCCTGCGTAGCACTGAGTACAGTCGAAGCAGAGTATGTTGCAATGGATGAGCAGGTTGCAGATGTATTAACCAAGCCATTGGCCAGAGTGCAGTTTGAGTACTTCAGAGAGAGGCTTGGTGCACTTCAAATCGAGCTTCCTTCCAAAGGGAAGTGATGAGTCCGAAAGATGCAAATGCACATTAGCTTTTCTGACATGGTTGATGTGTTCTCCCATGGTCGTGATGTAATTGCTGAGCCATTCTCACATGGTGGTATATGTGTTCTCCCATGGTATAGATGTAAGGGATGAAGCCATTTTTCACATGGTGGTAGATGTGTTCTCCCATGTTGAAAAAGTAAGGGCTAGAGCCTTCTCCAAATGGTCGTAGATGTGTTATCCCATGTCGGTGGTGTAAGTGCTGGATGATGTGCATCTGGGTTGTGCTTCGTGGACGATGAGATGATCTGAAGAGGACGATGGTATGATGATCAGGAGGATCATGGATGATGAGCATTAGGACGATGCTCTATTTATTCCTCTGTATATGTATATGCATCATGTTGGATGCTGGATATGATCAGTTGGATCATTTATGTATATATGCATCATGTTGGATGCAGGATATGATCAATTGGATCATTTATGTATGTATGCATCATGTTGGATGCTGGATATGATCAGTTGGATCATTTGTATGTATTTTGTATATGCATCATGTTGGATGCTTGGACCATGTATCTGTATATGTATCAGGTGGATACTTTGTATGATCAGGTAGATCATGTATGTTGATATGTATCAGGTAGATACGGTGTGTGATCAAGTGGATCATGTATCTATGTATGTATCAGGAGGATACATTGTATGATCAAGTGGATCATGTATGATGATATGTATCAGGTAGATACTTGGTATGCATCAGGTAGATGCATTATATGATCAGGATGATCATGGATGACGAGCTTCAGGATGTTTCTCCAGATGACATGCATCAGGACGATGTAGTGATGATAACCAGGATGATAATGTGTACATCAGGATGATGTATGGTGAGTATCAGGTTGATACTCTATGTCCATGAAACAGGTTGTGCAGATAAACATATAATTTGGCCCTGGGACATTTGCAGATAGTCTTTAGAGGTTTTTCCTATGGCATGTAATTTGGCCCTAGGATATCTGGAAAATGCTCTTTCGAGGTTTTTCTTTGGGAGGACATATAATTTGGCCCTGGGAGATCTGCAGATAGTCTTTTGAGGTTTTTCCTATGGCATATAATTTGGCCTTGGGATATCTGGGAGATGCTCTTTCAAGGTTTTGTCCTATGGCATGTAATATGTCCTTGGGAGATCTGATAGGTTGGGCTGTGTGCCCATAATAAGTCTTGGGATGCTCTTGTGAGGTTTTTCCATGACCACATGTAATTTGGCCCTGGGAGATCCTATAGGTAGAGATGAGTGCTCATAACAGCCTGGGATTGGGATGCTCTTGCGAGGTTTTGTGGTGAGGTCACATATAATATGGCCCTGGGAGATCCTATAGGTAGAGCCGTGTGCTCATAACAGCCTGGGATGCTCTTGTGAGGTTTTGTGATGCACGTAATAAGTCTTGAGGATTCCATAGTATGGCTAGTGATGATGAAGACCTGTAGGTGATGGGAATGTTGAAATATTGTAACTTCAAAGAATATTATATTTGTACTTTATTATTCCGGAGATGTTTCATTCCTCCGTGGAGATCTTATTGTATATCCGGAAATGTTTATTCCTCCATTGGAATGTGGTAACTTGGGTTATTAGACTTCCCTAGTGGGGGTCGGCCCTGTATGTGTTATGTGGGTCAAAGGGTTATTAGACCACCCTAGAGGGGTCGGCCCAGTCAATTGTAGTGGGGTATTTAACCCATTGGTTAAATACGAGCCTACATGATTTGTGTAAAAGACAAGTCGGAGTAGTGTATAAATAGAGGAGGTGTATTCCTCATTTGACACACTCACTCACTTGAGAATAGCGCACTTGTGGAGGAGAGGTCTGCTATGGTGGAGGAGGAGATCATGCCTTTGGTTTGCATCTTTGTATATTGCTGGTCATCTATATTGAGGAAGCTTTGCTGGGTTTTCTACCCCATGAGGGTTTCCCAGGATAAATCTGTGTCTCTTGTGTTTATGATGTGCTTGTTGTTTCTTCAGTGATCCTGTATATGCTATTATTGTGAAATGGAATGTAATGCTGCTATTTTCTGTCATAGCATATTGAATTTTAACAGGGCATACATCCAGTATGAAAAAGGACTAGCTCTGTAGAACTTCCTATGACGAGTAGATTCAGAGATTGATTGAGATAGCAGCAGCAATGATGATGACGATGACTCAATGACGATTATCCAGTGACGATGATCCAGAGAAGAAGACTTGTGCTAGAAGACCTGTGTCGAGAAATACCTTCCTAGTTAAGAGGGAGTGTTGATGTATATGTAACTTCGGAATGTATTTCATATATGTATATTGTACTCCTATAGAGATGATATTATTCCTCTATACAGAAGTGGTTGTATTCCTATAGAGATGTTATTATTCCTCTATACGGAAGTGTCGTCATTTATATTATAAGTGTCGTAACTTATACTTGATGGGTTATTAGACCACTTTATTGGGGTCGGCCCTGTATAATTCATGTGGGTCGAAGGGTTATTAGACCACCCTATTGCGGGTCGGCCATGTGGGTCAAAGGGTTATTAGACCACCCTATTGGGTGTCGGCCCAGTCAACATTATGTTATGTGATTAAGTTAAGGCCGACCTAGTAAAGGTTATTAGGCAAGTCAAGTCAAGTATAAATAGAGTGTGGGAGGCACTCTATTTCATCATTCTATTCTCTCACACACTCTCAACAGAGTGGCGCACTTGTGGAGGAGGAGAAGCTACTGCTAGGAGATGTCTATATCTTATGCTTGGGTTGTATCATTGCTCTACCTATCTCTGAGGAAGTTATTGGGGTTTTTCACCTTTATGGTTTTCCCCAAGTAAACTTTGTGTCTCTTGTGTGCTTGCATTATTGTGTCCATGATTGATATGCTGTAGATATGCTCTACATGTTGTTCTCTCAGTTAAGATCCTAGATCAGATTGAAGTAAATTCTGAAAAATTAACACACACAAGGCCTCAATTGATGGATGGTCGAAATGTCGAAGATTGATGATGGTACATTTTGGTGATACTAAGGTTTACAACACTGGAAAGTATGATGGTCGGACCAATCTTGGTGGTCACTTGATGGAATGTCAGCGGCTATGGGTATCGTGAGTGAAAGATGAGTGGGTCTGTGCTTTTATCCATACTTTGGATGAGATGCCACGCTCATGGTATACTGCAGCTGAGTTGTGAGGGGGAATTTCTACTTGGTTGGAGCTCACAGTGTGTTTTACCCATACATTCAGTTTTGCGGATGCTGATCCAGAGGTCAATAATGCATTACAGCTCATCCGTGATGTAATTCTGCAGGTTGCCCCGGTAGCATATCCTACAGATCCGCACATGCACTGCCAAATGTAGTCTCTTGTGGAGTGCCTCAATATCAGTGGTGGGATAGAAGATAGTGATGATCCAAGGAATGTGAATATCCTAGAGTCAGAAGGAAGTCGTGCTGTGGCACCACTTGATGCGCCAAGCGGCCCAATCAGTCAACCACTGAAGATCCTCAAGATTAACATTGGGACAGAGGACACTCCGAAGTTCGCAAATGTCAAGGATTACTGGGATGATGAGATGATAAGCAAGGTCACTGATTTGCTCCATGAGTTTCAGGACATATTGCCTACCAAATTTTTCGACATGAAGGGGATTCTGGGAAACTTAGGAGAAATGAAGATTCCATTAAAACCAGATGCTAAGACGATCCGACAGCGACCCTATCGATTGAATCTGCGACATAAGGAGTGGTTCAAGGATGAACTAGATTGCATGTTGGACACTGGTATTATTAAACCAGTTGAGGAGTCAGAATGGATTAGTCCTATGGTGGTGCAGGATAAGAAGACTAGTGAATTGCGCATTTGCATTGACCTCAGGAAGCTAAATGATGCATGTTTGCATGATCTGTTCACCACTCCATTTACTGATGAAGTGCTTGAAGGTATGGGTGGCCAGGAGATGTACTCCTTCACAGATGGGTTCTCTAGCTATCATCAGATCCACATTGCCAAAGAAGATCGCCATAAGACAACTTTTTTGACTGAATGGGGCTGCTTCCGGTACACGGTGATGCCATTTGGCCTTAAGAATGCACCTGTGATATTTCATGGGTTGTTGTTGCTGCCTTCAAAGACTTCATTCAGAAATTTTTGCAGGTATACATGGATGATTGGACAGTCTATGGTTTGGTCCATGATCATCTGGTGAATCTGCGGTTGATGCTCGAGCAACGCCGATAGCACCAAATATTGCTAAATCTAAAGAAATGCATCTTTTGTGCACCGTTTGGGATATTGCTCGGCCATATTGTGTGTAAGCAAGGGTTGTTTGTCGATTCGGCCAAGATTGCACTTATTTTGAGCTTGCAACTGCCGACCACTGTTAAGTAGTTGCGGGCGCTCTGGGGCATACTGGGTATTATCGTAAATTCATCAGGGGATATTCAGCGATTACTGCCCCTATGGAGAAATTGCTGAAGAAGGATGCACTATTTCAGTGGACCCTGAAATGTCATGACAGCTTTGAAACATTGAAGGCAAAGATAGCGTTGACACCGATATTGGTATTTCTGGACTGGAGTAAGGAATTCCATGTCCATGTTGATGCCTCATCGATTGCGACCTTGATCAACTAGTGTGAAGAACCTGCAATAATTAATTAATGCAAATACATGAGATATCAAAAATAACAGAGCTCAGAATCAGTTTTATATTGATCACAGGCCACTTCGAGGGGGCAACCTCCTTTGAGAAAGCTCAATACAATTAAATTTACGGTGCCTTCATAGGCCTCAACACACACTTATATACTAAGTCTAGGCACCAATACTATGAGTCAAAACCATGGGCCAATACAAACTATGGATCAACAAAACTATGGGCGACTTACAAAGCATATGCGCCAACAAAAATAACACAAACTATGGATCAACAAATACTACAGAACGACTTACAAAGCATATGTGTCCAACAACAATATACTAACAAAGTAAAGACATGGGTTCCTAACAACTAGGAGAATGCGACCTTGATCATCCTATTGCTTTTGCAAGGCGGAAGTTGCCATCTGCAGAAAGAAACTATACTACTACGGAGAGTGAAGGATTGGCCATGGTTTACGCATTACAGAAGTTTCACCACTACTTATTGGGTGGCCATTTCAAAATGTTCACAGATCATTCTACATTAAAATACCTGGTCAATAAGCCTGTGTTGGGGGGGAAGATCTGTCGATGGCTACTTCTTTTTCAGGAGTTCGATTTTGAAGTCATTGTGAAGCCAGGCTGGTTGAATGCCGGTCCTAATCATCTCTCAAGGATCGATATACGAGAGGAGCCAACCAACATTGAAGATGGTTTACCGGATGCTCAACTGTTTTGGGTTGAGGTTGCAAATGGCTACTTTGCAGAGATCATTCAGTTTCTAACAATGGGTGTTGTACCAAATGATTTCACCACCAGTAAGAAGAAGCAGTTGGTCATCAAGGCTGCAGACTTCCAGCTAATCGCAGGAGAGTTATAAAAAATGGGTGCCGATGAGGTATTGCGCAGATGTGTCTTGCCACATGAGCAATCGCAAATATTAGAAGAAGCGCATGGAGGAGTAGCCGAAGGACACTATGGTGGTAGCGTGACTGTTAGGAAATTGCTGCATGCTGGGCTGTGGTGGCCCACACTGCATAATGATGCAATAGACTATGCGCGGTCCTATGATGTCTATCGGCGAACTAGTAAACCATCCCGACGCGATGAGATGTCGTTGATGCCCCAGTTAACATTGCAGCCATTCGACAAATGGGCAGTAGATTTTGGGGCACCCATCAATCCCCTAGGTAAGTGCACTGGTGCTAGGTATATCATAACGGCGATAGATTACCTAACACGGTGGGGCGGAAGCTGCACCATCCATTGATTGCTCCGCAACCACAGCCGTGCAGTTTCTCTTTGACCACATTGTCACTTACTTTGGCTTCCCCAAGATATTTTTGAGCGATTAAGGCAGCCACTTTCTTAATTGCACCATCAGCGCGTTGACGAAGTAGTTGTAGATACAGCATAATAAAAGTACACCCTATCATCCGCAGGCAAATGGAATGGTGGAAGCCTTCAACAAGGTATTGGAGCATGCGCTGACAAAGGTGTGTAATACGAACCACGACGACTGGGATTTGAAAATCCCAGCGGTGTTTTGGGCTTATCGCACCATTTGTAAAAGATTGATAGGTCAAACACCATTCAGGCTAGTGTATGGACAAGAAGCAATTATGCCCATGGAGTATATTTTCCTGAGTCTGTGCATCACGGCTGCAACAGGCCTGGATGATGCAACGGCACTAGCTGATCATCTAGAGCAGTTGGTGAAGTTGGAGGAAGATCGTTTCATCATTGGGTTCCACCAGGGGGTAGAGAAGGATCCCCAGAAGGCATGGAATGATTGACACATAAAAAACAAATAGTTTCATAAGGGTGACTTGGTGTTGTTGTACGACAACAAGTTTATGAAACATCCAGGGAAGTTGCAGATGCATTGGCTTGGTCCGTATCGCATCAGTAGTATTACTTCAGGGGGTGCAGTTCAGCTGCAGCAGCTAGACGGGGTGATGCTCCCAAAACTGGTGAATGGTCATAGGTTGAAGCCCTATCAGTCGGGCTTGGAACACCGCGATGCCTGAGTCACATCGGGAAAAAAAAAAAGTAGATTGATTGGTGGCAGGATGACGCACCCACAAGGATTAATGCGGAAGCAGGGAGGATTCTGCCGCAAGTTCGGAGTGGTCGGCGACAAGTCGCAGTATTGCAACCGGGTCAAATCAGCAATAAATAACAAAAGTAAAAATAGTTAATTAACAGCACTTGTTCGAATGATGGGCATTAATGGCAGATCCGGCCGATCGGCTGACAGGATCAATGGCAGATTTGCGTCATTAATACATGATTTTGGTTGAATTAATGCATGATTTTGTGATGATTACGGAGGATTCGGCTAGAAGCTATAAAACCGGATAGAAGTTGGTTGGAATACACTGAGAAATCAGTTGTGTATTGTTGTTGTAGAGTGCAGTCGTGAGTTGAGCAAGGTTCTGGTAAGCATATAATGAAGTGCTGCGAGGTATGCCAGGCGAACTAGAGACAGTCGAGATTAGCAACAAAGTGGAGTCTCCCTTCATCCCGGTGGTTGTCGAGTAAGAAGTTGTGTCATCCAGAGCCGTTGATCTTAGAGAAGAAGTTGCAAATATGTCTATGGGAGCATCAGTCATCGCTAAGAAGCGATGGGGGGGTCAGCACTCTAAGTCCCCACAGAGTAAGAGGGTGCTTCAGTCATCTGCCGTGACGGTAGGCGAAGCTCAGGAGCAGGTGGGGGAGTCCAGTCGCCGTGTTTGCAAGTCTGCCCCATGGGTGGGACTGTCAACCGATGACATCCTTGGGTATATCCCTCCCATTCAGCCGGATGCCACCCCACGCAAGATAAACCCAAAACATAAGTATGGTGTGAAGATGTCAGCACTCCCAGCTGGAATGGAGTGCTCTATGGATATTGTGTCGGCGTTGATGCACCTGTGTTACGACGACCATGATATGGTGGCCTACCCTGACATTGCATCTGCCCCATATGTGCCTGAGACACACCTTTCCCCGACACTGACTGTACAAGACTGGGCATGAGGATTGAAGTAGGATGACTTGTTAGGGCTTATTAACATGCCGCACTTCAGGCAGCTGGCAGAAGTAAATGCATGAATGAAGCAGCTCCTTGCGTGCTTTCATGGTGGTTCGTTGTGGCTGGACAGAGAAATCCCGGTCACCATTGATTTAATTTCGCATATAACCAGCTTTCCTAAAAATGGAGTTGATCCGTCGCAGTTCATCCAAGGAAAGGAAAACGACAAAAAGTGGGCGTTGCAGTTGGCACAGAAGTATGGCTTAGAAACGGATGGGCGTGGGTATCGCACCAGCAGCTGCAATGATCAGGCGGTACTCACGAGCATTAAGATCCTATCATGCAAGGTGATTAGGGTTGGTCAACCTAACCAGTGCAACTCGGGGATTGTTGCATGCATAGAGCAATGCATGGAAGGGGTCCAAATGAACTAGTCTCTGTTTCTCTTTAATCAATTAACGGAGGATGTTGTGGTGGTCCAATCGGGAAAGGGTTCCTTCACATATAGTTGGTTGTTGCTGGTGATCACCTTCGTCACATAGAAGGAGCCCGACACGTACCAGCGCATGGACATTCCAGCTGCAGCAGAACGGCGGGGTGGGCGATATCAGAATCTGTGGTATGTACGGGATCCAGAGAGACTTCGGGATTGCCAATTGCAGTTTTGGCTATTTTGGGAGATGCTTTGTGCTGTGACGACACAGGTCCCATGAATATCTAAAGAAACTGCAGCGCGGATCAGACCAGTCATGGCATTTTCAATTCGGCCACATACCATACATATACAAGCCCATCGTGATCTTGATCGAAAATGGTTGCAGACCTCATATAAGGTGAAGTCCGATGTAACGTCCCCTTCCCCATAGAACAACAGGGAAGGAAACGTTAACAACATACCGGGCTTATGGCAAACTTAGCCCCAATATTTTTGCACATAAATCACTAATATTTTAAACTTCTATATGCAAATTCGTTTCCATATAAAACACAGCGGAATGAACATGCTAACAAGTACTCAAACAGACAGTAATTGCAATCATATTTACCACAGCAGAGAATGATTCATCATAAAGAGACCCATTCTCTTTCGTATGCCATGCATAGAATCCATATTAACTCATTTCATTAAAACATGGGCAATTCAACATATTGCAGAATGCAAAAAGGAATAATTTATAATCCAAAGAACACTTATCTTGAGAGGATGATGTCCAACGACTGGCTACGTGAGAGCAACGTTCCACCCAACCATAGATCTCTGTCCAGCCTGTATTCTTTCAGCTGAGAGATCACCCCCGAGCTGGGCTGTGTATCCACTAAGGAGGAACTAGATGGCTCACTCACAGTCAAGGTTTCACTCAAACAACCATGCTAAGCCAACACACGGTTGGGTTTCTCAAGCATGTAATAGGAGATGGAGGAGGATGCTAGTCCACTAAGCTCAATCCCAGAGCCACATACTCTTCAAGCTAGACTCAGCAATCCCATCCTCTGCTCATACATCCACAACTGGATTTCTCACAACTCTGTCACAAACAACCCAAATCCGTCACTGATTTTCTGGGCCATTAAAACTGGGTTTTCCCATGGCTTTTGGGGTAGCTATTGCTCCCAAATTCGCCCCAAGGTTCCTACCAATGGATCCCCCATTGGATTTCTCTGTCCAATACCAAATCGGGACGTTTTGGCTTCCCAAAACGTGGGTTCTCTCACAGTCGCGATTTTCGGTTTTCTCACTGTTGGGAGCTCGTTTTTGGATGGAGAATGATGTCCCATACTTCCACAATGGAATCGGGATAAGGATGGAGCAACCCCCAATATGTAGAGTGACTTGTGGGACAAGTCGAAAGAGCCCATACCTTCCCATACGAATTTCAGGGCTGCCCATACTCCATCAAATTCATGGGATGAAATCTCAACCACTTCCTTACAATTGGCATTAATGTCACCTAAGGAAGTCAATGGGTTCACATAATGACAAATGGCAACCTATGGGTCACTCCCATAGCCCCCTCACCACTCCCTAGTGGATACACGTGGCCCCTTCTCATTCGTTGCCTCCGTAGCCAGCTTTGGACATTTTATATTGCCTGATGTTTATTTACATCCTATTACAATTTCCATGGCTTAAGAGCACATGGTATCAAATATCAAATACTTGCCCTTAAATAAAATTCGGCTTTCACTAGCGGGGCCTTGGCCTTGAGCTCCACGCTAGGAAAACATACATCACTTGTACACATTATTTACATTATAGGCTAATATATCCTAGGGGTCGAATTGGGGGTATTACATCCGAAGATTAGAGGCTATTGTGAATGAGTGGCCGGAGGCATGGCGACAACCCATGAGTTTAGCAAAGATCGAAGCTGGTGGCCTAGCATTGGGCCCATATGATCAGGCATCGGACCAGGACCAGCAGAGTCACCATGACTCAGGGAAAGAATCGACCAAAATGATATCAGATGATAGTGACCAGGCCCTTGAAGAAACCCGATCGAAAAGGTATCAGGAGCATGCAACAATCAACAGGTTTTCCTTGCCAGTCAAGGCATAGTTGGGCTGCCTGCTCACAGCGCTCAATAATACATCCTCTGCGACATCGGACAAGATGTCAAGGAAATCGGATGAAGGGTTCCATGCGATCACCACTCGGTTAGAGTCTCTGTATGATATGGTTTCCGGAAAGGCACCAGAGGAAGCCGCAGTACCAAAATTTTGCACAATCAGCACTAAGCTGCGGGTCTGGAATGTGAAAATTCCCCCGACTGCGATTGTCACCAAAGATGCAGTAGTAAACACATTGCTGTAGCAGTTGACGATGGTGACCCTCAACATTAACGCATTTCCATCAGAAGGGTTGACCAATATGCAAATGGTGACCAACCAGGAACTGACAGACAGACTCAGGGAGGTTAGTGATATGTGCTCACAACTGCAGGAAAGTGAGGCCAAGGCAAAACCCGATGTCACAGACTTGATAGGCAGGGTGGCTTCGGTGCGGTAGGCTGTCGATGACCTGGAAGATAGCATTAGGAAGGAACGGGCTGAGAAGGCTCGTGATATCGAAGGACTCAAGAAGGAACAGGATGTCCTTACTACAGAGAAGGCCCGTATGTGGGACCAAAGTGTGTGGGTCGAGATGGCTATTGTTGAGGCCTGTCAGCATGTGCAGGAGTTCCTCGCTGAGTTTGATGTGCTCCAACGGGTGCAGCACCTAGGGGCTATAATTGTCCAATTGCAGCACGAGAACCAGGCGTTGAGGGCCCAGATGAATCTAGGTATGCCTCAGGCCAAAGTTGATGAACGAAGAAGGGCAATTGAGGAAGTTGCCACTCAGATGGAGGAGTTGGAGACGCAGGAAACTAGGCTCACGACCGACACTGTACAATTTTGGGGCCGCATTGTTCATGACGAGCAAGTTGAACAGCTGACTAAGTATTAGCAGGAAGCTGAGGGACAGTTGGCCACATTGAAAATGGCAATACGCACAATGCCACCACTGGAGCAAATTGCTAAGTCCCGGGAGCTAAAATATTTGCAACAACATGTCACCAAGGAGGACAAGTGATAGAAGACGCCCATGGCACAGTTAGAGGAGTTCTAGGACAGTAGCATCCAATTCATGATGCAAGCTAGTGAAGCTCTATAGGCAGTGCAGAAATGTCGACAGCAGGTAGTGGCAAAGCTTACAAATCACCCATCTGCCAAAGATGTGGTCAACAGTCAGTCAGTGGCTACAAAAGCCAAGGAGGTGGTGCGGATAGTTGAATAGCCGTATGAGGACTTCAAAGTCAAAATGACAGCGTACACCTTCTCCAATTGATGTGGCTCGAGGGTGAGCCACAAGATTGTGTTGGGGGCCTATTGGCAGGTGATTTGGTAAAGTGCTATCACAGCATATCCAATGCTGCGATAAGGCAGAAGATGGTGCGAAAGGTGATGAGCGAAAGATTATGTTATGCATTTGTGGGTCAATTGTACTGCGGATTGTGGGTTTTGGGTCATTTGGACCACATATTATGTACTGTTGAGTCAGTTATACTGCAGAATGTGGGTTTTTGGTCGTTTTTGAGTAAGTCAGTTAGATATTGATTCATTTGTCCATAGTGTCGGTTAACAAGTTGTTAGAAAGTGGACAAGAGTTGTAAGGCGGAAGCCTATATAAAGATAAGAATTGTAAGAGTTGAGAGCATCATCGAATGCTGGAGATATTATGCAAATCTTTGATGTTGGTTGTATATTTTCCGGGTATGTTTTGATGTTAAGAGTGATTGCGGAGATCTAGTTTTTGTAGAGACATTGTATCTAGGTCGACAATGATAATATGATGAAGCTATTTTGGTACAATCTTTGTGTTCAATATGTTCAGTTATGGTAATGCGATGTTGCACTATACAAATAATGTCATGCTTCTTTTATGTGATACTTGCTTTATAATTACTGTTGTTGAAAAGATGAATGTCTTGGTTGAATATTGCTTTAATACTATGTTCAATGCTTAAATATCTCTATCCTAGTGTTGCAATAAGTTTAAATATCTTAGCCGCAACCATCCTCCTTCATTCAGCGGAAACATGGTTTCGTCTAGTCTTCCTGGACGCCTCGGGTGAGACCTCATCTGCTTTGCATGTGTTGCTAGGCAGGATAAACCATGTCCAGGCCAGTGCTCTGGAAGACTGCGGTATGTGTCGACAGTAAGAGGAACCCCTGTCGACTGGCATCGTGCTAACACCAATAAATCCTCATTTAACTCTTCCTCTTCCATGAGAGTTACACTTCCATCCCAATTAGACCTATGATGCATATTTTCAAGTGTATGATCCTTCCAACTCATCCTAAGAATGTTGGGATTCTTATGGATTCGAATTGACAAGAAGAGGTTGCCGTGGCATAGAAAATCTAGCTTGTGTGGGTCCCACACCCTCCATGTGTCTCCATGATCCATTGCCACTTTGATTTTCTCTTGTATTTATTTATTTAGATCCTTTATTAAATATTTATTCCATTCTAATGTCTAAACATCATTTATTATCTCCCTTTTTTCAAATCCCAGTGTCTCCATCCAACCTATGGAACTAGTAGGATTGATGGAATTTTCCTATCATGAATTTATTGGAATGGGGACATTACAGTACTCCCCACCCAAGATTGCTTGTCCTCAAGTAATTTCATATTTTGATGCTGCAAAATTTGTTCCTCCTCCCATGTGGCATCTTCACTTGGGAGATCCTTCCATTGTACCAAGTACTCTTTGATAGTTCTGCTCCGTAATCTTCTTTCCCGAGTCTTCAAAATTATTTATGGAACAATTATGAGCTTAACTTCATCATCCAAAGGAGGAAGTTTTTCTGAAATGACAATTTGCTAACCAACAGCCTTCTTGAGAGATGAAACATGAAATACATTGTGAATTTTACTTCCTTCTGGAAGTTCTAGCTCATATGCTACCTCCCCAACCTTCCGAACTACCTTGTATGGGCCATAGTACCTTGGTTTTAGCTTCTTTGCTCCCTTATTTTTCAAGGATGTTTTTTTATATGGCTGCAACCTCAAATATAGAAAATGATTGACTTGAAAGATAGTTTCTTCCCTATGTTGATTTGCATTTTTTTTTGCTAATTTTGGGCCACCTACAAGTTGTCCTTCAAAAGCTTTAAAATTTCTTGGCTCTCTTCCACCCAATATTTAGCTTTTGGGGCTCTACTATCACCAAAGATATTCTCAACAAAAGTGAGTGCTTCATAACCATATAATGCTTTGAAAGGAGACATTCCTATTGAAATATGAAAAGTGGTGTTGTAGCAAAACTCACCGAAGTGTAGCCATTTTACCCATGCTTTTTGTTGCTCTCCCACATAGTTCCTTAGGTACCTTTATGTTGATTCACCGAAATATGAAACACCAGCAGTTAGGGATTCTCCTCGGTAAGCAAGCCCAATTAGATCACTCACCATTTGGTGTGGGGAATCCATCCAGTTAACGACCTGACTATCGTATGTGATTTAAAGTTTGGTTTTATCGGTTGCGGCCTGATCCACCATTTATGTATTTTATATTTAAAGATGAGATGCAAGTAATCTATTCTAATTTAAACTAATCTATCTAATCTATCCCTACAGGGAGCAAATCTGAAATATGAGTAATAAACTGGAAATGTACCTAAGAATCTCACAGATAGATGTTCCAATAATATAAGCACATTTATAGCAGAACATAAAAGATATCAAAGATAACTCTGATGTAATTAGACATTCCATTACTCATTTAACACATAAATTTTTGCACAGGAAATAAGAGCATTCACAACCATGAATTAATTCAAGATGGTTAGGAACAATCTCACAATATGCATATGAATGGTGAAGAAATAATTCCACATAACATTCCACATATCCCAAGCAAAATCATTGTGCTAGCGTTTCCCATGCAAATAGATCCTTCTTTATTAATGCATAAAAGTAGTTCTCGTACAAAACAGTCTAGTCCTTTCACCTGCCGAAAGTCCTTTACTTCTATCCTCTTCTCCTATTTATAACTCTACAAAATTGTCTCTAGTGCCTCGAGTCTTCACATACCCTAACCCTAGGGAATCTCAAAATTTCGTCTTCTAGTGCTCATATAATACAAAAATAGTTTCCAGTTGTTTTTTAATGTTTAAACAATAGACA
Source organism: Larix kaempferi (assembly GCA_027924585.1). Lineage (NCBI taxonomy): Eukaryota > Viridiplantae > Streptophyta > Pinopsida > Pinales > Pinaceae > Larix > Larix kaempferi. Next base: position 12,971,379 of record BSBM01000877.1, read on the forward strand.
AACAAAATCAGCTTCCAATTGTCTTTTCCACCTCACCGATGTAACTAGTCCACATGCCAGTTTCTCTTGCAATAATGTTGCTTCGTATAGGGCTCATCATCTTTAGAGAGATCTCATGCTTAGACAACTCTCCTTCAATACCTTTTAATCCTACTGTTGTTTCCTAGGAGATGTACTCTAGAAAGTAGGCATGAATGGAAGCTTTCCCAGAGAACCGATGGAGGTCTTCTACTATTAGGACGTCTATCTTCCTTATGTAGTATATATCTATGCTCAGCTCACTCTGTAATTCTGACAAGCACTGGTATTTGACAGGAAAATCTTCCATGGTATGAGGTATAACCATTTGGAACTTCTCGTTAGTTTCACATATTTTCAAGTAGAAGTCGGTACACTGCCCAATGGTTTTCTGGATTCCAACATTTATTTTTATACCACAGCCTCTACAGAATTCAATGAGACCCGAATCCATCTATGAATCCGCCATGGTCTTGAGAGGTAGGTGTACAGGTTATCCTGATTTCCCCTCTCTCCATTAAATTTGTTTCCTGATCTCTTTCATGGTGCATACGAACTTTTTTCTGAGTCTCAGAGCTTCAACATCGATTTCCTTCATCCTTGAAACCATCACCTTCATCTTGCAGACTTCTTCTGTGATCAGTTCTTGTGATCAATAAATTTTCCTCTATATGTCACATGCCAGCTCATGGAAAGGAGTTAAGTCTTGCTTCTTCTCATCTGCAGTTTTCAGTTTCCCTATCAGAAACTCCTTTTCCTCTATCATCCTCTCAAACTGGAACTTATAGTTCCCAACCTGTCTCCTACTGTCAGCCTCGTTCTCCTCCAACTCTTTGATGTGAGTTTCTAAGTCTCTCTTCTCGCCTTCTGTAATTACTAACTGCACATTCAGTGCATCATTTTAAGCTTCAAGCTTTCGACTCTCTTCTTCCATCCTTTCCTTTTTAGACATAAGGGCACTATGCTTCCTTTTCAGCTCCAATCCATGTTGTACCTCTTTCATCAAATTGTCTTTTACTTTGAAGAGATTTCCCTTCTTTTTTCTCATGTCTTCCATCAGCTTGTTGACATTGTCGGCACTTGCTTGTACTGAAGCTACATTGACTGCTGCCGTAAGTTGAGGGTCCTTGTGAGTACCCTCGTAAATTGCACTTTCTGTTACTGTCACAACATCTTGGTAAGTTGGACATTTCATTCTCTTTTCTGAATTCCTCATGATAGCCTTTCTTTTGGAATCAAAAAATATTGTGTCCAGTTGGGCCATGATATAATTCTTTAACTATGTAAATGGGGTGAGATCAAGCCCTGGAAGCAGGAGATGTCCTCCAGTGATTATTTATGGCGGGTCTATTTCCATGACTTGTACATCAGGGCTCTTTGGTTCCACAACTTGCTTAGACTTCTCTTCTTCTTCCTTCTGCCTTTGATGCTCAGTTTCTTCTCTATATGCTTTCTCTTTTATTTTTTCCAACCTTTCAGCCTCTTCCCTTTGCATCTTTTTTACTTATTCTTTACGAAGTCTTTTTGCTTCTTCTTTCTCTAGTCTATCTTCTTCCTCTTTCCGAAGTCTTTCTGCTTCTTCTTTTTTAATTTTTTCACCTTGTTCCTTGTGGATTCTATCAGCTTCTTCTTCTAGCTTCCTTTCAATTTCTGTTAACTGTACAAACACTACATCCTGACGTTGCTTTTCTAATTCCTCCTTTTACTTTATCTTAGTTTCCTTGGCAGTGTTAGCCTTGGAACTGGAACTAGCTCTTCTCTTGGGGTGAGAGCACTTGTTTAATTCGGTCATTTTTTCCGCGCTTCAAAAGAATTCTTCATCTTTGTCGAATAGATGCGTGTAATCAAAAGTGATCCGGCTGGAAGCACAGTGGGAAGCAACTTTACCTTCGGGATCATGCCTTCTGAAACTCTTCATTCCAAAATGGAAAACCTCTGAATCTTGAGCAAAGTACACACCATCCTTTACCTTATGAAGCTGGTATGCTCCAATAGTGAACAACATCGGTGGATAGGAAACCTTCTTCTTTTCGTGAAGAACTCTACTAAATCCATTGATGAAGAGTTTCCTCATGGATTCTTTATGCACGACGTAGTCAGTGGCATACTGAGGCAACAGAGAAGGGTGTTTAGTTACTCCACTCATTCTGATAAAGGTCCCTTCGGAGGAGAAGTAATAATCTCCGAGTTCCTCTATGACTGGCATAGCATTCTCTGACAAACAATTTGGTTCTTCTTGGAAAATCAGTTGATATAATGGCATAATGAACCTTTCACAAATCTGGGTGTAATGGCTTGCGTACTTGTGGGTGCAGGTTATTTGGTAGGCTACGTGGAGGGGAGACTCCTTATGGTACGAGACTCATCCCAAATCAAGGAAAGGGTGCTTGATGAATAAGCATTCCACCATATAAGAGGACATAAAGAAATTAGCTTTCTTTTGTGTTAATCCCCCTTGTGCTGCAGCTATATGGGAGGACATACTATCAAAGATGATATCCGCCCAATTGAACATTGTACCGTGTGTGGCAATGTGGTACATCACTAGCACCCAGCCGAGTTTATACATGTTCCCATTTTCCATGCCAAAAACTCAGCTCAACATCAGGGTGATGATCCTATACAGGGTCCTCAGGTGCTGACTTTCGTATTCTGCATTGGTCCTTGATCTCATTTGTCTTTTAGAGATCATCATCATTTTGGCGTAGTCTAAAGGATCCATTTTGAGCCCAGATATCCACTCATCATTTATTAGGACTTTAGGGGAGGGAGACTTATATGCTGCAACGATATGGTCTGGTTGGAAAGGTGTGAGCCTCGACCCGCTGACATCTGACATGATTCTAGTGTCGGTATTTACTTGGGGCAGGATCCAACCAATAAATTCTGAGCATGGAAACAACTATGGGCGGGTGGCCGCCTTATGAAGACCAGAATTCTTGATATTTTGGTAAACCATTAGTTCTTCTATGGATGCTTCCGGGAATTTTGTCTCGTATGGCCCTGTATAATTCACCCCATTGAAACTCAGGGGCGACTCCTGTCATAGCTTTGGTATCCCCGAACATTGTTTCAAGCGCTGTGTCTAGCAGGATTTCTACGTCTGAGTCCAATTCGACCAGCTTAGCTTTACTCCTGGTGGAATGCCTATGCATATCAAGTCTGTGATGACACCGAATGAACAAATAAGGGATCACAATGTTTATGAACAATACAGTACCCATGACGTAGTGAAAAAGAAGAACAAAACTTGAGATTATATGAGTGTTAGTTTCTTTTTTCAATTTACTTATCAAGGTTGAAATCCAGGAAGAAATTATGAGGAAAAACATTTATTCATAACTTATAATCCATGGTATGATTATTGAGCATGACAAATACAATGTTTCAGTGTCGTGAGTGCTCATTGGCCTCAATGAAATTTTTAGGATGCAAAACTATTCTTCACAAAATGAAAGCACTTTAGGAAGACATGAATTTAAGCCTTTTGATTTAATGAATAGACAGTTATAGAAAGCTATACAAAGTAGAAACAACCATGCAAAACTAAAATTCTTATGTTTGATAAGGATATCTTATTCACAATTAATCAATCTTGGGTATGTGCGTAAAAGTGAGAAACAACAAAGAGGCTATAGGGCATCCTTCAACTAGAAAAGACTTCCGGTGTTTGAACAGGAAAACAAATTCTGCTCGGCTCAAAATGACTTAACTGGTGTGAAAACTCTAGAGGCTATGACAGAACGGGAGGGTGCAAGAGTCATCAAGGACACAAGGTAGGAGTCCAAAAAGAAGACAATATGTGAGAGTGCGTGAGAGAGGTGCCTTATCCAATGTTAGGTTGACTAAGCCGCTTGAGTTGGGGGAAACGTCTAGGCCAAAAGTAGACATGCGAGCCATAGTGTGGATTTTGTATAAGGTCCCTTAGAGTGCACTTAAAAACGGAAGATTAACATGGGTAACTTCGAGCGGGAAATAGTTGGAACCAAGCTCACACTTAAAACCCTGCCCCACAAAATCAGCTTAAAATTCTAACACCGACACCCCACGTGACACAAAATAAATGGGGAAATCTTAGCAAGCCTACCTGTCAATGACGGAGCGGTTGGGAAAGAACGTGAACCTTCCTCTAACAGGTTCCTGGCGCTTTCTTACTGGTGGCAAATCCGCAGGTGCTCGAATGGCATTTTTGCAAAAGGGATAAATATAACAAAATGTCCCTACTATATAAATCCCTTAGTCGTTAATGAAAAATGGGTTCGGGTAGGTGAGCATTAAAAGTGGATGCATTTGTGTAGGTGAGCACTAAATGCAGATGCATCTTTCTCATTCTGGGGGCCGAAAAATTCCCCACCATTTCGGTCACTTTATCACAACTCTTGCGAAATGGTCAGCAGAAATTACTCCACACGCAGCAACCTCGTTGGCATGAAATCAATCAAAAATTTGCAACGCGGGTGGTGAAACTTGCCCCAAAAAACAACGAAAAGTGGCAAAAAACAATGAACTTTTAATCGAGACACTACGAAACAGACAACAATGGTCGATGATTTTTGTGCTAGGCCACAATGACATTATTGGCAGGTTTGGTTGAAATGCTGCGACCAATTGGCGATAACACTCGTGACTAATCGGCGATGATAGCTTTAAAACACCTTATGAAACGATCGGCGCGCTTCACCTTAGGGATGCGATAAAGAGTCACGAAAAAAATAACAAACTCTTGCGAAACGGTTGGCATAAAAAACGTCAAACCTGCAACCGGTCGACGCCGATGGAATGAAATGCTGCGACAACAGTCAACAAAAAAGAGAACAGAAAATCAGCGGGACAGTCGGCGACAAATGGGTCAGCAAAAATACACCAACGATAGCGAGACAGTCGCAAAAAAAATCTATAAAGAGCGACCAGTCGACGAAAAGATAAACCAAAATGTTGTGACTGGTCGACGAAAATAAACACAAATACTGTGAAACTTGTCGGTGCCAATGGCTAAAAAGTTGCGAAACGGCCGGTAACAGATAAGCAAAAAGTTGCGACCGCTTCGATTTTTCCTTAGCCGAAAAAATGACTTTTCTTCAAAAATTTCTAGGAAGAAGAAAAACTCAAACTAAGGGTCAAAGGTGAACTTCAGACGAGCAACAAACTCTAAAAATAAAAGGAGGGGCCCTATAATGTTTTGTAAATTATGGGGATCAAGTTGCAGCAGCAACAATTGGCGATTCATTGGTGAACACAGATCTCTAAATTGATCTATAAGAATTTTCTTACACAGTCCATATTCTGCAAAGGGAGTGATCACTTTTATCATATCGGTCATTGGGAAAAAAGGTTACTTTGAATCAGACTTCTCCAAAACTCTCATAGGGACAAAATGTGGAGTTCATTTTAAAATCCATCTTTCGGATGCCAACTAAAATAGGACTCCACAAGATCGTAACAAAATCCCACAGACATATTCATTTGTTCCTCATTCCCATGTTGTCAGTGTTTATTTTAGATGCTTCCTTTATTGACGAATTTTGTTGTCTGAGTCTTCCATGATAGCTTTCTTCAATCTTCAACATTTGACTCAGGTTCTTCCATCCATAATGTCCTTTTGTGTGAGCAAGAGATTTATTTAATTGTCTTGCTCACGGATGGAGAAGAACCTTGTTAGTATGACCAATAGAACAACTTTCTTGATTGGATGTCTTTTCTTTCTCAACCATGCTTTAATGGAGGTGAGATTTTCTGGAAAACAGACTCTCTAATACAAGCTCTTTTGGATTTTGATTTGCAGCATGGGATCATTTTAAATACCATACATCTGTGAGACATGCGTCCTCTTCGTGGGTCCATCATAGTGAACTACCTGAGACAGTCATTAATGTGAGAGTGAATGGAGCCCTAATATAGTAGTATAAAATTCATAAGTCTCAGTTATTTAACAGGGATTATCATGACCCAAATATGAAACTGAAGAGGATCCCCCTTTTCAAAAACTAGTCAGCGATAGCAAAGTCACATAGAGAATCTTTCTTTTATAATTAGATTCTTCCCTTTCAAAACCTTTGAGATTTGCTCAGAGCCCTATCTTTCAATTATACCAAGAAGTTGGGTTGGGATTTATTTGAAACAAAATAAAGAAACCAAGCAAAAAGGAAGATAAATGAATCAAATGAAAGCAATCAACAAAAAGACTACTCAAAATAGAAAACAACAAACTTAAAACAAAACAAGTTTATTTATGTACAAAATGTAAAATTAGTCACAACAGATCTAATGAACAAGTAAATCAATCACAACAGATGAACATAGAAAATATGGTGTAAAACTATGCAAAACATGCATCAGTACTCAATATCCCAATAAGGGTGAATAATTACAATACAATCATATCTAACAATGACTGAGTAATTTGAATTGACTAAGGAGGTCATTCGAATTACTGAATGGTGTAGCTTGGCTCCAACTAGGAGTCCTCATCATCAATCAGTGGTGGTCATCAATGCACAAGAACCAGTCATCCAGGTGTCAATCTTTGTCTAAATGAGTGTAACAAGTGTAACTGAAGTGTGTAGCACTGATATAGGGAAGGAGGCTCAGTGGAGGGAACATGGGAGGCTTAACTAAAGTCAGAACAAGTCATCTATTCAATCTGGAGGTCCAACGGAGTGAAACAGTCAGTCTGGAGTGAAACTAGCCTCAAATCAAGGAGAACCGGTGCTAACTGAATGTAAACTGAGTGGGTAGGTGAAGAAGTGCACCCTTCTCTGGAAGTAGGTGAGAATTTAGTGCCTTCATGACCAAGAGGGGCTAAAACTCTGATGGAAGGAGCTCCTGGATGCTAGAATGAAGTGGATAAGGTACTGGAGGCATCAACCTGGTGACTGGGATGCATGCAAACCCTAATTGCATGCAAGGTCATGAAAATGATGATGTGGATATCCGAACACCCCCCCTCAAGCTAGACTATGATGTGCAAAAGAAATAATGTAGGGCCCTGGTTACTAAGACCAAAGGTCACCCCAATACAATAATCCAAAAAAAATGCTGAAAATAAGCTAAGTGAGGAAAGAGGGAAAACCCAGTGGGAAGAAAGCCCCCCCTCAAGCTAAAACATAATAATGGATCAATATATCTCCACCATGATGGAACTCACCCCCAACAGTGAACCGAAGTAAGAGAACTTCTTCTCAGTGAAGTTCTTGGTGAAGATGTCTGCAATTTGCTCATTGGTAGGGCAATATTGCAAAATGATGGTGCGATCATGCACCAACTCTCGAATGTAGTGCATATGAATCTCAATGTGTTTGTTCCTCTGCTACTGAACTAGATCTGTGGAGATCTTGATAGCACTTTGATTGTCACAAAAGAGGACAGTCGAAGTAGTGCCACCAAAACCAAACTCAGAAAGAATACCCTGCAACCAAACTGCCTGAATGCAAGCATTGACTGTCCCTCGATACTCTGCCTCTGCGAAGAAAGTGCAATGGCTCCCTGCTTTTTGCTGGACCAGTAAATAGGGCCATGACCAATCATGAAAACATATCCGGAAGTGGACTTCTAATCAATTCTATCACCTACCCAATCTGAATCAGTAAAACCAATGAAATCAAGCTCAGAATCTGTAGCATAGTGGATGCCAAAATGTTTCGTACCTTGCACATACTGCAAGATCCACTTGGATGTCCACCAATGAAGCTCATGGGGTTGCTGCATATACCTTGACATAGCACTCATGGCATATGAAATGTCAGGCCTTGAGTGTGTCAAGTAAAGTAGTGAACCAATCAACTCTCGATACATAGTGCAATCTGCAAGCAGTGTAGAATTTCCCTCCTCAAGACTAATTCCTGAGAGGAATGGGAACGGGGCTGCCTTACATTCAGCCATATTAAACTTCAATAACAGGTCGGAAGCATACTTTTCTCTGAGATATAGTGATCCCATCAAAATTTTGAGCTATCTCCAAGCCCAAAAAGTGACTCAGCAAACCCAAATCGCTCATGTCAAAAGCTAGATTTAAGGCAGTTTTTAGCTTGTTTATTGAAGTAAGAGTGCTATTAGTAATGAGAAGATCATCAACATAAAGTACAATAACCAACACATTACCTTTAACTTGTTGCAGGTACACATTTGGATCAGATTTGCATCTTTTTCAATTCTGAGAAAGAAGGAAGGAGTCCATCTTTGCATACCAAGCTCTTGGGGCCTGTTTTAAACCATACAAAGATTTTTTCAATCTGCAAACTAATGATGGATTTGATATATAACCTTATGGATGTTTCATATATACCTCTTTAGCAAGATCTCCATGTAGAAAAGGACTCTTCACATCCATGTGGTGCACTTCCCAGTGCTTGGATGCGGAAATTGCCAAAACTAGGCGGATGGAATCCATCTTTGCAACCGATGCAAAGGTCTCAATGTAGTCCACTCCTTAGACTTGGGAGAAACCTTTTGCCACAAACCTATATTTTTATTTTCTGATAGAGCCATCAGCATCAAATTTTGTGTGGTAGACCCATTTGCATTGGACTAATTTTCTTCCAGGTGGAAGAGTAACTAGCTCCCATGTATTGTTATTTTGAAGAGAACTGTACTCTTCATTCATGGCACTTTGCCATCTCGGATCTCGGTGGGCATGATAGTATGTTGTGGGATATGAACCAGTCATCAAATTAAAAATCTCAGGAATTAATGGATCAGAAATGGAAAGAGCCATACCTTCTCTTTGAAAGTCTGCTCTTGTTCGTCTTGGATCAGCAGGATTTCCAATGTTCTAACCAGCAGATTGAAGAGTGTTTTGGGCCCACTTCGGTAACTGAGGAGGATCATAATGGTCAGATTCTGAACCTGATATGTCATGATCATCATGTGCTACTACAATATTAGAAATATTAGAACCAATACTTTCATTATCGTTGCTCAAATCTTCTTCTGGTGAAGGTGGTGAAACGACAGTTTCTTCCTCGACTAGTTACAATTCTTGAACCGGTTCTTCAAATTGCACACTGCGCTCTATGAATATATTTTTGGATCTGATATCCATGAGTTTATATGCCTTTGATTCTTCCCCATATCCTATCACTATGCACTCAATACTTTTTGGATCCAAAGCTCGTCTCTTCTTGGAAGGAATTCTAGCCCATGCAGTAGAGCCAAAAACTCTCAAATTTGACACATCCGGTTTGTGACCAAAGAATGCTTCGAAATGAGTCATACCTTTCACGGATGAATGTGGAACTTGGTTCTAAATGTATGCAGAAACATCAATTGCTTCAGCCCAAATATTTTCAGCCAAACCTTTTGACTCAATCATGCAAGTAGCCATCTCTTTCAGTGACCGATTTTCCTTTCCGCTACACCGTTCTGCTCGGGTGTGTAGGGAACTGTATGTTGGATCTGAATTTTGCTTTTGGCACAAATTTGCAGAAACTAGGCCTTGATATATTCTCCACCATTAGTATATCTAGGAGCTTTGATCTTTCTCTCAGTGGCGGTCTCAACAGAAGCCTTAAAATCCTTGAATTTTCCAAGCACTTCTGATTTGTTTTTGAGAAACAATACCCATGTAAAGCGGGAAAGATTATCAATAAATGTCAAAACATACCTTGAACCATTTCATGACATATTGGGCAGCGGACCACTAATATTGGAATGTATCATCCCCAAAACTATAGAAGCTCTGCTAGCTTTGTCGTGGTCGAAACTATGCTCGGGGTGCTTCCCAATAATGCAACCTGGGCAAATTCCCTTCGAGGAACGGAGTTGTGGAAGACCATCTACCATGGATTTGTTTGATAAAAAAATAAAATAATTATAATTAAGATGTCCAAATCTTTCATGCCAAATCCTACTAACCTCATTACCATGTGTGCGAAGAGCAGTGGGCTTTGCAAGCGGAATAAAGTGTGAAAACTCATAGCATTTTGCAGTGTGGTTCGCCTTTTCGACTACAATAAGTCTTCCACTTTTTATATCAGAAATTTCAACTGTATTAGGGCTGAATGTAACTTGCTTCGGTTCACCAGTGTATGTCATTTGATACACAGAAAGAATATTTGAAGCCAAGGAAGGCACATAGAGAACATTCTGAAAGCTTCCATGATCTACATGGATTGTACCTTTGCCCTTCAAAGAAATTTTTGAGTCATCTCCCTAGTGGATGGGGATGGAGCTGTTTGGATTGAATGAAGAAAAAGAATCAATATTTGCAGCCATATGATTCAAGGCACCCGAATCTATCAAAAGAGTAGTGGGCTTCGAAATAGTTGCCATGAGTGCTTGTCCTCTTTCATGATCATCATTCCTATCCTTCTTCCTTGCACCGTTAGGAAGAGTTATGTTATTCTTTTCCAAAAGGAGGGCCATTTGATCTATGGTCTTCTTCATGCACGAACTTTCAGGATGAAAGCCACGGTTGCAATAAGTACATTTAGATTTTTCCTTACCCTCTTTACCCTTTTGCTTGAACTTCGAACTAGATGGTGCATCCGTCTGCTTTCCTTTCTCTCTTTGCTTGTGAGGTTCGAATTTGGGCTTATCTTTATTTTGCTTTCCTTTACCATTCAAATTCTTGGGTCCTTGAACAAATAGGGCTGAATCTTTGGAGTTTATGGACCCCATTTGAATCAACTTATCATGCTCTTTTGTGATGGACTCAATGAAGGCATTCAAGGTAGGCATCTTCCAATTCGGGGTAGTTAGCTCACCCAAATTGAAAGTAGAGACAAATACCGAATAGTCTTTACCAAGCTTGGTGAGAATAGAGAGGATCAATTGCTTATCCTCTTTGATAACTCCACTGTTCTTCAACTGCAATGTCAAGTGCTTGAATTTTGTGAAAAACTCATTGATGGTCTCGAAATTCTCAGGACTAAGAGCAATCAATTCATTCTCTAATTGAAAATCCTTAAGCTCATCTTGCTTGCCAAAAAGTGTTTCAAGTTGTTCCCATATTGATTTTGGAGTCTTCAATCCGCTGAGATGGAAGTGAAGATCTTTGGAAATAGAGAGACAAAGGAGACCATAAGCTTCATCAAGCTTGTTGCAGTGTTTGGTTCTTTTCGACAATGTGCTTGGCTCTAATTCGAGGCCACTGTGACTCTATAGAATCCTTTTGAATGTAATATGATCTCCATATCATCTTTCCAATCAAAATAGTTGAAGGGAGTGAGTATAGGCTTTGAAGAAGAGTATTCCATTGCTAGGAGCGAGTGCACTTTGATGTAGAAAAGCTTGCAAAAGCAAGGTAGTGAATGCAATTGATGGAGACAATAACCTGCACATCACAATGAAACCAAGAACAGTAAGGTCAAACAATCCACCCTTTTAGAGTTGCATCACACCTGGGATTGGAGATCAAGCAATGTTGAATGGGTCCAATGTATCAAATCCAGGATTTATGCGGAAATCTCAAGCTTCTAGAGTGGTATTGGAAGTATTTTTATGTTTTGCATGCACAGGAGTGAACGCTCTTGAGATCTTTCATGCCAAAAATTTTGTAATTTTGAGTAAATTCACTCAATTCTCCTTGTAGAACACCTGTAGAAAAGAGATCTTGTCCCTGCAATGGCTTTGATACCATGTAAAATTAGTCACAGCATATCTAATGAACAAGTAAATCAATCACAACAGATGAACATAGAAAATATGGTGTAAAACTGTGCAAAACATGCATCAGTACTCAATATCCCAACAAAGGTGAATAATTACAATACAATCATATCTGACAATGAGTGAGAAATTCAAATTGAATAAGGAGGTCATTCGAATTACTAAATGGTGTAGCTTGGCTCCAACTAGGAGTCCTCATCATCAATCAGTGGTGGTCATCAATGCACAAGAACCAGTCATCTAGGTGTCAATCTGAGTCTAACTGAGTGTAACAAGTGTAACTGAAGTGTGTCGCATTGATATAGGGAAGGAGGCTCAGTGGAGGGCACATGGGAGGCTTAACTGAAGTCAGAACAAGTCATCTAGTCAATTTGGAGGTCCAATGGAGTGAAACAATCAGTCGGGAGTGAAACTAGCCTCAAATCAAGGAGAATCGGTGCTAACTGAATGTAAACTGAGTGGGTAGGTGAAGAAGTGCACCCTCCTCTGGAAGTAGGTGAGAAGTGGGAACCTCATGACAAGGAGGGCTAAAACTCTGATGTAAGGAGCTCCCGGGTGCTGGAATGAAGTGGATAAGGTGTTGGAGGCATCAACCCGGTGACTGGGATGCATGCAAAATGCATGCAAACCCTAATTGCATGCAAGGTCCTAAAAATGATGATGTGGATACACAAACACAAAAGGGATCCTAAACCTAAGTGAAATACTACTTCAGAGCAAGGCCATTGACAAGGATATTTTCTTCCTCCCCTTGTAAATCTTTCAGTTTGTACATCGACGGGTCAAGCTGATTGAAAATTTGGTAAGGGCCAAGCCATAATTGTTGAAATTTTGTGTGCTTTCCCTTATCATCATGTGGATGATCCCACTTCATAACAAATTCACCTACTTCAAAATTCCTTTTTCCAGACTTTCATTTATCAAACCACCTTTTGACCATATCTTGGTGTTGGTTGAATTTATCCTTGGCTTTCTCCCTTGATTCTTCAAGCTTCAGCAGGGTATCGATTCGTAACTGTAATATTTCGCTGTTGGCCCTCGAGAGGCTTGGGCTAGTTGTAAGGATGGGAGTAGTAGGTGGGAGTATGGATTCATTCCCATAGACTAGAGTGTAAGGGGAAACTCCTAAGTCATTCTTTGGGGTAACCCTATCTTCCCATAAGGCATTTGGAAGGGTTGCATGCCAATTTCTCTGATTCTCAGTAACAGTTTTCTTAAGGATACAGATGATATTTTTATTTGTGGATTTGGCTAGTCCATTCCCTTGGGGATAATAATTTACTGAATAATGAAATTTAATTCCTCTTTCGTAAAAAAATGCATTTAATTTTACAGATGAAAAGTGAGTTTCATTATAAAAAACTAACGAAATTGAAACCCCAAACCTGGTTATGATATTTTCTTGTAGGAACTTGATAACTACATCTTCATTCACTTTGCGCAGTGGAATAGCTTCTGTCCACTAGGTGAAATAATACATAACCATAAGGATATACCGATGTTGCAGTGAAGAGTTCGGATTTATCTCTCCAAAATCATCTGCCCCATTGCTCGAATGGTTCAGAGATAATAACTGGCTACAATGGTTCTACTGCTTTTGACAATCTGCCAACGCTTCTTTGACATACATCACATCTCCTGGTATGAGCATGGGAATATTTGAAAAGGGTAGGCCAATAGTATCGTTCCCTTAGTATATTGTAGGCAGTAGTATCTCCGAAATAGTGTCCCCCTGAAGGGTCATCATGTAATTCTTTGACTACCTTTTCTGCATCTTCCTTCTCAAGACATCTAAGGAATATCTCGTCATATTTTTTTTGTGAAAAGCACTCCATAAATTATTTGATAGGATGATGATTTCAATCTAAGTGCCTTTATCTGCTTGGGACTCCAATGTTCTGGTAGATATCCTTGTTGCAGATAGTGCAGTAGGTCCCTATACCAAGATTCGGGAGTGGTGAAAATAGGACATACCTCAATCAGATTTAATTCGGCTTCGTTTTCCCACTCCTGCTCTTCATCAACTGGATTTTTAGTGAGTAATTTACAGAAACCTTGGCCCTTAATTATGGTGGTTGGCTTAAATTTCAAGTCATACTCCTAAAGTGCAGTTACCCAATTTCCTCTTGTTTCCCCTAGTCCCTTCTGCACAAACATTGATATGACAGCGGGGTGGGGTACTATGACTTTTGTTTTGTTCTTTAGGATATACGGCCTGAATTGTTTTACCACTTTAAACACTGAATATGCTTGCTTATCTATGGCTGGGTAATTCAATTCAACACCCTGTAAGCCAGTGCTCATGAAAGACATTGGATATTCGTCTCCTGATTCTCCTTTTTGAGTGAGCACAACTGCGAGAGAGTTATTTGAAGCGAAAGTGTACATGATGAAATCCTTTTCAAAATATGGACTTCTTAAAGAAGGCGCGTTGTCTATGGCGTCTTTAATGTCTTTAAACACAATCTTCTCTATGTCATTCCATTTAAACTGCACACTTTGCTTCACAATTTGCTACAAAGGTTTAACAATCTGAGCGAAATCAGGCACAAACCTTCGAACAAAATTGATCGTGCCCATAAACGATTGCATAGATTTTTTGTTGTGGGGCATGGGAATCTAGCTTATAGCTTGGACTCTCTCTTGATCTATTGAGATTCCCTTCTTAGAGATGATATTACCTAGAAGTTTACACTCAAGAATAGCGAAAACACTCTTCTTAGGATTTAGAAATATACCATATTTTCTGTAGCGATCAAAAATATGTTTTAGTTGGAAAACATGGTCTTCCCTTTTCTTAGAAAAAACCATCACATCATTTAAGTAGATGACGACGCAGTGGCCAACAAAACCTCAGAACGTAATGTCCATAGCCTAAAAAGTAGCTCCAACATTAATTAGGTTGAATGGCATTCTTCGATATGCAAACGTTCCCCACTTTGTACGGAAAGTGGTCTTGAGTCAGTCTTCTTCCACTACTAATACCTGATTGTAACCGAAAAATCCATCTAGTAGGGAGAATAATTCTGAACCTGATACCATTTGTAGAATTTGCTCCATTGGTGGAACATGGTAGTTGTCTTTATCAGATGCTTTGTTCAAATTTTGAAATTCTACACACAGTCTTATCTCTCTTGACTTCTTCCGCATGGGGACTAAATTAGCCACCCACTCGAAATGTCAGACCTTAAAAATGATCTTAGCATCCAACAACTTTTTCAAATCTTTCTATATTAATGGTTCGAGTGTTGGGTGCATCCTTCATAACTATTGCTAAAATGGTTTCACGCCTGGCTTCATGGGTATGACATGCTGTGTGATACACATGTCATACGACTTCAAGTCCTCATAATTCCAAGCAAAAACATATTTGTATTGCTGGAAAAGTTTGATGAACTTATCCCTCTCGCCCGGTGAACAACATTTACCCAGATTAACAAATTTGGGCTCAGCTTCTATGCCCAGGTTTACCAACTCATGCTGCATTGAGAAGCTATTAGTCTTGAAATTTTCTAGCCTCCTGAATTTGTTCTGTAGATCAAATAGTCCTTCAAGAGTACTTACTCCTTTTGGCATAAAGTTTCCTTTATCCGCATCTTTGTTCTGCAAATCCAAATTGTGCTTATCTTCATCGATCATATAGCTTCTTGGAAGGCATCTTCATTTGCTAAGAAACTGATAATTTGATCATCATCATCAAAAACTCTTAGATTCATAATGTTATCACGTACAGATGGCCTGAAAATCAATTTAATAGAGCATTTGTTATTCGTTGGTACTAATCTGGAAGCATAATTAGCTAAAAAATCGGCTGCAACATTCTGTAATCAAGGAATAGAATTTATATTGAAAGCATCGAAATGTGAAATTAAATTCCAAACTTCAGATTGGTAACCTTTTAAGTACGGTGAAAGATAATCAATTGTATCTCTTACCTGTATGACAACTATCTCTGAATCATCAAATACTTTTAAATATTTGACATCCAAACTAATAGACTTATTTAATCCTTGAACTAGAGCTTCATATTCTGTTGTGTTATTTGTGCATTCAAACTCTAGTCTACAAGATAAAAAAATGTTTGTTTCTTTCAGGGTCAATCAAAACACAACTGGATCCGAATCCTTCTTGGGTTTTAGAACCATCGAAGTATAAAACCCAACGTATGTCTTATGTTTTAACTAAGTTAGTAGTGTTACCACCTAAGTCAGTAACTAAATATACTATGTTACAGTCAATATCATCAGTCCGTGAAAATTGAAGGAGATCGGACTATTTGTCTGAGTCATGGCTAACAACTTCTGATTGATAATTCCCTGATTCAATCTCTAAAAAATAATTTCCCAATACTGAAGATGAAAAATTTACAGCTTCGTTCTTTTCTTCTAACTGATTCACATTATGTTTCATATGAGGCTCTCTCAGTATTTTGATTTGATTTTGTCTATTTTGGTATGGAAACCACAAATGAGACCAATGTGTCGCAAAATAACCGTTCAGTTTCATAGACCCTGGTCAATATTAATCCATAGGCTTTAGGTATATCTACCACCATAATATCTATGAATTGACAAACTCTAGGATCTACAGACAAACTAATGAGTACATCTTTCATTTCTCCAATGACTTTAACAACAATCCTATGTAACTGTATGATCTAAGAGGGAGATGGTATTGGTTGTCCATTAATTTTCTTGCAGATTGATAGTGGCATAACATTGGAGGAAGCCCCAGAGTATACCAAGTAATTGTGCACATTATGATTAAAAATTTCAAAGGTTAACAAGAAAGGAAAAGCCTAAGATTTTGATTTTCCACCAATGCTAGCTTTATTTATCTCAGTGTCTGCTTCATTGTTTTCTAGGGTACTGCTAGATTGTGGGTCAAAAGCCTCCAACAATTTCTTTCTTTAATGGGGTAGATTACACAATTAAAATAAAGAGATATTTGCTTTGGTTTTCTTGATATCTTCAACAATGTCATATCCCATGCTATGCTCTTCCGATATTTTCCCATTATTCCCTATTTTGCTCACTATGATCTTGGCCTTTTCATTAATTACTAGGGTTGTTTCTTTTGTCATTGCTAAATTTAACTTAGGTTGTGGCTAAATGACACTTATGTTTCGTTTTGGCATTTCTCTTGCAACCTTAGGTTTAGAAACAGCTGGGCTTTGATCAACAACCAGACCTTTACTTCTGGTGGTGATATTTACTGAAGAGACTTGAATTTCATTAGTATGAGCTTCGTTTGTTAATTCCTGTGTGGGTGCTCAATCCCATAAGACCATCATGGTTTTGGGAGTGGATTCTTCTTGTTCGAAAATATTCTCCTCTTGAGGGTCTTCTTGGTCTGTTATTTGAGCATCTAGCAATTGATTCATGACCAAGCTCATCGAATTTATCCACTATGGAAAGCTCTTTTCAGAATGTTGTTCTTGATGAAAGGTGCAGAAATGATCCATGCCTACTTCACTTAAATTTACGACAAAATAATTGTTTATAGGTGGAAGAGGTTGTCCACTCTCCTCTCTTTTCTTGTAGAAAGGTTTGAATGGTTTTCTAGACGTGTTGGTTTCCTTATCCTTTTCTAGATCTACAATTTTATTGGACAGTTTTTGCATCATCTTGACCACATTTTCTAACTCAGTTGATGATTCTTCCTTAGTTCTAGATAACAACCGAGGTTTCTTGCTGGCTGTTGGATTAGTTTCCAGATCAAGTGAGTGTTTAGCAATACTATCTGCTTCAGCTTCTACTTTCTTGGCTTCTTTAAAGTTTTATACCAAATATTCTACCAAATATTCCTTAGTGGGTCTTGTTGCGGCACTAAAATTATTCAACAGGGTAGTAAATCTCTGATTGAATTCATGTACCTTTTCTTTCTTTTCCATCCTCATAGATAGCGGTTCTTTAATAAGTGTGGAAACAATCTTTTGATTTCCAAATTTACTTAAAAAAAATTCTCGAAACCGTCCCAATCTGCTATTGAATTAGCCTGCAAACTAAAGTACCAAGAAGATACCTTAGGTTCAAACGTGAAGGGAAAAAGTCTACAAACTACATCTTCGTGTTCTACATTTAGGAGATTCGGAGCCAAATAAAAACTCTTAAGGTGATCTTTAGCAAAAATGCCTTTTCTAGGATCATACTTAGGCAACACCTTTTCTGGGTGTTTGGGAAGATCATGTAAAGGTGCATCTAAATTAAGTGCTCCTATAGCTCTCCACGCAGGAACATCCATAATTCGCGGTGGTGAACGAGGTGGTGAATGCGGTGGAGAATGTGGTGGGGTATAAGGAATTTGCTGAGTCGTAGGAGAATCCGGTCTCAACTAATTAAGAGGTTCAGTGATTTCTTGCAAAGATAAATCTAACAATTCTTCCAAATTTTCTACAAGTACCGAATCTCTAGTGTACCACATTTCTCTCCTAGGAGCTCACCTTCTGGGTAATAAGGGAATTATGTTTAACCCTCCAAGCCTTTTCAGATAAGAACGGGTGTGTCTTCTGAAGTGATTTACTTCTTCAAAAGGGACAGCATATAATGGTTCCAAAATTGGGGTTTTCTTGGTCTTGTGATTCCAGAAAGAAATCTTCTGGGATAGTTGTTTCAAGTGGGTATTCAGAGGAATTTTTTCTAGCAAATGGGTTTCCTCTACCATCCATGTACTGGCATCCCTTCTTCTAGTGCCAAAAAAATACTGATTCCCTGAAATTCGCAACACCTACAGTTAGGGATTCTCCTGAGTAAGCAAGCCCAATTAAATCGCTCACCGTTTGGTGTGGGGGATCCGTCTAGTTAACGACCCGGCTACCGTATGTGATTTAAAGTTTGGTTTTATTGGTTGCGGCTCGATCCACCGTTTATGTATTTTATATTTAAAGATGAGATGCAAGTGCTCTATTTAAATGCATGTAATATATTCTAGTCTAAATTGATCTATCTAACTATCTAATATATCCCTGCATGGAGCAAATCTGAAATATGAGTAATAAACTGGAAATGCAACTAAGAATCTCACAGATAGTTGTTCCAATAATATAAGCACATTTATAGCAGAACATAAAAGATATCAAAGATAACTCTAATGTAATTAAAACATTCTATTACTCATTTAACACATAAATGTTTGCACAGGAAATAAGAGCATTCACAACCATGAATTAATTCAAGACGGTTAGGAACAATCTCACAGTATGCATATGAATGGTGAAGAAATAATTCCACATAACATTCCACATATCCCAAGCAAAATCATTGTGCTAGCTTTTCCCAAGAAAATAGATCCTTCTTTATTAATGAAGAAAAGTAGTTCTTATACAAAACAGTCCTGTCCTGTCACCTGCCAAAAGTCCTTTACTTCTATTCTCTTCTCCTATTTATAACTTTACAAAATTGTCTCTAGTGCCTCTTTACATACCCTAACCCAGGGAATCTCAAAATTTCATCTTCTAGTGCTCATATAATAAAAAATAGTTTGCAGTTGTTTTTTAATGTTTATACAATAGAAAAACAAAATAAGCTTCCAGTTGTCTTTTCCACCTCACGATGTAACTAGTCCACATGCCAGTTTCTCTTGCAATAATGTTGCTTCGTATAGGGGTCATCATCTTTAGAGAGATCTCATGCTTAGAAAAATCTGCTTCAATACCTTTTACTCCTGTTGTTGTTTCCTAGGAGATGTCCTCTAGAAAGTAGGCATCAATGGAAGCTTTCCCAATGAACCGATGGAGGTCTTATGCTATTAGGAAGTCTATCTTCATCATGTAGTCTATATATGTGCTCAGCTTGCTCTGCAATTCTGACAAGCACTAGTCTCTGACAGGAAAATCTTTTGTGGTCTGAGGTATAACCATTTGGAACTTCTCGTGGGTTTCACGGATTTTCAGGTAGAAGCCAGTACACTGCCCAATGGTTTTATGGATTTCAACATGTTTTTTTATACCACAGCCTCTATAGAATTAAACGATACCCGAATCCAGCTGTGAATCTGCCATGGTCTTGAGAGGTAGGTGTACAGGGAATCCTGATTTCCCCTCTCTCCATTCAATTTGTTTCTTGATATCTTCCATGGTGCGTACGAACCTTTTTCTGAGTCTCAGAGCTTCAACATCGATTTTCTTCATCCTTGAAATCATCACCTTCATCTTGCAGACTTCTTCTGTGATCAGTTCTTGTGGTCGGTGAATTTTCCTTTGTATGACACATGCCAGCTCATGGAAAGGAGTTAAGTCTTGCTTCTCCTCATCTATAACTTTCAGTTGCCCTATCATAAAATCCTTTTCCTTATCAGCCTCTCGAACTGGAAGTTATAGTTCTGAACCTGTTGCCTATTGTCAGCCTTGTTCTCCTCCAACGCTTTGATGTGAGTTTCTAATTCTCTCTTCGCGCCTTCTGTAATTATTAACTGCACATTCAGTGCATCATTTTCAGCTTCAATATTTTGGACCTCTTTTTCCATCCTTTCCTTTTCAGACAAAAGGGCGTTATGCTTCCTTTTCAGCTCCAATCCCTGTTGTACCTCTTTCATCAGATTTTCTTTTACTTTGAAGAGCTTTTCCTTCTTTTTTCTCACGTCTTCATCAGCTTGTTGACATTGTCGGCACTTGCTTGTGCCGAAGCTACATTGATTGTGGCTGTGAGTTGAGGGTCCTTGTGAGCACCCTCGTAAATTTCACTTTATGTTACTGTCACAACATCTTGGTAAGTTGGGCATTTCATTCTCTTTTCTGACTTCCTCGTGATAACCTTTCTTTTGGGGTCAAAAAATATCATGTCCAGTTGCGCCACAGTATGCTGCTTTGATGGTGTAAACGGGGTGAGATCGAGCCCTGGAAGCAGGAGATGTCCTCTAGTGATTATTTATGGTAGGTCTGTTTCCATGACTTGTACATCAGGGCTCTTTGGTTCCACAGCTTTCTTGGAATTCTCTTCTTCTTCCTTTTTCCTTTGTTGGTCAACTGCTTCTCTATCTGCTTTCTCTTTTTGACTTCTTCTTTCTGAAGTATTTCTGCTTCTTCTTTCTGTAGTCTATCTGCTTCCTCTTTCTGAAGTCTTTTTGCTTCTTCTTTCTGAATTTTCTCAGATTGTTCCTTGTGGATTCTGTCAGATTATTCTTCTAGCTTCTTTTCAGTTTCTTCTAACTGTGCAGACATTGCATCCTGACATTTCTTTTATGATTCATCCTTTTTATTTATCTCAGTTTCCTTGGAAGTGTTAGCCTTGGAACTGGAACTAGATATGCTCTTGCGGTGACAACGCTTGCCTAATTGGGTCATGTTTTTCGTGCTTCAAAATAATTATTCATCTTTGTCGAATAGATGCGCGTAATCAAAAGTGATCCGGTAGGAAGCACAATGGGCAGTAAATTTACCTTCAGGATCATGCCTTTTGAAACTCTTCATTCCAAAATGGAAAACCTCTAAATCTTTAGCAAAGTCCACACCATCCTTTTCCTTGTGAAGCTGGTATGCTCCAATAGTGAATGGTATCGGCGGATAAGCAACCTTCTTCTTGTCATGAAGAACTCTAATAACTCCATTGATGAAGTGTTGCCTCATGGCTTCTTTATACATGACATATTCAGTGGCATACCGAGGAAACAGAGAAGGGGGTTCAGTTCCTTCACTCATTCTGATAAACATCCCTTTGGAGGAGAAGTAATAATATCCGAGTTCCTCTATGACTGGCATAGCATTCTCTGACAAACAATTTGGTTATTCTTGGAAAACCAGCTGATATAATGGCATAATGAACCTTTCACAAATTCGGGTGTAATGGCTTGCGTACTTGTCGGACCAGGTTATTTGGTAGGCTACGTGGAGGGGAGACTCTTTATGGTTCCAGACGCATCCCAAATCATGGAAAGGGTGCTTGATGAATAAGTAGTCCACCAGATAAGAGGACATAAAGAAATCAGCTTTCTTTTGTGTTAATCCCCCTTGTGCTGCAACTATATGGGAGGATATACTATCAGAGATGATATCCGCCCAGTTGAACACTGTACCATGTGTGGCAATGTGGTACATCACTAGCACCCAGCCAAGTTTATACATGTTCCCATTTTCCATGCCAAAAACTTGGCTCATCCTCATGGCGATGATCCTGTATGGGGTCCTCAGGTGTTGAATTTTGTATTCTCCATTGGTCCTTGATCTCATTTGTCTTTCAAAGATCGTCATCTTTTTGGTGCAGTCTAAAGGATCGATTTTGAGCCCAAATATCCACTCATCATTTATTAGTACTTTAGGGGAGGGAAACTTATATGCTGCAGCGATATGGTCTGGTTGGAAAGATGCGATCCCTGACCCACTAACATCTGAGATGATTCTAGTGTCGATATTTACTTGGGGTAGGATCCAACCAATAACTTTCGAGCATGGAAACAGCTTTGGGCGGGTGGCCGCCTTATGAATACCAAACTTCTTGATATTCTGGTCAACCATTAGTTCTTCTATGGATGCTTCCGCGAAGTTTTTGTCTCTTATGGCCCTGTATAATTCGCCCCATTGAAACTCAGTGGCGACTCCTGTCATAGCTTTGGTATCCCCAAACATTGTTTCAAATGTGGTGTCCAACAGGATTTCTACATCTAAGTCCAATTCAACCAACTTGGCTTTACTCCTGGAGGAATGCCTATGCATATCAAGTCTGTGACAACACCGAATGAACAAATAAGGGATCATAATGTTTATGAACAATACAGTACCCATGACATAGTGAAAAAGTAGAACAAAACTTGAGAAGATATGAGTGTTAGTTTCCTTTTTCAAATTACTTATCAAGGTTGAAATCCAGGAAGAAATACTGAGGAAAAACATTTATTCATAACTTATCAGCCATGGTATGATTATTGAGCATGACAAATATAGTGTTTCAATGTCATAAGTGCTCATTGGCCTCAATGAAATTTTTAGGATGCAAAACTATTCTTCACAAAATGAAAGCACTTTAGGAAGACAGATGAATTTAACCATTTTTCTTTGATTGATAGACAGTTATAGAAAGCTATACAAAGTAGAAACATCCATGCAAAACTGAAATTCTTATGTTTAACAAAGAGAGCTTATTCACAATTAATCAATCTTGGGTATGTCTGTAAAAGTGAGAAACAACAAAGAGGCTGTAGGACATCCTTCAACTAGAAAAGACTTCTGGTGTTTGAATAGGAAAACAACTTCTGCTCAGCTCAAAATGACTTGACTAGTGTGAAAACTCTAAAGGCTACGACAGAACGGGAGGGCGCAAGATTCGTCAAGGACACGAGGTAGGATTCCAAAAAGAAGATAGGATGTGAGAGTGTGTGGGAGAGGTGCCTTATCCAATGCTAGGTCGACTGAGCCGCTTGAGTTGGGGGAAACGTCCAGGCCAAAAGTAGACATGCGAGCCATAGTGTGAGTTTTGTATAAGGGCCCTTAGAGTGCACTTAAAAACGGAAGGGTAACGTGGGTAACTTTGAGCGGGAAATAGTTGGAACTGAGCTCACACTTAAAACCCTGCCCCAAAAAACCCCCGCAAAACCATCTTAAAATGCTAACACCAACACCCCACGTGACCCAAAATAAATGGGGAAATCTTAGCAAGCCTACTTGTCAATGGCAGAGTGGTTAGGAAAGAACGTGAACCTTCTTTCTGGCAGGTGCCTGGCACTTTCTGAC
This sequence comes from Larix kaempferi, assembly GCA_027924585.1. Lineage (NCBI taxonomy): Eukaryota > Viridiplantae > Streptophyta > Pinopsida > Pinales > Pinaceae > Larix > Larix kaempferi. Next base: position 12,994,660 of record BSBM01000877.1, read on the forward strand.
TGGTGGCAAATCCGTAGGTGCTCGAACGGTGTTTTTTCAAAAGTGATAAATACAACAAAACATCCCTGCTATATAAATCCCTTAGTCATTAATGAAAAATGGGTTCGGGTAGGTGAGCACTAAAAGTGGATGCGTTTGCGTAGGTGAGCACTAAATGCGGATGCATCTTTCTCGGTCCGTGAGCCAAAAAATGCCCCACCATTTCGGTCACTTTATCACAACTCCTGTGAAATGGTCGGTAGAAATTGCTCGTTGAAAAATGATGAACTTTTAATCGAGACACTGCAAAACAAACAACAATGGTCGGTGATTTTTTGGCCAGGCCACAACGACATTGTCAGCAGGTTTGGTCAAAATGCTGCAACCGATCGATGATAATAGTCACAACTGATCGACGATGATAGCTTTAAAACACCTTATGAAACGATCTACACGCTTCACCTTAGGTCTGCGAGAAAGAGTCACGGAAAAAAGAACAAACTCTTGTGAAATGGTTGGCATAAAAAATGTCAAACCTGCCCTCGGTCGGCGTCGATGGAACAGAACGCTGCGACAACAGTCGGCAAAAAAGAGAACATAAAATAAGTGGGACGGTCTTCAACAAATGGGTTGGCAAAAATACACCAATGATAGCGAGACGGTTGGCAAAAAATAATCTATAAAGAGAGACCGGTCGGCGAAAAGATAAACCAAAATGTTGCAACTGCTCAGTGAAAATAAACACAAAGACTGTGAAACTAGTCGGTGCCAATGGCTAAAATGTTGCGAAATGATCAGTAACAGATGAGCAAAAAATTTCGACCGCTTCAAGTTTTCCTTATCCGAAAAAATGACTTTTATTCAAAATTCTCTAGGAATAAGAAAAATGCAAACTAAGGGTTAAAGGTGAACTTCAGATGAGCAACAAACTCTAAAAATAAAAGGAGGGGCCCTATAATTTTTTGTAAATTATGGGGATCAAGTTGCAACAGCAACACCTTCCAACCATTGCTTCACTCTCTTTGTTTGGCCATCAGTTTGTGGATGATTGCTTGTGCTTGGAGTCAATTGTGTTCCCACCAATTTGAAAAGTTCTTGCCAAAAAGCACCCATGAATCTACTATCTTTATCACTTACAATGCTCTTGGGGAGCCCGTGCAATCTGAAGATTTCTTTAAAAGAACATCAACCACTTGTGCAACACTAAAAAATGATGTAACAGAAAAGAAATGAGCAAATTTGGTCATCCTATCCACTACCACATATATGCAATCATTTCCCAAAGATTTGGGCAAACCTGTGATGAAGTCCATTGAGATACTCTCCCATTTTTGTTCCGGAATGGGAAATGGTTGCAAAAAAACAGATGGGAATGTGAGTTCAGATTTGTTTTGCTGACATACCTTACATTCATTTACATATTTGAGAACATCTTCCTTCATCCCTCTCTAAAAAAATCTTTTCCTTAATTTCCTATAAGTTTTGAAGATCCCCAAATGGCCAGCTAGTGGGTAATCATGTGCTTCTTGCAAAATCTTTTACTTGAGTTATGAATTTTGAACCAAATAAATTCTGCCCTTATAAAATATTATCCCATTCAAAATCTTGTATTTATCATCCCCTTTGACCCCATCTAACACATCATAAGCAAAATTATCTTTGGCATATTCAACCATTAGCATGTTTTTCCAATCTTTTGCAATGTCCATGAGAGAAAAGGAAGGTCTTCTAGATAATGCATCTGCTACAATGTTATTCTTACATTTTACATATTCAATATCAAAATCAAAAGCTTGGATCTTGCTTACCCACTTTTGTTTCCTTTCATTAAGGTCATTTTGGGTGAGGAAGTGCTTTAGACTATTGTGATCAGTTTTCACCACAAACTTGTTTCCCACCAAGTATTGTCTAAACTTGGCCAAGGCATGCATGATGGCCAACATTTCTTTGTCATAGATGGAGTAAAACTTCTCATGTGGCTGCAAATTTCTGCTCTCAAAGGCTATAGGGTGTTGATTTTTCTTTAATACAGCCCCTATCCCTTCACCCGAAGCATCACATTCCAAAACAAAAGGTTTAGTAAAATCAGGTAATGCAAATACTGGACAACTACTCATTACCTCTTTCATTTTTTGGAAGGCATTTTCAGCCTCTTCATCCCACTTGAAAGCATCTTTCTTTGTCAAATCAATGAGTGAAGTCAATTTGGAGAACCCTTTCACAAACTTCCTATAATAGGTGCATATTCCAATGAAGCCTCTTAATTCTGTGATGTTTTTTGGTGTTGGCCATTCAAGGATAGCCATTATTTTTTCAATGTGCACTTTCACTCCTTGTCCAATAATGTACACAATATACAAGAGTTCCTTCATCCCAAATTCACATTTAGACAACTTAGCAAACAATGACTATTCATGTAAAATTTTCAGCACAACCTCTAAATGATGTAAATGCTCTTCCCAAGTTTTGTTGTAAATGAGAATGTCATCAAAGAAAACCAAAAAAACTTTCTAAGTTGCTTGCAAAAGATCATATTCATGCATGCTTGGAATGTGGCTAGAGCATTAGTTAATCCAAATGGCATAACAAGAAACTCAAAGTGGCCATAGTGACATCTAAAAGCAGTCTTTTGCACATCATTCTTCCTTCATTCGAATTTGATGGCAACCTGATCGAAGATCAATTTTGGAGAAATATTTTGCCCCAAATAGCTCATCCATGATATCATCAATTTTAGTAATAGGATACCTATTCTTGATTGTATTCTTGTTCAAAGCTCTAAAGTCTATGCACATCCTTAAGGTTCCATCTTTTTTCTTCACCAACACTACTGAAGAGGCATAAGGGCTAGAGCTTGGTATAATGAGTCCCAACTCTAGGAGTTCTTGGATGGCCTTTTCAATTTCATCTCTGAATTTTTTTGGATGTCTATAGGGTGGTATTTGGATGGGTGAATTACCCTCCTCCAAAACAATGTTGTGCTCAACCCCCCCATCAAGTGGTCTACCATGTGGAAGGTCTCCCAAAAAAATTTCATATTTTTGTAGGAGTTGCTCTATCTCTTTTGGGTGTTCAACAACCTTTATGTTTGTCTTGGGAGAGGTGATGAAACATTCAGCATCCCATTATATGTCTCCATGCCTCAATATGGTTCTCATACTATGGGAGGTCATTACTTGATTCAGATAGGTGTGTTTCCCTCTCACAACCCTTAGTATTCCTTCCGAATCTTGGAATTCCATTTCAGGAATTTGATAATTCACTATATGCTCCCCTATAGAATACATCCATTGCACTCCCAAAACCACATTAGTATCAGCAACATCAACCACATAAAAACTATAAAAAAAGTGTAATTACTTGTGGTGATTTGCATCTTTGGAACCCATGTTTTGCACTCCACAGTATTGTGACCTGGAATGACAACTATGAATCCATCGAATGGTTTAGTCAGTATATTCCTTATCGCCACCATGTTTTCATCAATGAATTTATGTGTGGATCCTCCATCTACCAAAACCGAGGCCCTTTGTCCTAGTACCACACCCTTGCATCGAATAGTGTGATAATGAGGCACTGCTGAAAGTACTAACATCCTTGCTTTGTCAGGTGAAGGCTGATTTTCTTCTTGTTTCCCTTCTTCTGTTGTATCATATCCCTCTTCTTGATATTAAATATGTCCTTCTTCCTCCATATCCCCTTCATACTCATCATTATCAGAAAATACTTCAATGTATTGAGCTTTTCCCTTAGTACATTTATGCCCCGATTCCCATTGTTGAAAGCATGTGGAGCATAATTTTTTTCTTCTAAGTTCTTCCTTGTTTAGTCCCTCTTTATTATTCTTTTCAAATTCATCTATTTTCCAAGGCTTCTTGTCAAATATAAATTTGGAAGGGAAGTTAGGATTGGGAGGAAACCTTGTCCTAGGTAGCATATTTTGTAGATCTCTTGTCAAGTTCATGGCATCCTTCAATGAATTTGGCTTGTGGGCCTTAACTAAACCTTTTAAGGGTTCATACAAACCTTTAGTAAATATTAATACTAACCTCACCATAGATATATCAGCAACCTTAACTAATATTTTTTGGAATTCCAACATATATTCAGCAGGGGTTCCAACTTGCTTCAATTGGGCTAGTTCTTTGAAAGACAATTCTGTGTCTTTTTGCTCAAATATTTCTAATACCCTATCAAAAAATCCATATGTTTTAACCTGATCATGTCCCAAGGTTTTCATACCATGTAACCACCAATCATTGGCTTCCCCATCAAGATGCAAAATGGCCATTTTTAAAGCATCATCTTCTACCATTGGATTCAGCTAAAAATACACATCTAGTTTTTGTATCCAAGTATGTGTAGAACTTTGAGATGAGCCATCAAAGGTAGGAAGTGGAATTTTACTTATTGCATAATTCAATTATCTATTTTGAAATGGATTCTTACTACCTTCCTTCATCTTGAGCTTGTTTGTGACAATGAGGTATTGATCAAATGGTAGGGTGTTTCTGCAATCTTCACTCAAATTTTTCCATTCGATTAGAATTGCTTGCACATCAATTGGAGTATTAATATTTTATTTGGAATCAAGAAATTTAGGTGTGTTAGGCCTTGATTCACTCTTAAATTCATTATCTCTATTAAAGGGCCCTATGCTTGAGAAAATATGCTCACCCATTACCTTCTTCTCCTCATGATGAGAACTACTGTTGCCTCCTCTTTCTCCTTTGCTTCCAAGTTGGCTAGCCAACAATTCGAATCCTTTCATATATTCTTGTAAATGTCTTCAAAGAGTGGTTTAATTATTTTCCTAATCTCCTCACCATCATCTGAGGTTCCCTTTTCATTTCTAGTCACAGTTTCCTCAAAAAATTGCTCTTATTTTCCTACTTTTTCCTCTTCAACAAAAGCACTTTTGGTTTCAATATCTAATGGTGGTCCCTAACTTCTTGTCCTCATGAATATCATACCACATCAGGTTCCAATATCATTCTTTGATACCACTTGTAATGTCTCTTTTTTGAATTTTATTAAAATGGTGAAATTTTCAACTTTTTCCACTAGTTCGACCTTTGACTAGTATTGGTTTCTTGACCTCCAAATGGATCCAAATGCTCCCAAATTATCCCAGATGGTGTATGGATGGTTTTATAACATAATCATGAGGTTAAAGGATTCTTTAGAGTCTTTAATATGCTTCTTCAACTCTCCTTTAAGTTATGTCCAAAGTAGGGAGTTTGACTAGCAATTTGGGGTTCAAATCCCCATGGGGTAGATGCTGGAAATGGCTCTCCAAGTGGTATTGGACCCTCTCAAATTTATGAAAAGAGATAGGGGATATCTAGGGGACATCAATATAGTCTCATATGAATCACCATTAATTTTATAAGTCTTCTACAACTCTCTCCAATCAAGTACAAAAAGACTAGTTTCGACCTTGGGGGAAATGATAGGCAATCTTCTCCAAATGCTATAAAAATGAACAATATGACTCCAAAAGCTTATGCACTGAACATGAAACTTGTATAAAAGGTTATTAAAAGTCCATAACTCATTAAATAATCAATATTTCAATGTTCCATTTGAATACATCAACATATCAATTGCATACATCAACATAGTGGGGAAATTGGCACCATTTGCTCATTAATAATCAGATTTACATATTTCTACTTGGAATCTCAGCTTTAAGCTGTTATGAATATTAATAAAATATAATTTAAATCATATGATAAAATAATGGGGCATTAGAATCTCCTCCAAAGAGTACAACAACTCATCAAGTGTGCAATCCCTCAAGGAACAAGAATATGCTGAGAAAGCTTGAAATGGTTGGAGAAACAAGATGAACTAGAAGTGACCATGAGCTTCCCTGTAGCTTGAACATGCAACATATGACTCCATCAAATCTCCAAATTAAAGTTCTGAATGGCCTTTCCAATCACCAACTAGGATGGGAATCTTTCGCCCTCGAAATTATCTCTAAGGCAAATAGAGTAGCACTCCACTAGCTCTCCTCACAAATGAAAATTATGAAAATGATCAAAATCCCTTCTCTTACTTGATCCTTGTATTTATAAACATCCTTATCCTTCTAATGTCCAAATTCCATCCATATACTCCAATACAATTCAAATTAGGGAGAGGTTCATGATTTGCCATGTGTCTTCCACTTCCCAGTCTTCCGCCTTCCACCAATTCGAGTAGGAATCTCTTGAGCTTCTCTAACTCCAATGAGCGCTCCCTTGGATGCTATTTTTAGGCCTGACATGTCATAATAACTCCTCATTTGACTCTTCCTCTTCCATGGGAGTTACACTTCCATCCCAATTCGACCTATGATGCATATTCCAAGTGTATGAGACTTCCAACTAATCCCAATAACATTGGACTTCTTATGGATTCGAATTGACAAGAGGAGGTTTCCATGTGGCATAAAAAATCTAGCTTGTGTGGGTCCCACACCCTCCATGTGTCTCCATGATCCATTGCCACTTTGATTTTCTCTTGTATTTATTTATCTAGCTCCTTTATTAAATATTTATTCCATTCTAATGTCTAAACATCATTTATTAGCTCCCTTATTGCAAATCCCAATGTCTCCATCCAACCTAGGGAACTAGAAGGATTGATGGAATTTTCTTGTCATGGATTTATTGGAATGGGGACATTACACATCAGCCACATGCTTTATCTTGTAGATCCACTTGGAAGATACCACACTTTTTCCTTCTAGTTTGGGAACTATATCCCAAACATCATTCTTCGTTATTGATTGGTATTCTTCCGTCATTACTTATACCCATTCTTTCTTTTGTATAGATTCTTCATAACTGGTAGGTTCTTGATCTACAATATCACACAACAAAGACACATAACTGGAAAATGGTTTTGGCTTCTTATTTACTCTTGTGGAGCCTTATGGAGCTCCATACTTCTCTCCTTCTTGTATAATTTCTCTTTCCCAAGAAGGATTTCTCTTTCGTGACATATTCATAGTGGGAGGTTCTTGAGGTTCTAACATATCATGGTCTTCTGGTGTTTCATCTTCGGGGGAGGGTGCAGCTTCTACATTTCTAGGAGGTACATATTCTTCATATACTTCTTCATGCTGGAACTTTCTAGATCTCTTACTAGATGCTTCTTCATCAAATTTTACATCTCTACTAATCTCCATGTGATGGAATCCTGGAATCTATATTATAAAGGCTTTGGAGACTTCACAGTATCCAACAAATATTCCCTTCTTTTTGGAAGGGTCCAACTTGGTTCTCTTTTATTTTGGTATGTGAACATATATTGGGAAACCAAATATCTTGAGGTGGCTCACTTCAGGCTTCTTTTCTGTGAACATTTATTCTGGATTATTGAATCCAAGGGCACTATGGGATAATCTATCTTGTACATAAACCGTTGTCCTTGCTCCTTCATCCCATAGATGCATTGGAAGATCTTGATCATGTATCATTATCTTCACTACTTCCATGATGGTCCTATTCTTTCTTTCTGCAACACCATTCTGTTGAGGATTGTAGGGAGTAGTTAGTTCCCTCTTGATTCTAGATTCTTTACAAAAGGATTCAAAATATTTTGAAGTATATTCTCCACCATTGTCTATTCTAAGTGTCTTGATTCTTCTTTCTCAATGATTCTCTATCAAGGATTTGAATTCCTTGAATTTTCCAAATACCTCATCCTTTGATTTCAAGAAATATATCCATGTCTTTCTTGAATAGTCATCAATAAATGTAACATAATATTCATAACCACTCAAAGATGTGGAGGGAATTGGACCACATACATCTGAATGGATTAATTCCAACGTACCTTTAGTATTTGTGTCACTCTTCGGAAATGGATTCTTGATATTCTTTTCTTTTGCACATCCTTTGTAAATGCCTTCATGATCGATCTTCAAATCGGGTAATCCTTTCACTATTTTTCTCACATGGGGTAGTTCTTAGTAGTTGATGTGATAAAGCCTCCTATGCCATAATTCACTTGGGCTACTGGTCTCATGAACACGGGTTGTTTCTGAATGTCCCTTGAGTTTATATAAGCCTCCTTCTTCTTCACTAATGACAACTGCATCTTCAATTGATTTTCTTTTGGGTCACTTAAGTACTTGTCCATCTATGAATGCAACCCTGTATCCTTTCTTATCTAATGCTGAGATAGAAAGTAGGTTCTTCTTCAAACCTGGCACATATAAGACTTCCTTCATCTTCACAGGGGTTCCATAATCAAGCTTGTAGCTTGCTTCACCAATTCCTTTGACATGATATTGATAGTCATCTCCTAATGATACCTTCTGAGGAGAGTTATTCTCTTCAAGTTTTGATAGAGTCTTATTTTGTACTGTCATGTGCTTTGAAGCACCACTATCAATAAGCCATGTATCTTCTCCAGGTGTCACATACCTAAAGAGTGTAGAGAATAATACATACTCTTCTGCATATTCTTCTTTTGTTTGTTTTCTTCGAGGTCCTTCTTCCTCTTCTTCTTCATCTTCATCTTCATCTAGGTGTGCATGATATCTTATATTTTTTTTCCTCTTCTTGTATTATTCTTTCTTCAATGGACAATTTCTGGAAATGTGTCCTAGCTTGTCACAATTGAAACATTGAAAGTTGGAGTAGTTTCTTCTTGGATTGTTTCCTCTTGTCATTTGGAACTTCTTGGGAGGTTGAGACTCCTCTTGGATTTCCTTATTGAATTTAGATTGACTTCTTCCTCTCTTGGTATGGGTGGATAGGGCTTGATCATCTTCTTTAAGTAGAGATTCTCTATTGGCTACTCTAGCCTCCTCTTGGATGCAATCTTCCCATACAATGTCAAATTTTATGCTTTCCTTTCTGGCACACATAGTCTGGATGAATGAATCCCAAGGTCTAGTGAGATAATTGAGAGCAGTAATAACTAGGTTATCTTCATCAAGGGAGTCTCTAATGGCTTCTAGTTTCTCCTTGAACTGGGAGACCCTTATGAAGTAGTCTTCGATGGATTCTCCTTGGCACATCTTGGTACTCTTTAATTGAGCTCTCAAATTCATCTTTTTATTAATGTTCCTTCCTTCATACATTCTATCTAGGGCATCATACATCTCCTTTGGGGTATTCTTGGATGACACTTGAGGAATCAAGTGATCTTTGATAGAATCAGCAATGCTCCTCTTTGCCTTAATCAGGTCCTTCTTGTGCTTCTCCTTAGCTTCATCCTCTTCAGGTTCTGCAACTTCTTCCTTGATGTATTTCGAAAGATCATTCTCTTCAAGAATGAGGCCAATCCTATATTTCCATGCTTGGAAAATTCTCTGTTCATTCTAGCTTATCCTCAAGCTTAGTGCTTGGGGCCATCTTATCTAGGAGGTCACCAAAAAATGAAATTTCTCTCAATGAAAAAATGACCTTACCAGGAGATGCGCTTGATTGAGGCAAATTGACTGGTACACTTGGTTTCTAGAGATTCCAAATTTTCACCTCTAGAAATTGACTTGCGAAATTCTAATCTACAGTTTCAGCAGTTTTTGGTTTTCTGGTTTTCTACAGTTTTTTGGTGCAAAGTCAAACTAGGTTTTGACTTTCTCGGAGATATACCCACTCAAAAATTTCTATCTAGAGCTCAATAGATGCACCCTAGGGAGGTGCAACTTTCTATGCAATCATATTTCCAAAATTCCAACTTTGACATAAACCCTAATTTCTTGTTGGAGGGAGAAGAGAGAGAGTTTCACCTTGTGAAAGCTATCCTATTCAAGATAGCTCTGAAACCATATTAATATTCAATATGCTAATATAGATAACATTAGTATTCAATTCAATTTCACAACAATAGCATATATAGGATCACTGAAATAAACACAATCACAAGATAGACACATATTTATCCTGGGAAACCCTCTAGGGGAAGAAAACCCAGCAAAAACTTCCTCAATATCGATGATCAAAAGTACAAAGACAAAACCCCATACAAGTGCTCCTTCTCCTTGCATATATCTCTCTCTATCCTATCCAAATTACACAAGTGAGTGTGTATCCAAATGAGGAGCACATCAGGGTGAAAATGCGAAGCTGGGAAACAATTCCGTGACAATGGAGTGAAAAAAAAAAGAGGACGCGTGGATGAACAGGGGAAAAAAAGTCAACCTCAAACTATCGGCTGAGAGTTTAAAAAACTCTAGGTTGAGGGTTTTGAGAGTTCAAACTCTAGGCCGTGAGTTTAAAAAAAATCTAGGCCGAGAGTTGAACCAATCGTCGCACTGTATTTTCAAAAAAACTCTTGGACGAGAGTTTGAACTAATCTCTCAACCGAGAGTTTGGAAGGTATTTTTCGGTCGAGATTTTATGGTCAACAAAACCTGCGAAAATATCAGGCATCTTTCTGGAACCTACAAGTTCAGCAAGCCTGAAGACCTGCAAATTTTAAGTATTATTTGTCGGACTTGGTAGCAATGGATTCATCTTTGAATCTAGTTTCCAATGATATAATAATTGTTTCATTTCAATTTGAATTACTATTTATTAATATTTTTTTTCTAAACCTTATCCCTTAAGAATTTTATTACTTTGAAAATCACCTGAAATGAAAATTCAATAGCATAACAAATACAACACCAAAAAATTTTAAATTTTAGAGAGATCATAATTGGCTCGTCCTATTCAAAAGGGTACTTTTAGTTTTTCCAATAAGAGTCGCATTTGAAAGAAAATGTGAAGACAAAAACATGTGTCGATAATGCACCATTTTCTGAACATACGTTGTTTCAATAAATAATAAAAAATAGTTCCCAAGTCTTAAAAAACTCAAAATATAGTCTAGGATCAAGTGTAGTGTGAGTAGATTATTTTCCTACAAGTTTTTTCCCTAAAATGAATAACCATCTATAAAAAAAACGTCGTCAACATAGGTCACTCATTATCTATACCTAGATTTTTCAAGTATATGCCGTTGGTTGACAACAAATTTGTCCCACGATATGTCCATAAAAAAAATTTAAAAAAATATGAGTAGAAAGATAATTCAATTCTATAAAACCTTTGTGTTTAGTTCAAGTTGAAATTCCTAAGGGAGATATGTGTTTGAAGAGGTTGAATTTGAAAAAGATAAAAATTTATCAGTTTTGTTTGTAAAAAACAAGCCAAAATTGTTTCCCAACTTCATGTTTTCATCCATCACTCCTATTTATACTTTATCTTCCACTTGAAGTTTTCACTAACTAGGTCAACCCCAATAAACTTAACTCGACCGACTTACCTAGGAAGACTCAAAACAATATAGTATTAGTTTTTGGAAGGTTCTATCAACCCGACTTACAAAGGAGGTTTTACCGCATGACTCTATGATGACCAAATACAATTATAATAACATCTCAATGGAGGAATAAAACATCTCAAAATAAATAATAATAAAATACAATATAATATTCTTCAAAGTTACAATATTTCAACAGCACTTCAATCCTTTGATAAATGGGCTATTGACTTCGTGGGACCTATTAACCCACCAGGAAAGTGAACTAGCTCAAGGTATATCATCACAGCTACAGATTATTTGACGAGATGGGAAGAAGCAAAACTAGTGAAGGACTGTAGCGCAGTTACCGCCACGCACTTCATTTTTTAGAAATATTTTGACAAGGTTTGGATGTCCAAAGTCTTTAATGAGTGATCAAGGAACCCATTTCCTGATAGAACTATTGCAGCCTTGACAAAATAATATCAGATCTACCATCAGAAGAGCACACCATATCATCCACAAGATAATGGCACTATCGAATCCTTTAACAAAGTCTTGGAGAATGCATTGACCAAAGTATGCAACACAAACAGGGATGATTGGGATCTCAAAATATCAGCAGTATTATGGGCATATAGAACAACTTGTAAGAAGTTGATAGGTCATACACCTTTCAAATTATCATATGGACAGGAAGTTTTCATGCCCATGGAATACATAATACCAAGTTTCAGAATTTCAGCATTTACAGATATGGCAGATGATCAGACAATGCAAGAAATACTACTACACTTAGTTGGATTGGAGGAAGATCGCTTCATTGCAGGTTTTCACCAACAAGTGTAGAAAGACAGAGAAAAAGTATTGAATGATAGATACATCGAGAATAAATTTTTCCAAGTAGGAGACCTTGTCCTCCTCTACAATAGAAAATTTATGAAATTTCCTTGAAAATTTATGAAATTTCCTGGAAAATTTAAAATGCATTGGTTAGGACCATACATTGTTAAGCATGTCACTAGTGGTGGCGCAGTTTAGTTAGCCACACTACTTGGAGAAAATTTGAAAGGACTTGTTAATGGGAGTAGACTAAAGTCTTAAAGGGATGGCCCTACTCTTCTAGGTATCAGTTAAGCAACAAAAGACAATTTTAAGTGTCAAGTGTAGTTGAAATTGGACACTAAAAATAAAATAGTAAAAGTTTGCACACAGTTTTGGTAAAATGCAAAGTTTTCACAAAAATGAAGAATGTGCTACAAAGCACACATAGCAAGTTGAGTTGCAAAGAAAAAGAGGAATCATGCTGTGAAGTTAAAGTTAAGCAAGAGAAATGCGTAGTGAACCTCGCAGCTCACATACCCACTAGAAAAGGAATATGCGCAGTGAACCTCGCAGTTCACATGACCGCTAGTGAAGTAAAGGAAAACTAGTCATTACAGTTTTTTATCTGAAAGTAGCCGTTATGCAGTACTTTCAAAAACCGGATGTTTTGCATTTAAGGCATATTCGTTCGTTGAAGACACATTCAATGAAGGGAAAGGACCAAGATCTAAGCAATATTTGGCCAATAGATATAGCATTTAATGCTAATTTAGCCATTTTTGGGAGCACCTTAGTGATGAGGTGCCTATAAATAGTAAAGATTGTTTACTTACAGGTTTTACCGCGAATGTTAATTTTTACTGCCTATAATTTCCAAGTTTTTACTAGTTGAAAGAAATCATTATCTGATAGTATATGTCTAAGCAGTTGACCTTAGATGAAATTTTGAGTGACTACCCACATTCTGGTTTGGAAGGATTCATGAAGACGCCCATGAAGCAAGTAGTCCCAGAACGCGATGGATCATCTAGAAACTCATCGAGGAATTTACCACAGCAGAAGCAAAAAGACAAGCAGAAGGCCACTGAACAGGAAAAGGCGAAGTCCGCGAGTGTTCTGAAGCTATTTCCACCAGCACCAACTCAAGAGAGACCCATTCTTCTTGTTCCAGAATACATACCTCCAAGGAAACGAGATGCGCCATAGGTACTGCTCATGAGGAACCCTCAGTATGAGATTTCGATGCCACGAATGTCAAGCCATGTGCGGATTAAGGATAATTTGCTCGATAAAATTCTAGAGTGCAAATTTGCGAACCATGACTTGCTCCAGGATTGAAAATTTCCACAATTCCATCCAGATCAATACATGTACAGAAGGTATAATGAAGCTACCAAGTAGGAAACCATTCATCCGTAAGACTAGATTGCACCATTACAGCCATCAGGGTTGTTGAACCTGCTATGCATTCCACATTTTGATTGGATCCCAGAGCTTATAGTGGTGGTGTGCACACTGATTTCATGCATGCACTAAGGATACTTGTCGTTATACCGCAAGATAGACATTAACATCGATCTCATCTACAAAATCACGCACTTGTGCAAGAGGGGTGTTGATCCTGCAGTTGAGTTCATCGAAAAGAACAAGGATAAAGATTTGGTTGCAAGTATGAAGAGTGAATTCGGGATAACCAAAGGAATCCGTGGTTATACAACCATCATGATCAAGGATCAATCCACACGGTTTTGTTGATGCCTCGGAGATCATAGCATCAATTAGCAAGGGATTCTCCCTGGTAAGCAAGCCCAATTAGATCGCTCACCGTTTGGTGTGGGGAATCTGTCTGGTTAACGGTTCTAGCTACCGTAAGATTTAAAGATTCTTATTCTCAGCACTAGTTGCATCCCGATCCACCATTTATGTATTTTATTTTAATAATGATATGCAAGTGCCCTAAGCTAAATGCAGGTAGCTAATCTAAGCTAATCTAAGATTGAATAAACAAATCTAATCTATCCTTGCAAGGAGAAAACTGTAAAGATGAGTAATAGACTGAAAGAAACATCTAAAGATCAGACAGATAGCTATTTAATCATAAAGATGCATCCACAACAGAATATAAAAGATATTAAAGATGGCTTTAATTCAGTTAATGCATTCCATTACTCATTTGAGACAGACATCTTTGCATAGAAAATAGAAGAATCATTCATTACAAAGAAATAATTCACAGTAGTAAGGAAAGATCTCACAGTAGTCTATGACTGATACATGAGTAATCCAACAAACATTCAACACATCTTTCAGGAAAAAATGTAGTATCCCAGGCTTTCATTAGGCAAAATCGAATTCCTTATACATGCAGAGAAATAGTTCACATACTAGATAGAAAAAATCTTTCACTTGCCAAAAGTCCTTGTACTATTCACTAACTATCTATTTATAAGTTTACAAAATGCCTCCAGGGATGCCACCTGTCTTCTCTCTTTAATTCTTTTAATTTTATTTTAAATGCCTTACAAAAATGAAGTGACTCGTGGCACCCTTTACATAACAGAAACAAAAAGGACAGTTGTCCCTTTGACTTCATGATTCGATAATAGGAAAGGAAAAAATTGATGCGTTGTGGTTGTCGAGCTAGCTTTGGGGTGGTGCCTCTGCTTCAGCTGGAGTAGTCATCTTAGAGGGTGCTTTTGTCTCAACTAGTGCCTCTACTGTAGATGATGTGCCTTTAGCGATTAATGCCACTACTGCTGCCTTCTTATCTTATTCTGCAATATAGCTGAACCAAACACCAGTGTCTCTGATAACAACATTGGCAGGTGAAGGGAGCAATATTTTCTTAGAAGTCACATGCTTGTCGAGCTCTGCCTCGATGTCTTTCATTTCTTCTATTGCTATATGACGGATTTCATGGAGCATTTGAGCGTGTACTGAAGGCAGGACGATGCATTGATGGAGATCGTCTGTGGTTAACACATCAATTCTTCTCACATACTCCATTTGAACGCTCAACTCATCTTTAAATCGGAGAGGCGCTGCTCTTTACTTGGAAATTCATCAAGGGTCTGGGGAAATACAGCCTTGCACTTTACATGCACTTCTTGAATCTTTTGATAAAGGCTATTGCACTTTCCCATTGTCACCTAGATCACAGTAATTAGTTTGGCGCCGTAATTCCTACAAAATTCCACGAAGGCTACATCTTCCTTAAAATCAACTACAGATTTGAACGGGAGGTGCTTGGGGAAATCCACCTTCCCTTCTCTCCACTCCATCTGTCTTAAAATATCTTCTTTTACTAGTCTATACTTATTTCTTAGCCTGACAGCTTCAGAGTTGATTTCCTTCATTCTGTCTAGCATGGCCTTTAGCCTGAAAACTTCTTCAGTAAGCAGTTCTTGCTTCTCATGCATATGCTTAAGCACATCATAGGATTGCTCATGAAAAGGAGTCATATCCATTGCTCTGTTGTTTGCTTGTTCTAGCTTCTCAACCAACAACTGCTTATCTTCTTCTAATTGAACAACTTTAGCTTCAGAGTCATTTTTCTCTGCTTCAAGTACCATCATTTGTACTGCCAGGTGTTCTTTTTCCTCCTCCGGGTGTTGATATTTATCTAACAACTCCTTATGATCGGACAAAAGGTGATCATGTTTCTTTACTACGAGCTCCCTATAGGACTGCTCATTGGCCACGGTGTGCTGCAGCATATGAGCCATTTTCTTAGTTGACTCGAACTAATTGACTATGCTGATTACATTGTCCTTGCTTGCTTTGGCTACTGCTACAATAGCAGATGCCATAGCCACAGGAGATTGCTTCATGTTTTGCATAATAGTAGTTTCACGATGGGTGACAATGTCTGACTCAAAAGGTCTTTTTAACCTTGTCTCTGACTTCAAAACAATAGATTTCCTGTCTCTAATATACAAATCTGTTCCACTAGGATACAGTGTGATCCTTTGATGGGGTGAAAGGGATTAGTGGAAGATTTTCTATGGGTATACCCTCTTCAATAGGCGGGGTCTGTACTAATTTGGATGAGCCTACATCCATGTCCTATGTATTAGAACCACCAGCTTGTGTATCTTCATTGGACTTATTTTCTTCCTCAGCTTTAAGCCATCTTTCTTCTTCTTCAGCCCTTAGTTGATTCTCAACCGCCTCCCTTTCTTCTTTCTCTTTAGCAACTTGCTACGATATTGCTTCTTCTAACTCTTGATCGCGAAGCCTTTGGGATTCTTCTTCTTGCAGCCTAAGATTTTCTGCCTCCTGAAGCTTAAGAGCATCTTCTTGCTGAAGCTTAAGAGCTTGTTCCTCCTCCACTCGCAACTTATCGGCAACTTCTTTCTAGATTCTATTTGCTTCCTCCTTTAGCCTCAATTCTTTATTGGCTAGAGCTTCTGCTACTTCCTTTTCTTTCTACAACTTGGTCTCTTTGGAATCTTGGACAATAGTAGAGCTAGAACTAGCTCCACCCTTGTGACAGCAAATTTGCAACTCAGTCATGTTGTTGATTCCCATATATACCTCCTCTTCCCTATTGTAGTAATGGGCATAATCAAAGTGGGCATACAACTCTTTACAATGTTCTGCAACTCTGTTTCGTCTGTCATTTCTATGAAATATTGCTGCTCCAAGATCCGTCCAATCACTTCTGAGCAAGGAAAGAGCTCAAGGCGCATGGAGGCTTTGGATATATCAGAGCTTATGATATTTTGATAGACGTGCTCTTCCTCCAAGAGTGCTCCTGGGATGTCTTGGTCTCTGAGCATACGATAAACATCTCCCCATTTGAATTCAGGAGGGACACCTGTGGTGGACTTGGTATCCTCAAACAAAGTTTCAACTCTTGGCTCTGCTGCTTCCGACTCAGCCACCATAGCTCTCTTTCTACTACCCTTCAGCATTTTGGCTTAATCCTGTCAAGCAACTACGCATGAATAAACATAACATTGCAAAATAGTACAGAACATGGAGCAAGACAGAAGAATTTTAAAACATAGGATCAGCATGATAATATGTAACACTGCCAAATGAAGACAAAAACAAAGATTTTGTTTCAGCATAACTACACTTCTCCCATCCATGCTAAGTAGTTTCGGGGGGTGCTAACTGAGCTTTTTTCCTCTTTTTAGAAAGGACCAAGCTCAAGAATTCCTCAGACGAAAGCGTGAGTGGCACGATGGGTAACATCTGCCCAGGCACGTTGAGTCTCATGGGTTTGAGGGATTAGGGGGAAACCGGAAGGGTTTATGGCTATTAGTTATAGGCTTGGGAATGGCCAAAATAACAACATACGCAGAACGTCTATGAGCCATGCAGCTCATACGGGATATCGATACTAAGAAAGGTTTGACGCATTCAACAGTGAAAAACAAAATAGTGGTAGAGCCACCTACGTGGCAAAGGACTGTTGGTCTCGCGGAGGTTGACTATGCTGCGGGTGAGCTGAGCTGGAGCAATCCAACAACTTCAAAATGGCATTCTCCGATACAAATTCTATCAATAAAAACAAAACAAACTCCCCAAAACCCTTATATAAGAGCTAACATGTGCGGGAAATTAATAGGTTGTTGGAGGCCTTAAAATGGAGTTAAAAGCGCATACAGTGGGGTCACCTTGGCACATTTGGCATTTAAGTATAACCACCAAAATTGGAAGGAAAATATGAACTCACCCGACGTTGCAGCAAAGACTCGTAAGTTCCATCCACTATTTCGGCGAAAGTTGTTGAGTTTGTTTTCTATTGCGGTGGGAACTCGTAAGTTCCACCCGGTATTGAAGGTTTCATGACTTGAATAAAACGTTCGCTCGTTGCGAGAAAGCTCCACAAGTTCACCCGAAGTTGCGGGGGCACTTACCGGGTTGATCCGACAATCACTGGCTCCGAGACTTCAAAAGATACGCACCCGTTGCAGAAAAATATTGGGAGTCATTCCGACGTTGCGGCGGAACTTCGTGAGTTCTTCCGCCATTGTGGGGAAACTTGCCAACTTTGTCTGAAGTTTGGCTTAGCACCTTGGAAAAAGAATGATGAGAACCTTCCGCCGTTGCGGCGAGAATTATTGAGTTGGTCTGTCGTTGCGGGAGGACTCACCGAGTTCACCCGTATTTTTGGATGGACTTGGTGATTTTGCCTGAAAAGTACAAGGTCAAAATACTTGATAAAAGAGGCACTCGTTGTGGCCAAACAAGATGAGTTCTTCCGTCGTTGTGGGTGAAAAGCTTGAGTTCTGACGTAGAAGGAAAAAAAATCAATAAACTCAAAAAGAATGGTTTCTCTTAGAAAAAATTAAGTATGAAAGAACTTCTAAGGAAATTTTAGCTCCTAAGTAACTTCATAAAGAAATAAAAGGAGGGGCCCCAATATCTACAAAATTTGGAGGGGGATGTTGCAGCAACAACAATTGGCGATTCTCTAGTGAACATAGATCTCTAAAAAAAAACACTCTCCTTAGGGGTAGAAAACTTAGAAACTGCTGATTTACATGAGTGATAAAATGTCTTCATAGTTAAGCTTTCATGAACAACATGATCACTCTCATCATCATGGTCATTTTGGGAGAGGGAAACTTAGAATTTAGGGCCTGAGTATGGAGTTCATTTTAGAATGCTGCCTCTTAGAGATCAACTTAAAAAGACTCCACGGGATTGTAACAATATCTCACAGTCATATTTGTTTGATCCTAATTCCCATGCTATTTATACCCTTTTGGATATTTCTTGATGACTTTTGTCATTTGAGTCTTCCAGAAATGAGTTTCTTCAACTTGCATGTTTGATTTCTCTGGTTCTTCAATCCATAATGTCCTTTTGTGTGAGTGATAAGTTTGCTTGATTATCATGCTTCACAGACGGACAAGAACCTTGTTGAGCTGATTTATTTGGATAGATTTCTTGATTGAATGTGCTGAGTATCTCTCTGTCGTGCTTTGATTGAGGCAAGAATTTCTGGAAATCAACTCTTTAATATAAGCTCTTTTGGATTTCATTTGTAGCATGGGATGATTTTAAATGCCATATATCTGTGAGATATGCTTCCTTTCCATGGGTCTAATTATAGTGAAATCCTTGAGACAGATAATTATGTTAAAGTGAATGGACCCTCAAGATAGTAGGAAGGAAATGTTGAATCTTAGTTATTAAAACAGGGTTGCTTTGACCAATCAGAGATAGGATCTCTAATATTCCTGAAAATTCAATCGATGAAGACAAAGTCACCAAAACAATTCTTTGTAAGTGGGTTTCACCCTTTCAGGATTGAGCTTAGCTCGAAGATCTATATTTTGCCTTACCAACAGCTGAGCTGGGTTTTATTGAAGGATAAAAAGGGAAAAAAAAATATGAGCGCAGAAAACAAAAGGTTGACTTCAAAGAGAAGATAAAAGACAAAACAAAAACAAAGATTTTATGTACAAAGGAGTCCTCACAGAACTATGAGAAATATTGTTTCAAAGTGAGGCCATTAAGAGGCAGGGTTACCTCCTCTCCTTGTAAATCCTTTAGTTTGTAGGTATTTGGGCCAAGATTTTCAAAAATTTGGTAAGGGCCCACCCATAAGTGCTGAAATTTTGTATGCATTCGTTTACCTTCATGGGGATGGTCCCATTTCAGAACTAGGTCACCTACTTCAAAACTTCTTTTGCCATATTTTCTCTTATCGAACCACCTTTTGACTATGTCTTGGTGTTGGTGGAATCGGTCTTTGGCTTTCTGCCGGGATTCTTTAAGTTTCAACAAGGTGTCAATTCTAGATTGTAGAAGCTGGCTACTGGAACCTTGGGAGGCTTGGGCCAATTGTAAAGATGTGAGTAAGATGTTGGGAGGGAGGATGGCTTCTTTACCATAGAAAAGGGTATATGGGGAGACCCCTAAAGCATGTTTTGGAGTAACCCAATCTTCCCATAAAGCATTTGGGAGAGTTATGTGCTAGCTCCTCTGATTTTCAATCACGGTTTTCTTAAGAATCCGAATGAGGTTTTTGTTCGAAGATTCAACTAACCCGTTTCCTTGGGGATAATAATTGGATGAATAATGTAACTTAATTCCTCTCCCATAAACAAATTCATTTATCTTAAAAGATGTAAAGTAAGTTGCATTATCAAATACTAGAGAAATTGGAACCCCAAACCTGGTTATGATATTCTCCTTTAAGAAATTGATAACTGCATCCTCATTGATTTTGCACAATGGGACAGCCTTTGTCCATCTTGTAAAATAGTCTGTGGCTGTCAGGATATACCGATGCTACAGAGAAAAATTTGTCTTTATTTCTCCAATGACATCTATGCCCCATTGTTCAAAAGGATCTGAGATAATCACTGGCTGCAATGGTCCCGCTACTTTGGGTAGTTTCCCAACACTCCTTTGACATACATCACAATTTATTGCATAGGCATGGGCGTCTTTGAATAAGGTGGGACAATAGTATCCAACCCTCAATATTTTGTGAGCTGTCATATCTCCGGAATAATGTCCCCTAGCAGGGCCATCGTGTAATTCTTTGACTACCTTACTTGCATCATCTTTCTCTAAGCATCTAAGAAAAATGCCATCATAATTTTTTCTGAAGAATACTCCCTTAATGATTTGATAAGTTGTTGATTTCAAACGAAGTGTCCTTCTTTGCTTAGAGCTCCAATGCTCTGGTAAGTATCCCTATTGCAGATAGTGTACTAGATATCTGTACCAAGATTGGGGAGCGGTGAAAATAGGGCATACCTCGATCATCTTTAGTTCTGCTTCATTTTCTCAACTATGTTCTTCATCAACTGGATGTTCAATGAGAAACTTACATAGGCCCTGACCTTTGATGATAGTGGCTGGCTTAAATTCTAAATCGTATTGTTGAATAGTTGTGACCCAATTCCCTCTTCTTTCTCCCAATTCCTTTTGAACGAAAAGAGATCTGACAGCTGGATGAGGAACTACGACCTTAGTTCTACTCTTAAGAATATATGGCCTGAACTATTTTACTGCTTTGAATACAGCGTAAGCTTGTTTATCAACAACGGGATAATTTAGTTCAGCACCCTGCACACCACTGCTCATGAAGGAAATTGGGTATTCATCTCCTAATTCTACCTTTTGCGTAATCACAGCTGCGAGAGAGTCATCCGAAGTGCAAGTATACAAAATAAAATCTTTGTCAAAATCTGGACTTCTCAGAGAAGGAGCGTTAGCTATGGCTTCTTTGATATCTTTAAATGCATTTTTTTCCAAGTCTATCCATTTGAATTGTACGCTTTGCTTGACCATTTGTTGCAAAGGTTTAACAGTTTGTGCGAAATCGGGAACAAAAATTTGGACAAAATTGATAGTGCCCGTGAACGATTGCATAGATTTTTTGTTGTGGGACATGGGAATTTTATTGATCACCTAGACTCTCTCTTGATCTATTGAAATTCCCTTTTTTGAAATGATGTGACTCAAGAGTTTACCCTCAAGAACAACAAAAACACTTTTCTTGGGGTTTAAAGAGATACCATACGTTCGGCAACAATCGAAAATCTATTTTAAATGAACAACATGGTCTTCTCTCTTCTTTGAGAAAACCGTCACATCATATAGATAGACCACAACACAATGACCGCCCAATCCTCGGAAGGCAATGTCCATTGCTCATTGGAAATTTGCTCCTGCGTTTATCAGGCCGAATGGCATTCTTCGGTAGGCAAAGGTTCCCCATTTAGTGTGGAAGGTAGTCTTAAGACAGTCTTCTTCAACCACTAATACTTGATTGTAACCATAGAAACCATATAGGAGAGAGAAGAGTTCCGATCCTGATACCATATGTAGAATTTGTTCCATCAAAGGGACGGGGTAGTTATCTTTATCAGAGGCTTTGTTCAAATTTCAGAAATCGACACATAATCTTATTTCTCCTGATTTCTTTCTTACGGGAACTAGGTTAGCAACCCATTCAAAGTGTCGGACTTTGAAAATGATCTTAGCATCTAATCATTTCTTCAATTCCTTTTGAATTAAAGGTTCGAGAGTGGGATGCATTCTTCTCAACTGCTATTGGAATGGTTTAATGCCTACTTTCATTGGTATGACATGCTGAATAATGCGGGTGTCATATGTTTTTAGATATTCATAAGTCCATGCAAAAACATCTTTATATTGTCGAAAATTTTTAATGAACTTATCTCTCTCACCCGGTGAACAGCATTTACAAATATTAACATATTTTGGTTCAGCCTCGGTGCCCAGATTTACTAACTCATGCTGCATAGAAGAGCTGTGAGTCTTGACGTTCGTCGGCTTCTTGAACTTACTCTCTAGATCAAACAAACCTTCAAGTGATCTCACCCCTTTGGGCATAAAATTTCCTTTGACTGCATCTTTTTTTTGCAAATCAGAATCATGCTTTTCCTCTTCTATAATAGCTCCTTGGAACAGGTTTTCATTTGTTAGAAAATTAATGATTTGATCATCATCATCGAACACTATGAGATTTGTGATATTGTCTGGAACCGAAGGCCTGAAAACCAATTCAATTGAACATTTATTATTAGTAGGCACCAACCTGGAAGCGGAAGTTGCTAATAAATCAGTTGCATCATTTTGAAATCTAGGAACAGATTTTATATTAAAAGCGTCAAAATGCAAAATTAAATCCCATACCTCAGTCTGATAACCTTTCAAATGTGGTGAAAGACAATGAATGGTATCTCTCACCTGCCTGACGACTATTTATGAGTCACCAAATACTTTTAGGTATTTAACATCCAAACCGATGGCTTTCTTTAATCCATGAACTAAAGCTTCATATTCAGCAGTATTGTTAGTACAATCGAACTCTAATCGACAGGACAATAAATATTTGTTATTTTTAGGATCAAGTAAAACACAACTAGCTCTGAATCCTTCCAGAGTTTTGGAACCATCAAAGTATAAAATCCAAAAAACATTATTTGATCTAACTAAGTTAGTATCTTTATCGTCTAAGTTAGTGACTAAGCTAACTATGTTATAGTCAATATCATCAATCCGAGAAAATTGAAGGAGATTGGACTGTTCATTTGATTCATGGCTAACATTGTCTGATTGATAGTTACCTGGCTCGATTTCTAAGAAACAATTTCCCAAAATAGAAGATGAAAATTCTATTGCTTCATTATTTTCCTCTAGCTGAGTTACATTTTGTTTCATGTGCGGTTCTCTCAAAACTTTAATCTAATTTTGCCTATTATGATATGGTAACCATAAATGGGACCAATCAGTTGCAAAGTAACCATTGAGTTTTGTAGACTAGTCTCTGCTTAAGATCAAACCATAGGCTTCAGGAATATCAACTACTATTATATCGATAAACTGACACACCCTAGGATCTGCTGATAATCTAATAAGGACATATTTCATTTCCCCAATGACTTTAACAGTTGTTCTATCTAGTTGGATAATCTAAGCTGGGGATGGAATTGGCTGCCCATTAATCCTTTTGCAGATTGACAATGGCATGACATTTGAGGATGCTCCAAAATCTACCAAACAGTTATGCACATTGTGATTGAAAATTTCAAAATTTAAAAGGAAAGGCAATGTTTGGGATTTAGATTTCCTGCCAATACGAGCTTCATTAATTTCAGGATCTTCCTGAGTATCTACTAATGGCACACAATTGGATTTCAAGAGCTTCAAACAACTTCTTTCGTTGCTGAGGAAAACTACACATATGGAATATTGAAACATTTGCTTTTACTTTCTTTATATCTTCAATTATGTCATATCCCAAGTCACATTCTTTTACGACTTTTGGTTGATTATCTACCCTACTCGAAGTGTTTTTTGGTTGTTGAGTTGTTGTCTCAACATTTGGTTGTTTGGTAGGTATGTGGTTAGCTTTAGGTTGTGGTGGAATAACCGTGATGTGTCTTTTAGGTACTTCTTTGGATATTTTAGGCTTGGTTATAGCCGAGCTTGAACTCGGACCAACAATTGGACCTTTACTGCGAGTGTTAATGTTTACAGCTGAGACCTGGCTTTCCTCGGAGTCATCTTCTATTAACTCAGTCAAAGGGACCCAATCCCATAACACCATGGTAGTGTCTGGAGTGGGCTCCTCTAGTTCTAGAGTTGGCTCTTCTGGAGGATTGTCTTGATCTGGTATTTGTGCATCCAGCATTTGGTTCATTACCAAGCTCATCGAATTTATCCATTATGGGCATCTCTTCTCAAAGTATGGTTCTTAATGAAAGGTACAGAAATGTTCCATTCCTACTTCATTTAAATTCAAAATGGGAGAGTTGTTTGTAGGAAGATGAAGCTGATCGTTTTCTTCCCTTTTCTTGTAGAAAGGTTTGAAAGGTTTCCTAGATGTGCTAGCCGCCTTATCCTTTTCGAGATCTACAATTTTATTGGACAACTTTTGCATCATTTTGACTACATTCTCCATATCTACTGATGACTCATATTTATTCCTATTAAGTAGCGGGGTTTTCTTAGTAGTCGCTGGTTTTGCTTCCACGTCTACAGAATGTTTAGCAATGCTGTCCGCTTCTTCCTCTACCTTCCTAGCTTCTTCGAAATTTTCTACCTAAAGTAGTTTTCTTGGTTCTTTTGACAAACATTGCTATTGGAGGATCAAGTGTTGTAGTATATTACTCAACTAAAGATTCTTCAGCTAGTCTAGTTGCTTCACTAAAGTTATTTAATAGTGTGGTGACTCTTTGGTTGAATTATTGGACCTTTTCTTTCTTTTCCATTCTCATGGACAACTCTTTGATGAGTGTAGCTACAGTTTTCTGATTTCCATATTTTTTTTTTAAAAAATTTACAAATTCTTCCCAATTCAATAGTGAACTAGCTTGTAAGCTAAAATACCAGGAAGAAACTTTAGGTTTGAAAGTATATGGAAAAAGCCTATAGACGACATCTTCGTGTTGTACATTTAAAAGACTTAGAGCTAATTAAAATCTCTTGAGGTGATCTTCAGCAGAGATACCTTTACCAGGATCGTACTTAGGAAAAACTTTCTCAGGGTTCTTAGGTAGATTGTGAAAAGGTCGAGCCAAATTCAGAGCTCCTCTTGTTCTCCATGCCAGTATATCCATGGCTCCTCGTGGAGAATTAGGTGGAGAATCGTGTGGAGTATTAGGTGGATAATTCTTTGGAGTGAAAGGTTCTTCAAGATCTAGAGGATCTTTGAGTTCGATTTCTCCAAGGGGTTCTGTGATTTTCTCTAAAGATAAATCCACCAATTCTTCAAAGCTCTGAACAAGAACTGAATCACGTGGATATTGTCTTTCCTGTCTAGGAGCTCTTCTTCTAGGAAGAAAAGGAATTGCGTTTAAACCGCCAAGTTGTTTAACATAAGCATGGGTATGTCTTCCTAAGTTTGCTACTTCAACAAAAGGTATAGCATATAGCGTTTCTTGATTTTGAAATTCAAAGTTAATATTTTCTTGATTTGTTACTTCAAGCTCTAGATTTCCTGGGATTACTATTTCAAGCGGGTTTCTAGTTGGATCTCCTCTTAAAGAAGAGTCTCCTTTATTATCCATGCACTGGTGGTCCTCCTTCTAGCGCCAATAATTGTTGATGCCTCGTAGATCGTAGCATCAATCAGCAAGGGATTCTCCCCGGTAAGCAAGCCCAATTAGATCGCTCACAGTTTGGTGTGGGGAATCCGTCCGGTTAACGGTTCCGGCTACCGTAAGATTTAAAGATTTTTATTCTCAGCACCGGTTGCGGCCTGATCCACCATTTATGTATTTTATTTTAAGGATGATATGCAAGTTCCCTAACCTAAATGCAGGTAACTAATCTACGCTAATCTAAGATTGTATAAACAAATCTTATTTGTCCTTTCAAGGAGCAAACTTTAAAGATGAATAATAGACTGAAAGAAACATCTAAAGATCAAACAGATAGCTATTTAATCATAAAGATGCATCCACAGCAAAATATAAAAGTTATTAAAGATAGATTTAATTCAGTTAATGCATTCCATTACTCATTTGAGAGAGACATCTTTGCACAGAAAATAGAAGAATCATTCATTACAAAGAAATAATTCACAGTAGTAAGGAAAGATCTCACAGTAGTGTATGACTGATACAAGAGTAATCCAGCAAACATTCAACACATCTTTCAGGAAAAAATGTAGTATCCCAGGCTTTCATTAGCAAAATTGAATTCCTTATACATGCAAATAAATAGTTCATGTACAAGATAGATCTCACAGTAGTGTATGACTGATACAAGAGTAATCCAACAAACATTCAACACATCTTTAAGGAAAAAATGTAGTATCCCAGGCTTTCATTAGCAAAATTGAATTCCTTATACATGAAAAGAAATAGTTCACGTACAAGATAGAAAAAATCTTTCACCTGCCAAAAGTCCTTGTACTATTCACTAACTATCTATTTATAAGTTTACAAAATGCCTCCAGCGCTACCACGTGTCTCCTCTCTTTAATTCTTTTAATTTTCTTTTAAATGCCTTACAAAAATGAAGTGACTAGTGGCACCCTTTACATAACAGAAACAAAAAGGACAGTTGTCCCTTTGACTTCATGACTCGATAACAGGAAAGGAAAAAATCGATGCGTTGTGGCTGTCGAGCTAGCTTTGGGGTGGTGCCTCTGCTTCAGCTAGAGAAATCATCTCAGAGGGTCCTTCTGTATCAGCTGGTTCCTCTATTGTAGATGATGTGCCGTTATGGATTAATGTCACTACTGCTACCTTCTTATCTTCTTTTGGAATATAGATGAACCAAACACCAGTGTCTCTGATAACAACATTGGCAGGTGAAGGGAGAAAGAATTTCTTAGAAGTCACATGCTTGTCGAGCTCTTCCTCGATGTCTTGCATTTCTGCTATTGCTATCTGGCGGATTTCATGGAGCATTTGAGCATGTACTAAAGGAAGCACGATGCATTGATGGATATCATGTGTGGTTAACACATCAATTCTTCTCACATACTCCATTTGAACGCTCAACTCATCTTTTAAATCGGAGAGGTGCTTCTCTTTACTTGGAAATTCATCAAGGGTCTAGGGAAATACAACCTTGCACTTTACATGCACTTCTTGAATCTTTTGATAAAGGCTACTACACTTTCCCATTGTCACCTGGATCACAGTAATTAGTTTGGCACCGCAATTCCTACAAAATTCCATGAAGGCTACATCTTCCTTAAAATCAACTACAGATTTGAACGAGAGGTGCTTGGGGAAATCCACCTTCCCTTCTCTCCAATCCATCTGTCTTAAAATATCTGCTTTTACCCGTGTGTACTTGTTTCTTAGCCTGACATCTTCAAAGTTGATTTCCTTCATTCTATCCAACATGGCCTTTAGCCTGCAAACTTATTCAGTAAGCAGTTCTTGCTTCTCATGCACCTACTTAAGCACATCACAGGATTGCTCGTGAAAAGGAGTCATATCCATTGCTCTGTTGTTTGCTTGTTCTAGCTTCTCAACCAACAACTTCTTATCTTCTTCTAATTGAACAACTTTAGCTTCAAAGTCGTTTTTCTCTGCTTCAAGTACCATCATTTGTACTTCCAGGTGTTCATTTTCCTCCTCCAAGTGTTGATATTTATCTAACAACTCCTTATGATCGGACAGAAGATGATCATGTTTCTTTACTACGAGCTCCCTATAGGACTGCTCATTGGCTGCAATGTGCTACAGCATACGAGCCCTTTTCTTAGTTGACTCGAACTTATTGACTATGCTGATTACATTGTCCTTGCTTGCTTTGGCTGCTGCTACAACAGCAAATGCCATAGCCACAGGAGCTTGCTTCGTGTTTGTCATAACATTAGTTTCATGATGGGTGATGATGTCCAACTCAAAAGGTCTTTTTAACCTTGTCTCTGACTTCAAAACAACAGATTTCCTATCTCTGTTATATACAAATCTGTTCCACTGGGATACAGTGTGATCCTTTGATGGGGTGAAAGGGATTAGTGGAATATTTTCTATGGGGATACCCTCTTTAGCGGGCAGGATCTGTACCAATTGGGATGAACCTACATCCATGTCCTGTGTATTAGAACCACCAGCTTATGTATCTTCATTGGCCTTATTTTCTTCCTCGGCTTCAAACCATCTTTCTTCCTCTTCAGTCCTTAGTTGATTCTCAACCACCTCCCTTTCTTCTTTCTCTTTAGCAGCTTGCTGCGATCTTGCTTCTTCTAACTCTTGATTGTGAAGCCTTTGGGATTCTTCTTCTTTCAACCTAAGCGTGTATGCCTCCTGAATCTTGTTGGTCCCAAGTTGGGACAAAGTTTTGGTAACACTTTTGATAAGCAAGAAAAGCTGAGCTGAGCACAGCTCAGAAAAAAGATATAATTTTGTCTAAGTATTGAGGGTGTTGTGAAGTTGTGCACAGCATCCAATTTTTTGGCCATGCTGCGAAGTTGTGCGCAGCATCCAAATTTTGAAATTACCACGAAGACCAGCGCTGCGAGGAAGCAGTGTTGTGAAGCAGTCAAGACACATGGAGCCAGCAAAGTGGAGTGCTAGACAAGGATTAGGTACAGGTACCAGATGGACCATTGGTGGTATAATTTTAGAAAGATGCTCCAGGAGTGTCGAGCAGTGGGCACGAGCAAATCAGGAAGGTGGCCAATACACGAGTTTGTTAAGGAAAGGACAGCTCAGGGAAAGCAATGGCTTGGCATGCCTAGTGGGCGAGACCATTAGAGATGAATGGTTCAGTGAAAGTGACTTGTTGGCACACGTGCAATGGGAAGGCCGATAGCAGCAGAATGAAGACATGGAGAACCGCCACGATGAAGCAGACGCTACCAGATGCCAGCAAGCTGGTTTAGGGAAACCGGCACAGTTTTGTAAAACCTAAGGGTTTTTGGGTTTAGGTCTTCGGCATGGTAAAGACATGACCTTCGGGCATGGTCTATTTAAGAAGACAATTTTGTATGGGATGGGGTTACGTTACATTTTTGTGGTTACTTTTTGTTGTTACAATCTTGGGTTCTAGATGTTGTATTGTAAAATCTCTTTTGAGTTGAGAAGATTGTAAAGGCTCTGCAGCTGTGTGTGTAGAGACCTATCTGAGAGGAAGGAGAGTCTGCAGCTGAGTGCATAGACTAAGAACGGTTGTCCCCATCCCTTTTAAAGATATATATTACCAACCGTTCTTGTGGACGTAGCTTCCCATCCAGGGGAGTGAACCACGTTAAATATCATGTTGTGTGCTTGTGTTTTATGAATGATGCTTATCTGTGTTTTCTGTAAATGAATGTCTAAATGTTTCCTTGCATGTTGTTATGAGAGAACTGTTGTATGCATTTTCCATTAGAAGAAGTATGGAGATGATATGTTAAGTTCTGCATGAATAGATGAATGGTGAACATTTAGCTTATGTTTGAGAACAGTGAGTCTGTTAATTGGTTAAGTATTAAGAGATCACTTAAGTACTTCCCTATGCGCAATAGAAAAAATGCATAACAATTAGATGGATAATCGGTTGAGTAGTTGAATGAGTGGATGAGTGATACTCAAATCAAAGCCTTAAGCATTTTCAAGGTAGTCAAGTATAAAGTTGAACTGCATAGTTCGCAGTTTCAATAGAAGTCCCGCGGTAGAAGAACATAGTGGTGCGAACTGCAGCATTGTCCATCGCTGCGCAGTCCCCCCTCACAGCACATACCCCCTGTTGCGCTGCACAGTACGTCTGTCCAAGCAACTTGCCACTTACTGTGGAAACCTGATTCCGCAGTACCCCATCAATTCACCTCGGGTGAGACCTCAACTTGCTCATAGGTTGTTGACAAAAGGGCCGGTGTGAAGGGGTTTTGTTGGTCAAAGGGAAACCACGAAGAAGCTGGGTCATATAAGAAAACCTATGGGTCAGTTATAGCCAACAAATGGTTCTGTTTCCGCACTAGAATCCGTGATGAGTTGCAACCGTAATGAGTGACGAAGAATACCAGTTCCCGGAAGGCTCTGACAATTGGCATCCTCAAAAGACAGAAATCCAAGTTTGGTGGGACAAGACCATAAGAGACTTTGAAAGGCAAGAGAATAGACATATGCATCTATGTGACACACAGTGGTCGGATAGATATATGTGGAAAGACATTCACAAGATTTTCTGGGCATCATTTCCAAACGAGCTGCATGTGTGGATCTCGCGGCTTGCAGAAAAGAAAACCTGTTTTAAAGGAAGAGTTCCTACATAGTGGACTCCTGAGCTCATAGCACAGCTCAAAGCAATAGACAGCCCGTTGACACGCGTAGTTGATTTTTGGGTCGATCATATGCTAGAAGGATTCGTAACAGAATTTGTTGTAGACACACTCAAATCCTACAGCCAAGCAGAAGCATACTTTTTCGGAGGATTCCAAGGTAAGTTGCTAAACAATCTCAATCTATACATTAAGATGTTGTTAGCTGAGAAAGGTGTTTTAAGAATGCAGTAATATTCTTAAGTTTGTCATGGTAAACAGTATATATAGTGATTCTGACGAAGATACCCATAATCTCAGAAGTGGTAAGAGATATAAATTTAATAAGAATCCTGGAGGCCCTGGACTCCATATTGATACTGAGATTCCTTGTGACCTTGACAACGAAGCCGCACCACCATTTACACCTGAGAACCCACCGGCTACAGAGACCACACCACCTTTATCTCAAAACCCACCCGCTATGCAGCCCACCCCTCAGAATACTCAGCCCAGTATGTCTATCCCGATAAGCCCATTTGTTTTCACTGCACAGAGCCCTTTACAGCAGCCGAACACTAATTTGGGTGCTCCACCACCTAATAGGACAATGGAAAACACAAATATGAAGCTACTGATATTCAAAGGAACTGGCCTAGAAGACCCTGACCAGCATTGGTTCCTTTGTGAAGTTGTATGGAGTGTAAAACAAATCCAGGATGATGACATGAAGAGAGCATAGCTCATCGCCACTTTCAGGGATAGAGCTTTACATTGGTTCATGAAGTACTCTAACACACAGCCGAGAACCCTCGCAGAAATTAAAGCTGCGCTTGTGGCAGAGTTTAAGAAACCCAAATCTGAATCTCAATGTATAACTGAGTTGAAAGAAATAAAGCAGAATCCGATTGAAATGGTTTGGGAGTTTGATCAGAAGTTCAAGACCCTATTGGACCAAGTAAGCTTTGTTATAGCCCCGGAACAGCACAAGGAATGGTTCATTGCTGCGTTGTTGCCCCATATTAGATTACCATTGATGCAGTAGAAGGTTACGTCGCAGGCAAAGGCCTTGGAAATTGCAATGAAGCTAGAGGCTTCGTCGATTGGTGAGACTAGTTCTGGGATGTCTCAGATCCAGAACCAGCTAACCACCTTGACACTAGAACTGCAAAGCATGAAGAATGGCAAAGAACAAAGGTATGAACCTAGACATGAGGTCTGGTGTACAAGTTGTAAAGGAGAAGGCCATGACCGAGAGCATTGCCTGTTATTTAGTGACTATCTTAATAGTGGTGCACCCAACCCAATAAATCAAAATCAGGCCCCATGGTGTGAAATTTGTAGAACCACATGACATAGACCTAAAGACTGCTATATTATACAGAAGTATGTGAAAACACCTAAAAATTTATACTGCACTTTCTGTAAATCAGTTGGACATGATGAATCCAACTGTCGCGCATATGAGCTAATGAATGAGAGAAAACGAGATATGGACTCAATGAGAGGCGCTGGCTTGTACCACGTACAAGAAGATATCCAGCCGAAACAAGAGAATGCACAATATGACCAAGGAGGATACAAAGGTCTTGGTGCTGGATACCGCGGTAGAGGAAGAAATGCTAGCCCGGTGTAGGGAAGAGGCCACAGCCAAGTCATTTGTTATAATTGTGGCCAGCGAGGTCATGTATCTAGAGATTGTGTTAACCCATGCACTACTTGCAATTATTGTAAATCATTTGAGCATGTTATTGAAGATTGCCCAGTACTAGAGGTGGAAATGCAAAAAAGAAGACGAACGGATGCACCAAACATGAACGTCTAGTGGATCGCAGTGGAGAGCAGACCAGTAGACCCGAGCATCAATGTGGTCACGTGCAGTGGTGCTAAGATAGGCCACGATAGGGGAGAAGAAGATTCTATGTCAGGGGAGGCTCACACAAAGCAGATACCTCTTGAGACAGTATGGATAAGTGTTGATGTATATGTAACTTCGGAATGTATTTCATCTGTGTATTTTATATATATTTATTGTACCCTTATAAGAGATGTGTCATTCCTCTATAAGGAAGTGTCGTCATGTGGATTGACAAGTGTCGCAAGTGTGTGTACTTGCCGATGGGTTATTCGACCACCATGTGGGGACGGCCCTGAATATATATATTATAATGTGGATGTACCTAGCAAGACAAGTCGGCCCCATAAGGTCACTGGGCAAAAAGATTAGTATAAATAGAGATCGGAGATCTCCATTTTATTCATTCGAAAAAAGCAACTCACTCTCACTCAGAAAGTGGCGCACTAGTGAGAAGGAGGATCATCTGCTTCTAGGAGACTATCTCAGTGTTATTTGGTTGTACTTTGGTTGAGCCATTTCTCTCTCTGTCTCTGAGGAAGTTGTGGGGTTTTTCACCTTAGGGTTTTCCCCATGGAAACTCTGTGTCTCTTGTCTCTTATGCTTTTGATTCTTGTGATGCTTGTCATATTGTGATTGTCATGCATTGATATACTGTATATGTTATTCTCTCAACAAATATCCTAGAGTATTGTGAATTAATGCTCAAAATTTAACATGGGATCAGAGCTAACCTGAGAAGAAGACATTTTGCAGTGACGGAAGCTTGAGTTCCTTGTTTATTGGGTTTCTCTCCACAGATTTTTGAAAATCAGTATAGTAGATTGACTCTACTCATCAAGGCGCATCTATCTGTCCAGTCAGAATTCAATTCCGAGCATTTTCATATTTGGCCCTAAAAATTAGGGTTTCCACAAAAATAGGATTTTTTGAAATCTGAAGACATAGCTGGAAGCTCCTTGCAAAAATCGAATTTTAGAGCTTTGGATCGAGATTTTTGGCTGGGTAGATCTCCGGGAAACTCAAACCCTAATTCAGGGCTCTCCCTAGTGAACCTGGGAGGACAAAAAGGCAATTCTGAAGGGAAAAACTTTGCTGATCTCAAATTCTGAATGCACCAGGATGATCAGATCATCAAGGCGCATCTTTCTATCCTTTTAGAAATTTGAAATTCACATTTTGAATTTTTAGGGTTTTTCTGACAAACCCTAATCCAGGCTCAAATCCAGTTTTCAGCGTTTCAAGTGGTAAGATCTAAATCTTTTCTATTTCCATTTGAAGTACTCTTTAAGATGTCTCACCACACCAAGCTTGAGGATAAGCTTGAAGGAGCTGATAAATTCCAAGCTTGGAAGTATAGGATTGGGTTAATCCTGGAAGAGAATGAGTTGGACTCATATGTGAAAGAAGACATCCCTATCCCAGAGGATGAAGAGGCCAAGGTATTGCATAAGAAGAACTTGGTCAAGGCAAAGAGAATCATTGTTGATTCCATTAAAGATCATCTCATACCCCATGTGTCCTCTCTAAAGACACCCAAGGAGATGTTTGACTCTTTGACCAAGCTATTTGAAGGGAAGAACATAAATCAGAAGATGACCCTACGGAACCAATTGAAAGGAGTAAAGTTTCAGAATGGAGAAACCATTGAATCTTATTTTTCAAGGGTCTCCCCAATCAAGGAACAACTAGAAGCAGTGGATGAAATGGTGGAGAATGGTGAAGTGGTGATGACCACTCTAAATGGCCTACCCAGGTCATGGGATTCCTTTATCCAAGGAATTTGTGCAAGGAAGAAGTTGATCTCCTTCAGTAGACTACGGGAAGAATGATCACAAGAAGAAGCAAGGCTTGTGGCATGAGAAGAAAAGATGGGGAATGAAGATCAAGCTCTCACAACTCACGCCAAGAAAGGGAAGTCCAAGAGAGAGCCATCTCACTCCAAGAAATCTTCACATCACTTCAAAGAAAGAAGAATATGTTTCACCTGTAATGAGAAAGGACATATTGCCATAAATTGTCCCAAGAACAAGAAGGACAACAACAACTCCAACAAGAAGAAGAAGGGCAGCAAAAGAAGGTTTCATGCTCATGCTGCTGAAGATAATGAACCCCCAAAGAAGAAGGCTAGGGAAGAAAGTGATAGTGATGATGACTCATCAAGTGAAGAAGAGTATGTTCTGATCTCCGCTCTCACAGGTACTATCTCCCATGGTTGTAATGATTGGTTAATTGACAGTGGGGCTTCCAAACACATGACTGGGTTTAAGGAATCTTTTGTGAACCTATCTGAACATGAATCACCCCATAAGGTGAAACTTGGGGATGATTATCAATACCCAATCAAAGGAAGTGGTGAAGCCTCCTACAACCTAGATTCTGGAAAATCCTTGAAGATGAAAGAAGTCCTTGATGTACCTGGGCTCAAGAAGAACTTACTCTCCATCTCTGCTTTGGATGCAAAAGGTATGAGGGTTTCATTTGTGGATGGCCAAGTCCTAATGTGGCCAAAGGGAAAGAACATAGATGATGCAGTAGTGATTGGAGAGCAAGAGGGAGGTTTGTATAAATTGAAGGGACAACCTGAACATGCCATGGTACATGACTCCATAGAGCCAAGTGAACTTTGGCATAGAAGACTTGCTCATATGCACTATAGAGCACTTCCAATTGCAAGCAAGGTTGTAGAGGGTCTTCCTGAAATCAAGACCAAACATGAAGGTATTTGCAAAGGATGTGCAAAAGGTAAGAACATTAAGAAGGCTTTCCCAAGCAGTGAAAGCAAGGCAAAAGACATCCTGGAAATCATCCACTCAGATGTATGTGGTCCTATGTCATCCAGTTCTCTAAGTGGGTATGTTTACTATGTCTCATTTATTGATGACTTCTCCAGGAATACTTGGGTATACTTCTTGAAGAACAAAGATGAGGTGTTTAATAAGTTTAAGGAATTCAAAACCTTGATGGAGAATCAAACTGACAAGAAGATCAAAACATTCAGATCCGACAATGGTGGAGAATTCACCTCAGGTGACTTCAAGAAGCATTATAGTGATTCAGGGATTAAGAGGGAGTTGACTACTCCTTACAATCCACAACAGAATGGAGTTGCAGAAAGGAAGAACAGAACAATCATGGAAGCAGTAAGGGAAATGCTGCATGACCAGAATCTACCTATGCATCTATGGGCAGAAGCAGCTAGAACAGCTGTATATGTGCAGAACAGAACACCCCACAAGATAGTGGACAACAAGACACCAGAAGAGGTCTTTTCTAGGTTCAAGAAGATTGATGTCAGCAAGGATGAATATAAGTTCAAGGACAGGTAATCCAGGAAGCAAAGATCAAGAGGGAGCACACTCCAGCAGCTCCTGCAAGGATGCATATTTTTAGAGGGAGTTGACCATCTTCCCACATTCCACAATAGAAAGGTGTAGAAGAAGCTACTTCAGTAGCTCCTGCTAGGAAGCAAAGACTCAGAGGGAGTCCACCCAACAAACAAACAAAGATAAGTATTTCAATTATCATTTCTTGCCTATTTTGTTTGTTTAAATAATATTATGCATATGTTCCTAGACTTAGGAGATGTATTGTGCATATTAGAATGATTGCATTAATGAACAGGATACTACTAATATGAATGTGATGGGTAAGTGGCCTATGGCACTGTACAACATTCCAGTGCTACTTATCTAGAATGAAACCTCTTTGCTGACATGTTGGGAGTAGTGCAAACTCTAAAAAATGTTCTGGTAGAGACTGGAAAGCATCTAGAAAGTTGTGGAACATGGATAAATGTTGTATTTAAGCATTGGCTAAGATAATTGCATGACTGCATAACATATTTCTTTATGTGTAAAGAATTTGTTTTGAAAATTATGAAATGTTTCTAATCATGCAATTTAACTTGTTTTGTAGGAAAGTCCGTATATCTTCACCTACAAAAGAAGGAATACAACATTTGTTCCAGCATCAAAGATATCTATTGAAGATATTGAAGTTCCCGGGATCTTGGATGAAGAAATGGAATGCCATGATCCTTCGATCATGAAGAAGATGTTTGGGATGCAGTCCCAAGACCTGACAGGGAGTCACATGTGTGCAGATTGAAGAAAGCCTTATATGGCTTGAAGCAAGCTCCCAGAACCTGGTATGATAGGATGGACAGTTTCCTATCTAGTTTGGGCTTTACCAAGAGTAAAGCGGATTCCAACCTTTACTACAAGGTTGAGGAAGGGAATCCTGTGATTCTACTCCTGTATGTGGATGACTTATTTGTAACAGGAGATGACAGACTGATTGCAGATACGAAGAGGAAGCTTGCTGCTGAGTTCGATATGAAAGAATTAGGAATGATGCATTATTTCCTAGGTATGGAGGTGTGGCAGAGTGCAGGTGGGATCTTCCTTGGTCAAGGGAAGTACACAGTAGATATCCTGAAGAGATTTGGGATGATGGATTGCAAGGCCATAGCCACACCTATGACACCGAATCTGAAGCTTCTATGTGATGCTTCATCTGAGCCGGTTGATGTCTCTATGTATCATCAGATGATTGGGTCCTTGATGTAACTGACGAACACGAAACCAGACATTTGCTTTGCTGTGAACACATTGAGTCAGTTCCTGACAGATCCGAGGAGTGTTCACCTGGTTGTTGTAAAGCATGTTCTGAGGTACCTGAAGGGTACAGTGGATTATGGGCTCAAGTATGAGGCGAATCAAAAATTTAACCTGCAGGGTTATGTTGATTCAGATTGGGCTGGCAGTGCTGCAGATAGGAAGAGCACATCTGAGTGTTGCTTCAGTATGGGATCAGGTGTGATCTCTTGGTTTAGCAGGAAGTAGTCCTGCGTATCACTAAGTACAGCTGAGGCAGAGTATGTTGCAGCCTATTCAGCTAGTTGTGAGGCAGTATGGCTACGGAAGCTACTGTCTGAGTTATTTGATCTCCCGTTGGATGCTACTGGTATCTTCTATGATAACCAGAGTTGTGTGAAGCTGTCCGAGAATCCAGTGTTTCATGACTGGTCGAAACACATAGAGATCAAATATCACTATATCAGGGATATGGTGCAGAGAGGATCTGTGAAGCCCATGTATGTTGCGACGGATGAGCAGATTGCATATGTGCTGATGAAGCCACTAGCCAGGGTCAAGTTCGAGTACTTCAGGGAGAGGCTTGGCGTTCTTCAGATTGATGACACTTCGAGAAAGAAGTGATGGACACATTTGCTGAAGCCATTCCAAGCATGTTGGAAGGAGGATCCTTCACATGGCTGTGGATGTAAGCGTTGGATGATGATGAGCATCAGGATGATGTTCTGGTTTCTACTGGATATGATCAGTTGGATCATTTTTATGTATGTATGTATGCATCATGTTGGATGCTGGATATGATCAGTTGGATCATTTATATGTATGTACGCATCATGTTGGATGCTGGATATGATCAGTTGGATCATTTATATGTACGCATCATGTTGGATGCTGGATATGATCGGTTGGATCATGCGTATGTATTTTGTATATGCATCATGTTGGATGCTTGGACCATGTATCTGTATATGTATCAGGTGGATACATTGTATGATCAAGTAGATCATGTATATTGATATGTATCAGAGATGATTAGGTAGATCATGTATGTTGATGGATACATTGTGTGGATCATGTATCTATGTATCAGGTGGATACACTATGTATGATGATATGTATCAGGTAGATACGTGGTGTGCATCAGATGGATGCATTGTATGATCAGGATGATCGTGGATGACGAGCTTCTCCAGATGACATGCAGCAGGATGTTGCAGTGATGATGATCAGGGTGATCATGTTTACATCAGGATGATGTATGGTGAGTATCAGATGATACTCTGTGGATGTGGAACAGGTTGTGCATATGAGCATATAATTCGTTGCCCTGGGAGATTTGCAGATAGTCTTTCAAGGTTTTGCCTATGGCATGTAATTCGGTGCCCTGGGATATCTGGAAAATGATCTTTCGAGGTTTTGCTCTGGGAGGACATATAATTTGGCCCTGGGAGATTTGCAGATAGTCTTTCAAGGTTTTTCCTATGGCATGTAATTCGGTGCCCTAGGATATCTAGCAAATTCTCTTTCAATGTTTTGCTCTGGGAGGACATATAATTTGTCCCTGGGAGATCTACAGATAGTCTTTCGAGGTTTTGCCTATGGCATGTAATTTGTTGCCCTAGGATATCTGGCAGATGCTCTTTCGAGGTTTTGTCCTATGGAATGTAATTTGCTCCTGGGAGATCTGGACAGGATGAAAAAGGCCTCAGATGCTTCAACCAGGTTTTGCCATGACCACATGTAATTTGCTCCTAGGAGATCTGGACAAGATGAAAAAGGCCTCAGATGCTTCAGCCAGGTTTTATGGTGGACCACATGTAATGTGCTCCTGGGAGTTCCGACAGGTAGATCCATGTGCTCGTAATAGCCTGGGATGCTTCAGCCAGATTTTGTGGTGAGATCACATGTAATGTGCTCCTTGGAGATTCGACAGGTAGAGCCGTGTGCTCGTAACAGCCTGGGATGCTTCAGCCAAGTTTTGTGATGGCTCACATGTAATGTGCTCCTGGGAGATCCTACAGGTAGAGC
Source organism: Larix kaempferi (assembly GCA_027924585.1). NCBI lineage: Eukaryota > Viridiplantae > Streptophyta > Pinopsida > Pinales > Pinaceae > Larix > Larix kaempferi. Next base: position 13,033,337 of record BSBM01000877.1, read on the forward strand.
TGTGTGCTCGTAATAGCCTGGGATGCTACAGCCAGGTTTTGTGACGCACGTAATAAGTCCTGAGGTTTCCAGAGTATGGCCAGTGATGATGAAGACCTGCAGGTGGTGGGCCTACATCCGGTATGAAAAAGGACTAGCTCTGTAGAACTTCCTATGACGAGTAGAGTTAGAGATTGGTTGAGATAGCAGCAGAAGTGACGATGATGATGACGATGCATCGATGACGATGATCCCGAGAAGAAGACTTGTCTAGCAGATCTGTGTCAAGAAATACCTTCCTAGTTAAGAGGGAGTGTTGATGTATATGTAACTTCGAAATGTATTTCATCTGTGTATTTTATATATATTTATTGTACCCTTATAAGAGATGTGTCATTCCTCTATAAGGAAGTGTCGTCATGTGGATTGACAAGTGTCGCAAGTGTGTGTACTTGCCGATGGGTTATTAGACCACCATGTGGGGTCTGCCCCGAATATATATATTATAATGTGGATGTACCTAGCAAGACAAGTCGGCCCCATAAGGTCACTGGGCAAAAAGGTTAGTATAAATAGAGATCAGAGATCTCCATTTTATTCATTCGGAAAAAGCAACTCACTCTCACTCAAAAAGTGGCGCACTAGTGAGGAGGAGGATCATCTGCTTCTAGGAGACTATCTAAGTGTTATTTGGTTGTACTTTGGTTGAGCCATTGCTCTCTCTATCTCTGAGGAAGTTGTGGGGTTTTTCACCTTAGGGTTTTCCCCACGAAAACTCTGTGTCTCTTGTCTCTTATGCTTTTGATTCTTGTGATGCTTGTCATATTGTGATTGTCATGCATTGATATACTGTATATGTTATTCTCTCAGCAAAGATCCTAGAGTATTGTGAATTAATGCTCAAAATTTAACAATAAGGAAAGCTTCGGGAAAAATACCTGCTCTCGACCTACGAAAGAACAAGGAAGTCTTTATCGACGTGTGGGATACCTTCAGAGAACCGGTAATAGAATCAAGGAGGATCCCGTTGCACAGTGAAGCACTACATGTTGAAGACATGCCAGCGGCTTATGATAAAACAAGCACTGAGACGAGTGTCAACACTTTCGTTACGCAGGTCCTGCAAAGCTGCATTAAGTTACTAAAAAGTGAAAATGCCATAGTAGAACTGCAGAAGCTCATAAACCAGTATGAACCACAGACTGGAATAGAGACTTCTGATAGCGTAGTACATCAAATAAGGAAGCATAAAATAACAGGCCAAGAAATGAGGCTTACCGCGCAGATAGGATATTTTGAAATGGATGAAGTCATCCTTGATTTTGGATCCGAAGTAAATGTCTTAACTAAGCAAACATGGCAGTAGATGGGTCGACCAAAGTTGTCATGGTCACCTATCCAGCTGAGAATGGCTAACCAAGAGAAAGTCATACCTTTTGGCCGGTTAGCTGACATGATAGTCGACATCAATGGACTCCAAAGTCAGGTAGACTTTGAAGTTATCGAGATTGTGGATGATAGTCATCCTTTTTCTGCACTACTAGGAATTGACTGGGCTATTGATAACTTAACTATCATAAATCTAAAAACAAAGAAGATGATATTTGAAGGGAAGCATCTTAGGGTCATCGCACCATTGGATCCTGCAGATGGTGACAGATATAGCGAGCCGATTCAGGAGGAATCCAAGGCTTAAGACTTGGACAGATTATACCAGCTCACAGCAAACCAGGAAGATTACATTAATCCTATTGCAGATGGTACACTCAGCTAGAGATGTGACAGCTCCTGTGTCTCTGATTTGGAGGCAAGACTGGAAAATTGGCAAAGCCGGATGCATGAAGTATCAGCAAGAAGGTGCGCCCAGGTTACGAAATCACTGCGCTGGATTGGAAAGAAGGTAAGTCCTATTCCCATATATGATGGTTCTACTAATGTTTACACCTTCATCCAAGAATACACTGCAGCTATTGCAGATGAGCATAGATTAGCAGCATTGGATATGGCACTGCGCGACACACCCGCCAGATGATGGAATGCGCACAAGCAAACATTGACCACTTGGGATCAATGCAGAATTAAGATGCAGATCCGATTTGCTGGAAGGGTTACCTTACCCTTTGAAAAGTTTAATGGACAGACAGATCCTAGTCAACATATTGAAGTCTGTTCGCAGGCATGGGTGGAAAGGATACACACAGAATGGGTACATCTATTTGTACATACGCTGGATGATGACATTCCAAAGAAATGGTACCTAGACCTGGAGTTGCATAGAGACACCATTGATTGGGACATGCTGACTGCGAACTTCCAGAGGGACTTCAGCTTTGATGATGAAACCCGTTGATCCATGACGCATTGCAGATAATTAAGGAATGCATATTCAGGGAAGACTGCCCTCACAGAAATATGACATTGGAGGAATTCTTCGAGGCAGATAGCATTCCTGCGCACCTATAGTTAGAATAGAAGGAACACGAAGAACACCTCATCGAGTGTTACAACCTAGCTGAAGACATCAATGATAGAAATGAAGACGATGACGATGATCCACGCAACATAAACATACCAGAATCAGAGGGTGTGCGCGATGTAGAAGGACCTCCGTTAGAAATCCCAGATAAGAGCAGACCAGTAAAAACACAGAAGGTGAATATTGGCACAAGCAAAGAACCAAAGTTTGCAGCAATCGGATACTATTGGGACAATCAGACTGTTGCAAAGATCGCAGACACTTTGCATGAATATCATGAATTGTTTCCAACTAAATTCCCAAAAATGAAAGGAATTTTGGGAGACCTAAGGGTCATGAAGATCCCCTTGAAGCCAGGCGGCAAGCCTGTGAAATAGAGACCATACAGATTAAATCTGCACTATAAAGAAAGAGTACGCATAGAGTTGGATAAGATGCTTGAAGCAGGAATCATTGAACCTGTCGAAGAGTCCGAGTGGATTAGTCCCATGGTCGTTCAAGACAAGAAAAAAAAGGTGAGATCAGGATTTGTGTGGATCTCAGAAAATTGAATGATGCTTCCATGCACGACCCATTCCCTACTCCTTTCACAGACAAAGTGCTTGATAATGTTGAAAAAAATGAGGCCTATTCTTTTACTGATGGTTTTTCCGGGTATCATCAAATAAGGATTGATCCCGCAGACAGGCATAAGATGACTTTTGCTACAGAATGGGGGTTGTTCCAATACACAGTAATGCATTTTGGCCTAAAGAACGCACCTGCCATATTTTCCAGAGCGGTCATCGCAGCATTCAAAGAGTTTATGCATAAGTTTTTCGAAACCTATTTTGATGATTGGACTGTGTTTGGTCTATTGAAGAACCATTGAGCGAACATCAAAATGATGCTTGAGAAGTGTCGATAGCATCAGATCTCTTTAAATCTAAAGAAGTGTATTTTTTGTGTTCCTTATGGGATTCTACTGGGGCACATTGTTTGTAAGCAGGGATTGATGGTGGACCCTGCGAAGATTGCCATTATTGTGAACTTGCCAACACCAAATTCAATCAAGATGTTGCGCTCTACCTTAGGCCATACTGGATACTATAGGAAATTTATAAAGGGTTGCACCCAGATAACCGCAACAATGGAGAAGCTGCTAAAGAAAGATGCATCATTCATTTGGAACGCGGAATGCGAACAGGTTTTTGATACATTAAAAGAAAAGATGGTGACTGCATCGATTCTAGTCTTTCCAGATTGGACGAAGCCATTTCATGTCCATGTTGACGCATCCTGCATTGCCTTGGGAATCATATTATCTCATCCAGGAGAAGGAGGTATTGACCACCCTATTGCATTCTCGAGCAGGAAGGTCTCTGTCGGGCTTCGTTCCACTAATGCAGATCAAACCTTAAATTTATATATCAATCCGGGTCTATAAGCTTAGAGGCATATCCAAGTTTTAGGACCTAGAGCTAGACTTGTTTGGTTAACCTACTTTTCTGTGAATTGAATCTACTGTCAGATGAGAAGTACTGTAACTTAAAGATACAAAAATCCTTTTACAGGGATAACTTCATCTGTTCTTTTAAGTACACAGCAATCTATTTAGGAAAGCAATCTATTGATGAGAGAACTGATATAGTGAAAGCAATTTAACAATGATTCTAACCCTAAGATACAGACTACAAAGTTCTGCTGACATCCCACTAATGAATGAACAATTAACCATTAAATTCCCTTACAGGACATTGTTCGTAATTGATAATTGTTCTAAACACTTTATCTTCAAATGAGCAGCAATGTATGATATATTGAAATCACAGTCTGAACCGTTCTTTTAACATTTAGCAAAATGGAAGAGAGAGCTCATAGAAATGTAAGTGATGTGTAGCATAATGAAATTGTGGCTTGAACTATTTAAATGAGAACAGAGCTATAAATAAAATTAATTGAAAACTAACTGAATTCGTTCTGCAACGATAAGCTAGATACTACAGGGATTAACACATACCAATGGCTCAATCTAAATCACATGCATCAAATTAAATCGTTGCAAACATCTAAATCGCATTCACTGGCAATGTAAGGGTGTGCGAACTCAACAATGGGGGCCCTCCAGTGCCTCGTTCCACACACAGTCGAAGATTTACGGAACTGAAAGTCTAATTGTATTCACCATAAAATTGATTACACAGTAAAAACACATAGTTCAGAAGCAGTATGCGTTCTTCCCCAAAATCGTGATTATTGATCCAATGTTTTGTGAAGTACTTATACAAATTTGAAAGAAAACTGGAAATGCTATAATCTTGTAAACTAATTAATGAACATAGCCATCGAGATCCTCATGCAGAATCATGAAACTCAACAGAATCCAAACTGCCCTGCTTTTGTGCTGAGTGGTAGCACAGGTGGTCATCTTTGACCGACTTTGACTTGCCACCTGTGAGAGCCACATCATCTATTCGTTGGAAATTCGTCCATCCTTGGACATTGAGGATCTTTCCTCCATCTTTCAGTTAATGCCTAGCTATCCTGAAAGTGCTCAACTTTGGAGACATTACGAGAAGTTAGCACATCCTGTAATTTTAAAAACTTAGTTTAAATGCTCTAAAAATCTCAAAATTCAATTTGTTAACAAGCAATGACATTAATACCTTTTTAAACAAAGTCTGTGGTGAACTATAAGCTTTATAGATCGGTATGAGGGTTTTATGGAGGAAAATGGAGGCTATTTAGATGACAAAAAGAGGTCAAATTGGTGCCCAATAGTCTCAATAGCAGAAAAGAACTATACTACTACTGAGAGGGAAGGCCTTGCAATGGTATACGCCCTACAGAAATTTAGACATTACTTGCTTGGTGCACACTTCCTTATGTTCACTGACCATTCTGCATTGAAATACTTGGTCAATAAGCCAGTGTTAGGGGGACGCATATGTAGATGGCTACTACTGTTCTAGGAATATGACTTTGAGATTATTGTTAAGCCAGGTAGACTGAACTTGGGACCTGATCATCTATCAAGGATTAAGTCAGGAGAGGAGACGACAAACATTGAAGACAGTCTTCCTGATGCGCAACTATTTGCTATACAGGTTGTCGATGATTATTATAAGGATATCATTAATTTTCTGACAACAGGGCTAGAACCACAGGAATTATCTGTCCAGCAGAAGAAGTAGCTAGTGTTGCATGCCGCAGACTTCACTATAATTGCAGGTCAGTTATACAAAATCAGACCAGATGAATTCCTATGCAGATGCATACTAGATCATGAGAAACCATTTATTCTAGCAGACACGCATTCAGGGATCACGGGAGGTCACTATGCAGGAAGGGCTATCGCGCAAAAGATATTGCACGCAAAGCTATGGTGGCCCACGATCCACAAAGATTCCAAAGAACACTGCAGGAACTGTGATGTCTGTCAAAGGACAGGGAAACCTTCATGAAGAGATGAGATGCCATTAAATCCACAGTTGACCTTGCAGGCGTTTGAGAAATGGGCAATTGATTTTGTTGGTCCTATAAACCCACCAGGAAAAAGAACTGGTGTGAGGTATATTATTACTGCTACTGATTACCTCACCAGATGGGAGGAAGCAAAGCCAATAAAGGACTACAGCGCCAGTACTACTGCGTAGTTCATTTTTGAATAAATATTGTCAAGATTTGGCTATTCGAAGATTTTGATGAGTGACCAAGGTACTCACTTTTTGAACAAGACAATTGAGGCACTTACAGAGGAATTCCACATTCGTCATTAGCGCAGTAATCCATATCATCCATAGGCGAATGGCACTGTTGAGGTTTTCAATAAAATACTGGAGAACGCACTGACTAAGGTCTGCAACGTAAATAAAGATGATTGGGATCTGCACATCTCCTCTGTGTTATGGGCATATAGGACTACATGCAAGAAATTGACAGGACATACACCTTTTCAGTTGGCTTATGGGCAGGAAGCTATAATTCCAATGGAATATATTGTCCCTAGATTGAGGATCGATGCGTTCACAGGGATGGAAGACCACGCAAAATTATAAGAAAGGTTGCTACACCTCGTTGGTTTGGAGGAAGATCGCTTCATTGTTGGCTTCCACCAGCAAGTTCAGAAAGACCATGAGAAAGCATGGCATGATCGCCATATAAAGAGAAAGTGCTTTCAGGTAGGTGACCTAGTCCTCCTGTATGATAGCAAGTTCATGAAGTTTCTTGGTAAATTTAAGATGCATTGGCTTGGCCCATATACTGTGATACATGTTACTAACACTGGTGCAATCCAGCTAGCCAATTTAGCTAGCGATACCCTACCAACTTTGATAAATGGAAGCAAACTAAAGCTGTATCACGATAGTCCTGCTTCACAGAATCCTGAATAACAAGCAAAGGAAGAAAGTTCTAAGTGTCAAGTACAGTTGAGATTGGACACTGGAAATGTAAAGGATTCTGTACATGTATGATAAGGAGAACAATGTATGTACCGCGCAGCACTGCTAAAGCTGCGCAGGGAAAAAAAAATAAAAAAATTTGAAACCGCGCAGTTGAAAAATTTTACCACTACGAAGTAACTGCGTAGGATCGCAGATGTCTTGCCACGCAACTCGGTGCAAGACTCAGAAAAATAGTCGTTACACTGCTTTTGAGAAAAATAGCCGTTATATGACTATTGCAATGAACCACTTCAGCATTTAACAAAAAGATAGCCGTTCTCAACACACTGACGACGGAAGGGACTGAAGGATTCGCTCAAATTTGCCAACGGACACTACATTAAATGCCCATCTAGTCGTTGGAAGGTGCGGGGAGGACCCAACTGCACCTATACATAACGCCGCATACGGACTCGCGGGCGTTATTGGACACTTAGAATTTTCATGTGTTCGCTCCTGTGTTAGCAATCCTTAGTCATATCTTAGAAATAGTTGCCTACTCTCGCCAGTGAATGTCCAAATCACCAGACAGTGAAGAAGAGCTTACACTCCAAGAAGCATTCCGAATCTTTTAGCACGGGGGGATAGCAGAGTTAATGAAAACCCCTGTCAAGAAGGTTATACTCGAACCCGATCAAGCGTCTAGAAGGTCACCTCGACATAATCCATCCATGCAGGATAAAGGGAAAGCCACAACTAGACCACGAAGAAAGACTCCAAAGATGGATTAAACGGCGTCAAGATCACCGGTATTTCAGAAGGAACCCTTGAAGTTGACACCGGAGTATATATCACCACGGGTGTTGGATGCCCCAGTCTTTAAATTGGCTAAGAATGCTAGATATGAAATCCCATTGTCTCCGATTTCAAAACATGTAGAGGTTGCCAAGAACCTGCTCGGAAAGATCCTAGACTGTAAGTGGGAGGACTTTGACCTCCTAGGAGTGCAGAAGGAAGAACCCCACAAGCCAAAGTACCCACAGTTCCAGCCTTACCAGTACATGCGCTAAAAGAAGGATGCCAAGGGAACTTTTAACTTAGTTGCCAAAAGCTGGTTGACGCCAGTACTGGAGTCCAGATTGTTGAACCTACTCCGACTACCCCATTTTGATCATTCACTAGAACTTAATGTAGTGGTTCGCACTCTGATGGTGGGAATTCAACAAGGATACCTATGGATGGATCGAAATGTGGATGTAAACATTGATTTAATCCACCACATCATAGGGTTAAGCAAGCGTGGTAAGGATCCCAAGCAGTTCTTCCAAGGGAAGAATAAGGAAAAATAATTTGTCGAGAAGATGAAGAAAAGCCATGCATTGGTGAAAGGGAAAAGAGGTTTCCCATAGAAGAAATTGAAGACAGAGCGACAAGATTTGTCACCCAGTTGCTCACAGGAAAAATCCTCAGAACAGCTAGGCCTCCGGAGGTGCCTGCGGGCGTAGTACTACTCGATGCTGCAGCGATTGAAGGCACCCAATTCAATTGGTGTCAGTATCTTCTTAATGAGTTCTTGGACGAACTCAATGATACCTAGGAGAATGGCGAACAGTTCCACTTTACATGGTTGATCATCCTTATCGCCTTTTCCGGATGGAAGGAACTGGAAAAATATGTCGATGTAATTACAGAAACCAACGATCCCAGAGGATTCCGCTATGCCAACCTTTGATCAAATCTGAACGCAGAGTAGCAGCATACGATAGCTGAGGTATTCTATCAGTATTACACCCAGCTACGCCAGGCGATCACCCGTACATCGCACATTACAAAGAAGGTAACGTCGAAGTATATTCACATTATTGATTTTATGGCAGATATGTGATGTATCTTTATTTCACCAAAAGCAAGAATGAAGAAGCCAGAATGGTACCCAGGTAACTACCATATGTATGAGGAGGACATTGAAATCCTCATGAAGGACTAGTCGGTTGACTTTCGTGTTGAAGTCATGGATGTGGAAACTGACTCTGAAGAAGATAAACCCATCCCTCTATCATGCCCTATTGTTGAAGAAAAAGGAAAGAGGAAAGAACATGAAACTCTGTAGAATCCAAAGGCGCGGAAGAAGATGAAAGCAATAAAAAGTCAATCTGAGACAGTGTTGAAAGAAGACGAATTCGACATGATTGCAGAAAGGGTCTCAGATCATATGGGGGAGCTAATGACAAAAAAAGATAAGAAGGACAAGCTCATCCAGGATGACCTGCAAAAGACTAGGCTCCTACTACAAGGTCTTATGAAGAAAATGGATGATGTCCAAAAGAGCATAACCTTGCCGCGCCAAGCAGGAGCTAAAGGGAGGTCGATATGAACCTCGCAGCAGACACCGCCACAGCTAGAAATGATGTTACCTTCAAAGACCAAGGTTGTTCATCTAGACCCATTGACCATAGCATTACCAATGGCAGAACAGATCATTCTGGACACAAAGGGTGTCGAGCGGGTAGAGCTCGAACTGGCCAAGATTCTTTTGCCTGGATTACACTTTCTACACACACAGATAGTGGAGGAGATGCATGAAAGAACAATAGAATCCATGAAGTCACAAGCGAAGCTGCACGCAGCAAACAGGTAGCTTGATTTGCTCGCAGAAATGCAGCTACATGATGAATAGGACCGCCAGAAACAATTGGAGACTACCATATCTACTATGGCCCAAGATATTGAAGGTCTAGAACTCCAGGCCGATCCTACGGACACAGTTCTGAGGATTCGAGAAAAGGTGAGATCTTTGAAGGAGGAGATGCAGGATAAGGACATCCTCTATGAGGCCGAGCTTGAAGCCTTGAAGGAAAAACTGAATACGCAGACGCCATTAACTGAGCAGCAGTTAAGAGAGCAAGCAGTGAGTGCCGTCGCGGAGAGCATAACGAGTGAGATGGCTAAGTGCCAAGATCTCTTGGAAAAGGTTTCAAAGGAATTCACTACCCTTAAAGAGGATCAAGGGCTACTGTAAGTGAATATTGCGGTAAAAGAAAAGCAGACTGTGCTAGAAAAGTTGGACGCAGAGGTCAAGGCTCTACCACCAAGGGAGAGGCTACCGAGGTATAAGGAGATATCAAGCTTGAAGAAGGAAGGCCAGGCATTAAGAGAAAAAGAAACTGAGATGGATAATTAGTCGCAGCAACTCCTAGAGGATTCCATGGGGGTGTCACAGCAGATAGAAGACACGTTGAAGGAACTGCGTGACAACTAGGAGCAGGTACAAGAATAGATTGGAGAAGAGATAACTCCATCATTGCTTAAGATGGTAAAACAAGTTGAACAAGATACCATACAAGCAATAGAAGAGTTGTTCGGCACATATAACGAGTTCATGGCCAAATTAGTTCCATAAGTCGCGGAGCAGAGCGAGATGACCGAAGCAGCAAGTGGCTCGAGGATGAGCGACATGTAAGTGTTAGGGGCATGTTGGGCCCAAGTTGGGACAAAGTTTTGGTAACACTTTTGATAAGCAGGAAAAGCTGAGTTGAGCATAGCTCAAAAAAATATATAATTTTGTCTAAGTATTGAGGGTGCTGCGAAGTTGTGCACAGCATCCAATTTTTTGGCCATGTTGCGAAGTTGTGCACAGCATCTGAATTTTGAAAGTACCGCGAAGACCAGCACTATCAGGAAGAAGTGTTGCAAAGCAATCAGGACACGTGGAGCCAGCAAAGCGGAGTGTTGGACAAGCATTAGGTACAGGTACCAGATGGACCAGTAGTGGTCTAATTTTGGAAAGATGCTCCAGGAGTGTCGAGCGGTGGGCACGAGCAAATCAGGAAGGCGGCCAATGCATGAGTTTGTTAAGGAAAGGACAACTCAGGGAAAGCGACGGCTTGGCATGCCTAGTGGGCGAGACCGTTAGAGATGAACGGTTTAGTGAAAATGACTTGTTGGCACGCGTGCAACAGGAAGGCCGATAGCGACAGAATGAAGACATGGAGAACCACCACGATGAAGCAGACGCTACCAGATGCCAACAAGCTGGTTTAGGGAAACCGGCACAGTTTTGTAAACCCTAAGGGTTTTTGGGTTTAGGTATTCGGCATGGTAAAGACATGACCTTCAGGCATGGTCTATTTAAGAAGACAATTTTGTATGGGATGGGGTTACGTTACATTTTTGTGGTTACTTTTTGTTGTTACGATCTTGGGTTCTGGATGTTGTATTGTAAAATCTCTTTTGAGTTGAGAATATTGTAAAGGCTCTGCAGCTGTCTATGCAGAGACCTATCTGAGAGGAAGGAGAGTCTGCAGCTGAGTGCTCAGACTAAGAACGGTTGTCCCCATCCCTTTTAAAGATATATATTACCAACCGTTCTTGTGGACGTAGTTTCCCATCCGGGGGAGTGAACCACGTTAAATATTGTGTTGTGTGTTTGTGTTTTATGAATGAATGCTTATCTGTGTTTTTTGTAAATGAATGTCTAAATGTTTCCTTGCATGTTGTTATGAGAGAACTGTTGTATGCATTTGCCATCAAAAGAAGTATGGAGATGATATGTTAAGTTTTGCATGAATAGATGAATGGTGAACATTTATCTTATGTTTGAGAACAGTGAGTCAATTAATTGGTTAAGTATTAAGAGATCACTTAAGTACTTCCCTATGCGCAATAGAACAAATGCATAACAATTAGATGGATAATCGGCTGAGTAGTTGAATGAGTGGATGAGTGTACTCAATTCAGAGCCTTAAGCATTTTCAAGGTAGTCGAGTATAAAGTTGAACTGCATAGTTCACAGTTTCAGTAGAAGTCTCACAGTAGAAGAACATAGTGGTGCAGACCGCAGCGTTGTCCATCGTTGCGCAGTCCCCCCTCGCAGCACATATCCCCTATTACACTATGCAGTACGTATGTCCAAACAACTCATCACTTACTGTGGAAACCTGATTCCGCAAGACCCCATAGATACACCTCAAGTGAGACCTCAACTTGCTCGCAAGTTGTTGCCGAAAGGGCCGGTGTGAAGGGGTTTTGTTGGTCAAAGGGAAACCACGAAGAACCTGGGTCTTATAAGAAAACCTCTGGGTCAATTATAGCCAACAAATCTTAAGAGATTCTTCTTGCTGAAGCTTAAGAGCTTGTTCCTTCTCCACTCGCAACTTATCGGAAACTTCTTTCTAGATTCTATCTACTTCCTCCTTTAGCCTCAGTTCTTTATTGGCTAGATCTTCTGTTAGTTCCTTTTCTTTCTGCAACTTGGCCTCTTTGGAATCTTGGACAGCAGTAGAGCTAGAACAAGCTCCACCCTTGTGACGGAAAATTTGCAACCCAGTCATGTTGTTGATTCCCCTATATACCTCCTCCTCTTGATCGTAGTAATGGGCATAATCAAAGTGGGTGTACAACTCTTTACAATGTTCTGCAACTCTGTTTCGTCTATCATTTCTATGAAATATTGTTTCTCTGAAGTGAAAACCCTTTAGCTCTTGAATAAATTCCTCAGTCATTGCAACCCCTGAGAATTTATAGGCTCCCACATAGAACGGCAAGGAAGGGAATGAAGCCTTCTTCAATTTATTCAAAAATCCTCCGACTCCATCAAGAAAAACTTGCCTAACTACTTCTTTCAAGACTATGTAGTCAGTAGCATATCTGGGAAAGATATATGGTGGCTTGGAGCCTCCATACAATATGATATAAGTACTGTCTTCTGAAAAATAGAAATCACCATAATTTTCCATCATTGCCATGGCATTCTCTGATAAGCAATTAGGTTCTTCATTAAACATTTGCTGATACAGAGGTATGATGAATTCTTCACAAATGAGTTTGTAATTCATCCTGTAATTTTGATCCCACAGTATCCTATAGGCAGTATAGACCGGGGTGTTGGATTGATCCCAAATGCAACCTAGCTTCGGGAAAGAGATCTTTTCCAAAATGCAGTCAACAAGGTATGAAGACATGTAGAATTCTGACTTCTTCAGAGCCATTCCTTCTTTAGCTGCGGCTACAGCGGATGATAAACTATCTGAGAGGATAGTTTCCCAATCAAAGACAGTTCCATTAAATGCCACATAATAGATTATGGAGGCCCATTGTATCCTATAAATGGTTTCGTCAGCCATGCTGAAAATTCTGCTTAACATAAGGGCGATCATTCGGAAAGGAGCCCTCAAATTTTGAACTTCATATTCATCACTATCTCTTTTCCTGAGTTGCTTTCTTGTGATTAGCAGCTTCTTAGCCATTTCAAGATTGTCCATCTGCCCTAGCCATTCATCATTCAGTGGCTACTAAGAGCATGGTAATTTGTAGGCTGCTGCAATGTAGGCTAGATGGAATGAGGCGAACGCCTCTCCTTTGCTATCATACAACACTCTTTTTTATGGCTTTGCGTGCTCCAGGATCCATCCAATCACTTCTGAGCAAGGAAAGATATTAGGGCACGTGGAGGCTTTGGATATACCAGAACTTCTGATATTTTGATAGATGTGCTCTTCCTCCAAAAGTGCTCCTGGGATGTCTTGGTCTCTGAGCATATGATAAACATCTCCCCATTTGACTTCAGGAGGGACACCTGTGGTGGACTTGGTATCCTCAAACAAAGTTTCAACTCTTGGCTCTATTGGTTCCGGCTCAGCCACCTTAGCTCTCTTTTTGCTACCCTTCGACATTTTGCTTAATCCTTTCAAGCAACTACACATGAATAAACATAAGATTGCAAAATAGTATAGAACATGGAGCAAGATGGAAGAATTTTAAAACATAGGATTAGCATGATAATATGTAACACTTCCAAATGAAGACAAAAACAAATATTTTGTTTCAGCATAACTACACTTCTCCCATCCATGCTAAGTAGTTTCGGGGGGTGTTAACTGAGCTTTTTTCCTCTTTTTAAAAAGGACCAGGCTAAGGACTTCCTCAGACGAAAGCGCAAGTGGCATGATGCGTAACAGCTGCCCAAGCACGTTGAGTCTCATGGGTTTGAGGGATTAGGGGGAAACTGGAAGTGTCTACGGCTATGAGTTATAGGCTTGGGAATGGCCAAAATAACAACATACGCAAAACATCTATCAGCCATGCAGCTCGTACGGGATATCAATACTGAGAAAGGTTTGACGCATTCAACAATGAAAAACAAAACAGTGGTAGAGCCACCTACCTGGCAGAATATTGTTGGTCTCGCGGAGGTTGATTATGCTGCGGGTGAGGTGAACTGGAGTAGTCCAACAGGTTCAAAATGGCGTTCTCCGATACAAATTCTATCAATAAAAACAAAACAAACTCCCCAAAACCCTTTTATAAGAGCCGACACGTGCAGGCAATTAATAGGTTGGTGGAGGCCTTAAAATGGAGTTAAAAGCACGTATGGCGGGATCACCTTGGCACGTTTGGCATTTAAGCATAATCACCGAAATCAGAAGGAAAATATGAACTCACCTGATGTTGCGACGAAGACTCGTAAGTTCCATCCACTATTTCGGCGAAAGTTGCTAAGTTTATCCGTTATTGCGGTGGGAACTCGTAAGTTCCACTCGGTATTGAAGGTTTTGTGACTTGAATAAAACATCTGCCCATTGCGGGAAAGCTCCACAAGTTCACTCGAAGTTGCGGGGGCATTTACCGGGTTGATCCGACGATCACTGGCTCCGAGGCTTCAAAAGATATGCACCCACTACGACAAAATATTGGGAGTCGTTCCGATGTTGTGGTGGAACTTCATGAGTTCTTCCGCTGTTGCGGGGAAACTTGCCAACTTTGTCCAAAGTTTGGATTAGCGCCTTGGTAAAAGAATGATGAGAACCTTCGGACTCGCCGAGTTCGCCCAAAGTTTCGGATGGACTTGGTGATTTTTCCTAAAAAGTACAAGGTCAAAAGACTTGATAAAAGAGGCACTCGTTGTGGCCGAACAAGACGAGTTCTTCCGCCGTTGCAGATGAAAAACTTGAGTTCTGACTTAGAAGAAAAAAAACTCAATAAACTCAAAAAGAATGGTTTCTTTTAGAAAAAACTAAGTGTTAACACCCAAAAGTGCTCACTACCTCATCTACTCCATTACATGACTCATTTGTCCATATTTCCTACCATATTTGCCTCCAGAACCCAAAAAAACCATTACAAAGCCTCCAAAAGGCCAAAAAAACCATTAAAAAAGCCTCCAAAAGGCCAAAAACCCCCTTTTTTCCCCAAAATAAGTTAAATTCCTCCAAAAATAGCAAAAACCCTCTAAAAAGAGAATAAAAAATACAAAAAAGAGGAAAAAGAGGGAAAAAAGGAAGCAAAAACCCTATACAGCTGACCTAAACCATATGGTGCCCAAAACCATGGGTCAGCACTCCACCACTAAAAACCTATAAATAGGTAATGGAGGCTCCCCATTTCACATCCACAATCATCCCTATCCTCACTCTGCCAAAATCACTCCTGAAACCCTAGCTCACCCTTTTGAGTTAATTTCACATTTGAGTGCCCCTTTGGCCCATATCCAAAACACATTGGAGAAAGAGAAGGAACCTATTGGAGCTTGGAAGCAGCCCTCCTGGACTATTGCAAGAGCTTCACCAACCCCACATTGGAGGTATAATCAATACAAAAACCATTTTTATTAACTTTATGTTATTTTATGCACATGCTTAAAGTAGTTACTGTTTTATTTACTATCTTGCATTTACTATTTTTACTGACCTGCTACTAAGGAGTCCCTTCTCCTTAGCAGGTGCTCATTTGCACAAGATATGGTGAAAACCCTAGCTACAGTTTTGGTGACTCCCCTAGTGTTCCTTTGAATTTATGGTTTTAGTTTTTAGAAATTTTTTGTTTTCTGCAATATTTTCTGTTTTTTTATTTTCGGCTGTCCCTTTCGATAGTCCGGTTTGCTGCCGTAAATCACGAATTTTTTCCCCACAGTTGCGATCCGACCGCGGCTCTCAGATTGTTTCCTGTGATCTCTCCACGGTTTCCAGTCTGTTACCTGCGATCTGACCGTGGCTCTCAGCTTGTTTCCTGCGATCCGACCACGGCTTTCAGCCATTTTCCTACGATCCGCCTACGGCTTTCAGCCATTTTCCTGCGATCCGCCTACGGCTTTCAGCCATTTTCCTGTGATCCGCCTGCGACTCGCCCACGACTGTCGACCTATTTCTTGCAATCTCCCTGTGGCTTTCAGCCTGTTTTCTGCGATCCCCCCGCAGCTGTCTATGAAGCACCTGCAACAATTAATTAATAAGAATATGCGAAATAGCAGAAATGACAGAACTCAAAATCACTTTTATATTGATCGTAGGCCACTTCAAGGGGGAAACCTCCTTTGAGCAAGCTAAATACAAATAACTTCACGGTACCTTCATAGGCCTCAACACACACTTATAAACTAAGTCTAGGCACCAATACTATGGGTCAAAACCATGGGCCACTACAAACTATGGATCAACAATACTACGGGTGACTTACAAAGCATATGCGCCAACAACATTAACACAAACTATTGATCAACAAATACTATGGGATGACTTACAAAGCATATGCATCCAATAACAATATACTAACAAAGTAAAGACATGGGTTCCTAACATCCCCTCCCCCTTAGAAAAAGCTTTGTCCTCAAAGCTTTAGATGTGGAAATTGTTGTTGAATCTAAAGGAGTGGTTCCCATGTAGCATCCTCCGGTTGCATGCCATGCCACTGAATTAAGACCTCTGTGATAGAGTGAGAGCGAAGCTAACGAGTGCGCCAATTGAGGATGGCCTCCGGCTCCAAAAGGATGGATCCTTAATTATCTAGTTTGGGTAAAATAGTTTGTCCACTGATTTTGGTGCCAAGAACTTTCTTCAGACAATAGACATGAAATACTAGATGAATGCAGGAAGAAGGAGGAAGTTCCAATTTATAAGCAACAGACCCAATTTTCTGAAGAATCCGATATGGCCCATAGAACTTTGGAGCAAGCTTATGATGCCCTTTGAGTTTCAGGGAGGATTGCTTGTACGGATGGAGACGAAGAAAAACCATATCATCGGTTTGAAAAGTGCGCTCAGAACGGTGCTGATCAGCTTGTTGCTTCATGCGATTTCTTGCCATGTGAATATTGTCCCACAAAATGCGAAGAATTTAATCACAGTTTCGAAGGACTATGTCAACTTCCTGAATTGGTGAACTGTTGGGGGTGTATGGAAGAAGAACTGGAGGTGCCTGACCATAGACTGCTTCATATGGGGTCATTTTAGAGGCAGTGTGGTAAGAGGTATTGTACTACCATTCAGCAAGAGGGAGCCACTTTTCCCACTGATGTTGTTATTCATAGGTGAAGCAATGAAGATAAGTTTCCAAGCAATTATTGATAATTTCAGTCTGACCATCTGTTTGTGGGTGATACCCTGAACTCATCTTCAGTTTGGTGCCAGTGTGGCGAAATAGTTCTCTCCAAAAATGACTTGTGAAAGTTGCATCACGATCCGAGAAAATGGAAGAAGAGATGCCATGAAGACGAAAGATCTGGTCCAGGAAAATTTGAGCGACTGAGGAGGCTATATAGGGATGGTTGAGAGCAAAAAAATGACTATATTTGGAGAGACGATCAACCACAATGAGAATCACTATCTTCCCACCAGACTTAGGGATCCCTTCAATGAAATCCATCAAAATATCTGTAAAAATCCGTGTAGGTATCGGCAAGGGTTCGAGCAATCCTGGAAGGAGTGTCATTTCACCCTTATTGAGCTGTCAGTTAACACATTCAACCACCATCTGTTGAATTGTCCTTTTCATACCCTGCCAAAAGAAGTTACGCCATGTCCGTTCATACATTTTGAGGAACCCAGATTGCCCTGCCGATGGAGAAGCATGGAGTTCATAGAAGACAACATGTTGAAGATCTGTGCTCTGAGGAAGCACCAGACGACCCTTGTATCTCAAAGAAGCACCATCCTAAGAGTAATGTGGTACAGCAGAAGGGTTGTTGGTCAAGCATTGGATGATTTGAGATAAGGAAGAGTCATTGACATAACCCTGTTGAATAGATTGCAACCAATTTGGAACACGCATAGAAATAGTTGAAAGAGAACCTTGGGCATCAAATGCGTGAGAAAGAGCATCTGCCACAATATTGTCTTTACCCTTCTTGTAAGTGATCTCATAGTCATAACCCATGAGTTTTCTAACCCATTTCTGTTGTTCTAGGGAGGAGATACGTTGTTCCAAGAAATATTTCAGACTCTGGTGATCAATCTTGATGCATAAATGATTCCCTAATAGGTATGGTCACCACTTATGTACTGCATGCGAAATAGCCATCATTTCCTTCTCATATGTAGAGGCAGCTAAATTCTTACCTGAAAGGGCTTTGTTGGTGAACGCAATGGGGTGTTCATCTTGAAGGAGAACAACACCAAGTCCATTGCCACAAGCATCACTCTCAATAGTGAAGGGCTTGGAAAAATCGGGCATAGCTAGAACAGGTGTAGTACACATAGCTTGTTTCAGTTTGTCAAATGCACACTGAGCAACATGTGTCCATGTAAAAGAATCATTTTTCAATAGAGCAGTTAATGGAGCTACAATCTTCCCATAATCCTTGAAAAACTTGCGGTAGTAGCCAGTCAACCCCAAAAAACCACAAAGGCTCTTGAGTGTCTGAGGATGCAGCCAATTGTTGATGGCATTGATTTTGGCAGGATCCACATGAACCCCTTGTGCTGAGATAATGTGCCCGAGATACTCAACTTCCTTCTGTCCAAAAACACATTTAGACTGCTTTGCGTGGAGATGATGGTCAAAGAAAAGTTGCATGACAAGATCCAGATGCTGGAGATGTTCATCCCATGTTTTACTATAGATGAGGATATCATCAAAGAATACCAGAATGAATTTCCGCAAGTAGGGCCGAAATATTTTATTCATTAAGGCCTGGAATGTGGAAGGACCATTAGTGAGGCCAAAGGGCATGACCAAAAACTCATAATGGCCATCATGTGTGTGGAAAGCTTTTTTAGGGATATCATCCTCATGAACCCGAATTTGATTATACCCAGAACGAAGATCCAACTTGGATAAAAATTGAGCCCCATGAAGCTCATCAACAACAGGAATTGGAAACTTATCCTTGATGGTGAGGTGATTAACTGCTCGGAAGTCAATGTAGAGGCACCATGACCCATCTATTTTATGGACAAGAAGAACTGGAGAAGAAAAGGAACTAGTGCTTGGGTGAATAATACCTTGCTTCAATAAGTCCCGAACGAGCATTTCAATCTCCGTTTTTTGGTGAAATGGGTAGTGATAGGGCCTGATGTTGGGAGGAACACTGCCAGGAAGGAGTTGAATATGATGGTCTTCTAGCCTTGAAGGTGGAAATCCTACTGGTTCAGCAAAGACACCTGTATATCTATCCAGAATTGGTTGTAGATCCAAAGGAGTAGTGGAGACCGCTGATGGTTGCATCAGAATGGAATGGATCTGAGCGATGACACCATGTGAATTTTTCTTGAGGATTTTTTCCATGCGATGTGAACTGATTATGCTGAGAGACCCTGGTTGTAATCCTGTCAATGTGTGTTTTTGTCCATTGAGGGAAAACTACATCCAAAGTTCAACAAAATCCCATAATATAGGGCCAAGTATGCATAGCCATTGAGCGCCCAAAACCACATCACATCTGCCTAAGGTCAAGGAAAACATATCAGAGCACAAGGTATAATCTCCCATAGAGATACGCACATTTTGACACTTCCCTTTGTAAGGTAAGGTGCCTCCATTGGCAACCATGACTTCAAAGTTGGAGCAAGGATGGATAAAACAATCAGCCTGTTTGGCGATTCGGGGGTCAATGAAATTATGAGTGCTACCAGAATCAATGAGTATTGTAAGAGGAAGCTTCTTGAAGTAACCCCTGACCCACATTGTATGGGGGGTGGTGATTCCTGCTAAAGCATGGAGAGATATCTCTGGTTGTTCATCCTGAGATGGAGGGTCAATAAGCGGTTCCTGAATTTCGACCTGAGCATCCATTGTATCTGGTTCTTCGTCACCAATTTTAGAGGCAGGCGGAGAATCCACATCCAAGAGATAGAGCTTTTGCTGAACACATCTATGTCCCCAAGTGAATTTCTCATCACAATTATAGCAAATCCCCTTTTCTTTGCGTGCTTACATCTCTGTTTCAAACAAACGCTTGATAGGAGTTGGTCGAGGAGCCTACGGTATGGGTGGTCGTTGAGAACCCATATTTCATAAGGGAACAAAAGTGGGCTTGGAGCGTTGTTGGGCTACAACCTTGTCTTCTGCCAACTTAGCCAACCCCAGGGCTTCCATCATTGTGTTGGGACAAAACATTTTGACCTCAGAGCAGATGGCATCCTTTAGACCACTGATAAAACAACTCCGGTAAAATTCACCAGACAATCCTTCAGTGTGGTTGGTTCGTTTCTCAAATTTAGTTTGATACTCTCTCACAGTGCCAATTTGGTGAAGTTTAGTGAGGGCTCCTGTGAAGTCATCAAAAGCACTAGGACCAAATCGTTGCAAAAGGAGCTGGCAAAAGTCTGGCCATTTTGGCTCTTCATGAGCCTTGATGTACCAACGGTACCATTTAAGAGCTTCCTATTCCAAATGAAAGGATGCAAGCGAAACTTTGTTGACATCAAAAGTATTATGCAAACTGAAATATTGCTCTGCACGATAGATCCATCCAATTGGATCAGTACCATTGAAGCGAGGAAAATCAAGCTTTGGACCATGGAAATTGTTGGAAGAAGAGAACCCATTGTCTAATGAAGACTCGGACTGTCGTTTGTTGTTCATGGCTGAATGTTCAAGATGGAGGCCGAGAAATTTTTCATCAAGATCTTGGAGTTTGGCTTGGATGGCTGCAAGTGCTTCTTCCATGGTTTTGCTCCTGCACGGGTGACAACCATTACCAGGAGTTTTTTTGTTTTGTTCTGTGTTGACTAGGTAGAAAAACAAAAATAGAAATTGTTTTAGTAAAGGAAAATCTGGATTTGAGAAAAAATTTGAAAGGTAATTGGGGTTTGACTAGGTTTTGGACACTGTCGAATGGATAGGGAAGCAAAAAAGGAGGATTTCAGAAGTGGGGTGAAAGAAAGGGAAAATTTGGCAGAGAGGAACAAAGAAGCAGAATTAGGAAAGGAACTCTATGGTAAAATTTGAAGGTGATTGGGTGAAATTTGAAGAAGTTATGGAAAACCCTAAAAATAGACAAATGTGGGATTTCGGGCTTTGGAAAGTGGAATTGGGGATAGGCCCCCTCAGGAATGAAATATGCAGAATGGGAGTACAGGGGTTCCCGAGAAGTTTCAAGGAAAACAGAGTGAAAACAAGGGAGGTATGGAGTGGCTACGGATCCATATCTCCTTGTTTTCAGAATGGAGCGGCTACGGCTCGGAAGGGATCTGAAACAAATAGATCTGCAACGGCCCAGAAGTGAGCTGAAATAGAGAGATCTGAATGGCGCCAAATGGATCGAAAATGGATGGATCTGAAATAGATCTGAAACGGCTGGATCTAGAATAGCTTTCAGAATGGATCCGAATAGCTGGATCTGAAATAGATCTGAAACGGCTGGATCTGGAACGGCTTTCAGAATGGATCTGAATGGCTGGATCTGAAACGGCACAACAGTGATTGGCAATAGTTCAGCTGAAAATAGATATGGACCCTGGGTATGTGCGGGTTCCTAATAGTTCAAGGGTTTCACTCGGCCACCAATGTTGTCTGACGACTTGCGTATTGGGACAGTACCCCTCACTCCATGGCTCAAGTAAAACTGATAACCGCTTTGCCACAAACGACAGCTCTTGGTTTACCTCACGGGTGGGAACTAGTCAATCAGGTATGGATCATTGCCCTTTTCGCTGGCAGGTCCTCTCAATGGGCCAGCTACTTCAGGGTTCCTGTGGTACTCCTCACAATGAGTTTTAGGGCTTATTCCCAAGTACTTCCCACAGTTAAGCGGATAGGGATTATTCCCAAATCCGAACCTGCAATAGATGCGAAAAAAAATTTGGCAGAAATTTCACCCAACGAGCCCAAGAAAGTGCTTTGATACCAGATGTGAAGCACCTACAACAATTAATTAATAAGAATATGCGAAACAGAACACAAAATCACTTTTATATTGATCGCAGGCCACTTCAAGGGGGCAACCTCCTTTGAGCAAGCTCAATACAAATAACTTCACGGTACCTTCATAGGCGTCAACACACACTTATAAGTCTAGGTACCAATACTATGGGTCAAAACCATGGGCCACTACAAACTATGGATCAACAATACTACGAGCGACTTACAAAGCATATGTGCCAACAACAATAACACAAACTATTGATCAACAAATACTACGGGATGACTTACAAAGCATATGCATCCAACAACAATATACTAACAAAGTAAAAACATGGGTTCCTAACACTGTCAACCTGTTTCCCACGATCCAACCGCATAGTTTCGTCGTAGACCCGCGATCTGTTTTCTGCACTTTTTTCCTGTTTGAACCCAACACTTTGCTGCAATATTTTTTGCACCTACACAGCCACCTGTCCTATCTGCAGCCATACCTACCTATAGCCTTTTTCTGCAATTTGATTTCTATTCCATTTACAGAATTTTTTTAAGTTTAAGCATTTCAATTGAAAAAGAGAAAATTTTGCATTTCAAAGTTTAATTTCTGAATTGTTATTATTAGTTAGAAAGTTGCCCACCCCGTGGCACTTTTACTTGGGTTCATTATCTCACACGCACACACTCTGTCACCTAATTCAAGTGAGCCCTAAAATACTACTTAACACAACCAACATTCTAACCCCACTTGGGGAACACATAAGAATATTGTAGTTAGGTAGGGTCGGGGGGATAGGCATCCAAATAACACCCCTCAGTCGCTCACACTTGAAACATAGTTGTTGTCCATTAGGGAACCAAAATTTCCTAGTATTTTTTGGCATGGTCACAACCAGTTTATTAGAGGGCCTCCCCCCTAGGAGGGTTGAAGTAGCCAGACTGGTTCCAGAGGCTTGAGTGGAATACCACAATCCATTCAGTAACCGAAGGATACCTTTCGTAGTTCTTGGTGTACTGCCCGTATGGGGGTATAGCGGCAATAGAACCAAACTGCATATTGACCTTTTCTGGACGTGTCATGAACGGGGTATCTTAGTTGCCTTTCTTCTAGGATTATCTACCCGATGTCCCTCCCGGTAGGGAGATATCTTTAGCCACTTTGCTCTACTATCCATATTATCTGACTTGGATTTCATCACCTTGTACAAGATATGTTTGGTTGAGTTAGAATACTATTTAGCTAGGTGTTTGCATGCTCCCTTACCTCCCTTTGGTCTAGCAAGTCAACTATTTTTATTTTTTAGGAAACCTGCTGCTTGTTGGTATTCTAACTATTGTTGTTGACACTCCACTTATTGTAGCATAGCTATTATAGTGAGTGTTTTGAGCCTAATGTTGGCCTGAGTGCCATATTTTTTGCACTCTCCTTCTGCACACTCGGCTGCATTAGGGTTTTTGAGCTATTTTTCACTCGACACAACCCCTAGATACTTGACACCATCTGTCACCATTGAGTCCCCGAGACATTCTCGGCGCCTCCAGGGCGAGCTCCCGCAGCACGGTTCACTTGACATCACCCGTCATAGACGTAGATATTCATCACTTGATACCACTCATCATAGATCTCGAGCTTTGTCACTTGACTCTACGCGTCGACGACATAGAGCTCCATCACCCGATCTGGACGCCCTTTATTTCACATCTAATTCTGAGGCAGAGTCTGAGAACCCCACTTATACTGCACCAACCAACCCCATGGCTGGCATGACTTCCAACCCTTTCTTTGTAGGGACCATTAGTGGAGCATCCACCACCACCCCAGCTACCACACCCGCTTTAGGTATTCCCTCGATGGGGCCCACCTCCACCATTCCGACCACTGTACCCATTCCAGTGGCTAGCATACCCATCCCAACTCCACGAGTGACTCACACTACCCTTGGTAGTGCAGAACCATCCCATACCACCTTCGTTCCCCCACCTGAGGGCAACGTCCCCAACCCTAAACCAACCCCTCCACTTGGGGGCATTGGCCCTAACGTAGTCACAACCACCAGTATGTCACATCCTTCTACTAGTTTTCCATTCATGGCTAGTCTCAACCGTCCTGACCTGGCCAGACTGACTAACGATTTCATCAAACACGACCCTTTGTGGCCTCACATTCCCACCAAGCTCCCATCAGACATCCCTAAGTTTGAGGGCAAGGCAGGTGAAGACCCCCATAACCATATTATGTCCTTCCATCTATGGTGTTCCTCCAACTCCATAGTAGACGACTCCGTCTGTTACAACACACCCTCACTGGGTCTGCAGCTAAGTGGTACATTGAGCAGCCCCATGGGACCCATGTCACCTTTACTTCCCTTGCCTCGACCTCCCTGCAGTTCTTTCAGTTACATGTCTGCTATGACATGGGATTTGAGATCCTAATGTCTTGCGGATAGAACACGACCACCCACATCACTTACCACATTCATGAGTGGCATCGACGCCGCAGCCTCTACAAAATCAAGTTAGATGATCGTATCTTCTTAAATTGGTTTCTAAAATCTCTCCTTCCTGTCATTGCCAAGGATGTGGCATATGAGCGACCCTAGTACGAAGAAGAGGCCATCCTTAAAGCCCAACAATTTGACCTTATTTAAGCCCAGTCTGGTTACCTATATTCCATCATTCCTGACGCCCCCCGCGGTGATTCCTCCTGACACGATGCGTTGGGGGCATCCCATGTCGCAGATGGCATCATTAGCCATATAGCCTCACATAACTACCCCTTTTCCATAGCACGTCCTAGCCCTGGCACTGACCTTTCGTAGGCTACATCCCATTCCAGAGCAACCAATTTGTATGCTCCGATGGCACATCATCACCATTCCCACGGACCCTCATGTCCACCTCATTGCTTTAGTCATGCATCCCCCACTTACGCCCCCCCGGTCGTACCTCAGCCATATTACCACCCGTAGGCTGCACAAGCTCTTGTATCCTCTCAAGCTCCCCCTGCTTATTATCCGCCCCAGGCAGTCCCTATGGCAAACCCACAACCCATTGCATAGGCATATCAGCAACCCCCACAAGGTTCTGCACTTGCATCGCCTCCACCCACTTATTATCCACCGCAACCTGATCCCACACCTGCACAACCCCAGAACCCACCTGCTGCCCAAGGGAAAGTGTATGCGCAACATAATCCGCAGCAAAACCAAAATAACCAATGCCAATAAGGCTAGCAAAATCGCGGCAAAGGCCGTAACCGTGGGAACAACCTCCCTCCATATCAAGGCGGCCAACCTCCTAATCCCCCAAATAATAATAACGCGGCACCTGCCAACCAAAACCCTGACCAACCACCCAAACAAGCCAAAAATCCTAATTTGTGAACAAACCATCCTTGTTCTATTTGCGAGGTCTATGGCCATTACACGCATGCTTGCCCACATTTGGAGCGGGCTCGACAACTCTGGACTAATGATGCCCACCGTTAGGGGCACGTGGCTCCTCAGGCGCTGCCCAACCCCCCACCACCTCAGACCCAACCCTTGGTGCTACAAAATCCTTTACCAACCTAAGGCATAGTGAACACTCAGCCATTGGCTCCCCCTCAAGGAAACGTGCCACCACAACAGCAGATCACTTATGTCACTCCTGATCAACCCATGATAGACTCAGGTACCCATCACCTACTAATGATGTCATCCACCGATGTGAACCTTCAAACCCATCGGAACCAATATTCCTCCACCCCTGAAGCCCCTCCTGCCAAGAAAAATACCAACGCTCATCCCACCGATCAGTCGTTACGCATACCTCTGGCCCCACTAGATGTCACCTCCAAAGCCTCTCGCTTCCCACTTTGCCACATCAACAATAACCCCAATGCTCACGCTGCGTCTAATTACAACATTGTAGATGACTTAGCCCAGTCCCCCGTAGCCATGTATGCATTAGAGGTCTTAAAAAACTATCCAACACAATGCAAGACTTTTCTCTTAGCCATTGGTGCTATTGACCCAAATGATTCACGAACGATGGCCTTCGATTTGGACCAATCCGAACCACGCCATCCTTCCACATTAGCATTCCAAGTTTCTGTATCCGTTCGGAATCTTGTCATCCATCGATGCATCATCGATGAAGGTGCCTCTACATGAGTTATGTCCACATTCATTTGGCAGAAGTTGGGATCCCCTACACTTCAGTAGTCCACCACTACGTTGCGAGCCTACGACGGCCGTTCGACTCAACCCCAAGGTCTCTTAGCTAATGTCCCCGTCCAGTTGGATGTTAAAACAGTGCTTATTGACATAGAGGTCATCAACGCCCAACTTGATTATAACCTCTTACTTGGACGTAGTTACATGTACACCATGCGGGCGGTTTCCTCATCCATTTTTCATACATTGATGTTCCCCCACGACAGACGCATGGTTAAGGTTGACCAACTCACCTATTACGATCCCAATGCCCCTGCTGCACCCGAAAATGTTCTCCCCATGGTTGAACAACCTGCTTGCGGTGCAACTTCCTCGTTGGTTTCCTCAGTGGGACCCAGAGTCTACTCAGATATGTCGATGACTTCAACATTCCACGCCATTCCACCCCCGTCACCCGCGATCGAAATATCTGACTTATGTACCCTTTTGTTGATGTATATGTAACTTCGGAATGTATTTCATCTATGTATTTCATATATATTTATTGTACCCTTATTAAAGATGTGTTATTCCTCTATAAGGAAGTGTCATCATGTGGATTGACAAATGTCGTAAGTGTGTGTACTTGCCGATGGGTTATTAGACCACCATGTGTGGGGTCAGCCCTGAAATATATATATTATATTGTGGATGTATCTAGATAGACAAGTCGGCCCCATAGTATAACTGGGAAAACAGGTTAGTATAAATAGAGATCAGGAGATCTCTATTTTGATCATTCGAAAAGTCACACTTCTCTTACTCAGAAAGTGGCGCACTAGTGAGGAGGAGGATCATCTGCTACTAGGAGACTATCTCAAGTGTATTTTGGTTGTACTTTGGTTGAGCCATTGCTCTCTCTATCTCTAAGGAAGTTGTGGGGTTTTTCACCTTAGGGTTTTCCCCATGGAAACTCTATGTCTCTTGTCTCTCATGCTTTTGATTCTTGTGATGCTTGTCATGCTTATTGTGATTGTTATGCATTGATATACTGTATATGTTATTCTCTCAGTAAAGATCCAAGAGTATTGTGAATTAATGCTCAAAATTTAACGTGGTATCAGAGCTAACCTAAGAAGAAGACATTTTGCAATGACGGAAACTTGAGTTTCATGTTTATTGGGTTTCTTTCCACAGTTTTTGGAAAATCAATATAGTAGATTGACCATACTCATCAAGGAGAATCTATCTGTCCAATCAGAATTCAATTCTGAGCATTTTCAGATTTGGCCCTAAAAATTAGGGTTTCCACAAAAATAGGAATTTCTGAAATCTGAAGAAATAGCTAGAAGATCCTTGCAAAAATCAAAGTTTAGAGCTTTGGATCGAGATTTGTGTCTAGGTAGATCTCCAGGAAACTCAAACCCTAATTCAGGGCTCTCCCTAGTGAACCCAGGAGGACAAAAAGGAAAATCTGAAGGGTAAAGCTTTGTTGATCTCAAATTCTGAATACACCAGGCTGATCAGCTCATCAAGGCGCAGCTTTCTATCCTTTTAGAAAGTTGAAATTCACATTTTGAATTTTTAGGGTTTTTTCGACAAACCCTAATCCGGGACCAGATCTAGTTTTCAGCATTTCAACTGGTAAGACCTAAATCTTTTCTATTTCCATTTGAAGTACTCTTTAAGATGTCTCACCACACCAAGCTTGAGGATAAGCTTGAAGGGGCTGATAACTTCTGAGCTTGGAAGTATAGGATTGGGTTAATCCTGGAAGAAAATGAGTAGGACTCATATATAAAAGAAGACATCCCTATCCCAGAGGATGAAGAGGCTAAAGTATTGCACAAGAAGAACTTGGTCAAGGCAAAGAGAATCATTGTTGATTCTATCAAAGACCATCTCATACCCCATGTGTCTTCTCTAAAGACACCCAAGGATATGTTTGACTCTTTGACCAAGCTAGTTGAAGGGAAGAACATAAATCGGAAGATGACCCTACGGAACCAAATGAAAGGAGTAGAGTTTCAGAATGGAGAAACCATTCAATCTTATTTTTCAAGGGTCTCCCAGATCAAGGAACAACTAGAAGCAGTGGATGAAATAGTGGAGAATGGTAAAGTAGTCATGACCACTCTGAATGGCTTACCTAGGTCATGGGACTCCTTCATTCAAGGAATCTGTGCAAGAAAGAAGTTGATTTCCTTCAGCAAACTATGGGAAGAATGCTCACAAGAAGAAGCAAGGCTTGTGGCACGAGAAGAAAAGATGGGGAATGAAGATCAAGCTCTCATAGCTCACACCAAGAAAGGGAATCCCAAGAGAGAGCCATACCACTCCAAGAAATCTTCACATCACTTCAAAGAAAGAAGAATATGCTTCACCTGTAATGAAAAAGGATATATTGCCATAAATTGTCCCAAGAACAAGAAGGACAACAACAACTTCAACAACAAGAAGACGGGCAGCAAAAGAAGGTTTCATGCTCATGCTGTTGAGGATGATGAACCTCCCAAGAAGAAGGCTAGAGCAGAAAGTGATGATGATAACTCATCAAGCGAAGAAGAGTATGTTCTAATCTCTGCTCTCACAGGTACTATCTCCCATGTTTGTAATGATTGGTTAATTGACAGTGGGGCTTCAAAACACATGACTGGGTTTAAAGAATCCTTTGCTAACCTATCTGAACATGAGTCATCCCATAAGGTGAAACTTGGGGATGACTACCAATACCCTATCAAAGGAAGTGGTGAGGCCTCCTACAATCTAGACTCTGGGAAGTCTTTGAAGATGAAAGATGTTTTGTATGTACCTAGGCTCAAGAAGAATCTACTCTCCATATCCGCATTGGATGCAAAAGGTATGAGGGTTTCATTTTTGGATGGCCAAGTCCTAATGTGGCCAAAAGGTAAAACTATTGATGATGTAGTACTGATTGGAGAGCAAGAGGGAGGATTGTATAAATTGAAGGGACAACCTGAACATGCCATGGTACATGACTCCATGGAGCCAAGTGAACTTTGTCATAGAAGACTTGCACATATGCACTACAGAGGATTACCAATTACAAGTAAGGTTGTAGAAGGTCTTCCTGAAATCAAGACCAAACATGAAGGTGTTTGCAAAGGATGTGCAAGAGGAAAGAACATTAAGAAGGCATTTCCAAGCAGTGAAAGCAAGGCAAAAGATACCTTGGAAATCATCCACTCAGATGTATGTGGTCCTATGTCATCCAGTTCTCTAAATGGGTATGTTTACTATGTCTCATTTATTGAGGACTTCTCCTGGAAGACTTGGGTCTACTTCTTAAAGAACAAAGATGAGGTGTTTGATAAGCTCAAGGAATTCAAAACCTTGATGGAGAATAAAACTGACAAGAAGATCAAAAAATTTAGATCCGACAATGGTGGAGAATTCACCTCAGGTGAGTTCAAGAAGCTTTGCAGTGATTCAGGGATTAAGAGGGATTTGACTGCTCCTTACAATCCACAACAAAATGGAGTTGCAGAAAGGAAGAACAGAACAATCATGGAAGCAACAAGAGCAATGATACATGACCAGGATCTACCTATGCATCTATGGGCAGAAGTAGCTAGAACAACTGTATACGTGCAGAATAGAACACCCCACAAGATATTGGACAACAAGACACCAGAAGAAGTCTTTTCTGGTAAGAAACCTGAAGTCATCCATCTTAGAATATTTGGTTGTCCAGTATTCACTCATGTCCCAAAGGAAAAGAGGACCAAACTAGATCCTTCAGGAAAGAAAGGTATCTTTGTGGGTTACAGTGAAAGCTCGAAGACTTACAGAATATACTTTCCAGGGTTCAAGAAGATTGATGTCAGTAGGGATGTGACATTTGATGAAAACTCAGCATTCATCAAATCAAGGAAGGCACCTATCGAAGTTTATGAAGAACCTAAGGAAACTAGATTTCAAGACACTACCATGACTGAAGCAATTCCAGAAGTTGTTCATGAGTTTGAAGTTCCGCAAGAACCTATAGATCCACCCCATGAGGATAAATCTCACAAGAGGAAACCTGCATGGGATAGAGAGCTCATTCAAGATGCAGAAATATTTTCCATTCCAGAAGAAGAACACAGAGCAAAGAAGAGAACCAGATCACATACTAGCTATGTTGCTTTACTCTGTGACATCATGAATAAAGAACCTTCCAGTTATGAAGAAGCAGCAGAAAAGAAAGAATAGAAGGATGCCATGGTTGAGGAATACCAATCAATAATGAAGAATGATGTTTGGGATGTTGTCCCAAGGCCTAAAGAGAAGTCTGTTGTGACTTCCAAATGGATCTTCAAAATCAAGCATGCTGCAGATGGCAGTGTAGAGAAACACAAGGCAAGATTCATAGCTCGTGGATTCTCTCAGAAAGAGGGGATACATTATGAAGAAACCTTTGCACCAGTAGCCAGGTATACTTCCATCAGAACAGTACTTGCCCTGGCTGCAGCAATGAAATGGAAAATACACCAGATGGATGTCAAGACTGCTTTCTTGAATGGTGTAGTTGAAGAAGAAGTATATGTGGAGCAGCCACTCGGTTTTGAAATACATGACAGGGAGTCATATGTGTGTAGATTGAAGAAAGCCTTGTATGGCTTGAAACAAGATCCCAGAACTTGGTATGGTAGGATGGACAATTTCCTATCTAGTTTGGGCTTTACCAAGAGTAAAGCGGATTCCAAACTTTACTACAAGGTTGAGGAAAGGAAATCTTGTGATTCTACTCCTATATGTGGATGACTTATTTGTAACAGGAGATGACAGATTGATTGCAGATACCAAGAGGAAGCTTGCTGCTGAGTTCGATATGAAAGATTTGGGAATTATGCATTATTTCCTAGGTATGGAGGTGTGGCAGAATGCAAGTGGGATCTTCCTTGGTCAAGGGAAGTAAACAGTAGATATCCTGAAGAGATTCGGGATGATGGATTGCAAGGCCATGGCCACATCTGTGGTATCGAATCTGAAGCTTCTATGTGATGCTTCATCTGAGCTGGTTGATGTCTCTATGTATCATCAGATGATTGGGTCCTTGATGTACCTGACGAACATGAGACCAGATATTTGCTTTGCTGTGAACACATTGAGCCAGTTCCTGATGGATCCGAGGAGTGTTCACCTGGTTGTTGTAAAGCATGTTCTGAGGTACCTGAAGGGTACAGTGGATTTTGGGCTCAAGTATGAAGCGAATCAAAAGTTTAACCTACAGGGTTATGTTGATTCAGATTGGGCTGGCAATGCTGCAGATAGGAAGAGCACATCTGGGTGCTACTTCAGTATGGGATCAGGTGTGATC
This sequence comes from Larix kaempferi, assembly GCA_027924585.1. NCBI lineage: Eukaryota > Viridiplantae > Streptophyta > Pinopsida > Pinales > Pinaceae > Larix > Larix kaempferi. The sequence continues at coordinate 13,064,684 of BSBM01000877.1, forward strand.
TCTTGGTTTAGCAGGAAGCAGTCCTGCGTAGCACTGAGTACAGCCGAGGTAGAGTATGTTGTAGCATGTTCAGCTAGTTGTGAGGCAGTATGGCTACGGAAGCTACTGTTTGACTTATTTGATCTCCCATTGGATGCTATTGGTATCTTCTGCGATAACCAGAGTTGTGTGAAGCTGTCTGAGAATCCAGTGTTTCATGACAGGTCGAAACACATAGAGATCAAATATCACTATATCAGGGATATGGTACAGAGAGGAGCTATGAAGCTCCTGTATGTTGCGATAGACGAGCAAATTGCAGATGTGTTGAAGAAGCCACTAGCTAGGGTGAAGTTCGAGTACTTCAGGGAGAGGCTTGGTGTTCTTCAGATCAAGGACACTTCGAGGAAGAAGTGATGGACACATTTGTTGAAGCCATTCCAAGCATGTTGTAAGGAGGATCCTTCACATGGCTGTGGATGTAAGCGCTGGATGATGAGCATCAGGATGATGTTCTAGTTTCTGCTTTGTATGATCAGTTGGATCATTTATATGTATATGTATGTACGCATCATGTTGGATGTTGGATATGATCAATTGGATCATTTATATGTATGTACGCATCATGTTGGATGCTGGATATGATCAGTTGGATCATTTATATGTATGTACGCATCATGTTGGATGCTGGATATGATCAGTTGGATCATTTATATGTATGTACGCATCATGTTGGATGTTGGATATGATCAGTTGGATCATTTATATGCATGTACGCATCATGTTGGATGCTGGATATGATAGGTTGGATCATTTGTATGTATTTTGTAGATGCATCATGTTGGATGCTTGGACCATGTATCTGTATATCTATCAGGTGGATACATTGTATGATCAGGTAGATCATGTATATTGATATGTATCAGGTATGATCAGGTAGATCATGTATGTTGATGGATACATTGTATGGATCATGTATCTATGTATCAGGTGGATACACTATGTATCAAGTAGATACTTGGTGTGCATCAGATGGATGCATTGTATGATCAGGGTGATCGTGGATGACGAGATTCTCCAGATGACATGCAGCAGGATGTTGCGGTGATGATGATCAGGATGATCATGTGTACATCAGGATGATGTATGGTGAGTATCAGATGATACTTTGTGGTCGTGGATCAGGTTGTGTAGATGAGCATGTCTGGGAAATCCTATAGGTTGGAGTTGCTTACCCATAACAGCCTGGGATGCTCTTTCGAGACATTGCTCTGGGAGGACATGTAATTTGTGCCCTGGGAGATCTTCAAGTCGGAGTTGTGTACCCATAACATCTTGAGATTCTCTTGCGAGGTTTTGTCCTATGTCATGTAATTTGCTCCCGGGAGATCTAGACAGGATGAAAAAGGCCTCATATGCTTCAGCCAGGTTTTGCCATGACCACATGTAATTTGCTCCTGGGAGATCTGGACAGGATGAAAAAGGCCTCAGACGCTTCAGCCAGGTTTTGTGGTGAGATCACATGTAATGTGCTCTTAGGAGATCCGACAGGTAGAGCTGTGTGCTTGTAACATCCTGGGATGCTTCAGCCAGGTTTTGTGATGGGTCACATGTAATGTGCTCCTGGGAGATCCGACAGGTAGAGCTGTGTGCTCGTAATAGCCTAGGATGCTGTAGCCAGGTTTTGTGATGCATGTAATAAGTCCTGAGGATTCCACAGTATGGCCAGTGATGATGAATACCTGTAGGTGGTGGGCCTACATCCAGTATGAAAAAGGACTGGCTCTGTAGAACTTCCTATGATGAGTAGAGTCGGAGATTGGTTGAGATAACAGCAGAAGTGACGATGATGGTGACGATGCATCGATGATGATGATCCCGAGAAGAAGACTTGTCTAGCAGAACTGTGCGAGAAATACCTTCCTAGTTAAGAGGGAGTGTTGATGTATATGTAACTTCGGAATGTATTTCATCTATGTATTTCATATATATTTATTGTACCCTTATTAGAGATGTGTTATTCCTCTATAAGGAAGTGTCATCATGTGGATTGACAAGTGTCGCAAGTGTGTGTACTTGCCGATGGGTTATTAGACCACCATGTGTGGGGTCGGCCCTGAAATATATATATTATATTGTGGATGTATCTAGATAGACAAGTCGGCCCCATAGTGTAACTGGGAAAACAGGTTAGTATAAATAAAGATCGGGAGATCTCTATTTTGATCATTCAGAAAGTCACACTTCTCTCACTCAGAAAGTGATGAACTAGTGAGGAGGAGGATCATCTGCTACTAGGAGGCTATCTCAAGTATATTTTGGTTGAGCCATTTCTCTCTCTATCTTTGAGGAAGTTGTGGGGTTTTTCACCTTAAGGTTTTCCCCACGGAAACTCTGTGTCTCTTGTCTCTCATGATTTTGATTCTTATGATGCTTGTCATGCTTATTGTGATTATTATGCATTGATATACTGTATATGTTATTCTCTCAGTAAAGATCCAAGAGTATTGTGAATTAATGCTCAAAATTTAACACCTTTCCCACAATACACCAACACCTAACCATCAACCGCCCTTGCTACCCCAACCACCATTGGTACCTATTCATGTTGGTGTTACACCCATCCATACAATCCCCTTCCTATTTCCCCCTTCAGGAGTAGTAAGCACCCCGGTTATGGCTACCCTCGGCCTCCCCGGTTTAACTTTAGGATTACCTGTATGGTACATCACACCTCCCGTTTCCCCTCCGACACCAAATGTCATCCTACAACCGGTGCAACCCATCACCACTATAGTCAACCACCTCCCGGTGTCACTACCCCTTCATCATCCACTAATCCATCCCCTCTTATCAAGCACACTGGGGCCAGAGGCCCACAACCATACACTGCTTTACCCCCACCTAGACCAGTTAAGAATACCCCTGTGTTTCGTGCTCCTCCCAAATGCTCGTTGTGTGATGAGTTAGGCCATGCTACCCATAAATGTCCACAATTACCCGCATTACAGGAACACATGCAAATGCTTGACGACGACCCCAACATCCCGGTTGTCCAACTCGACCCTACCCCGAAGCCTCGTGATAAATCACTGCGTACCAATCACCCTTGTGCAATATGCAGTATTTACGGCCATTACTCACATCACTGCCCAGATCTCCCAAATTACAGAGCATCTCTCTATGAGATGAATAACTTGGACCTCAAGACGGCTCCCCCTACATTGAAGAGATCCACCCCCCAGCATCCCCACCAACCGGAGAGATTAATACCATTTATATGATCTCTTCTACAAGCACTCCCTCGTCAACCGATTTGACAAAACAAATTTTCCACAATGATGAGGAGATTCTAGAGGCTCTTACCGCCCCTGATTACCCATGGGAAGATATGCACCATCGCTCTTATTTCCTCCCGGAAGAATCCTCCTCCACCACAGCCACCCAATTCTCGGTTGAGTCCAAAGATTTCCTCCCCGCCAAAGTCGACTAGTTCAAAGATCCCATTCCCGCCCCCAACACCTTCAAGGAAGGTAACATGGCCAACATCTCACCCATCATCCACATTGATATCTCTGCCCCAGCCGATGCTCCTGAAATCATTTCGTTAGGAGCTTCCTGCACCGAGCATGAGATCGGAGAGTACAAGAAACTTTTCCAAGAATTCCGCAATGTCTTTGCTTGGTCCTATACCGAAATTCCTAGCCTTGACCCCGCTATTATAGAGCACCACATTGACACATGGCCAGATGTACCCCCCGTTCACCAGAAACATCGCCCTATTCATCCACCAAAGCTCCCCGTCGTTAACGTAGAGATTGAAAAACTTCGCATAGCAGGATTCATTTATCCTATTGCATACACCACTTGGGTTTCTAACCCCGTCCCTCTCAACAAGAAACAAGGAACCATCAAAGTATGTACTGACTTCTTTGATTTAAACCGAGCATGTCCCAAAGACAACTTCCCCATGCCATTCATTGACCAAGTCATCGATGCATGTGCGGGCCATGAGGTCTTATCCTTCATGGACGGTTTCTTCGGATACAACCAGATTCAGATCCGCAAGGAAGATCAATACAAGACTGCCTTTACCACCCCATGGGGCACCTTTGCCTATCATGTCATGCCTTTTGGCCTTAAAAATGCTGGTGCCACCTTCCAGCAGGCCATGACCTATTGTTTTCATCACTCGGTTCATATCCTACTAGTCTATCTTGATGATCTTACAGCTCATTCTAAGAAACAATCTGACCACCTCCATGACCTCCGGTAATTTTTTCTGCATTGTCACAAGTATCAGATCTGCTTGAACCCACTCAAGTGCGTCTTTTGCATTCTAGCAGGCCGGTTGTTGGGTTTCATTGTTTTCCATAAAGGAATTGCTATTGATCCCCTCAAAGTCCAAGCCATCATAGACCTACCCACACCATGCACACTCCGGCAGCTCCAGAGTTTACAGGGGAAATCTAATTTCCTCCATCACTTCGTTCCTAATTATGCCACCACAGTTCATGGTTTCTTACGCCTGCTTCGTACTCACATACCCTTTGTTTGGGATGATGAGGTGCAAGCTGCATTCGAATCCCTTAAGAAATATCTCATGCAATCCCCTTTGATGTCCCCTCCGGATTTCTCTCAGGACTTCATCCTTTACATCTCAGCATCTGATCATGCCGTGTCCGGAGTCCTTGTCCAAGAAGACGCTGCTCGCCAGGAGCATGTCATTTATTATGTCATCCAAACCTTATCTGGACCACCCCTATGTTAGCCATATGAAGAGAGGTTGGCCCTCACCATCATCTTTTTTGTCCAAAAGTTGTGACATTACATTTTACTCAGTCATACCACAGTTGTCGCCGACTCCAACCCCATGGTCTATCTCTTGAACCGGCGACTTCTACAAGGTCATGTTGCTAAATGGGTAATTATCCTCCAAGAATATGACTTAACTTTCAAAACCCCTAAGAGCACTAAATTCCTCGTGCTTTCCCAGCTCATCATCGATCTCCCATCCCTTTTTTCATCCCCACAAATCTCCAATGAGTTACCCGACAATCACTTGTTCATCATCTTGTCCAATGACTCATGGTACGGTGATATTTTTCTCTACCTTCGCACACAGAAGTTTAGACCCGACATAAATCATGATGGACGCCGTCGTATCTGTCACCGAGCCTCTTGATATCTCCTCTTGGGCGATGTCCCTTACCGGCGAGGGGTTGATACTATTCTCTGTCGTTTCCTTACACACGAGGAAGCCGAACAAGCCCTCAATGACTGTCATAGTGGTGCCTGCGGCGGACATTTCTCTAGAATGGCCACCACCCAAAAGGTCATCCGCGCCGGATACTTCTAGTCCACACTCTTTACCGACTGCATCACAGCGGTCAAACATTGCCATAATTTCCAACTTTTTGCCCCTAAGGCTTGGACGCCACCCGCTCCGCTACACCCAATTGTCACCATTGGTCCCTTCTGCAAATGGGCCATCGACTTCATGGAATGTAAACCCTCATCCTCAAACAGCCATAAGCACATCATTGTCATCGTCGACTACTTCACCAAATGGACTGAAGCCATTCCCACCTTCAATTGTAAAGCTAACACCACTGCCCGTTTCTTTTTTAACCATGTTATCACACAATTCAGGGTCCCCAAACAGCTAGTCTCAGACCATGGTTCACATTTTGAAGATTCCATTTGGCGTGAGTTGTCCACTCTACTGAATTTCAAACATCAGTATTCCTCTGCTTACTACCCCCAAGGGAATGGCCAAGTAGAGGCCATCAATAAAATTTTAAAAACCATCCTCCAATGCACTGTTGACCGGCAAAAGTCCAATTGGCATCACATGCTTTTCCCTGCATTATGGGTTTACCGTACATCAACTTAGACCGCCACCGGTTTTACCCCGTTTCATTTAGTTCACGGTGTAGAGTCCGTCCTCCCCATCGAGTGTCAGATACCTGCCTTACACATCGTCATCGAGCTTCTCCCAGACACCTCCCCACTCAAACAATGTCTGCTATCATTGGAACAATCTGATGAAGACCGTCGCGCCACCCTCCAAACCATTGAGGCTACCAAGAACCGCTCCAAAGCTGGTTACGACAAACATGTCCACCCACGAAATTTCCGCGAAGGGGACCTCATCCTCGCCTATGACCAAGCCCACGACAAGACTGGTAAAGGAAAGTTTGAATCCATGTGCAAGGCCCTTACATCGTGCAGACCTACTTCGGACATGGGACATACATTTTAATTGAATCAGAAGGCCACCCTTTGCGCAACCCCCATAATGGGTTGTATCTTAAACATTTTTATCCTTAAACAAGACCCGCGGCCTCATTGGTCAGTATTGTACAGTTTGCTTTCTTTTTGTTTTTCACCTTTTTTGTTGCAACCTTGCATTCATCCTTTTTTTCATGATCACAGATGGACCATCTTCCACCTCATTACATTGGCTTTGCCGATGGAGCAAGCCGTTGGTCTCCAAACTTGGCCTCTACAGCATGGGTCTTATATTCCCCTTCACATGAGTTGATCCACCTTGACAGAATGTGCATAGGCGCTGCTACCAATAACCAGGCAGAGTATGATGTTGTGACTGGTCTCCTAACTGCTGCCCTTCAGACAGGCATATGTCACCTTCATGTGTTCCTTGACTCCCAGCTACTTGTCTCCCAGCTCAACAACTGTTATCAGGTGTGTGATCCTTGCGTCTTTAGAAAGTTCCTGCGCACAAAACAACTCAGCCGACAGTTTGAATCCATAACATTCACCCATGTCCCAAGAGCTCAGAGTTGTGTTGCAAATCAAATGGCTAACAACATCCTTGATTGGCATATAAATCACACCATGTAAACCATCCCTCATGCATCATCATACCATCAAAAAACATATAAAACTCCCCAAAAGAGTGCATCTACAACAAGGGGCATCCACGTGCCTATCATCAAATAATATTTGCATCCATGCGCAATAACATAAACACACAATTATATAGGGGCATCCACGTGCCTATCCTCAACACATACTGTTGCATCCATGTGCAATACATAATACAAAATACAAAATACACAAGGGGCATCCACGTGCACATCATTCTACACTACTTGCATCCACGTGCAATACACACATATAAAAAACCACAAGCGCATCCACGTGCGTACACTAAATCATAATCGCAAAAGATGAAAAAAATAAATGTCAATGTTCTACACATGTCCTGAGTACCTCAGCACTCAGCTATACAAAAAATGTATATAAATCGACAAGCCTCGTAGAATACAAACCGTAAGCTACAGAAAACCCCGAGTGTCCATACACATCAGGGGGGATTCCTCTGTACTCCCTACTGAGAGTCGTACCCTCCATCACTGCCTGCATCAACTACCTTCGAGTTCTCACCCCGCTCCTTCTCTGGCAGCTCCTCATTCCCTGCAAGATCCTGTGCCCAACCCCTCTCCACCAATATGGCCACCCGAATCGTGATCAATCGAAAATCCCATGGAGACCCGAGACAATCCTGAATCACCTCCTGATCCAGGTCCCGCCACCCCTCATCAGTCACTCCAACTAGCAAACGATCTAGAAGCACTCGTAAGGACTCCAGAGTCCCCTTAGCGTCCCATCGATGCACCTCCCCTCATCCTGGCAGGGCTGGTATCGCCACATGCCCCCTGCGGTCTATATGTCCCGATGGTGGCCTCGGTCCAACATCTGCAGATCATACATCAGTTAGTACTAGCATATCAATATCTACAACCTATCATACACAAAATTTGACATAAAAAACAATCAAGCACATAGATACATACCATCCAGTCCCCACACCTGCCCTGGAGGCCGTGGTGCCTCTGGATCTCTTGTGTAGTCCATATCTCTATATGGATAATCATCCAGCATCAGCGGCATCTACAGCCACTGTAGGTAGAGCTCCTGAGTGAAGTACCTTCCAACCTCACTGCCACTCCGTCAGCGCATCATCTCTCCCCACCGCACCATGCGCGGAACCCTAAGTCCTCCTACCCTAATCGGCACCCACGGCCGCAGTGTAGGTACCCACTCCATGAAGAAGGCATATAGAAAAGACCCGTAGCAAAATCCCTTACCAGCTTCCTTCACCTTGGTCAGCTCTCGCTGAACGTAGGTGAGGAACATCTGGCCCCAAGCGAATTATATGCCATCCAGATCTCACTCCACCAGCTGCATCTGGCCCCCTGACACCCGATCGGGCGCTTGAGACCCCAAAACCCAAACCACACACACCACGATCGCCCGCACTGATGGCTTCTGCAGGTCCACAATACGGAGTGCATTCCTATGCACTGTACCCTCTGGAACACAGCAATGCTCCAACATATCCTACATGTCCATGTCTACTGACACTCATGGCTGGGTATCAGGCACCCTACCCAGACAGGGCAACCCCATCAAGAAATATACATATCCAAGGGTGAGATCCACCCTCTCCCCCTGCACCCTGAAATCCTGAATGTTGGGCTCCCAGAAGCTCACCAACCTGTTCAGCAGTAGTCCTGCTGAACGTATCATGGGCACCTGTGCGAACTTCAGAAGCCCGTACAACCCCAAAGCCGACCGAACGTGCCGATCCCTCTGGATGACCTCCACAATGTCATCCGGTATCTCCCGCTCCCACCATAGCACTACCGGCATCCTGTCAATCACACAATGCAAACTCATTAGACCCACGTCAACTAAATAAACATCCCCCCCCCCTGGGATAACCTTGAAGCTTGATCCAGATCACGGCTTTGGGGCCCCTTGCCGCGATCTCAGATCGCGGCCCTCGAGCTTAGAGTCACGATCCCAGATCGTGGCTGTCAGGGCTACAGTCACGGTTGTAGACTGGGTATTTCTCAATCCAAGTCACGATCTGGGACCGTGACGGTAGGAGCTGAACTCGTGATCCAGGATCGCGAGTTCAGCCTCCGAACTCACGGTCCAGGACCGCATATTCAGCCCCGGAACTCACGGTCCCAAACCGTGATTCCACCCTGGAAACCCGCAATCCATGCCCTCGTAGACCGTACAAGACCCCCCTGGGGACCCACCACCCCCCTGAACCCAACAAAAAATGCAGGTATGAGTTTAACGGAATACCTGCAACTCCCGGATCTGAAATTGGCCAATCAGATCATCCAGAAACACCAACTGAGCTCTGGTCTACTCTAATCTCTAGTCAAAGTCAACAAGTCCAACTAACACTTGTCATGTTGGGCCCACTTACTATTTATATCCCATTGACTTTTTCTTGTTTCAGCCATTCTGAATCCATACGGAGTCCATTCTTTGAACTATTTTCACCACTGGAATCAGCACGACGAGACCGTCACGATGGTCGACTCGTTTTCTTATTTTTTCAACACCGTTTTTTGGAGCATTTTTTTAGACACCCCTCGTTGCCTCGATTTGCGTGCCACATCGATCATAGCCTGTTTTTGATATATTTTATATAATCAGATTCATTTTTTTGAGCCCATGATGATGCTTGAGATCATTTCTCACTCTCACCCCTAGATTTTTCATGTATTTTTTCCAAAACAGCCTCGTCGCCTCGATTTGCGTGCCACCTCGATCGTTCTCCATTTTTGACACTTTTTATATCATCGGATTCAATTTTCTGAGCTTGTGATGATGCTTGAGATCATTTCTCGCTCTCACCCGGTACAATTTCAACATTGTGTCCCGACACCTTGCTGCCTCGGTTTGCACGCCACATCGACCGCCATCGAATTGTTACACATTTTTACATGAGTCAGTCACTCCACTCATACTGCAATTATTTCATTATTTTTCCACCATTCATCATCCCGCAAGGAGGCCCACCATTGTTCCCCCCCACCCTCGTTCTTGGTTCTCATCGATGTTCCTTGATTGAGCACTTCCTCCTTGCCTGGCCATTCCTTTTGTTCGGTATAATTTTATCCCTTTTTCGGGTCGGACAAGTCCTTTACGAAAAAGGCACTTAGGGAGTTTCTATTAAGCTCTTTTCTGACTCCTAAAATAATGAAAATATTTCTGAGCAATCTTGCTTCCTTTCATGCTCGTTAAAGTACCTGAAAGGGCGTCTATCTGTTATAAGTTTAACCCTTTTCTGGACCTGGTAGACTAATTACGAAAAAGGAATACTCTAGTCACACCGGCTAGAAGAGTTCTTCATTGCATCCTTTTATGCTTCTTCGAGCCTTGGAGACTAACACACAAAAAAGCACCCCCCTGGAGTCTTCTTATTGCTTTCACACTCTCTAAAATTGAAAGCAACCATGAGCATGCACCATCCTGGGCTCGTACAAATCCACGCGACGGTACCATTCCATTATTTCAAAGTCTTCTTATCGCTTTCAGACTCCTTAAAATTGAAAGCAATCACAAGCATGAATTGTCCCGGGCTCGTATAAATCCACACGATAGTACCGTTTTGAACACACTTCTTCTAGTTCCTTAACCCATGCAGAAGTCCCCCCAGTGCCCCTCAGCATCATGATCGATCATCTCGGCAGCACCCCCAATAAGGTCGCCTTTGTTTAGAGTATTCTACAATCTCCTGCCATCTTACACCAACTTGAGTATCACTCATCCCAACCACTATCCTTGATCCATTATAGCTATGATCCCTTTCCCACCTGACAGTTTCATATGTTTCCCGATCATCCCCGCCGTCATACTCTGAACAAAGGAAGTTTGAGTCCACCCACTCTACTTGCCCAGTTATCCCCCACCCCCATAGTATGTCAGTCCTACCATCAGTACTCTCACACTTCGGTTCTCCACCTCGTGCTCCTATCAAGGAAACATCATTGCCTTTCTAGTTGCAGGTCTCCCTCTATCAACGACAGCCCATCTATTCTAGAGGATAGACCCAGAGGTCCCTACGCCTTGGACTCATCACCATCTGTGGTGAGTTCCTACGGACCATTTTGAAAGGAGTCATCAGTGCCTTTCTGAATGGTTGTTTCTCACATGCTCAAATTCAACACCTTGATCGCATCGTTGAGAATCACGTAGGGTGTATATCCCTTCATTTATTGGTCGAAGACCCCAGATTTCTCCCGACTCTAGCACATTGGTGAGTCACTTCGGAACACCCAGTTATATGTTCTCGTGGATGTCCAGGTTGCGTTGGCGATTGTATTCGAAAGCCATCCAGTTATATGCTTCCTTGAGTACCCATTCCAGCTCCAGTCTGGTGTACCATTGAGGGTATGACCCCCCGTCACTCTGCCCCAGCAGTTCATCAGTTCCTCTGGTACCACCCTCAGCAGCACTATTGTTATTCCAGTATATCAGTTCTTCAGCTCAAACATGGTGAGCCCAGCAGTATGTCCCAAATTCTGTGTCCCCTCTGGACCCTTATGATGTACACAGTGGTTCTCCATGTATCTTTCAAGCCCCCATTTTTGGGCCTCACTGTTATTTTTTATATATCTTGATACGAGCATGGGTATGCCCGCCTCGTTCATATATTGAGATTCTTCCTCATTCATTATTTAATGCCATGTATCTTTCAGGTCCCCATTTTTTTGACCTCATTGTTATTATTATATATCTTTATATGAGCATGGGAATTCCTGCCTCGTCCATATGTTGAGATTATCCATCATCCATTATTGAGGTCATGTATTTTCAGTTTTTGCAGTTTGTTCGGGACCTTTGTTCTGGGCTCTAGTTCATTTCTTCTCCTCTCCACATCCTAGGAAAACCATCAAATACTTATGATGTCTATCGACCATACGATGAGCTCCTTCCCTCACACATCAAGGGGCAATCTGTTAACACCCAAAAAGTGTTCACTACCTCATCTAACCCATTACATGACTCATTTTTGCATATTTCCTACCATATTTGCCTCTAGAACCCCAAAAAACCATTACAAAGCCTTCAAAAGGACAAAAAACCATTAAAAAAGCCTCCAAAAGGCCAAAAAACCCCCCTTTTTCCCCAAAATAAGTTAAATTCCTCCAAAAATAACAAAAACCCTCTAAAAAGGGAATAAAAAATACAAAAAAGAGGGAAAAGAGGGAAAAAAGGAAGCAAAAACCCTATACAGCTGACCTAAACCATATGGTGCCCAAAACCATGGGTCAGCACTCCACCACTAAAAACCTATAAATAGGTGATGGAGGCTCCCCATTTCACATCCACAGTCATCCATATCCTCACTCTGCCAAAATAACTCCTGAAACCCTAGCTCACCCTTTTGAGCTAATTTCACATTTGAGTGCCCCTTTGGCCCATATCCAAAACACTTTGGAGAAGGAGAAGGAACCTATTGGAGCTTGGAAACAGCCCTCCTGGACTACTGCAAGAGCTTCACCAACCCCACATTGGAGGTATAATCAATACAAAAACCATTTTTATTATCTTTCTGTTATTTTATGCACATGCTTAGAGTAGTTACTGTTTTATTTACTATCTTGTATTTACTGTTTTTACTGAACTACTACTAAGGAGTCCCTTCTCCTTGGTAAGTGCTCATTTGCAAAATCTAGGGTGAAAACCCTAGCTACACTAAGTATGAAAGAACTTCTAAGGAAATTTTAGCTCCTATGTAACTTCAAAAACAAATAAAAGGAGGGGCCCCAATATCTACAAAATTTGGGGGGGGATGCTGCAGCAACAATAGGTTCACAGTCCAGCTCCTTGCAGGAAATATCTTGAGGAAATGCAGACCGAACGAGGTACTGACCGCTGCAATATCCTTAGCTGCGAACACCAAGGATGGCCTTCAGTTCAATTGTGCGAGCTACCTATTGAATTAATTCTTATAATATATATGAGATACAAAAGAAAATGGAAGTCAATTCCACTATAGCTGGTTTCTAGTACTGATTGCCTTTGTGGGGTGGAAGGAGCCTAACTATCAACAAAATGTATCGGTATTCGTTGGAGACTGCCGAGGACCAAGGTTTGTGAACATGTGGGAAAACTTGAATCTAGATCGACTGAGGGTAAACAACATACAGTTGTATACTTACTATGAGAAGTTATGCAAAGTCATTCAGAGGACTCTACGTATCACTAAGGAAGTGACAACTTGCTATATCCGGGAGATGACTTTCAAAGCTAGAAAAGAAAGGCGTCTGCCTTAACAATGAGACCTCGGTTAGTTAGAATTGAGTCAATGAATGTCATATTTCCAATCGATGAGATCACTAAAGGTGCGAAGCAACTCGCACATCTAGATATTAATGTTGGTATGTTTCCCATTGAGGGATTACATAATTTTCATCTACAGGTTGTGTAAGAAATCCGAGATAGAGACATAGTCTCTTATAACCAACATATGAAGCTGGAGGAAAACTACAAGGAGCTAAAGGATGAATGCGCACTAAATACCAAGGAGTTATCATATGCGCAAGAGACGTAGAAGAAGTTGAAGAAAGTTGTTGTCGAAGTATGTGCAAAGATCCCAGACTGCCCAAAAGAGCCTAAGGTAGAATCCACTATCCTAAGGATTGGTACCGCAGTAGAAAATATCAAGGCTAAGATGGAAAATATGGATATTGTCTATAAGGAGAAGATTGTTGACTTAGAAGATCGACAACAATCTGGCACCCTGCAGCAAGATAAAGAAGCAAGAGCCAAAGAATTGAAGGCTTCCATAGAAAACATCTCCGCAGAAGTGGAGAGATGTCAAGACCTACTTGATGAAGTTACCAAGCTATGGGATATGCTACAGGAAGAACTTGAGTTACAGAAAAATCAGGATGAAGTACAACAACATCATAAAGATCTTGACTCTTTGAACATGGATATGAAGGATTTTCCACCAAGGCAAAGGATCCAGAAGTTTGCAGAGAATAAAGAACTTCATAAGAAGATGGAAGTGTTAAGGGCTAAGGAAGCTAAAAATTCATCAAAGTTACAGCCAATGCAGGAAGAGGCGCTTGCACTTTCTGAAGAAATTGAGCAGAAGTTGCAAGAACTCCGGACAACAGAGAACATTGTGAAGGAGTAACTTCTAGAACCCATCTCAGAGGAGATGATTGGAGCAATTAAGGAGTTTGAGCAAGAAGCCAAGGACACAGTTGTGAAGTTGAGTGCAACACTTTAGGAGTTCGCTGTGAAATCAAACGTCCTAGGAGATGCATAGTTGGAATAGTCCAGTCAAATTGGCTCGGGGCGAGCCACGAGTAAGTGTTAGGGTCATGTTGGGAACAACCCAAGTGGAAGAATTTTTTATGAAGAAAGTACAAGTTAGGTGAAACCTAACATCCACCAGTTTTGGGAGAAACAACTCCGCAATTCCTGGGATCAAGGCATGGAGCAAAGCGAAGTTACAAAAAAAGATTTTTCCCCTTAGTAAAGGTGAAGTATTAAGGACCATCGAGTTATTTGGAGCAGTTATGAATGAAGTGGTGGACTGTCAACTATAGAATCAAGGAGTAAAGAATCGGAATGGTGAAAATGACATGCCACTGTAGCGTCAGAGCCACGCGGTTAGAACTACGACTGTCAGAGGAGTGTCAAAGCTAGAGGAAGCGGCGCAAAAGGACAACAGAGCTCCAACGAAGTAAAGATAAAGCGTGGTCAAGAAGAGAACCATGCAATTTTTTGGTTTAAGGGTACTATGGGGGTTGGCCCACAGTTATTGTAAAGATGTGACCTTCGGGAAAAATCTATATAAAGGGAAATTTTGTATAAGGAAGGGTTGGTTGGTTGTTAGATTAGATTATGTAAGATCTATGCTAAGAGAGACCTAAGAGAGGAAGAATACTCTGCAGCTGTGTGCGTAGAGATCTATTGTAGATAAGAGTCTGTAGCTGAGTGCGCAGACTAGAATTGTTAACCCCTTCCAAGAAATATAAGAACAGTTCTCATGGATGTAGCTCCCATCTGGGGGGTGAACCACGTAAATACTTGTGTTATGTGTTTGAATCTTTGTTATATTGATTGTTCATGAATTTTATGCTTATATATGTGTTTTAATATGAATTTGAATGAGAATGATATGATAAGTAGTGGAACATGCTTGTATGAACATTGTGAAGTTGTGTTAAGTATGGTAAATGCATAGTCATAGAAGTGAAGTAGCAACAATTCAACGAAGTCTGTAGGTTGTTGAGATATGTGAAGTGTGCAGATACATGTTGGTAACGATCTGTGAAGTAGATGTTGAGTAAGCTACGCATATCAATTCACATAACATAACCACGCAGCACCAGGTTGCAGAAACCTGCTTCTGTAACCACCCATCTTCGCTTCAGGTGACACTTCATCCTGCTCGCAGGTTGATGCCAAAAGGGCCAGTGAAGGGGATTTTGTTGGATCACAAGTAAAGGAAGTACAGAGAACCTAGGTCGACTCCATAGAAAGTAAAGAAAATCCGAGTGGCTGAAAGAGAAGTACCAACATAAAGGATAATATGGGTTATACCCCGGGGGTGGGATAAATGTTGTTTTTGTTTTGTAAGAGGTGGATGTAGGAATGGCTTGTGTCATTGGCGGTGGTGGAATCATCATCGCTTGGCTAATGTTTGGGTGCATAGGACTATACGGTCCATATTGTAATTGACAAACTGATGATGTTGGTACCGGTGGAGGGGGGTACCTATGCAGGTGGCATAGATGGGTAGTACGAAACCATGTTGAATGGCACCGATGTAGTATGAGGAACCTTTCCTAAATGGGAAATGGACCCAATAATCCCATCCACCGAATGTGATGATCCTAAAGGTGTAGGATGCAACGACCGATGCCGAGGGGCATCGGGGAGGATTGTGTAAAGGTAGTCAGATTGTGCATATATAAGATTGAAATGTTGTGTTTTCATAATGGTCTCTTCCTCGCTTTGCGAAATGGATATGGAGACATCTTTAGCTATGGCGGGTTGGAGAGATTCGATAAACCAATCCAACAAAAAGGGAGGTTGTATTTCGATCTTGCATAACGTGCGGCGTCTATGCCACTCATGGATGTGGTCCACGATGTGGGTGGAAGTGTTTTAATGAAACTCAGTGAGAATTTTGATGCCTATATCATGTCGTATAGGTAGTTGGATGTACATAAGAAATGCGGTGTCTAATGTTGCAACTATGGAATGTGTTCCACTTGTGATTTTTACGTACCATTTTGTTGTCGTTCCGGTGAGGGTATGCTAGAAGAGGTGAAGCCTCATGGGGTCATCCACTATCATGTTAGATTAAAACCATAAGGTGAAATACATAGCATGGTTGGAGGGATCGTCTCCATATTTTCCTTCGAACTTTGGAAATTATGTCGGAAGGAAGCTTGTCTGGCATAGTCATCCATGTTGCATCATGAGCAATGGGATCATTAGTCAGTTTGTCCAAATCAAGTAGATATAAACTAGCCATAAAGGGTAAGGTAGGAATGTGTCATCTTTCCATTGTGTGCGAGATGTGATTTCCATGAGGGGGATACCCAGGTGGTGTTGTAAACAATGGTTGACCTCCTATCAGATAGGATGGTTCAATGGGAACCAAGGGATCTCCAAGGGGGGAAGCCAACGGGGGTACTTCTTTCAATGGGGGGAGAAGTGGTGTAATTAATAATTTCTCTGACAGGAGAAAACGCACCTAGCAAGGCTTTGGCTTGACCAAATTATCCTATCAATGTAGCATGGTAACGACCCCAGCTAGGGCACCTTCCTTGTGAACTACAGGAAGAAGGTGAAAAAACACCCCTCGAGAGAGGGGATAGGCCTTACAGTCTACGAGATTGTCTCAGGATGTTATTTTGTTTCTCAATGGTGAAGGCTTTGTGTCAAATGAGAATGATAGTGGAATTTAGACACAATTGAACAAATGCAAAAATATCCCAACCACAACAGATGCAAAATAGTGCAATGAGTGATATGTGCAATGTCGGTTTTAGTGCATGAGTTCCCACATGTAGGTTATTTTATTACAAGTCAGTGAACTTGTAATTAAAAAAGAAAATAAATGTAAATTCCCTAGAAGACCTAACATCCTTCCTCTCAAATGTAACTAGACCTCCCAAAAGCACAATTGATGGTGATAATGGTATCCACTCACCAATCAACTAGTGGAGGTAAAAAAAGAGCTAGTTCTATCAGCAATGGGGCCAATGTTCTAATAAAGAATAATTGGAAATGTCACCTACCCAAATTTTGAGAACATTTATTTTATTTTCTAAATACTTTATGATTAAAATTTAATTACAAAGTTTTGTAATTATGACCAAATCTGGTCAAAGATGACTGTAATGACTTATTATTATTATTTAATAAATTAAAATAGGAGACAAACACCCAAGCGAACTGTTAAATGAGTGTTCACTGACCCACTAGGAGGAATGGAAGCTATTAGAAGGAATGGGACAGATGGCAGCATTTGCACTCCACCACTAGTTGTTGGTTATGGGACAACTACCCCTAAATTTGTGGCATTATCCCCCAGGTGGGTGGAAGAGAGCAGGTAGCTCATTAATGACCGAGTTAACCACTAAAAGGCCTAGGCAGCCTACATAAGGCAATTCGAATTGGGTAGGAAGCTCTCTTACAATATTTTCTGCAGAAATATTCTTCAAGTGTATCAGGTGATCACTGAGAGATTCGAATAGGGAGGCTATGTGAGAGTGCAATTGTGAGTCTGCAAATTATTCTGAGAAGGAAATCTAGAGGTACTGGTGCAGGTCTCTTTGACTGCTAAGTCCTTATGACTAAATAATTTATACTCTACTGCAAGTTGATGAACAAAGGCTTCTACAAACTATTCCTCCTGGTGGTTCAGTGAACAGGCTCGGGGGTCCCAAGGAAGACATATTGGTTGTTTTCAGGAGCAGGTTGGGTGGAACAGGATCCTTGGGTGATTTGTTGTCCTACAACTTATCAGGTTCTACATTTCTGTCATTATTTTCAGTCAAGTAAGTTTTGCATTATCTAGTAGGAAAATAAGTTAAAATCATATAGAAGGATTGTTTTACTTTCTGACTTAGAATGCTTTCTGAATGAGAATGATTGGATAGATACAATGATTGATTAAATGACCCGCTCTGTATTTTTTCCACATGTTGGCCTTGCATCGTACTCTAGTATAGAGAGGTATTAATTATATGGATTAATAATGATCAGAATGATATTTTGGATGATTAGAGTAATATAGTATAAATGTCCTTTAAAGATTGAAATAATACAAGTGCTTACACTCAGAATGCTGAGTAATATATCAGAAATAGTTGCAGCATTAATATTCTTTATTGACTTCTGAAAGTAAACATTTTGCCATTAACTAAGGTTTTCATTTATCCACAGCTATTTCTTCAAAAATGGTTACCATGTTTTCTATTCATTTACATTTCCATGCTTTCATTTATTGAATTATTTCGTCATTTCAAATCAGACTTATTCTTCACAGGAAATTATTAAAAATACTGTGTTATCATTTTCCGAAAAAGAAGTATTGTATTATTATCATTTTATTTCAAAGTTTCAAACTGAAAACATGAAGTATCGGCTCTCGACCTCATTCTAATAAAAGATTAAAACCTAAATTCAAATGCTAGATACCCATCGAAAACCCTTAGCATATAGAAACTGTTTTCATAAATCCAAAGTATAAACTATTTACTTGGACAATAATTATTATTTTCTTTTTCTTCATTCTGTTCTATGCATATACGCAGTTCCATTTTCCCATTCTTATCTCAGTATCATTAATCTTTTCATAGATAAGAAGACAACCAACGAATGAAAACATTCGACCTTAAACAGTTGCTATTATTTTGAAAACAACGAAGACATTACTCAGTATACATTTCAAAGTTTTATAGTTTTCCATTTAGCACCTAAATCGCACAGCACATCTATTTCTTTTCACATAGACATTCATGAAAAACCTTACACTTCTGTTCAAAACAGTTGTTCCTTCACCATTGACAAAGTAAGGTTTAAATAATACACTTTAAACACTGAAATTGAATACTGCAGGATTCCATTAAAAAAAAATGACGAGGGTTTATCCCTATCAAGTACATCTTCAACAAGGCACTTCCAACCAAAATATACAGTAAACACAGTAGTAAACTATGCTAGCTAAAAATCTTAGCAGTCGGGCTCCCATTTTGGTCCCCAAAAGACTTAAACACTGGACGAAAACTGTGCCATAAAAAGAAACTTCCAAAACCCTATCAAAACATTCAACCGTCAACCACAACCGAATCCAGGAGAACCAACGAGGTAAGGATACCACTGAGGCTTACCGATGGCCAAGTAGCGCTCTCCCTTCAATCCTCGAGCCTGAAAGCTTTAGACGAGAGCACAACCTTCCATTCAAAGAAGAACATAAAATCGATTAATGGTGAAACTATTTATACTTTCGATGTAAAGAAGTATAGTAGAACATTTTTTTTTGAACAAACTCTTACCTACGCGGGAGTAATGCATTTGTAGATAGGGATGACGAAGCTATCCATTCAACACTTGGGAGAAAGATTTATACTGCTTGAGTTTTGGAACCGGTATAAATGCCTCAACAAAACCCTGGACAAACACCCTCGTTACTTACGCAGAAAATTATTTATCTCAACATTTGACTAATGCAAACTTCCAGCCAAAGCTCAGCTTCTAAGTATGACAATCACTTACAGGTAAAAGCTATCAAGTCACGGGTTCCAGTTTGCGAAACCTCCAAATTCTAAACCACTATAACCACTCGTAGGAAATCAAATTACTTAAATTAGTTTACAAGTATCAAGAACCACCTACACCAGGTCTCGATATCGAGTCTCGGAAGAAACCCCTGAGCATCGTTTAAACCAAACCCTGAAAACCCTCGGCCTCTCCACAGATCCCTCTCCCTAACACATTGAATGACATTAAGATTGAGTAAACGCATGAGCATAGTGGAGATTAGGGTTCCAGTTCAAAGTCCGAGAGATAATAATATCGACGGTGGAAATCAATGCCAACCAACACGTTGAGATTTGAACAACTACTACATTAATACCATATTTATTATTTCAACCCGACGTTCACCAACTCGATATACTGCAGATCATTGTTTGATATAGCTCGACTTCCAGGTAAGAATTATGAATTGTTTCACATGCAAACCAGCCACGAAAGCATCTTTTATACCTCCAGGTCAAGACATCAGTTGGTAGACTTAAATGCCTAAGACCTGTCACTCTATCGTTGCCAGCTTACCAGTAACCAAAACATTTATTAACTCATCTTATCACCTGCCAACGAATCAAAATTTAGGGTTACAACTTTAATACACGACTATTCCAAGGTTTGCTAATCTATGAACGATTCACACCTTTGGGTTGTACCTTTTTTATTTAATACAAGTCGTATTTCATAGATAGGGTATAGTTAGAGTCTCATCATTTTCAACATTTCCATATGTCCTTATCTCATAGTTCATTATATTATTTATAATGTATGGGAAAGTCAATCCATATAGTTGTGACTCCTATAGTGGAAAACATCATAAGTATAAAGGTAGGGTAATAGTGAATACTATTATGTTGCCCATGCATTTAGAATCGCATAATTATTTTAGTTGTTTTTCAATCTATTCATGTTGTCAAATTATACTAAGTATTTCATGACTCGATATTAATAAGGCTCTATGTAAAGTCGAAACATTTAGGATCATTACATAGTAATAATACTTCGTATGAAATGAAGACCATCAATAGTGTCTTTTAGCCCTTAGACAAAGTAACCTATTACATAGTCTAGAAATTTATGAGTATAAGTAATTCATTTGACAATTTCACTAATGATTGTAGATTAGAAATATTTTATTGCGATTTGTAATTTTGTTTAAAAACGATACATCTAAATTAGACCAGAGTCATACTTGAAGCAAGGAAGCACATAGAATTTTCACCAAACATTGATGATCAAATGAAAATCATAATTGTTCTTAAACACTTGTTTTGTCACAATTTCTTACCTGCGAATCTGCGCAAGAAGGACAGGTACAAATGCTTTAGCTACCATAGCTAACTAAGCCTCAGGGTACCCCGTAGGACCCCTTTCATCATCATCGAAGAAACAAACTGTCAGTACCTTGTCAAGAAGACTCTAACATTAAATAATTCGAATTACATTAACAGAAGCAAAACTAACGTTGTAAGTATGTTAACTAAAGTATGTCGTGTTGTTGTCATTAAATTGTCATTAGCTAAAGAGACTCAGTAATTAAATTGTTTCATGCATTAATGACTTTATTATTCAATGCTGCCTTGTTAAGCATTTATTACTTCCGCAATTGAAATGATAATATTTAATGTTCTTTTAAAAATTTTAAATTTTTATGAAATTAACGGGATGTTACATGTGGTATCAGAGCTCATGTTCGAACTCTCGGCCTAAAAAGGTCCAAGAACACGCAACAGAAATTTTATGACTGCGAAAAATTTTACTAATTCAAGTTAAATTATTTGTATATACAGAAAAGTATTTTTAAGTTACAGGTATGGAAGGATCAGCTGAAAATATGGAGGATAGAATTCGACCAAACAATCATGTCAACAACAGTCATGGACAGCAGTATGAAGAAGAAGTCCATGACAATCTGAATGACAATTCATTAGAATTGTTACGTGCTTTTCAAGAGTTAAAAGTGGAGTTAAGATCAGTAAATCAAGACAATGAAAGAATTCTGAGGGCACAAGAGGAATTGAATCAAGTACTATTCGATCAATGCCCAATCGATGAACATGATAGAGAGGTTGAAATTACATCCAAGACTAAAGACTTATCTCATGGGAACAAGGGTAAGCAAGTGAAAATAGGTGATGTAAACAGCAGCTCAGCTTCATTAGGAGCTGCTAAACATCCACATAAAAAGAAACGTGACTATTCTAGTGATAGTAGTGAACGAGATTTCAATCCAAAGAGAAAAAGCCATAAATAATATGAATAGATATCTGGGGAGTTTAAGAAAATCAAACCCCCAACTTTCAATGGTGAAATAGAGAAAGGAGAGACAGTTGAAGCATGGTTGTCCGGCATGAAAAAAGTATTTTCAGATCTATGATTATTCAGAATCCTTAAAGGCGAAAATGGCAATTTATAATCTAACTGGGAAGGCAGATATTTGGTGGCAAGACCTCAAAAGAGTAAAGAGTATAAAGGGCGGAGATGTGAGTTGGAGTACTTTTAAAATATACTTCAAAAAGAAGTTCTTATCTAAACAGTATTATGAAGAAAAATCCAAGGAATTCTATGATTTAAAGCTGGGAACAATGAACATGAAAGAGCTGAACAACAAGTTTCTAAATTTGCTAAGATATGTGCCATATCTGGTGGAAGAAAAACCGAAGATTCAAATATACCTTAGTTGTCTACTTGTGAAGAACCTGCAATATTAAATTAATGAAAACACACGAGATTGCAGAAATAACAGAACTCAGAATCACTTTTATATTGATCGCAGGCCACTTCGAGGGGGCAACCTCCTTTGAGCAAGCTCAATACAAATAACTTCACGGTGCCTTCATAGGCCTCAACACACACTTATATACTAAGTCTAGGCACCAATACTATGGGTCAAAACCATGGGCCAATACAAACTATGGATCAACAATACTATGGGTGACTTACAAAGCATATGCGCCAAACAACAATAACACAACTATGGATCAACAAATACTACGAGACGACTTATAAAGCATATGCGTCCAACAATAATATACTAACAAAGTAAATAGAAGGGTTGACATGGGTTCCTAACATCCCCTCTAGCTTAGAAAAAGCTTTTTCCTCAAAGCTTTAGATGTGGAAATTGATGCAGAATTGGACGAAGTGGTTCCCCTGTAGCATCTTCGGGTTGCATTCCGAGCCACTGATGCCTTTTGAGTTTCAGGAGAATTGCTTGGAATGTTGAAGAAGAACCATATCATCTGCATGAAAAGTGCACTTTGAACAGTGTTGAGTGGCTTGTTGTTTCAGTCGAATTCTTGCCATGTGAAGATTGTCCTGCAGAATGAGAAGAATCTAATCGCGGTTTCGAAGAACCGAGTCAATTGCCTGAACTGGGGAGCTATTGAGGGTGTATGGAAGAAGAACTGGCGGTGCCTGTCCATAGACTGGTTCATATGGTGTCCTTGTAGACATGGTATTGTACCACTAGAGTGATTCTAAGAAATCCATACAAATAGTTGTCCAAATCTATGTAGGGATGGGAAAGGGTTCGAGCAGTCCCGAAAGGAGTGTCGTTTCACCCTTGTTGACCTGGAAAGTATCACAGTCAACCACCATCTATTGAATTGGAATTTTTAGTCCCTACCAAAAGAAGTTACATTGTTCCTGGTCATACTTTTGGAGGAACCCAGAGTGCCCTGTTGATGAAGAAGCATGGAGTTCATAGAAGAGATATCCCTGTTGAACATATTGCAACCAGTTTGGAATAAGCAAAGAAATAGCTGTAAGAGAAACTGGGTCATCAAATGTGCGAGAAGGAGCATCTGCCACCATATTGTCCTTACCCTTCTTGTAAGTGATCGCATAGTCATAACCTGTGAGGTGGATAACCCATTTCAGGTGTGTTGGGGAGGAGACCCATTGTTCCAGGAAATTTTTCAGACTCTGGAGATCAGTCTTGATGCAGAAATAATTCCCTAATAGGGATGGTTGCCATGTCGGTACTGCATGCAAAATAGCCATCATTTCCTGCTGAGATGTAGACGCAGATAAATGCTTACCAGAAAGGTCTCTTGAAGGCGAAAAGCCCACTGGTGCAGCAAAGACACCTACATATATATCCAAGGAATTAGTGGAGACCATTCATGGGTGCATCTGAATGGAATGGAGCTGAGTGATGACACCATGTGAATTCTTCTTAAGGATCTTTTCTAGGTGATGTGAATTGATGATGCAGAGAGACCCTGGTTGTAAGCCTGTAAATTTGTGTTGTGTCCCATTTACTGAAAACTGCATCCAAAGTTTAGCGAAATCCCATAAGATGGGGCCAAGTGTGCGTAACCATTGAACTCCCAAAACCCCATAACATCCGCCTAAGGACAAGGCAAACATGTCAGAGCACAGGTTATAATCTTCGAAAGAGATACGCACATTGTGACACTTTCCCTTGCAAGGTAAGGTGCCTCCATTGGCAACCATGACTTCAAAGTTGGAGCAAGGATGGACAAAACAATTAGCCTGTTTGGCGATCCAGGGGTCAATGAAGTTATGAGTGCTACCAAAATCAATGAGTATTGTAAGAGGAAGCTTCTTGAAATAACCCCTGACCCGCATTGTATGGGGGGTGGTGACATCGGATAAAGCATGGAGAGATATCTCTAGTTGTTCATCCTGAGATGGGGGGTCAATAGGAGGTGCTCCTGAATGTCGACCTGAGCATCCATTGTATCTAGAGCTTCTTCACCAATTTTAGAGGTAGTCAGAGAATCCATATCCAAGAGATAGAGATTTTGTTGAACACATCTATGTCCCCAAGTGAATTTCTCATCACAATTATGACAAAGCCCTTTTTCTCTGCATGCCTGCATCTCTATTTCAGACAAATGCTTGATAGGAGTTGGTCGAGTTGCTGACAGAATGGGAGGTCGTTGAGAACCCATATTTTGGAAGGGAACAAAAGTGAGTTTGGAGCGCTGTTGGGCCTCAATCTTGTCTTCTGCCAACTTAGCTAACCTTAGAACTTCCATCATTGTGTTGGGACATAACATTTTAACCTCTAACCGGATTTCATCCTTTATACCACTGGTAAAACAAATCCTGTAGAATTCATCAGACAAGCCTTCTGTGTGATTGGCTAGTGTCTCAAATTCGGTCTGATACTCTCTCACAGTTCCAATTTGACGGAGTTTAGTGAGTGCTCTGGTGAAGTCATCAAAAGCACTAGGACCAAATCATTGCAAAAGGAGTTGGAAAAAATTTGTCCATTTTGGCTCGTCATGAGCCTTGATGTACCAACGGTACCATTGAAGGGCTTCCTGTTCGAAATGAAGGATGCAAGTGGAACTTTTTGGACATCAAAAGTATTATGCAGACTGAAATATGGTTTTGCACGATAGACCCATCCAGTCAGATCAATACCATTGAAGCGAGGAAATTCAAGCTTCGGACCACGGAAATTGCTGGAAGAAGAGAACCCAGTGGCTGTAGAAGATTCTTGCTGTCAGTTATTGTTCATGGCTGAATACTGAAGATGGAGGCTGAGAAATTTTTCATCCAGATCTTGGAGTTTGGTTTGGATGGCTGTAAGTGCTTCCTCCATGGTTTTTGCTCCTGCGTGGGTGACAACCATAACTAGGAGTTGTTTTTTTGGGGGGGTGGGGGAATGGATAGAAAAACACAAACAAAAGCTTATTTAGTAAAGGGAAATTTGGATTTGGGAAAAACTCGGAGGGGTAATTGGGGTTTGACCAGGTTTTGGACACTTTCTAATGGACAGGGAAGCAAAAAATGGGGATTTTAGAAGCGGGGTGAAAGAATGAGAAAATTTGGCAGAGAGGGATAAAGAAACAGAATTAAGAAAGGAACTCGGTGGAAAAATTTGAAGGTAATTGGGTGAAATCCGAAGAAGTTATGGAAAACCCTAAAAATAAACAAATGTGAGATTTTGAGCTTTGGAAAGTGGAATTTGGGATAGGGTCCTCAGAAATGAAATATGCAGAATGGGATTGCAGGGGTGTCAGTGAAGTTTCAGGGAAAACTGAGTGAAAACAAGGGAGATATGGCCAAAAAAATGATTTTTTTTTTTCAGAAATGGATCTGCAATGACGCGAAAGGGATCAGAAACAGATAGATCTACAATGGCATGGAAGTGATCAGAAATAGAGGGATCTGAAATGGCACCGACTGGATCGAAAACGGCTAGATCTGAAACGATTGGATCTGGAACGACTTTCAGAATGGATCTGAAATGACGCAGAAACAATTCAACTGAAAATAGATATGGACCCCAGGTATGTGTGGCTTCCTAACAATTCAGGGGTTTCACTTGGCCACCAATGCTATCTGACGGCTTGTGTATTGGGGCAGTACCCCTCACTCCAGGGCTCAGGTAAAACTGATAACCGCTTTGCCACAAATGACAGCTCTTGGTTTACCTCACGAGTGGGAACTAGTCAATCAGGTAGAGGTCGTTGCCCTTTTCGCTGGCAGGTCCTCTCGATTGGCCAACTACTTTGGGGTTCCTGTGGTACTCCTCATAATGAGTTTTAGGGATTATTCCCAATTACTTCCCATAGTTAAGCGGATAGGGATTATTCCCATATCTGAGGCTGCAACAGATGTGAAAAAAAATTTGAGAGAAATTTCACCCAGCAAGCCCAAGAAAGTGCTTTGATACCAAATGTGAAGAACCTGCAATATTAAATTAATGAAAACACACGAGACAGCAAAAATAACAGAACTTGGAATCACTTTTATATTGATCGCAGGCCACTTCGAGGGGGCAACCTCCTTTGAGCAAGCTTAATACGAATAACTTCATGGTGCCTTCATAGGCCTCAACACACACTTATATACTAAGTCTAGGTGCCAATACTATGGGTCAAAACCATGGGCCAATACAAACTATGGATCAACAATACTATGGGCGACTTACAAAGCATATGCGCCAAACAACAATAACACAACTATGGATCAACAAGTACTACGGGACGACTTACAAAGCATATGCGTCCAACAACAATATACTAACAAAGTAAATAGAAGAGTTGACATGGGTTCCTAACACTACCCTTCAACATTAAGGATGGAATAGAGTATGATAACCCAAAGACATTAGAAGAAGCCATGAGGAAAGCAACTTTTTGCTTTGATCAGAATAGGAAAAGAGAAGGAGTATCTAACTGGAAAAATCATAAACCCAGTAATTTTGAGCTGAAAAAGAAAAATTTCAGGTTTAGTGGAAATTCTGGTTTCCAAAAGAAAAAATTTCAGAATCGAAATTTTCAAGGAAATAGTCCCAGAAATAATCAGTAGCAGAAATTTACAACTCCTAGAAATACTCCCAATATTACTAGAACCAATGATCAGAAGGCACCTATAAAATGTTTTGAGTGTCAAGGTCCTCATTATGCTTCAGAATGTCCCCTTAGGAAGCGGGCAGCCAACAATATTCACTTCATACAAGCTGAAGCTACTGTGGGAGACTTGGCGAGCGAGATGCCCATAATTAATGTAGCATTAGACAACCGACAAGCAGATCATCAAGTCTCAATGGTAGAGATTGAAGGTATGCTACAAAACCATCCAGTTTCTATTTTGATTGATCCAGGCGCTAGCCTGAGTTATATATCGCCAAATATCATAGAAAGTTTTAAATTGAAAACAGAAAAATTCAATAAATCCTGGTTAGTTAGACTAGCAACAGGAACAAAAAGAAAAGTTTATGATTTTGTGGAAAACTGTATTGTATCTATGAATAAGCTAAAAACACAGATTAAGTTAAATGTTTTACCTTTAGGATCATATGACATTTAATTGGAATGGACTGGTTAGAATCCCATCATGTCATTCTGAATTGTTATGAGAAAATTTTTACATGTTTAAATGATGAAGGAGAAACTATAGAAGTAAAATGTATTCCAAGAAAGACATCCCTTAGACAGATTTCAGCTATGCAAGTAAAGAGAGCAGTTAGAAAAGGATGTCAAATTTTTGCAGTGAATGTAGTGAATGATGAGTTGATTACTATAGAGGAAAAACTGAAACTAGAAGATATACCTGTCCTAAAATATTTCAAAGATGTTTTTCCTGAAGACATTCTAGGGTTACCTCCTAAAAGAGATCTAGATTTTACTATTGAATTGATACCGAGTGCGGTACCGAACTCTAAGGCTCCATATAGGATGAATATTTTGGAATTAAATGAGTTGAAATCACAGTTGAAGGAACTGATTGATAAAAACTATATCATACCTAGCGTGTCTCCTTGGGGAGGACCTGTTATTTTTGTTAAGAAGAAAGATAGCACCTTAAGACTTTGCATAGATTATCGTCAACTGAATAAGATGACGAACAAGAATCGATATCCGTTGCCCCACATTGATGATCTATTTGATCAGCTGTGTGGGGAAATGATATTTTCAAAGATTGATTTATGGTCAGGATATCACCAAGTTCGTGTGAAGGATGAAGACATTTTCAAAATAGCCTTTAGAACTCGATATGGACATTATGAGTTTGTGGTCATGTCGTTTGGGTTGACTAATTCCCCGGCAGTATTTATGTGCCTAATGAATAATATTCTGCACAAATACTTGGATAAATTCACCATTGTGTTTATTGATGACATTCTAGTATATTCTAAGAGTAAGGAAGAACATGATGAACACCTGCGTATTATTTTACAAGTTCTAAGAGATCATCAGTTGTATGCTAAGTTTAGTAAGTGTGATTTTCGCAAGGATAAGATTCAATATTTAGGACACATAATCTCTAAAGAAGGAATATCGGTTGACCCCGATAACATAAAATCCATTAATGAGTGGTCGATTCATAAGGATGTGTCGGATGTATGGTCATTTATGGGTATTACTAGATATTACAGAAAGCTCATAGAAGTTTTTTCAAAAATTGCAAGCCCCATAACCTCCTTGCAGAAGAAAGGGAAGAAGTTCGTATGGGATCAGAAATGTTCAGACAATTTTGATAAGTTGAAGGAATTACTAACTACAGCACCTATTTTGAGAATTGCAGACCCTAATAAGGATTTTATAGTATGCACCGACGCATGTAATGAAGGACTTGGAGGAGTCCTAACACATGAAGGACATGCTGTCGCATACGAGTCTAGAAAGCTAAAAATACATGAGAAAAATTATTCTACTTATGATCTGGAATTATTAGCAATGATTCATGCTTTGAAAATGTGGCGTCACCATCTTATTGGCAGAAAATTTACCTTGATGACAGATAACATGGGGTTGAAGTATTTATTAGATCAGACAAATTTGAATGCTAGACAAGCTAGGTGGCTAACTTTTCTAAGTGAATAAGATTTTGAAATTCAGCACATAAAGGGTAAAGAGAATAAAGTTGTTGATGCTTTAAGTCGTAATGCAAGGATACATTTTATTTCAGCCAATAGTACATATACAACAGACTTGGAAAATCAAATTTTTGAAGGGATTAAAAATGATGAAGAATACAGAAAATTACATGAAAGGACAGCAAAAAGAAATTCTGAAAATTCTATGGCAGATTACAGTTTGAAGGAAAATGGGTTGCTGCTGTACAAAACAGATTGTATGTACCAAACATACGAGCAGTAAAAATTATGATTTTAGATGAGATGCACAAAAGCCACTATTCTTGTCATCCAAGTTATCAGAAAACCATCACTATGTTACGAAAAGAGTACTATTGGTCCAGAATGAAGGATGAAGTGGCAGAATATATAGCTAAGTGTTTTGACTGTCAAAAAGTGAAAGTGGAACATCAGCATCCTGTTGGATTGTTATAGCCATTGCCTATACCTAACTGGAAAGGGGAAATCATAAGTATAGATTTTATCACTGGATTACCAAAGAATCAGAAACAGAATGATTCCATCATGGTGGTAGTGGATAAACTCAGCAAAGCATCACATTTTATTCCTGTAAAGACTACTCATAAGGCTTATGATATTGCAAAAATCTTCATGAAGCAGATTTTTCAACTGCATGGAATACCAAAGGTAATAGTTTCAGACCGTGATTCAAAGTTTATGGGAAATTTTTGAAAATCTTTCTTTAAAGGATTGAATACAACCTTAAATTTCAGCACAGCATTTCATCCACAAACAGATGGACAGACGGAAAGGGTGAATTAGATCTTGGAAGACATGCTGAGAATGTATGTTAAGGATCAGCCTGGTAAGTGGGAAGATTATTTACATCTAGCTGAATTTGCATATAACAACCATTATCATGCATCAGCCAAGCTTAGCCCTTTTGAAATTCTTTATGGTAGGAAATGTAATACACCAGTTTCTTGGAATGATCCAATTAACATAGTTATTCTAGGACCAGAATTGTTGCAAGAACTAGAACTAATTGTGAAACAGGTACAAAGGAATCTTAAAGCTACCCAAGATAGGAAAAAGAGTCAAGCAGACCTTAAAAGAACTCATAAAGAGTTTCAGGTTGGTGAGCATGTTTTTCTTAAGGTAAGACCGAAAACGAGTTCATTGAAATTGGGAAGCTATGCCAAGCTGGCACCCAGGTATTGTGGTCCTTTCGAAATCTTGTCAAGGGTTGGACCCATGGCATATCAACTAGCTTTCCCAACAAATTTAAAAATACATAATGTTTTTCATATTTCATTTTTAAAGAAATATGTGCACGATGCTACTCATGTTGTAAATTGGAATGATGTATAGGTGGAACAAGACAGCGATTTTCAGGTGGAACCGGACTGTATCCTCGAAAGGAGAGAAACTTTACTCTGGAATCGCACCATTGGACAAGTAAAGTTGCAATGGAAGCACCTTAGCCTAGGAGAGGAAACCTGGGAGTTGGAGAGTAGCATGCGGGCAGCATACCCAACTCTGTTTCAGGAACACTCAGAGAGTGAATAAACAACATCGAGGATGATACTTAAGGGGGGTGTATGTCACCTACCCAAATTTTGAGAACATTTATTTTATTTGCTAAATACTTTATGATTAAAATTTAATTACAAAGTTTTGTAATTATGACCAAATCTGGTCAAAGATGACTGTAATGACTTATTATTATTATTTAATAAATTAAAATAGGAGACAAACACCCAAGGGAACTGTTAAATGAGTGTTCACTAACCCATTAGGAGGAATGGAAGCTGTTAGAAGGCATGGGATAGATGGCAGCATTTGCACTCCACCACTAGTTGTTGGTTATGGGACAACTACCCCTAAATTTGTGGCATTATCCCCCAGGTGGTTGGAAGAGAGCAGGCAGCTCATTAATGACCAAGTTGACCACCAAAAGGCCTAGGAAGCCTACATAAGGCAATTCAAATTGGGCAGGCAGCTCTCTTACAATATTTTCTGCAGAAATATTCCTCAAGTGTATCAGGTGATCACTGAGAGATTCGAATAGGGAGGCTATGTGAGAGTGCAATTGTGAGTCTGCAAATTATTTTGAGAAAAAAATCCATAGGTACTGGTGTAAGTCTCTTTGACTGCTAAGTCGTTATGACTGAATAATTTATACTCTACTGCAAGTTGATGAACAAAGGCTTCTACAGACTCTTCCTCCCAGTGGTTCAGTGAATAGGCTTGGGGGTCCTAAGGCAGACATATTGGCTGTTTTCATGAGCAGGTTGGGTGGAACAGGCTCCTTGGGTGATTTGTTGTCCTACAATTTATCAGGTTCTACATTTCTGTTATTATTTTCAGTCAAGTAAGTTTTGCATTATCTAGTAGGAAAATAAGTTAAAAGCATACAAAAGGATTGTTTTACTTTCTGACTTAGAATGCTTTCTAAATGAGAATGATTGGATAGATACAATGATTGATTAAATGACATGCTCTATATTTTTTTCCACATGCTGGCCTTGCATCATACTCTAGTATAGAGAGGTATTAATTAAATGGATTAATAATGATCAGAATGATATTTTGGATGATTAGAGTAATATAGTATAAATGTCCTTCAAAGATTGAAATAATACAAGTGCTTACACTCAGAATACTGAGTAATATATCAAAAATAGCTGCAACATTAATATTCTTTATTGACTTCTGAAAATAAACATTTTTCCATTAACTAAGGTTTTCATTTATCCACAACTATTTCTTCAAAAATGGTTACCATGTTTTCTATTCATTTACATTTCCATGCTTTCATTTATTGAATTATTTCGTCATTTCAAATCAGACTTATTCTTCACAGGAAATTATTAAAAATACTGTGTTATAATTTTCCAAAAAAGAAGTACTGTATTATTATCATTTTATTTCAAAGTTTCAAACTGAAAACATGAAGTCTCGGCTCTCGTCCTCATTCTAATAAAAGATTAAAACCTAGATTCAAATGCTAGATAGCCATCGAAAACCCTTAGCATATAGAAACTATTTTCATAAATCCAAAGTATAAACTATTTAGTTGGATAATAACTATTATTTTCTTTTTCTTCATTCTGTTCTATGCATATATGCAGTTCCATTTTCCCATTCTTATCTCAGTATCATTAATCTTTTCATAGATAAGAAGACAACCAACGAATGAAAACATTCAACCTTAAATAGTTGCTATTATTTTGAAAACAACGAAGACATTACTCAGTATACATTTGAAAGTTTTATAGTTTTCCATTTAGCACTTAAATTGCACAACGCATCTATTTGTTTTTACATAGACATTCATTAACAACCTTACACTTATGTTCAAAACATTTGTTCTTTCACCATCAACGAAGTAGGGTTTAAATGTTACACTTTAAACACTGAAATTGAATACTGTACGATTCCATTAAAAAAAATGATGAGGGTTTATTCATATCAAGTACATCTTCAACAAGGCACTTCCAACAAAAATATACAGTAAACAAAGTAGTAAACGATGCTAGCTAAAAATCTTAGCAGTGGGGCTCCCGTTTTGGTCCCCAAAAGACTTAAACACTGGACGAAAACTATGCCAGAAAAAACAAACTTCCAAAAACCTATCAAAACATTCAACCATCGACCACAACCGAATCCAGGAGAACCAACGAGGTAAGGATACCATCGAGGCTTACCGGTGGGCAAGTAGCGCTCTCCCTTCAAGCCTAGAGCCTGAAAGCTTTCGACGAGAGCAGAACCTGCCATTCAAAGAAAAACATAAAATCGATTAATGGTGAAACTATTTATACTTTTGATATAACGAAGTATAGTATAACATTTTTTTTGAACGAACTCTTACTTGCGCGGGAGTAATACATTTGTAGACAAGGATGACGAAGCTATCCATTCGGCACTTGGGAGAAAGATTTATACTGCTTGACTTTCAGAACCGGTATAAATGCCTCAACAAAACCTTCGACAAACACCCTCGTTACTTACATAGAAAATTCTTTATCTCAACATTTGACTAATGCAAACTTCCAGCCAAAGCTCGGCTTCTAAGTATGACAATCACTTACAGGTAAAAGCTATCAAGTCACAGGTTCCAGTTTGCGAAACATCCAAAGTCTAAACCACTGTAACCACTTGTAGGAAAGCACATTACTTAAATTAGTTTACAAGTATGAAGAACCACCTACACCAGGTCTCGATATTGAGTCTCGGAAGAAACCCCTAAGCATCGTTTAAACCAAACCCTAAAAACCCTCAGCCTGTCGGCCTCTCCACAGAGTCCTCTCCCTAACACATTGAATGACATTAAGATTGAGTAAACCCATGAGCATAGTGGATATTAGGGTTCCAGTTCAAAGTTCGAGGGATAATAATATCGATGGTGGAGATCAATGCCAGCCAACACGTTGAGATTTGAACAAGTAATACATTTATACCATATTTATTATTTCAATCTGATGTTCACCAACTCGGTATACTACAGATCAATGTTTGATACAGCTTGACTTCCAGATAAGAATTATGAATTGTTTCACGTGCAAACCAGCCAAGAAAGCATCTTTTATACCTCCAGGTCAAGACATCAGTTGGTAGACTTAAATGCCTAAGACCTGTCACTCTATCGTTGCCAGCTTACCAGTACCCAAAACATTTATTAACTCATCTTATCACCTGCCAATGAATCAAAATTTAGGGTTACAACTTTAATACACGACTACTCCAAGGTATGCTAATCTATGAACGATTCACACATTTGGGTTGTACCTTTTTTATTTAATACAAGTCGTATTTCATAGATAGGGTATAGTTAGAGTCTCATCATTTTAAACATTTCCATATGTCCTTATCTCATAGTTCGTTCTATTATTTATAATGTATGGGAAAGTCAATCCATATAGTTGTGACTCCTATAGTGGAAAACATCATAAGTATAAAGGTAGGGTAATAGTGAATACTATTATGTTTCCCATGCATTTAGAATCGCATAATTATTTTAATTGTTTTTCAATCTATTCATGTTGTCAAATTATACTAAGTATTTCATGACTCGATATTAATAAGTCTCTATGTAAAGTCGAAACATTTAGGATCATTACATAGTAATAATACTTCATATGAAATGAAGACCATCAATAGTGTCTTTTAGCCCTTAGACAAAGTAACATGTTACATAGTCTAGAAATTTATGAGTATAAGTAATTCATTTGACAATTTCACTAATGATTGTAGATTAGAAATATTTTATTGCAATTTGTAATTTTGTTTAAAAATGACACATCTAAATTAGACCAGAGCCATACCTAAAGCAAGGAAGTACATAGAATTTTCACCAAACATTGACAATCAAATGAAAATCATAATTTTTCTTAAACACTTGTTTTGTCGCAATTTCTTACCTGCGAATCTACGCAAGAAGGACAGGTACAAATGCTTTAGCCACCATAGCTAAGTAAGCCCCAGGGTACCCCGTAGGATCCCTTTCATCATCATCGAAGAAACAAACTGTCAATACCTTGTCAAAAAGACTCTAACATTAAATAATTCGAATTACAGTTAACATAAGCAGAACTAGCGTTGTAAGTATGTTAACTAAAGTATGTCGTGTCGTTGTCATTAAATTGTCATTAGCTAAAGAGACTCAGTAATTAAATTGTTTCATGCATTAATGACTTTATTATTCAATGCTTCCTTGTTAATCACTTATTACTTCCGCAATTGAAATGATAATATTTAATGTTGTTTTAAAAACAATAGTGTGGTTAAACCACACTCTACCATGTTGGCAGTGCAGGTTGATTCAAAAAAAACACGCTAAGTAGCATGGGTAGTACACTAACCTTACACACATATGACCTCGAATGGGTAGCACGGGTCCAACACTGTTAACCTGCGTTGTGCGCGTGACTGCGTGAGTCATTTCCACACTGTCAGCGCGGGAAAGACATCAGGATCCACTCTACTGTGTGAAAATAATTCATGGCCGTGATGGGGCCGAATTCTGGAATCAAGAGGTGGAATACCTGATCTCCTGCAAGTGATAAATATCCAGAATTATATACTTAGCATAAAACAACCTAGTTTAATAATAAATGAAAAAAAAATATGTATGGTTGCCATTAGAACTGTTGTGAAAAAATTGTGACAAGTGCACTCTTCCACTTGGTAGGGGGATAAGCCTTGTAGATTGCAGCAAGGCCTCAATCTTTGGAGCCCCTTTTTTGTGTGTTTGGTATTCTTCCAGGTGATACTACAATAATAGTGTGATTCACATTCAAACATAGAAATATAAATAAATAAAAAATTAAAGAGATGGGGGAGAATGCAAACTCCAACAAAAACCAAAGATATGCTAAACCACTATTGTATTTCCCAATGGAATAGTTGTACAACACCTAGGAGGTGGGGCTTCAAGGTAATCCAACAATCTCCCTTAGGGATGCCTTTATTGTCCAAACTAAATGCTAAGTACATGGTAGAACAATGGAGAGAAACACTTTCCCCTAGATGGAAGGTGGCAAGGGAGGTCGGTCATGCTCACAATGGTAGGAAATGGTGCGCTATGAGGAAGCTCCAACTCAAATCTAGCAGCATAACCTTGATTTGATTTCTCTCTACAAAATAAATGCTAATGGATTTCTTTTATAGTCCAAGAGGTGGCCAACAAACAACTAAATCCAAATGTGAACTCTCCTCTTTCGTGAACCAATTCCAAGGTACACAAGGGGGGCTGATTAGTGCCACCAAGTGTGTGAGGAGACAAATTTGGATATTCGAGGAGGATTGAGCCTTCAATGCGTCACTGGGAGTGAGTGCTCCCTTCGTTTTGACAGTAGCACGTCTATCGAAGGAAAATCCACACGGATGTAGTGTAGGCATTGTTCAAGTAACCTGCACTATAAAGCGGGTCAACTATGTGTTATCCACACTACCCTTTCTTTTGACTGTTTCTTGGCATTTATGGACTCATGCTATGTTTTGGATCTGTTGAGGATGCTTGTGGTGATATGCATTCTTTATGTTGATGACGCCTTACTAGATGAATTGTCGAAATGTCACATGTGTGCAACTTTTAGGCACTAACAGGGCCAACAATGGCTTCGATCCTTGCCTAAGTATATACACCTAGACTCCTAGTGCATTGATATGATGACCTCAATGAGTTCTGAGGGGGAATAAATATTGACAATTTCAAATAACCAATGAGGATGGGTTGAACTAAATAATGGTGAAGGTATCGGGTGGGAAACTTGAAATACTAGATCTAGATGTCTTAGTTCATAACTAAGAATGCTGCAACTACAAGAATGTATGTCTCCCCTTGATGTGACATAAGATTTGGTTTCGAGCATAGGGAATACTAATGAGGTAGAGAGAACTAATGAAGTAGATATCACTAATGAGTCTCTCTTCCAAGTATGAGGTTAACCCTTTACTAAGGTGAAGGGTAACCAAGGTACAATCACTACTACCGTAACTCTCAGAATGTATTATACTGAAGTCAATGAGATTTAAGGCTAATGTTGAGATAATGATCTC
The DNA here is from genome assembly GCA_027924585.1 of Larix kaempferi. Classification (NCBI taxonomy): domain Eukaryota; kingdom Viridiplantae; phylum Streptophyta; class Pinopsida; order Pinales; family Pinaceae; genus Larix; species Larix kaempferi. The sequence goes on from BSBM01000877.1 coordinate 13,101,162, forward strand.
ACCAATGAGGACCAAGAATGTACTATAACTAACTGTGATGGTGATAGAATAAGACGATACAATATTGTAAGCATGAGGCTCATGAATTCGCTTGATTGGAGTAAAAATAGGTAACTAACTCTAGGCATCAATCTTTAACTAGTGGTACAGCATTAATCGGGGTCGGAATGGGCTAATGTACCAAACTGGCTATAACTTGGTCATCAAATGGTAATGTCAAACGGGTAGGAGTAAAAGTATAATGTAGAAAGGTGCTAGTGATAGCAATGAAGGTGCTAATAGTGTGAGTAACATGGTTCAAATATGTCGATCAAGGACAACCAAGAGTGTTGTTGTAAAAAAGAATAATTTAAATGACTTCATTCCCATGTTTTTGGTGTGTTGGGGAACCCATTTTTTACAAATGAATAAAAGAATAGGGGAAATGCTACAAACGAGAAGACGAGTGTTTAATCTCTATGTACAAACTATACATCTTCCACACCCTTTGTCAGTTAAAGTTAAGTTTTGTATGTGCTGGTACATTTCCTAATGTATGAATAAGTAAGACATCAATCATACATTCTCCGACGTAGAATAAGGTACATGCAATGCATGAATATGTAAGACATAAATACTCTATTCCTATAAAAAAATTAAGTAACTTAATATGTAAGTTGGTAAAAAAAAGTCCTTATATGATTAAAATATCAAAAAATATTATATCATATATTAAAACATAAAAATAAAAATAAAAATAAATAATAATATTAAAAAAGGTATAACTCTTCATTAAATCTTATAAATCTTCATTAAAAGAAATTCTAAAGAAATTAAAAAGGATATGAATCTCAAAATTTTTATACCAAAACTCTTAACTTCCACTTCCACTGTCTGTCTCCTGATAATGATTCCATAGTAGGAATCGAAACATCAAGATTCTATCTTTAAAAAACACAAATCCTCTCTTCTCTCTTAAATTCCACTACAGTCCCTTCCTTTTTAAAGTTCTTTAAAATGGACTGAGGACAAGGATTGATAGTTCTCCTTTAACCTTTGTAATGGTATGTTTTAAAAGGAATAAATCCAAGCATGATTTGATACCTTTTTAAGAGACAACACCAAGTTACAGTGTTGAGTTACTATTGACATGAACTCTTGGGAATAATTTCATGACATGATTATAGAATGCTCTTACCATATCCTTGTTTGACAAGACCGGTTTGTCTTTCCCTCCCTTTAGATTCCAGTGGTCCCTTCCCCGACATGATAGAAAATTCTTAGTCTTCAAATGTTTACACTTTTGCCAACAAAATAATCAATATTTTCTTAACCATTTTGGGATTCCGAACGATTTGGTTATTCTCCATGTTTTGTTCTATTGAAAACAACAAAAAGGTGGTAATACACTTTTTCCTTGGAATAATAAAAGTAGATACGATATAAAATCATTTTGTTGAATAAATCATTTTATAAATATGTGGATTTTCCTTGATTGAGACACGATTGGTAACTTTTATTTTGACATTATTTTAAATTTAGTACAAATTATTTTAAATTTTAATAATTTATAATTATAAAAGTTTAATAAATATAAATTTAAAATGTATATATTTATACTATGATAATTTTAAAATATATATGATATTATTTTAGATAATAAATATTTATTTCATATTAATGGTAAAGTATGTATTTTAAAGTAATAAATTTGTATTTGTATTCATGTAATTAAATATATAAAGTTAATTAATTTATGTATTTGTCTTTTTTGGTTTAGAGTTGTAAGTTATCTTATTATATTAGTATATCTCTATGTTGAGATTTTGTTCTAGTACATTAATATTTTCCTTCACACCCCCTTGAACCTATCATATTAGGGCATTAATTATTTCATTTAAAAAATGCTTGTCAATCAAGAAGTGAAGGTCATTCTATATGTTTCAAATGAAGGGAAATCACCCTTGTAGCTTGAAATATTTAGTTCTCATGACTCATCGGAAAAGTCATTATGGTTTATAGAATTCCCTCAAATTAGCACAGTATACACCACCCATATGATTTTCAAGAAATGATGGAAGCATGATCGTTAATGAATGGCCTAGACATATACATGTCATTCTAACTAGTATTATTGACTTGCTACCACCTACTGGGACAAAAGATACAATGGTACCTATGTAGTGTGGTCAATAATTCAAATCCAACAAGGCCTCATACACATAGGAAAAGATTACAAGTTTTATGGAAATATCAATGGAGTTTTTTTGGCTCTACTTGATCATCCACTCTTAATAATATCTCTCTCCTTATATTACATGGTGCTCCATCTAAAAATCTTCTTTGGGAAGCTTCCTTCTTGTCCATTGATCCACATCCCACTCCAGCATGAGTCGTGTTACAGTGTAATTTTCCACCTTATGAGCATCAGCATTCTTTTGCCTACAGGATCCATTTCACTGACTCGGATTCACTTTATGTCCTCCAGAAAACACAATTTTTCCCTATTGTTCTTCCTGTACGCTTGCTGTCCCATTATAGCCAGCTTACACATGATTTGTTCCACTATAGCCGGTAGGTACCAAGTAAAATGGTAAAAATCATTAGAAATTTACTTTTTACTCCCAAAAAGCGGTCTTAGGGTGACCTTTGGCCCTCCATATGCCCCGGAACGCCTCGATGTGTCATTTCACTTACCTTTGGAAGGCTATATATTGAGCTCTTATGGTATATGGAAGGGAGGAGAAAGAGAGAGCAAGATAACTCTAGTGGATTTTGTCGTGACTTGAGTCTACACTCATTGATCCTTGTTGTTGTGAATTCCTTACATTCACCTTCCAAACTCCTTTCATAGTTTGAGTTTGCCATTACATGGAGGATTGAAGTGGTGGAGGCACAAGTGGAGAGACCCAATTCTTGGTTCAAATTGGTTGTCGGTAAGAGGTCGTATATTGTACTTCTTGTTATTCATTAATGGAAATACTCATTTTCTCATCCAATTGATGTTGTGAATGTTGTTAAATTACATTGGGTTATATTCGCATATGATATCTATCATGGATCATGCTATTGATTATGCTAATGTCTTTCACATGTTATATGCACTTGCTTGTACTAGTTGTTGAGACTAATCTGCAGGTTCAAGTGTAGAAGTTGAAAGCTCAACAGGGATCTACTTCGAGCATTCGGTTGAAGGTTGGTCTTTTCTCCATTATCTTAGCATTGTCATTTATATAGCATTGTATTGAGAATTGAGTCATTTTCTGGTAGTCAGCTGTCTATTGTGGTATGCCCCTAAGCCATAGGAAGTTTTCTCCATAACAGAATTGGCGACTCCATTGGGATTGACTACAATGAAACCTTTGCTCCTGTTGCAAAAATGAACTCCATCCGCCTTGTTCTTTCCCTTGTAACCTTACATAACTGGGAAGTCCATCAAATGGATATCAAGTCTGCCTTCTTACATGGTGATTTACAGGAGGAAATTTACATGGAACAACCTCCTAGATATGTTCAAAATAAATATAGCCTTGTCTGCCACCTTAAGAAATCCTTATATGGCCTTAAGCAAGCTCCTAGAGCTTGTTATGCCAAAATGGATAACTTTCTCCTTGACACTGGTTTTTCTAGATGCCATTCTTACCCCAATGTCTATACCAAGAAAGTAGGAAACCATCTCATCATACTTGTTCTATATGTTGATGACCTTATTCTTACTGGTAGTGACCCTAAGCTTATAACCCATGTGAAATCCAGTTTTAAACAAAATTTTGAAATGTCAGACTTAGGACATTTGCATTATTTTCTTGGTCTCCAAGTCCTGCAAACCAAAGAAGGAATCTTTCTTTCTCAGTCTAAGTATGCTTGTGACCTTTTTCGTCGCTTTCACATGGAAGATTGTACACCAGCCCCTTCTCCCTTCCAGTTTGGAGTCAAACTTTCTACCACTTGTACTTCACCTGAAGTTGATGCCACCTTGTATCGTCAGCTTGTTGGTAGTCTCTTATACTTGACTCATTCCCGTCCTAACCTTTCCTTTGCCATTGGTCGTGTTTCTCGTTATATGCAGACACCTCATGAAAGTCACTGAAAAGCACCTAAGAGAATACTTCGATATATTTGAGGTACAGTTCAGTTTGGGATTCATTACAGTACAGGGCGGAAACCTTTATTGGTTGGTTTCACTGATTCAGATTGGGTCGACAATCCTGATGATCGAAAGTCTACTGCAGGTTATGTTTTCAGTCTGGGATCTGGACCTATTACTTGGGCTTGTAAGAAACAACAAGCTCTTGCTCTTTCTTTAGCAGAGGTAGAATATCGAATAGCAGTTAATTCCAGTCAGGAAGCTTTATGGCTTCGATAGATCCTTTCAGAGTTTGGATTCGAGCAGTAGCAACCTACTCCACTTTGGTGCGACAATCAAAGTGCCATCAAGCTTGTCAAAATACAGTTCTACATCAACGCAGCAAACACATTAAGCTACATATTCACTTCATCAGAAATCTTGTTCATGATCGTGTTCTTGAAGTGCTCTTTTGCCCTACAGATGATCAAGTTGCAGACATCTTCACGAAGTCTCTTACAGAATCGAAGTTTTCTAAAATTCAATCTATGTTAAGAGTTCAGGAACTTGTCATTAAGGGGGGACAAGCTCTAATGCCTCCTTCCTTCTCCTAATAGTGTCACTTTTGTAAATCCTTCAATCCTATCCCAATTTGTTCTTAAGAGGGGATGTTAGGATATTTAGACACTTAGGAGTTAGTTAAGATCAACTTGTATAATATATCCGTTAGGGAAAGTGTGTTTCTTTAGTATGCATTAGTATGCATTTGTAAATACTTAATCCGACGGTCACGATATGTTCCCAACATAGAGTGATCTGACAGCTAAACTTCTCTTAGATCATACCTAACCTTGATTCATGGCTTGACACCTGATTGGTCCATGATCTCTATTTAAAGAGCATGGAGGGTCATTATTTAGTTGATCAATTATGAGAAGCTCATTTGTAACTTTCTTTCTTTGCATAATAAATTATCCCATAGAATCTATTTGGCTGGGGCCGTGGAGTGTTTCCCTCAAGAGGGTTTAAACCACGTCAAAACATCGGTGTGTTGATCTGTGATCTGTTTGTGTGAAGTGGTTTCTCTTGGTGTTCGGTCATTTGGTAGTACCCTATGTACCCAAATAGCAATGGAATAAAATGCCTTATATATGCATTGCATATGTATGACAATCTTAACTCTGTAAAGAGATTGGGGTGATGGTTTTGAGGCCTTCAATAGAATATAAAGGGCAGTGTCATCTCATCACACTATTCTTTTTCATGATACAATAGCACAACAAAGGTAGGCGATTATTCATATTGGTTACGGAAACCCCACAATGACATTAATTAATGTCAATAAACATCTATAAAGACTAGAAATGAATTGATCGTTGGAGGATCATTGTTTTAATGGTGAAATTGGTCCTCATGAATTTCTTTATCAAACATCGAGAACGACTACTTGTAGAATGAGCAATAAAATCCAAAGCAAGGTTTCCAACACAACATGCTTCCTTCATTATTGGTATATTGATACTCTATGGGATTTTTCTGAGAAAGGTGGAGGTATGTATGATTTTGTATCACAACCTGAAAATTACCTTTAAAAGAGATGGAAAGGTGGAAATTTTCACAGCCCTATAACTATCAAATATATGCATGAGTTCACTTGTAGCTTCATGAGTTATGACTTGTAGGGAAGTAGTGACCATGTGCATAATTTTGGGAGGCCACAACTCACAGGAAAGATAAAATCATCCATAACAAACCAAAACTTAATTTCAAAAGATACCCACTTGCATTCTATCTTTGAAACTTAAGACACTAACAAGAGTGAAAATAAAGAATCCATGTCAAAGTTATAACTATAACTAGAAGAAGGATTCCAATGAGCAGTAAGAGGTTTTGAATATCACAAACAAGCAATGCGACCACAAAAGTTATCCCCGAAGCTTAAACTCATGACTTTTAAATGCCCCAAAGACTAAGCATAGGAATCATTTTTGGGAGATCATCATGCGTCTATCGAATTACCAAGAATATGAAATGTCAAATGTTGTTGAAAAATGCTTAATCTCCCAAAGGTATCCAAAACGCCTCATCTACCATCTGCGCCTCTTTAAATGCAAAGTGACTACTAAGGGACTATTGAGGGACATCGAAGGTAAGGAGTAGGAATTCTAGTTTTCATAGTTTATTCTTTTCATTTCCATCCATGCACAGTCATCCAAGATCCTAATAGTTTGGAAATGGTAGGTAACACGACTTTCAGTTCCATCCACTAGGGTGAAAGCAGAGTGTCTTTCTGTCACAGGTAAGTTTTGTTTATTTGCATGTCATTTGTGTTTTCATGTATCTTTTATGACCAATGTCTTCATGTGTGCAAGGTACCTCAAGAAAATATGACCATGAAGTACTCAAGTGGTATGGGTTTCACCCAATTGATACTGGGATATTGAGAGATTCATAGTGTCCCAAAAAAACTCATGTCCTCAGCCTAGGTATAAAACTAGTCACGATTGGTTGTACTGACAATTGTCAAACTCCTAATTGATCAATAAAGAAAATATGTTTGGGCATACCTATATCCTTGACTTCATTTATTTTTATCATTCGTATTTTTTCATTTTTTTTACCAAACTGTAAATAATGAGGATTGTAAATATTCTTTTATTTAACTTGTACAAATTGTGGCAAAGTTTCACATTGAAAGCATTCAACTTTCATAGCTCCTTTTTTGTAAAAGCAAGCTATCTGCTAGATTCAGTTTTCTGTGCTCTTTCATATAACTGAGTGATTAGTGTAAAAATTTCATTTCACAGCAACACTCACAACCATAAGATTAACATCTTACACAACAAAAATTTTGCACAATCACTAAATGCACCGCACTTAGAGTAAACCAGCATAGATCCATCTTAAACCCGTATCTATCAAGCACCAAGAGGTGTTAAAACCCAAAAAGTGCTCACTACCTCATCCACCCCATTACATGACTCATTTGTCCATATTTCCTACCATATTGATCTCCAAAGCCTCCAAAAGGCCACAAAACCATTAAAAAAGCCTCCAAAAGGCCAAAAAACCCCTTTTTCCCCCAAAATAATCCAAAATTCCTCCAAAATAGCAAAAACCCTCTAAAAAGGGAATAAAAAATATAAAAAAAGAGGGAAAAGAGGGAAAAGAGGGAAAAGAGGGAAAAGAGGGGAAAATGAGGAAAAAACCCTATACAGCTGACCTAAACCATATGGTTCCCAAAACCATGGGCCAGCACTCCACCACTAAAAACCTATAAATAGGTGATGGAGGCCCCTCATTTCATATCCACAGTCAAATACACCCTTACTCTGCCAAAATCACTCTTGAAACCCTAGCTCACCCTTGAGCTACTTTCACCCTTGAGTGCCCCTTTTGGCCCATTTCCAACCCTTTGGAGAAAGAGAAGGAGTAAAGATGGAAGCTTGGAAGCAACCCTCCTAGACTGCTGGAAGAGCTCCACCAACCTCTACACCTGAGGTAAAATTTTAATACAAAAAAGAAAGATCTTCACCATATTTCCATGTTTTGTTATGTTTATTAATGCTCATGCTAATTTAGAATTCGTATTGTTTTATTACTTTAATTTACTGTTTATTGAACAGCTACTAAGGAGTCCATTCTCCTTAGTAGGTGCTCATTTGCACAAGCTAGGGTGAAAACCCTAGCTACAGTTTTGGCGACTCCCCTTGTGTTCCTTTGAATTTCTGGTTATAGTTTTAAAAGTTTTAATCGTTTTCAATTTTCTGCAATATTTTCCTGTTTTTCCTTTCGGCTGCCGTAAACCGCGTCTTCTACCTTCGCAGTTGCGTCCCGACCGCGTATTTCAGGCCTTTACCTACGATCTGACCGCGGCTCTCAGACTGTTTCCGGTGACCTACCGACGGATTCAAGTCTGTTACCTGCAATTCGACCGCGGCTATTAGCCTGTTTGTTGCGATCCGACTACGGCTGTTAACCCTTTTTCCCGCGTCCTGACTGCAACTTTTGGCCATTTTTCTGCAACCCGCCTGCATCTTTCATCCATTTTCCCACGTCCTTCTTGCGGCTTTCATCCATTTTCCTGCAACCCACCTGCGTCTTTTGGCCTTTTTTCCCATGTCTCGCCTGCGGCTTTCAGCCATTTTCCTGCAACCCACCTACGGCTTTCGACCTATTTCCCACAGTCCGACTGCATCTTTCGGCCAAAATCCCGCAACCTGTCTGCGACTGTTGAGATGTTTCCCACTGTCCGACTGCCCAGATTTGCCACAGACCCGCGGTCTATTTTTTGCACTTTTTCCTATTTTGAACCCAGCACTTTGCTGCAATATTTTATGCACTTGCACAGCCATCTGTCCTACCTGCAGCCATACTTCCCTACAGCCTTTTCTGCAGTTTTATTTATGTTCCATTTACAGAATATTTTTTGAATTTCAGCATTTTAATTGAAAAAGAGAAAATTTTGCATTTCAAAGTTTAAATTCTGTATTGTTATTTTTAGTTAGAAAGTTGCCCACCCCGTGGCACTTTTACTTGGGTTCATCATCTCACACGCACACACTTTGTCACCTAATTCAAGTGAGCCCTAAAATACTACTTAACACAACCAACATTCTAACCCCACTTGGGGAACACATAATAATTTTTGTAGTTAGGTAGGATCAGGGGGATAGGCATCCAAATAACACCCCTCGGTTGCTTACACTTGAGACATAGTTGTTGTCCATTAGGGAACCAAAATTTTCTAGTATTTTTTGGCACGTTCACAACTAGTTTATCAGAGGGCCTCTCCCCTAGGAGGGTTGAAGTCGCCAGACTGGTTCCGGAGGCCTGAGTGGAATACCACAATCCATTCAGTAACCGAAGGCTACCTTTTGCAGTTCTTGGGGTATCACCCATATGGGGATACCGCGGCAATAGAACCAAACGATAGATTCACCTTTTCTGGATGTGTCATGAACGGGGTATCTTAGTTTCCTTTCTTCTAGGATTGACTACCTGGTGTCCCTCCCGGTAGGGGGATATCTTTAGCCACTTGGCACTACTATCCATATTGTCTGACTTGGATTTCATCACCTTGCAGAGGATATGTCTAGTTGAGTCATAATACTATTTAGTTAGGTGTTTGCATTCTCCCTTACCTCCTTTTGGTCTAGCGAGTCCACTATTTTTTATTTTTTAGGAAACCTGTTGCTTGTTGGTATTCTGACCATTTTTGTTGATACTCCACTTATTGTAGCACAACTGTTACAGTAAGTGTTTTGAGTTGGTTGTTGGCCTGAGTGCCATATTTTTTAGGCTCTCCTTCTGCACAATCGGTTGCATTAGGGTTTTTGAGCTGTTTTTCACTCAACGCAACCCCCAGATACTTGACACCATCTGTCACCATTGAGTCCCCGAGACATTCTCGGTGCCTCCGGGGTGAGCCCCCACAGCACGGTTCACTTGACACCACCCGTCATAGATATAGATCTTCATCACTTGATACCACTCATCATAGATCTCGAGCCTTGTCACTTGACTCCACTCGTCAACGGCATAGAACTCTGTCACCAGAGCTAGACGCCCCTTATTTTACCTCTGATTTTGAGGCAGAGTCCGAGAACCCCATTTACACTGCACCAACCAGCCCCATGGTTGGCGTGACTTCCACCCCTTTCTTCGTAGGGACCATTGGTGGAGCATCCACCACCACACCAGTTACCACACCTGCCTTGGGTATGCCCTCGACGGGGCCCCCATCTACCATTCCGATCACTGCACCCATTCTAGTAGCTGGCATCCCTATCACCACTCCATCAGTGACTCATACTACCCTTGGCGGTGCAGGACCGTCCCATACTACTTTTGTCCCTCCACTTGGGGGAAACATCCCAAACCCTTCCCCTACACTTGGGGGCATTGGCCCCAACATGGTCCAACCCACTAGTATGTCACATCCTTCTACTAGTTTGCCATTCATGGCTAGCCTCAACCTTCCTGACCTAGCTAGAATGACTAACGATCCCATCAGACACGACCTTGCGTGGCCTCACATGCCCACCAAGCTCCCCTCCGACATCCCTAAGTTTGAGGGCAAGGCAGGTGAGGAACCCTAGAACCATATTATGTCCTTTCATCTATGGTGTTCCTCTAACTCCATAGTGGACGACTCTGTCCGCCTCCGTCTGTTACAGTGCACCCTCACTGGCTCTGCAGCTAAGTGGTACATCAAGCAACCCCATGGGACCCATGCCACCTTTACCTCCCTTGCCTCGACCTTCCTGCAGTTCTTTCAGTTACATGTCCGCTATGACGCGGGAGTTGAGATCCTACTGTCTTGCAGACAGAACACGGCTACCCACATCACTGACCACATTCATGAGTGGCGTCGACACCGCAGCCTCTGCAAAATCAAGTTAGACGACCGTATCTTCTTAGATTGGTTTCTAAAATCCCTCCTTCCTATCATTGCCAAGGATGTGGCATCTGAACGACCCCAGTCCGAAGAAGAGGCCATCCTCAAAGCCCAGCAATTTGACCTCATTTACGCCCAATCAGGTTATCTGTATTCCATCATACTGACGCCCCTCACGGTGATTCCTCCCAACATGATGCACCGGGGGCATCCCATGCCGCAGATGGCATCATTGGTCGTATTGCCTCGCATCCCCAACCCTTTTCCATAGCACGTCCTAGCCATGGCCCCGACCTTTCACAGGCTACATCTCAATCCGAAGCAACCAATTCGTATGCTCCCATGGCACATCACCACCATTCCCATGGACCCTCATGTCCACCTCAGTGCTTTGGTCATGCGCCTCCCGCTTACACCCCCCCGGTCGCACCTCAGCCATATTACCACCCGCAGGCTGCGCCAGCTCCTGTGTCCTCTTAAGTCCAACATGCTTATTACCCACCACAGGCAGCCCCTGCGGCAAACCCACAACCCGTTCAGCAGACGTATCATCAACCCCCACAAGGTTCAGCACCTGCGTAGCCTCCCCCTACTTATTATCCACCGCAGCCTACTCCCGCACCTGCGCAACCCCAGAACCACCTGCTGCCCAAGGGCAAGTATACGCCCAATAGAATCTGCAGCAGAACCCAAATAACCAGCGCCAACGGGGCCAGCAAAATCATTGCAAAGGCCGTAACCGTGGGAACAACCCCCCTCCAGACTAAGGTGGTCAACCTCCCAATCCCCCAAACAACAATAACGCGGCACCTGCCAACCAGAACCCTGATCGACCGCCCAAGCAGGACAAAAATCCTAATTTGCGCACAAACCATCCTTGTTCTATTTGCAGGGTCTATGGCCACTATACACATGCTTGCCCACATTTGGAGCAAGCTCAAAAACTCTGGACTGATGATGTCCATCGCCAAGGGAACGCGGCTCCTCAGGTGCCACCCAACCCCCCACCCCCTCAGCAGAAACCTTTGGTGCTGCAAAACGCCTTACCAACCCAAGGCATGGTGAACACTCAGCCGTTGGCTCCCCCTCAAGGAAATGTGCAACCACAACAACAGATCACTTATGCCGCTCCTGATCAACCCATGTTAGACTCAGGTGCCCACCACTTGTTAATGATGTCATCCGCTGATGTCAATCTCCAAACCCGTCGGAACCAATACGGCTCCACCCCTGAAGCCTCTCCTGCCGAAAAAAATACTAACGCTCATCCCACTGATCAGACGTTACGTATACCTCCGGCTCCACTCGATGGCGCCTCTAAAGCACCTCGTTTCCCACTTCATCGTATCAACAATAACCCCAATGCACGCGCTGCGTCACATTACAACATTGTAGATGACTTAGCCCAATCTCCCGCAGCCATGTCTGCGTTATAAGTCTTAAAAAACTGTCCTTCACAGCACAAGACTTTGCTCTCCGCCATCGGTGCTATTGACCCAAATGATTCACAACTGATGGCCTTCGATTTGGACCAGTCCGAACCACGCCTTCCTTCCACTTTAGCGTTCCAAGTTTCTGTTTCCATTCGGAATCTTGTCATCCATCGATGCATCATCAATGAAGGTGCCTCTACATGCATTATGTCCACATTCGTTTGGAAGAAGTTGGGATCCCCTACTCTCCAGCAATCCACCACTGCGTTGCGAGCCTACGACGGTCGTTCGGCTCAACCTCAAGGTCTCTTAGCTAATGTCCCCATCCAGTTGGCTGGAAAAACCATGCTCATTGACATAGAGGTCATCAATGCCCAACTTGATTATAACCTCTTACTTAGCCGCAGCTACATCTATGCCATGCAGGCGGTTGCCTCATCTATTTTTTGTACCATGATGTTCCCCCATGACGGATGCATGGTCAAGGTCAACCAACTCACCTATTACGATCCCAATGCCCCCGCTGCACCTGAAAATGTTCTCCCCATGGTTGAACAACCTGTTTGTGGTGCAACTACCTCATTTGTTTCCTCTGTGGGACCCGGTCTTTACTCAGATACGTCGATGACTTCAACATTCCAATCCATTCCACCCCCGTCACCCGTGACCGAAGTATCTGACCTATGTACCCTTTCCCACAATACACAAACACCCAACAATCAACCGCCCTTGTTACCCAAACCACCATTGGTACCTAGTCACATTGGTGTTACACCCATCCACACAATCCCCTTCCTATTCCCTCCTTCGTGTATAGTAAGCACCCTAGTTATGGCTACTCTTAGCCTCCCCGGGTTAACCTTGGGATTACTCGTGTGGTATGTTTCACCTCCCGTTCCCCCGTCGATACCAAATGTCCTCCTCCAATCGGTGCAACTCGTTTCCACTACTAGTCAACCACCTCCTGGTGTCCCTACCCCTTCGTCATCGATGAATCCCCCTCCTCTTATCAAGCCCATTGGGGACAGAGGCCCACAACAATACATTGTTGTACCCTGCCCAAAGCGGTTACCCCCCCCCCCCCCCCCCCCCCGTGTTTCGTGCTCCTCCCAAATGCTCGTTGTGTGATGAGTCAGGCCATCCGACTCATCAATGTCCACAATTACCTGCATTACAGGAACACATGCAAATGCTTGACGACGATCCCAATATCCCGGTTGTCGAACTCGATCCAACCCCTAAACCTCGTGATAAATCTCTGCATACCAACCACCCTTGTGCAGTATGCGATATTTACGGCCATTACTCACATCACTATCCTGATCTCCCAGATTACAGAGCAGCTCTCTATGAGATGAATAATTTGGACCTTGAGACGGCACCCCCACAATTGAGGAGATCCACCCTCCCGTATCACCCCCATCCAAAGAGATTAACACCATTTATATGATCTCTTCGACTACCACTCCCTCGTCAACCGATTTGACCACTCAAAGTTTCCACAATGATGAGGAGATTCTAGAGGCTCTCACTGCCCCAGATTATCCTTGGGATGACATGCACCATCGTTCCTATTTCCTCCTAGAAGACTCCTCCTCTACCACAACTACCAAATTTGCGGTTGAGTCCAAAGATTTCCTTCCCACCAAAGTCGACTGGTTTAAGGATCCTATTCCTGCTCCTGATGCCTTTGAGGAAGGTAACATGGCCAACATCTCACCCGTCATCCACATAGATATCTCTGACCCACCTGGTACTCTTGAAATCATTACCTTAGGAGCCTCCTGCAGTGAGTATGAGATTGGAGAGTACAAAAAACTTTTCCAAGAGTTTTGCGATGTCTTTTCCTGGTCCTATACCGACATGCCTGGTCTTTACCCCACTATCATAGAACACCACATTGACACCGCTGAGTTAGGGGGCATAATAGATTACCTCGACCCTGGGATAGGGGGCATGATCAATCATTTTGACCCTACCTCGTCACATCTATCTCAGCACGTCCATGACCCCCTTGTTCAAACCAACACATATGTGATCCATAATCACAAACCCCATGCACATAGCATGGGGGCAGGTCATTAACCCTGCCCACTTTTTCACATGCGTGATCTCAACCATTTTTGAGGTCACATGTCTCTTGTATATATGATTTGATTTGATACACCTAGTATTATTCCCCCATGGGTAATCATTTCTCTCCACCACTGCATCCTTCGCTTGGTGGGCTCACCTTTATTTATAGCCATTTTTTAACCTAGTTATTTCCTTTGACCATTCCGGAGTCCTTATGACCTCCGTTTTTCGCACCATTTGCACCGCCGGATTCATATTTCCGTGCCCGTGATGATGCTTGAGATCATTTCTCGCTCTCACCAGAACCTTTATTGACATCGTGACATGACACCTTGTCGCCTCGATTTGTGTGCCACATCGGCCGTAGCCCTTTTTTGATATACCTTATATCATCGGATTCATTTTTTCGAGCCCGTGATGATGCTTGAGATCATTTCTCGCTCTCACCCCCTTATTTTTTGGGTATTTTTTCCAAAACGCCCCCCGTTGCCTCGGTTTGCATGCCACATCGGCCGTTATCCATTTTTGACACTTTTTATATCGCCGAATTCATTTTTCTGAGCTTGTGATGATGCTTGAGATCATTTCTCGCTCTCACTAGGTACAGTTTCAACATTGTGTCCCGACACCTTGCTGCCTCAGTTTGCGCGCCACATCGACCGCCATCAAATTGTTCCACATTTTTACATGAGCCATTCACTACTGTCATACTGCAATTATTTCGTTATTTTGCCACCATTCATTATCCCGCAAGGAGGACCACCAGTGTTCCCCCCTACCCTCGTTCTTGGTCATCATCAATGTTCCTTGATTGAACACTTCCTCCTTGCCTGGCCATTCCTGTTGTTCGGTATAATTTTATCCCTTTTTCGGGCCGGACAAGTCCTTTACGAAAAAGGCACTTAGGGAGTTTCTGTTAAGATCTTTTCTGACTCCTAAAACAATGAAAAGATCGCCGAGCAATCTTGCTTCCTTTCATGCTCGTTAAAGTACCTGAAAGGGCGTTTATCTAGTATAAGTTTAACCCTTTTCCGGACCTGGTAGACTAATTACGAAAAAGGAATACTCTATTCACACCGGCTAGAAGAGTTCTTCAGTGCATCCTTTTATGCTTCTTCGGGCCTTGGAGACTAACACACGAAAAAGCAACCCCCTGGAGTCTTCTTATCGCTTTCAGACTCTCTAAAATTGAAAGCAACTACGAGCATGAACTGTCCTAGGCTCATACAAATCCACACGACAGTACCATTCCATTATTTCAGAGTCTTCTTATCGCTTTCAGACTCCTTAAAATTGAAAGCAATCACGAGCATGAACTGTCCTAGGCTCGTATAAATCCACACGACAGTACCATTTTACACACACTTCTTCTAGTTCCTTAACCCATGAAGAAGTCCCCCCGTGCCTCTTGGCACTATGATCGATCATCTCGACAGCACCCCCAATCAGGTCGCCTTTGTTCAGAGTAGTCTGCAGTCTCCTGCCATTTTACACCAGCTTGAGTATCCCTCATCCCAGTCACTATCCTTGATCCAGTACAGCTATGATCCCTTTCCCATCAGTCAGTTTCATATGCTACCCGATCGTCCCCGCCATCATACTCTGAACAAAGGAAGTTTGAGTCCACCCACTCTACTTGCCCAGTTATCCCCCATAGTATGTCAGTCCTACCATCAGTACTCTCACACTTCGGTCCTCCACCTCGCACTCCTATCAAGGAAACCTCATTGCCTTGATAGTTGCAGGTATCCCTCTGTCGACGACAGCCCCTCTATTCCAGAGGATAGACCCAGAGGTCCCTACGCCTTGGACCCATCACCATCTGTGGTGAGTGCCTACGGACCATTTTGAGAGGAGTCATCATTGCCTCTCCGAGTGGTTGTTTCTCACATGCTCAACTTCCACACCTTGATCGCATCATTGAGAATCACGCAGGGTTTATATCCCTTCAGTTATTGGTCGAAGACCCCGGATTTCCCCCGACTCTAGCACATTGGTGAGTCCCTTCAAAACGCCCAGTTATATGTTCCCGTGGATGTCCAGGTTGCATTGGCGATTGTGTTCAGAAGCCATCCAGTTATATGCTTCCTTCAGTACCCAGTTCAGTTCCAGTTTAGTGTACCATTGAGAGTATGACTCCTTGTCACTATGATCTAGCAGCTCATCAGTTCCTCTGGTACCACACTCAGTAGCACTGTTGTTATTCTAGTGTATCAATTCTTCAGCTCAGACATGGTCAACCCAGCCGTATGTCCCAGATTTGTGTCCCCTATAGACCCTTATGATGTACACAATGGTTCTCTATGTATCCTACAGGTCCCCCTTTTCGGGCCTCATTGTTATTTTTTATGTATCTTGATATGAGCATGGGTATGCCCGCCTCATCCATATATTGAGATTCTTTCTCATTCATTATTTGAGGCCATGTATATGTCAGGTCCCCGTATTTTGGACCCCATTGTTATGATTGTTTTATATCTTAATACGAGCATCGGAATGCCCGCCTCGTCCATATGTTCAGATTATTCCTCATTCATTATTGAGGTCATGTACTTTCATTTTTTGCAGTTTGTTCAGGACCGTTGTTCCAGGCTCCAATTTGTTTCTTCTCTTCTCCACACCCCAGGAAAAACATACAAGACTTATGATGTCTATCGGCCATACGATGAGCTCCTACCCTCACACATCAGGGGGCAATCTGTTAACACCCAAAAAGTGCTCACTACCTCATCTACCCCATTACATGACTCATTTGTCCATATTTCCTACCATATTGACCTCCAAAGCCTCCAAAAGGCCCAAAAAGCCTCCAAAAGACCACAAAACGATTAAAAAAGCCTCCAAAAGGCCAAAAAACCCCTTTTCCCTCCAAAATAATCCAAAATTCCTCCAAAATAGCAAAAACCCTCTAAAAAGGGAATAAAAAATATTAAAAAGAGAGAAAAAAGAGGGAAAAGAGGGAAAAAGGAGGAAAAAACCCTATACAGTTGACCTAAACCATATGGTTCCCAAAACCATGGGCCAGCACTCCACCACTAAAAACCTATAAATAGGTGATGGAGGCCCCTCATTTCATATCCACAGTCAAATACACCCTTACTCTGCCAAAATCACTCTTGAAACCCTAGCTCACCCTTGAGCTACTTTCACCCTTGAGTGCCCCTTTTGGCCCATTTCCAACCCTTTGGAGAAAGAGAAGGAGCAAAGCTGGAAGCTTGGAAGCAACCCTCCTGGACTACTGCAAGAGCTCCACCAACCTCTACACCTGAGGTAAAATTTTAATACAAAAAAGAAATATCTTCACCATATTTCCATGTTTTGTTATGTTTATTAATGCTCATGCTAGTTTAGAATTCGTATTGTTTTATTACTTTAATTTACTGTTTATTGAACTGCTACTAAGGAGTCCATTCTCCTTAGTAGGTGCTCATTTGCACAAGCTAGGGTGAAAACCCTAGCTACAAGAGGGATCCAATTTCTTGAGGTGTATTTATTTTTTTAAATTTAAACTCAAGAAATTTAATCTCTCCTGAATGATAGATCCGGGTTTAAGTTTTAAGTTTTTATTTTATAAATGAACATCTATTTTTTAATTACTTTTCATAATATTTTATTTTATGAACCAGCATGGATTTTTTTTTAAATACTTTCCATAATTTTTTATTTTATGATCCGACATGAATTTTTTTAATTATTTTTAAATTATTTTGTTACATCACACACATTACAACATCTCCCCCATATTGGGTTGTAGAGCACCTCGTTTCACTCGGTGCAATAATAAATTATGCAATTTAAAAGGTCCGATTTTGCACTTAATAGATATAACATTATGCAATTTAAAAACACTTATTTTGAGCTTAATAACGCAATATTTTGCATTTATTATTGAGTTTAATAATTTAATGTAACTATTTTGATTCTGATCATTTTTATAAGTTTGCTTTTGCTTAAAGGCTAACACTTTCATTATGTTTATTTTATTCATTTTGTTAGTTAGTTATCTAATTTTTTTAATATAGTTTCATTTCAATTTTATTTTATTTTGTCAATACTAATGATTTTATATTTATTTGATTAGCATTCATTTTAGGCATGCTTTCGAATTTTGTTTCATTTAATTTGTTTCATAGTTTCATGAAATTTATTTTATATATAGGTTTTCGACTAACATTTGTAGGTGATAAAAAACCAAGGGATCTAAACAATACTCGGGTTCACATCCCCATCTTCCGCTTGACTAGTCCTCCAAGGGTTTCCTTCGCTGCTTTTGCCCAATTCATCTTGAGCATTAACAATTATGTTGCTCGACTCTGCCAATAATTCTTCCAGGTTGGAAATACATCATAGGTAGGAGGGTCTTGGAATTCTATGCCAATCCATTTGAATGATTTCTGGAATAAATATTATGTCTCCTATCTTACCATTCATTTAGGGTGTCTTCATAATCATTATCAAAAGATAGAATACTTATCGAACTCACTGATCCATATTTTTTAGAGTTGGCATAATCATCTCTCATTCTAGTAGTTAAGCTATAAATTTTATCTAGGATATATATTCCTATTGCATCAATAATAGGCTCTATATGCCTAGGTCCTTGATAAGGATCCAAAGGCTGGGTAACTTTCATACCATCATCTTCAAAATTCATTGTCTCTTGCTTCAAGACAATAACAACATAGTTTTCAAAGGCCCAATCAATCCCAAACAACACTGGATAAGTATTTGTCTTGTCCATGATCTCTATCACTTCAATGTTAGAAATTCTTTTAACACATGCTAAATCAACTTCCACATTCTCCATTCTATATACAAGAAAGATCCTATATTGATTGGACATAGGCAATTGTATGGGAAAATATACAAACATGGGACTTCCTATAGCTTCCAATGACTTTTTAGGAAGGATTTTAATATTAGATCCAAGATCCAACATTACATCCTTGATACCATACCCATCTACCTAAGCATCCAACCAAAATTCCTTTCCAATTTTTTTCTTCTCCTTACTATATTTGTTTTCCTCTAAGGGATATTAGTACAAATCATATCATCCTCTTCATCCTCTGTAGAGAGTGTCTGAAAAGTGTTTCGCGACTTCTTGGTCAAGCCTTCATCATTTAGAATATCAACAAACAAAGTAAACTGCACATCAAGAAGCTTCTTAGAATTACCTGAGAATTCTACTTCAAATTTATTTCCAAAATTAGGAATGGAGGAATGGGGCCCATACTACGCCCCTTGGAATTTTTTGCAAATATAGTGGATGGCAGTGTTGGCATATGCTAGAAAATTTGGGCTACATCTTTGAAATTTTCCTTTTATTGGAAAGAATCAAACTTTTGTGCATGTGGTATTGCTTTTTGGACCTTCGATAGGTCAAGGTTGTTATTATCTACACCAATCCAAGATCCTCCACAAGTGATAACATTGATAGTTGGGCCTATTGCTCCATTACCATCCCTAGGTTTTAAATTGATTAAATTTGTTGGTTTGTTCATGATCCTATCTTCCCATTTCACAATCAAATCTGGGCAATCTTCAGTATTATGGGTATTTATTTCACAATAAGAACACCGTGGTCATCTAGGAATAGAAAAATATCAAGCAACATGACTCCCCTTATTGAAATTGTAACACCATATAGATCCACCTCTTCCACTAGTTATTCCTTCCCTTTAATCTCCTTCTCTTCCTTGACCTCCTCCTTCTCCTCCTTAAGGTTGTGAATTGTCAAATATCTTGATGCATACAAATGCAATACATTCACTAAAGCATCCAAGGCCAGAGATTTGTTTATGCTATGCATGGAGGTGCCACAAAATTCAAAGTAGACTATGTTAAGAATGGAAGAATACTTCTACAAGATAGGACAGTGCTTGAGAAGGTGTTCATATGTTTTGCAAATCTCGCAATATTCTCCAGTTTAGGAGTTTTGCACATTCAAGAAAGCATGATACTGCACTAGTCCATGAAATGTGCTAGGAGAGGCTACTTTTGCAACTCCAACAGAATATATTCTTAGAAATGGTCATGTTAGGGGGTTAGGAATAGGCCCCTCTTAACCTCAGGCATTCAGAATCATGATGTCTTATGTCATACACCCTATACACCATACTTGTTCATAGACTACCTTTGGGATGGTCAACTCATGAATATTTTGTAAGGGAAATAATTTGATTATGAACTTGTGATAGATCAGGTCATGCTGTAGATATTCCAACTTTGTTTCCTCTTGGTACTTATCCATATCCTCAAACTTCATAGCTTTCTCTGGAGCATTTCTAGGTGCATTAATGATTTGTTGAGTGAAAGGGATTTTAGTCAATGATAACAACCCTTGGATGAACCACTCCTTGTGATGAGTATCATAAATATGGAATGATATCTTACTCATCTATCTCTGAATTTCTATGCATGTAGATTCCCTATCATATTGTCAAATCTCCTTCAACTCTGTTATACCCTCTTTCACTGATTTCAATAATTAGAATTCTGAGATAAATAATTTCTTCGACTTCTTTCAAGGGGAGAGGTGGAAGATTAGCAGGACACTCCACAAACATCATATACCATTTCAAGGATCAACATATAAATGTTGTTCGAAACTATACTAGTTTAGAGGCATCAAAGACTCCTTTTGATTTCCAATCAGCTCACACAAGAACCGATGTTGTTCTGAATATTTGTTAACCACTTTACCCTGAAATTTTGGGTACTGCATGGGGGATCCACCATGAACCCTATCCTGGAGATCCTACCAAAATAAATCCTCTAGGACCTAGTTGTGAAACCAGATTCAAAGCCACATTTGGAGCTGGATTACTACTACTACTCTAATTACCAATCACTAAACTATAACTAGAAATACTACTAATTCCTTATGTTATTGATCCAACTTGAATGCTACCAATAATACCAATATGATTATACCAATTCAAACTTAATATGAAATTAGAGAAATAAAATATTGTATAATTCAGTGGCACCCAAGGAGTGGTCAAAACTGAGTTGGATCCATTTCTTTTTGGAATTCATTCAACAACTATGGGGGGTTCAATGTCTGGACTATCTCCATTCTCAACTGGATCATGTGGGTCTAGTTGTTACAAAAACTCAGCTACTAGAACTAACGTTACATGATTGGTCTGTATCTAAACATCCCTCATAATAAACTCATTCTCTCTTTCTTCTTACTCTATAAACACTCCTCCCTAGATTCCTCTAACTAGGTTTTCTTGCACTACTATCCCTCTCTCCTTCAACCAAGAATTGGTCAATTACCTATGTATCTTTAGTTTCTACAACTCACTCATCCTTTATTCTTCACTTCCTTCACCATGCATATCCTTCTACAATTGTTCACTCCTCTTTATCGTCACTCTCATAAGGTTCTTACATCACTTTTCTCTAATAGTCAACCTTCTTGAACCTTGATCAACCCTTTCTCTATCTTCATAATTTGGCCCCATATTCCTAACCCTTCAAATTCTGCAACTTTCTAACATCATCTTCATCCACTCCCCCATGATGCAAGGTTTTACTTAGCCATAGAGGTTTGATTAAATGGAAGAAATCCTTCTTCCACTAACCAGACTTTTATTCATAATGGGATTTATCTTATCAAACTCCCTTGAGCTCCCTTATTAAAATTTTCCTCTACTCTTGAAAAGAACCGATAAATTTATGCAGCAATCTTCACTATGTATCTATTGATAACATTCTCCACCCAAAAATCTACTACTCACACAAGGTAATGATTTAACTGATGTGACACAACCAGATCCATAGTAGTCCACTATACAGTTTTCTTCCTTCAATATTTGTGTTTTGGGGATTTTGTATGACTCTTTAACCACTTATATAAACTAATGGGGAATTTGCATGAAAAATACTTGCACTAATATAATGAGGGTCCATCATACAATATAAACTTTCTATTCATCACAAAATTCCATTCTCATAATTAGGATTCTTGCAACACAAAGTCTTCAAATATTTTCTTCCACCAATATTTAATCTTATAATTATAAATTCCCTTATCCATTCAACTAGTGTTTTCCCTTAAAGGCACAGTCCTGGAAATATAACTATTTGTTGGCGATAGGTTGAAACCAAATTCCTCATAGAAGGGCCAACAAAGTTCCATTGTAGTCTAGTTGTGTTGATATTTATGATATTCCGAAAAAAAAAGAGAAGAAATTCTTACCCAAAGTGCAGCAAAGACTGATGATAGATAGAGGAAAACCATTAGTAGATGAACACAACTCCAATCAGAGTATTAATTTAGCAATTAAAATCTATTCTTAAAGAATAAATCTCATTGTGCATCATTCCACATCATAAACATATGGCTAAATAGAAGGATTGAAATAGATTCATACATCATACAATGCACAACAAAATTCAAAATGGGGCTCCCAATCATTCTCATTTTATTCTCATTCCTTCAATAAAACACATATATATATTTGTCAGTATAAGGGATAGATATCCCATGGATCATATGTCATTCAAGTACCCTTCCTACTCCCACAACCTAATAGCTTTCCCAAGAATTCCTCTAAAAGCCAACCCCACCCCTTAACCACTTATGGGGATTTATAAAAAATATAGTGGTCATTTATCACCATGTCAAGATAGTTACAACCCAACTTTTCCACTAAAAAAGCATCAATATATTCTTGATCTTTAATTGTATCCTCTTGTGAAAATCTCCATGCATAGATTATTTCATCCTTCTTCGGTGATATGGTCTTGAAAAAAGAAAGGACAAACAAGATATTTGCATCTAGACCACCAGATTCTATTTTTCAAGCCATATTACCCGCATTCTATAATATGGCTAGTCCAAGTGATATTCTACTTATGAGTACCAATTACTTCTCATGGAAATATCATATGGAGGGTTTGCTATGAAGTAGGGGACTTTACTGAGTTACCTTGGGAACATAAATTGCCCCTCTTAATACATTAAAGAAAACCAAATGCGATAGTAAATATCACAAAGCACGTGCATTAACCAAAATTTCCATCTCCAATAATCTTCAATTTCAAAATTAAGGAATTGAGACCCCATATGTGGCATGGAAAAACTTGGAAACCATTTTTGCTAAACACATTGAGATTCAAGCCCACTAGCTTGACAACCTATTGATTACTTTAATTCTGAAAGATTCATCTTGCATTGAACACTTTCTATCCAAGTTCAAAACACTTATGTAATACCCCAAATTTTGGACTTATAACCCCTTTTATATTTGGTTAAGTATTATTTCATTTTACTTAGATGGCATTAGAAATTTGATAAGTTAATTTCTAATGACCATGTGGAGTAGCACATTAATGAGATGGGAGTCGCAGTTCCTATGGGTTGGAGGATAAATACCAAATAAAAATAATAATGAGAAATTATTATGGAGACACTTGTAAACCCTAAAGAAAAGTTTAGGGAAAATATTGGAATTAAAGAAATAAAAATTGAAAGAACTCACACCAAGAAGAATAAAAAGAGAAAAGAGGAATTCATTCACACATTATCATTATCACAAAAGAGAGGAAGGTGAGTAGGAGAAAAAAATAACCATAGCTAATGAAGACAATGAAATGGGGACAGATTGGAGCACAAACTGAACTAGAATAAGAGAAATCATTTCAGTTGGGTATACTTGGAACACTAGTTGTGTTCAGGTAGGAGTACTACCACAAGTCTGCAAGAGCATTGCAAATACTCTAAATAGGTTGTGACTGATTATTCTCTTAGATTGCAGAGACTTAAAAGCCCTTGGAGCATCCTGGAGCTTAGGAGTACTGAGTTGGATGTTGGGCTGTCTGTTGCCACAGAAATTTTATAAATAACTTGGAGAACAATTTAAGGGAAAATAACATACATACTCTGACCCATAGGGACTATGAACTCAGCTCGAGGGTGACCACGAGAGAACGGAGACTTGCTGGTCGAAGGCTGGGAGGTTTGTGGTTGTGTTCCACTGGTCATCAGAATACATATAAGTTTATATGTTGTATTTACATGATAAAGTAATATGGAACATTTGCTAGGGTTTGTTAATGTATATTTTTTTATTTACTTTTGAATGATTTGTTTTACCAAATCTGAACAGTTTATATGGTTATACTAAACCCTGAATATGGATGTGTATAGATTATTATATTTTTGTAACATGGTACATATTGGGGTTTCTAATGGAGAAACCTTCAGTAATGATAACCTATGTTTAAGGTAGAACTGAACACATTATTATATGATGTATAGAAAACGTTTGTAAAGGTAAATATTGATACATAATATCATGAACAAGAATTTGAGAGTAACCATCAATTATGATATCTATTCTAGATACAATGGGTGTGTTACATAGACTAGTTCTTAATGCAACAGATCCCGACACTGATAGAGTTTGTGTCTATTTTATATTTCAGGCATAACTGAAGAAGACATGTAAACCACAAGGTTTACATGTCAAGCCTTTGAAGTATATTTAAAACTATTTTTCTATCCTTTTATAGATAAACAAAATTACTGTGAAGAGAATAATTTGTATATATGTAATTAAATGGGTTTCCAATGCTCGATAGAGTTATATTTCTCCTATCTACACTAGTTATAATTGCTATCAATTTTCAGTATGGAAACTCGATTTTCTTTCTACCAAATATGCATACCATTACTATATACTTTCGGGAAAAGCAATTATAATCCGCTTTTATCCTTAGTATGCTTGAATCATTAATATTTTGGGCAATAGGATTTGAAAACCATTTACAATGGAGTTAATGTGCAAACGCCAGTTATGTCGGCGTAGGAGTATGAACTCCATGGTCGGAAAATGACCAGCACACGAAAATAGACCCAGAATTCATATAAATTAATGAGAGTGAACTATGTTCGCATTGGTAAGTCAGGGTTACAATACCCACACACTTTATGATTAATATTTTATCCATACCGAATGGATGGTTAAACACAAAACGAAATGCGAGCTATCAAGCAAGCTTACCCTGTATTATATTTCGAATTAAATTTATGCACAGTGAGTTCATTCGAACCACTTTTCTATGTAATTGTTTTACACCTGGATACAAGTAAAAGAATGCAGGAATCGAAATAGTCAATACATTTGTTGTTAAATGGCCAAACGATTCATGGACTTGAATTCTTTTAAATGATTTTATGTATTTAACATTTCACAAAGAATCAAACAGTATTAACAAGATTGTTCCAGCGAATAAACGTTGTAGAAATTACATTTTATAGGCTAGGGTTCCATGCTTATTATTTCACAATTTTACATAGTAAAATATTATTATAAATGACTTTGCAAAGTAAAAGAATGAATGCAAATCTATCCCATTTAGTAAACCTGTTCATTGCCTAAAGCAAAATCTAGAAACAGAGATCCAAGCTTGTAATAAACCAACTTGGTATTCAACATTCGCGAGAATTTAAACGTTGTTAAATATATATATATATATATATTCTTTTTCTTTTTTTCTTCCAAGGAAAAAAATGAGTTTCTTCATACAATAAACGTTTAACTGCTCCTAAGAGCTTACATTATATTGGTTGTCATCATATCCTAGCCTTGCTTCATACACCATCAAGTCAAAATGACATACATTTAGGTGCTCATCATAGCTTACATAAAATTCTGAATTTAACCCGTGGGTTTTTATCGCAGCAAACAGTGAGTCATCCTTAATACATCCTCACAAGTGAGCTGGAGATTAAGGCATCTCCCACGTTCTCAATTTCCATATAGCCTGGCTGCAGGCTTAAGGCCAATTTTGAAAGTGAATCAACTTCTGTGTTGAGTTCCCTGTAAACATGATTGAAGCTGACCACTTCGAGGTTGAATTTTAAGGCACGAATTTCCCTTAAAAGATGTTGCAGATAGGGTACTCTGATATCGTTCAACTCATTCACCCAATCTATCACCACCTTGGAATCACCAAATATTTGGATCCTTGAGATCTACTCGTCGCTTGCTAACTTTAAAATAGCCCATAAAGCTGATAACTCTACTTTATTGTTTGTGGATCTTCCTGTTGCGTACTTGAAGCAGAGTTTTTTGTTCTCAGACTGGAAGATGATGCCTCCTGCTCTGCCCTTTGCAAGTTCTCCTTGACTAGCCCCGTCGAAGAACGCCCAGGGCATGTTCTTGTCAATAACTGGTGGTGTTAAAATCCTTATTTTTTTAGTTTTTGGTGAATCCCTGTGTTCCTACAATTTCTTCATCAGGATAGCACTTGTGATGTCAAGCGAGATCCATATATTTTGAAAGATCGCATTGTTGCAAGCAGACCATATGCTATAACCGAAGAGAGTGGGGAGAGAGTCATAATTGCTTACCCCTTCGTTGTTCCACCAATCTTTGGTTTGATGTTCCAAAGGTTTAGGCTGTGGACTGATATAATTGATCGAGGAAGACACTGAATCCCATATTGTACCTACATAAGTGCAAGTGTCAAAAAGATGAGAAGCAGTTTCATCTTGGGCTTTGCATAATACACAAATACCAGGACCTTCGAAACCTCTTTTTTCTAAGACTTCCCAAGTGAGTAGTTTGTTGGTGAGAGCTAGCCAGAGATTTATCTTGGCTTTTAAAGGGAAATGGATCTTCCATATTTTAGGCCACCACCACTTCACTTCTTCTTTAACTTGCTTGTAACATTCTGTTTTGTACCCCAGTTTGGCTGTGAATTCTCCAATATGATCGTTTTTTGTCCAAATCAACTTATCCTTATAATCATCATCCAGGTGAACAAAATTTGCACTCAGCGGGTTAGTATAAAGTTCCCACTCTTATGTTTCGGATAAATTTAAGCTTAAATCTAAAGCTGATTTCCACTTTGTT
Organism: Larix kaempferi; assembly: GCA_027924585.1. Classification (NCBI taxonomy): domain Eukaryota; kingdom Viridiplantae; phylum Streptophyta; class Pinopsida; order Pinales; family Pinaceae; genus Larix; species Larix kaempferi. The sequence goes on from BSBM01000877.1 coordinate 13,127,994, forward strand.
CTGCCAAGTGAAATGGAAGGTTGTACTTGAGCATCAGCTAGTACATAGAGTCTATGTTCTCTTAACTTAGTTATTAGTGGTGTTGAAAGTTTGAATCGAACTTCACAACCTACCCATGGATCTTCTCCCAGTCTTACATTTTTGCCATCAGCTATCTTCCATGCCAGCCAGTTGCCTATCAGGGGAAAGGAATTTACCAGGGATTTCCATCCTACCGATCCATTCTTGAATAATTTTAATGGGCTTCTTATCCATTCAACTAATGATGAATTGGGACAGTATTTAGAGATCATTTCTTTTCCCCATAAAGAATCAGGGTGTTGGATGAGCCTCCACAGGGATTTGGCTGCTAAGGCTGAGCAAAATAAGATAGGGTTTTTAAGACCCCAGCCACCTAATTCCTTTGGTAAGGACAGTTTATTCCACTTAACCAGCGGAATTCCTTCTTTACGATTGCTAGCTGTACATAGAAAGGAAAAACTCTTCTTTCTTATCCTATTGAGAATTCCTTTGGGTATGTAGGTGATCATTTCCCAGTACACTGGGATGCTTAGTAAGACAGACTTTATCAGTACCAATCTCCCACCTCTTGAAAGAAAACGATGTGTCCAGATGTTTATTTGTGCTTCAACCTTTTTATATAACCATACCCAATCCTGAAAGGAGTAGCTATTTGGTTTAAGAAAAAACCCCAGATATTTGAAACCAGACTTGATAGGAGAGCTGGGAAAGGGTAGAACAGAGGTTGTAAATTGGAGCAATGGCTCAAGGAACTCATTATGAGTTAAATTAGACTTAAGTACATTTACTTCCATACCTGTTTAATTCTTATAAGTCTCCAAGATAGAAGCATAGGCCTGCAAGTTCCCCTCAGAACCTTTTCCAAAAAGTAACACGTCGTCTACAAACAGGGTGTGAGTGACTTCTACAGAATTTGAAACCCTGATTCCTTCTATTTTCTTCTTGAGCTTGGCATCTAAAATTAGTCTGCTAAGAGCTTCAGCAATAACAAGGAAAAGGAATGGGGACAAAGGGCATCCCTGACGAAGCCCTCTGGTGGGTTGAATAAAATTTGTGGGGGAGCCATTAACCAAGAAGGCGAGGCTAGTTGACTGTATGCACCCCATAATCCAATTTACCAAGTTGAGATACAATCCTAATTGAATCAAAACTAATCTGAGGAAATTCCAATCTGCTCTATCATATGCCTTGGATAGGTCAAGTTTGAGGGCAAAGGAATGGAGTTTCTCTTTACTGATAGTGTGTAAAGCTTCCTGCGCCAGGGAAACTGCATCGTGAATCTGCTTATTGTGGAGAAATCCAAATTGTTCTTTAGAAATGATTTTGATTAGAATTGGTTTCAACCTTTGTGCAATAGTTTTGGAGATCAACTTATAAATGAGATTGCAGCAAGAGATCGGTTTGAAGTCGTTAAAGTTGGTAGCTTTCTGTTTTTTGGGGATTAGGGTGATGAATGTAGCATTCATGGCTCCCAACACCTTTCCTGATGATTGGGATTCTCTAGACACCTTTAAGACATCTTCTTTTAGAAGTTCGTAGAAACTGTGATAAAAATCCACCGAAAACCCATCAGGGCCTGGGCTCTTTCCTTTTTGGAAGGAGAAAAGCACACACATCTGATTTCTTCCTCCAAGACTTCTTTGGTGAGATCCTCATTCATCTCTTCTGAGATTAAACATGGGAAGGTTTGTAGGACTTCTAAGATCGTTGAGATAGAGCTACCTTGATAATCTCTAAAGACAGAGGAGAAAAATCTCTCTGCTTCCTTTGCTTTTTCCACAAAGGAGCTTACCATGTCTCCATCTCCATTCCTTATTTCAGTGATAGCGTTTACGCTTTTTCTGTGTGAAGCATAATTATGAAAAAATTTGGTATTTCTATCTCCTGCTTCCAACCATAAAGCCCTACTTTTTAACCTCCATGTTTTCTCTTCTTGAATAAGAATGGAGTATTTTTTACTTTCCAACCCTGAAAGCTTGTTTACTTCTTCTGCTGAAAAAACCCCGGACTAGTTTCCCTTGTACATTCCTTCAATATCAACTTCAACTTCCTTAAGGGTTTTTTGAAAATTCAATATGTGGGTCTTATCCCAGTCCTTATCTCTTTATCTTCCTTATATTGTCCATAAACTGTTGCATAAAGGTTAGGCCTCTAGTTTCTACCAGGGATGTCCAAGTAGCGGATATCAATTTTTTATACTCCTTTTCCTCAGCCCATAAGGGATTATATCTAAAAGGTGGTGGAGGTTTTGCTTCAGGGAGGGAGAGAGTTAGAGTAATTGTTCTGTGATCCAATGATCCTCCTGTTTCTATTGAGGATTGGACAATTAACTGGTCATTTAAGAGGGATTCACTGACCAAGAATCTATCAAGCCTTTTAGAAATGGCGTAAACACCTCCCCTCTTATTTCTCCAGGTGGGTTCTAATTTAGGAGGCAAAATGTCTACTAGCCTCTTTTGTTCAAAAAAATTGGAGAAATACTGGCTTAAGGAGTCTCCTCTTGCTTTTTCACCCCAGTATTCATTTGTAGCGAGTAAGGTTAAGATCTCCCCCTAAAATTAGATTTGGGAGTGATAGGAAGTTTGCATTTCCGAGGTTTTCCCAGTAGGATTTCTTATCATAATAAGGACCATAAACATTTAAGAGCAAAAACTTTAGTCTAGTACTCACATCCTCCATTGTAGTGCCTATTGCAGAGCTCAGACGTTCTTCAGAGAGCAAGGAGATAGTGGGACACCACGCTGTTATAATCCCACCAGAGTTCCCATCTCCATCAAGGCTTATCAATTTCCATTCCTTCAATGAATTTCTAAATAAATCCTCAACCTTTTTCCCGTCTATCATCATCTCTTGTAAGAGTAGGACATTAGGTTTTAAGCTCGAGATCACTCATTTGAGGGATAATTGTTTGGAGGCTCCCCCTAACCCCCTTATGTTCAGTGAGACAATGAGCATTACGAACACTTTTCAGGGGCTTTGTTAACTCTAAGAGCCCGGGTGATAGTGGCTTGTTTACCATTTTTAATCCCAGCAATAGAAAGCTTCTGGGATTTTGAAAGGTGTGATTTCCTTCCTAACTGAAGCTTGGGTAGGGGGTTGAGACCAAGGCTTCCTGAAGTAGACATAGGTTTTTCTTTGTGGGAGGTAGTATGGGATCGGAGATTGTAAACCCTTGAGGGAACATGGTTAGGAGGGGGAGGAGAGGGAGAAGAGATTTCAGGGGAAAGTTCAGAAAAAAAAAAAAAAAAAAAAAAAAAAAAAAAAAAAAAGGCACTGAAGGAACAAGAGGGATAAGAGGAGAAAAAGCAATACCTTGTGAGGAGGTAGAAGGAATCTCCTTTGATAGTCCCGAAACTACTTCCGCATAAATCCTCCACGTACTTGTACCCACAATTGCCGGGGAGAATGTTGTGTTGTTTAAGGTATCCTTGCCTTCTTGAGGGCTAAAGGTAAGCTTATGTGTAGGATCCAAGTCACCAGTCTTAGTTGCCAAATCATCTTCCAGCTTGTGCTTGACAACTATGACCTGGCTTCCATCTGTCGATGTAGTTGAACCTACGTCTAAGGTGTGGAAAATACCCTTATAGGTGCCTCCCACCAGCGTTGATGGAGTTTGCAAAAATTTTGTCACCTTTTTAGTGCCACCTTCGTAGCCATCTGGGAGAGTACGTAATGATGAAGGAACAGTCTTTTTTATCCACACTTTCTTGTGAATGATTTGTTTCTTTTGGATCGAACAGTCCTTTTGTAAGTGACCGACTTTTCGGCAATTGAAGCACCAAAATGGTAGTTTCCAATAGTCGAGCTTCTGTATCCAAATTTCTATCATTCATTTGGATTTTAACTTCTTCATAAAGTTCGTTCCTTAAGTCCAGTTCAACCAACATTTTTAAACAACGTCTATCAGGTTTTATATCCCAGTCTTTTTATAGTTCTACAAACTTTCCAATCTTATTTCCAACGGCCTCGAGTATAAGTTGTTTCCAAAAAAACATTGGAAGTCCTGGTAGAATTACCCATATTTGATGTTTATTATGCAGCTCTTTCTTGGCATCGAAGTGAACCTACCATTTCTCCAAAATCAAACCCGAAGGTCCCCACTTCCAGTTTCAGTTTAACAGTTTGGGTCTGTCATCCTCCTGACGTAATTTGAGCTGAAACCAGCCTCGGGGAAGGACATGGAAGTCCGGTCTATATCCTAACAGTGAGGTCCAATTTTCTTCCATCCAAAATTGAAGAGAAGCACGACTGGTGATTTTTCCACAAAACCTGCCAACCAATGCCGAGTTCAATTAATCTGGTATTTTGGGTATTTGGATATCCTTCCCCACAACGAGCTCGGCATGTCCTTTTTTTGGCCGAATACCTCTAACTTTTCCTGAGATGGGTTTACTACTCTGTTGATGAACAGGAGGGGACTGCTCATAATGAGTATTTGTGGGGTTCGTCACCCTATCATCAGAAAACATGAGATCTTCCTGTGACGTAGTACCCATGGGATTATCCATCTCCTTATTTCGATTTTGAAAATTGTGATCCGTGTAGAAGGTCGATTATGGCGAGGAGTATGGTTCGAAATCCACTTCATCAAAGTACATGGATGAGCTGGAGAAAAAACCTTTGAAATATTACCTGTAAGCTTTGTTGAACGTCCTTCGCCTTGAGACATATTGTCTGCCTAAGATTAAAGGTTGAAAAAAGCCTCCCCGAACCTTCGCAAAATGCGTGCCTTATCCCTCTGCCTCGCTCCATCTCCGCCCCTATATATATATATATATTGTTGATGTATATGTAACTTCGGAATGTATTTCATATATGTATGTTGTATGTACTTCTATAGAGATGGTATTATTCCTCTATACGGAAGTGTCGTCATTTATATTGTAAATGTCGTAACTTATACTTGATGGGTTATTAGACCACCTTGTTGGGGTCGGCCCTGTATAGGTCATGTGGGTCAAAGGGTTATTAGACCACCCTATTGGGGGTCGACCATGTGGGTCGAAGGGTTATTAGACCACCCTATTGGGGGTCGGCCCAATCAGCATTATGTTATGTGGTTAAGTTCGAGCCTACATGACTTATGTAAAAGGCAAGTCAAGTCAAGTATAAATAGAGTGCGGGAGGCACTCTATTTGATCACTCACTTCTCACTTATGCACTAAAGGAGGAGTGGCGCACTTATGGAGGAGGAGGATCTGCTGCTAGTATATTTCTATCTCTTATGTTTGGGTTGTATCATTGCTCTATCTATCTCTAAGGAAGTTATTGGGGTTTTTCGCCTTTATGGTTTTCCCCAAGTAAATCTTTGTGTCTCTTGTGTGCTTGCATTATTGTCTCCATGATTGATATGCTGTAGATATGTTGTACATGTTGTTCTCTCAGTTAAGATCCTAGATCAGATTGAAGTAAAATATGAAAATTTAACATGGTATCAGAGCTAGCCTGAAAGAAGGCATGATATGGCATGTATGACACTTGTTGCAATTACGATGCTAGGGCTTGATATAGCAAAAACCAGTCATCATAGCACTTTCGCTATAAATCCATTTTGGAGAAGTTTTCGGATCTGAAACCTTTACAGGTCGAAGATTAAATCTTCATGTACCTTGTTTCCAAAGTAAAACCTCTAATTCGTTGTACTTTGTGATTTATGATGTGTACAATATAGGGTTTCTGCCTCTTCCAGATCTGAGTCAAAATCAGGTGACCTTGGGAAAAAGGTCATAACTTGGGCTAGGAAGATCCAAATGAAATTTTGTAAATAGTGACAGATAGTACACAGACTGTACTATCTCAAAAAAATTTCAGAGGCCGAAGTTGAAACAGTGACACGTGGAACACCGTACAAGTTCGCTCTCCTGTATTAGCCCATAAACAGGTCACGTTGCGACACTTGGCATAACTCTGTCTCAGAGAATCCAATTGAGGTCAGACCTATCGGGATGGAAAGATAACAGATCGGGCTATCTTAGGAAAAATTTTCAGAGGCCGAAGTTGAAACAATGACATGTGGCACACCGTACAAGTTCGCTCTCCTGTATTATCCCATAAACAGGTCACGTTGCGACACTTGGCATAACTCTCTCTCAGAGAATCCAATTGAGGTCAGACCTATCAGGATGGAAAGACGACAGGTCGGGATATCTCAAGAAACTTTTTCAGACCCTTTGGATCGAAAAGTTTGGAGTTACACTAGAAACAATCAGGTACATATTTCTGTCAAAACAGAATTATTTTTTAGTACCTTCATTCATGGCTTCCAAAATTTAGGGCTTTGGAGAAAGTTGGAATTTTTGTAATCGGAGACCACGGCTGAATGCTACTCATCAAAATAAAAATTTAGAGACCAAGATAAGAATTTTTGGTTGGGCAGAAGGCCGGGCTTGATCAGACCCTAGTTCGGGACTTTGATAAGAAAAATGGAAAATTAGGGCTTCTGTAAAAATGGGAATTTTTGAAATCTGTGACCACGGCTGGAAGCTCCTCAGAAAAATAGAAGCTTAGAGATTTGGATAAAACCTTTTGATTGGGAAGAAGAGTGGGCTTCATCAAACCCCAGTTCAGGGTCACGTCCAGTGAATCCAGAAGTTTCAAAGGAAAAATTGAGGAGTGAAACTTTGCAGTTTTCAAATTCTGAATATACCAACTTGATCAGCTCATCAAGGCGCATATTTCTATCCTTTCGAAAGTTTGAATTTTTGGGGTTTCTCTGACAAACCCATATCCAGCTCCAGGTCCAATTCTTGCAAATCAAGTGGATTGGGTTAATCCTAGAAGAAGATGGATTGGTCACCTGCATAAGTGAAGAAGTTCCTGTTTCAGAGGGAGATGAGGCTAAGGCCTTACATAAGAATATTACAAGCGATCTCGACAGGTATGACTCATCGAGGTATGTTTCGATATTTGTTCATGATTAAGTTTATGGCCTGTGTGTCTTCATGTTATTACGGTTAGTACAATCTTGATTTTAGATTTGATGTATCACCTTAACAAAATTATGAATGCATGATAGAAGATATTCATTGGTTAGGGTGTTGACACTTATGATTGTACTAATGCATTATGGTGTTGTATGAAGTTTATGTTGTCTGCTAACATAAAAGGTACACCAAGAAAGACAAATCATGTTCTAATTCAAGAACATATGATCATGGTGACATGAAGACAAGGATTCATCCATTGTCATGGATCACATAGAAGATCTACTTTCGAGGTATGTATAACTTGGTTCTACAATGGTTAACTTATGAGACATGCAGGTTACTAGCACAAGTCACTGAAGAGAATCAAAAGACATTATGCGGGTATGTTAGACATAACTAGCTAGCATGCTAATCCAGGTATGTTTTTCCTATATCAAGCTAGAATCCTACCTTGTGTTAGGATCTTATATTGTTGTGTTGTTGATAATGATTATTCATGAAGTCATAAGTTTGAATAATCATGGGTATATGCATATTATTTGTCTTACCTTAATTAATGATATGACTAACCCGAAGAGTCATAGGTTTGAGTAATTATAGGTTTAGACATGTTATGTTTCTTATGATTTGACTAACCATAAGAATCCTACATAAACCTTGAATACTAATGTTTATTATCTGTGTTTGAAATGATCCTGACTATACATGCTTGAGATTATTGTGTTTTGATAATATTAAGATTATACTAATAAATGTGTGATTATGTATGAGACCTCAAGGATAACGCAATGATGATACTAATAAGCATGCATAGTGATTAAGGATGGATGTAAGTTCAAGGACAGGTAATCCAGGAAGCAAAGATCAAGAGGGAGCACACTCTAGTTTTTCCTGCAAGAAAGCAAAGAAGCACACTTCAGTGGTTTCTGCAAGGATGCAGATATTCAGAGGGAGTTGACCACTTCTCACAATCCACACAAGAATGGAGTTGCAGAAAAGAAGCAAAGACTGAGAGGGAGTCAACCCAACAAACACACAAAGATAAGTATTTTAATTGTCATTACTTGCATATTTTATTGTTTAAATAATACTGTTCAATAATGTATATAATGATGTTCCTAGAATTAGGTTGTGTATTATGCATATTAGAATAGTTGCATTGATGAACAGTATACTACTAATATGCATGGGTAAGTGGCCTATGGCACTGTACAACATTCCATTGCTACTTATCTAGAATGAAACCTCTTTGCTGACATGTTGGAAGTTGTGCACACTCTTAACAATGTTCTGGTAGAATTTGGAAGGCATCTAGAAAGTTACGGGATATGGATAAATGTTGTATTGAAGCATTGGCTAAGATAATTGCATGACTGTATGACATATTTCTTTATATGTAAGAATTTGTTCTGAAAACTATGAGATGTTTTCTAATCATGCAATTTAACTTGTTGTGTAGGAAAGATCGTATGCCATCTCCTACAAAAGAAGAACTACAACATTTGTTCAGCAACAAAATTATCTATTGAAGATATTGAAGTTCCCAGGATATGGGAAGAATGCCATGATCCGTCGATCATGAAGAATGATGTTTGGGATGTAGTCCCAAGACCTGAAGGGAAGTTTGTTATGACTTCCATATGGATCTATCAAGATCAAGCATGCTGCAAATGGCAGCATAGAGAAATATAAAAGTGATGAAATAGAAGATGCACCAGATGGATTTCAAGACAACATGGTGTAGTCATATATGAGTGCAGAACTTGGTATGGTAGGATAAACAGCTTTCTATCCAGTTTGGGCTTTACCAAGAATAAAGCGGATTCCAACCTTTACTACAAGGTTGAGGAAGGCAATCCAGTGATACTACTTTTATATGCGGATAACCTGTTTGTTACAGGTGAAGATAGATTGATTGTCGACACGCAGCGGAAGCTTGCTGCTGAGTTTGAGATGAAGAACTTGGGGATGATGCACTATTTGTTTTTGGCATGGAGGTGTGGCAGAGTGCAGATGGAATCTTCCTTGGACAAGGGAAGTATGCAGTAGAGATCCTGAAGAGGTTCAGGATGATGGATTGCAAGGCCATGGCCACACCTATGGCATCAAACCTGAAGCGTCTGTGTGATGCTTCATCTGAGCCGGTTGATATCACTATGTATCGTCAGATGATTAGGTCCTTGATGTACCTGACAAACACGAGACCAGATATTTGCTTTGCGGTGAACACATTGAGCCAGTTCCTGACGGATCCGATGAGTGTTCACCTGGTTGCTGTAAAGCATGTTCTGAGGTACCTGAAGGGTACAGTGGATTATGGGCTCAAGTATGAAGCGAATCAAAAGTTTAACCTGCAGGGTTATGTTGATTCAGATTGGGCAGGCAGTGCTGCAGATAGGAAGAGCACATCTGGGTGTTGCTTCAGTATGGGATCAGGTGTGATCTCTTGGTTTAGCTGGAAGCAGTCCTACGTAGCACTGAGTACAGCTGAGGTAGAGTATGTTGCAGCCTGTTCAGCTAGTTGTGAGGCAGTATGGCTACGGAAGCTACTGTCTGAGTTATTTGATCTCCCGTTCAATGCTACTGGTATCTTTTGTGATAACCAGAATTGTGTGAATCTCTCTGAGAACCCAGTGTTTCATGACAAGTCGAAACACATAGAGATCAAATATCACTATATCAGGGATATGGTGCAGAGAGGAGCTGTGAAGCTCCTGTATGTTGCAACGGACGAGCAGATTGCAGATGTGCTAATGAAGCCACTAGCCATGGTGAAGTTCGAGTACTTCAGGGAGAGGCTTGGTGTTCTTCAGATTGATGACACTTCGAGGAAGAAGTGATGGACACATTTGCTGAAGCCATTCCAAGCATGTTGGAAGGAGGATCCTTCACATGGATGTGGATGTAAGCGCTGGATGATGAACATCAGGATGATGTTCTAGTTTCTGCTTGGATATGATCAGTTGGATCATTTTTATGTATGTATGTATGCATCATGTTGGATGTTGGATATGATCAGTTGGATCATTTATATGTATGTACGCATCATGTTGGATGTTGGATATGATCGGTTGGATCATGTGTATGTATTTTTTTATATGCATCATATTGGATGCTTGGACCATGTATCTGTATATGTATCAGGTGGATACATTGTATGATCAGGTGGATCATGTATGGTGATATGTATCATGTATTTGTATTTGTATCAGGTGGATACATTGTATGATCAGGTGGATCATGTATGATGATATGTATCATGTAGATACTTGGTATGCATTAGGTGGATGCATTGTATGATCAGGATGATCATGTATGACGAGCTTCGGGATGTTGCTCCAGATGACATGCAGCAGGATGTTGCAGTGATGATGATCAGGATGATCATGTGTACATCAGGATGATGTATGGTGAGTATCAGGTTGATACTCTATGGTTGTGGATCAGGTTGTGCAGATGAGCATGTAATCCGTTGCCCTGGGAGATTTGCAGATAGTCTTTCGAGGTTTTGCCTATGGCATGTAATTCGGTGCCCTGGGATATCTGGCAAATGCTCTTTCGAGGTTTTGCTCTGGGAGGACATATAATTCGTTGCCCTGGGAGATCGACAGATAGTCTTTGGAGGTTTTTCCTATGGCATGTAATTCAGTGCCCTGGGATATCTGGCAGATGCTCCTTCAAGGTTTTATCCCATGGCATATCATTCGTGTCCCTGGGAGATCCGATAGGTTGGGCTGTGTGCCCGTAATCAGTCCTGGGATGATCTTGCGAGGTTTTGTCATGACCACATGTAATTCGTGCCCTGGGAGATCCTATAGGTAGAGTTGTGTGCTCGTAACAGCCTGGGATGCTCTTGCGAGGTTTTGTGGTGACCACATGTAATTCGTGCCCTGGGAGATCCTATAGGTAGAGCTGTGTGCTCGTAACAGCCTGGGATGATCTTGCGAGGTTTTGTGGTGAGGTCACATATAATATGGCCCTGGGAGATCTGCAGATAGTCTTTCGAGGTTTTGCCTATGGCATGTAATTCGTTGCCCTAGGATATCTGGCAGATGCTCTTTTGAGGTTTTGTGACGCACGTAATAAGTCCTGAGGATTCCACAGTATGGCCAGTGATGATGAAGACCTGCAGGTGGTGGACCTACATCCAGTATGAAAAAGGACTGGCTCTGTAGAACTTCCTATGACGAGTAGGTTCAGAGATTGATTGAGATAGCAGCAGCAGTGACGATGATGATGTCTCGATGACGATTATCCAGTGACGATGATCCAGAGAAGAAGACTTGTGCTAGAAGACCTGTGTTGAGAAATACCTTCCTAGTTAAGAGGGAGTGTTGATGTGTATGTAACTTCAGAATGTATTTCATATATGTATGTTGTATGTACTTCTATAGAGATGGTATTATTCCTCTATACGGAAGTGTCGTCATTTATATTGTAAATGTCATAACTTATACTTGATGGGTTATTAGACCACCTTGTTGGGGTTGGCCCTATATAGGTCATGTGGGTCAAAGGGTTATTAGACCACCCTATTGGGGGTCATCCATGTGGTTCGAAGGGTTATTAGACCACCCTATTGGGGGTCGGCCCAGTCAGCATTATGTTATGTGGTTAAGTTCGAGCCTACATTATTTATGTAAAAGGAAAGTCAAGTCAAGTATAAATAGAGTGCGGGAGGCACTCTATTTGATCACTCGATTCTCACTCATGCACTCAAGGAGGAGTGGTGCACTTATGGAGGAGGAGGATCTGCTGCTAGGATATTTCTATCTCTTATGTTTGGGTTGTATCATTGCTCTATCTATCTCTGAGGAAGTTATTGGGGTTTTTCACCTTTATGGTTTTCCCCAAGTAAATCTTTGTGTCTCTTGTGTGCTTGCATTATTGTCTCCATGATTGATATGCTGTAGATATGTTGTACATGTTGTTCTCTCAGTTAAGATCCTAGATCAGATTGAAGTAAAATCTGAAAATTTAACATATATATATTGTATAAAAACAAACCATGGGCCTATTCCTTTCCAGGATGGAACCGTTCTTTTGAGTGCATAACAAAAACAAATAGAGTGTTAATAACCAGCGACACAGTCATGTAGTCGAGCCAACCTTTAACAACTTAATAAAGTATTTACAATACATATTTATGCATTTAACAAATACATTCCCCTACAAGCTGCAAAGACCTCTCAAAAAGGTTCAACGTAGTCGTATAAAAAAGGGAGAACACGGCTGAAGGCCAAGTGTTCGTGCTGCACAAACCAATGTCTAAGTAACCCATCTCTAACCGTCAGGGTAGAGTTCACCTAAGACTCATGGAGATGGTGGGTTACCTGTATTTTAAACAAAACCGTTCATTCCCAGTACATGGAGCTTGTTGTGGGCCTCATCCAACACTCCTTCAACGATTAGTTCCACCTACACACAGTTTTCCAACAAGAAGTTAAATTCATGGAAAGTTAAAAAGTCAATGTAAAAACATGTTTGCATGAAAACCTGGTTGGTTACAAAAAAAACTTACACGTGATGGAGCAAACGCCAGGACCCGGTTAGTGGAATCATTTCACCTGCACATAACAGATGAGAATTTGAGCCCAATAGAAAAACCAAATAACAATTAATTTAGCATGGTAACAATTGCAATAATACATTAGAAAAAAAAAGACTCCTTCTTACCTGCACCTACGTGGACACACCAGTGAGATTCTGGAGTACTCTACTAGCTGGCTCAGAATGGGATGGAGCTCATTCCTTCTGGTTTGGGGTGTGAAGCACCTGCACATAGTAGAGGTGCTCTGTGAAGAACCGTCTGCAATAATAGTGAGAGGCCCTTAGCGAAGCGAGAGTTTTGTTCAGCATGGTGGTATCGGTTAGACGGAGAGGTTACCTTTGAGACCGATTGTCCTGACTACATAAATGCTTGGTACAGTATTGTAAAGGGCACCAAGAACCAGACTAAAATAAACGGTGCAAGAGTGATCACGTTTCCCATTTGGAGGACCCGAATCGTGATCAACGGTTGAAGCTTGCCTTGAATTTATTAACCAGCGAGTGAGTGTAAATGCAGTGGCATCGAATTTAATGACCTTATGTGGTACTGGGGTAAGCTAGCTTGAGCATGAGCGAAGCTCCCATGTCGGAGTGTTGGAACACTGGTGAATGCCGAATGCGTAGTCACCTGCCAGGAGGGCAGCCCAAACGGGTTTAAAACATTGGTTTTTGCGTATTGTGTCTGCATGGCATCATCGTAGGCTTAGCACAGCGATACAACATTAATATGTTATATGCATTAACATTAGTGTGTAGTCATAATCATATATAATATATATATAGATATATCATGACCTACGATCATACGATGATTAAACAAAAATCGATTGTGGTTACATTGCATTGGTATTGTAATATAATCTCTTTTATAACAAAGGTTCAGTAGGATGTAGAATTAGTATTTGCACACAGTTTATATAATAATGTGGCATTATATTATATTAACCATAAAAACGTTTATGTATGGGAAATAAAAGCACTCGTGTTATCTCTTAGTGAGCCTAGAATTACTAGGGTAATTCTAGGGTTTGGTCATAGCATTAGCATATATTTTATATGTTAGTATTAGGAGTATAAATCATAACTAGATGTTATTTGGTGGGTATTCACATAAAATATAAATGTTTATATTTTATAGTTATAATGCTTTAGAATTGTAAATATAGATTTTGTTAATTAAATTGCTACAAATGTTGCTTGCACTTGATATTTATATAGTCGCATAGCTTTAGCACTTAATTGATATACATTTCGCTTGTATATGAACATGTTAAACTTGTTGTGTATAGGTTACACAAGAATGAGTATATGAGACTCTTACATATTGACACTTACATTAAAATCAACGTAAGTGTTAGTTTAAGATTAGTACACCTGAATTTAAAAGCTAAGTAAGCTATAATAACTCTTAGATTACAATGCTTTTGAGAATACTACTAACCAATAGCACCTTTACAAAAACAAAAATGGCGTAGAAGAGACGTGACAACTTGGTATCAGAGCTACAGTCACTAAACTAGGACCTTTAAGCTCGCTTACGTTAATGTTGCTTTAGAATAAATTTTATGTAGCATACTATTAATTTTTTTGTGAGCAGATGTACGTTTTTTTTTTATTGTTTCCTAACAAACAGCTGGTTATCACACATAGACAAAAGTGTGGTTGAAAACAGTAAGTAGCTGAAAAATGAATTATGTGGAACAAGAGGGAAGGATGGCAGTGGAAAAATCTAGTCAACGAGGCGAAATGGCTAGTAGATAGGAGAGAAATCCGAACTCTCAGCAAGGGGAAACAACACCTAGCGAAATGCTAGAAACTATCAAAAGCCTTAAAGCTGAGTTGATCAACATTAAGGAGGACAATATTACAATTTTTTAGGAACAACGAGAAATCAACGCAATTTTGCTACAAAAGCTGACTGAAAAAGAAAACAATCATATTCCAACACAAGAAGACCAACATGCATAAGATTCAGTGACGAAAAGAAATTCCAAGTTTAAGACAGCTCATCCAAGAAATTCGGTGAGCTATAATATGGATATCAGCAACAAAGAGTCACTTGGCGAATATTCCAAAGAATTTGTTCCTAAAAAGAAAAATAAAACTGGAAAATGAATCAGCTACACTCGGAATTGAGAAAGATTAAACCTCCTACTTACAATGGGGAAATTAAGACTGGAGAAGAAGCTGAGTTGTGGCTCAGGGACATGGATAAATATTTACACATGTTTGACTATTATAGTCTCATAAAGGAAAGGGTTTATATTTTCAATCTGCAAGGGAAAGCTTTGGCATGGTGGGATGATCTCAAGCTGACAAAATCCATCAATGAGAAAAAGGTGAAATGGAAAGCTTTTGTGACATTCTTTAAACAGAAGTATCTCTCTGAAAGGTACTTTGACAGGAAGGTGAAATATTTTTACGACCTAAAACTGGGACAGCAAACTATGGAGGAACTAATCAGCAAATTTCTAGAATTACTCAAGTGCATTCCCTATATTCAAGATGAAAAAGTCAGAATTCAGCATTTTCTAAACTGTTTACCTTTTAGTTTCAAGGACCGGATAGAGTTTGATGATCCAATACCTTGGAAGATGCCTTCAGGAAGGCTAGGTTGTGTTATGAGCAGAGTCAGAATAAGTCTGAAGTATCTAAGCAGTGGAATGAAAAGAAGAAAATAAAGTCTGAAAGTAGACAGAAAGGTCATAAGCCCAATCATTTCAAAAACCAAGTTATGCATGCAACTTTCAGCAACAAGTTCAATGGCAGCAAATCGCAATCAAACTTTGTCCCACCAAGTAAGAATATGAATACTGAAATTACAAGAAGACCAGAAGACACACCATCTAAACAACCAATCAAATTCTGGGGTTGTGGAGAAAATCATAGATGGTATGAATTTCCTCATCGGAAGGAGAAAAATAAATCAGTGCACAATCTGCAAGAGGCTTCTACAGTTCAAGATGTAGCAAGGAGTCAAAAAAATTATGCTGCATTAAACAATCGGCAAGCAGAGCAAGCCTCTATCATCAAGGTTGAAGGTATGATTTTCGGGACACCCATGTCTATCTTGATTGATTCTGGTGCATGTAAAAGTTATATAGACCCAAAAATTTGTGAGTCATGCAAACTAAGCAAAAACCAATACATGTAGCCTTGCTTGGTTCAAATGGCCACAAGAGAAAAAGAAAAGTTTCTAAAGTAGTAAATCAGTGTCCTTTAAAGTTAAATGAATCTTACACTAGTACAGATTTAAATGTTTTGCCATTAGGATCTTACGATTTACTTATCGGTATGGATTGGCTGGAAAAACATAGAGCTGTCCTAGAATGCTACCAAAAA
This sequence comes from Larix kaempferi, assembly GCA_027924585.1. Taxonomy (NCBI): domain Eukaryota; kingdom Viridiplantae; phylum Streptophyta; class Pinopsida; order Pinales; family Pinaceae; genus Larix; species Larix kaempferi. The sequence goes on from BSBM01000877.1 coordinate 13,143,833, forward strand.
TCTATTACATTTGTGAATAATATTGGGCAGTTTGAAAATATTCAAGGGATAGTACGGACAGTAAAGTTAAGGGAAATTTCTGCACTACAGTTGAAAAGAAATGCACAAAAAGGGTGTAAATTATATGTTGTCCACTTAGCATAAAATCAGAAAAACAAAGTTTCAGATTTACAAAACATCTTGTGCTGGTTGAATTTGAAGATGTGTTTCCTGAAGAAATTCCTGAGTTACCACCCAAGAGAGAAATTTATTTTACAATAGACCTATCCCCAGGAGCAGTACCTATTTCTAAGGCACCTTATCAGATGAGTACTCCTGAATTGATAGAATTGAAAGCACAATTGCAGGAGCTATTAGAAAAGGGTTATGTCCATCCAAGTGTGTCCCCGTGGGGAGCATCGGTGATCTTTGTACGGAAGAAGGATGGCACCTTCCAACTGTGTATAGACTATAGACATCCGAATAAAGTAACTATCAAAAATCGGTATCCTTTGTTAAGGATTAATTATTTGTTCGATCAAGTTGGAGGTGCTACCGTCTTTTCAAAAATAGATTTAAGGCCAGGGTATCATCAAATCAGAATTAAAGAAGAAGATGTGCATAAAACAACTTTCTGTACTCATTATGGACATTATGAATTTGTGGTGATGCCATTCGATTTGATGAATGCACCTACCACGTTCATGTGCCTTATGAATAATGTTTTCAGTAAGTACCTAGATAAGTTTGTTGTGGTATTTATCGATGACATACTCATTTACTCAAAGAATGAAAATGAGCATGAGGCACATTTAAGGTTAGTGTTGCAAGTCCTAAGGGAAAATCAGTTATACTCAAAGCTAACTAAATGTGATTTTTACAAAGACCAAATACAATATTTGGGTCACATAATATCATCCCAAGGTATCGCAGTGGATCCGGAGAAATCAAGGCCATAATGAGCTGGCCTACTCCCCAAAATGTAAGCGATGTCCGCTCTTTCATGGGATTAGCCGGGTACTATCGAAAATTCCTTGAAGGATTTTCCAAAGTGGCTCATCCTATCACATCCCTTCAGAGGAAGGAAGTCAAGTTTATTTGGACAGCTAAATATGAATATAGTTTTGCGAAGTTGAAACGGTTGCTTACTTTAGCTCCTGTTCTAAAGGTGGTTGATCCTTATGGTGACTTTGTAGTATGCAGGGATGCATGCAAGGATGGATTGGGAGGCGTGTTAACGCAAGATGGTTTTGTAAGCGGTTATGAATCTAGAAAATTAAAGACACACGAGGTAGTATATGCAACGCATGATTTAGAACTGGCTGCCATAATTCATGCTTTGAAGATGTGGCGACATTATATTCTTGGGAAGATATTTGTTCTTAAAACTGATCACAATGGGCTGAAATATCTTTTTGAATAGCCAAATCTGAATGGTAGACAAGCACGGTGGCTAGCTTTCTTAAGTGAATTTGATTTTGAAATTCAGCATATTAAAGGAAAAGAAAACAAAATAGTTGATGCTCTTAGTAGAAGAATGCACATGCTAACCATGACTTCAGTTAACAGTTTTCAATCTGATTTGGTATTAAAAATCAGGACAACATCTGAAAAAGACCCAAAATATCTTAATTTAATGCAAAAGTGTCATGCAGAAAATTCAGAATAGCAAGCAACAGATTACAGCATATCAAAAGATGGGTTGTTGTTATTCAAAAATAGATTATATATACTAGATCAAACAAAGTTAAAGCAATTGATCCTTAACCAATTTCACAAGAGGCCATATTCTAGTCATCCAGGTTATCAGAAAATGATAACATCTGTCAAAAAACAGCACTACTGGCCCATATTGAAGTCTGAAATTGTTGAATATATAGCAAAGTGTATGGATTGTCAAAGGGTGAAAGTGGAACATCAACACCCGGCTGGTTTATTACAACCTATACCTGTACCAGGATGGAAATGGGAGACTATTTATATGGATTTCATCACCGGGTTGCCCAAAAACAATAAACAACATGATGTTATCATGGTCGTGGTGGACAAGTTGACTAAGGCAGCTCATTTCATACTTGTGAAATCCACATTCAAAGCAATATATATTGCAGAAATATTCATGAAAGAAGTCTTTCGACTTCATGGAATTCCGAAGGTAATTGTATTCGACAGGGATGCAAAGTTCACATCACATTTTTGGAAGGAGTTATTTACAAGTTTGGGGACAAAATTGAGTTTTAGTACAGCCTACCATCCTCAAACAGATGGACAGACTGAGAGGGTGAATCAAATCCTGGAATACATGCTTCGCTTGTATGTCATGGATAACCCAAAATAGTGGGAAAATTACCTACACTTGGCTGAATTTGCTTACAATAATGGGTATCAAACTTCTACAGGAATGAACCCATTCGAAATTTTGTATGGTAGAAAACGTCAAACCCCGATGACTTGGGATGATCCGGTAAACCAGATTGTGTTGGGTCTTGAATTGTTAGAAGAACTAGAAAACATTGTTCAAAAAGTTAAATCAAAATTAAAAACTTCTCAGGACAAACAGAAAAGCTATGCAGATCAACATATAGAGCATAAAGAATTTGTCTTTGGGGATCATGTATTCCTAAGAGTGAAAGCAAAGAAAATATCTTTATGTTTGGGCAAGGTTTCCAAACTAGCACCAAGATACTGTGGTCCTTTCCAAATACTTGCTAGAGTAGGACCAGTTGCTTATCAATTAGCTCTACCAGAAAAATTTAAAGTACATGATGTGTTTCATGTTTCATTGCTAGAGAAATATGTATATGATCCTAAGCATATTGTAAATTGTCATGTGATTCAGGTGGAATCAGAAGGAGACTTCCATACATATCCTATATGCATACTGGATTGGAAAGAGGTGGCACTTCAGAATCGAACCATCGTCCAGGTAAAAGTGCAATGGGATCATTATAATCCTGAGGAGGCTAACTAGGAAATGGAAAAGGAAATGCGAATAGCATACCCTTTTATGTTCAAAGAAGTACATGACACAAACTGATTTTAGTATTATGTTTATTTTGTTGTTTTGAAACTGCTTAACACCAAGGACGATGAAAACTTAAGGGGAGGGGAAATGTAATACCCCAAATTTTGGACTTATAACCCCTTTTATATTTGGTTAAGTATTATTTCATTTTACTTAGATGACATTATAAATTTCATAAGTTAATTTATGATGACCATGTGGACCAGCACATTAATGAGATGGGAGTCACAGTTCCTATGGGTTGGAGGATAAATACCAAATAAAAATAATAATGAGAAATTATAATGGAGACACTTGTAAACCCTAAAGAAAATTTTAGGGAGAATATTGGAATTAAAGAAATAAAAATTGAGAGAACTCACACCAAGGAGAATAAAAAGAGAAAAGAGGTTCATTCACACATTATCATTATCACACAAGAGAGGAAGGTGAGAAGGAGAAAAAAAATAACCAGAGCTAATGAAGATAATGAAATGGGGACAGTTTGGAGCACAAACTAAACCAGAATAAGAGAAATCATTTCAGTTGGGTATACTGGGAACACTAGTTTTGTTCAGGTAGGAGTACTACCACAATTATGTGGGAGCACGGCAAATACTCTGATAGGTTGTGATGGATTATTCTCTTAAATTGCAGAGACTTAAAATCTCCTAGAGCATCCTAGAGCTCGGGAGTACTAAGTTGGATGTTGGGTTGTCTGCTGCCACAGAAATTTTATAAATAACTTGGGGAACAAGTTAAGGGAAAATAACATACATACTCTGACCTAGAGGGACTGTGAACTTAGCTCGGGGGTGACCATGAGAGCAAGGAGACTTACTAGTGAAAGTCTGGGAGGTTTGTGGTTGTGTTCCACTGGTCATTAGAATAAAGATAAGTTTATATGTTGCATTTACATGATAAATTAATATGGAACATTTGCTAGGGTTTGTTTATGTGTATTTTCTTATTTACTTTTGAAGGATTCGTTTTACCAAATCTGAACAGTTTATATGGTTATACTAAACCCTGAATATGGATGTGTATAGATTATTATATTTCTGTAAAATGGTACAAATTGGGGTTTCTAATGGAGAAACCTTCAGTAATGATAACCTATGTTTTAGGTAGAACTGAACACATTATTATACGATGTATAGACAAAGTTTGTAAAGGTAAATATTGATATATAACATCCTGAACAGGAAATTTAGAGTAACCATTGATTATGATATATATTCTAGATACAATGGGTGTGTTACATAGAATAGTTCTTAATGCAATAGATCTTGACATTGATAGAGTTTGCGTCTATTTTATAGTTCAGACAGAACTAAAGTAGACATGTAAACTGCAAGGTTTACATGTCAAGCCTTTGAAGTATATTTAAAACTATTGTTCTATCCTTTTATAGATAAACAAAATTACTGTGAAGAGAATAATTTGTATATCTGTAATTAAATGGGTTTCCAATGCTTGATAGAGTTATGTTTCTCCTATCTACATTGGTTATAATTGTTATTGATTTTCAGTATGGAAACTCGATTTTCTTTCTACCAAATCTACATACCATTACTATATACTTTCGGGATAAACAATTATAATCCGCTTTTATCCTTGGTATGCTTGAATCATTAATGTTTTGGGCAGAAGGATTTGAAAATCATTTACGATGGATTTATTGTGCAAACACCAGTTATGTCGACGTAGGAGTATGAACTCCATGGTCGGAAAATGACCGGCACACGAAAATAGACCCAGACTTCATATAAATTAATGAGAATGAACTATGTTCGCATTGGTAAGACAGGGTTCCAACACCCACACACTTTATGATTAATATTTTATCCATAATGAATGGATGGTTAAACACAAAACGAAATGCGAGCTATCAAGCAAGCTTACCCTGTATTATATTTCGAATTAAATTTATGCACGACGAGTTCATTCGAACCACTTTTCTGTGTAATTGTTTTACACCCGGATACAAGTAAAAGAATACAGGAATTGAAATAGTCAATACATTTGTTGTTAAATGGCCAAACGATTCATGGACTTGATTTATTTTAAATGATTTTTTGTATTTAACATTTCACAAAGAATCGAACAGTATTAACAAGATTGTTCTAGCGAATAAACGTTGTAGAAATTACATTTTATAGGATAGGGTTCCGTGCTTATTATTTCACAATTTTACACAGTAAAATATTATTATAAACGACTTTGCAAAGTGAAAGAATGAATGAAAATATATCCTATTTAGTAAACCTGTTCATTTCCTAAAATGAAATCTAGAAACAACGATCCAAGCTTGTAATCAACTTGGTATTCAACATTCGCAAGAATTTAAACGATGTTCAATATATATATATATATATTGTATAAAAAATGAACCATAGCCCAAATCGTATTCCTTTCCAGGATGGAACCGTTATTTTGAGTGCATAACAAAAAAAATAGAGTGTTAATAACTGGCAACACAGTCACGTAGTTGAGCCAACCTTTAACAGCTTAATAAAGTATTTATAATACATATTTCTGCATTTAAAAAATACATTCACCTACAGGTTGCGAATACCTCTCAACAAGGTTCTACATAGTCGTATAAAAAAGCGATAACACGGTTGAAGGCCAAGTGTTCGTGCTACACAAACCAATGTCTAAGTAACCCATCTTTAATCATTGGGGTAGAGTTCACCCGAGACTCATGGAGATGACGGGTTACCTGGATTTTCAACCAAACCGTTCATTCCCATTACGTGGAGCTTGCTGTGGGCCTCATCCAGCACTCCTTCAATGATTAGTTCCACCTACACACAATTTTCCAACGAGAAGTTAAATTCGTGGAAAGTTAAAAAGTCAATGTAAAAACGTGTTTGCGTGAAAACCTGGTTGGTTACAAAAAAAAAAACTTACACATGATGGAGCAGATGCCAGGACCCAGTTAGTGGAATCATTTCACCTACACAGAACAACCGAGAAGTTAATCCCGATAGAAAAACCAAATAACAATTAATGTAACATGGTAACAATTGCAATAATTCGTTACAAAAAGAAAGACTGCTTCTTACCTGCACCTATGTGGACACACTAGCGAGATTCTGGAGTACTCTACAAGATGGCTCAGAATGGGATGGAGCGCATTCCTTCTGGTTTGGGGTGTGAAGCACTTGCACAGAGCAGAGGTGCTCTACGAAGAACCGGTCGCAATAATAGTGAGAGGCCCTTAGCTAAGTGAGAGTTTTGTCCAGCATGGTGGTACCGGTTAGAGGGAGAGGTTACCTCTAAGACCGGTTAGCATGCCTACATAAATGCTGGGTACAGTATTGTAAAGGGCGCCAAGAAATAGACTAAAATCAATAGGGAAAGAGTGATCATGTTTCCGATTTGGAGGACCTGGATCATGATTAACGGTCGAAGCTCGCCTTGAATTTATTAACCAGCGGATGAGTGTAAATGCAATGGCATCGAAGTTAACGAACTCGTGTGGTACTGGGGTAAGCTAGCTGGAGCACGAGTGAAGTTCCCACGTTGGAGTGTTGGAACACTGGTGAATGCCAAATGCGTAGTCACCTGCCAGGAGGGCAACCCAAACAGGTTTAAAACATTGGTTTTTTGCGTATTGTGTCTGCGTGGCATCATCGTAGGCTTAGCATGGCGATACAACATTAATATGTTATATGCATTAACATTAGTGCGTAGTCATAATCATATATAATATATACATCATGACCTACGATCATACGATGGTTAAACCAAAATCGATCATGGTTTACATTGCATTGGTATTGTAATATAATCTATTTTATAACCAAGGTTCAGTACGATGTAGAATTAGTATTTGCACACAGTTTATATAATAATGTGGCATTATATTATATTAACCATAAAAACATTTATGTATGGGAAATAAAAGCACTCGTGTTATCTCTTAGTGAGCCTAGAATTACTAGGGTAATTCTAGGGTTTGTTCATAGCATTAGCATATATTTTATATGTTAGTATTAGGAGTATAAATCATAACTAGATGTTATTTGGTGGGTATTCACATAAAATATAAATGTTTATATTTTATAGTTATAATGCTTTAGAATTGTAAATATAGATTTTGTTAATTAAATTGCTACAAATGTTGCTTGCGCTTGATATTTATATATTCGCATAACATTTAGCAATTAATTGATATACATTTCGCTTGTATATGAAGATGTTAAACCTATTGTGTATAGGTTACACAAGAATGAGTATAGGAGACTTTTACATATTGACACTTACATCAAAATCAACGTAAGTGTTAGTTTAAGATTAGTACACCTGAATTTAAAATATAAGTAATCTATAATAACTCTTAGATTACATGCTTTTGAGAATGCTGTTAACCAATAGCACCTTTACCAAAAAAAATTGGCGTAGAAGAGACGTGACAAATTGGTTTTGTTTTTTACTATTGCCTAACAAACAACTTGTTATCACACATAGACAAAAGTGTGGTTGAAAACAGTAAGTAGCTGAAAAATGAATTCTGCGGAACAAAAGGGAAGGATGGCAGTGGAAACATCTAGTCAACGAGGCGAAATGGCTAGTAGATAGGAGAGAAATCCGAACTCTCAACAAGGGGAAACAACATCTAGTGAAATGCTGGAAACTGTCAAAAGCCTTAAAGTTGAGTTGCTCAGCATTAAGGGTGACAATATTAAAAATTTTGAGGAACGATGAGAAATCATAGCAATTCTGCTACAAAAGCTGACTGAAAAAAGAAAACAGTCATATTCCAACACAAGAAGAATAGCATGCAGAAGAGTCAGTGACGAAAATAAATTCCAAGTTTAAGACAGTTCAAATCAAAGCATAGTTATAGTTTTTGGTTGATTTCCTAGACCTGAAGGTTTTATTTGAGTATACATTTTCAGATCAATGAATGATGTATTGGATTTGATTTTAGTTGGTGAATACATAGCTGCCTTTCCTGTATGTTCATTTGCTTAAATTATTCTTTTCATGTTGTATTCAGTTTGTTTTCTGAGTTAAATACCTAAGAACTTTGGAATTTCACCCTACGTATTGGAATCCTTTCAAGCCTTAAATCCAAAATCCTTCACATACTTGTAACCTTTCCCCTCAAACCTTCTTTACAAATCTTATCAACCTTTCCTAAACTATCCCAAGTTTAAAATGTGTTAGGCGTGTCTTATTTATAGTCATAAGACATCCTCTAGCACTAACATTTTTTGGCATCGTTGTCAGGCAACAGAGTAACGAAGATATCTTTCCCTAGGTGTTTTTCAATGCTTAGATCTATTTCTTGATGGTGAAAAAGGACTGGTTACTATCATGACTATGGTCATTCACCTGGCAACTCTATGGTTAAAGAATCCACTCATTCTAGAATGTCAAAGGCAATGGAAGTTATTTTGGATCGAAGGTTCACTCCTTTTAATTCTTCTGTTGTGCTAGGATTTCAAAATTTTGTTCCTACTGTGGATGAATCGGGAGATTGCCTTCCTATATTCATAGAAGGTTAATATGACAACCCTGTAGAGCATTTGTTAATGTTTCATGAACTTATGTATCAGTTTGGTATTCTCCACGAGGATGTGTTAATGAAGATGTTTATGTATTCTCTTTAGGTAGATGCATGACAATGGTACCAGTCTCTTCCCTCCTTGAGTATATATTCTTTACAAGAGTTTTATGTATCTTTTCATGTGCATTATAAAAGGTATTTCCTAGCTGAGCTTTTATTTGAAAATTGTTGCGAATAATTTCAGTTAAGTTTTCAGCGTAGAGAAGATTGTTCTCATAACAGTGGGAATGAAATGAATTTACTAATGAAGTTATCCTCCAAGTTGATAATGATAAAGATACATGTGATAGTAATTCAGCTTCCTCTAAGAGTTTTAATGTTGAAGATGATTGATTTTTTCACATGATGAAGGTTCTGGTGATCTAAATCTTTCTCAAATTCATTTGTTTATTAAATATCACATACATTCGTCTTTTGGAGAAGAAGAGAGGGTACATGCTCATGCTACTTATTTGGATTATTTTTTAAATTTTTTATGTCTAGATGAGCATCATCAAGCTAACGATGAATTATTTGTCTTCAATTATAATGAAGTTCATGTTATTGAAGAATCATTTCCAGAAAATCAGAAATTTGTTTTTAATTATGATCATCATTATTTACAACAAATAAAAGTATTTGACCCACCTATTTATGATGAATATAATGATCTTAATGATGATAAATTACTTGGACAGTTAGAAGTATTTTGTTTTACTGGAGATTTTTATCAACAGTCTTTAGAGTGCAATGAACTTGTTGTTAATGATAGTCAACTCATATTTGAGCGAGGAGTTTTTCACCAGTGGGAAAGGTTCAATTCCAATGAGGTCTGAACTTGGAGCCATGGGGACACCTTAAGGAAGTGGTTGAACATGTGGTTCCACCTAGAGATATTGTATTAAATGATATCGTGACATGTGGACACATAAGTGGATCAAATCCCACCCCCATGTCCTCCTAACATTTTAAATCCCATCGTGGTGTAGACCAACCGGCAAAGCCCATGCAAGCCTTGTAAGAGATAGTTGGTTCAAACCTTAGATAACCCATGTGCCATTGTGGTGGGCGCAGTGGCTGCGGTGGTAGCGGATGGGATTGGACCCCTGGACCCCATGCCATGCAATTACCATCCCCATCCCAGTTGTCGATTCCCCTAGTACAAAAAAAAATATAATCAACTCAGATTTGATGAGTATGGAAATGGTTTAAAGGAGCATATTTCTATTCCATCTTATACAAAATTTTGTTGGAATCGATTTAATATTGAGAAGGGGGGGTGAATCAGTATTAGCGCGGTTATTAGCGATTTTTACCTTCTTTAATATATTAGCCTTTACTTAATATTTATCTTCTGTTATGCATCAGTAAATAAACATCGAAACATATATGCACCACATAAACAACACATAACACACATGATTTTTATATGGAAACCCAAATGACAGAAAACCACATAATGCTTCTTTATAATGAGAAAGAGTACATACAAGGAAGCACGGACATCCTATGTTTACCAACACCAACTGGAAGGAGGCACCAACCCCCTGGTTTTACAGGAACCAACCTAAAGGAAGCTTACGCACCCTATGTTTCTACAGCACCAACTGGAAGGAGGCATCGACCCCCTGTCTTCTTTGTTTTGTAGGAACTAACCTGAAGGAATCTCTGACTCCCTATCTCCTTACCCCGTTCGACTGCCCTAATGTATTGTGTATGTTATTGTCTTACCAAAATTCAACTCTACGCACTTCTTCAGATATTCTAATGACAATTCTACTTTGCACTACATCCGTTTGTAGACTATACTCTGTCACTGCACTACATACATCACTTGACTTCTCATTCCTCTTAAATCATACTTTTGTTTATCACTTACTTCATATAGTTTGTACTATGTTGATACTGCATTATGCATCACTGTTATCTCAACGTTCTGCACTATGTGACTGCAATGATCAACTAATATTGTTCTTTCAATTGATAGTTTGTTGTTCTGAAATGAAGCACTAGTAACAAATGGAACTATACACTTTCTAATGTGTTTTTTCTATTTAAGTGTTGTGGTCTATCAGATAATCTATGATGTCTTGTGCATAAAATGATTTGTTTGTTCTATTTAACGCACTTGTCTCAAATCATTCGCATCATGATGCACCTATAGGATCTTGTTGTTGTTGCGTATCAAATGGAGTTCTCAACATCGCAGACTTTCACTTCTGATCATATGCATCAGCTAGACATTTGTGCAATATATGATAAACTTCGGTTATGTCTCTGTGCTTTGGTGTCTACAACATCTGTGACTATCAGTGTGATGATTGTATTACTGTCCTTCAAAACATGAATCACTTGCGCACACTTCAATATTTCTTCATTTCAATATCCACGCATCTACCACAGATCTATCGCATCATTATGCGCACTATCAAAACTTCATTCTTGATCCACACAGCAGTTGGAATTATTATCGGATGTTAACATCGATTGCGATAAGTCATCAACTTCGACACAACTTCGACAAGTTCCGAATTCGACATGACTTTGACAACCTCAGCAACTTCGACAAGTTCAACAACCTTAAATAGTTTAGCGATGTCGGCATGCAGCGTCGACCTACGAATTGCGACTGTCGAACCACAATAGATTATCTCTCTGTCTTCCAATCGACTGTGACGGTTGAACTTTCAAACCGTTCTAACTTCTCTTGTAACTGAACTTAATGGGAAAGCACCCAAGTGTCTCATCATTCTCTATATAAGCATGTAAAATATTGTAACCTACATATTATCTTTGACTCATCAAGTAATAGAGAAGATCAGTTCGCATTCCTGCATAATTGTCTGTGTGTATTTGTGTTTATCTGCGTGGTGTATTCCTGCTTTGATTATTCTTAATTATGCTTCCACCATAACAGAGATAACTCATTCAGTTGAACTATTGTCCCCCTCGTGCACCTGGGCACGTGCGGATCATTGGTATCAGAGCAATCAGTTTTTTTCGTGCTTATGTTTTGCATAGACACTTCCAGCAAAGTTACCTGACTTATGCCAGTTCTAACACGCTTGCAATCTCAGGAATCCAAGTCGACACTACCTCCAGAGATGGCATAAGAAACAAACGATAGGCATGCAGCCAATGAGACAGCACAACTTATTGAGCAATCATTGGCTCAACAACAGACTTAAATGTTTTCCCAATTCAATGAGATTCTTACGCAATTTTATTTGACATCCGGAGCATTTCCAACTAGAACTAACTCCGACACAATTAGCCCCTTCAAAGTGCAAATGAATTTGGACATAGCGAATCCAGAAGGTAATATTGACACGGAATCCATTGATAATTCGGTAAAACAATTGGAATCCTATTACTCTATGAATCAACTCTCATAAGTTGACAAGATCACCATTGCATCCTTAAAGATGTAAACATATGTGCACTGCTAGTGGGAGAACCTCTCGACAAAGATGGAGAAAAGCGGATAGCCCATCAACACATGGGATAAATTTTTCAAATACGTCTGAAAATCATTTTACCCGCCCAAATACCTCGAACAACAGTATAAGAAGTGGCAACAGCTAAGGCAATGGAAATACCAATCAGTACAAAGTTACACCAATGAGTTCTATCGACTCATGGATAGACTTGGCGTCCAAGAAGAAGAGAAATTGCTTGTTCTAAAGTATGTCAGTGGATTGTCCCAGTACATTCAGCAGGAAATGGAATTTCCAACTGTTAATATGCTTGCGGATGCATTCCACTATGCTATCAAACTTGAAATTAAGCAGAAAGGAAAATCACGCTTTGCGACAAAGCCGACATCAGGACAACCACCCAATAAGAAGGATCCAGCCGACTTCGACAAGTCGAAATCTTCTCAGCTGACACCGCCAAAGCCAGATCACGGAAAAAATCCTCTTCAGAAAAGGGAACGTAGCAAACAACCGCCTACCGGGAAATGGTGTGATTGCCACCACTCATCTTGGTATGATGCATCTAAATGCAAAGCTCGGAAGACATTTTTGGAAAAAGTATCGACATTCGATGTGTTCGACAAGACGGTGGAAGAATCTGATCTAGATGCAATGACCCTTTTGACGTCGACATCGACCACTCGAACATCCTCAATTATCATTGACGAGGAGGAACGATAGCGCATGTTCTATACACGGATATGGGTTTAGAGCAATCCACTACATCTGTGTCATGTCCCAAATTTGGCATTGGGTCACAATGGCCTAATCACATTGGCCATATTCATTAGAGTTTGTCAAATTGATGTTAAGGGTCAAATAATTGCCAAGGAGTAAAATTACTAGTTTCCTAGGTTTGGGGTGGAATCTTTGGGATTTGGAATAAGGGAGATAATAAATGATGTTTGAACATTAGAATGGCATAAATATTTAATAAAGGATATAAATAAATATATACAATTGAAAATCAAAGTGGCATTTGATCATGAAGACACATGGAGGAAGTGGGACCCACATATGGCTAGATTTCCCCACTACACTTAGCATCATTCTCTCACCAATTCGAATTCAAGGTGAATGGTAACATACTTGGGGGAGTTAAAAAGGTATTATTCATGGCATGACTCATCCAAGGTCAAAATTTAGAGGAAGAGTAACTCCCATGGAAGAGGAAGAGGCAATTTGGAGCTAGTGGGACACTTGGGCTAGATTCCCTAGCTCTATGACAACAATGATGAAGATGCTATGACAACTATGACACAAATCAGACCTGAAGGCTGAGAAATGACATATATGACATGTTAGGGCTAAAAATAGCCTCCAAAAGGGCGCTCAAGGGATTTAGGGCAGCTAAGATGATTCCACATGTGATTTGGTGGAAGCAGGAAACTAGGAATTGTTGTACAAGTGGCATTCTTTGGAATCTCTTCCCAACTTGAGTTGGCATGAGTCTCTTGGAAGGAATTCGAACCATAGAGTACATTAGAAGTTTATAAAATTCATGAACAAAGAAGAATGGGATATTTTTATCATTTGATAAATTTGCAATTGCATTTGTGAAGAGGGAGAGCTAGTGGATGACTAGTTTCTTGCATTAGTCAATTTCGAGGGCGAAAGATTCCCATCCAAGTTGGTAATTGGAAAGGCCATTCAGACCTTTCATTTGGAGATCTAATGGAGTCTTTATTTGTAGGTGTAAGCTACAGGAAATCTCATCTTTTCTTCTATTGTAGCTCACTCCTTCAACCATTTCCAGTTTTGATGGCATATTCTTGATCCTTGAGGAAGGGCATTTTTGGTGAGCTATTGTACTCTTTGGGGGAGCTTGTAAGACCCCATTTATTTTTTAATATGAATTAAATACTCTTTTATTCATCTCCAGAAATTTTCAGGTCTAAATTCCAAGTAGAAATGTATAAATCTCATTTTTAATGAAAGAACAGTGCCATTTCCCCACTACCTTGTTGTGAACCAATGTAATGTTGGTGGATTCGACTGGATAAGTAAAATACTGATGGTTTATTCATGAATAGAATTTTATTGATATATTATAAAAGTTTCATTTTCAGTACTCAAGCATTTGAAGTCATTTTACTCAGTTTAATTACATTTGGAGAAGCTTGGGTGCCATTTCGCCAAGGGTCGAACTAGTGATTTTTGTTGTTGTTTGGGAGAAGGTTAGAACAGACTTAATAACTGTTTAATGGTGCATATTATACCTTAATAACATACTTGATACATACCCTACCTATTTTCATAAATTTGAGTGGGTTTGGAAGCATTTGGAAAGCCAATTTTAGTCATTACCCTGGGGGGGATTTGAACCTCAAATTGCTAGTTAAATTCCATACTTTGTCCAGAATCTTAAAGAAGTTTTCAGAAGTATTTTTATGGTCATAAATCATCCCTGAACATCATAATCAAGTAAAAATATCATTAATACACCTTCCTTGAATATTTGAAGGCATTTGGAGCCAATTTGAGACCTAGAGGCCAATACTAGTCAAAGGGAAATTACATGTAAAGTTCCCTACATTGGCTAGAATTGAAAGAGGATTTGCAGAAGTATTTTAAAGGTCCAAAAGTATCCATGAAACACATATTTATGTTCTAAAATCATCCATATACCTTCTCAGAAGATTTGGGAGCAATTTGGAGGCCTAGAGCTCAAAACTAGTCAAAGGTTGAACTAGGGAAAAAAGTGAAAATTTGTCATTTTAATAAAATTCCTAACAAGGGACATTACAATCTGATTGTGGATAACAGTAGCTAGAAGAACTTCATTTCTAAATCTCTCATGAATAAATTAGGTCTTTTCACCACTCTGCATCCTCATCCTTACAACATCGGTTGGATGAAGGATGGACAGGAACTACAGATCACCCGATAATGTAAACTTGCCTACTTCATAAATCATTTTGAAGATGAAGTACTCTACGACATGGCACCACTCTTTGTAGTCGACGCCTTGTTTGGGAAAACTTACCTATGGGATCTCCATGGAATTTATCAATCACGGCCTCCGAAGGTGATTATCAGAATCTGAAATCGATGGTACGGCATACCAAAGTGATGACCTACACCAACGATCTCAATGATATATTCTAAGTAAACAAAGAAGCTCATCAATCATGCTCAGAAGTTTGCATTAATCATGATCAAACCGCAACATTCTACGAAGACTGCAGCGACAAGTCGACTTACTGACCAGTGCAGTTCCTGACAGAAGCAGTTGATCGACAATGTTCTTGACGAGTATCGAATTTTATTCCAAGAGTCAAACAGAGTACCTCGACATTTACAGGTAAAACACTCCATTGAACTTTCTCATGGTTCTTATTTGCCTAACGCATCTGTTTATAGAAGATCCATTCTAAAAAATGAAGAGATTCACAAAAAAATTCAAGATTTGATCGACAAAGGTCATATTTGACCCAACTCATCTCCTTGTGGAAGTCCAGTTGTCCTCGTTCCAAAGAAATACGGGACTTGGAGCATGTGCATCAACTACCGGGCCCTCAAAAAAAATTTGGTAAAAAATCACTACCCTCTGCCAGGGATAGACGAGCTCATCGACTGTCTGAAAGGTTCCAAATTCTTTACTAAGCTTGACCTCAAGCTGGGATATCATCAGATTCTAATAGAGCCCGCAGATGTGTGGAAAAATGCTTTCAAAACCAAGGAAGGATTGTTTGAATGGTTAGTCATGCCTTTCGGCTTATCCAATGCACCTGTGACCTTCATGCGATACATGGATAACATCCTTTGACCTTTCATTGGAAAATGGGTCATTTTCTATCTCGACGACATACTGATTTTCATTCGGTCATGGGAAGAACGTGTCGGACAGCTTTGACAAGTCCTCGACACTCTCCAATAACATCAACTCCAGTTGAACATGGACAAGTGCACGTTTGCAATGCATCAGATATTTGGGGTATGTCATTGACTCTGCAGGCATTCACATCAATCCAGAAAAAAGTTCAAATCCTCAAAGATTAGCCCATTCCTCAAAGCATTCAAGAACTAAGACGTTTTCTTGGTTTGGCGAATTTCTATCGACGATTCATACTTGGCTTCAGTCACATAGCCTGGCAGTTGACGAAGGAAAATGGGAAAACTATCTTCAAATGGGCACCAACAAAACAAGCAGCTTTTGAACAGCTCAAGCACAAGCTCTGCACTACACCAATACTTGTGTTACCTGATCTTCATCATCCCTTTGAGATTGAGACGGAAGCATTGGACTATGCCTTGGGAGCATAGATCACTCAGTCTAGTCACCCAGTCGCTTTTCATTCTGAAAATTTTAATGACACAGTTAGAAGATATTTGACGTACGAAAAAGAACTGTATGCCATTATGCAAGCTCTCAAGCAATGGAGGCATTACATCCTTGGAAAGGAAATGGTCATCTTCACTGACCATAAGCCTCTACAGTTCACTCCGACCCAGTCGAAACTACAGACAACTCGACAACTCAAGTGGATTAATTACCTACAACAATTCCAGTTGGTGATTAAGTATCAGAAAGGTAAAGCTAACGCCTTCGTCGATTGTCTAAGTTGACCACCCATTACTCTCCTTTTCACAGTGATGAGTATGCAGAGATACGACACGACCACTTGGCCTTAATTGTATTAGGACGACAATGAATTTTCATCATTCTATCGATAACTACAAACCAACAAGTCGTCGACCTTGAACTATTTCCTGAAAGACACCTTGCTATACAAGCTTGGACAGCTTTGTGTACTGACCAGTGAGCATCGACAGCAACTCATTTGGGATGCGCACTACAGCAGGACTGCAGGACACTTTAGAGTAGCAAAGACACTTGATATCCTCCAGAATTATTTATTTTGGCCTACACTTAAAACTGGCGTCAACAAGGACATTCGATCATGCGTGGTTTGTGCCATTGCTAACCCGCCTAATTGACGACAGGGATTGTACACACCTTTGCCAGTTCCTAGTCGACCATGGGAATCTATTTCTATGGACTACTTGATGGGATACCCTACTACCAAACATCAGCATGACGCGATATTAGTAGTAGTCGATAGATTTTCCAAGATGGCCATTCTCATTCCATGCAAGAAGACAATGACAACGCAGCAGACCGCTGAGCTCTTCTTCACACATGTTTGGAAACACTTTGGTTTACAAACAAACATTACTTTTGACCGAGATGCCAGACTTGTCAGTATATTTTGGAAGACTCTCTGGCAACAGCTGGACACTCGACTCTCATTGCCGACATCTTCCCATCCTCAAACTGACAAACAGACGAAAGTTGTGAATCGCTTGGTAGTACAACTGCTTCACATGTACAACCAAAAGCATCTACAAACATGGGATGAAAGTCTTCCATACATGCAGTAAAGCTACAATCATGCTCAATACAGCTCTATGGGAAAGATTCCATTTGAGATCTGTTACAGATTTCAACCCTCAGTGCCTATCGACTTGATCATCTCCTTGACATAGTCGAACCCTGACACCGACTATAGCCAGTGGGAAGTTGATAAAGCCTTGAAGTTTCTAGATCAGATTTGCGACATCCAAAAGCAAGCACAGGAAATGTTGCAACGAGAAAACATGAAAGCTAAGGCCCAACACAACAGGCATCGTATTCCTCATTCATTCCAAATTGGGGATAAGTTCTGACTACATCTCAAGAAGGAGCGCTTCACCAGTCCATACAAGAAACACAAACCTCTATGCTATGGTTCGTACAGTATTCTTCGACGGATTGGAGAAAACGCATTCCAACTTGACATTCTTGCATGCCTGGGTATGCATCCAGTATTCAGTGTGGATCTACTTCGACCATACCATGCACCATTGTTGGAACAGAACGACTTACCGACAACAGAACCCGAAGACATCCATCCAGATGTTCAGGAGCCTCTTCATTGCGACACCATCGTGGGTGACGAGTATGCCATACAAGGACAAACACAATTCCCTTGTTTCAAGTTGCTAAAGTCGGACAGCTCCCATCCTAAGGAAAGTGGTACTCTGCTACTGAAATGATCGACAAGTTTTCTCACCTAACCGAGCAAACAATGGGGACCATTGTTTCTTATGGAAGGAGGTCTGATCCACACAGCAGTTGGCATTATTTTTGGATGTTAACATCGACTGAGACAAGTCATCGACTTCAACACAACTTTGAAAAGTTTTGAATTTGACGTGACTTCAACAACCTCAACAACTTCGACAAGTTCAGCAACCTTAAACAGTTTCATGACATCGGCATGTAGCGTTGACCTGTGAGTTGCGACTGTCGAACCGCGACAGATTGTCTCTTTGTCTTCCAGTAGACTATGACGATTGAACTTTCGAACCATTATAACTTCTCTTGTAACTGAATGTAATGGGAAGGAACCCAAGCATCTCATCATTCTCTATATAAGCATGTAAAATATTGTAACATACATCTTATCTTTGAATCATCAAGTAGTAGAGAAGATCAGTTCGCATTCGTGCATAATTGTCTGTGTGTATTTGTGTTTATCTGCGTGGTGTATTCCTGCTTTGCTTATTCTTAATTATTCTTCCGCCATAACAAATCCGACTCATTCAGTCAAACTGTTTTCTCCCTCGTGCACCTGGGCACATGGGGATCAATTCTATTGCATGTGTGCATATGGCTCTTCGCTAGATTATTTTGTTATGTCCACGAGCCCCTTGATGCCCTGAAAAACAAAATGAAACTTGCACTCTAAGCTCTTATGCTCTCTCCTTCAAGCTCACTTTAAATCTCCAACTTGCATCTCTATTTATACATGTCCTACACGGATTGTATATTCACAAGTTGGTAGTGGCATCCCTTCTTCCATACTTCACAAATTATGCATATGCCACACATCATCTTTTGCACTATTGATGTGTCATATGATATGTGTCTTGCACCCTCAAGGTCCACAACTTAGTGAGACTTTACACCTTAGTGGTGTGAATTTGCACTCTTAATTTATCATTGCCTTATGGTGTGTGTGCAATCTTACACTTCATCTTAATGCATCTATGACTTTTGATGCATCATCTCTTGTGGGTAATGTGCCCTTGGTGCATTGATACTTTGTGGATTCTACGCATACTCCAACTTATTCTAAGTGGGTCTATATCCTTTTCCTTGTCATCCTTTCTGGGACTTGCGCACCTGATGCACCATCGGCTATGGAATTTTCTCATAGATGGTATTCAACCGATGTACACTTCTAGGAACTTGTGCGCATTCCCCTTACTAAAAGCATCTTTTGATTATCTATGCTTGCGCACTTTCAGTATTGTCCAACCATTAACTACTTTCACACTTCCAACTTTTAACCAAGCAATGATCAGGCTTGCTTGCATACTCGTACCATTTTTTCAACCAACTCCTTGGTTGCTTAAGCACTTGTACCATTGTCCAACCAACTCCTTAGCTTCTACCATGTGAATGTATGACTTGGTGGACTTGATTTCTCCACAAAGACCAAATATTGTAGGATACATTACTTGTATTCTTTCTTGAACTGGATTTGCATGATGTATCCTTGACACACATCTTCGAACTAAATGCACTTCTAGATATAATCCAAATTTGAATACATGTTTGTCACCTTCACTATTTGTGTATACACTTTTGGTATTCATGTTCTTCTTCATCTTACGCATATACTGCTTCAAAGTGGCTTCTAACTTCTTCATACTTCTGCAAGAATACTGTATCCACTTTGACTTCAGTTGATATCAATAACTCGAACTGAATCAGTTGACATCCTCTTTGACACTAGTTGACGGTCAAAAACCTGACATCATATTTAGTTGACATCAATGACAACCAATGCTCAACAAATTTTGCAGCAATGAGTTTGTTTACGATATTTATGAACCTAAATATGACATTTACGAATCAAAACTATTAAATGGCAGTGACAGGGATGGTGAGTAAATACTAGATCAGTCCACAATGTCTTGTTTTCTGCAATTTGTTGAGCAGTAGTTTATAGGAATCAACAAGCCTCTTGTTCCTCTTCTTGAATCGGAAATAAAAGAGGGAATCCATGGTGCAGTCAAAATTGAGGATACTCAGGGGCAGCTTATTCATTTTAAATAGCAAGAATAGATCATTGTTAATGTCTTTTACGATCCAGTGGTTTCCTACATGGATTCAAATTTTTCAAGGGTCTTAAATATTGCACTATTTGGCTTAACATCTATTTGTAGCAGTAAATATAAATTGTTTATCAAATTTCCATTACAAATATTCCGTTTGTTCAGCATTTTCTCATTCATATGTAAATAAAATGATTATTTCATCAATAAAGTTGCTTGATTGGCTGCATTGGATATTTCGCGTTACATGATCCAGTAGTTGATTGATTAAGCTTAGCTTGTACATAAATAAGCTTGGTGTATGAGCATTTGGTTATAGTTTGCAGCTTGTTTTCAGCAGTTTGCTTTTCATCTTGAGTTGGTGTGCAAAAGATTGGTTGAATAATGACTCCATAGCCCAATGGAGACACTAGTACAAGCCTTTTTAGTTTGTAGCATGGTTGTTTTCAGTTTGCAATTTGGATTTTCAGCATGAAGAATGGTTTCAGTTTTCAGCTTGTATATAGAGCACATTGGTTTGCAATAGATGGTTTGTTTTAAGAGCAGGGTTACAGGTTGTAGAGATGAATGAAGGAATAGATCTACAAGTTCTTAGCACCTCACAAGTGCTATCCCCAGATGGATACAGTGTTAGCACTCAAATTTACTACCTAAAATTTACACCTCCCTGATCTAAAGTCTTTGGGTATCCATCTTGAATGCTTATACATGCATGCCTTCTTTCCAGCCCAACTTTCAATCCTATCTCAAATTTATTACTTGACTTGTTTAGCAATTCCTAATTATTGCTTTATTTTTTTTATTTTTGATAAGTTTATTGATTGCATGACTTTTGAAAATTTCATAGTCTGTTGGGGATTTTGTTATATTGCAATCATATGCAGGATGGTCCTCCCAAAGATAGCTTGGTTCCTCCAATTTGCAAGGATTTTGTATTCTGCAGCGAAACTCAGAAGTTTTAAGTGTAAAAGCACTACAGAATGAGGTTCCATTATTTAGCGAAATCTCACTACTCCTAATGTTCGGGCACTGCAGAACAAGTTGTGATTCTGTAGTGGAAGTTTATTTTGTATATCTCGTAAGTGATATAGAATGAGCTTCAATTCTCCAGCAAAATTTTATTTCTCTTTATGTCTTGGTGCTGTAGAATGAAGTGCGATTCTATAGTGCAAGGCGCTAAAGAATGAGTCGCTTTTATGCAGCGCCGATTGAAGCGAAAATTTGTCAAAGTACTGAAGAATCACCTGTAGTTTCATGTTTTACTAACCAATTTTGTGCTCCATTTCTGATCAAACTGTAAAGAATCTTCCAAAACCATTAAAAACCCACCTCCAGAATAGCCAAGTTAGTTGACATATGGTTCAAATCCCTGAAATCATCAACTATTTGGGCTCTACATGTAACTTTTTGAATCCATTTTCAGATTTTATGAAAAAAAAAATTTCAAAAAAACGACCATTTGATTGCCACTTCATCCATTCGACCTGGAGTTCTAAGCCTGATTTTATGGATCTGGAGAATTAGGATCTAATCCATTTTTTTAGGATCTTAATTTGAGTTGGTTACTTGAATTGAGAATTGTAATTTTTATTTAAGAAGAAGGATTATGAATGAGAAAAGGAGGAGGGCCTTCCTCCAGGAAACTGGGGGATTCGAAATGGGAGGTTATAAAGGAGACTCTTATCTATGTATATGTCGTTCAACATCTCATACAATGGTGAAAATTTCATGTCTTGTGATCATTTACTTATTCAACATACAGTATTCTTCATGTTCATTGCTTTCTTTCTCTTATTGAAGTACAATAAAACTTATTTGCAATGCAATTATTGACGCTTTCTTGTTCAAATCAAAGCACAGTTATAGTTTTTTGTTGATTGCCTGGACCTTAAGGCTGTATTTGAGCATATATTTTCATATTTATGAATGATGTATTGGATTTTAGTTTAGCCGGTGAATATATAGTTTCCTTTCCTATATGTTCATTTGCTTAAATTCTTCTTTTCATGTTGTATTCAGTTTGTTTTCTGAGTTAAATGCCTATGAACTTTGGAATTTCATCCTATGTATTAGAAACCTTTCAAGCCTTAAATCCAAAATACTTCACATACTTGTAACATTTCCCCTCAAACCTTCTTTACAAATCTTATCAACCTTTCCTAACCTATCCCAAGTCTAAAATGTGTTATGCATGTCCTATTTACAATCACAAGACATCCTCTAATGCTATGCATGTCCTAGTTGCACTTATTCTCCTGATATATACTGAGACATAGATCCATTTTGTATTGTTTGTGGCTATGATATCGTGATTGACATGGATCCACTATGTATAATTGTCGTGGCCATGATCCCATGATATATACTACATGGATCTACTATGTACTATTTTCATGGCCATGATTCTACATCTTCTATATATGTCATGGATATGTAGTATACTTGATTTGGTGGCCATGTTCTATCACATCTAATCATGGGTTTTCCTACCTCAAGGAAGAGCAATTCCTGACACCTTTATCTCTGTTACAAGTTCCTTTTTGAACCAATGATTAGGAACCTCAACCTTGACATCACTTGATTATAATGTATTTCGGCCATTGGCTCCCCTTCTAACCTCACGCATTAGGGGTCATATGTTATAGTGCAAATTGGAACTTCCTCATTATGTAACGACAACACCCCTAGACGACATCTAAGTGCCCGTGATCATTCATAGACATGAACCTATAAAGCATGGAAGAGCTCTTATTTTGACCCTATTTTATGGTGTGAGTACACTTGAGAGGCATCCCACTTTTTTTCTCTGAAAACACTAAAGCTTGAGTACAAATGAGACCCCATGCTCTCTTACTTCATGCAAGGAGTATGGCCATGCACCTTATCTTTGAGCAAGGTGCGTGGGCGTTGAAAATGACTAAAAATATATATATATAAATCTCAAAATTTGGGAAGTTGTGATAGTTTTATGGTGGTTTAGTCTCGTTTGAAACTTCCTTAACAAATTGGAAACCATCACAATTATCCCAAACATGAGATAAAATGGGATTAGATGGACCAAACAAGGGGGCACACCCATCTCATTATTATGTTGGATGAAACTCACCACCATATTGAATCCATTGATCCCCTCATTCCCTCAGTGGCCCCTATCCCTAAGTGCAATTTCCATAAATGATTGAAGTTATCATCCTCATATGACTTCTACCGTATGCACATTTGGAGTATTGGAAGCGGGATTATAGGTGATTGAAGAGTAAAGGATTTTGGTTGATGGCTTCGAAAGGTGTCAGACAATAGTAAGGTAAATGATTGTATTACTTTGTTGCATTGAACAGAAATTTGAGATCTTTTTCTCCCCCGCATATAATTATAATGTGATGAATCTTTGATTGTTTGAAAGTTGCTTATCAATTTCAAGAATATTACTAATACTAGTTTAAATTATATTTATTTGGTGTTTCTTGCAAGTCTTAGGTTATCACAGTGGAGCAGGCTAAAGAATCAAAGCAGGATTAGTGAGGATCAGACTTCGAAAAAGGTTCCTCCATCTCCTTCTATCTCTTTCTATTTCATGTTTTCCTTTTGTGTTTCCTTGAAGAGTGGTGAAAGTATGTTTCTGTGAGTCTAACCTACCTATACAGAAATCCATAAGATTGAATTCTGAATATCCCGGTAATTTGCGCAATTCTGAAGCTGGGAACAATGTATTCCATGGGCATAACTGCTTCTTGTCCATACACCAAACTGAAAGGTGTGTGACCTGTTAATTTCTTGCATGTGGTTCTGTAAGCCCATAACACAGCTGTGACTCTAAGGTCCCAATCATCTCTTTGTTGATTACAGATCTTCGTCAGGGCATTCTCGAGAATCTTATTGAATGCCTCCACCGTACCATTAGCTTGAGGGTGGTAGGGTGTACTCTTATGGTGACTAACATGGAATTCCTCGGTAAGGGCCTCTATAGTTTCATTTAGGAAATGTGTGCCCTGATCACTCATTAGAATCAGTGGACATCCAAATCTAGTGACAATGTTCTCAAAAATGAACTGCATGGCAATGGCAACGTCGCAGTTCCTAACTGGCTTCACCTTAGCCCATCTGGTGAGGTATTCGGTAGCTGTGATGATGTATCTTGCGCCGATTCTCTTTCCTGGTGGGTTGATAGGTCCCACAAAATTAATGGCCCATTTATCAAAAGCACGCAGTGTTATCTGGGGTCTTAGCGGAATTTCATCTCTTCTTGAAGGTTTTCCTGTTCGCTAGCACACATCGCAACATTTACAGAATTCCTTAGTATCCTTGTGCAATGTTGGCCACCAAAGACCTGCGGCTAAGATCTTCTGCGCAGTCGGCTTTCCTGCGAAATGGCCTCCTGCGGTTCCTGAGTGCGCTTCTGCGATTATGGAGTTCTTCTCATGCGGTAAGATACATCTGCGCAAGACTTCATCGGGGCCCAGCTTATAGAGATGGCCTGCTATCAAAGTGAAGTCTGTGGTTTTGACAACAAGTTGCTTCTTCTGCTGGGTTGAAAACTCAACTGGTGCTTGCCCGGTAGTGAGAAACTCAAGAATATCGAAATAATACTCATCGGCTGCTTGAACAGAAAACAGCTGCGCATCAGGCAGATTGTCCTCCAAATTTGTAGTTTCCTCCCCTGACTCTATCCTGGATAAATGGTCAGGTCCTTCATTCAATATTCCTGGCTTCACAATAACCTCAAAATCATACTCCTGGAAGAGCAATAGCCATCTGCAAATTCTTCCCCCTAACACTGGCTTATTGACCAAGTATTTCAGAGCAGAATGGTCAATATACATTTTAAAATGAGCGCCCAATAGGTAATGTCTGAACTTCTGTACGGCATACACCATAGCTAGTCCTTCTCTTTCTGTAGTGGTGTAGTTCTTCTCGGCTGTGGACAGCTTTCTGCTAGAGTAAGCAATGGGGTGATCAATAACTCCTTCTCCCGGTTGTGTAAGCACAACCCCCAATACTATGGAAGAAGCATCTACATGAACATGAAAGGGTTTTTTCCAGTCTGGGAAAACTAGAATAGGCGCAGTGATCATCTTTTCTTTCAATGTATCCAAGCTCTCTTGGCATTCCTCTGTCCATTGGAATTTTGAATCCTTTTTCAGCAATCTTTCCATAGGCACAATTATCTTTGCATAACCCTTGACAAATTTCCTATAGTACCCTGTATGTCCCCATGTAGTGCGCAATTGTTTGACTAAGTTGGGCACAGGTAGGTTAGCAATGATGGCAACCTTTGCAGGATCCATCAGGAGTCCTTGTCTGCATACAATATAACCCAATAGAATACCAAAAGGAGCACAGAAGATACATTTTTTCAAGTTAAGGGAAATCTGATACTGTCTACATTTTTCTAACATCATTCGTAGGTTCCCCATATGGTTCTTTAGTAAACCAAACACAGTCCAGTCATCAAAATAGACTTCTAGAAACTTATGGATGAATTCTTTAAAAACAGCAACAACGACTCTAGAGAAGATAGCAGGAGCATTTTTAAGACCAAAGGGCATTACCGTATACTGGAATGAGCCCCATTCAGTCGCAAAAGTGGTCTTATGGCGGTCTTCTGGATGGATTCTGATCTGATGGTATCCTGAAAAGCCATCAGTGAAGGAGTAAGCCTCTTGTCCTCCAACATTATCGAGCACTTCGTCTGTAAAGGGAGTAGGAAATGGATCATGCACTGATGCGTCGTTCAGCTTGCGCAAGTCCACGCAGATTCGTATTTCACCTTTTGTCTTTTTCTCTTGTACCACCATAGGACTAATCCAATCACTTTCCTCTACTGGCTCAATGATACCTACTGCGAGCATTTTGTCAATTTCTTCTCTAACCTTTTCTTTATATCGCGGGTTCAACCTGTATGGGCACTGTTTTACTGGATTTGCGTCTGCTTTCAGAGGTATGCGCATAACTCCTAAATATCCTAATATGCCTTTCATTTCTGTGAACTTGGTAGGAAAGATATCCTGGTAGTCACGTAATAAATCTGAAATATGGCCAACAGTTTCATCATCCCAATAATCTCCTATAGAAGCAAACTTGGGTTCGGCTTCTGTACCAATGTTAATCTTTTTGAGCTTGATGTGTTCTGTAATGGTAGGGATATCAAGCTGAGGGCCTTCTACCTTGTGCATCCCTTCTGATTCTGGAATATTGATGTTGCGAGGATCATCTTCCTCTTCACCAGTGGTGAAATTATAGCATTCCAGGGCATGTTCTATCTGGACAGCCCAATCTGGTTGAGAATATTCTGGTAAAGGACATTGTTCAAATACCTTCTTTTTAATACACTTTAAAGCGTGGCCGATGCTTGGATGTTCTGACTCAAAGCTGAAGGTAAGTTGAAAACTTTCTATCATAAGAGGCCAAGTGATAGTGCCTCTGCGCAATTCTGTTTCAGTGTACCAGTTGCTTGGAACTGTATCCAATGTGTGGATGAATAGGTGAACCCACTCATCCTCCGGAATATTTGACCACTGCTGAATACATGCTTGAACGTGTGACCTGGGGTCACTCTGTCCATCATATTTGCGCAACACTTCTATTGTAGTTCCCTG
This sequence comes from Larix kaempferi, assembly GCA_027924585.1. Taxonomy (NCBI): domain Eukaryota; kingdom Viridiplantae; phylum Streptophyta; class Pinopsida; order Pinales; family Pinaceae; genus Larix; species Larix kaempferi. Next base: position 13,170,560 of record BSBM01000877.1, read on the forward strand.
AAATCTGCGCAGTATCAATCTGTGACAGTCTTGCCATGTGTCAATATTCTCTTTATGTGCACCCCACCATCTTGCGAGTGTAGCGCGCAGTGCTACATCCAATGCTTGTATGCGTTGCTCATCTGGGATCTGTTGTTCATATGTATGTATGAATTCACTTACTTCAATTAAACCATCAAAAATTGGAGTGTCATTCAATTCTGTTCCAATCCATCGAATGGATTTAGTCATCATGGCGCAACGCCTTTCAGAAACCTCATGTAAGCGATTCTGCCAGTTTTCCAGCCCTGCTTCTGAATCTGATGTGCACGAGCTATCGCATCGCCAGCTGATATGGCCGTTCGATGTGGGATTGACATAGTCACTATGACTAGCAGTCATCTGATACAAACTTTCCATGTGGCACGCTTCTTCTTCTGCTCGAATGGGTTCAATATACCTTGGTCCTTGAATGGGATCAAGCGGTGCAATGACCCTAATCTGGTCATCCTCAAAGGTCATCTGTCTTTTCTTCAAATTAATGACAGCCAAATTATCGAATGCCCAGTCTATGCCTAAAAGTGCTGGGTAAGGTCTACTATCATCCAGAATTTTGATTACTTCAAAATCTGCAGAACTTCTTACTCCCTCAATATCAATAGGTACATTGGGTAATCTGCCCAATGGAGAAACTCGTTGCTGATTCGCAAGTCTTAGCTGGATAGGAGATCTTGTAAGCTGAGGGCTACCCATCTGTTCCCATGTCTGCATAGTGAGAACATTAACTTCTGAGCTTAAATCCAAAATGACTTCGTCCATTTCAAATGCTCCAATCTGCTCTGTGAGTCGCATTTCTTTCCCAGTTCTAGTATGACTTCCAATCTGATGAACAGCACGCTGTGGTGTATTCATCGAAGCAGATTGTTGACACTTATCCAACAGGTGTTGGAGTTCCATAGTTGCTTTTTCATTGCGCAACAACTTTAAGCAGTTTCTCAGGAAGGCATGGACACTACCTAGTGCATCCTCCTCATCATCAGGCCTTCCAGATGTAGTGGCCTGTTCTTACACCAGGTTGTCTTGTCTTAGCACTTGCAATCTGATATCATTATGCGGAATTGCGACAGAACTTGAAGCTCTCGAATCTGAGAAGTACTCTTGAGCTTGCTTGAATGCTTCTTTTTGCTTTTGCAGGTCGAGCGGAGATGGTTTGATATTAGCGCGGTGCACCCATTGCATTGCTGGCTTTCCAATTCTCAACTCTGGCGCACCAGTAGTTGCTCCACTGCGCGTCACTATATTAACTGTAGGATCTGGTTCTCTTTTTTCTGCTCCAATCAACTGAATATTCTGATTGGCCTGAGGCGTCTTTGCTTGCATATTAGTCATCAACTGAGGACATTCTTCAATGACATGATCATATGATTTACAATATCTGCAGATGGTTGTAGGATTTTGGCAATCCCTTGCATAATGACCTTGAGCTCCGCAGTTGTAACAAGTGATCTGTCCTCTTCCACGACCAAATCCTGCTTCGTGTCCGTGGCCCCTGTAATTTCCTCCTCGGCCTTCGCGATCTGGTTCATACTGTGGACCTGCTGTGGGTCCTTGTGCTTCCGACTATACTCTATAAACATCATGTTTCCTTTCCATCATAAGGTCATATGCTCTGCAATTGTTCTCATCGTGGCCTACTGATTTACAGAAATTACAATATAGATTCTTTGGAGTTTGTACATATTTCTGTAACAAGTGACATTCTTGCGGTCTGTGACCTCTAGCTCTACAGATTTCACACCAAGGCCCTTGAGCCTGTGGTAAAGGGTTAGGTGCTCCAGTCGCAATATACTCTATGAAAACAGGACAATGGTCCTTTGAATGACCTTGTGCTCTACATTTTGTACACCAAATTTCTTCTTTAACATCCTTTCCTTTCTTAATATCATGCACTTGCAAGGTTAAGTTTGCTAACTAGTTCTGCAACTGCGCAACATCGTTGCTTGTTCCGGCAATTGGTGAAGCTTCTAGTTTCATGGCCATTTCTAGAGCTTGTTCCTGAGTAGTGAGATTCTGTTGCATGAGAGGAAGTCTAATGTGTGGAAGCAGCGCAGCAATGAACCATTCCTTATGCTGCTGCGGTGCAAACTCAAAGCTTATTTGATCTATCAAGGCTTTGAACTTCTAGTCAAAGTCCCATACTGACTCTGTGGGTAACTGTTTTATGTCTTTGAGCTCGGTTATGCACTGTGATTCTGATTTAGGTTTCTTGAATTCCCTAATCATAGCATTTCTGACATCAGCAAGCGTTCTATTCTGTGCTGCTGAATATTTCATGAACCAAGTTAAGGCTCTTTCTCTTAGTGTGGTTGCTAACTGAACCAGCTTAACAGCATCATCATTAATTTTCTTAATCGTCCAAATGGATTCACATAGGAACTAGTGCTGCTCAGGGTCTTCTAGCCCTGTTCCCCTAAAAGTTGGTAGCTTCATGTCATCACCCATCCTTCTTGCGCGAGGTTGAAGTGGAGGTACTGTAGCACTGCCTCCAGGATGGTTAAACAAAGGTGGCACTGAGGTACTAGAAGTACTGTGCGGGCTACTAGAAGGTGTTACTGCGGGGTTATACTGAGCCCCGTCTGGCTTTTGCGGTGTGAAAGGGTGATAAGGGATATGAGCACTCCCTTGTCTCTCTATATGGCTCGCTCTAGGAGCTTGACTATCTTCTGGGCTAGACTCAAAAGAATGTTGGTCCAGGCCTACTTTATACCATTTTCCACTACGAGTGCACCCAATAACTTCAAGATCACTATCAGAATCTGCGGACATTACTTGTCTATGCTATTCATCTGAAGTTATGCATAGTTTTCCTTTTTCATACAGAAGCATTTTAATCCATAAGTTCAGAGAATTTAAGAACTTACCCCTGTGTGTTTGGAAGAAGCTCCTCTCAGCTTCGCTGAAGCTCTTTCTCATATCTACTGCAAACTCGGTGATGAAGCCTTCCAGCAAACTGTTCAACCAAAAGTCTACTACGCGGGACACAGGATTATCTACCCACTTCAAAATGCTAACTAGTTCAGGCGTCCAAGCGACGGGTTGATCAACATGCACAGTGGGTCTAATATCTGCTAGTTTGGCTACCCACGCATGAAACTCAAGTGCAAATGTGACACAGAAAATTTCGTGAAGGTCAGTATAGATATGCTTCTGCAACCAGTCTTCTGTCTGAAGCCTAGAGCTTCTATTTTCTCGTTCAGCGAACTCTCTAGCCTTTGAATCGAACCAGTCTTGAATTTCTTTAGCTGTAGGATTCCAGTAACACATTTGTTGGCTCGCTCTTTCTCTAGGTTGCGCATCAATCTCGCACGTCACCAGAATAACAAGTCTCAAGGCAACGGAACCATTTGTTGGCTTCAGCAGTTGCAAGGAAACAATCTCGTACGTCGCCGAAATAACAAGTCTCAAGGCAACGGAACCATTTGTTGGCTGCTTATGGACAGACCTGGGTTTTAATGAGGTGCATCAACAGAAACCCCTTGGCGCACTGGCCCTCTTGGCAACGAGCTACGCAGCAGCCCGAAGTCTCACCCGAAGTGGCTATGGGGGGGCTAAGGAATCAGGCTTCCTTAACCTAGGCGATGCTGAGACTACAATCTTCTCCCTCTCTCTCCCGAGAGGATTCCTCAAAGCGGGACGTCTTACTCTTCCGCAGACCTCTCAGTTTAACAGCGCTGGAACTCGCGCTTCCCAGTGTAGCTGCGCAGTATCTCCGCTCCGGTGCACAAGGTGATTACCCACTGCGTCCGATACACTATGTATCGACTTTACTTGCATGCCCAGCGCAGTGACGCATTCCTTAAGCGCTGCAGCGATGGTGCTCTTATCGACCCCTTCGATAGTGCGCGGGAATAACTTCTAAGGGAGCTTCAAGGACTTGCTTATATACTCATTCATAAAGACAACGAAACATTCATGTAAACACAGATAGTGAACTAAAACATGCATTCACGCAACACAGCATCGTAACAACGGGAATTATATAGTTCGCCTCCACGGGGAAATCACATTCACGGGAACTGTATTCTTTATTAACTCAAACGGAAATTACACAATATGCTACGCACACAGCTGCAGCCTTAGATCTTTCTGGGTAACTCCACGCACACAGCTGGGAGCCCTTCTCTTAGATCTATTCTCTTCTTCTACAGAGATTACAATGACTCAGACGTCAACTCAGACTCTCTGTCAACTCTGGGATTAGCTTCACAGCTATCCAGTTCTAACTCTTGTCTGCTAACAACACAGTAGAAAACAATCAACAACCAACCCTTCTCCCTTATCAATTATACATATATATAGGTGGCCCTGAGGGTCGCACCTTTACAAAACTGTGGGCCTTTCCCAGCAGTAATCCCCAAAAATGCTAACCGCGGACATGGCTAGGTGTACTGTAGGCGCCACTTGCAGTCACATCGCTGCTTCCTACAGGCTCCGCGATTTCCGGCGCAACTTGCAGGTATGGGCGTCGCTTAGTCATTCACTGCTCCTTGTCCTTCACCTTCAACACTTTGGTCCATTGCCCCTCCTTGATCAGAGCAACCATAACTTCTGTACTTAGCCTTAATGAGGGTAGCTGAGCCCTCTACTCTGTTGCTTCATTTATTGTGGTAGCTGAGCTTTCTACTCGTCCACATTCATTCTCCTTTGACGTGTGCACGCGAGCTCTGCGATTTTCAGCCCGTAATCTGCGCTGAGCTCATCCATCTGGCACCGTACTGCGCACTGTTTGCTTCTGCCCAAAATTGGTGCTTTTACTCAAAACTTAGCACTTTTCCTTCAACACTTGTGCTTTTTCCTCAAAATTCGCAGCTTTACTATAGCTGCGGCCTAGGCTCCAACACTTTCATTGATGGATTATATAGACACACTTAGGTTTACTTATTAAAACTTAAGAGTGAAGTTTTTACATGTTTGTGGCCTATAGGGCCCTTATAGAAAAACAATTTGGGTATCAACTATAGAAGTTAAGAACAAATAATGGATTCAAATATGTTAGCAATAAATTTATGACTTATTTCATTTCAAAAGGAATTTAGATGCAACATATTGTTCCATTCAACCCACAACAAAATGGTGTCTCTTAGAGAAATAATTTTACATTAAAGGAAATGGAAAATTGTATTATCCAATCTAACGGATTAAGTCCTCATTTTTAGGCAGAAGCCAATAAATGTTCCAATTACATAGTTAATCACACTCCCACAAAGGTTTTAAAAGATATAACCCCTGGATAAGCATGGAGTAAAATTAAACTAGATGTAAGCCACTTTCTGTAGGAATTATAAATAGGTTCAAGACCATGATAGAATTCTAATAAGCATGGATCTAGAAGCAAATAAGTCCTCACAAGAATTTGTTCATAGATATGCAAGAATAAGAAGAAATATTGAAGTAGAACCATGAGAGACATAACTCAATTGATGTAAATATCATCTCTATATTATTCAGCACTATGAATACAGTATATAATACATCCTCAAGAGAGAATTCAAATGCCTTGGAGGCAGGTTTGAAAATCCCACAAAAGGCGGGATTACTAAAAGAAAAAAAACCCTGAGGTGGAAAAATCACTTTCCAAATCAGTCAAGGACCTCATGAATAGATAAATCAGCTATGGCAGCTAATGAGTGATGAAAAAGGAATGTGATTATGGATTTTGGAGAGAAAAATATGTAGGATTAGTTGGTCAAAAATAAGACAACTTGCCAAGTCATTGAGGGTGCCTAGATTTATCCTTATCCACTGAAAAGCAGAAAAAGAAGGACAAAACTGTGTAAGGTAGGAAAGCGCTCTTATGGATAATGATGGAAAGTGTAATCCAAAAGAGGCAATATGTGGCCAAATACCTAGTGAACACCTAGGAAATTAATCAAAAATGATTAATACATTATCATCCTAGTCTAGATGGGTTTTTAATATTCTAACACCCCCCTTAAGCCTGACTTAGTGTGATTAAAATATGATGAGGGCCTAGGAAACTATGGCCTATGGTCACCCTTAATAAAAAATTATTAGTCCATGTAGGTGAGGAAAGAAGGAAAACCACTTGGGAAGAAAACCTCCCCTCAAAATCAACATGGAATACACCATAATAAATCTCTCCAAACTCCAAGCAGGTGAGAACTTAGTCAAATGTATGGAGGAATCTTCTTCTTGGGAAGAAGTGGAATGTTCTCAATAGACTTGAACTTCCTGGGATCAAGTCCAAATGAGCCTTGATGATGTTTTCCATATTATGTGCAACTCTAAGAGTAGGTTCCAATCATAAACATGAAATGAATGAGAAGTGTGACAATAAGAGTGAATGCAACAACTCTAGAAAGTAATTCTACCTCTATAGCATCCAATGACACACAAAAAAGCGAACCAAAGAGAGGCTTTGAGTGTGAATGAGTTGCAACAACTGGCTGATGATGTCACGTCCCCTCCCATCATACCAGCACGATGGAGAGGATCATGATGCTAAAGCTGGGCATCTAGCCCCATGAAATTTTTAAATAAGCATTCACATAATATAAAAAGACATATGGAAATGTATAATTATAAGAAAACACAACGGAAGTAATTTCAATTACACATCCATCATACATTCAAGATATTCATCAAATAAATAATTGCAAAGTTAACACAAGAGAATACTTATCTTATAACAAAGTAGTCCCAAGCAACTGGCTATGCAACTGCAACATTCCACCTAACCATAGGCCAGTTGTGCTTATCCACCTCTTGATACAACTGCCACCCCCAAGCTGGGCATGATTTCTACAAGGAACCAAGGAACAGCAGACTCACACATAGCCAAGCATACACCAAGATGAGCCAAGCCAATCTACAATTGGGTTTATCAAGTTGCTAGGAAATGGAAAGGAAGAATTGCTAAGCTAGTGAGCTCAAGCACAAAGCTAGGGATACCTCTACAAGATCTATCTAGCTTGGCACCCACAATGCCTACACACCCAACTCAAGGAAGTATTCCCTTCACCAATGCACAGTCCCTCAGGCCATACCTTCCAATCTAGAGTGTCTAAGGTGTGCATAGAAGAGTAGCCAGCCCTCTTGATCTTCTTGAGAGGTTATTTCCCCCCCCCCCCCACTAGGTTTATCAAGCCAATTCTGTCCGCTACCACTCCAAATCTCTTGCTCACAGATTCAAACCAAAACAAGGATGCACATAACAGCAGAACCACAATTATTGGTCATGATAAAAAAATGTTTTTACAGTGAGATTCCCAAAGATGGGGTTTCTACCAGCCCAGAAAAACGTGGGAAGACCCAAAAACGAAATGGAAATTGGGGTTCAACCTTGGAGAGCAAAAACCATTTTCAGAAAAACGCCCATGGGTATTTTGGGGAAAAAACGACCTCCCTCACAGTCCCAAATCGTGGCCCTCCTCTCCCAGCTGTTGTACAATGCAAAAACAAGCTCCCAGGCATGGAAAATGCAGGAAATTGGTGAAAAACGTGATGAAGGAAAGCCCAGCTAGCTCAGACTGCGTGAGAGAGCAAAGGCCCTGGGTTCAGAATGGTTTTGGGCACCACTTCGTGGGTGTTTTCTTGCCCCAGAAGCAAAAGTACATTTTTCCAGGTTGATGGCTTGCCCATGCACGAAATTGGCTGCCATACCTCTTCATTCCCAAGGCATTAACTGCCTCAACCAATTTCTGGAAGAATTAAATGATTGGGTGCATAACCCAAAATGGGTAGTTGGTGGTTTATGGGTTTTCTCATTGACACATGGATTAACACCATTGGCTCAAGGGTTTGAATAATTTCCCTCCCTATTCCTTGTAGAATCATGCCCCCATCTCTTTGTTGCATTGCATAGCTAGTTGTGGGGTTTTCATTAAAATTCGTATTTACATGATGTCTTAATTTACATTGTGCCTATCTAACACAAGAACCATAGGCATCTATTTTTAATTGCCGATACATAAAACGCTAAATCAATGGTGGGGCCTTGGCCTTGAGCTCCTCACCATGATTAAATAACAATATTTACATCATTTACGATTTAAATGCGAAGGGGGTCAAAATGGGGACATGACAGATGATCTTCAAAATTCGAAATAGAAGAGATATGAGAGAACAAAGAGGTGTCTCCAACTTCTTGAGAAAATGTGTTGGCAATCATGTGGGAACTGGCAGGAGCATGGACAGTGGAAGTGAGAGCGCAACTAAAAACCTCACACTGTATACTGAACTTCCAAATAACCATTATATCACCTTATTAGATACCAATGACTAGCAAAGGATCCTCAATATGTGAAGTGTAAGAGGAGAACATGATGAGAGATGGCAAGATTTGAGTTCTTCTTCAACAACAGATTTCTTCCATTCAATCTTCAGTACCTACAAAACAAACTCTCTAAAGTCTTATACTGGAAGACTATTTTAATCAAGAGCTCCCCAAGCTCTGATACCTTGTAGGAATTCTAAATAGGTTCAAGACCATGATATAATTCTAATAATCCTAGATCTAGAAGCAAAGAAGTCCTCACAAGAATTTATTCAGAGATATGCAAAAATAAGAAGAAATATTGAAGTAGAACCATGAGAGACATAACTCAATTGATGTAAATATCATCTCTAGATTATTCAATAATATGAATACAATATATAGTACATCCTCAAGATATAATTCGAATTCCTTGGAGGCAAGTTTGAAAAGCTTACTAAAGCAAAAAATCCCCAAGGTAGAAAAATCACTTTCCAAATTAGTCAAGGACCTCACGAATTAGCTAAATCAGCTATGGCATCTAATGAGTGATGAAAAAGGAATGTGATTATATATTTTAGAGAGAAAAATCTGGAGGATGAGTTGGCCAAAAAGAAGACAACTTGCCAAGTCAATGAGGGTGCCTAGCTTCATCCTTATCCATTGAAAGTAGAAAAATTAGGAAAAAACTGTGTAAGGAAGGAAAGTGCTCCTACTAATTCAAGGCAGTCATAAAATTAGCAGAATTTTATCCAAAATCTTTCGAATTTCACTCCTATGGATAATGATGGCAAGTGTGAGCCAAAAGAGGCAATATGTGGCCAAATACCTAGTCAACACCTAGGAAATTAATCAAAAATGATTAATACATTATATCCTAAGTCTAGATGAGTTTTTTAACATTCTAACACTTTATGTATTTGGTAGTGAATCATGGGCTCACATTCTTGATGGAAAAAGGAAAGAATTACAACCTAAGAGTGAGAAGTGTATTTTTGTTGGATAGTATTAATATGTAAAAGTTTATAGACTTTTCAACCTTATTCGAATGAAATTATTATTATGAGAGATGTTAAATTTGATGAAAATATCTTAACCAACGACCCTAATTTGATGTTTGTACCATCTTCAACTTGCTATCTATCTTTGTTGATTGCACCACCTTCTATTTCCAACTTTTCTACTAGTAATCAAATTTTGGTTTCTTCTTCAAATGATGATAGTGAAGATGGAAATCCACCTCGTCTTTCTAACCTTCCTCTTGTTGGGTCCATTGAACATGAATTTTCACTAGTACCAACACTTCATAGATGTGTTCGTACAACATAAGAAGCAATTGGTGATCTTGTTACTGCTCCTATAGATCAACATCAAAAATGTTCACAATTCCAACAATCCTCCTCACTTTTCACTCAAGTTTCAGAGACTCATAATCCAAATAGGTTTGTAGAAGCTTCTCGCCATCCAAATCGGAACATAAAAAGGAATAAATAATATAATTCCTTAATGTTGAATGATACTTGGGATCATGTATCTCTTCCAAAAGGAAAAAAGCTTGTCAGGTGTAAATGGGTGTATAGAACTAAGTATGCATCAAATGGAAGTGTTGAAAGACATAATGCTCAGTTAGTTTACAAAGGATTTTATTAAGATGAAAGGATTGACTATAATGAAAACTTTCCCCCCGTAGCCAATATGAATTGCATTTTCCTTATTCTAGCCCTTGTCACTTCACATAAATGGTAGGCCCATCAAATGGATGTCAAATCCACCTTATTGGATGGGAATTCGCAAGAATAAATTCACATGGAACAACCTATTAGTTATGTTTAGAATGAATCCATCCTTGTTTGTCACCTTAAGAAAACTCTCTATGGCCTTCAACAAGATCCATGGGCTTTGTATGCTAAAATAGATAGCTTTCTTTTTTACAACAATTATTCTAAATGTCATTTTGACCCCAATGTCTATACCAAGAAAGTAAGAAATTGTCTCATAATACATTTTATTTACATTGATGGCCTTATTATCACATGTAGTGACCTTAAAATTTTAACCCATGTGAAATATAGCCTTAAAAAGAAATTTAAAATGATCAACTTGGGACATTTGCATTATTTCCTTGGCCTCCAAGTCTTGCAAACCAAAGAATGAATTTTTCTTTCTCAATGTAAGTATGCTTGTGACCTTTTTTATCGCTTTCACATGTAAGTATGCTTGTGACCTTTTTTATCGCTTTCACATGGAATATTGTAAACCATCCCCTTCTCCCTTCCAATATGGATTCAAACTTGTTTTGAACTACAGTACACTTAAAGTAGATGTCAACTTGTATCATCAATTAGTTGGTAGCCTTTGGTACATGACTCATACCCATCTTGATATTTCCTTTAATGTTTCTCTTGTTGATAGGTATATGCATACACCCCATCAAATTAATTAGAAAAAAACAAAAAGGATACTTTGGTATATTTGGGGTACAATTTAATTTGGGATACATTATAGTTCAAGGGGGGCTCCTTTGTTGGTTGGCTTCACTAATTCCAACTAGGTTGGAAACCTTGATGATTGGAAGTCTACTGCAAATTATTTTTTTAGTCTTGGTTCCAGACTTGTCACTTGGGCTTTGTTAGGAACCCATGTCAACACTTCTATTCACTTTGTTAGCATATTGTTGTTGGACGCATATGCTTTGTAAGTCGTCCCGTAGTATTTGTTGATCCATAGTTTGTATTATTGTTGTTGGATGCATATGCTTGGTAAGTCGTCTCGTAGTAATTGTTGATCCATATTTTGTATTGCCCATGGTTTGTATTGACACATGGTATTGACCCATGGTATTGGCACCTAGACTTAGTATATAAGTTTGTGTCGAGACCAATGAAGGTACCATGAAGTTATTTGTATTGAGCTTGCTCAAAAGAGGTTGCCCCCTCTGTAACATCCCGAATTTTCATAAAAATTTAAAACTTTTAAAAACAACATTAAATGTGATGATTACAGTTGCAGAAATAATAAATGCTTGATTAAGACGACAATGATTAAGAAGTCATTACATACTAAACTTAATTAAATCACTGAGTTAAAAGCATTTTAGATATCAGCGACACATCATACTTCTGACAACATGCTTACTACAATAATTGCTCAAGTTAATTGAAAGGTTAGAAATATGATGCAACGGGTTTCTTTTTGACAAGACACTGACGGTTTGTTTCCTTGATGTCCAAGGGTGTCCTACGAGGTACCCTGGAGTTTACTTAGCTGCAAAAGCTAAGGCATTTGGAATGTTTCTATGTGCAGACAGCAGGTAAGAAGTTCTACAACCAGATATTTTAAGAGTACGTGTGTCTTTCAATTCAACGTCGGTGTAATAATAAAATGCTAAGTACCTCATTGCTAAACAAGTTGCTGGAGGTATGAATTACTTAGTTCTAAAACTAACTCAAGTGCTGGCTTGTAAACTCATCAATGTTTTATGAAAAAACGTGATCTATTTAATTCTTATGCTACTAAGTTTATTATCATGACTATCGTCATTAATGTTGAGTGGCTTTACCATCATCTTAAGGTAGTTCTACTTGTATGTTGTAGATATAGTATTTACACTCACTGGTTTATCAAAACACTTTGCAATATAAGCTACGGTGTGAAATATAATTATTGATCACAATGTTTTATGCTATTATTTGGTATTAGATAGCTTAAGAACTTAACACATAGTCCTACCCTTTTTAATTGTTCGCAATTTTAAAAAATATATATATATAATATAAAGAATATATTGCTAGCATTATAATTTGTATCAAATAAATAATCCTATCTACCTATAATCTCCAATTACCAATAATTGGCAAGGTTTGGCTAGTATCCAAATGTATAAGCCTTACCTATGTGACTTATACACAAGCCAAGGACTACGATGTAAACATTGTAATTTGGCATAGCATAAATTATAATACTATGGTGCGTGAATATTACTTTGAAACTATAGCAATTATATAGATTGAAATTATCAAGTTATACGATGCATGAATGCTACTTTGATACTATACAAAAGATATATATATATTGATACTAACTTTGTATTGAATTTCGATTTGACAGGAATTCTAAAGCTTAGTGCTTGGCATGCATTTCAACCTGGAGTTGATGGTGTCCCATCCCTGCATTAATGGTTCATACCAACTATGTAGTGGAAAATGTTGTTGGCACTCCACGTAATACCATCCACGTGAACGTGGTGGATTAAAAGACTATGAATCTAACTGTGCGTGGTTTCCACTTCTATTCTCCTCCGTGCTGGATATGGTAATGATCCTTAGTAAGCAATGCTGCACTATCGTGGTTGTGGTAATTTATGAAGCAATAAATGTTATGGTTGCCCGACCTCCAATGTAGCTCGCTGGAACTCTCTTGCTCGTTGATTGTATTATATTTGGATCGTTGATTTGCTAACCCTAGAATATTGTTGTAAGTGTTTGATGGAGAGTTCTTGGTCTTCATTGTTACGCAGGTGTTTTGAGTGATGAGGCCGACAGGCTGCTGGAAAGTAGGGTTTAGACAAAGTATCTTAGAGGTTTCAACTTTGAGACCTTTAGGTGTGATCTTAATAGTTGCAGGTTCACCCCGGTGTCATGGTGATACGATATAGTTAGTGTTTGCTGTGTTAGGTTTTACTGCTGTCGATTTATGTATTTGTATCTTGATTCCTTCAGTTAGTGGAAGAGAATCTTCTATAAAAAGCTCATAGCCTCGGTCCAAGCCATCGAGCTCGTCGTTTTTGCTGGTGTAATGTACAAAACTCAGAATGTTGATTCTAAAGGTAAGCACTCACCCAAAGAATATGTTACTATGTTTAACTTTCATGCTTACGTTTTTCTTGTCATTAAACTCTTGACTATGTTTTTGGCAGGCACCGATTTCGAATGAAGTTCCTTGGCAAGGGTTTGGAAATGGAATGCATGCATCCAATTCTTGGTAAGCTCCAGTGGTCCTTAAACCCTCGTAGGTGCCTTTGGACTTGGTTTGATGATGATTCTGTTGCCGAGAGTCAAAACTGTCCAACCTTGTTTTCGGTGATGGTCGTCTCTTGAGTTTTCTTTAAGGTCTTATGTTGACATAAAAATTGTACAGAGGGTAACCCTCGAATGTTTATATTGTTACTTGGCAATTTTAATGCCTAGCTCGTCGTTGATAAGAGTTTTAACACTGGTTTTCGTAATGCTAGATGTCAAGGGTATAACCCTGTGTGGTTTTTGGATAATGTGATCTCGTCTGATGTTTGTTGATAAGCTTATTCGTACTGTTCGAACCTTAATAGGTTTGAAATGTGAACTCTGTTGATTTTTTTTGGTTATTTCTGTTGCGTATGGAACTCAGAGCCGAGAGCTCGTTTTATCTCTGTAAACCATGATTCGTTTCTTGCAATGGAAAAATATGTTTAAACAAATCATTGAGATCACTGTGTAAAATAATTGTTTAAGGTTTGCAGAGCCATGATATTTGTATTTGGCCAAGGGTTTTATGGTTTGCTTAATGTATGTCTGTACTTAGTTTCTTGTTGTTGGTAATCTCAATTTTGGAAAAACGTTGAGGTAGTTTCGACTGTTAAATATTTTCAAAAATGGGTATGCCCCAGATTCTAGTTTTCAATTTTTACAAATAATATCTTACTTGTAATCTCCAATAAGCTTTCAGGCTTGTACTAGGGTCTGTATCCAAAATTAAATCGTTGACAAAATAATTTCGATATTGCATGTGTTTAGATACTAGGGTTATAAGCTATGATTTAAACATGAATATGTAAATTGTATCTATGGCTAACTGTTAGATGATTCTTAGATAGTAACTTACTATATAAATAAGATAATATGGATCTGGAAAGTAATAACTAGGGTTTAATAAGTCCTAATGTTATCATGCTTTGAATAATGTCCACAGTTTGTCTTTGAGATAGAAAATATGAGGTTTGTGTACAGAGTTAGGGTTTGCAGTGTAATAGGTTTTTGTACTACTGAAATTAACAATTGATACAGGAAATCAATGAAGAAATAAATTATGTTTAAAAACAAGAAAACTATATTTTAATTAGTTCTTGCAGCTGTTAAAATCCTTGGAAATACTATTACTTGGAAACATGATATGTATAAATTTAATTGCATTTGTTTGCTATTTAAAATGAACAGAGATAAGAAACAAGTACATGACTATACAGAAGTTAAACTATATTTTTCTTTCATGGAATAACAAAAGAGTCCTAGATTACTGTCGATACTATACAGTAAATTTTTACTATGTTAGATATAGGACAGAATTGTGAATATAGCACTTACTGTAATTATTTGTCCAATCAATGGCAATCTACCTATCTCTCATCTATCATTTAATTTGCTTCTCTATACTAGAGTACGATGCAAATAACAGCATGTAGAAAAATATAGAGATGGTTATATAATCAGATCTTTAACAAAGCTTTATCATACAAACTTAAACAAAGATCAGAAATAAATACATTTACAAAACAAAGTTTGATGATTTCACTAAAACAGAAATATTAAACTGTAAACGAAATAAGAAACAGCAAAACCTGGTTAATCTGTAGGGAAACAAATAGCCCAAGGAGCCTGTTCCACCCAACCAATTCCTGAAGACATCCAACTACTTGCCTTAGGACCCCCGAGCCTGTTCACTGAACCACCAAGAGGAAGAAACATAGAAGCTTAGGGCCTCAACTTGCAATAGCATTAGTTATCCAGTCTTAAAGGCTTAGCATTCAAAGGGACCTGCACTAGCACCTTTGGTTCTCCTCCTTGGAATAATTTGCAGACTTACAATTGCACTCTCACATAGCCTCCCTATTCGAATCTCTCACTGATCACTTGATGCACATGAGGAATATTTCTGCATAAAATATTGTCTAAGAGCTGCCTATTCATTTTGAATTTGCCTTATGTAGGATGCCTAGGCCTTTCAGTTGTTAACTGGTCATTAAATGAGCTGCCTGCTCACTCCCTCCACCTGGGGGATAATGCCACATTTGTAGGGGTAGTTGTCGCGTAACCAATAGCTAGTGGTGAAGTGCAATTTCTACCATCTGTCCCATGCCTTCTAACAGCTTCCATTCCTCCTAGTGGGTCAGTGAACACTCATTTAACAGTCCCCTTAGGAGTTTGTCTCCTTCTTTAATTTATTAAATAATAATAATCTGTAATTACATTCATCCTTGACCAAACTTGGTCATAATTACAAAACTTTGTAATTAAAAATTAACATAAAGTATTTTTCCAATAATAATAATATTTTCATAATTAGGTAAGTGACACCCTCGAAGTGGCCTGCGATTAATATAAAAGTGATTCTGATTTCTGTTATTTCTGTTGTTTCATGTGTTTTCATTAATTAATTGTTGTAGGTTCTTCAAATCTGGTATCAGAGCACTTTCTTGGGCTCGCCATCCCTCATATATTTCTGGCCATCCCTGATAAGGCCCCATCTTTGTGTTCAAGTTGCATCTGCATCTGTTATGACCCCACTGGCGCTAATGAGCCTGATGTCGGCTTCCACACTTTTAGCTCATTATATAAGCCTCCATCTCTGATCTCATTTCCGCTAAGCCCTGTATCATTTTTCCTTCGCAATTTGACACCTTTTACCTGGAGGAGACACACCCTAAGTGTCCTTATCTTGCTCATGTTCCTTGCATTAGGCATAGCTTTGTTCCATGCGCTTGGAGCTAGTTTCGCATCTCCCTGACACTCGTCTCCTCCCATTTCGAGCAGTCTTCCACCTTTCCTTCAAGCTCATTAAAAACAGTGAGGAGTCTACGAGCATTTCTTCCACCTTCACTTCGAGCTCGTTAAAAATAGTAAGGAAGTTATGAGCATTTTCCTATCTCCTTTGAGCTCGTTAAAAACGGTAAGGAGGTCACGAGTTTACTTTTTCGGGCTCGTTAAACCTTTACGGAAAAGATCCCTATGGAGTTCTTTTAAGCCCTTTTCAGACTCCTTAAATAGGAAAAGTTTTCCAAGCATAGTTGTCTTTTCGGGCTCGTTAAAATAACTGAACCGACATCCACTTAGGTATAGAATTACCCCTTTTCCAGGCCTTAGTGGATAATTTACGGAAAAGGTATACTCTAGGTATACTCTTGTATGCACTAGAAGAGTTCTTCTTCCATTATTTTACACTTTTTCAGGGAAGGAGACTAACTTTACGAAAAAGGACCTTTGGAGTCGTCTTTAGGGTTTTCAGACTCTCGAAATGTGAAAACACCAAGTGAGCATTCACCCACTCAGGCTCGATGGAAAATCCACGAGATGCTTGATAGAGGACTGTTTAAGTTTTTCAACTCTAAAAGCAAGAAAACACCGCCGAGCACAGACCAATCCGGGCTCGATATAAAATCCACTGATAGGTGTATGGAGTTTTCTTCTAGGTTTTTCAGACTCCTTAAATATGAAAATACCATCGAGCATGCTTTAGGTCTTTGTCAAGCTCGTTAAAAAATGAAAAAGGAAAGGGAAGGGAAGAATGTTAAAATATCTTTCAATATGATGGCAGAAAGTCAACTATCTCCTTGAACAAAGCACCTGTTTTGAGTCTATCAAACAAGTTGGGTTCTAGTGTTGGCCTTAGGATAAACCTGATCTCAGAGTTCTTACTCCTCCGTTTGATTAGTCTTCCAATCATATGGAGAATCTGTTAATGTCTCCTACATTGCAGATTTGCATCATGGTCTCTTTGTGTTAAAAGCTGCCTAAGTCACTCTTGTGTCGTGCTCACTGTTCAAGGATATAACCTGTGTCGGCCATTCTACAGTTTCCTTGACCTCATGTGTCGGCCATTCCTTGGTGTCAGTATGTTTCATCATGTGTTCTATCCTACTCCAAATCAACTCATACCTGTTGAGTGTCCCTCGTGTTGGATGATGGAGGATGCATTAAGGCCTCCTTTCCAACGGACTTCTTCCCATCGACTTCAACTCATTGTGCTCTGGGAATGAAGTTTAGTGTTTCGGTTAGTACCTTGGGGATTGCAGTCATTAGTGGCAATTTCCCTCGCTAATGGATAGATGGAAATACATCAATGTCTCTTATCCGATGGATTATTCAAGTGTTCGATGGCAAGACCATTTATTCGCACTTGCTTGAATGTACTAGGTACCTTGGGTTCCATTTTCATTATTGGTGGACACCCTTGCGTTTGTTAACAGTATACATCAATGATCGGTAATCGAACGATACCTCCCATGTTCTACATCAACTCATTTATTTGCATGGATAGGTTTGTACCTTGGGTTGTTTTTGGATGAAGACATTGGGATCCTCGATAGCATCACCTTATTTATGTTATCACCCAAGTTGCGCAAGACTGAGCCACACTCCTTTTGGCTCATGATGAGACATAGATCCAGCTTGTTCTCTATGGCTATGTTCTCCAATTCTGGCATAGATCCACTTTGTATTTATGTGGCTATGTTTACACTTATGTTCCTCATGGATCCACGCTTGTATTCTAGTGGCCATGATATATGCATCAGTATTTGGATCATTATTGTATCCTCTTGGAGGTCATGTCCCACTATTTGAACGTGGACAGTTACCCAAAGCATGAGTTTGTCTGACATTGCCTTTGCTTTCAGGTACTTCATTTGAGCCTATGATTCTTGGTTTCTCCAGTTCCTTCGCTTCCATGATTCAACTCTTTATTATTTATAATGTATTTCTACCATCGTTTCCTGCACTCCCTCTGACCTCATACATTAGGGGGCATCTGTTATAGCTTAAAATAACACTTCTCCGTCTGTGACGACACTTGTATCGCTTGGTCGCATGACGACACTTCTTGAGATCAAGTTTAGTCACACAACAGGACACTTGTGGATTGACGGGTCATTTGGGACACTAAAAATGGTTGAAATTACCTCACTCTTGTCCCATTTGATGGTTATAACCCTTAGGAACATTTTTCCAGACCAAACCATCTCCTGAAAATCATTAGAAAACCCTAGTTTTGGCCATTTTTCCCCAAAAACGCTGGTATCCTATGCATAGAGTAGGGCATACTAGGATGTGTGTGCGACTCTTATGCCTGTGGAGTAGGGCATGTGCACAACTATCATGCCTGTATTGTAGTGCAGACCTTGAAAAATGCGCTAGTTTGCAGTAGGAAGAGTAGGGTATTTTGCTGAAACTAGTCAAAATCTCGAATTTTGTTAAAATAAGTTGGTTTGGGAACTTCCTAATCGGTTATAACTTCTTTTCCTCTCCTTCATTGACTATATAAGGAAGTTAGAAGGGCCATGTGAGGGGACCAAGCCTATAAAAATGTTATGCTGGAGGAATGGAGACCCTCATCCCCCTCTCTTGTGCCTCAGTTTCTGATAAACCCTATCACAGTTGATTAAAGGTTGGGATCCTTGGAGAACAGAAGCAGGAGACCTTGAATCTAGGTTTCGTGAAGTGCCAATCTTGAAGGAAGGTATAACTTTATGTACTTTCTTCATTCATTAATAAAGATCAGACGTTCTTTCCTTTCCAAATATGACCTATTTATGTGTGTCTCAGATTTGATTACAGTTTGTTTATAATCTGATGTCGTCTTCTATTATGAATATCACTCTTATATATGTAGTCAAATGTATTTGAGAAAGGTATGAATTTTTTTTGTAGGTGTGGGAATTGCGACATTGGACAGCATTGAAGAGTAAGGAAGAGGAGGCTAGGATCAACCTTCTAAATAAGGTTCATATATCTCTAACCTTAATCTCTTCACTTATTTGTTGCACTTGCAGAACATTTGTCGATCTATCTTTCATACCTGTAAGTTGGTAGTTTCTCCCCTGAACTATAGGTGTATTTTCCTCACAACAGGTTTGTATTGACACATGGTATTGACCCATGGCATTGGCGCTTAGACTTAGTATATAAGTTTGTGTTGAGACCAATGAAGGTACTATGAAGTTATTTGTATTGAGCTTGCTCAAAGGAGGTTGCCCCCTCGAAGTGGTCTGCGACCAATATAAAAGTGATTCTCAGTTATGTTATTTCTGCTATTTCATGTGTTTTCATTAATTAATTATTGCAGGTTCTTCACAGGCTTGTAATAAATAACAAGATCTTACTCTTTATCCAATAGAAGCAAATTGTCAAGCCATAATTAATTCAATTCAAGAATCCTTGTGGCTTTGACAAATCCTTTCATAGTTTGGATTCCAACAACAACATCTAACTACCCTCTTGTATGGTAATCAGTGTGCCATCAAGCTCACCAAATATCTAGTTCAACATTAGCTCATAAAACATAGCGAGATACACATTCACTTCATCAGAAACCTTACTCAATATCACATTCTCAAAGTGCTCTTTTTCCCTACAAATGATCAAGTTGCTGACATTTTCACAAAGTCTCTTACATAAGCGAACTTTCCAAAGCTTCAATCTATGTTAGGAGTTCTGGAGGTTATCATTAGGGGGGTAGTCTCTATTGATGTATTTGTTACTTTGGAATGTATTTCATATATGTATATTGTATTCCTATAGAGATGTTATTATTCCTCTATATGGAAGTGTTTGTATACCTATAGAGATGTTATTATTCCTCTATACGGATGTGTCGTCATTTATATTGTAAGTGGCATAACTTATACTTGATGGGTTATTAGACCACCTTGTTGGGGTCGGCCCTGTATAATTCATGTGGGTTAAAGGGTTATTAGACCACCCTATTGGGGGTCAGACCTGTCAGCATTATGTTATGTGGTTAATTTAAGGCCGACCTAGTAAAGGTTATTAGGCAAGTCAAGTCAAGTATAAATATAGTGCAGGAGGCACTCTATTTGATCATTCACTTTCTCACTCATACTCTCATTGGAGAGTGGTGCACTTGTGGAGGAAAACTTGCTACTAGGAGAATACTATCTCTTATGCTTTGGTTGTATCATTGCTCTATCTATCTCTAAGGAAGTTGCGGGGTTTTTCACCTTCTTGGTTTTCCCCGGTGAAACTCTGTGTCTCTTGTGTGCTTACATTATTGTGTCCATGATTGATATGTTGTAGATATGTTGTACATGTTATTCTCTTAGTTAATACATTAGATTAGATTGAAAATTCTGAAAAACTAACATGGTATCAGAGCTAGCCTGAAAGAAGGCATGGTATGGCATTTATGACACTTGTTGCTTTTGCAAAGCTAGGGCTTGATATAGAAAAAACCAGTCATCGTAGAACTTTCACTATAAATACATTTTGGCAAGGTTTCAGGATCTGAAAATCTTACAGGTCAAATATAAGATCCCCATGTACCTTGTGTCTAAAGGAAAACCTCTAATTCGTTTTACTTTGTGATTTATGATTTGTACAATATAGGGTTTCTGCCTCTTCCAGATTTGATTCATAAACAAGTGACCTAGGAAAAAAGGTCATAACTTGGGATAGGAAGCTCCAAATGAAATTTCGTAAAATGTGAAAGGTAGGGAATGGACTGTAATTTCACAGGCCGAAGGTTCAAAGGCCGAAAGTGAACCAGTGACACGTGGCACTTCGTACAAGTTCGATCTCCTGTTTTATCCCATAAACAGGTCACGTTTCGACACTTGGCATAACTCTCTCTCAGAGAATCCATTTGAGGTCAGACCTATGGGGTTGGAAAGATAACAGGTCAGGCTACCACAGGAAAAATTTTCAGACCCTATAAATCTAAAATTTCAGAGTTACACCAGAAACAATTAGGTGCATATTTCTATCAAAACAGAATTGGATTTTGAGCACCTTCATTCATGGCTCCGGGAATTTAGGGTTTCGGAGAATGTTGGAATTTTTTGTATTGGAAACCATGGCTGGATGATCCTCATCAAAATTGAAATTTAGAGACCAAGATCAAATTTTTTGGTTGGGCAAAAGGTCGGGCTTGATCAAACCCTAGTTCAGGATTTTGATCGGAAAGGTGGAAAATTAGGGCTTCTAAAAAAAGTTGAAATTTCTGAAGTCTGTGACCACGACTAGAAGCTCCTCAAAAAAATCAAAGTTTAGAGCTTTAGATCGAACCTTTTGGTTGGGCAGAAGGGTGGGCTTTATCAAACCCTAGTTCGGGATCCTGTCTAGAAGATCCAGAAGTTTCAAAGGCAATTTTGAGGGGTGAAACTTTGCAGTTTTCAAATTCTGAGTATACCAGCTTAATCAGCTCATCAAGGCGCATCTTTCTATCCTTTCAGAAGTTTGAAATTCAAAGTTTGAATTTTTACGGTTTCTCTGACAAACCCTAATCCAACTCCAGATCCATTTTTTGCAAATCAAGTGGATTGGGTTAATTCTAGAAGAGAATCGATTGGTCACCTGCATAAGTGAAGAAGTTCATGTTTCAGAGGGAGATGAGGCTAAGGCCTTACATAAGAAGATTACAAGCAATTTCAACAGGTATGACTTATCCAGGTATGTTTCGAGATCTGTTCATGATTAATCTTATGGTATGTTTGTCTTCATTAAGGTTAGTACAATCTTGATTAACTTTAGACTTGTTGTATCACCTTAATAAAATATGAATGCATGATAGAAGATATTCATTGATTAGGGTTTTGACACTGATGATTGTACTAATGCATTGTGGTGTTGTATGAGGTTGATGTTCCCCACTAACATGAAAGGTACATCAAGAAAGACAAATCATGTTCTAGTTCAAGAACATATTACCATGGTGACATGAAGACAAAGATTCATCCATTGTCATGGATCACATAGAAGATCTATTTACGAGGTATGTATAACTTGGTTCTATAATGGTTAACCTATGAGATATGCAGGTTACTAGCACAAGTCATTGAAGAGAACAAGAAGACATTATGCGGGTATGTTAGACATAACTAGCCAGCATGCTAATCCAAGTATGTTTTTCCTATATCAATTTAAAATCCTACCTTGTGTTGGGATCTCTTATATAAGTATACATGGCATGATTAATAATGATTATTCATTGAAGTTAGTAATCATGGGTTTAGGCATATTATGCTTCTTACTTTGATTGATGATATGACTAACCAAAAAAGTCCTTTGGTCAAATAAGAATATGCATGAGTAAAAGAAGTATTCCCTGAAACCTTGAATACTAATGTTTATTATCTGTGTTTGAAATGATCATGACTATACATGTTTAAGATTATTGTGTTTTGATTATACTAATGAATGTATGATTATGTATGAGATCTTGAGGGTAACACAATGATGATACTAGTAAGCATGCATAGTGATCAAGGATGGATATAAGTTCAAGGACAGGCAATCCAGGAAGCAAATGTAATGTCCCTGGCTTGACCCCATGGCATTAAAATCGTAAATGATGTAATATTGTTATAAAATCGTGGTGAGGAGCTCAAGTCCAAGGCCCCGCCATCTATTTATCAATGCATATGGTTCACATGCTAGCCATGCGCAATGGAATTGCGAATATTATGTAAATATGCATTTTTAATAAAATACCCACAACTAGCTATGCAATGCAACAAGAGATGGGGGCATGATTTTACAAGGAATTGGGGGGGGAATTCAAACCCTTGAGCCAATCGAGTCAAGCCAAGTGTCAATGAGATAACCCATCAAACTCTCAACTACCCATGTTGACTTTTGTACCCAATCATTCATTTCTCCCAAAAGTTGGTTGAGGTAGTTAATGCCTTAGGGAATGAGAGGTATGGCTGTCCAAAATTCGAGTATGGGCAACCACCCTTCATGGAAAAACATGTTTGGCTTCCTTGGCAAGAAAAGAGCCATGAATTTGCCTTCCAAGCCATAACCCATCAACCAGTTTTGCCTCTCTCACGTTTTTGGAGCTGCCTGGGCGTTTTCCAGCCATGTTTTCCTAGTTTTTCTTTGTTCTCTAGCTGGGAAGAGAGCGTTTTTTGTGTTGCAGAACTACTGGGGAAAGATGGAGTTCGATTTGGGGTTTCAATGGATCTGTTTTGGCCATTGGAAACGCCCATAACCTGTGGAAGAAATTGGGTTTCTCCCTGGGGACGATTTTCCCTTTTTACAGTTCGTTTGGTGAGCCACAATTTGGGGAAAACCCATGGCCTTTGCCCTCTCACACAATCCAAGCTAGCTGGTATTTACCCATCACATTTTTCACCATTTTCCTGCATTTTCCATGCATGGGAATTCGTTTTTGTATTGCACAATGGTTGGGAGGAAGGGAGACACGATTTTGGGGTTTATGGAGGCCGTTTTTGTCCCTTGAATGCCCATAAACGTTTTCTGAAGACGATTTTTCTCTCCCCAGGGTTGATTCCCAAATTGCCTTTTCATTTTTGGTGTGCCCACGACTTGGGAAAGACCATGGCCATCTTATTGTAGAATCCCATTGCTAAAAATGGGTATCCATGCCCAGTTAGAGTTGTTGTGTGTAAAAGAAGGTTGGGGTTGAGATGGGTTTTCTATTGCTTTGGCTGTGCATGAGCTGGAATGATCCCTTTTCCTTGTAAGAATCATGCCCAGCTCGGGGGTGGCAGTTGTGTTGAGAGATTGATGAACACAACTGGCCTATGGTCTAGTGGAACGTTGCAGCAACATAGCTAGTTGCTTGGGACAATTGCACCATGAAGATAAGTGTTTTTCTATGTGCATTTACTTCTGCAAAATGTTTAAATTTGATGTTTATTAATGATATGTTGAATGCATATGAAAGATGTGTGTGGGTGATGTTCTTATTCCGCTATGCATATATGTTTTATTTGCATCTACGCACATTAATTTTATGGCTATGAATCTAATGAATGGGATGAGTTTTGTGAAAGCCCCATAGATTGGCATCATGTTTCCTTACCGGAGTTGGATCCGTGGGTGGGGATGTGACAGCAAAGATCAAGAGGGAGCACACTCCAGTAGTTTTTGTTAACACCCAAAAAGTTTCACTACCTCATCTACCCCATGACATGACTCATTGGTCCATATTTCCTACCATATTTGCCTCCAAAACCCCAAAAAACCATTAAAAACCCTCCAAAAGGCCAAAAAACCATTAAAAAACCCTCCAAAAGGCCCAAAACCCCCTTTTCTCCCCAAAATAAGTTAAATTACTCCAAAAATAGCAAAAACCCTCTAAAAAGGGAATAAAAAATACAAAAAAAAAGGAAAAAGAGGGAAAAAAGGAAGCAAAAACCCTATACAACTGACCTAAACCATATGGTGCCCAAAACCATGGGTCAGCACTCCACCACTAAAAAACCTATAAATAGGTGATGGAGGCTCCCCATTTCATATCCACAGTCATCCCTATCCTCACTTTGCCAAAATCACTCCTAAAACCCTAGCTCACCCTTTTGAGCTATTTTCACATTTGAGTGCCCCTTTGGCCCATATCCAAAACCCTTTGGACAAGGAGAAGGAACAACACTGGAGCTTGGAAGCAGCCCTCCTAGACTACTGCAAGAGCTTCACCCACCCCACATTGGAGGTATAATCAATACAAAAACCATTTTTTAATCTCTTTTATTGTCTCATGCACATGCTAGCTTAAATTTACTGTTTTCATTTACTGTCTTGATGTTATTCTTTTTACTGAACTGCTACTAAGGAGTCCCTTCTCCTTAGTAGGTGCTCATTTGCACAAGTTAGGGTGAAAACCCTAGCTACAGTTTTGGTGACTCCCCTAGTGTTCCTTTGAATTTCTGGTTATAGTTTTTAGAAATTTTTAGTTTTCTGCAATATTTTCCTGTTTTTTCCTTTTGGCTGTCCCTTTTGGCAGTCAGGTTTGCTGCCGTAAATCATGTATTTTTCCCCATAGTTGCGATCCGACCGCATCTTTCAGACTGTTACCTGCGATCCGACCGCGGCTCTCAGACTATTTCCCGTGATCTCCCGACGGTTTTCAGTCTGTTACCTACGATCTGACCGCGGCTCTCAGCCTGTTTCGTGTGATCCGACCACGGCTGTTCACCCCTTTTCTGCGATCCACCTGCAGCTTTCAGCCATTTTCCTGCGATCTGCCTCCATCTTTCACCCATTTTCCTGCGATCCTCCTGCGGCTTTTAGCCATTTTCCTACGATCCGCCTGTGGCTTTTAGCCATTTTCCTGCAATCCTCCTGCGGCTTTTAGCCACTTTCCTGCGATCCACCTACGGCTTTCAACCATTTCCCTGTGATCCGCCTATGGCTTTCAGCCATTTTCCTGCGATTCACCTACGGCTTTCAACCATTTTCCTGCGGTCCACCCACGACTATCGACCTTTTTCCCGCGATCTGACCGCGCAGTTTCGCTGCAAACCCACAATCTATTTTCTACACTTTTTCTCTATTTCAACCCAGAACTTTGCTGCAATATTTTCTGCACCTGCACAGCCACCTGTCCTATCTGTAGCCATACTTCCCTACAACTTTTTTCTGCAGTGTTATTTATGTTCCATTTACAGAATTTTTTTTTTTAAATTTCAGCATTTTAATTGAAAAAATAAAATTTTGCATTTCAAAGTTTAATTTCCGCATTGTTATTATTAGTTAGAAAGTTTCCCACCCCGTAGCACTTTTACTTGGGTTCATTATCTCACATGCATACACTCTGTCACCTAATTCAAGTGAGCCCTAAAATACTACTTAACACAACCAACATTCTAATCCCACTTGGGGAACACATAAGAATATTGTAGTTAGGTAAGGTCGGGGGGATAGGCATCCAAATAACACTCCTCGGTCGCTTACACTTGAGACATAGTTGTTGTCCATTAGGGAACCAAAATACCCTAGCATTTTTTGACATGGTTTAAAACCAATTTATCAGGAAGGCCTCTCCCCTAGGAAGGTTGAAGTAGTCAGACTGGTTCCAGAAGCCTGAGTGGAATACCGCAATCCATTCAGTAACCAAAGGATACCTTTCGTAGTTCTCGGTGTACTACCTATATGGGAGTATAGTGATGATAGAACCGAACTGTAGATTCGCCCAACCGAACGTGTCATGAACGGGGTATCTTAGTTTCTTTTCTTCTAGGATTGACTAGCCAGTGTCCCTCCCGGTAGGGGGATATCTTTATCCACTTGGCTCTACTATCCATATTGTCTGACTTGGATTTCATCACCTTGCAGAGGATATGTCTGGTTGAGTCAGAATACTATTTAGCTAGGTGTTTGCATATTCCCTTACCTCCCTTTGGTCTAGCGAGTCCACTATTTTTATTTTTTAGGAAACCTGCTGCTTGTTGGTATTCTGACCATTTTTGTTGATGCTCCACTTATTGTAGCACAGTTGTTACAGTGAGTGTTTTGAGCTGGCTGTTTGCCTGAGTGCCATATTTTTTGCGCTCTCCTTCTGCACACTCGACTGCATTAGGGTTTTTGAGCTGTTTTTCACTCGACACAACCCCCAGATACTTGACACCATTTGTCACCATTGAGTCCCTGAGACATTCTCGGCACCTCTGGGGCCAGCCCCCGCAGCACAGTTCACTTGACATCACCCGTCATAGATGTAGAGCTTCATCACTCGACTCCAATCATCGCAGACACAGAGCTTCGTCCCCCGGCAGTGACGCCCCTTATTTTACCTTTGATTCTGAGGCAGAGTTCGAGAACCCCACTTATACTGCACCAACCAGCCCCATGGATGGCATGAATTCGAACCATTTCTTTGTAGGGACCATTGGTGGAGCATCCACCACCACCCCAGCTACCACACCCGCTTTGGGTATGCCCTCGATGGGGTCCACACCCACCATTCCAATCACTATACCTATTCACTAGCATACCCATCCCAACTCCACCAATGACTCACACTACCCTTGGCGGTACTGGACCGTCCCATACCACCTTCGTTCCTCCACCTGGAGGCAATGTCCCCAACCCGAACCCAGCCCCTCCACTTGGGCGCATTGGCCCCAACGTGGTCACAACCACCAGTATGTCACATCCTTCTACTAGTTTTCCATTCATGTCTACATCCTAGTTTGGTCATGCATCCCCTGCTTACACCCCCCCCCCCCCCGTCGCACCTCAGCCATATTACCACCCACAAACCATGCAAGCTCCTGTATCCTCTCAAGCCCCCCTGCTTATTATCCACCACAGGAAACACCTGCGGCAAACCCACAACCCATTGCACAGGCATATCAGCAACCCCCACAAGGTTCAGCACCTGCGCCGCCTCCACCCACTTATTATCCACCGCAGCCTACTCCCGCACCTGCACAACCCCAGAACCCACCTGCCACCCAAGGGCAAGTGTATGCGCAACAAAATCCGCAGCCCGACCAAAATAACCAACGCCAGTAGGGCCAGCAAAATCGTGGCAAAGGCCGTAACCACGAAAATAACCCCCCTCCAGATTAAGGCGACCAACCTCCTAATCCCCCAAACAATAATAATGCGACGCCTGCCAACCAAAACCCTAACCGGCCACCCAAGCAAGCCAAAAATGCTAATTTGCAAACAAACCATCCTTGTTCTATTTGTGGGGTCTATGGCCACTACACACACGCTTTCCCACATTTGGAGTGAGCTCGGCAACTCTGGACTGATGATGCCCACCGCCAAGGGCACTCAGCTCCTCAGGCGCTGCCCAACCCCCCACCACCTCAAAATCAACCCTTGGTGCTACAAAACCCTTTACCAACCCAAGGCGTAGTGAAGACTTAGTCGTTGGCTCCCCATCAAGGAAACGTGCCACCACAACAGCAAATCACTTATGCCGCTCCTGATCAACCCATGATAGACAGGTACCCATCACTTGTTAATGATGTCATCCACCGATGTCAACCTCCAAACCTGTTGGAACCAATATGGCTCCACCCCCGAAGCCCCTCCTACCGACAAAAACACCAATGCTCATCCCACCGATCAATCATTACACATACCTCCGGCTCCACTAGATGGCGCCTCCAAAGCCCCTCGCTTCCCACTTCGCCACATCAACAATAACCCCAATGCTCGCGCTGTGTCTAATTACAACATTGTAGATGACTTAGCCCAGTCCCCCGCAGCCATGTCTACGTTAGAGGTCTTAAAAAACTGTCCAACACAGCGCAAGACTTTGCTTTCATCCATTGGTGCTATTGACCCAAATGATTCATGAATGATGGCCTTCGATTTGGACCAATCCGAACCACGCCTGCCTTCCACTTTAGCATTCCAAGTTTCATTATCCGTTCGGAATCTTGTCATTCATCGGTGCATCATCGATGAAGGTGCCTCTACATGTGTTATGTCCACATTCATTTGGAAGAAGTTGGGATCCCCTACTCCCCAGCAGTCCACCACTGCGTTGCGAGCCTACGACGGTCATTCGGCTCAACCCCAAGGTCTTTTAGCTAATGTCCCCGTCCAGTTGGCTGGAAAAACCATGCTCATTGACATAGAGGTCATCAATGTCCAACTTCATTATAACCTCTTACTTGGCTGCAGTTACATGTATGCCATGTGGGCGGTTGCCTCATCCATTTTTCATACCATGATGTTCCCCCATGACGGACGCGTGGTTAAAGTTGACCAACTCACCTATTACGATCCCAATGCCCCCGCTGCACCTGAGAACGTTCTCCCCATGATTGAACAACCTGTTAGTGGTGCATCTACCTCGTTGGTTTCCTCAGTGGGGCCCGAAGTTCACTCAGATACATCGATGACCTTGACATTCCAGTCCATTCCACCTTCGTCACCAGCAACCGAAATATCTAACTTATGTACTCTTTCCCATAATACACCAACACCTAACCATCAACCGCCCTTGCTACCCCAACCACCATTGGTACCTAGTCATGTTGGTGTTACACCCATCCATACAATCCCCTTCCTATTCCCCCCTTCGGGAGTAGTAAGCACCCCGATTATGGCTACCCTCAGCCTCCCCGATTTAACTTGAGGATTACCTGTATGGTACATCACGCCTCCCGTTACCCCTCCGACACCAAATGTCATCCTACAACCGGTGCAACCCATCACCACTACTAGTCAACCACCTCTCGGTGTCACTACCCCTTCATCATCCACTAATCCATCCCCTCTTATCAAGCACACTAGGGGCAGAGGCCCACAACCATACACTGCTTTACCCCCGCCTAAACCAGTTAAGAATACCCTTGTGTTTCATGCTTCTCCCAAATGCTCGTTGTATGATGAGTTAGGCCATGCTACCCATCAATGTCCACAATTACCCGCATTACAGAAACACATGCAAATGCTTGACAACGACCCCAACATCCCAGTTGTCCAACTCGACCCTACCCCAAAGCCTCATGATAAATCACTGCGTAACAATCACCCTTGTGCAATATGCGGTATTTACGGCCATTACTCACATCACTGTCCATATCTCCCAGATTATAGAGCAACTCTCTACGAGATGAATAACTTGGACCTCGAGACGGCTCCCCCCACCATTGAAGAGATCCACCCCCCAGCATCCCCGCCAACCAGAGAGATTAATACCATCTATATGATCTCTTCTACTAGCACTCCCTCGTCAACCGATTTGACAACCCAAAGTTTCCACAATGATGAGGAGATTCTCGAGGCTCCTACTGCACCTGATTACCCCTGGGAAGACATGCACCATCATTCTTATTTCCTCCCAGAAGGATCCTCCTCCACCAAAACCACCCAATTCTCGGTTGAGTCCAAAGAATTCCTTCCCGCCAAAGTCGACTGGTTTAAAGACCCCATTCCTGCCCCCGACGCCTTCGAGGAAGGTAACATGGCCAACATATCACCCGTCATCCACATTGATATCTCTGCCCCATCCGGTGCTCCTGACTCATTTCGTTAGGAGCTTCCTGCACCGAGCACGAGATCGGAGAGTACAAGAAATGTTTCCAATAGTTCCGCGATGTCTTTGCCTGGTCCTATACCGAAATTCCTAGTCTTGACCCCACTATCAAAGAGGAAACCACATGTCCACAACATGGGGGCAGGCCCAAAACCTTGCCTACTCATCATCACCATCATTCTCATTGGCGATATTGGGGGCATCCACCCCATAAGGGGAATCCCCCATCATCATATCATCACTTCTGTATTCCACCACGGCTCACAGCCTCATGGTACACCACCCCTCCAGTAGTTGGTCAATGCCCTGTTGATCCCTCTCTAAGACAGTATCTCCACCACATTGACACCTCTGAGTTAGGGGGCATAATCGATTACCTCGAACCTGGGATAGGGGGCATGATCAATCATTTTGACCCTACCCCATCACATCTATCTCAGTACGTCCATAAGCCCATCATTCAAACCAACACATATGTGATCCACACTCACAAACCCCATGCACATAGCATGGGGGCGGGTCATTAACCCTGCTCACTTTGTCACATTTGTGATCTCAACCATTTTTGAGGTCACATATGACTTGTAGATTTGATTTGATTTGATACACCTAGTATTCTTCCCCCGTAGGTAATCATTTCTCCCCACCACTGCATCCTTGGCTTGGTGGATTCACCTTTATTTGCAACCATTTTTAACCTAGTTATTTCCTTTGACCATTCCAGAGTCCTTATGACCTCCATTTTTCGCACCATTTATACCATCAAATTCAGTTTTTCAAGCTCGTGGTGATGCTTGAGATCATTTCTCTCTCTCACCAGGAACAATTTCAACATTGTGTCCCAACACCTTGCTGCCTCGGTTTGCGCACCACATCGGCTGCCATCAGATTGTTACGCATTTTTACATGAGCCAGTCACTCCACTCATACTGCAATTATTTCATTATTTTGCCACCATTCATCATCCCGCAAGGAGGCCCACCAGTGTTCCCCCCCCACCCTTGTTCTTGGTTCTCATCAATGTTCCTTGATTGAGCACTTCCTCCTTGCCTAGCCATTCCTTTTGTTCTGTATACTTTTATCCCTTTTTCGG
This sequence comes from Larix kaempferi, assembly GCA_027924585.1. Taxonomy (NCBI): domain Eukaryota; kingdom Viridiplantae; phylum Streptophyta; class Pinopsida; order Pinales; family Pinaceae; genus Larix; species Larix kaempferi. The sequence goes on from BSBM01000877.1 coordinate 13,201,639, forward strand.
GCCGGAAAAGTCCTTTACGAAAAAGGCACTTAGGGAGTTTCTATTAAGCTCTTTTCTGACTCCTAAAAACAATGAAAAGATCACTGAGCAATCTTGCTTCCTTTCATGCTCGTTAAATTACATGAAAGGGTGTCTATCTGGTATAAGTTTAACCCTTTTCCGGACCTGGTAGACTAATTATGAAAAAGGAATACTCTAGTCACACCGGCTAGAAGAGTTCTTCATTGCACCCTTTTATGTTTCTTCGGGCCTTGGAGACTAACACACGAAAAAGTACACCCCCTTGGAGTCTTCTTATTGCTTTCAGACTCTCTAAAATTGAAAGCAACCATGAGCATGTACCATATTGGGCTCGTACAAATCCACACGACGGTACCATTCCATTATTTCAGAGTCTTCTTATCGCTTTCAGACTCCTTAAAATTGAAAGCAATCACGAGCATGAACTGTCCTGGGCTTGTATAAATCCACACGACAGTACCGTTTGACCACACTTCTTCTAGTTCCTTAACCCATGAAGAAGTCCCCCCAGTGCCTCTCAGCACCATGATCGATCATCTCGACAGCACCCCTAATAAGGTCGCCTTTGTTTAGAGTATTCTGCAGTCTCCTGCCACCTTACACCACCTTGAGTATCACTCATCCCAGTCACTATCCTTGATCCATTATAGCTATGATCCCTTTCCCACCAGTCAGTTTCATATGCTTCCCGGTCATCCCCGCCGTCATACTCTGAACAAAGGAAGTTTGAGTCCACCCCCTCTACTTGCCCAGTTATCCCCCACAATATGTTAGTCCTACCATCAGTACTCTCACACTTCGGTTCTCCACCTAGTGCCCCTAGCAAGGAAACACCATTTCCTTGCTAATTGCAGGTATCACTTTGTCGATGACAACCCATCTATTCCAGAGGATAGACCCAGAGGTCCCTGCACCTTGGACTCATCACCATTTGTGGTGAGTGCCTACGGACCATTTTAGAGGAGTCCTCAGTGCCTCTCCGAGTGATTGTTTCTCACATGCTCGACTTCAACACCTTGATCGCATCGTTGAGAATCGCGCAGGGTATATATCCCTTCAGTTATTGTTCGAAGACCCCGGATTTCCCCTGACTCTAGCACATTGGTGAGTCACTTCGGAACGCCCAGTTATATGTTCTCGTGGATGTCCGAGTTGCGTTGGCGTTTGTATTCGGAAGCCATCAAGTTATATGCTTCCTTGAGTACCCAGTTTAGTTCCCATTCAGTGTACCATTGAGGGTATGACTCCCTATCACTATGATCCAGCAGTTCATCAGTTCCTCTGGTACCACACTCAGTAGCACTATTGTTATTCCAGTGTATCAGTTCTTTAGCTCAGCCATGGTGAGCCCAGCAGTACGTCCCAAATTCTATGTCCCCTCTGGACCCTTATGATGTACATAGTGGTTCTCCATGTATCTTTCAGGTCCCCATTTTCGGGCCTCATTGTTATTGTTTATATATATCTTGATACAAGCATGGGAATGCCCGCCTTGTCCATATATTGAGATTCTCCCTCATTCATTATTTGAGGCCATGTATATTCAGGTCCCCATTTTTTGGACCCCATTATTATTGTTATAGATCTTGATACGAGCATGGGAATGCCCGCCTCATCCATATGTTGAGATTATTCCTCATTCACTATTGAGGTCATGTACTTTATGTTTTTGTAGTTTGTTCGGGGCCTTTGTTCCGGGATTTAGTTCGTTTCTTCTCCTCTCCACATCCCAGGAAAACCATAAAATACCTATGATGTCTATCGGCCATACGATGAGCTCCTGCCCTCACACATCAGGGGGCAATCTGTTAACACCCAAAAAGTGCTCACTACCTCATCTACCCCATGACATGACTCATTGGTCCATATTTCCTACCATATTTGTCTCCAAAACCCCAAAAAAAACATTAAAAAGCCTCCAAAAGGCCAAAAAAACCATTAAAAAAACCTCCAAAAGGCCAAAAACCCCCTTTTTTTCCCCAAAATAAGTTAAATTACTCCAAAAATAGCAAAAACCCTCTAAAAAGGGAATAAAAAATACAAAAAAGAGGAAAAAGAGGGAAAAAAGGAAGCAAAAACCCTATACAACTGACCTAAACCATGGGTCAGCACTCCACCACTAAAAAACCTATAAATAGGTGATGGAGGCTTCCCATTTCATATCGACAATCATCCATATCCTCACTCTGCCAAAATCACTCCTGAAACCCTAGCTCACCCTTTTGAGCTATTTTCACATTTGAGTGCCCCTTTGGCCCATATCCAAAACCCTTTGGACAAGGAGAAGGAACAACACTGGAGCTTGGAAGCAGCCCTCCTGGACTACTGTAAGAGCTTCACCCACCCCACATTGGAGGTATAATCAATACAAAAACCATTTTTTAATCTCTTTTATTGTCTCATGCACATGCTAGCTTAAATTTACTGTTTTCATTTACTGTCTTGCTGCTATTGTTTTTACTGAACTGCTACTAAGGAGTCCCTTCTCCTTAGTAGGTGCTCATTTGCACAAGCTAGGGTGAAAACCCTAGCTACAATTTCTACAAGGATGCAGACATTGAGAGGGATTTGACCACTTCTCACAATCCACATCAGAATGGAGTTGCAGAAAGGAAGCAAAGACTGAGAGGGAGTCCACCCTACAACCAAACAAAGATAAGTATTTGAATTTTCATTTCTTGCATATTTGCTTGTTTAGATAATATTGTTCAATGATGTATATATTCCTAGACTTAGGGGGTGTATTATGCATATTAGAATAATTGCATTAATGAACAGTATGCTACTAATACGCATGTAATGGGTAAGTGGCCTATGGCACTGTACAACATTCCATTGCTACTTATCTAGAATGAAACCTCTTTTCAGACATGTTGGGAGTTGTGCACACTCTTAACAATGTTCTGGTAGAGATTGGAAGGCATCTAGAAAGTTATGGGATATGGATAAATGTTGTGTTGAATCATTGGCTAAAATAATTGCATGACACATTTCTTTATGTGTAATAAATTGTTCTGAAAACTATGAGATGTTTCTAATCATGCAATTTAACTTGTCTTGTAGGAAAGATCATATACCATCACCTACAAAAGAAGGACTACAGCATTTGTTCCAGTAACAAAGCTATCTATTGAAGATATTGAAGTTCCCAGGATCCGGGATGAAGTAATGGAAGAATGCCATGATCCGTCGATCATGAAGAATGATGTTTGGAATGTGGTCCCAAGACCTGAAGGGAAGTCTGTTGTAACTTCCAAATGGATATATAAGATCAAGCATGCTGTAGAAGGCAGCATAGAGAAATATAAAGCAAGTGATGAAATGGAAGGTACACCAGATGGATGTCAAGATAGCTTTATTGAATGGTGTAGTTGAAGAGGAAGTGTATGTGGAGCATCCACTTGGTTTTGAGACACATGGCAGGGAGCCATATGTGTGCAGGTTGAAGAAAGCCTTGTATGGCTTGAATCAAGCACCTAGAACTTGGTATGGTAGGATAGACAGCTTTCTATCCAGTTTGGACTTTACCAAGAGTAAAGCGGATTCGAACCTTTACTACAAGGTTGAGGAAGGCAATCCAGTGATACCACTTTTGTATGTGGATGACCTATTTGTAACAGGTGAGGATGGGTTGATTGTCGATACCAAGAGGAAGCTTGTTTCCGAGTTTGAGACGAAGAACTTGGGGATGATGCACTATTCCCTAGGCATGGAGGTGTAGCAGAGTGCAGATGGGATCTTCCTTGGACAAGGGAAGTATGTAGTAGAGATCCTGAAGAGGTTCGGGATGATGGACTGCAAGGCCATGACAACATCTATGGCATCGAACCTGAAGCTTCTGTGTGATGCTTCATCTAATCCGGTTGATGTCACTATGTATCGTCAGATGATTGGGTCCTTGATGTACCTGATGAACACAAGACCAAATATTTGCTTTGCAGTGAACACATTGAGCCAGTTCCTGACAGATCTCAGAGGCGTTCACCTGGTTGTTGTAAAGCATATTCTGAGGTACCTGAAGGGTACAGTTGACTATGGGCTCAAGTATGATGCAAATAAAAAGTTTAACCTGTAGAGTTATGTTGATTCAGACTGGGATGACAATGCTGCAGATAGGAAGAGCAATTCTGGGTGCTGCTTTAGTATGGGATCAGGTGTGATCTCTTGGTTTAGCAGGAATCAGTCCTACGTAGCACTGAGTACAGCCGAAGTAGAGTAAGTTGCAGCTTGTTCGGCTAGTTATGAGGCAATATGGCTCCAGAAGCTACTGTCTAAGTTATTTGATCTCCCGTTGGAAGCTACTAGTATGTTTTGTGACAACCAGAGTTGTGTGAAGCTTGTTAAATTTTGAGCATTAATTCACAATGCTCTAGGATCTTCACTGAGAGAATAACATATACAGTATATCAATGCATAACAATCATAATAAGCATGACAAGCATCACAAGAATCAAAAGCATGAGAGACAAGAGACACAAAGTTTCCGTGGGGAAAACCCTAAGGTGAAAAACCCCACAACTTCCTCAGAGATAGAGAGAGAAATGGCTCAACCAAAGTACAACCAAAATACACTTGAGATAGTCTCCTACAAGCAGATGATCCTCCTCCTCACTAGTGCGCCACTTTCTGAGTGAGAGAGAGATGACTTTCCGAATGATATAAATAGAGATCTCCTGATCTCTATTTATACTAACCTGTTTGCCCAGTGAACTTATGGGGCCGACTTGTCTAGCTAGGTACATCCACAATATAATATATATTTCAGGGCTGACCCCACACATGGTGGTCTAATAACCCATCGGCAAGTACACACACTTGCAACACTTGTCAATCCACATGACGACACTTCCTTATAGATGAATAACACATCTCTAATAAGGGTACAATAAATATAGATGAAATACATTCTGAAGTTACATATACATCAACACTCCCTCTTAACTAGGAAGGTATTTCTCGACACAGATCTACTAGACAAGTCTTCTTCTCGGGATCATCGTCATCATCATCATCACTTCTACTGCTATCTCAACTAATATCTGACTCTACTCGTCATAGGAAGTTCTACAGAGCTAGTCCTTTTTCATATTGGATGTAAGCCCACCACCTACAGGTCTTCATCATCACTAGCCATACTGTGGAAATCTCAGGACTTATTACGTGCGTCACAAAACCTTAAAAGAGTCTCTTGACTAACAAGAACCCTAAAGAGCATCTGAGGCCCTTTTCATCCTGTCCAGATCTCCAGGACTTATTACATGTGACCCCACCACAAAACCTCAAAAGAGAATCGCAGGACTGATTACGAGCACAAGGCTCAACCTATCGGATCTCCCAGGGCACAAATTACATGTGGTGACCACAAAACCTCGAAAGAGCATCCCAGGACTGATTACAAGCACAAGGCTCAACCTATCGGATCTCCCAGGGCACAAATTACATGTGGTCATGGCAAAACCTCGAAAGAGCATCCCAGGACTGATTACAAGCACATGGCTCAACCTATTGGATCTCCCAAGGCACAAATTATATGCCATAGGACAAAACCTCAAAAGAGCATCTGCCAGATATCCCAGTGCACAAATTACATGCCATAGGAAAAACCTCGAAATACTATCTGCAGATCTCCCATGGCACAAATTATATGTCCTCCCAAGCAAAACCTCGAAAGAGAATTTTCCAGATATCCTAGGGTACAAATTACATGCCATAGGCAAAACCTCAAAAGACTATCTGCAATTCTCCCAAGGCACAAATTACATGCTTATCTGCACAACCTGTTCCACGGCCACAGAGTATCAACCTGATACTCACCATACATCATCACTGCAACATCCTGCTGCATGTCATCTGGAGCAACATCCTAAAGCTCGTCATCCATGATCATCCTGATCATACAATGCATCTACCTGATGCATACCAAGTATCTACCTGATACATATCATCATACATGATCCACCTGATCATACAGTGTATCCACCTGATACAAATACAAATACATGATACATATCACCATACATGATCTACCTGATAATACAATCTATCCACCTGATACATATACAGATACATGGTCCAAGCATCCAACATGATGCATATACAAAATACATCCACATGATCCAACCGATCATATCCAGCATCCAACATGATGCGTACATACATATAAATGATCCAACTGATCATATCCAGCATCCAACATGATGCGTACATACATATAAATGATCCAACTGATCATATCCAGCATCCAACATGATGCGTACATACATATAAATGATCCAACTGATCATATCCAGCATCCAACATGATGCGTACATACATATACATATAAAAATGATCCAACTGATCATACAAAGCAGAAACCAGAACATCATCCTGATGCTCATCATCCAGCGCTCATAGCCACAACCATGTGAAGGATCCTCCTTCCAACATGCTTGGAATGGCTTCAGCAAATGTGTCCATCACTTCTTCCTCGAATTGTCATCAATCCGAAGAACACCAAGCCTCTCTCTGAAGTACTCGAACTTCACCCTGGCTAGTGGCTTCGTCAGCACATCTGCAATCTGCTCGTCCGTCGCAACATACAGGAGTTTCACAGCTCCTCTCTGCACCATATCCCTGATATAGTGATATTTGATCTCTATGTGTTTCGACTTGTCATGAAACACTAGGTTCTTGGACAGCTTCACACAACTCTGGTTATCACAGAAGATACCAGTAGCATCCAATGGGAGATCAAATAATTTAGATAGTAGCTTCCGTATCCATACTACCTCACAACTAGCTGAACAGGCTGAAACACACTCTGCCTCAGCTGTACTCAGTGCTACACAGGACTGCTTCCAGCTAAACCAAGATATCACACCTGATCCCATACTAAAGCAGCACCCAGATGTGCTCCTCCTATCTGCAGCACTGCCAGCCCAATCTGAATCAACATAACCCTGCAGGTTAAACTTTTGATTCGCCTCATACTTGAGCCCATAATCCACTGTACCCTTCAGGTATCTCAGAACATGCTTTACAGCAACTAGATGAACACTCCTCGGATCCGTCAGGAACTGACTCAATGTGTTCACCGCAAAGCAAATATCTGGTCTCATGTTCGTCAGGTACATCAAGGACCCAATCATCTAACGATACATAGAGACATCAACCGGATCAGATGAAGCATCACATAGAAGCTTCAAATTCGATGCCATAGGTGTGGCCATGGCCTTGCAATCCATCATCCCGAATCTCTTCAGGATATCTACTGTGTACTTCCCTTGACTAAGGAAGATCCCACCTGTACTCTGCCACACCTCCATACCTAGGAAATAATGCATCATTCCCAAATCTTTCATATCGAACTCGGTAGCAAGCTTCCTCTTCGTATCTGCAATCAATTTGTCATCTCCTGTTACAAATAAGTCATCCACATACAGGAGTAGAATCACAGGATTCCCTTCCTCAACCTTGTAATAAAGGTTGGAATCCGCTTTACTCTTGGTAAAGCCCAAACTAGATAGGAAACTGTCCATCCTGCCATACCAAGTTCTGGGAGCTTGCTTCAAGCCATACAAGGCTTTCTTCAATCTGCACACATACGACTCCCTGTCATGTATTTCGAAACCGAGTGGCTGCTCCACATATACTTCCTCTTCAGCTACACCATTCAAGAAGGCAATCTTAACATCCATCTGGTGTATTTTCCATTTCATCGCTGCAGCCAGGGAAAGTACTGTTCTGATGGAAGTATACCTGGCTATAGGTGAAAAAGTTTCTTCATAATCTATTCCCTCTTTCTGAGAGAAGCCACGAGCTACAAATCTTACTTTGTATTTCTCTACACGGCCATCTGCAGCATGCTTGATTTTGTAGATCCATTTAGAAGTCACAACAGACTTCTCTTTAGGTCTTGGTACAACATCCCAAACATCATTCTTCATTATTGATTGGTATTCCTCAACCATGGCATCCTTCCATTCTTTCTTTTCCGATGCTTCTTCATAACTGGAAGGCTCTTTGTTCATAATGTCACAGAGTAAAGCAACATAGCTGGTATGTGATCTGGTTCTCTTCTTTGCTCTATGTTCTTCTTCTGGAATGCCAAATCTTTCTGCATCTTGAATGAGCTCTCTATCCCATGCAGGTTTCCTCTTGTGAGAGTTATCCTCACGGGGTGGATCTACAGGTTCTTGCAGATCTTCAAACTCACGAACAACTTTTGGAACTGCTTCAGTCATGGTAGTGTCTTGAAATCTAGTTTCCTTAGGTTCTTCATAAACTTCGATAGGTGCCTTCCTTGATTTGATGAAGGCTGATTTTTCATCAAATGTTACATCCCTGTTGACATCAATCTTCTTGAACCCTGTAAAGTATATTCTGTAAGCCGTCGAGCTTTCACTGTAACCCACAAAGATACCCTTCTTCCCTGAAGGATCTAGTTTAGTCCTCTTTTCCTTTGGGACATGAGTGTATACTGGACAACCAAATATTCTGAGATGGCTGACTTAATATTTCTTACTAGAAAATACCTCTTCTGGTGTCTTGTTATCCAATATCTTGTGGGGTGTTCTGTTATGCACATATACAGCTGTTCTAGCTGCTTCTGCCCATAGATGCATAGGTAGATCCTGGTCATGCAGCATTGCCCTTGCTGCTTCCATGATTGTTCTGTTATTCCTTTCTGCAACTCCATTATGTTGAGGATTATAAGGAGCAGTCAACTCCCTCTTAATCCCTGAATCACTACAAAGCTTCTTGAAGTCACCTGAGGTGAATTCTCCACCATTGTCGGATCTGAATGTTTTGATCTTCTTGTCAGTTTGACTCTCCATCAAGGTTTTGAATTCCTTGAACACCTCATCTTTTCTCTTCAAGAAGTATACCCAAGTCTTCCTGGAGAATTCATCAATAAATGAGACATAGTAAACATACCCACTCAGAGAGCTAGATGACATAGGACCACATACATCTAAGTGGATGATTTCCAGGATGTCTTTTGCCTTGCTTTCACTGCTTGGGAAAGCCTTCTTAATGTTCTTACCTTTTTCACATCCTTTGCAAACACCTTCATGTTTGGTCTTGATCTCAGGAAGACCCTCTATAGCCTTGCTTGCAATTGGAAGTGCCCTATAGTGCATATGAGCAAGTCTTCTATGCCAAAGTTCACATGGCTCCATGGATTCATGTACCATGGCATGTTCAGGTTGTCCCTTCAATTTATACAAACCTCCCTCTTGCTCTCCAATCACTACTGCATCATCTGTGTTCTTTCCCTTTGGCCACATTAGGACTTGGCCATCCACAAATGCAACCCTCATACCTTTTGCATCCAATGCAGAGATGGAGAGTAAGTTCTTCTTGAGCCCAGGTACATAAAGAACTTCTTTCATCTTCAAAGATTTTCCAGAATCTAGGTTGTAGGAGGCTTCACCACTTCCTTTGATTGGGTATTGATAATCATCCCCAAGTTTCACCTTATGTGGTGATTCATGTTCAAATAGATTCACAAAAGATTTCTTAAACCCAGTCATGTGTTTGGAAGCCCCACTGTCAATCAACCAATCATTACAACCATGGGAGATAGTACCTGTGAGAGCAGAAATTAGAACATACTCTTCTTCACTTGATGAGTCATCATCACTATCACTTTCTGCCCTAGCCTTCTTCTTTGGGGGTACATCATTTTTGGCAGCATGAGCATGATATCTTCTTTTGTTATTCTTCTTCTTCTTATTGAAGTTGTTGTTGTTGTCTTTCTTCTTCTTGGGACAATCTGAAGCAAAGTGTCCCTTCTCATTGCAATTGAAGCATCTGAGATCTTTCTTATCTTTATGATAATGGTGGTGTGAGAATCTTCTGTTATGAGATGATTCCTTCTTGGACTTTCCTTTCCTGGCATGTGCTGTGAGAGCTTGATCTTCATTTCCCATCTTTTCTTCTCGGGCCACAAGCCTAGCTTCTTCTTGAGAGCATTCTTCCCGCAATCTATTGAAGGAGATCAACTTCTTCCTTGCACAGATTCCTTGAATAAAGGAATCCCATGACCTGGATAGGCCATTTAGAGTGGTCATCACCACTTCACCATTCTCCACCATTTCATCCACTGCTTCTAGTTGTTCCTTGATCTGGGAGACCCTTGAAAAATAAGATTGAACGGTTTCTCCATTCTGAAACTTTACTCCTTTCAATTAGTTCCGCAGGGTCATCTTTCGATTTATGTTCTTTCCTTCAAATAGCTTGGTCAAAGAGTCAAACATCTCCTTGGGTGTCTTTAGAGAAGACACATGGGGTATGAGATGGTCTTTGATATAATCAGCAATGATTCTCTTTGCCTTGACCAAGTTTTTCTTATGCAATACCTTAGCCTCTTCATCCTCTAGGATAGGGATGTCTTCTTTTACATATGAGTCCAACTCATTCTCTTCCAGGATTAACCCAATCCTATGCTTCCAAGCTCGGAAGTTATCAGCTCCTTCAAGCTTATCCTCAAGCTTGGTGTGGTGAGACATCTTAAAGATTACTTCAAATGGAAATAGAAAAGATTTAGGTCTTACCACTTGAAATGCTGAAAACTGGATCTGGTCCCGAATTAGGGTTTGTCGAAAAAACCCTAAAAATTCAAAATGTGAATTTCAATTTTCTGAAAGGATAGAAAGATGCGCCTTGATGAGCTGATCAGCCTGGTGTATTCAGAATTTGAGATCAGCAAAGCTTTACCCTTCAGATTTTCCTTTTTGTCTTCCCGGGTTCACTGGGGAGAGCCCTGAATTAGGGTTTGAGTTTCCCAGAGATCTACCCAGCCAAAAATCTCGATCCAAAGCTCTAAACTTCGATTTTTGCAAGGAGCTTCCAGCTATGTCTTCAGATTTCAGAAATTCCTATTTTTGTGGAAACCCTATAGGGCCAAATCTGAAAATGCTCAAAATTGAATTCTGTTTGGACAGATAGATTCTCCTTGATGAGTAGAGTCAATCTACTATACTGCTTTTCCAAAATCTGTGGAGAGAAACCCAATAAACAAGAAACTCAAGTTTCCATCACTGCAAAATGTCTTCTTCTCAGGTTAGCTCTGATACCATGTTAAATTTTGAGCATTAATTCACAATGCTCTAGGATCTCCACTGAGAGAATAACATATACAGTATATCAATGCATAACAATCAGAATAAGCATGACAAGCATCACAAGAATCAAAAGCATGAGAGACAAGAGACACAAAGTTTCTGTGGGGAAAACCCTAAGGTGAAAAACCCCACACCTTCCTCAGAGATAGAGAGAGAAATGGCTCAACCAAAGTACAACCAAAATACACTTGAGATAGTCTCCTACAAGCAGATGATCCTCCTCCTCACTAGTGCGCCACTTTCTGAGTGAGAGAGAGATGACTTTCCGAATGATATAAATAGAGATCTCCTGATCTCTATTTATACTAACCTGTTTTCCCAGTGACCTTATGGGGCCGACTTGTCTAGCTAGGTACATCCACAATATAATATATATTTCAGGGCCGACCCCACACATGGTGGTCTAATAACCCATCGGCAAGTACACACACTTGACACTTGTCAATCCACATGATGACACTTCCTTATAGAGGAATAACACATCTCTAATAAGGGTACAATAAATATATATGAAATACATAGATGAAATACATTCTGAAGTTACATATACATCAACAAAGCTATCTGAGAACCCGGTGTTCCACGACGGGTCGAAACACATTGAGATCAAATATCACTATATCAGGGATATGGTGCAAAGAGGAGCAGTGAAGCTCCTGTATGTTGCGACGGATGAGCAAGTTGCAGATGTGCTGACGAAACCACCAGCCAGAGTGAATTTTGAGTACTTCAGGGAGAGGCTTGGTGTTCTTCAGATTGACGACACTTCAACGAAGAAGTGATGGACACATTTGCTATAATCCATTCCAAGCATGGTGAGAGGAGGATCCTTCCCATGACTGTGGATGTAAGCGCTGGATGATGAGCATCAGGACGATGCTCCAGTTACTGCTATGCATATGCATCATGTTGGATGCTTGTTATGATCAATTGGATCATGTATATGCATATGCATCATGTTGGATGCTTGTTATGATCAAGTTGATCATGTATATGTGTATGCATCATGTTGGATGCTTGTTATGATCAGTTGGATCATGTATATGTATATGCATCATGTTGGATGCTTGTTATGATCAGTTGGATCATGTATATGTATATGCATCATGTTGGATGCTTGGACCATGTATCTGTATATGTATCAGGTGGATACGTTGCATGATCAGGTAGATCATGTATGTTGATATATATCTAGTGGATACATTGTATGATCAGGTGGATCATGTATCTGTGTTTGTATCAGGTGGATACATTGTATGATCACGTGGATCATGTATGATGATATGTATCAGGTAGATACTTGGTATGCATCAGGTGGATGCATTGTATGATCAGGATGATCATGGATGACAAGCTTCAGGATGTTGCTCCAGATGACATGCATCAGGACGATGCAGTGATGATGATCAAGATGATCATGTACATCGGGATGATGTATGGTGAGTATCAGGTTGATACTCTGTGGCCGTGGACAGGTTGTGCAAGGGTAGCATGTAATAAGTCGTGGAGATCTGGACAGAATGAAAAAGGCCTCAGATCCTCTTTAGAGATCTTGCTTGGCAAGACACTCTTTTAAGGTTTTGCTAGACCACATGTAATAAGTCCTAGAGATCTGGACAGGATGAAAAAGGCCTCAGATGCTCTTTAGAGATCTTGCTTGGAAAGACATTTTTTTGAGGTTTTGTGGGGACCACATGTAATAAGTCCTGGAGATCTGGACAGGATGAAAAAGGTCTCAGATGTTCTTTAGAGATCTTGCTTGGCAAGACACTCTTTTAAAGTTTTGTGGTAGGGGTCACATGTAATAAGTCTTGGAGATCTGGACAGGATGAAAAAGGCCTCAGATGCTCTTTAGAGATCTTGCTTGGCAAGACACTCTTTTAAGTTTTTGTGACAATCACATGTAAAAGATCCTGGGAGATCCGATAGGTTGAGCTGTGTGCTCGTAAAATGCCTGGGATGCTCTTTCGAGGTTTTGTTGACGCACGTAATCAGTCATGAAGATTCCATAGTATGGTCAGTGATGATGAAGACCTGCAGGTGATGGGCCTACATCCAGTATGAAAAAGGACTAGCTCTGTAGAACTTCCTATGACGAGTAGTTCAGAGATTGATTGCGATAGCAGAAGCAGTGATGACGACGATGATTCGATGTCAATGATCCAGTGACAATGATCCAGAGAAGAAGACTTGTGCTAGAATACATGTGTCAAGAAATACCTTCCTAGTTAAGAGGGAGTGTTGATGTATTTGTAACTTTGGAATGTATTTCATATATGTATATTGTATTCCTATAGAGATGTTATTATTCCTCTATACGGAAGTGTTTGTATTCCTATAGAGATGTTATTATTCCTCTATACGGAAGTGTAGTCATTTATATTGTAAGTGCCGTAACTTATACTTGATGGGTTATTAGACCACCTTGTTGGGGTCGGCCCTGTATAAGTCATGTGGGTTAAAGGGTTATTAGACCACCCTATTGGGGGTTGGCCCTGTCAGCATTATGTTATGTGGTTAAGTTAAGGCCGACCTAGTAAAGGTTATTAGGCAAGTCAAGTCAAGTATAAATAGAGTGCGGGAGGCACTCTATTTGATCATTCACTTTCTCACTCATACTCTCATTGGAGAGTGGCGCACTTGTGGAGGAGGAGAAGCTGCTGCTAGGAGAAGACTATCTCTTATGCTTGGGTTGTATCATTTCTCTATCTATCTCTGAGGAAGTTGCATGGTTTTTCACCTTCTTGGTTTTCCCCGGTGAAACTCTGTGTCTCTTGTGTGCTTGCATTATTGTGTCCATGATTGATATGTTGTAGATATGTTGTACATGTTATTCTCTCAGTTAAGATCTTAGATCAGATTGAAAATTCTAAAAAACTAACAGTCTCTAATGCCTCTTTTCTTTTCCTATTTTGTCACCTCCATTAATCCTTCAATCCTTTCCCAAGTTGTTCTTATTGGGGGATGTTAGGATATTTAGACACTTAGGAGTCAGTTAAGATCAACTTGGTCTAACGTGTATTTAGGTAAAGTGTTTTTCTTTAAGATGCATTATTATGCATTTGTACTTATGCAATTAAATGGTCATGATATGTTCTACACATAAAGTGATCCAACTATTCATCTTCTCCTCAATCTTAATGGTTATATTAATCCATGGTTTAGCACTCGATTGGTCCATGATCTCTATTTAAAGAGCATGGAAGGTCATTTTCTAAATGATTGACTATGAGAACTCATGTGTAAATTATTGTTCCTTTTCATTAATATGTTTTCTCAAGTGGCCATTTAGCTAGGGTTGTGTACCATTTCCCTTTTTGAGTATTTAAACCTCGCGATGTATGAGTGTGTCAATCTATGATCTGTTTGTGTGAGAAGTTGCTTAAGGTGTTCGACCTATGTGAAAATGCCTTATTTTAGTCAAACATTGTAAAATAATCTTTGAAAAACAAATTGGTTATGCCCTCTATGTATATTTCCAATTGCTTGAAGGCTTCTATAAAGTATTCCACAATACATGGTTGCCACAACTTGGTCAATCATCCCCAAAAACAGGTGTTTGTTTCAAAACAAGCATAGATGGGCTTCACAAATTGGATCCAAGAAATTCACCCCTTGTAGGATTTGTTATGCCATTGCCAATGTTCCCTATCCACGTATAACACACCCACTTGAATTTTCATCAAGTCATTAGTAACAACATGGAGGGAGAAGTAGTGTTCCATCCAAGTAACACGGATTGTTGTATTAGAACCATCAAACTTGTTCATATCTAATTTGGGAAATATTGTAGGAATTCTAAATAGGTTCAAGACCATGATAGAATTCTTGCATGGTATAAGAGCCATAGAATTATAATATGGTATCAGAGCTCTGTAGTACTAAATTTCCTCCTTAGAGTTTTTTGCATTTTTTTTGTACAAGTACTTCTTCAATGGATTTGAATTCAGTTCCTCCTCTTACACCATTCAATTATGTTGAGTGGAAGCCAAATATGAGAGCAAATATTAAGAGCCATGATATCTTTGATGTGTCTATGGGAACTGTTGTAGAGCCTGAATCCTCAGAAGAGAAAGATGATTGGTTGAATGATTGTGACAGAGCATATGGAGCCATGTGTCTAGCTTTTTCTCCAAGCATGCACTACCTTATTGATTATGTTGAATTCCCAAAGGATCTTTGGACCAATTTGGATAGAGTATTTGGAAAGCACAATGAGGTTCATATTAGCAATATGGAGAGTGAATTTGACACATCCTCATGTGTTCTCGCTCCTGAAGTCTCGGCCTCAACCCTCTCTAAAGAAGTTGTCTTTGATGAAGATCAAACTACAGAATCTTCAACACTAGTTCCTGAATTTGAATAAACATCCTCTTTTTGTGCACAATCCAATGCTTCTAATGGAGCTGCCATTGTTGAAGAGGATTCCATCCATTCACGGTTCTCATGTCATTCTTCATATTTTTATCTTGAGGATGATAAGCTAGTTGTTGATGATCCGGTGCATACTTCACAAGTTGATGGTGCACAATATGTTGATCCAAAGGATGATTTGAAAGTTAGATCAGATCTCAACAATGCTCCATTTTCACTCATTGATGGTGATCTCATTCCTTCTATATATTCCTACAATATGACCAGCACACTTCCTTGAGGATGCACTAAAGATGGAGGACACCACCACTTGCTTGGGATTGATTCTCAAGCTCATCAAGTCTCTTTAGGACATGATCTTAACTCACATGGTTCAATGTTCAATCCTGAAGAGAATTCACAGCTATTTGGGTTCAATTATGAAGAGCATTCACAACTGCTTGGGTTCAAGTCTCAAGCATATCATGGTACAATTGGTTCCAGAGAGGTTATAAATTTGCTTTCATCCATTGGTGGAGAATTCAAGCACATATTTTTGGAGCATGATCCACTTATTCCCAAGAGGAAGATACCTCCATAAATCTGATCAATCACCGCACCTACGTGAGTTTAGAGCAATTAAGTTTTGGTGTGCACATGTACATTTTTTGAGGGAGGGTTTTATTCCCATGAGGTTTTGCTTATTTCCTTAGTTTACATGGACAGATAATAATTGTTATGGGGTGACCATAAGCCTATTTTTCTTGGGCCCTACACATACTTTACTAACTCTAAATCAGGCTTAAGTGGGGGTGTTGGAACATTAAAAACCTACTCTAGACTTAGGAACTTTAATCACTTTGGAACATTAATCACTTTAGACTGAAGTCTCGACCTCACCCTCCATCTTTTTTATTCTCTCCAAAAGCCATGATATTTTTTATTTTTCTTCACTCAAGATCTGCCAATACTGCTTTTCCCAATTTGTGAGCCTTTAGACTAATTTTCAAAGAGACTTTGTCACCTAGGGGGGGTTTTTTAGCTTTTAGTAAGCATTCCTTTTGTGAGATTTTCAAACTTGCCTTCAAGGCATTCTATTTTCTCTCTTGAGATGTATTATTAATTTTATTCTCATTAATGAATATGATCATCATGGATTTGACATAAACTGTGTTCAGTCTCACATGTTTTTACCTTAATTTTTCTTCTCAATTATGCTAATCTCTAAGCAATATTTTAGTGAGGACTTCTTTGTTTCAATATTCTTGGCTTGTAGAATTTCTTGCATGGTATCAAAACTGTTAACACCCAAAAAGTGCTCACTAGCTCATTTACCACATTATATGGCTCATTTGTCCATTTTCCTACCATATTTCCATTAAAAATCCCAAAAAATCCCATTAAAAAGCCTCCAAAAGGCCATAAAACCCTCAAAATAGCCTAAAAAAGGCTAAAAAACCCCCTTTTCCTCCAAAAATAGCAAAAATCCCCTAAAAAGGGAATAAAAATATAAAATAATGAGGAAAAGGAGGAAAAAAACCCTATACAGCTGCCTAAAACCATGTGTTTCCTAAAACCATGGGTCAGCACTCCACCACCAAAAAACTATAAATAGGTGATGGAGATCCCTTATTCCATATCCACAATCACAAGCACCCTTACTCTGCCAAAATCTCTCTCGAAACCCTAGTTCACCTTTGAACTATTTTCACCTTGAGAGCCACCTTTGGCCCATTCCCATCATTGGAGAAGGAGAAGGAGCATCTTGAAGCTTGGAGCATCCTCTTGGACACTGCAAAGGGCTTCATCAAACCTTGACACTCAAGGTAACATTAATAGAAAAAGTCATTCTTTTCATTTGATGTTTATGTTTCATGCAATATTTTAGAAGTAATTTAATGGTTGTTTTAGCTTAATTAGTTTAATATACTGAACTGCTACTAAGGAGTCCATTCTCCTTAGTAGGTGCTCATTGGCACAAGCTAGGGGTAAAACCCTAGCTACAGTTTTGGCGACTCCCCTAGTTTTCGAATTTCTGGTTTCCGTTTTTTAAATTTTTCCTTTCGGCTGTCCCTTTCGGCCGCCGCATACCGCGTTTTTTCCCTCTGCAGTCGCGTCCCGACCGCGCCTTTCAGGCCTTTACCTACGATCCGACCGCGGCTCTCAGACTGCTTCCGACGCCCTGCCGGCGGATTCAAGTCTGTTACCTGCGATCCGACCGTGGCTAATCAGCCTGTTAGCCGCGATCTGACTGCGCCTGTCGGCCTTTTTTCCCGCGTCCCGACTGCGGCTTTCTGCCTCTTTCGGGCGTCCCGACTGCGCCTGTTATCCTTTTTACCGCGACCCGGCTGTGTCTTTTTCCCTGTTTCCTGCGTCCCGACTGCCTCTGTTGGCCCGATAGCCGCGACCTGACCGCCGCTGTTTCCCTTAAACCCGCGGTCGGCCTGTTCCAATTCGCCACAGACCCGCGGTCTGATTTCTGCTCTTTTCCTGTTTTGAGCCCAGCCCCTTTTGCTGCAATATTTTCTGCATCTGAACAGCCCTCTGTCCCACCTGCAGCCTCACTACCTTACCAGCCTTTCTGCAATATAATTTCTGTTCCCTTTACAGATTTCTTTTAAAAATTTTAGTGTTTTTTAAATTCAGAAAATTTTGCAAGTTAAACTTTCAATTTCCATATTATTGATAGATTGGAAGTTGCCCCCCTTGTGGCACTTCTATTTTTTGGGTTCAACACCTCACGAGCACACACTCTGTCACATAAAATCAAGTGAGCCTTAAAAAGTACCTAACTAAACCAACATTCTAACCCCACTTGGGGAACACAAAAGAATCATTGTAGTTAGGTAGGATCAGGGGGATAGGCTTCCAATAACAGCCCTTGGTTATTTCACTTGAGACATAGTTGTTGTCCAAATAGGGAACCAAAATCCCCTAGTACTTTTTGGCACGGTCACGACCAGTTTATCAGAGGGCCTCTCCCTTAGGAGGGTTGAAGTCGGGAGACTGGTTCCGGAGGCCTGAGTGGAATACTGCACTCCATTCAGTAACCGAAGGGATACCTTTCGCGGTTCGCGGGATATCCCTGTATAGGGGTATTGCGGTCAACGAACTAAACGGCAGATTCACCTTTCTGGACGTGTCATGAACGGGGTATCTTAGTTGCCATTCTTCTAGGATTGACTACCCGGTGTCCCTCCCGGTAGGGGGATATCATAGCCACTTGGCTTTCCTACTCATATTGTCTGACTTGGATTTCATCACCTTGCAGAGGATATGTTTAGTTGAGTCAGAATACTTTTAGTTAGGTGTTTGCATGCTCCTTTACCTCCCTTTGGTCTAGTGAGTCCACCATTTTTTCTTTCTAGGAAACCTGCTGCTTGTTGGTATTCTGACCATCTTTGTTGTTACTCCACCTATTGTAGCACAGCTGTTGCAGTGGGTGTTTTGAGTTGGTTGTTGGCCTGAGTGCCTTGTTTTTTAGCTCTCCTTCTGCACACTCGGTTGCATTAGGATTTTTGAGCTGTTTTTATACTCACCTCAACCCACAGAGACTAGACACCATCTGTCACCATTGAGTCCCCGAGACATTCTCGGCGCCTCAGGGGCGAGCCCCCACAGCACGGTTCTCTTGACACCACTCGTCATAGATTCCGATCATTGTCCGTTGATACCACTCATCACAGATCCAGAGCCTTGTCACTTGACTCCACTCGTCAGCGACGTAGGCCTCCGTCACCAGATAGTGACGCCCCTTACTTTACCTCTGATTCTGACGAAGAGTCTGAGAACCCTATTTATACTTCCCCTACTAGCCCCATGGCTGGTATGACTTCCACTCCATTTGTCATAGGGACCATTAGTGGCACATCCACCACTACACCAGTTACTACACCTGTTTTTGGTATGCCCTCCATGGGGCAACCATCTACCGTTCCCCTCACGGTACCTATACCCACAGCGGGAATACCCATCCCCACTACATCAGTGGCTCACACTACCCATGGTGGTGCTGGACCATCCTCCACTACCTCAGTTCCCCCACTTGGGGGCACCACCCTAAATCTTGTCCCTCCACTTGGGGGCACTGGCCCCAACTTGGTCCATAGCACTACGGTGTCACAGCCTTCTTCCAGTTTGCCATTCATGGCTAGCCTTAACCTACCTGACCTGGCCAGATTGACCAACGATCCTATTCGACACGACCCTACATGGCCTCATATGCCTACCAAGCTCCCCTCGGACATCCCTAAGTTCGAGGGCAAGGCCGGTGAGGACCCACAAAACCATATCATGTCTTTCCACCTATGGTGTTCCTCTAACTCCATCGTGGATGACTCGGTTCGCCTCCGTCTCTTACAGCGCACCTTCACTGGCTCTGCAGCCAAGTGGTATATTGAGCAGCCTCATGGGACCCACGCCACCTTTGCTTCCCTGGCCTCGACCTTCCTGCAGTTCTTCCAGTTGCCTGTCCGCTATGACGCGGGTGTTGAGATCCTTCTATCTTGTAGACAAAACACGGCTACCCATATCACGGACCACATCCATGAGTGGCGTTGACGCCGTAGCTTATGCAAGATCAAACTTGACGACCGTATCTTCCTAGATTGGTTCCTCAAATCCCTTCTCCCTGTTATTGCTAAGGATGTGGCCTCAGAAAGACCCCAGTCTGAAGAAGAAGCCATCCTTAAGGCACAACAGTTCGACCTCATTTACGCCCAATCGGGTTACCTTTATACCATTATACCTGACGCCCCACGCGGCGAGTCCTCCCAGCATGATGCGCCGGGGGCATCCCACGCTGCAGATGGTATCATTGGCCGTGTTTCTTCGCATCCCCAACCATTTTCTATAGCACGTCCTACCCCTGGCCCCGACCTGTCGCGGGCTACCTCCCAGTCCGGAGCAACCAACTCGTATGCTCCCATGACACATCACCATTCCCATGGACCCTCATGTCCACCTCAGTGCTTCGGGTATGCGACTCCTGCTTATGCTCCTCCAGTCGCCCCTCAGCCTTACTACCATCAGCAGGCTACCCCAGCTCCTGCGCCTTCACAAGCCCCACCAGCTTATTATCCGCCACAGGCAGCCCCTGCGGCACATCCACCACCTGCTCCGCAGTCCTATCAGCAACCCCCTCAAGTTGTTGCACCTGCTCAGCCTCAACCTACATATCATCCTCCGCAACCTGCTCCCGCACCTGCGCAACCTCAAAATCCACCTGCTGCCCAAGGGCAAGTTTATGCCCAGCAAAACCTGCAGCAAAACCAGAATAACCAACGTAACCAGGGCCAACAGAACCGCGGCAAAGGCCGTAATCGGGGGAACAACCAACCTGCAGACCAAGCTGGTCAACCGGCTAATCCCCCCGACAAAAACAATGCAGCCCCCGCTAACCAGAACCCTGATCGCCCGCCCAAGCAGGCTAAAAACCCCAATCTGCGAACGAACCACCCTTGTTCTATTTGCGGGGTCTATGGACATTACACACATGCTTGCCCACACTTGGAGCGAGCTCGCCAACTCTGGGTTGACAAGGCCCATCGCCAAGGGCATGCGGCTCCCCAAGCGCCACCCAACCCCCCCCAACCTCAACAACCCCCTTTGGTACTGCAAAACCCATTACCGACCCAAGGCGTAGTGAACACTCAGCCGTTGGCTCCCCATCAAGCCAATGGGCTCCAACAACAACAGATCACTTACGCTGCACCTGATCAACCCATGTTTGACTCAGGTACCCACCACTTACTGATGATGTCATCTGCTGATGTCAACCTCCAGACCCGTCGGAACCAATATGGCTCCACCTCTGAAGCCACTCCCACGGATAAACCTACTAACGCCCATCCCACCGATCAGGCATTACGTATACCTCCGCCTCCCATAGACAGCGCTGCGAAAGCACCTCGTTTCCCACTTCGCCGAATCAACAATAACCCTAACGCGCGCACTGCGTCAAACTACAACAGCGTAGACGACCTAGCCCAATCTCCCGCAGCCATGTCTGCGTTAGAAGTCTTGAAGAACTGCCCTTCCCAGCGCAAGACTTTACTTTCCGCCATTGGGGGGATTGACCCAACTGATTCACATTTGATGGCATTTGATTTAGACCAGTCTGAACCACGCCTACCTTCCAGCTTAGCATTCCAAGTTACTGTCTCCGTTAGGAATCTTGTCATCCATCGGTGCATCATCGATGAGGGTGCTTCCACATGCGTTATGTCTACATTTGTATGGCAGAAGCTAGGATCCCCTCCTCTCCAGCAGTCCACCACTGCGTTACGTGCCTATGACGGTCGTTCGGCCCAGCCCCAAGGCCTCCTACCCAACGTTCCTGTCCAGTTAGGCGGTAAAACAGTCCTTATTGACATAGAGGTAATCAATGCCCAATTGGATTACAACCTTTTACTTGGCCGAAGCTACATGTATGCCATGCGGGCGGTTGCCTCTTCTGTCTTTCGCACCATGATGTTCCCCCATGAAGGACGCGTGGTTAAGATTGACCAGCTCACCTACTATGATCCCAGTGCTCCGGCGGCACCGGAAAATGTTCTCCCCATGGTTGAACAACCTGTTTCTCCTGCCACCACCTCGTTTGTTTCCTCTACGGGGCCTGGAGTCTACTCAGACGCGCCGATGACCTCCACCTTTCAATCCATTCCTCCGCCGTCATCTACGCCCGAAATGTCTGATTTATGTACCTTGTCTCACGACAACCTACCACCTAACACTCAACCACCCTTGTTGCCAAAACCACCACTGGTACCTAGCCACATTGGTGTTACACTGATCCATACGATCCCCTTCCTAGTTCCTCCATCGGGAGTAGTAAGCGCCCCGGTCATGGCTACCCTTAGCCTCCCTGGGTTAACCTTGGGATTACCTGTATGGTATCTTTCGCCTCCCGTTCGCCCGCCGACACCAGATGTCGTCCTCCAACCGGTGCAACCCATGGCTACTACCACTCAGCCACCTCCCGGTGTCTCTACCCCTTCGTCCTCCACGACACCTCCTCCTACTCCCAAACCCACTGGGGGCAGAGGTCCCCAACCTTACACTGCCGTACCACCTCCAAAGACAGTCAAGAACCCTCCAGTGTTTCGTGCTCCTCCCAAATGCTCGCTGTGTGACGAGTTGGGCCATGCGACCCACCAATGCCCACAGTTACCCGCATTGCAGAAGCACATGCAAATGCTCGATGATGACCCCAACATCCCAACTGTCGAACTAAACCCCACTCCCAAGCCTAAAGATAAGTCCCTACGTACCAACCACTCCTGCGCCATCTGTGGTATTTACGGGCACTATTCACATCATTGTCCCGATCTCCCGGATTACAGAGCGGCTCTCTATGAGATGAACAATCTGGATCTTGAGACGGCACCACCTACCATTGAGGAGATCTACCCCCCAGACTCTTCACCTTCCGGAGAGGTTAATACCATCTATATGATCTCTTCCACCACTACCCCCTCGTCAACCGATTTGACGACGCAAACTTTCCGTACTGACGAGGAGATTCTTGAGGCCCTAACTGCCCCGGATTATACCTGGGATGACATGCACCACCGTTCCTATTTCATCCCAGAAGCGTCTTCCTCTAGCTCCGCTACCCAATACGCGGTCGAATCCAAAGACTTCCTCCCCACCAAGGTCGACTGGTTCAAGGACCCTATTCCTGCTCCGGATGCCTTCGAGGAAGGTAACATGGCCAACATCTCACCTGTCATCCAAGTTGATATTGCTGCTCCAGGTCATGCCCCTGAACTCATTACTTTAGGAGCATTCTGCAGTAAACAAGAGATTGAGGACTACATAAACCTTTTCAAAGAATTCCGTGATGTCTTTGCCTGGTCTTATACCGAAATGCCTGGTCTTGACCCCGCAATTATAGAGCACCACATTGACACATGGCCTGATGTAACCCCCGTTCGTCAGAAACCACATCCTCTTCCTTCCTCAAAGTTCCCCGGATATGCCCCTGAACTCATCACTTTAGGAGCCTCCTGCAGCGAGCGGGAGATTGAGGAGTATACACAACTATTCCAAAAGTTCCGTGATGTCTTTGCTTGGCCCTCTAACAGAATGCCTGGGTTCAACCCCGCCATTCTCAAACATCACATAGACACACGGCCAGAGGAACTCCATGTTCTTACTGAAACCAACTTTAAAGGCCTCCCTTTACGCAACCCCCATGACGGGTTGCATCCTACGGACTCTCTACCCATCGAATAACTTGCGACCTCATGGGTCCGCATTGTACAGTTTGCTCTCTTTTTGTTTTTCACTTTTTTACCATTATCTTACATTCATCATTTCTGCATGATTACAGATGGACCACCTTCCACCTCGTTACACTGGCTTCGCTGATGGCGCAAGCCGCTGGTCTCCCAACCTGGCTTCTGCAGCATGGGTCTTGTACTCCCCTTCCAACGAAATGATTCACCTTGACGGAATATGTATAGGCGCTGCTACCAATAACCAGGCGGAGTATGATGCTGTGACCGGTCTCCTGACTGCCGCCCTCCAAATGGGAATAAGTCACCTTCATGTGTTCCTCGACTCCCAGCTACTTGTCTCCCAGCTCAACAACTGCTACCAGGTGCGTGATCCCTGCCTTTTTAGAAAATTCCTACGCACAAAACAACTCAGCCGACAATTTGAATCCATCACATTCACACATGTCCCCAGAGCTCAAAATAGTGTCGCAGACCAAATGGCCAACAACATCCTAGACTGGCATATCAATCACACTATGTAACATCATGCCTCATCGTCCCATAGCATCTCATAAAAATACATATAAAAACCCAAACAGATTGCATCGCATCCACATTTGCATCCATGTACATAAACCACATGCATATCCATAGTGGCATCCACGTGCCTAAACAAACATATATCATGTTGCATCACATAAAGTACACAAGGGGCATCCATGTGCCTAACATCCTAACCTACTTGCATCCACGTGCAATGTAAACATATCACAACTTATAAAGCGCATCCACGTGCGTACAAATAAAACAACATCATACAAAAAAGTGCATCCACGTGCATATATATATATCAAAAAATATACATGTTCAGTGCTGTACATGTCCTGAGTACCCCTGTACCCAGCTATACAAAAAATGGCTATACATGCCTCAAGCCTCATCTACATACATGCCGTAGCTACAAAACTCGGGGAGAGCCCCCTGCACCCCCCTAATGGGAGTCGTATCCTGCATCACTGCCGGCATCGGCTGCCTATGAATCCTCCCCTCGCTCCTCCTCCGGCAAGTCCTCCTCTCCTCCGGCCTCCTGTACCCGGGCCCGGTCCACCAAAATCGCCACCCGGATCGCGATGGATCTAAACTCACGGGGTGCCCCCATGCAATCCCGCACCACATCAGGATCGACATCCCGCCATCCCTCGTTGGTCACTCCTATCAATAACCGATCTAGTAGCTCCCGTACAGACTCTAGGGTCACCTCTGGATCCCGACGCCGCACCTCTCCTCGTCCAGGCAGAGCTGGAACAGCAACAATACCCCGCCGCGCCACATGACCTGGAGGTGGCCTCGGGCCCACATCTGCAAGATCAACCACATGTCAGTCACAGTATATCCATCTACTATCATCTACATAACATTTGACATACATAACATGCAATAAAAACACATACGTACCGTCGGGACCCCATGCCTGTCCTGGTGCTCGTGGCGCCTCCGGATCTCCCGTGAAGTCCATGTCCCGATACGGGAAGTCGTCCAGTGTCAGTGGTATCTGGAGCCACTGCAGGTACAACTCCTGCGTAAAGTACCTGCCCACGTCGCCGCCACCACGGCGGCGCATCATCTCACCCCAACGGACCATCCTCGGCTCCCTCATCCCTCCTGGCCTAATCGGCACCCGTGGCCGCAGTGTGGGTACCCTCTCCATAAAGAAGGCACATAGGAAGGACCCAAAGCAAAAGCCCTTGCCATCTTCCTTCGCTGCCGTCAGCTGTCGCTGAACGCAGGTCAGGAACATCTGGCCCCACGCGTAGTACACCCCATCGAGTACGCGCTCTACCATCTACATCTGCCCCCCAGACACCTTCTCCGGTGACTGGGAACCCAAGACCCGCACCACACACGCCGCCATGGCCCGCACTGCCGGCTCCTGTAGGTCCTTCACCAGGAGTGCATTCCTATGCACAACCGCGTCCAGACCGCAGTACCTCTCTAACATGTCCTCCATGTCAACATCCGCGGCAACCCGCGGCTGTGTATCTGCCACCCTACCCAGGCAGGGCAACCCCGTCAGCAAGTAAACATCGGTCAGGGTGAGGTCCACCCTCTCACCCTGTACCCGGAAATCCTGTATGTCCGGCTCCCAGAAGCTGATCAGACGGTTCAGCAACAATGTTGCTGTCCGTATCATAGGTATCTGTGCGAACTTCAAAAGTCCGCACAATCCCAGCACAGATCGCACATGGCAATTCCCTCGAATGAAACCCATGGTCTCATCAGGGATCTCCCGCTCTCTCCAGAGAACCTGGGGCATCCTGCCAATCACACAAAGTGAACTCATCAGACTCATGTCAACTAAAGAAAAGTACTTTTCCCTCTCCCAGAAGCCCTAATAGCTCGGCCCAAAACCGCGGCTTTCGGGCTTCCTGCCGCGGTTTCCGACCGCGGCTGTCAGGCATTTGGTCGCGGTTCCCAACCGCGCCTGTCAGCCCAAAACCCGCGGTTGGGAACCGCGTTTTCCTCCTTGGAACTCGCGGTACTCGACCGCGGTTCCATCCAGGAATCACGCGGTCTCCAACCGCGTGGTTCGGCCCGAAACTCGCGGTCTTCAACCGCGGTTTCGACCCCCTAACCCGCGGTCCACCCCACGTGGACCGTACAAATCAACCCTGGGACCCACTACCCAACCCCCAACCCGAAAAAATATGCAGGTATGAGTTTAATGAAATACCTGTATCTCACGGATCAGCAAACAGCCAGACGGATCGTCCAGAAATGCCACCTAAGCTCTGGTACACTCAACTCACAAGTCAAAGTCAACAAGTACAAATGACACATGTCATGTTGGACCCACCACTATTTATAGTCAGTTGACTTTTTCTTGTTTTGATCATTCTGGCCCCATACGGAGTCCGTTTTACAAACCGTTTCCACCACTGGAATCAGCGCGACGTGACCGTCATTATGGTCACCTCGTCGCATTATTTTTGTCCTGTCATTTTTTGCCCATTTTTTTAGACACCACTAGTCGCCTCGGTTTGCGCGCCACATTGGACGTTCTCCGTTTTTCACATGTTTTATATCATCGGATTCACTTTTCCGAGCTGGTGATGATGCTTGAGATCATTTCTCGCTCTCACCCCCGATCTTTCGGGTATTTTTTCCACAACGCCCTCGTCACCTCGGTGTGTGTGCCACATCGACCGTTACCCGTTTTTAACATCCTTTATATCGCCGGATTCATTTTTCCGAGCTCGTGATGATGCTTGAGATCATTTCTCGCTCTCACTTGGTACAATTTCAACATTGTGTCCCCACACCTTGCTGCCTCGGTTTGCGCGCCACATCGGCCGCTGTCGGATTGTTCCACATTTTTACATAAGCCATTCACTCCTGTCATACTGCAAATGTTTCGTTATTTTGCCACCATTTCATCTACCCCGCAAGGAGGTCCATCAGTGTTCCCACCTACCCTCGTTCTTGGTCACCATTACTGTTCCTTGATTGAACACTTCCTCCTTGCCTGGCCATTCCTTTTGTTCGGTATAATTTTATCCCTTTTTCGGGCCGGACAAGTCCTTTACGAAAAAGGCACTTAGGGAGTTTCCGTTAAGCTCTTTTCTGACTCCTAAAAGAATGAAAAGATCGCCGAGCAATCTTGCTTCCTTTCATGCTCGCTAAAGTACCTGAAAGGGCATCTATCTGGTATAAGTTTAACCCTTTTCCGGACCTGGTAGACTAATTACGAAAAAGGAATACTCTAGTCACACCGGCTAGAAGAGTTCTTCATTGCATCCTTTTATGCTTCTTTGGGCCTTGGAGACTAAATCTACGAAAAAGCAACCCCCTGGAGTCTTCTTACTTGCTTTCAGACTCTCTAAAATTGAAAGCAACCACGAGCATACGCTGTCTTGGGCTCGTTAAATCCACACGACAGTACCATTCCATCATTTCAGAGTCTTCTTATCGCTTTCAGACTCCTTAAAATTGAAAGCAACCACGAGCATGAATTGTCCTGGGCTCGTAAAATCCACACGACAGTATCATTTTATCCACACACTTCTTCTAGTTCCTCAACCCATGAAGAAGTATCCTCCCGTGCCTCATGGCACTATGATCGATCATCTCGGCAGCACCCCCAATTAGGTCGCCTTTGTTCAGAGTATTCTGCAGTCTCCTGCCATGTTACACCAGCTTGAGTCTCCCTCAGCCAGTTATTCCCCCAGATCCATTACAGCTATGATCCCTTTCCCCTCAGTCAGTTTCATATGCTGCCAGATCATTCCCATTATCATACTCTGAACAAAGGAAGTTTGAGTCCACCCCACTCTACTTGCCCAGTTGTCCCCCCATAGTTTATCAGTCCTGCCATCAGTTCTATTACATTTCGGTTCTTCACCTCGCGCTCCTGTTAAGGAAACATCATTGCCTTGATAGTTGCAGGTCTCCCTCTGTCGACGACAGCCCCTCTATTCCAGAGGATAGGCCCAGAGGTCCCTACGCCTTGGACTTATCACCATCTGTGGTAAGTGCCTACGGATCATTCTGAGAGGAGACATCATTGCCTCTCCGAGTGGTTGTTCCTCACATGCTCGACTTCAGCACCTTGATCGCATCGTTGAGGATCGCGTAGGATTATATCCCATCAGTTTTTTGTCGAAGACCCCGGATTTCCCCCGACTCTAGCACATTGGTGAGTCACTTCGGAACACCCAGTTATATGTTCCCGTGGATGTCCGGGCTGCGTTGGCGATTGTATTCGGAAGCCATCCAGCTATATGCTTCCTTGAGTACCCAGTTTCAGTCCCAGATCAGTTCCAGTTCAGTGTACCATTGTGAGTGTACCCCTTGTCACTCTGATCCAGCAGCTCATTAGTTCCTTTGGTACCACACTCAGTAGCACTGTTGATGATTCCAGTGCACCAGTTCTTCAGATTACACATGATCCGCTCAGCAGTATGTCCCAGATTTGTGTCCCCTCTGGACTCTTATGATGTACACAGTGGTCATGTATCTTACAGGTCCCCCTTTTCGGGCCTCACAGTTATGTTTATGTATCTTGATACGAGCATGGGTATGCCCGCCTCGTCCATACATTGAGATTATTCCTCATTCAGTATTTGAGGTCATGTATATTTCAGGTCCCCATTTTTGGACCCCATTGTTATTATGTTATATCCTGATACGAGCATGGGTATGCCCGCCTCGTCCATATGATCAGATGATTCCTCATCCATTATTGAGGTTATGTACTTTTAGTTCTTGCAGTTGTTCGGGATCGTTGTTCCGGGCTCCAGTTTGTTTCTTCTCTTCTCTCCACATCCCAGGAAAACCATTCATGACTCATGATGTCCATCGGCCATACGATGAGCTCCTGCCCTCGCACATCAGGGGGCAATCTGTTAACACCCAAAAAGTGCTCACTAGCTCATTTACCACATTATATGGCTCATTTGTCCATTTTCCTACCATATTTCCATTAAAAATCCCAAAAAATCCCATTAAAAAGCCTCCAAAAGGCCTAAAATGCCTCCAAAAGGCCATAAAACCCTCAAAATAGCCTAAAAAAGGCTAAAAAACCCCCTTTTCCTCCAAAAATAGCAAAAATCCCCTAAAAAGGGAATAAAAATATAAAATAATGAGGAAAAGGAGGAAAAAACCCTATACAGCTGCCTAAAACCATGTGTTTCCTAAAACCATGGGTCAGCACTCCACCACCAAAAAACTATAAATAGGTGATGGAGATCCCTTATTCCATATCCACAATCACAAGCACCCTTACTCTGCCAAAATCTCTCTCGAAACCCTAGTTCACCTTTGAACTATTTTCACCTTGACAGCCACCTTTGGCCCATTCCCATCATTGGAGAAGGAGAAGGAGCATCTTGAAGCTTGGAGCATCCTCTTGGACACTGCAAAGGGCTTCATCAAACCTTGACACTCAAGGTAACATTAATAGAAAAAGTCATTCTTTTCATTTGATGTTTATGTTTCATGCAATATTTTAGAAGTAATTTAATGGTTGTTTTAGCTTAATTAGTTTAATATACTGAACTGCTACTAAGGAGTCCATTCTCCTTAGTAGGTGCTCATTGGCACAAGCTAGGGGTAAAACCCTAGCTACAAAAACCATAGAATTATAATAAATATGTGCCACATATTGTTGTGATTATCCTAAAAGTTTGGTCTAATGTGATTCTCTATGTATGTGGATGATCCCCACTTGTTGACTACTCTTATTGATACAATCGTGACTTCCCTTTCTACTCCAAACAAATGTCCATGTTTGGCAGGGAAGATAGAATCTAAGAGAGTCGAGATCTCATGTCATCAAGAAGAGTGATACAACTTCCCAGAAAGGTAATCCATGTGGATATTTCAAGCAACTAATAACCCTTGTTTGAATATGGATTGCCATGTTTTCCAAAATTGTGACCTATTTTTCCATGGTTGTGTTTCTAGTGGTAGGCATGGTGCACTTGCGTCCATTGAAAGCAGTATAATATTGTTATACTCATGCTATCAACATTGCACAAAGAGTATTTTGAAATAGGTTTCCCATAATAGTGTGGTCACATCCACAACAAAATTACTTGAAAGCCACACTAAATGTGATAAGCACAGCGCAAGGAATTTGTTGAGATAGGTCTCCCATGATGGTATGAACCATCCATGGACTTAATTTTTTTAATTCTCCTAGAAGATTATTTCTCCTATATGAGTATTACTATGTAATTCTCAAGTTCTTGATATTCTAGGAGAAATGTTTATGTAATACCAATGTTATAGAGGGTTTGTAGGGTCCTTAGAGCAAGGGAGTGTCAAGTGTTATAGCTCTCTAATATACCGAAGAATATCTCTTTAATATATTGGAGAATTGTAATACCCCAGTTGTTAAGCCTTGGACTTATGATTATTTGTTTGTTGATGTGACTATGCGTTATCCATAATTTGTGCTCATTGCATTGACCTAGAAACTGACCTTTGTCGTGATACCTGAAGCACTTAACCTGAGTAATTGATCCCACTTGCCCTGTTCTATCATTCACCATTTTTGGTAGCATCGACACACCTTGCATAATTGTCAAAAGGTTTCAATTTCCATTGATGCGATTTGCTATATAAGCAGCTTGCGACATCAACGTAGTTGGCCTTCGTGTCAACCTACGTCGATGAGTTTCAACGCACTTTGATTTACTGTTAAATTGCGTCGATGTCTGTACGGGTGAATTATTAGGTTTTCGAGAGGTTTATAGAAGTGTATCTTAGCTAGACACCATCATCGTCACGCCAGCTAGACTCGCCCTCATCTTCCTTATCCTTTGGGGTCACATCTCACCGTTATTTCCATCCCTATCTCCCTATAAATACAATTATTGGCCAAGGGGATGGAGTTAGTTGGAAAGAACAAGAAAGAAAAGGTGTTATGTTGAAGGAATGATCACAGGGTGATTAATTCTAGATATCAGTCTATCGCAGGAGACCATCGGAGTAGAAGAGGAACCCATCGGGAAGGAGCTACAACGCCAAGGAAAAGGTTGTAATTTATTTCCATTATGTTGATAATACAATGACATGTTATGTTTCCCATATATGATTAGTTTCCATATATTATGTATTTCCTTGGTTGTACATTTAGCTTGATCATATTACTAGTATTCCATTGCTTGTCTGTCTGGTATCTTACTTGACAGGTGATATGTTCAAAGCGGGTGAAAGGGAGCATTGGAT
Source organism: Larix kaempferi (assembly GCA_027924585.1). NCBI lineage: Eukaryota > Viridiplantae > Streptophyta > Pinopsida > Pinales > Pinaceae > Larix > Larix kaempferi. The sequence goes on from BSBM01000877.1 coordinate 13,233,077, forward strand.
TTCTAGCTCGGAAAGGGAGGAGCATTCTTCTATCAAGAGGTAAATCATCAAACCTTATATCTGGATCAAGTTAGGGGAATAAACATGCTTTGTCGTGTTTTGTTTCTAGATTAGGAATTGGGATAGGGAGGTCAACTCATATCTATATTTGCAGACTAATCCACTATAACAAAATTGGCGACCATACTGGAGAAACTTTATCTATCTCTATAGATCTAGATCCTATTACTTTAAATCTGGTCTTTTGTTGGTTTTGATCTATTTTACAGAGTCTCCCAGTCATTCAGAGCACTCCTGGGCATTCTATGTCCACTCAGAATTTCTGAGTTCAGGGGTTTTCAGTCTTAATTTGGAAAAAATTATACCTACATGAATCGACGCACTTTCCCTTCTTTATACAGCGCGTCGTTGATGCGGTTTGTCGGTTCACCAGGTCGCATTGATTGAGATTGACGCATGTTGCATACCTGACAGATCGTGTCAACATCCCTAATTTTTAAATAGACCATTTTTCCCCTGAAATTTATTGGATCCGGTTATTTATGTGATTTCCTGAGACCCTCATCAGTCTCTGCAAGCTATTCACATCTTTGTTCCAATCCTCATTTGTGTGTTCAAAGCAGTCAATCTTCTTGTGGTTCCCTTTGTATTCAAGAGATCTCCATCCTAGTTTGGGGTGCGTTCATTCCCTTGCAGGTCTGACTAGTCTTGTGGACCTATAGAAGTGCTAGATTTGTTTTGTTCTGAATCTCTTTGCTGCTACAAGTGTTTTTCTTGTTTTGTTGTCAAATTTGGTGCAAGCATTAGTTGCGTTCTGTATTTTTGGGTGAAATGTCTTGCTTCCATTGTTTTATGGAATTTGCAAATTAGCAAAAGAAAAATCTTTCTTAAGTTTATTTTTACAAGTATTAGTAGAGCATTACTATCACGTAAAGAGAAAACAGTGCATATCATTTTTAATTAGTATTGCATTTGGATCTTTGTTGGATTGTAAAAGTGCATATTGTGTCTTTTGGTTTTCATTAGCGAAAGGATTTACTTGTACAATTGTATTAAGGAAACAAAGTTCTCTCTATCATAGATAGCATTCATTGAAATAAAAAGTGATTGATTCTCATACAGTTCATGCATGATTTGAGGTAAGTCCACACACCATAAGTTCACTTAACCATTCAAGATAAAATTCATCATTAGCCTAGGCCTAAAATTTTTAGTAATTTTGAGTGATAGGTTAGAAGACATGTTCCAGTGTCTATAAACATAACAGTTGTCATTATTTTCCTGCACTGCATTCTGGGGACTGCACGGTTCTTCCATGTACTACCGGTATATAGAAACGGCCTTTCATGAAATCTAGTGGTATATCGAAAGGTTCTTTCACGTACTCGAGGTATATAGGAAGGACCCTTTTGAACGGTTGTGCATTATACAGCGCTAGCATGAACTTGTGCTCCCACGTACCTTACGCATGTTGGGATACCCCTCTAGGATCCTGAAACCATCAATTAGTGGCTATAACATGACTGGGTGGCAAGATTCGTTTAGCAATTACAACATGTGTGGAGTCCAACTTTCAGTAAGTGGTTACAATGCCTCTGGAGGGCACCAAATTGTTAGTGGTTACGATGCGATTGGGGGGGAACCTTCGGTCCAACCCATTTGGGGCCATTCTACCTAGAATCAACCCCCATTAAGTCAAATGAACCCAGGAAATCATACTGTACCAACGACTCAAATCTACCACCCTATTGCTCCATGACATACGCATCCTAGAGTACCTTTTCCTGGCAACACCAATCCAATATGGGGGGAAACGGCTCTAGTATACAACCCCCCAGCTGGACCATCAGTTGGTGGACATCTTCCCCAACCAAAACCATCGTCATAGCACCCTTATGCCCCACCACCGCCTGCATCATATGGAGGACCACTATCAAGAGCATCGCCGCCCTAGAATCCACAACCCATGAGAGGATCACCCTATGATCAATCTGTCCTAGGTCCTATTGGTACCCTAATGCCCTATCAATATTACCAGTATCCACAGCCGAACTGTCAATTACCATTCTGGCTACCTTAGATCTACCAGATTTGGTGCTTTTAACTAACGATCCCATATGGAAAGAACCTCATTGGCCACTGATCCCTATCAAATTACCATCAGACGTCCCTAAATTTGACAGCAAACCCGATGAGGATCCAAAGAGCCACGTGATGACTTATCATCTGTCATGTTCATCAAATTCTTTGATGGATGACTCCATCTATCTTAGACTCTTTTAGAGGATCCTTACTGGCCATTTTGCCAAGTGGTATATTGAATTCCCACTGCACTCTTTCCGAGACTTTGGATCCTTGGCCATGGATTTTCTGACGCATTTCCAGTTTCCAATCCATTACAAGACCGGTACCAACCTGCTTACCTCCCTTATCCAATCCACATCCACTGACATTTCATATCATATCCATGAGTGAAGGCGGAGGCATAGATTAATCAAGGCCCCCATTCTGGACCAATTGCTTGTTGATTAGTTTACAAAGTCATTATTTCCTACCATTGCTAAGGATGTAGCCATGGGTGGATTTCTTACAGAAGAGTAGGGCATTGCTCGTGCCCAATACCTAGACCTTGTCTACGTGTAATCGGGCATTATTTATGACATTATTCTGAATGCTCCATGTCCCACAAATGACTCATCGCGACCACCTTCAGGACCACCTGTCGATGGTGTAATTGGTTTCGTCCAAAATCGTCCTTTGTCTCAATCAACTGGATCTCAAAGTCAGTCGAATTCAAACCCAACTCAACAAAAGGCTAGTAAAAATAAAACACAATCACCTGATCATGCCCAGACTACCGACGCAAATGTTGTTCAATCAGAATCAGCTCAAAAATTCGGTCGCAAGAAGAAGAATAAGGGTAAATCCAAGAAATCTTCTAAGCAGCAGGAAACCACTCAAGACACCACTGATGCCAAACCTAAAAGGAAGGATAAATACCCATGGCTATTGTGCGGCGATGATCATTTTACCAAGGAATGTCTTCGTCATGAGGAAATTCAGAGAATCCTTAAGGGAACTTCTCAAACCGTCGTACTAAGTGACCCCTTCCTACAACAACAATAGTAGCAACAGATGGTTGTCCAACATCAATCCTCTCCACAAGGAAACCATTCCAGGACTGTTGATGTCCTGATGATGAAAAGTGAAATGGTCAATCTGTCAACTAGGACATAGATATATGACCTACGTCCTCCCAAGCAAAAGGATAAGGTCGGAGGGACTAATGAGAAACCCTTCATGTCTCAGATGAATATTCCTCCATCAAACGGTCCTCTCACCATTGATAAACCAATATCATATGTAGTTTTGAGACCACCAAAGAACACAATCTGTAAGACGACATTCAATCCCAATTCCCAAGCTGCCCAAAACTACAACATTGTTGAGGACCTGACCCAAGCCCCTTGTGCTATGTTGACTCTCGAGGTTCTACAACATTTCCCTAGTCAACGAAAGATATTTGTATCTGCCTTAGGATTCCTCGACCCATAAATGTCCAATACTATCATGTTTAGGTTGGAGGACTATAAACAGAGGCTTTCTCACCAGCTAGCATTCCAAATCAAAACACGCATTCCTAGGAGAAACATCCATCCTATCATTTTGGACGAAGGAGTCTCTACATCAGTCATGTATTTTCATTATTGGAGAGCCATTGGTTCTCCTGAACTGACCAAATCACCCACTACTTTGAAAGCCTTTGATGGAAGAGGATTCCAACCACATGGAGTCCTCCAATCTATATTTATTGAGTTAGGAGGAAATTTTGTTTCCATTCAGGTGGAGGTGGTATATGCCCCTCTGACTATAATATATTACTTGGAAGAAACTGGTTCTATGGGATGACTTTTGTTGCATCCTCAGTCTTTCGTACCATGCAGTTCCTACATCAAGGGTCAATTGTTACGATCGACCAAGTAACTTTCTATGCACCTTCTCTTACCTCTCAGTCAGCGGATGACGTTCCTCTTTTAGGACAGAATCCACCTCAATATGAGAGTGTGGGGGTAGGAATACACAAATATTCATCTCTCATGGGAATCTTTCCAACAGTAGATCCCCCACCATAGCAAGTTGCCATGATACATATGATTTCGTCCATGGACCATAATTCCTCCAACTTGTCAAACTCGGAGATTGATTTTAGTCTTGATGAAGGAGACTTGATCGACAATCACATGCCTCTTAGTCTTGTTGAGGCCACATATCATGCAATCCAATCAGTATCCGATACTCCTTATTCTGATGACCATTCATTGATGGCGTCAAACCACTATTCTCAATCGTCTTGGGTGGCCTCGTCTTCGCCAACATCCGATGATCTCCTTCGGACTTTTCCATCCGATGAATCAATTATGGAGACCATGTGCTTAGATGAGCCACCATGGGGTAATAATCATCATCAATCATCTTTCCTCCCACCTCCAGCCATGGCAGTGGAGCATGTTTCTCTCTTTTCTTTAGGCTCCTTAAAAAATAAAGATGGATCTGAGTTCACTTGTCTAGGCTTGTTAAAATTTCATGGACAGGATACCCTTACGAGCATTCTTCCATCTCTCCTTTGAGCTCATTAAAAACAGCACGGAGGTCACAAGCATTCTTCCATCTCTCCTTCGAGCTCGTTAAAAACAAGAAGGAGGTCTCGAGTTGACTCTTCCGAACTCATTAAACTTTCACGGAAAAGGTACATGTGGAGCATGTTTCTCTCTCTTCTTTGAGCTCCTTAAACCATAAACATGGGCCCGAGCTGACTTGTCCAGGATCATTAAAATTCTATGGATAAGGTACCATACAGTCGTCTTTAAGCTATTTTCCTACTCCCTTCAAAAGAAAAGATTGTCAAGCAAGCTTGATTTCTTTTATGCTTGTTAAAGTATTTGAAAGGTCATTCATTCTCGTATAGGTTTATCCCTTTTTCGGGCAGGATGGACTAATTACGAAAAAATGAATTCTCTAGTCCTTATTGGCTAGAAGAGTTCTCCCTTGGATTGTTTTATCCTTTTTCGGCCCTGGGGGACTAAATTTACTAAAAATTTCACCCTAGAGTTCTCTTTAGCTTTTTCAGACTCCCTAAAAATGAAAAACAATCAAGTTATCCTTCTTTGGAATCGCTAAATTAAACATCGAAGGGCCCCAATGGGAACGAGCCCCTCCTTTCTCAGGTTCATAAAATATATGATATTGGACTCATCGAAGATGAGCTATACCGAGAATTGAAGAGGTACTCATCCATCATGATGGGGAAAAATGGAAAAGGAACATATCAACATTTGTGTTATTAGCAGTATAGTCACCCTTGAACATGGCACTTGTTTTCATCTTAATCCAATAGTTGGGTAATCTTCTAGCCTTTGCGTCATACCAGTTTCATGAGTCACCATACTCCTTTGGTTCATCCAAAGATTGCCTCAACCATTTCCGCATTATGTTTTGGTCTATATCTCATTGAATCTATGTTTCCAAGTCACCTAGTGTCGTGTCGTGTAATGTTCAAGTGGTGTCCCAGTCAACCATTGCAGTCATTTAAACCTTCCATCATGTCGAACTATACTGAAACGGACCTAGTATTGTTTTCTCATACACCTTGTGTTAGTCCATTCTCAGTACAAAAATAATCCTATATCTGTTTCATGTTGATGACGTGGGAATCATCATGGCCCTCCTTCGACGGATCTGTCCCTGTCGACATCAACTCATCATCCGAGGATTATATCTAGAGACAACAGAGTACCTTGAAGTATGCATACATCAATGGCAGGTATTCTCGCTCTCAACAGTAATTTTCCATCATGACCTCCGATCGAGTGATTCCACAAATGTTCGACTACAACACATTTATTTGCATTCAATGGAATGTACTATGATACCTTGGGAGTCATTCTCATCATCGATGATATCCCTCGCACTTGTTAACAGTTCACATCATTGACCAGTAATCAAGTGGTTTCTACCATGTTCAACATCAACACATTGTAATCACATGGTCAGAATCGTATATTTGGGATTGGTTTAAAGACCCTAGGTATCTCATCATCTGCTTCCCAGGATGCAATGGAGTATATTGGTTTACTGATACATATATCCACATTGTATTGGCCGGTGTCTATGTTCTTTCCATTTCATATATCCACTGTGTATAAATCTCGTGGTTGTGATTGAATCTCATTTAATGATATGGATCTACAGTTGTATTTTTTGTGGCCATATCCACCTCTAGTGTCTCCATGGATCTGCAGTGTATTGCTTGGCAGCCATGTCATGAAATTTCTAGTTCCTGAACGCCATTATATGTACTGCATAATTCTTTGATTATTGTTGCATATTCTCTGACCAATGGTTCCTTGCTCCATTCCTCTTATCAAAGAACTCACATATCGGCATACCCTCTAGCTTCATACTTTGGGGGGCACTATGTTATCCATAATTTGCACTCATTTCATTGACCAGGAAACTGACCTTTTCCATGATCCCTGAAGCACTTAACCTGAGTAATTGATCCCACTTGCCCTGTTCTATCAATCACCATTTTTGGCAGCATCGACGCACCTTGCATAACTGTCAAAGGGTGTCAATTTCCATCGATGTGATCTGTTATATAAGCATCTTGCGCCATCGATGCAGCTGGCCTTCATGTCAACCCACATCGATGAGTTTCGACGCACTTTGCTTTACTGTTAAATCGCGTCGATGTCCGTATGGGTGAATTATTAGGTTTTCGAGAGGTTTCTAGAAGTGGATCTTAGCTAAACACCGTCACTGTCATGCCAGCTAGACTCGCCCTCGTCTTCCTTATCCTTTGGGGTCACATCTCACTGTTATTGCCATCCCTATCTCCCTATAAATACAAGCATTGGACAAGGGGATGGAGTTAGTTGGAAAGAATAGGAAAGCAAGAGTGTTATGTTGAAGGAATCATCCGAGGGTGATTAATTCTAGATCTTAGTCTGTCGCAAGAAACCATCGGAGTAGAGTAGGAACCCATTGGGAAGGAGCTGCAACACCAATGCAAAGGTTGTAATTTCTTTCCATTCTGTTGATAATACAATGACATGTTATGTTTCCCACTTATGATTATTTTCCATATATTATGTATTTCCTTGGCCGTATATTTAGCTTTCAAACATATTACTAGTATTCCATTGCATGTTTGTCTAGTATCTTGCTTGACAGGTGATCTATTCAAAGCGGGTGAAAGGGAGCATTGGAGCGGTATCTCGGAAAGGGAGGATCATTCTTATATCAAGAGGTAAATCATCAAACCTTCTATCTGGATCAAGTTAGGGGAATAAACATGCTCTATCCTATTTTGTTTCTATCTTAGGAATTGGACTAGGGAGGTCAACTCATATCTGTATTTGCAAACTAATCCACTATAACACTATGGACTTATGATTATTTGTTTTTTCATGTGACTATAGACTTTGATGTTAATATTATTGTTATTATTATCATTGTTGATGATTGTTATTAATTAAATAATATTGGCTCAGTAGAGACAACTAAAAGATTATGGGAGGCCATGGTTCCAAAAGTGAGGGGGTTGGGGTTTAGGAGTTTTTGATAACCCTAACATTGTACAATGGACTCTACTTTTGATTATTTTTTACTTGGGAGATACTTTGGATCTTGGATTATCATTTATTGGACCCCTTTCTGTTATAAATTTAACTCGGTAGGTCCTCCTTATGTTTTTTTATATTTTCACATGGGGGGCCCTCAAGTTGTGTTCCCTATGTGAATATTTTAATGTACGATGATGTTATGTTATTAAAGTGAGTTTATACTTTATTATTTTAAGTTTTGGGACCCAATGTATTTAATGTGCATTTAATTATCCATGTATTTATTAATGTGCATTAAAAGGGAACCCTTGATTATGAAATCAAATCCTAACCATTGAAAAAAAAGGTAGTTAGGAAGTTAGTGTTAGTTTGGGAAGAAATGAAGTATAAAGGTGAACCTAGGGAAAGGAAAAAGATATCAAGGGAGAGAAATATTAGAGAGAAGAAATCTTAGTTTGATTTCTAAGTGATGAAAGAGCATTTTCCAAGGAAAATCAATGGCATGATTTCTGTAACGTCCCCCTCACCCAATTTGACCATTGGGAGGGGACATTGGCCAAACCTGGGCTCTAAAATTTCACCCCAAGTTCATAGTACGTTTTTTTTACAAACAAAGTGTGTGCATAAATGTAATTAAACATGCACAACGGAATTCAAATCAATCCACACACATCTAATATGAAAATACATCAACATAACATTACAGGCATGAAATAAAAAATATTCAGAAGTAAACGCATAAGAATACTTATATTTATCCCACGCAGATCCAAGCAACTCGTTGTGTAAGAGCGCACTTCCACCCAACCACGGGCACTTCGTCCAGCATATACTCTTTCTACTGGGAGCCACCCCCAAGCTGGGCTATGAGTCCACCAGGGCGAAGGAAGCACCTACAGGCTTCTATCTCTCAGCCTGCAACCCATTCTGCTATCCGTCTTCTAATTCGAATTTATGGGTTTAATACACAGTCAGGTTAAAATGGACATCAATAGCAATGGAATGACACTACGTAGTGTAGCAACTTGCATGATAGAGAATGAGAATGGAATAATGATCAAAAGAGTGTTGACTTGAAGGATATGAGGTGAGGGTGAAAAGACAACTAACATGGCTTCTCACCATAGAATAAATAGGACAGTTGACAACTAACATAACTGTCACAATCCCCATGCTTAATAAATACATGAAGTGACTTTCCCACCAACCTCACATGTGCAATAAATGATTGGAAAATGGTCAAAAAAAGGAGAGAATTGGCTTATTCTCATCACATGACAAAATTTAGGGTGAGTTCTAAGGTCGACACATGGCAGCATAGGATTGGGTTTCCCATAATCCCCCTTCCTCTTCCCCTCTAGTGGAATCATATCCCCTTTGGTGCTCTTCACACATCCATCGTTGGACCATTCTATTAATTTTCAGCATAATATTTACATACATTTTGAATTAGGCATAATAATCCAACGAAACTATCCAACTACAATATAACATCACACATGCCTATCCATTCACTAGTCGGACCTTGGCCTTGAGCTCCGCACTAGGAATTCACACTAGCATATTTACAAAATTTACATTTTAATGAAATGGAGTCAAAATCGGGATATTACAATCCCCCCCCCTTGGAATAACACCGTCCTCGGTGTTCCAATACTTAAGAATACATACACACTTTAGACATGTCCAAAATCCACAAAATGTGGCAGGTTTGTCCTGCATTTCATCTTTTACTTTGACCTTCCAGGACCAAGTCCTTGGTTTCACCAGGCTACTCCTGCTGAATTTGACCTTCTAGGACCAAGTCCTTGGTTTCAACAGGCTGCTCCTGCTGAATTTGACCTTCCAATTGATCCACAAGTCTGGAAACTTCGTGGCTACAATTCTGCTTGTTGTCCTTTGTTGGGAAGTTGCGGAGGCAATGATTTCCCCCACATTCCCAACATTTTAGTGGCTACTTTTTCTTTACTTGCTCCTTTTCCCTGGAGTCTTCCAGCCTTGAACGTTTCTTATTGCACTGATTGGATGAATGCTTCTTCATTGATCCACTTTCCTCCCCATTGTTGATTGATCCCAGAATGCTTTTACCTCTCTTTGCATACAAATAGAGTCCTGCAAAACCATGTGGTTCATCTCATTTTGTTGCTTTTGTAGCTTGAGCATCTCTCCAATATTTTCTTTGGTCTTGGTAATCATTTGGAGAATATTTTCAGCCAAATCCAATAGCTTGGTCTGCTTCCATGGTCCAAGCGCACAGCTGCCTCCACTTTGCTTGCGAGCACCACTGGTCTTGTAACAGCTGCAACCAATTGTTTTCAATTTATCACCTGTGAAATTCATCATTGCAATTCTTGTTAGGCCAAGCATAACATAAAAATTACAAATCAGTCAATTATTTGCCCAATTGACATGGAGAGCCCATGCTCTATTCATGAGACTTCAATACTTTTCATGCTTTCCCAACATACACATGAACTCATTCATGTTCATCCTTTAACAGGGAATTAATTATTTCAACATTCACAATTTATTTCAAGAAAATAAACACAATCAACTTTCAACCCTAACATGCATTCCACAATTTTTTGTTTTCTAAAAGGCATCAATCAAAAAGGAAAGAGAAGAGTAAGAGTTTGCCCCTCTTAGTCTTGTTCCAATCCAGAGCCACACCACCAATGTGATTTCATGCTCCTTATCCTCTTTCACTTCAATGTGAATGCTTGACTTGCCCTTTCTTGGTTATGACACTTAGTGTCTAAGGTCTGTCTAAGGATTTTCAACCAGGGAACCCTTCCCCATTGTTTCCTTCAGAACCTTTGGCTGCTAGGACCCACACAAGTCCACTAGAACCATCTTTAATTATTGCTCATACTGAGCTCTCCAGGACAGTCACATGTCCACATGCATCCTTAGGATTCCTTCAAGGTTTTTGCTTCCAGCAATACCTACAGTCAAGCATTGAATCAATTCACATGTTTATTATATTTTCATAAGGTTTATCTCTAAACAAGAGTTTAAGAAATCATAACCAAATCATGTACACATGTATATTCATATTAAATAAGCAAGAAGTTGCAAGATAACCAAATACTTATCTGTATTGGATGTCTTCACTTCATTCCACGGGATCCTTATTTGCTTTACAATCCTTAGATTTCTTGTGGATACAATAGCAAATGTTCGGCCAGCACGCAGGCTACTCCACAATCATTCGAATAGGAAATTCCAAGCCAGTACGCCGATTGGGTTTATCAGTATTTAAGGAATGTTTGGCCAGCACGTTGGCTGCTCCACAACATCCAATGCCCAACCAGTGCATCAACTGGATTTACCAAGCATTGGTGGTGCCAAACCAGTCCCATACCTGGTTTTCCCTCTCCATTGCCAAGCCAGCACATCCGTCTGGGTCATCATCCAATGGAAGGAAACTGCACCACGACCATTTCTAGGTCAATGCTCTACTACGGAGCCTTAGGCATCTCAGGGTTTCCAGTCAGTCTCGGTACCCCACCTTACTGCTGACCCAATAGAGATTTTATAACTTCATCAATATCACCACACTTTCACACACCACAACCCTTCACACATACAAGGATGGAACTCCTCCTCCTATGCAAACCAGTGGTTCCCTCTAGGAACTCTATAAGTGAATTTCTTAGCTGCAAGCTAGCATGGCCCCAAAATACCCACTCACATTACACAAGGATGACACCCCTTTTCTACTACACAGAGCCACAGGCCTATCCATCCTTTCTAGTGTTCTTTAGTGTGAGCGTAGAAAGGTTACCAATGCTCGTACAGTCCTCCTGAGTACCCTTCTTCACTTTGCCTCTTAATGTGCAACACCCAATTGCATCTTTGTAAGTTGACAACACAAGAAGGATAAGCAAACTCATCAGTATTGCTTCTCGAAAATTGTAACCATATTTCATAACATTGACTATCAAGTATTGAAACACTAGGAATGCGTCCATTCCCTTCGGATGTAGTCAATATTGACACCCCTAACATAAACCAGCACCCTAAAGGTATGCATCCCTTTCCAATGTGAGTCATGTAGGCCCTAGTCACACTCAAGCATTATGGAATAATAATGAAATAATAAAACATGCTTTGCATATTAAATCTAATAACCAGACATGTATGTTCTTAGCTAGGGTTACAAAATACTTATCCCTTTTCAGATGTATTCTCTCTTCATTTGCGAATAATGGGGGCTCCCTTCTCTGAGTCAACAGCTTCGGTTTTCCACCCCAATATTTTCACGTTCCATAATCCACATATGCCTTCTTGGCATTTCGCTATTTACGTTCCATAACCCACATATGCCTTCTTGGCATATTTTTACCATCTCACTCACATGGTTTTCCAACATGTGGTGCAGCTAAGATATTATCAAAACTTACAATTGTGTTTCACCCGAAACCCATTTCCAAAGCATGGGGTCCTTTCCATAGAGTTTGGCTTCTGTAGGCCATCGCACATGGTCTTCTTGCAATGTGTATTCCTGACACACTCCTCAAACAACCAAACAATCAGTGTCTTTTAATAATAAAATTCAAATCTGATTGTTTCGTAACCAATCAATGGAATTAATAATTTGCAATTTTGTCTACTACAGAAATTGATTTGCTTAGCCATGAGGCTATCCTCATATTGTTTGGATCTTGTAAGTGGTATCACTTTGTCCATTATGGTTTTACACTTTCTACCATACATGAACATCCACCCACAATATGTCCTCCTGACACAATTTTATATAATCTATATAGTCATTAGCAATTATTAGCAAAATTTCAAATCTGACATTTACAAATCTGTTTTCCTACAGAAATTAGATTTGCAACCATGATATTATTCTCATACACTTAAATCAGAAAAAATTTGAGATTTGTTTCATGTAGAAATCATATTTGTGAACCATGAGATCCTTCTCACAATACTTGGCCTTTGCACATGGTAGGTTCCATCCTTTATCATGGACTTACCCACATGGCCATGCCCAAGGCAATCTACCTGAAATCCGAAATTCCATTCATCCAAACACTTTGTGAGCATCCATGCATATAATCTTTTCATTGCCACAACAGTCACTGAGGTGATCTCAGAATTATAACACTCAATAATTCAAACACTTTCAGTTGTTAACATTCCAAATGTAATGAAAAATATATATATATATATATACATATATGTATATATGTAGATATATACATATATGTATATCTATGTGCATATATGTATATATCTACATATATACATATATGCACATAGATATACATATATGTATATAGATATATGTACATGTATATATGTATACATATCTATATATATATATATATACATATATCTATATATATATATATACATATATCTATATATAAATATATAGATATATATATATATACATATATGTATATATATATATATATATATATATATATATATGTACACATATATTTATTTTATATGCATCATTATCATAGTAAAATTGCAAGACACATTCACATTATCTCTACAATTTAAATAAAAAGTCCAATATTCATTACTTCACAGCCATATCATTTTATGCAACCTTGTCCTTTCAACAGAGCACTTTGGTAGACCATTAAACATGACTACCTTCTTCATGCAATCCTTCTCCTGCATTCATAGCAGCTCATGAAATGATCCCAAAATTACCCCTAATTCATCCTTTCCTCTATTACCTATTTGCAATGAAACATACATAACACAACCATGCATTCACACAATGCATCTCAACATGTGCACCCACACACATGCATGCACACCTACAACATTCACATAATCTTATAATCTACACTCACTCAATTCCTTCTTGCATGGATTCATCAATACCATAATGTCATGTCATGCATTCCACCATGATGTTTTGGAAAGTATGGCTATTGCCTCAACACATCACCCAACCATCTCCCCAATCATTGGGTTAAACTTATATGGGTGCCTTCCTTCTCCACCCTAACAACACATCACGAGTTTACTCACTCCTTGGTTGTTGGAAAAGAGGTTTCATCCCAAATTAAAACCAATAGGGGGTTCATGTGATATTGGTGTAACACTATAGCATTACCATCCCAACCACATTATGGCCTTAACCATGACTATCTCATATGGCATGCACTACCACAACAAGACCATAAGTCCTCACTTGCTTTGGTCATTAAACTCATAACCAACATACACAAATGGAGTGATATAATTTCATATGAATTCGTTGAGGTTTCTAAGAAACTATTGGGTGTAAGGCCCCTTACCTTCACTTACCCACACCTCACTATACTCTGTAGGATGACATTCACATTCAGGCACTCACTACCAAATGCAGACCAAATAAACATAGTTTAAACATAGTTGAAGGGATCTTACCAAATCATCTTTCAACATTCATGCAATTAAGCACAAATAACAATTACCTGCATGGCTGTCATTAACATCGCTTGATGTTACTTGATCAGTTGGCCTCTTACCAAGGCTACACAGTTCTTTTCGAACCTTTTGATCAGGAATCATTACTCCATATTTCCCTCTCAAGGTTTGTTGGTCACATGCTATGACTTCTTTGCATTTTCAGTCATGCTTCTATGGTCTGATTCCTACAACCATTATCAACAACATTAATTGTCATCAACCATATGCAATACCATTAATGGCTATTGCATGTGTAACTCCGCTATCTTTACCCATATGCAACATCATGCCCATGCATAAACAATTCACATGCAGTATGCAATGCCTATCAATATGCCAACTAGTGCGTATTCGTTTCATTTATATAATCTCTTACATGTTCAGCAATTCTATGCCATAAGTTTTTGTAAAATATAATTTCAATATTAAGAGAGGGGTTAAGGAATTCTCCCTTTCCAGTCCCTCATCATAGCATGGAATTCCTCTTCCACATCATAGTTGATCCAATTTCTTGGCCTCTTAACAAGCACACAAGGAATCATTAGCTATGATTTTCTCACCAAGCAACAATTCAATACATATACTCATGTATAGCATTCCTACTAGCTATTTTTTCCAAGTATACAATTGTTATGCTATAAACAGAAATTAGATTAAGGTGAGAAATTTCCCTCTTTATCAACATTGCCTTACTTCTCCAATTGCTTTCAGAAATTATGGCCAAGTTCAACTTGACCTTTCTTAACTTCCCTGCACTTATGAGCACTGCAATTGATTCCATTCTAACTCCATAAGAGTCTTTTCAAGGTCCCTTATATGCCCTTGCACCACATTCAAATGTGATGCTTTCCTTTCCTTTCTCATGGAAACATTTGCCACAATTCTGAACCACATACTTGATTCACACACGGAATGCCTCATTACATTCTCAGAAATACACAAAATAATTTCCATGCATTATGGAGACAATCCATGTTGACGATTTCTGTCAGGCACGGAATTTATCTCACAGTCAATGAGTGTCTTCGGGGGATGACAGGGGTCAAGGGGGCTTGCCCGCTTGTGGCTTCCCTGCCACTGCAGGGCGGGTCAAGGGCAGTGCCCTCATTTTTTTTTTTGTAAATAAATCGATTTCGCGCAATCTTGTGCATAAGATCGACTACGATCTCGATTTCGGGCACCTAAGAATCGATAGTGAAAAATGTCGCGTTTAACCGGATCTACACCCTTCAGAAGCCACCCAAATTGCTGTTGGCACATTCTACAAAATGATTTCCAGATTAACAGTTCAAATTGGAGAGGAGATCAAGATCGATGGCGGAGGCAAGTTTCGCTGGAAAAAGAAGCATGGGATATAACACGCGAAGTGACCGTTGGAGTACGGTTAAACAATGGAAAAGATAAACGGTTGTTGATTGATGGAGCAGATCAACAGCCCACATCTGTTTCGCATTGCCAACATGCATGCTAGGAGGAAGGGAAGGGTGGTTGCGAAATCATAAACCGCCTTCCACGTGTCGGCACCACATGATTTTGCAAGTTGGAAGAGCGGTAATGGAACCACTTTCGCACTTACTCCCATACGGTTTCCTGGGTACCAAGGGCTGATGTGGTTGGTCCATGTCACACCCTCTACCCACATGGCTCCTCCACATCGGACCTCCTGCCCACGTGGATCCTCCACATCACCCTGCCACCTAGTACGGGTGGGGCCCAATTAAATTTTTCCCAAATTTCGAAATTTTGGGTTTCAGGCAAGGCTTTCATTGGTCAATGATGGGGAAGGTTTCAAATTTTTTTCGGACTTCTCCAAGCCGGTTAAATGCCAGTTAACTATCATTCGACAGCCATTCAATAGAACTTAACCCTGCACATCCATTTATGATTTGTTTACCTATAGATCGTGATTTTTGGCCCATACAGCTCCTGTATTGCAACTAGAAGATCTGATACCACTCTATAACATCCCCCTCACCCAATCCGACCAGTGGGAGGGAACGTTGGCCAAACCTAGGCTCTAAAATTTCACCCCAAGTTCATAATACGTTTTTTTTACAAACAAAGTGTGTGCAGAAATGTAATTAAACATGCACAGTGGAATTCAAATCAATCCACACACATCTAATATGAAAATACATCAGCATAACATTACAGGCATGAAATAAAAACTCTTCAAAGTCAAACGCATAAGAATACTTATCTTTCTCCCAAGCAAATACAAGCAACTGTTTGTGTAAAAGCGATTTTCCACCCAACCATAGGCACTCCGTCCAGCGTATACTCTTTCTGCTGGGAGGCCACCCCCAAGCTGGGATATGAGTCCACCAGGGAGAAGGAAGCACCTACAGGCTTCTATCTCTCATCCCGCAACCCATTTTTCTATCCGCCTTCTAATTCGAATTTCTAGGTTTAATACACAGTTTGGTAAAAATGGACATCAACAGCAATGGAATGACACTACGTAGTGTAGCAGCTTGCATGCTAGAGAATGACAATGGACTAATGATCAAAAGAGTGTTGACTCCAAGGATATGAGGTGAGGGTGAAAAGACAGTTGACATGGCTTCTGACCATAGAAGAAATAGGACAGCTGATAGCTGACATAACTATCACAATCCCCATGCTCAATAACTACATGAAGTGACTTTTCCCACCAACCTCACATGTGCAATAAATGATTGGAAAATGGTCAACAAAAGGAGATAATTGGATTATTATCATCACATGAAAAAATTTAGGCTGATTTCTAAGTTCAACACATGGCAGCATAGGATTGGGTTTCCCATAAGCCCCCTTCATCTTCCCCTCTGGTGGAATCATAGCCCCTTTTGTGCTCTTCACACAGCCATCGTTGGACCATTCTATTAATTTTCAGCATAATATTTACATACATTTTGAATTAGGCATAATAAGCCAACCAAACAGTCCAACTAAAATATAACATCACACATGCCTATCCATTCACTACTCGGGCCTTGGCCTTGAGCTCCGCACTAGGAATTCACACTAGCATATTTACATCATTTACATTTTAATGAAATGGGGTCAAAATCAGGATATTACAATTTCCAAGAGAACTTGTAGCAGAGGAAGAAATCATACAACCATTAATACATTCTCCATACAGTGGTTTATTGGCACAGATTGCAAGGCAGCAAGCAATTACACAGACTTTGAGGTGAGAATAGCATTCCATACAAATTGTATACTATCCAAAACTGGCACAGATTTCAAGGAGAATACAGTCAACAATTCTCAGAGTCTGTACAGTACAGTTTGGCACGTGTGGGCTGAGTTATATGTTGGTACGTGTGGGTTTATTCTCTAAGTATTTGATGGTTTCAAAGATAATTTTTGTGTTCATTGCATTAATAATTTGTATAGTGGAAAAGACAAATTTATGAGTTGTATGAAATTTATGTGTATTGCTCTTTATTTATAAAAGACATATTTCTCTGGGTTTTCCCCTTTTGGGGTTTTGCCCTGGACGTTTCCCTAAAACTGAAGTGTTCATATTTTTAATAGTGGTTGAGTATTTGTTTTGTTTGGTGTTATTATTCAAGTTAAAAATCAAAGTTTGATCAGTTAACTTAGAAGAATGATAACCCCTAGTTAAGCTAAATGTTTGATTAAATGTGTCAATGAAGAATTTATTATTTCAATCAAAATTTCTTCATGGTATTAGAGCCTAACATTGGAAAAGTGTGAACGTATTGCAAGAGATAGTTGCACAGTTAATTTTTAGGGTTTGTTGATACAAGTGACTTGTAAGTGTTGCTTCTAGTGAAAGATAGCTCTTAAAGACAAGCTGCATAGTACCGAGATGACTTCACTCAGGAATGAGGAGGGGGTTACCTCCATTAATTCAAGTTGTGGTAGTATTGGTTACCAAGATGATAGGACTTGGTCAATTTATAGTAGAGCATCTAGACATATGACAGGAACATGGGATATGTCCCTCGGTATTTCATAAATAGGTCCAGGACATCATGCACAGACTGGAGTAGGATTAGTGCATGAGGTAAGAGGAGTTGGGAAAGTTTGCTTCCAACTTACGCTTGGATAAGTTTTGACAGTTGATGATGTATTTTTTGTTTCGGAGCTGACAGTCAAATTACTCTCAATATCATCCCTGGAGGAATATGGATACACAGTACTGTTTAGACGTGGACATGTGTTCATCTACTCGGTGAGAGTGGGTCCAGTTGAAACATTGTTGTTGGGTGATCTGAGAGATAGTGAATACATAGTGTGTGGAAGGACTATGTATGGGATATCTAGATGGATTTCAAATTCTAGATCAGTTTCAGAGGAAGAGAGAGAGAAGGATGCCCCAGAGACTGTGTCAGTGCCAAGGATGCAGTCTACAATATGGGGAAGCAGGCGAGAAGCTACTTCTTCCAGTACTGGCAGGAGACTCAACTAGTATAATGTTGATGAGCAGGTATAAGATAGGAGAAAAAAGTCTCCTCAAAGTCTAGAGTTCATAGTGGTTTACAAGCAATCATATCCTGGTCAGATTCCGGAGCAGGAGGGAGCAGCTGCAGGGAACAATGCCCCATGCGGAGGAGATGCAGATGGTACCAGAAGGACCTCCCTCATTAAGAGGGAGTGTTAGAAATTTGACTTGGGAGGTCCTCCTTATGTTTTTTGGTGTTTTGGCATGGGGGGTCCTAAGTTGTGTTCCCTAGGTGACTTTTTTAATGTAAAGTGATGTTATGTTATTAAAGTGAGTTTATACTTTATCATTTTAAGTTGTGGGACCCAATGTATTTAATGTGCATTTAATTATCAATGTATTTATTAATCTGCATTAAAAGTGAACCCTTGATTATGAAATCAAATCCTAACCATTGAAAAAAAAGGTAGTTATGAAGTTAGGGTTAGTTTGGGAAGAAACGAAGTATAAAGGTGAACCTAGGGAAAGGAAAAAGATATCAAGGGAGAGAAAGATCAGAGAGAAGAAATCTGAGTTTGATTTATGAGTGAAGAAAGAGCATTTTCCAAGGCAAATCAGTCAAATGTGTAAAACCTATATCACAATAGGATCTAGCTGTTAATTTTTGAGCATTAATTCAATATACTCAAGTATCTTTACTGAGAGAATAACATGTACAGTATATCAATGCATATCAATCATCACAAGATGCAAACATAAGAGACAATAGACACACAGAGTTTCCGTGGGGAAAACCCTAAGGTGAAAAACCCCACAACTTCCTCAAAGATAGATAGAGCAATAATACAACCAAAGTACAACCCCAAGTACACAAAGATAGTCTCCTCCTAGCAGCTGATCCTCCTCTTCACATGTGCACCACTTTCCGAGTGATGTAGAGTGAGATAATGAGATAATCAAAATAGATATCTCCCGATCTCTATTTATACTTGTCCTGACTACCCAATAAACTTATGGGACCGACTTGTCTAGCTTAGCATAATAACCCATGGTTAACTTAATCAAGGCCGACCCCACACATGGTGGTCTAATAACCCATCGGCAAGTTACAACACTTGCAACACTTGTCAATACAAATGACGACACTTCCTTATAGAGGAATAACACATCTCTATAGGAGTACAATATACATAAATGAAATACATAGGTGAAATACATTCTGAAGTTACATATACATCAACACTCCCTCTTAACTAGGAAGTTATTTCTCGACACAAATCTGCTAGCACAAGTCTTCTTCTATGGATCATCATCAGGGAATCATTGTCATCATCACTGCTGCTGCTATCTCAATCAATCTCTGAATCTACTCGTCATAGGAAGTTCTACAGAGCCAATCATTTTTCATACTGGATGTAGGCCCACCACCTACAGGTCTTCATCATCACTGACCATACTGTGGAATCCTCGGAACTTATTACATGCATCACAAAACCTCGCAAGATCATCCCAGGACTTATTACGGGCACACAGCCCAACCTATCGGATCTCCCATGGAGCTATTACATGTGACCCCACCACAAAACCTCAAAAGAGAATCCCAGGACTGATTACGAGCACGCAGCTCAACCTATCGGATCTCCCAGGGCACTATTCTATGTGGTCACCACAAAACCTCGCAAGAGAATCCCAGGACTTATTACGGGAACACATCCCAACCTATCGGATCTCCCAGGACAATATTACATGTGTTCATGGCAAAACCTCAAAAGAGAATCCTAGGACTTATTACGGGAACACAGCCCAACCTATCGAATCTCCCAGGGCGCTATTATATGCCATAGGACAAAACCTCGAAAGAGCGTTTACTAGATCTCCCAGGGAGCTATTATATGCCAGCAGAAAAACCTAGCAAGAGAATCTGCAAACCACCCAGGGCGCTATTATATGTCCTCCCAAAGCAAAACCTCGAAAGAGCATTTGCCAGATCTCCCAAGGAGCTATTATATGCAAGCGGCAAAACCTAGCAAGAGAATCTACAAACCTCCCAGGGCGCTATTATATTCTTATCTGCACAACCTGTCCATGGCCACAGAGTATCAACCTGATACTTACCATACATCATCCTGATGTACACATGATCATCCTAGTCATCATCACTGCATCGTCCTGATGCATGTCATTTGGAGCAACATCCTGAAGCTCATCATCCATGATCATCATGATCATACAATGCATCCACTTGATGCATACACGGTATTTTCCCGATACATATCATCATACATGATCTACCTGATCATACAATGTATCCACCTGATACATATACAAATACATGATCCACCTGATCATACCTGATACATATCAACATACATGATCTACTTGATCATACAATGTATCCACCTGATACATCTACAGATACATACACATGATCCAACTGATCATATCCAGCATCCAACATGTTGCATACATACATAGCAGTAACTGGAGCATCGTCCTGATGCTCATCATCCAGCGCTTACATCCATAGCCATGGAAGGATCCTCCTCTCACCATGCTTGGAATGGCTTCAGCAAATGTGTCCATTACTTCTTCCTCGAAGTGTGGTCAATCTGAAGAAAACCAAGCCTCTCTCTGAAGTACTTGAACTTCACTCTGGCTAGTGGTTTCGTCAGTACATCTGCAATCTACTCATCTGTCGCAACATACAGGAGCTTCACTGCTCCTCTCTGCACCATATCCCTGATATAGTGATATTTGATCTCAATGTGTTTCAACCTGTCGTGGAACACCGGGTTCTTAGACAGCTTCACACAACTCTGGTTATCACAGAAGATACTAGTAGCCTCCAACGGTAGATCAAATAACTCAGACAGTAGCTTCCTCAGCCATATTGCCTCATAACTAGACGAACAAGCTGCAACATACTCTGCTTCGGCTGTACTCAGTGCTACATAGGACTGCTTCCTGCTAAACCAAGAGATCACACCTGATCCCATACTGAAGTAGCACCTGGAAGTGCTCTTCCTATCTGCAGCACTGCCTGCCCAATCTGAATCAACATAACCCTCCAGGTTAAACTTTTGATTTGCATCATACTTGAGCCCATAATCAACCGTACCCTTCAAGTACCTTAGAATATGCTTTACAGCAACCAGGTGAACACCTCTTGAATCTGTCAGGAACTGGCTCAATGTGTTCACCGCAAAGTAGATATTTGGTCTCGTGTTCATCAGGTACATCAAGGACCCAATCATCTGACGATACACAATGACATCAACCGGATCAGATAAAGCATCACACAGAAGCTTCAGGTTCGATGCCATAGGTGTGGCCATGGCCTTGCAGTCCATCATCCTGAACCTCTTCAGGATCTCTACTGCATACTTCCCTTGTCCAAGGAAGATCCCATCTGCACTCTGCCACACCTCCATGCCTAGAAAATAGTGCATCATCCCCAAGTCCTTCATCTCGAATTCGGCAGCAAGCTTCCTCTTGGTATCAGCAATCAAACTATCATTACCTGTAACAAACAGGTCATCCACATACAGGAGTAGTATCACAGGATTGCCTTCCTCAACCTTGTAGTAAAGGATGGAATCCGATTTACTCTTGGTAAAGCCCAAACTAGATAGGAAACTGTCCATTCTACCATACCAAGTCCCAGGAGCTTGCTTCAAGCCATACAAGACTTTCTTCAATCTACACACATATGGCTTCCTATCATGTGTCTCAAAACCAAGTGGTTGCTCCACATACACTTCCTCCTCGACTACACCATTCAAGAAAGCAGTCTTGACATCCATCTGGTGTATCTTCCATTTCATCACTGCAGTCAGAGCAAGTAATGATCTAATGGAAGTGTATCTGGCTACAGGAGCAAAAGTTTCTTCATAGTCGATTCCTTCTTTCTGTGAGAAGCCACGAGCTACAAATCTTGCTTTGTATTTTTCTATGCCGCCATCTGCAGCATGCTTGATCTCGTAGATCCATTTAGAAGTCACAATAGACTTCCCTTCAGATCTTGGGACTACATACCAAACATCATTCTTCATGATCGACTGATATTCCTCGACCATGGCATCCTTCCATTCTTTCTTTTCCGCTGCCTCTTCATAACTGGAAGGTTCTTTGTTCATAATATCACAGAGTAAAGCAACATAGCTGGTATGTGATCTAGTTCTCTTCTTTGCTCTGTGTTCTTCTTCTGGAATGCCATACCTTTCTGTATCTTGAATGAGCTCTCTAGCCCATGCAGGTTTCCTCTTGTGAGAGTCCTTCTCACGAGGTGGATCTACAGGTTCTTGCGGATCTTCAATTTCACGATCAACATCTAGAATTGCTTCAGTCATACTAGTGTCTTGAAATCTGGTTTCCTTTGGTTCTTCATGATCTTCAACAGGTGTCTTCCTTGATTTGATGAATGTTGAATTTTCATCAAATGATACATCCCTACTGACATCAATCTTTTTGAACCCTGGAAAGTATATTCTGTAAGCCTTCGAGCTTTCACGGTAACCCACAAAGATACCCTTCTTTCTTGAAGGATCTAGCTTAGTCCTCTTTTCCTTTGGGACATGAGTGTATACTGGACAACCAAATATTCTAGGATGGCTGACTTCAGGTTTATTACCAGAGAAGACCTCTTCTGGTGTCTTGTTGTCCAATATCTTGTGGGGTATTCTGTTCTGCACATATACAGTTGTCCTAGCTGCTTCTACCCATAGATGCATAGGCAGATCCTGGTCATGCAGCATTGCCCATGTTGCTTCCATGATTGTTCTATTCTTTCTTTCTGCAACTCCATTCTGTTGTGGATTGTAGGGAGCAGTCAACTCCCTCTTAATACCTGAATCACTGCATAGTTTCTTGAAATCACCTGAAGTGAATTCTCTGACATTGTCGGATCTGAATGTCTTGATATTTTTATCAGTTTGATTTTCCATCAATGCTTTGAATTCCTTGAACTTATCAAATACTTCATCCTTGTTTTTCAAGAAGTAAACCCAAGTATTTCTAGAGAAATCATCAATGAAAGAGACATAGTATACATACCCACTCAGAGAGCTGGATGACATCGAACCACATACATCAGAGTGGATGATTTCCAAGATTCCTTTTGCCTTGCTTTCACTGCTTGGAAATGCCTTCTTTATGTTCTTTCCTTTTGCACATCCTTTGCAAACACCTTCATGCTTTGTCTTGATTTCAGGAAGACCTTCTACAGCTTTACTCGCAATTGGTAGTGCTCTGTAGTGCACATGTGCAAGTCTTCTATGCCAAAGTTCACTTGGCTCCATGGATTCATGTACCATGGCATGTTCAGGTTGTCCCTTCAATTTGTACAACCCTCCCTCTTGCTCTCCAATCACAATTGCATCATCTATATTGGTCCTACCTTTTGACCACATGAGTACTTGGCCATCTACAAATGCAACCCTCATGCCTTTTGCATCCAATGCATATATGGAGAGTAGGTTCTTCTTGAGCCCAGGTACAAATAATACATCTTTCATCTTCAAGGATTTTCCAGAGTCTAGGTTGAAGTAGGCTTCACCACTTGCTTTGATAGGATATTGGTAGTCATCCCCAAGTTTCACCTTATGGGGTGACTCATGTTCAGATAGATTAGCAAAGGATTCTTTGAACCCAGTCATGTGCTTTGAATCCCCACTGTCAATAAGCCAATCATTACATCCACAGGAGATAGTACCTGTGAGAGCAGAGATTAGAACATATTCATCTTCACTTGATGAGTCATCCTCATCACTTTCTGCTCTAGCCTTCTTCTTGGGAGGTTCATCATCCTCAGCAGCATGAGCATGATATCTTCTTTTGATGTTCTTCTTCTTCTTATTGAAGTTGAAGTTGTTGTCTTTCTTTATCTTGGGACAATTTGCAGCAAAGTGTCCCTTCTCATTGCATGTGAAGCACCTGAGATCTTTCTTATCTTTATGGTAATGGTGGTGTGAAGATCTTTTGTTATGAGATGGCTCTCTCTTAGGCTTGCTTCTTTTGGTGTGAGCTGCAAGAGCTTGGTCTTCATTTCCCATCTTTTCTTCTCGGGCTACAAGCCTAGCCTCTTCTTGTGAACACTCCTCCCATAGTCTACTGAAAGAGATCAATTTCTTTCTTGCATAGAATCCTTGAATAAAGGAATCCCATGACCTAGGTAGGCCATTCAAAGTGGTCATAACAACTTCACCATTGTCCACTACTTCATCCACATCTTCGAGTTGTTCCTTGATCTGAGAGACCTTGGAGAAATAAGATTGAATGGTCTCTCCATTCAACAGCTTGACCCCTTTCAATTGATTCCACAGATTCATCTTCTGATTTATGTTCTTCCCTTCAAATAGCTTGGTCAGGGAATCAAACATCTCCTTAGGTGTCTTTAGTGATGACACATGTGGTATGAGATGGTATTTAATAGAATCAGCAATGATCCTCTTTGCCTTGACCAAGTTCTTTTTATGCAATGCCTTAGCCTCTTCATCCTCTAGGATAGGGACCTCAAAGCTGATGTAGGTGTCCAATTCATTTTCTTCTAGGATTAACCCAATCCTATACTTCCAGGCTCGGAATTTATCAGCCCCTTCAAGCTTATCCTCAAGCTTGGTGTGGTGAGACATCTTAAAGAGTACTTCAAATGGAAATAGAAAATATTTAGGTCTTACCACTTGATTTGCTGAAAACTAGATCTGGTCCCGGATTAGGGTTTGTCAGAGAAACCCTAAAAATTCAAAATGTGAATTTCAAAATTATGAAAGAATAGAAAGATGTGCCTTGATGAGCTGATCATCCTGGTATTCTCAGAATTTGAAAACTGCAAAGTTTCACCCTTCAAAAATGCTTTTCAATCTCCCGGATTCACTAGGGAGGACCCTAAATTAGGGTTTGAGTTTCCCAGAGTTTTACCTAGCCAAAAATCTCGATCCAAAGCTCTAAACTTCGATTTTTCCAAGGCACTTTCAGCTGTGTCTTCAGATTTCAGAAATTCCTATTTTTGTGGAAACCCTAATTTTTAGGGCCAAAACTGAAAGTGCTCAGAATTGAATTCTGATTGGACAGAAAGATTCACCTTGCTGAGGAGAGTCAATCTATCGTATTGCTTTTCCAAAATCTGTGGAGAGAAACCAAAAAACAAAAATCCCTAGCTTCCGCAGCTGCATAGTGTCTTCTTCTCAGGTTAGCTCTGATACCATGTTAATTTTCGAGCATTAATTCAATATACTCAAGGATCTTTACTGAGAGAATAACATGTACAGTATATCAATGCATATCAATCATAGAAAGGATATCAATCATCACAAGATGCAAACATAAGAGACAATAGACACACAGAGTTTCCGTGGGGAAAACCCTAAGGTGAAAAACCCCACAACTTCCTCAGAGATAGATAGAGCAATAATACAACCAAAGTACAACCCAAGTACACAGAGATAGTCTCCTCCTAGCAGCTGATCCTCCTCTTCACATGTGCGCCACTTCCTGAGTGATGTAGAGTGAGATAATGAGATAATCAAAATAGAGATCTCCTGATCTCTATTTATACTTGTCCTGACTGCCCAATAAACTTACGGGGCCGACTTGTCTAGCTTAGCATAATAACCCATGGTTAAGTTAATCAAGGCCGACCCCACACATGGTGTTCTAATAACCCATCGACAAGTTACAACATTTGCAACACTTGTCAATACAAATGACGACACTTTCTTATAGAGGAATAACACATCTCTATAGGAGTATAATATACATAAATGAAATACATAGGTGAAATACATTCTGAAATTACATATACATCAACACTAGCTACTATGGATAACTTGAAAGATGAAAGATATAGCTTACTATGCAATATTTTAGTGCAAAAAGAATTATGGAATATAAATGATCAAAAACCAATCACAAATGATCAAAAACCACTAAATAAATTATCAAAAACCAAAAACACAAATGATCAAATATGAGAGTTTATTAATTTTCCAACCCAACAATGAGTTTGGATCATCCTTATATAACAATAGGAATAAATTGAATGCCTTAGGAGGCTTGACAAGTGGCTAGCTTAGATTTGACCCTAATCCCCCTAGGCTGACCAATAGGCTCCCAAATCACCCTAGAATGGTACGAAATGCCCATGTGAACGTTGGGTGAGCATGGGAATACCAAGTTGAGGCTCACACATGTGAAGGAGGTGATTGGTGGGTGGTTAGGTATCCAAGGGGAGGCCAAAACAGTCAAGTATGGGCCAAAATGACCACATTCAGTGCATGGGCGCCCTTAGTCAAACTCAGATCCATAAAAAGGGGAAATAGGGCACCTTAGGCCAAATAATGGTAATAAATGTTGGAGGTGGTCATAATGAGGGCACCTTACAGCTCAGATGACCAATTTTGGCCCATAGAATGGTGGATAAGTCATCATTTGGCCTAACTAACTTTTGACAACCTTCTAACAACCTTGGATTGCAATTATTAACCTGTTTTGGACCAATTAATCAATAATATGACTTATTGTTGGCTTGGTTTTTCAACCAAGCTTTGTGCAATGGGCACCTATCAACAATGTGATAGCAGTTTCAATATTGAAAGCAAAAACAATTATAAATTAAATCTAAATCTAAACTAGCATGTGCATATAACAAATAAATTTTTTTTAAACGATTCAAGAACAAGAAATAAAAGAATAGGTGTTTTGTATTAAGATACCTCAAATGGTGAGGATTTGTGTTGAGCAACTCCCAAGGTGAGTAGCTCCAAGCTCCAAAGGTCTCTTCTCCAAGATGCTGAAAATGGCCAAAAGTCTCATGAGAGATTTTGACAGCGTGAGGATAGGATGATGGATGGATGGAAAGTGAGGAGCCCCTACCACCTTTTTATAGTTTTTGGTGGTGGGAAATACCATTATGGTTTTGAGGAAACCAATGGTATTGACCAACATGGTTTAGGTACCTTTTCCCTCATTTTTCCTTTTTTGAATATTTTTAATATTTTTAGGAATTCTGGACCCTTTTTGAGGGTTTTTTATGGTTTTTGAGGAAAAATATTCATTTTGAGGGGAAAAAGGGGTGTATTATGGTCTTTTGGTGACCTTTTGATGGCTTTAGAGGCTCAAATGGTGGAAAAGTGGACAAATGGGTCATGTGAATAAGGAAATGAGCTAGTGAGCACTTTTTGGGTGTTAACAGATTGCCCCCTGATGTGTGAGGGTAAGAGCTCATCGTATGGCCGATAGACATCATAGTTCTTTTGTCTTTTTTCTGGGGTTTGGGGAAGAGAAGAGACCAGTTGGAGACTGGATCCACGGTCCTTGGAAGCTGCAGAAACAAAAAATATTACATGGCCTCAATATGAATGAGGAATAATCTCTGATAATGGACGAGGTGGGCATACCCATGCTCGTATCAAGACATATACATAACAATTAGTCCCAAGAAGGGGGACCTAAATAAAAGAACTGTTGGTACATCATAATGGTCCAAAGGGGACACTATTTTTGGATGTACTCATGATCATGACATGATTGATCTCAATAACTGATACACTGGAATAAAGCGACAACCGTTCTGAACAAGGTCTCAGAAGGGTTGATGAACTGCTGAATCTAATGGTGTCCAACATCTGTAAGGACTCAATGACTCTGAGTCAACTCTGAGGAGTATATGTAACTGTATACTCAAGGGAGTATAAAACTGGGGTACATCTGAATACTGTCCCCATGCGCAACCCGGATATCTATAGAAAAAATGTAACTGGTTGTTTCCATAGGTAGATTCTCAAATGTGGAAGAGTCGGGTGGTATCCGGGGTCTTCAACCAATAACTGAAAGGACCAATACCCTGTGCGAGTCTCAACGATGCGATCAAGGTGTTGAAGTTGAGCATGTGAGAAACAACCATTTGGAGAGGCACTGAGGACTCTTCTTGAAATGATTCGTAGGCACTCATCATAAATGGTGATGAGTCCAAGACACAGGGACCTCTAGGTCTATCCTCTGGAATAAATTTCGTTGTCGTCGACAAAGGGAGGCCAGCAATTGACAAGGCAATGATGTTTCCTTGATAGGAGCACGAGGTGTAGAACTGAAGTGTGGTAGTACTGATGGTAGGACTGACATACTTGTGGGGATGGGAAGTAACTAGGGTCATAGAGTGGGTAGACTCAAACTTCCTTTGTTCAGAGCATGATGACATGGTTGACCTGGCAACGTCGGGAACTGATTTGTAGGTGTGGGGATCATAGCTTTTAGGGACTGAAGGGTATGTATTGACTCTGGGGGGTCAAGCTGATGGGTGTTGTCGAGGGATTCTCGGGGTGACATACTGCAGAATACTCTGAACAAAGGCGACCAAAATGGGGAAGCTGCCATATGAGTAGATGTGATCTGTTGTGGTGCCGAGAAGCACCATTGGGTCCTTCTTCATAGTTTTAATGAGCTCCAAGAAGGGATAAAAGTGTCCTCTGAAATGGTACTGTCCTGTGGATTTTGTGAGCCCAAGACTGTTCGTGCTCATGGGTGCTTTCATTTTTAAGGAGTCTGAAAATCATAAGAAGACTCTGCAGTGGTTATGAGTACCGTCCTGTGGGTTTTTACGAGCCTAGGATGGTGATTGCTCGTGGTCGCTTTCATGTTTAGAGAGTCTGAAAGCGGTAAGTGGACTCCATTGGTGTTCTTTTTCGTAAGTTAGTCTCCAAGGCCCGAAAAAGCATAAAATGATGCAAATGGAGAACTCTTCTAACCGATGTGACTAGAGTATTCATTTTTCGTAATTAGTCTACAAGGTCCGGAAAAGGGGTAAACTTATACCAGGTAGACGCCCTTTCAGATACGTTTAGCGAGCATGAAAGGAAGCAAGGTTGCTCGGCGATCTTTTCATTTGTTTAGGAGTCAGAAAAGAGCTTAACAGAAACTCCCTAAGTGCCTTTTTTGTAAAAGGGATTGCTCGGCCCGAAAAGGGGGTAAAACTATACCGAACAAAAAGGGATTGATGAGAGCAAGAAAAGGTCTCAAGCATCGTCATGAGTGCGGAATACTGAATCCGGTGACATAAAGATTGTCAAAAAGGGGCAATGGCCAATGTGGCACGCAAATCGAGGTGATGAGTGGCATTTTAAAAAAATGCCCTAAAATTATGGGGTGAGAGCGAGAAATGATCTCAAGCATCATCACGAGCGCGGAAAATTGAATCCGACGATATCAAACTTGTCAAAAATGGACGACGGTCGATGTGGCACGCAAACCGAGGCGACGAGGGGGCGTGGGAAAAATGCCCAAAAAATATGGAGGTGAGAGCGAGAAATGATCTCAAGCGTCATCACGAGCGTGGAAAACTGAATCCGGCGATATGAGACTCGTAAAAACAGAGGACGACCGATGTGGCACGCAAACCGAGGCAATAAGTGGCATTTTGAAAAAATACCCAAAAATTATGGGTGTGAGCGAGAAATGGTCTCAAGCATCATCACGGGCATGGAAATATGAATCCTGCGGTGCAAATGGTGCGAAAAACGGAGGTCATAAGGACTCCGGAATGGTCAAAGGAAATAACTAGGTTAAAAAATGGCTATAAATGAAGGTGACCCCACCAAGCCAAGGATGTAGTGGTGGGGAGAAATGATGACCCACGGGGGCGGAATACTATGTGTATCAAATCAACTCACATATACAAGTGACACGTGACCTCAAAAATGGTTGAGATCACGAATGTGAAAAAGTGAGCAGGGTTAATGACCTGCCCCCATATGATGTGCATGGGGTTTGTGATTGTGGATCACATATGTGTTGGTTTGAACGATGGGCTCATTGAGGTGTTGAGATAAATGTTGGAGGTGGTCATAATGAGGGCACCTTACAGCTCAGATAACCAATTTTGGCCCATAGAATGGTAGATAAGTCATCATTTGGCCTAACTAACTTCTGACAACCTTCTAACAACCTTGGATTGCAATTATTAACCTGTTTTGGACCAATTAATCAATAATATGACTTATTGTTGGCTTGGTTTTGCAACCAAGCTTTGTGCAATGGGCACCTATCAACAATGTGATAGCAGTTTCAATATTGAAAGCAAAAACAATTATAAATTAAATCTAAATCTAAACTAGCATGTGCATATAACAAATAAATTTTTTAAAAACGATTCAAGAACAAGAAATAAAAAAATAGGTGTTTTGTATTAAGATACCTCAAATGGTGAGGATTTGTGTTGAGCAACTCCCAAGGTGAGTAGCTCCAAGCTCCAAAGGTCTCTTCTCCAAGATGCTGAAAATGGCCAAAAGTCTCATGAGAGATTTTGACAGCGTGAGGATAGGATGATGGATGGATGGAAAGTGAGGAGCCCCTACCACCTTTTTATAGTTTTTGGTGGTGGGGAATACCATTGTGGTTTTGAGGAAACCAATGGTATTGACCAACATGGTTTAGGTACCTTTTCCCTCATTTTTCCTTTTTTGAATATTTTTAATATTTTTATTCCATTTTTAATATTTTTGGGAATTCTGGACCCTTTTTAAGGGTTTTTTATGCTTTTTGAGGAAAAATATTCATTTTGAGGGGAAAAAGGGGTGTATTATGGTCTTTTGATGACCTTTTGATGGCTTTAGAGGCTCAAATGGTGGAAAAGTGGACAAATGGGTCATGTGAATAAGGAAATGAGCTAGTGAGCACTTTTTGGGTGTTAACACTTATGACTAAGGTACTAAGGTGTAATAATGCTCTAACACCTCCCCATAAGCTAGACTTGTGTCAATAATCAAAATAAGGCCTTGGCAACTAGGCTCAAGCCACCTTTTACAACAACAATGTTTATTTGTCCATGTAACCAAGGAAAGAAGGAAAACCTCCCCTCAAAAATGGACATGCGGCATATCTGGAAAATACACCAATCTTCACCATGCATCACTCACCCTAAGAAGTGATCTAAGGTAAGTGAAGGTCTTCTCAATGAAACTCTTGATGAAAATATCAGCAGTTTGCTCAACAAAAGGGAAATATTACAATGTTATGATCTGGTCATGCACCAAGCCTCGAATGTAGTGCATGTGAATATCTATGTGCTTGGTCCTCTGTCTCTGTACTAGATCAGTGGAAACCTTGATTGTGCTTTGATTATCACACCAAATGATTGTGGGTGAATCAAACACAAATCCGAACTCTCCAAGAATGCCTTGCAACCACACACATTGTGTAGCTGCATTCACTGCTCCCCTGTATTTGGCCTCAGCTGAAGATAAGGAGATGGTGTGATGCTTCTTGCTTGACCAACAAATGGGACCATGTGCAAGCATAAACACATAACTAGAAGTAGACTTCCGATCATAACTATCACCATCCCAATCAGAATCAGTAAAACCAACTAGTTCAAGAGATGAACCAGCTACATAGTGGATGCCAAAATGTTTGGTGCCCTGTACATAATGAAGGATCCTCTTGGATGCCTTCCAATGGACCTCATGAGGCTCTTGCATGTGCCTTGCAACAGCCCCAACAGCATAAGACAAATCTATTCGAGAGTGAGTAAGATACAACAAGCTCCCAACTAGTTTCCTATACAGTGATGTCACGTCCCCTCCCGTCGATCTAATGCAAGGAGGGGAACGGGACACCAAAATATGGGATTTTACAAAACTTAGCCCCATTCATCATTGACAATTCATATAAATAAAATCATGTTTGCAGATGCATACCCAATTAAACATGCATAGTGGTATTAAACTATCCACACACATTTCATATGAATTCAGCATATCAATAACAATCATCAATTAAAAACATTTCAAAAGTAAATAGACATAAGAGAATACTTATCTTGATTATGAAGTTGTCCCAAGAAACTAGCTATGCTGCTGCAACGTTCCAACCCAACCATAGGTCTCTGCCCAGCCTGTATTCTTTCAGCACTCAAAGACCACCCCCAAGCTGGGCATGATATCTATAAGGTAAAGGGGACACTCAAGCTCAGCACATCCCAAACCAATGGATACCCATCTCAACCCCAACATTCTCTTACACGCAACAAACTCAATTTTTGGGCATGGATACACATTTTTAGCAATGGAATTTACAAAATAGGGTCCATGGGTTTTCCCCAAATCGTGGCACACCCAAAAACAAATTGTGGGAAGAGGAAATCAACCCTAGGGAAGAAAATCAATTCCTCCCACAAGTATGTGAGCATTTAGATGACCAAAGTGGCCTCTATGAAACCCCCAAATCGATTTATTCTCTTCCCCACTGTTATCCAAAACAAAAACGCCCTTCCCAGCTAGAAAAATGAAGGAAAACACAACAAAACCATGGAGGAAAACGCCCAGGAATCTTAGACTGTGTGAGGGAGCAAAATTTATGGGTGAAGAATGGCTTTGGGAGCAATTTTGTGGCTCTTTTCTTGCCCAAGAAGTCAGATATGAATTTCCATGAAGGGTGGCTTGCCCATACCCGAAATTGGACAGCCATACCTCTCAATTCCCCAAGGCATTAACTACCTCAACCAACTCTTGGGAGAAATGAATGATTGGGCACAAAAGTCAACATGGGTAGTTGAGGGTTCATGGGTTCTCTCATTGACGCTTGGCTTGAGTTGATTGGCTTAAGGGTTTGAATATTTCCCTCCCAATTCCTTGTAGAAATCATGCCCTCATCTCTTGCTGTATTGCATAGCTAGTTGTGGGCATTTCTATTAAAATACATATTTACAATTTCCATGGCTCACTAGCACATGGGTAGCATAATACCAAATACTTGCCTCTTCAAGGTCAAGCATTCACTAGAGAGGCCTTGGCCTTGAGCTCCACGTTATGAATCATACATAACATGCATACAATATTTACATTATAGCCAAAATATCCTAAGGGTCAAAATGGGGGTATTACAAGTGAGTTGTTAACTAGTGGTGAAGAACCCCAATAAGTAAGCTTAAATCCATAAAGGAATGGTAATTTTGCAGACTTACATTCAGCCATATTGAACTTCTACAACATATCTAGATTGAGAAACAGATATCCCATCCACAGTTTGATCAATCTCCAAACCCATAAATTGTTTCAACAATCCTAGATCGGTCATGGAAAATGCACTGTGCAATGCAACCTTAACTGAGCCCAATTATTTGGTGCAGCTACCAGTGATCAAAATATCATCAACATACAATACAATAATCAATATCAGGTCACCAACATGCTTCATATATACATTAGCATCAGACTTACATCTCTCAAAGCTTTGTGACAACAGAAAATTGTCCATCTTGGAATAACAAGCTCTAGGAGCTTGCTTGAGACCATAGAGGGACTTATTCAACCTGCAAACAAGTGTATGATATGAAATGAAGCCTTCAG
Organism: Larix kaempferi; assembly: GCA_027924585.1. Lineage (NCBI taxonomy): Eukaryota > Viridiplantae > Streptophyta > Pinopsida > Pinales > Pinaceae > Larix > Larix kaempferi. The sequence goes on from BSBM01000877.1 coordinate 13,266,868, forward strand.
GATGCTGCATATAGATATCCGCATCAATATCCCCATGAATAAATTCACTCTTCACATCGATGTGATGAACCTCCCGTCACTTGGAAGCAGCAATGGCCAAAACTAGCCTGCTTGAATCCATCTTTGCCACCGGTGCAAATGTCTCTGTATAGTCCACTCCATGGACCTAAGAGAATCCCTTATCCACCAACATGGCCTTATAATTCACATTAGAACCACCATATGCCATTTTGGTCCTATAAACGCATTTACATTGCACTAGTTTCCTCTTGGGAGGAAGAGGGACCAAATCCCATGTTTCATTGTCATGGAGGGAGTTCATCTCTTCTTGCATGGATGTTTTCCATCTTTGGACTTTTGAAGCTTATGAATATGATTTAGGATCAGATACAACCATAAGAAAACATCTACCATGCATATATGGATCACAAGATGCAAAAGCATTGTGAAACTAAGATCTAGTTTTCCTAGGATCTTGAGGATCTCCTGCAAACTAACCGGCAGCTTGTATGGTTTTCTCATCCCACTTGGGCCTTGATGGATGGTCTTGCTCTGCATAAATATCATAATACTCATCATCCATATCAGAATCGGAAATATCATAGAAAGAACCATCACTTATATCATCTCCAAGCAGGGGGTTTGAGCATTCCCCATCACCTTGTTCTGTAGCATGCATGGGCTCTTCTTCTTCAAAATGGAAACTTCTTTCAATGAATGTTTTGTGAGAAGAAGGATCAAAGATATTGTATCCCTTTGCATATTTTTCATATCCAACAATTATAGAATCCTTGCTTTGGGGCTGCAAGGCCTTTCTCTTCTCTGGAGGAATTCTAGCCCAAGCCTTTGAGCCAAACACCCTGAAATGAGAAACATTGGGCTTGTGGCCCATCCAAGCTTCATATGGAGTCATGCCTTCCAAGGATTTATGTGGTGCTCTATTCTGAACATATGCAGCACAATTCATAACTTCATCCCATAGCTTAGGAGACAAATACTTAGCCTCCATCATGCATGTGGCCATCTCCTTCAGTGCTCTATTCTTGTGCTCTGCAACACCATTTTGTTGAGGTGTGTAAGGCACAGAATGTTGCATTTGGATGCCATGCTCTTCACGGAGCTGTTGCATGTCCTTATTGACATACTCCCTTCCATTATCATTCCTCAAGACCTTCATACTTCTCCCACTAAAGTTCTCCGCAGAGTTTTTTAAAACTTTGAAACATTGGAAAACTTCAGATTTTTGCTTGAGAAAATACAACCAACAATACCTTGAGAAATCATCAATGAAGGTGATCACATATTTTGAGATGCCATAGGAGGGAGTGGGGAGAGGACCAATCAGATCTGAATGCACTAAACCAAGAGGTTCACCATCTCTCCTTTTCTTCCCTTTCTCGTACTTCTTCTAGGCATGCTTCCCAACAATGCACCCTTTGCAAGTGCCATTGGAAAATCTGATTGTTGGAGGCCCTTCAGCCATCTCTTATTTTCTCAAAGCTTGAAGATATTTGTAGTTGAGGTGTCCAAACCTCTCATGCCATAGATTGCTAACTTCATTACCATGTGACAGAAGTGCATTTGGAGAATATTACTCAAGAAAATGTGAGAACTTGTACATCCTTGAATCATGGTCTGCAACACCCACTGCTACAACTTTTCCAGTCGAAACTTCTGAGATATCCACATCAAATTGGGTGAAGATCACTCTCTTGGATGAACCAGTATGGTTCATTTGGTATACAGAGAGTAATTTTGCTACAAGATCAGGCACATACATTACATTACTAAAGTACCCATTTTCTAGTGATATTTTCCCAATGCCTTTAGCAGGGATTTCTGAATCATCTCATAAGAGAATGGAAGAACCATTGTATGGAGCAAGAGTAGAGAATGAATATCTTGAAGAAGCCATGTGCCTTGAGGCACCTAAATCAATGATGAAAGAAGAGGACTCTGAGGTACTATCCATCAATGCATGACACCTCTCCTTGTCTTCAGAAACACCCTCTTTCTTCTTCAAACTTTATGGAAGACGAATGTTGTTTTTCTGTAGGAGATGGGTCATTATGTCTATGGTTTTCTTCATGCATGAAATCTCAGGATGCCAACCCTTTTGACAATAGCTGCATTTTTTCTTCTCTTTCTTCTTTCCCTTGTCTTTGACAGGATTCAAACCCCCATCAAAATATTTGGGCTTCTCCTTGTCTTTCTTCTTCTCTTGTGGTTTCGAACTCTTGGGCTTTTGCTTGCCTCTTGCTTGTTTCGAATCTCCAGTAGCAAGAACTTGATATTTTTGCTTAATGGAACCCATCAAGACCAACTTATCTTGCTCTTGAGTTAGCATCTCCATGAAATCAACCAAATATGGCATCTTCCAATTTCTAACTGTGAGCTTTGTGGAGTGAAATTTAGAGACAAAAACCAAATACTCAGGACCCAACTTCGAAATGATGGACAAGACCAACTATTCTTCTTTCTTGTCAATGCCACACTGTTTGATTTGCAAGACCAAGCTCTTGAACTTGGTAAAGAAATCCTGGATGGAGTCAAATTTTCTTGGGCGCAGTGAGATCAACCCATTCTCAATTTGGTGACCCCTCATCTCATCAGTCTTCCCAAACAAAGACTCAAGCTTGAGCCAAATTTCATTTCGTGTAGATATACTTTCGACATGAAACAAGGGATATCTTGAAATACTAAGACAAAGGAGGCTGAATGCTTCATCCATTCTATTGAAGAACTTGGACTTCTCAACTGCAGAGTTGGGCTCAACCTCATTACCCATGGTGATTCTGAAGAGACCCTTGTATCTCAACTAGATGACCATTTCATCCTTCCACTCAAAATAGTTGAATGGAGTGAGCAAATGAGATTGAGTTTGCTCCATATTCTGTTGCTTACGCACTTGGTGACAATGGTGCACTTGTGTACCTGCAATAAAACTTTCAACACTCAAGAGGGAATCTACACTAACAGATTATGACCCTGCTTGATAGTGGGTACATTCGGGAGAGCATCACACCCTTGATAGACTCCAATGGATTTCTCCAATGGCTTCAATGCAATGGTTCCAGGCATAGAAGCATAATTCAAGTACGAATATGGATACGGATATGATTCGATACGAAAAAAATATGTAATGAAAATATCTAGTACAAATAAAATACGGAAGTAGCTTGCTTATATATAATATTTTTAATCGAATATTCGCAAATATACCATAAATATACATGGACATTTATATAATAAAATTTAACATATGTTTAAAAAACAAAAATATAAAATCTCAACAACCTTGGATATGGAAGTGTGAGAGACGGCAACTACTTATTTATAGTTATTTTAATAAGCATGAAATTGAATGGTATTTTTGTTTTATAGTGTTCAAATAATTAAATTTTTTTTTTCTTTCTTTAAATTGGTTTTCAAAATTTAATTCTCCACTAATAATCTGTATCGGTATTACACCTACACCGAATATTCGACGAATTCGAATTTATTTCGAATTTCCGTACACGAAGTACCAATACGGCTGAATTATGCTACTATGGTTCCAGGTACTTTTGTGGTTTCTCCACTACTTCTGGCACACCACTAAAATAGTCTTTTGGTTCGAATAATAGCTCCAAGAGCTCTGATACCATGTAAAATCTATATCACGGTAGGATCTAGCTACTATGGATAACCTCACAGATGAAAGAAATAGCTTACTATGCAATATTTTAGTGCAAAAAGAATTCTGGAATATAAATTATCAAAAACCAGTCACAAATGATCAAAAACCAGTAAATAAATGATCAAAAACAAGAAACACAAATGATCAAATATGAGATTTTATTAACTATCCAACCCAACAATGAGTTTGGATCATCCTTATATAACAATAGGAAGAAATCAAATTTCTTAGGAGGCTTGACAAGTGGCTAGCTTATATTTGACCCCAATGCCCCCTAGGTTGACCAATAGGCTCCCAAATCACCCTAGAATGGTACGAAATTCCCATGTGAACGTTGGGTGAGCATGGGAATACCAAGTTGAGGCTCACACATGTGAAGGAGGTGATTGGTGGGTGGTTAGGTATCCAAGGAGAGGCCAAAACAGTCAAGTATGGGCCAAAATGACCACATTCAGTGGATGGGCGCTCTTAGTCAAACTCAGATCCATAAAAAGGGAAACAGGGATCCTTAGGCCAAACCGTGGTAATAAATGATGGATGTGGTCATAATGAGGGTGCCTTACAGCTCAGATAACCAATTTTGTCCCATAGAATGGTGGATAAGTCATCATTTGTCCTAACTAACTTGTAACAACCTTCTAACAACCTTGGATTGCAATTATTAACATGTTTTGGACCAATTAATCAATAATATGACTTATGACTAAGGTCCTAAGGTGTAATAATGCTCTAAAAACATGATTTCCAAGAGAACTTGTAGCAGAGGAAGAAATCATATAGCCATTGATGTACTATCCATACAAGAGTTTATTAGTACAGATTTCAAGGCAGCAAGTAAGTGCACAGACTTTGAGGTGACAACAACATTCCATACAGATTGTATACTATCCAAAACTAGCACAAATTTCAAGGAGAATATAGTTAGCAATTCTCAAAGTCCATACAGTACAGTTTGGCACGAGTGGGTTGAGTTATATGTTGGTACGTGTGGGTTTATTCTTTAAGTATTTGTTGGTTTCAAAGATAAGTTTTGTGTTCATTGCATTAATAACTTGTATAGTGGAAAAGAGAAATTTATGAGTTGTATGAAATTTTTGTGTATTGCTTTTTTATTTATAAAAGACATCTTTCTCTAGGTTTTCCCCTATTGGGATGAGTTATATCGTGTGGGACGAGTTATATGTTGGTACGTGTGGGTTTATTCTTTAAGTATTTGTTGGTTTCATGATAAGTTGTGTGTTCATTGCATTAATAATTTGTATAGTGGAAAAGAGAAATTCTTGAGTTGTATGAAATTTTTGTGTATTGCTTTTTATTTATAAAAGACAATTTCTCTAGGTTTTCCCCTATTGGTGTTTTTCCCTGGGCGTTGCCCTAAAACTGAAGTGTTCATATTTCTAATAGTGGCTGAGTATTTATTTTTCTTTGGTGCTATTATTCATTAAAAATCAGATTTTGATTAGTTAACTCAGAAGAATGATAAACCCTAGTTAAGTTAAATGTTTGATTAAATGTGTCAATGAAGAATTTTCTATTTTAATCAGACCTTATGCACCCTCCTTAATGGTTTTTTGGGTCTCACTTGGTAATTGTTCCTTCATGAAGAGATTATTTCTTATTTTCATGCCTCCAAGTCATTTATGAGACTCTATTCCTCCTCATGCGCCCCCCTTGAGTTATTTTTGGTTTCCACTCATCCATTTTTTGTGTAACTCCTCCTCGTGGAGCTATTCTGGGTCAAGTAACCTTCACTTGAGCCTCCACTCTCCCTAATTCGAGTTCCCCCTTCATGATTGAGTGGTCCACACACTAATTGGAGTTGCCTTGGTGGAATTTGAGTTGGCTACCTTATGGTTGAGTTAACCCCCCCTCTTGACCCAAGTGGGAATGCCTTGGTTTGAATTGCCTCTCTCTCCTATAAATTCATGTGTTATTGAGCCTAATCCTGAGCTTGGATCACTTATAGGATATTTGTGTGCATTTATACGCTATGAGAGGTGTTCCATTGCATCCAGAATGTTGTCTCTAGTTGGAAACATTTTTTGTTTCACTGAAAAGGTTTTCGTTTTCCCAAGATATGACCCTTTTACCAGATCCAGAGGTACATTCTTACAGTTATGCATTTTTTTAAATATTTCTCATATTCTTTCTCATATTTTAAATATTCTCATATTTCTCAATTTTTTAAATATTTTAGTTTTAATGTGGTTTTATTTTAGTTCCAGTTTGTTACCTTCTCATTCTGCATATGCTCTTTTCTATGCACTCTATGCGAACTTAGCAATTCAGAAACAGAGGGGTAAGGGTTTTTTTTACTTCATATGCTCTTTGTCGTGCGCTCTGTGTGAACTTGGCGAAACCAAAAATAGTGAGAAAACTTACATTTTCTATGAAAGCTAATAAGGACTAACCCCAAATCCGAGCCATTTTAGTTTTGGGATTTTTTGTTTTGTTTTGTTTTTTGTGAAGTGTTTTGCAGGCCAAAAACAAGGTTTTTTGGGTAAGCATTCACTTCAAGGTAAAAAAAGTTAAAAAATACACCCCTTCCTCCTTTCCAAATTTTACATATCTTTTAATATTAGCTCACTTGGTTAAATGTTATTTTCTTAAATAAGAGGTATTAGGTTCAAGTCTTCTCTTTGTTAGTTACTTTTCTAAAGTGTGCATGTAACTTCTAATTTTAAGTTACTTTATTGTAAAAGTGCATCTCACTTGTTTTATAAAAGTGAGCCATTTGAAAGTGTAATGTCTTTTAGTTCTTGCATGCAATATTTAAAGTAACATTATTGTAAAATTGAACTCCACTTATTCTATAAAATGAGTCACATTCAGGCAACATATTGTAAAGTGAGTATAAACATTTAAGTTTGGAAAAAGGGGGGTTCTTTTTTTTCCACGTGGGTTAATATTCTACCTGTCTCGTGCCCATTTGGAGTCACCTTCAACCATTTTTCAAACAAGCATAAATTCCTCATCTGGAGTCTCTTTTCAGTGTCGTTTTTTTAAACTGCCTATTTTTTTAGATCTTTGCATCTAGACCATTAATTTCTATTTTTGAAGCCTACATATTCCAGTATGGCCACCCCATGTGATATTTTGCTTACTAGTTCCAACTACTTCTCATGGAAATCCATGTGGAGGATGTCCTACGAAGCAGGGGACTTTTCTAGATTACCACAGGGAAAGAAACTGAACCTGGTAATGATGATAAGAAAATTAAATGGGCCAATGAATTTGATGAGGCTCATGGATTAATGCAATGTCGATTGATAATGACTTATGATTCCACCTTCAAGGAATTGATGATCCAGAAACCGCTTGGGAAAAGTTGAAAATTGTGTTTGGTAAACACAATGAAATTTGAGGTCATTAGCTTGAAAATGAGTTGATTACCTTAAGTCTAGAAGCGTTTTCTCATGCATACAAGACTATTTGTCTAAATACAAGACCCTTAGAATCTTACTTGATGAATGTGGCATTAAAAGGAAATACAAGTATTTTTCATATTCTTTCCAAACTTGGACTTTCCTATTTTGTTTTTGTATTTACCTTTTACTCCATTAAAGAATATTTAGGGATTCACTATGAAAAACCCACTTTTGAATATTTTTGTGATTCCTTGATTAGAGAGAAAGGTAACCTCATACATCTTGGAATATTAGAAATGCAGATACATCTAGAAAATCCTTAGTGGCACAATAGAAATAGAAGTTCAAGCATCCCAAGAAGCAACATCCTCACAATAATAAGCAAAACAAGTGTCCCAAACCCTCTCAGCCAACTCATCCTTCCAAAAATGACAAAGGAACCAAAACAAAAGGTAAGAAGATTGATCATCATTGCAACTTTTGCGAGAAAGATAATCATGATAATTTAAATGTTTCAAGAAGATGATAGCCTTGGAAGTAGCAATGAAGAAGCACAACATCAACCTTAATTCATCTTTAGAATCTATATCACACAGACATGCACTTTGTGCTTCTAGTTTTTCCTTTAATACATATTCTTCTTCTTCTTCAAATAAGTGGCTCATTGATTCTAGAGCATATTATCATATGGCTAAGGATAAAGCCATATTTTCTACTATGAATGAATGTAACACCAAACAAATATTTGTTGGTGATGATAGATCTCTTACTATTGTAGGATCTGGAACAATTCAAGTAGATGATGGTTAGTTTAATGATGTACTATGTGTTCCAAGAATTTCTTGTAATTTTTTGTTAGTCTGTCAAATCACTCTTTCTGTTGAAGGTAAAATTGTAATGTTTACACCTCATCAAGTCGTAATCAAGGATTTTAAATATCCTAAGCATGTCTTAGCACTAGAATTGTTGATGATATTACCAAGTTGTACAAGTTTAACAAATTTGGGTCATCACCTTTTCCCTTAGTTTTCGTTGCTCATAGCAATGACTTGAGAAAACTTTGGCATGAGTGATTTGGTCACTTAAATTATCGCTCATTGCAACAATTATGTAAAGAAAATATAGTGACAAGTCTTTCGACGATACCTTGAGGGGATGTTGTTTGTTCCAATTGTGTACTCTGTAAACATCATTAGGACAATTTTTACAAACGTACTTCTTGGCACGCCTCGGCCCCCTTGGAGCTTGTGCATGGTGACTTGTGTGGTCCTCTTTCATCTGCTTCCTTTTCTGGTTTGAAATATTTCTTAACTTTCATTGATGATTACTCCATATGCAATAGGGTTCATTTCCTAAAACTTAAGAGTGAATTATTTAACATGTTCTTGGCCTACAAGTCCCTTGTTGAAAAACAATATGGTCATCAAATTCTTAAGTTAAATCTGATAATGGGGGAGAATATGTTAACAACAATTTCACTACTTTATGCACTGAACATGGAATCCAACAACAATGCATTGCTCCATATACACCACAACAAAATGGTGTAGCTAAGGATAAGAATGACACCTTAAAATAAATGGCTAATTGTATACTCCAAGATAGGGGAGTAAGTCTTCAATTTTGGGCCAAAGCCAAAATTTGTGCAAATTACATAGTTAATCGTACCCCCACTAAAGCTTTACAAGGTATTACATCAGAAGAAGCATGGAGTAAATGTAAACCTGATGTAAGTCACTTCCATGTGTTTGGCAGTGAAGCATGGGCTCATGTTCCAGATGAAAAATGGAGAACGTTGCAGCCTAAAATTGAAAAGTGCATATTTGTTGGATATTCTGAAGATGTAAAAGGTTATAGACTTCTCCAGTCACATTCTCATGGAGTAAATGTAAACCTGATGTAAGTCACTTCCATGTGTTTGGCAGTGAAGCATGGGCTCATCTTCCAGATGAAAAATGGAGAATGTTGCAGCCTAAAATTGAAAAGTGCATATTTGTTGGATATTCTGAAGATGTAAAAGGTTATAGACTTCTCCAATCACATTCTCATGATATAATTATTAGAATAGATGTTAAATTTGATGAAAATATCTCGGCCTATGAGCCTAATTTGGCGTATGTTCCTTTTGTGTCCTGCGAGCCTAATTCGACACTTGTGCCATCTTCTACTCCCAACTTCCTTAATAGCATTCCTACTCCAGTTTCTGATGATGACAGTGAGGATGAAAGTCCACCTCCACCTGCTCATTTTCCTCTAGTTGCACCAGTACAACCACTTCCTCGATGGGCTCGTACATCATGTGAAATAGTTGGTGATCTTGCCAGTGATCCTAGAGATCAACATCAAACACACTCTCAATTTCAGTGAACCAATTCTCTTTTAGCTCAAGTTTCAAAGAATCATGATCCAAATACTTTTGCAGAATCTTCAAGGAATCCATATTTGGATGCAGCTATGGATGAAGAATATCATTCTTTAATGGTGAATGATACTTGGGATCTTGTACCTCTTCCAAAAGGAAGAAAACTTGTCAAATACAATGGGTCTATAGAACTAAGTATGCATGAGATGGAAGTGTTGAAATATTGAAGGTAAGGTTAGTTGCCAAAGGATTTTCCCAAGTTGAAGGAATTGACTACAATGAAACATTTTTCCCTATCACCAAAATGAACTCCATACGCCTTGTTCTTGCCCTTGCAGCCTTACATAAATGGGAGGTCCATCAAATGGATTTCAAGTCTAACTTCTTGCATGGGGATTTACAGCAAGAAATTTAAATGGAACAACCTGTTGGATATGTTCAGAATGACTCTAGCCTTGTATTCACCTAAAGAAATCCTTATATGGCCTTAAGCAAGCTCCTCGTTCCTGGTATGCCAAAATGGATAGCTTTGTCCTAGACAATGGTTTTTCTATATGTCATTCTGACCCCAATGTCTATAACAAGAAAGTAGGAAACCATCGCATCATCCTTGTTCTTTATGTTGATGACCTTATTCTTACTGTTAGTGACCATAAACTTTTAACCCATGTGAAATACAGTCTTGAGAATAAATATGAAATGACTAACTTAGGACGTTTGCATTATTTTCTTCGCCTCCAAATCTTGCAAACCAAAGAAGGAATCTGTATTTCTCGGTCTAATTATTCTTGTGATCTTCTTCATCACTTTCACTTGGAAGATTGTAAACCAACACCTTCTCCCTTCCAATCTGGAGTCAAGCTTTCTACCACTTGCACTTCACCTGAAGTAGATGCCACCTTGTATCATCAACTTGTTGGTAGTCTCTTATACTTGACTCATACTCGTCCTGATATTTCCTTTGTCGTCGGTCCTATTGCCCGCTATATGCAAACACCCTATGAAATCCATCATAAAGTAACAAAAAGGATACTTCAATATATTTGTGCTACAATTCAGTTTGGGATTCATTATAGTTCACGGGGGGTCCTTTGTTGGTTGGCTTCACTGATTTAGATTGTGTCAATGATTCTGATGATCAAAATTCTACTACAAGTTATGTTTTCAGTCTTGGTTCTGGACCTGTCAATTGGGCTTGTAAGAACTAATAAGCTCTTGCTCTTTCGTCAGTGGAAGTAGAATATCAAGCCACAGTTAATTCCAGTCAAGAAGCTTTGTAGCTTCAACATATTTTTTATGATTTTGGATTTGAGCAACAACATCCAACTTGTCTTTGGTGCGACAATAAATGTGCCATCAAGCTCGCCAAATATCCAGTTCAACATCAATGCGAAAAACACATTGAGATACATATGCACTTCATCAGAAAGCTTGTTCATGATCACATTCTCGAAGTTCTCTTTTACCCTATAAATGATCAAGTTACAGACATCTTCAAAAATTCTCTTACAAAAGCAAAGTTTTCTAAACTTTTATCTATGTTAGGAGTTAAAGAATTTGTCATTCAGGCGAGATAAGCTCTAATGCCTCCTTCCTTCTCCTATAAGTATCACTTTTGTAAATCCTCAATCCTATCCCAAGTTGTTCTTAAGGGGGGATGTTACGATATTTCGACACTTAGGATCTAGTTAAGATCAACTTGTTCTAATATATCCATAATTTAGGTAAAGTGTGTTTCTTTAGTATGCATTTGTATATATGTAATCTAACGGTCATGATATGTTCTTTACATAGATTGATTCGACGATTCAAATTCTTCTCGATCTTAATGACAATTGATCTGTGGATTATCTCTTGATTAATCAATGATCTCTATTTAAAGAGCATGCAGGGTCATTTGCTAGTTTATCAATTACGAGAAGCTCATTTGTAATATTCTTTTATTTGCATAATAATATTGCCTCAAGTAGTTATTTGGTTGGGATCGTGGAGTATTTCTCTCTTTGAAGGTTTAAACCATGTAAAAAAATCGGTGTGTTGATTTGTGATTTGTTTGTGTGAGTGGCTTCTCAAGATCTTCAATCTTTGGGAAGTATCCTATGATAGTCGAACACTAATGGGCCTTATGTAAGGAAGATATATTCATACTTTAATTAAGTAACTCCTACATACCTCGAAGTAGAGAGGTTAGAGTAAGTCCCAAACACATCCACACTTTGGATGAGAACATAGTTGTCATCCAACATGCCTACTATAGAGCCTAGCAAGTTCCACTGAGTATAACCCATTTTAGACTTATTTATGTTCTCATCCAGCATGCCTATAGTAGATCCTAGCATAGTTTCAATGAATACAACCCACTTTAGAATTATTTTGGTTTCTGACCTAATTTCGATGTTGTTGATGTCTCATTCCTACCACCTTCAAAATCCTCTGCTCCTCTTTCCAAGGAACAAGATAGAGTAGGCACTTTCATCAAGCATATTCAACTCATTCTTAAACAAGTGCAGTTTATCTTGTTGCATTAGCAACAAAAGTACAAAGAGGGACATGATGCACATCATGTCCTACATTATGTTGAAGAAGGTGAGTGATCTAGTTAGAGTTGCAAAATAAGGGTTTAAGGGTACTCAATAAAATATCAAACCTGTTCGATATGGTTCCTGCTCAATTGTCGGGGAAGTCAATAATGCTTTCCAACTCTACGTACCACCTTATTTCAAAATGCATCTAGTCTTCAATGTTGATATTTTTAAGTACTACTATCAAACATTTCTTAAAATAGAAGCTACAACTTCAATACAAAAATATTTTGATCCAAAACATTTAATGCCAACTCTAATTGATCATATTATCAACCAAAATCTCAAGTCTAGTCAACAGAAAGACATTCCTCTATTCTAAATTATTTAAGCTCAACACTATATGCTTCAAACTAAGTGGTACACTCTTGAGAAGTTGAGATATCAATTTCCTTAACTACACCTTGAATGAGAGAGGCCCAATGCTTTTAAAAGGGGAATGAATCATTATAATATTTCCAATTCCCTCCAAAATCTCGATGACAATGTATTCCCCCTACAGGGGCTCTAAGAAAACATGTGCCCATATATGGCCTCTAGGAGAATGTGTGCCTGATACAGGGGCTCCAAGACCATGCACACCCTGGAAAAATCCCTTTATACACATGCACCATTCTATGTAGAGCTCACACATCACCCAAAGGCATGCCAATGCATCATTTCATTTTCCAAGAAACTATTTCTCCTTCCACATAATTTAATCAGTTTATATTTCTCAATGCAACTGACCATGTACATTATATAAAGGATAGAATATAGATCTAAAGGGTTGCACAAATTAAACTTAGTGCGCGTATTGTTTTCCTATTCAAGAGATCTACATTGACAGAGAACGGTTTGTGAGCTTTCCTTCATGATTAATAAATAGATGTTGTTCTAATTATATTAATTGCATCTATGTGTGTATTTATTTTTGCATTTGTCCACACCACTTAGAGTTTGTTATCTCTTTGACAATTTGTCCCTTGACTTTCCCTAGGAAACAAATCATTACAGGAGAAAGGTTGAGAGTAAAAACACAAAAGTAACTTTTCCTTGAGAAATAATAGGTTGAAGGGAACTCCCTAGTGTTTCCACAAAAAATGTAGATGGGTTCAAGTTCCCTGAGGAGAAAATAAGCATACTTGACTTAGAAGAAAACAATTAGATGGCTACCCTTTCCAACTAGGAGGCAAACTAACCAATTAATTGTAATCCATGTCCTTTCATGTTATTCAACATCAAACCAATAACATGGATGAGAGATAGATGATATCATCTATTTCTTTAAAGGGTGGTTCCCCATTATTTAGGCCAATCTCTCACAATAATATATCAAGCACATTGATTCTAACTCCTTAGGAATAAATCTTAGATGTTGTTTGTGTGCTCCATAAATAGACAACAAAACCAAAAGACTTTTTAAATTGTGAGACCATTCAATATTATCCGGTCCAAGTAGAGAAAAAAACTGCTCAACTGGATGGGACTTTGCCTAACCTCTATTAGCTAGTAGGAAGTTATTCAAGTGATGCAACCTAACCATTAAAAGGTTGTGAAATAAATCTGTCTTCCAACTACAACTCCCCTTTTTACATGGTGAAACTCCAACTGTCCAAATGTATACAATGTAACTTCCTACTTATTTATCACTCAACACTCGAAAAATGAAGCCCATTCGATTCATGTGTAGGTATAACATTCAAAATTCACAAAACGGAGATTTTACATTATTAGAACTATGAAAATATTCAAAGTTCATCCATGAAATGATTTATAAACATGAAATATATGGCATGATAATCCTTTAGAAAATGAGGAACAATGTAGGAATGCAAAATGTATGTGTGGAAGCATAGCAGCAAGAGGTAAATAAATAAATGAGGGTTTCCAAATGGGTAGTAATAGGAGTATCTCACACTATAATTAAGGTGGTTCAAGTCATATCAACCATTAATTCCACCAAATAAGGCCCATCCATAGAAATAAATGTTGAATAATTAGTTCAAACGTATATAGACTGATACAAACAGTTACACCAAAACCCCTAGGTGTTAGTGAATGCAAGTGCCCACCAACATCCTAATATCCCACCATGCTCTATGGTCTAGGCTTTGGGTTGGATGTGCCCCCATATGGTGGTGCCCCCTTTGAGTTGTACGAGCCCCAGACGAACACTGCAATGTCTTGATGTTGCCACCCGCTCTATTACTCAAACCTAGGTGGAGGCTCTGATACTAGAATGACAAATGAAAATAGTACATATCCAAAGAGCTTGATTGAAGGAAACAAACATATATATTTATATGATGAAAAATCAAAACATGTAATTATTTTACATATTTCACATTATATATACATGATCCTTCCTCTCCATTGTTTCGAGGGGACCAAAATGAGGAATAAGTACAAATCATAGAGAGAATGAGGTATGGATATAAAATAATTGTATCCAACCCAAGATCATGAATCCCAAAATGGATTAAAGAGAAAAAACTTGAGGTAACAAGTTGGAAGAATGATTGAGATATTAACAAAAGTTTTCAGACTCTTAGCTTCACCACTCTTTAGGTGATTTTTAGGCACCTATTAAATCAAGGACTAAGATGAAGTACACTTTGCATTGTTATCTCACCAAATCAAAGACAACAAAAGGGATGAAAGTGTATGAAAGAAATGAAGGATTGAGGTAAGCAGAGTGTGAGATGCATGAAGTAGAATATTAATATTGGTTAATGTAATGAACCCCTTGCTTATTTATGTTGTATACCATTTATAATTGATGGCGAGTGACATTTTCATCCTTTTTGGCATAATCTCTTGTGTTATCTATTGTTGTTAATGATATCATGCAATGGATAAACCTTTGAAATATCCAAGTCTTTAAAATATTCCTTCTAGCACTGGGGTGGAACTGCCAAACTCACGTCATTGTGTGCTTTGTTGAATATTCAAACATGATTAAAATGTTGTTGATCTCACTAAAAGTTCCTAATTTGATCTATGATTATTCTATAAAAAATGTTGGGAGAGAAAGTCGGTCATATTGTAATGAGGAAGATTTAACATGAAGATGCCATCCCTAAAAACATCATGCATGTTTCTCTTTTCCATAGGTGCACTTACCAATATTGTTTCCTTCCTAGAGGAATAATCTTTTTTTTTTGGTCCAATGCATCCCCACCTTGCATTTCATAAAAAATGAATCACACACATGATTTTAAGGGCACCAACCCCATCTCATACACTTGCTAAGATACATGCGATTAATGGTCAATACTTCAGGTGTTTGACTGCACTAGTTTGGTGAGAACTTAGTAATCACCATCTTGCTTAAACTCCTAAAACCCTAACTTCTTTTTTAATCATATTCAAGTCCAAGTGGGAGGAGATAGGGGTGTATGAGAGGAATCACAGATCAACACCCATATACCCCAACATCCTATGCTTCTTAGCAGATCAGATGAGTTTTACTACCACATTAGGCGCTTATCTTAGGTAATACTACTCTACGAGCAGTGGTCTTAGATCCATAATCATATTATTTTATCACATAGTGAGAAACAATTCTATGAACGGGATCAAAAATTTTCACATATCCTCATTCAACCTCCCTAATTATGGATATCCATTTAATAGTCGAAACATCCCTAAAATTGGTCCATTGCCATGGCATCTTTTAGACTTCGTGCATATTTATTCCCTCCATATCTAGTGAGTAGGACCTTGGAAGTCATGTTGGAGAACATTTAATGTCTATAACATAAGATATGTGATGTGTGAAGAGAGAAAGTGACACTCATATGGACACATGGCTATCACTTGAGTTTTGAGGGCGCTAGGTTTGGTCTTCAATATTATAAATGCTCCTTAGATTTATGATTAAATATCTCGTGGTCATTGGAGATCAAAAACATTTATGCATAGAGAAAACCAACATGTGATAGAAATGGTAGTTAGAACATGGTTTCCTTTGCTTAGTGGCATGGTTCTTTCCTCATCCACTGAAGTGAGCAACTCTAATTAATAGTAAGACGATATGGAGCAATCCTATCAACTATATCCATTATTCATGAGAATCATGTAATTTGAGTAGGTGGGATGCGTCTTATTCACGTATTTTCACTCATCTTAATGCCTTGTAGCTTGACGATCTCAATTACTAAATATTTGTCACATACCATCACATAGACCAAAAAATTGTTGAGTGTAAGAAGTAACAACCTCTTAGTTCTTGAGGCACAATCCATGTGACATCCCCTGAATAAATTTGCATTGGGTATAGAGGATGCTTTAATGGCATTAAAGTAGGTCCATCAAACCATTCATTAAATTGCAATAGGTGGAAACCTTTAAATCAATTAGTAGGATTCAGATCATATATATATATATATATATATATCACCTCCATTTTTTACCTTATGTGGTGTGCCCCACTTGCCACATGGTATCTTACAATTTAAATTGAGTGTTATGACACAATTGTGATGTCCATCAATCATTTATCGCCACATCTACATGGGTTAACCTATCATGCCAATCATAATTTTCAATTCATATTAACATATTCTCCTTGTGTGCCTCATGAGGTTCTGATACTTATAAAAGTTTCTTAATTTTCCTAGGGTTTTGATGCCCTTAGAATCTTGGACCTCATTTTGGGAAGAATCTTGTAGTATTTCTTGACATATTGTCACGTGTTTAGATAGGATTCTTCTTAGCTCCATTGCACTCATATCTCAAGGTATTTGGATCTCAAGATCATAGACATTGATGTGGCATTTCAAGCCACCCCAAGAATTGGATCAATCTTAACGCACGAGATTGACTTGGAGAATGACTCATGATGTTGTAACTTTAACTATATATATATATATATATATTATGGCCCTTTGAGAAGGTTTAAGGTATGGTAAGGTTTAATGTGAATATGAACACTGTATGGGCATGTTGATTAGAATATCTAGACGCAACAGTTAGATAAAAACAATGATATCTTGAAGGGTGCGCTCCAAGGTTTTATTATTAGCAGTTTAGGGTGTTTAATTCGGCAAATAGTAGGTCACTCATGGGAAAATTGAGTTAGCACTACATGCAGAAGGTCCTAACTTACCATTCAATCCATCTATCTCTATCTTCTCTTCTGGGGCACACTAGTCCTCTCTCTTGTTTCCTTGGTTCGATAAAATAGAGTCGGGTATCAGTTTTTTTGGGGTTCTACTTTTGAACATAGGTTACAAAAGCTCATCACCATCATTATTCTTCAATTCTAGACTTGACAACATCTTCTGCTACTGCATGCAAAAGATTAAAAACCATTTTTTATGTATTGATGTCTATGGTTTATTCTTGGCCTCTTCATTAATATATCAAATGGATTCAACTATGCTTTGTTTCTAGTTCTTCGAGTTTGTGTGGTTATATACTATGTACAATTGTGCCCTTTGAGAAGGTTTAAGGTATGGGAAAGATTCATTTTCACCCTTGAATTCTTGGGGTGGCTTGAAATGCCACATGAATGTCTATGATCTTGAGATCCAAAGACCTTGAGATATGGGTGCAATGGAGATAAGAAGAATCATAGCCAAACACATGAAAAGATCTCATATATATGTGTGTGTGTGTGTGTGTGTGTGTCTATATGAAGACATATCTAAAATTATGAAATAGGATTCAAGTGACTATTGACCTACACGTTGATCAAGCCTTTTGCACGCTGATCGGCAACCCCCTGTAGAGAGTCACCCTAACTCCGGTCGATCGTAGGTCGGGCTTGGCCCTTCTCTGTCCTCCTCGATCCAACGATCTATGGTCTCTCCCTGACTTCACCGATCGTAGTCCATTCTTGAGCCTACACTGACTGCCCTGATAAGTTGTGCCTAGTTAGGGCTCGGGCCCTCCATTGACGGCCCATGATGAAGTCCCTGACCCCCCCCTCCACCTGAGCTCAATGAGTTTATGAAACTCATTTTAGCACAAGGAAAGAAGAATCTGACGGCATCTCAGAAAAAAATCGTGAAAAATCTCTCTGAAATACCTACAGTAACTCTACCGATTGAGAAATCGTGCAAATATGCCCTCAACCTCTCGAAATGGGGCTTGATCGACAATTCATGGGCCTGTGGCCCTCTCCAAAAGCTACCGAAACTTGGGTCCAAAAAAATTGGAGACCTCTCATCTCCGAAGATGTCAAAAGATGTCCCCTCTGCAGTTTCGGTTTGGGTGAGGCTCCCGTACCTCCCTCTTCACTGTTGGAATCCTGAATCACTAGAAGCCATCGAGAATGTCCTCGAAAAATACATCGACAAAGCTAACAGGAAGAATCAGTACTCATGCGCAAGGACCCTGCGTTGAGGTCGATCTCGAACATGGCCTCCCTAAAGCAATAAACCTCACGTGGCAGGCTGGTCTCATATCCAGGAGCTGGATTACGAGCAAATCCCTTTCAAATGCAAGTGCTGCCATGAATATGGCCACTTCGCATGCTACCGCAAAAAAAAAAAACCCATTGATCTGGAATTAGAAGGGAAAAGAGATCATTGGACAACCATCCAAAAAAATCATAACCCTAGATCTATACGATAGGCCCCCTCAAAAGAAATCCAAGGCACGGGAAAGAACCCCCAGCAGCAAAAATCCATTCCCACCATCAAAGAGAATAGATTCAAGATCCTCGAAACCCTAGAAACGCATGAAACCCATGAATCCCTTGAAGAAGGAGAAATCCCTGAACACCAGGTAAACCAAGAGTCCCCTCTGATTCATGATTCCCCAAAATGCCCCCAACCTTAGAACTCTGCAAGCCCTAAAAAAATCAAAGAAACGCCCTCTCCTTCCTATGCTGAAATTACCAAATCCAGATCTGCAGCTTCCCCCACCTCTTCGGAAGACTGTGTAGATAAATATTCCAAAAAACTTGGACGAAAATCGAGCAAAGACATAAGAGAAGAAGAAGCCGAACGTGAAAAGACTCAAGGATCTCAAGCTACACTTGGCATGGCCTTCAGCAAAAACACCAGATCCAGAATAGCAAGAAAGAAAATGGGAGACACGCCAGGAGGGGGGCCCTCCATTTACAATAGTAAATAATGAAGCTGGTTTCTTGGAATTGTAGAGGTATGGGTAACCCCGGCAAACTAGACACAGTCAAAGATCTCCAAAGCATCAATATGCCAAACATTCTCATGCTCCAAGAAACCAAACTCGATGAAAACACCATCCTCACAATTGGAAAAGAAAAATGGAATAAGAATGCCAGTATGGCGGTTAGTGCAAGAGGAGCCTCCAGCGACTTAGAACCCTTTGGTCCTCCGACAAGCTTCAGCTTCGTAACTCCTACGCTACACAACACTGGATATATACAAAACTCACACACACTCAAAGCAATATTCAAATTGCGCTCTTAAACATGTATGTTCCTAATCTCTACTCTGGAAAAAAAGATTGCTGGAGTCTTCTAGAAGACTTCATTGAGGCATATACGCCCCATAATCTCATTCTTGCAGGAGATATGAACATAACCTTCTCTGCATCTGAGAAAAAAGGAGGTAACCCCAGAAGGGATGCTTTCAAATCACAGGTTGAAGCCATTATTCAGACTTGAGATATGTTGGACATCAAACCTAAAAAAGGCAGATATACATGGTCCAACAAGCGAATAGGAAAAGAAAACATAATGGCTATACTTGACAGATTCCTTGTTCACAACAGTCTCCTAGATGAGGGATACATTGTATCATCAAAAATCTTTCCCAATCTAGCATCGGATCACAAACCGATTCTGCTTCACTTTCAAGAAGAAAAGAATCTCGGGCCAATACCATTCAGATTCAGCCCTCTATGGTTAAACCATGAAGGATTCTGGGATATCCTTGACAAAGCTTGGAAAACTCCAATCTCAGGTTCCCCTGCTTTCATTTGGGAGAAAAAACTCATTGCTACCAAAAAAGCACTCAAGATCTGGGCTAAAGACAATTTCCCCCCACCCTCCAACTTCAGAAAAAAAGCCGTCGATAAGCTATAGATCATTCAAACCTCACTGGATGATGAGCCAATTGACCGCGCGCAACTCCAAGAAGAGGTTAATCAACAAATAAAGGTCCATCAAGACTTTCGGAAAGAAGAAGATTTTTGGAGATTAAAATCACCTAGCACATGGCTCAAGGTCAGTGACATAAATACTTCTTTTTTCCTCAAACAAACCAAAATTAGACAATCAATCAACCACATCTCTGAAATCATAATGGAATATGGACACAGTTTCAAGGGGCATGAAAAATTCCAACAGGCAGCGTATGATCACTTCTCCAATATATTCATGGAAGTAGATAATACTGGCGAAGAAGACGAACAGGTTCTCCTTAACCACATTCCAAAAAACATCACACTGGACAACAATACTGAGCTCCTCAAACCGTTCAGAGAAGAAGAAGTTATCAATATGATCTAGTCCTTTGACCTCGACAAAGCTCCAGGCCCGGACGGATTTTCAATCCACTTTTACCAAACATGCTGGCAGTATATCAAGAATGATTACATGAGAATGGTTAGAAATTTTCACTCCAGGGCAAAGATCGGAGGCTGCACCAACTCCACACTCCTCGCACTCATCTCTAAAGAATCAAATCCCAACTCCTTCAATCGCTTCATACCAATATCGCTATGCAATTCTTCATACAATATTATTTAAAAAATGTTGGCTAACAGAATGAAGCCCCTCCTCGCAAATCTCATCTCTGACAATCAAGGAGGATTCTTAAAAGGGAGACAAATACTTGACAACGTAATCCTCATTCAAGAATCCATCCATTTCCATTAAGAAGCACAAGGAAAAAGGTATGTTACTCAAAATTGACATGGCTAACACCTTTGATCGCATCAATCACTCCTTCCTTCTCAGAATTATGAAATGTTTTGGATTCAGCGAAACCTTCATAAAATGGATTTATGCATGCATTAGCGGGCCATGGATTGCCCCTCTGATAAATGGACGCCCCACCCAATTCTTCCAAGCACTGTGTGGAATCCGACAAGGATGCCCACTGTCTTCCTTTCTATACATCATCCTGGCAGACTCTCTCAGTCGAAAACTTAACTCTGATTTACAAACCGGCTTCCTCCCTAGCCTCAATTTAGCCCCCAACTCCATGGCATTGAACCACTCCCTCTTTTCTGATGATTCCCTCTTTTTGGGAGGTGGCTCCTCAATCATAGCCCAAAATTTCAAGCAGAATCTGTCATGCTACTACAATGCTTTGGGAGGTGTTATTAACCAGCGAAAGAGTGTTGTCTACAATTGGAATTTAAAAAATAACTCTGCCACCAATATCGGTCACATCCTCGGAATTAATGTGCATGAAAAATGGGATAACTTCAAATATATGGGTCTTCCCATTGCACAGGGTCATTCGAAGACTGAATTCTGGAAGGATACCATTTGCAAAATCAAGACCAAGATCAGAAACTGGGGAGGTAACTGGCTCAACAAAGCCGAGAAATTAATCTTGATAAAAGCAGTACTCTCAGCACTCTGCATATACCAATCATCTCTCCTGCTAGCCCCCAAAGGGATCTCAAACCAAATAAGCAAACTCGTAAGAGACTTCCTTTGGAGTGGGGGCAAGCATAACAAAAACAAGCTGCATATGGTGAAATGGAGTACCATTAAGCAGCCGAAATGCTCTGGCGGCCTCCAAATTCGCGACCCTCATCAAGCAAACTTAGCACTCGGAGGAAAAATTCCCTGGCATATTCTATCCAACAAGCAGCACCCTATAATTCAATTACTCATAAAGAAATACTTAAATGGAACAAAGCTCAGATGCCTTGACAACAAACCCAGCTCTAAAGGAACTTCAATTTGGGCTTTATGCAAAGCTGCCTAGGATACCTTTGAGCAAAACTGATACTGGATTCCTGGAAATGGAAGGAACATTAACATATTTTTTGACAAGATTATGGGACACCCCCCACTCCAGGAGAAAAATGATCTTCACGACTTAGCCAATTGGTTCACCCACAACAAAATTAAAATGTTGAAGGACCTTAGTGTCTGGAACTCCAACGAGGATTGGCAGGCTTGGAAAATTCTTGATATTCCAGATAATTTCAAACACTCCAGTACTCTCCTAATGCAAAATCTGGTCGGTTGTGCCTCTACTCATCTCCAAGATCAAGATAATCGTGGATGGGGGTCAAAAGGGAAGTATTCAGCTACTCTCGGCTTCAAGGCTCTTCGAAAACACGACAGCTCCACGAAAATCTTATGGAGCATGGTATAAAACCCATTTGGATTGCCCAAAATCAATTTCTTCACTTGGACACTTGCTCATGGGAAAATTCTAACTAGAGACAATCTAACCAAAAGAGGTATCATTGGGCCACACAGATGTATCTTATGCCGAAGAAACACCGAATCAATTAACCATTTGTTTTTGGATTGCCATTTTGCTAAAATTGTCTAGAGCTGCATGCTCCATAGCCTTAATGTGACCATGCCTATTTTTAACTCCATCAATTGCTTGTTCAAAAACTAGAACTCCATCTATCTTTTCCCTCTCCCAAAAAGAAAACTTTGGTCCCTCATTTAGCTCATGATCCCCAAATTTGTATTCTGGAAAATTTGGTTAGCTAGAAACAAAGCCTTATTCTAAGACTCTTATACCTCCCCCCTGCAAGTCACCGGACAAGCCAAAGGCCTCCTTATCTAATGTGTACACTCCTCCTCTCTCAAGACAGACACAAACCTCTATGCAAACGAGCTCCTCTGGCTTGACCCCCCCTCTCACAACCCCAAAAAGAATGTAAGAACACAACCTCGGCCTCTTCCACATGGGCAACTTAGATTCTCCAACTCTGAATTTCAAGAATGGAGAATCAAATAGAATATTGATAGCTTACTCTTTGATGGCGCCTCCAAAAATAACCTTGGACCGGCTGGAGCAGGAGGAGTCCTTTCTCTGCAAAAGGAACAGTGGAATCAAATACAGGTGGGGCCTGGGAACCTACTCCAATAACCTTGCAGAAGCTTTGGCACTCTTGAAAGGATGTCAGATTGCCAAAAATTGTAAAATTGACAAAATACATGTTTTTGGAGACTCCAACTTAATCATTCAAACTCTCAACATGCACACTGATTCCAATGACCTGGAAATAACATGAATCATCCATCGTATCCATCAAATTGCAACCTACTCCGCCCACATCAAAGCATTTCACATATTGAGAGAATTAAATAACGAAGCAGACAAAGAGGCCAAAGCAAGCACAAGACTTGAATACGGGAAGCTTGAACTCTCAAATGGGGAGACTACTCATCAAAATATTCCTTAAATGTTGCAAAAGACAATTGTGAGCAGATCGAAAGCTCGAACATTATACTTTACCAGCCATCATCAATCTGGAACACACTGAGAACTCACACACTCATAATTCAATCTCTTCAGCTTTTACTTGTGGCTGCTCACTATTCGCAGCTCATATTGGGCAAAGCCAATCAACTAAGTGTCGTAACTTAAGTGTATATTTATATATATGTGTGTATATTTATGTGTGTGTGTGTGTGTGTGTATGTGTGTACCATCCTCAAAATGAGGGGAAGTACTTGAAGGTTTCCTATGACATGTTCCATTGAAAAGAAAAATACAATATATATGTGTGTGTGTGTGTGTGTGTGTGTATAGATACATCTAGATATACATGTATATATCTACATCTGTATAGATGTATATATCTACATCTATAGATGTATACACCTATAGATGTAGATATATACATATAGATATAGATGTATATATATACATGTATATCTATATACATATATCTATACATGCATATCTAGATGTATATATACATGTATATATATATACATATATATATACATATAGATATATATATATATATATATGTATGTACTATCTTTATATATATATATATATGTGTGTGTGTGTACTATCTTTATATATATATATAAAGTTTCAATATCATGAGTCATTCTCCAAGTCAATCTTATGTGTCAAGGTTGAGCCTCATGTGTTGAGGTAAGTGCTTTGTATGTCAAAGTGATGGTGTTGTACAGTCTTGTTTGTCAAGACTGGGGTCTTGTGTGTCAAGACGAAGCCTCATGTGTTGAGGTAATGCTTTGCATGTCGAAGCATAAATGGTGTGTGATGTACTACTAAACATGGTTGAGCTATTAAGTCTCCTCTGAGACTGGCCACCTGTAGAGTGAATTACTTTAGCATATGACTACTTGGAATGATAGTAGAACAAGATGATCACATCATTGGAAAAATCTCCTTAGTATATTTGATATGATAGATAAATTAAAGTTGGCACATGTGGACCATGCATATAAGACAAGAGATAAAGATAAGATGTGATAATATAAGAGAGAACTTGATTCGCTCACTTCAGTAATCATAAAGACTTCAGTTAAATAAGAGAGAACTCAAATTGTTAAACTTCAGTGATGTTAACAAGAAAGACTTCAGTTAATTAAAGGAGAAATCAAATTGTTCACTTCAGTGATGTTATCAAGAAGGACTTCGTTTGAGTTAACTAAGTGTTAATTGAAAGAAGATCTAGTTAACTAAAGTGTTTTGCATGTCAACACTTAAGTTGAACTAAAATACATCACTCGAGTAACGACACCTTTGCGACATTTGAGTTACGACACTTGAGTTAGCCACCTAACTAAGTGATCTAGCATCCAAATGAAGGGTGAGTTCATCCTGAAGTCAAAAGATAAAAATAGAAGCTAAAGCATGAGAAGTATGGTATATATATGTTATGAAGGATTGATGAATTCAATGTGAGAGTGAATTCTCTAGGCTCTCTTGAAGGCAATTTGCATTCATTGTGCATGTAACCAAAAGCAACGAATTGATTTTGTGCGGGATATTATTCTAAGTTCTATTCTTCCATATTCTCTCTTGCTCTGTGATTGCACCAGGGATACTGCTTGGTATTTCTCTATGATAATGCACCATGGGTGCTTGATGTAATCTGATGATTGTAAAGACATTCTCTGTTATATATCAATATTCTAAGGAATATTTTGTTGGGGTTTTCTCCCTCAAGTACTAAAGGGTTTCCCCAGGGTAAATACTATGTCTCATGTGAATGTTGATGCTTGTTGATTATTTATTTGATTTCAAGTACTACTATAATTCCACATTAAGATTAAAAATTATCATGGTATGAGAGATCAAGGCATGAATGAGCTAAGTTTTGCAGACAAGCTTGAGCCTACTTTGATCCTGGGTGAGCACAGTACTTGAAGAATAATGGATTCAATCTTAGTAAGATCGGTAGACAAACTTGAACTAATATCAAAATTCAATACTTGGAAGGCTAGGATTATGAATATCTTGGAATAGCGTGATCTATATGGATACGTATCCAATGTTGTTGAAGAGCCTACTTCTAATTTTGGGCACATTTCTTTCAAGAAGAATCAAGCCAAAGCAAAGAGAAACATTTATGATTATGTGAAAGACAATTTGATGTCGATGATTACTCCATTGAAGACTGCAAAGGAGTGCTTCGACACCTTGACAAATATTTATGAGAAGAAGGCTCCCAGTCATAAGAGAGCCCTGAAGAACGAGCTTCATAATCTAAAGATGGGGAAGGAAGAATCTATTTCTTCCTTCTTCACAAATATATCTCAAGTAAGAGATCAACTCATTAGAATTGGAGTTATTGTCGATGATGATGATCTTATTCAGACTGTTGTCGATGGTCTTCCATCCTCATGGGAGACATTATTGGATGTTGTTAATGGTTGATATGTACAACCAAACTTTGAAATATTGTGGCATGATTGCCTTCAAGAAGAAGGGTGAATTCAAACAAAAATGCTTCCTCCAAAGAAGAGAACATTTCTCTTACGGCATGGACAAAGAGAGAAAAGAAATCATTTTTTCAGAAGAAGTTTCCTCATCAAAAGGAAAAATAATACAAAAAGAAATGTGATAAGTCTAAAGTCAAATGCTTCAACTACAATAATAAAGGCCACTTTGCAAGAGACTATTATGCAAAGCAAAGAGGAAAGTTCAAGGGTAGATTTCATGCTTCTACTGCTACAGAATATGAACCTACAAGAAAGAATTCTTCCAATGATCAGGAGATAAGGAAGGAGTGATATCATGTCTCGGCCTTGGATAGATCCATTACCACAAATGCTGAGACATGACTGGTGGATAGCGGCGCATCAAAACACATGACTGGATTAGGAGTGCTATCACAGAATTGAAAGAAAAGAAGTTCTCCTATTAGGTGGAGCTTGGAGATAATACCACCTATTCGATCCAAGGAGTTGGATCCACTTCCTTTCAGTTGAATTCAGGTGATATACTCCATGTTGATGATATTTTGTTTGTTCCTGGTCTGAAGAAAAATCTCCTATTTGTTTTAGTTCTAGAAGATAAATGTTTCAGAGTAAGCTTTATGGACAACAAAGCGCTCTTGTGGCCTAAGAATTCATAATTGAATTCTGCAACAATGATTGGAGTTAGAGAGGGAGGTCTCTACAAAGTTCCTGGAAATTTCATTAAAGCCATGATCCATGACAACATCAGTCCTTGTGAACTATGGCATAGGAGGCTTGGTCATCTTCATTTCAAAGTGCTACTTGGCTTACAGAATATGGTAAAATGTATGCTTATAATTCAATATGAGCATGATGTTATTTGTAGAGGTTGTGCTCTTGGTAAGAACATCAAGAAAATATTTCCAAACAATACTAAAATATCTAAAGGGATCTTGGACTTGATCCATTCAGATATTTGTGGTCCTGTGTCTGCACCATCCTTGAGTGGTTATCTGTACTATGTGCTTTTCATAGATGACTTCTCTGGCAAGTCATGGATCTATTTTCTGAAGGAAAAGAGTGAAACTTTCAACAAGTTTCGAGATTTTAAAGCACTGGTTGAGAATCAGACTGGAAAGCACATTCGTGCTTTCAGATATGATAATGGAGGATATTTTGAGTCTCGTGACTTTAATGACTTCTACCGAGATGTAGGGATAAGAAGACATTTGATTGTACCTTACAACCCCTAGCAGAATGGGGTTGCTGAAAGAAAGAATAGAACAATCTATGAGGCTACAAAAGCTATGATGTGTGATCAGGATATGCCCACATATTTATGGGTAGAAGCCTCTAGCATTGTCTTTTATATACAAAACATAAGTCCTCATGCTATCCTAGGAGAAAAGACTCCTGAAGAATTTTTCACTGGTGAAAAACCAGATGTTGGACACTTGAATATTTTCAGTTGTCTTATCTACATTCATGTGCCAAAATAGAAGAGGAAAAAGATGGAGCCATCCGGAAAGAAAGGCACATTTGTTGGATATAGAAAATCCTCCAAAGCTTATAGAATCTATGTTCCAGGACAAATGCACATTGAATTCAGTAGAGATGTAACATTTCACGAAGAGGCTTCCTTCAAGCGCTCTAAATAACTTCAATGTGATTCAGATATGGAGGAGCATGAGACTCCCATGATGGAGGATCCAACTTCTGATTCTCCCCATTCAAATGTTGAGATGGAGAAGCCAGAAGAGTCCTTAGATCCGCTTGATCCTGAAGAGCCAGTAGAACTGGTAGAAATGTCTCTTGATGAACCTCCTACTAAGAGGAGATCTTCCTAGTGTCGAGACATTCTACAAGAGGCAGAAAAACATGGAACACCAACAGTCACATTCAAAGAGTGAAGGAGACCTGAAATAATTTCAGGATATGTAGCTTAGATGAGTCGCATCAATGATTCAGAACCCACCACCTATGAGTAAGTTGCCAAGCAATAGGTATGGAAATATGCCATGGTGGAAGAATACAAATCCATCATGAAAAATGATGTGTGGGAAGTGGTTCCTAAACCAGAAGGGAAGTCTGTAGTAACTTCCAAGTGGCTTTATAAAATCAAACATGCATTTGATGGCAGTATTGAAAACTATAAAGCAAGGTTTGTGGCTCATGGTTTCTCACAGAAAGAAGGGATAGACTATGATAAGACATTCATTCTTGTGGCCAGGTATACTACTATTCGAGCCATGATTTCACTTGCCTCAGTTTTGGGGTTGAAACTTCACGAAATGGGATGGATGTGAAGATTTCCTTTCTCAATGGTGAAGTTGAGGAAGAAGTATACTTACAGCAACTTAAGGGGTTTGTAGTTCATGGGAAGGATTCCCATGTATGAAAACTTAAGAAATCCTTATATGGGATTAAGCAGGCCCCGAGGGCTTGGTATTCTAGGATTGACAGCTATCTTCAGAGCTTGGACTTCTCCAAAAGCAAAGCTGACCCCAAACTGTACTTCAAGGTTGTGAAGAACTAACCATTGATCTTGGTTCTCTATGTTGATTACATGTTCCCTACTGGAGAGGAACAACAGATAGCTTGGTGTAGGAGGGAGCTCACTTCTGAGTTCGAAATGAGAGACTCGGGTCTTATGCAGTACTTTCTTGGTCTGGAAATTTGGAAAAGGAAATATGAGATTTTTCTTTCACAAGGAAAGTACATAGTTGATGCATGTTGCGCAGGTTTGCTATGATGGAC
This sequence comes from Larix kaempferi, assembly GCA_027924585.1. Classification (NCBI taxonomy): domain Eukaryota; kingdom Viridiplantae; phylum Streptophyta; class Pinopsida; order Pinales; family Pinaceae; genus Larix; species Larix kaempferi. Next base: position 13,295,408 of record BSBM01000877.1, read on the forward strand.
TGTAAATCCATGTCTACGCCAATGGTTTCTAATGTAAAGAAACTACATGAGTCAGATTCTGGATCGGATCTAGTGGATCCTACCATGTATAGACAACTCATTGGTTCCTTGATGTATTTGATGCATAGTAGACCAGACATATGTTATGTAGTGAGTATCTTGAGTCAGTTCATGTATAATCCAAGACATAGACATTAGGTTGCTTCCAAGCATGTGCTTAGATACCCTCGAGATACTATTGCTTATGGAATCAGATATGTTTCTAGTGGAGGAATGATATTACTTGGTTATGCCGACTCTGACTGGGGTGGTAGTATTGTGGACCGAAAAGACTACATCCGGATTTTGTTTTAGCTTGGGATCAATTATGATCTCTTGGTCCATCAGGAATCAGGGCTCCTTAGCCGAGAGTACTACATAAGTAGAGTATATTGCAGCTAGTACCTCCTACCGAGAAGATGTGTGGCTTAGGAAGCTACCTGCTAGGTTGTTCGATGAGGAGCTTGAGACTACTATCATTTGATCTGACAATCAGAGTTGCATTAAGCTCCCATAAAACCATGTGTTTCATGACAGATCGAAACACATTGGGATGAAATACCACTACATCAGAGACATGGTCTAGTGAGGTGCCATAAGACTTCAATACATTGCTATTGGTGAGTAGATATAAGATATGTTTACTTAGCATGGGAGAGAATGCCTCCCTCACTGAGAAGGAGTGTTAAATTTACAGCATCATGAGTCATTCTCCAAGTCAATCTTATGTGTCAATATTGAACCTCATGTGTCGATGTAGTGCCTTATAGGAGCCTAAGTTAGACTTAGGAAACTTGGAGAAGAATCTTGAGTTGGACTCTAGAATGAATAATCTGAATCCTCGTGTGTTGAGGTGGCGCCTCATGTGTTTAGGTAATGCTTTGCATGTCGAAGAATGAATGGTGTGTGATGTACTACTAATCATGGTTGAGCTATTAAGTCTCCTATAGAGACTGGCCACCTCTAGAGTGAATTACTTTAGCATATGACCTCTTGGAACTATAGTAGAACAAGATGATCACATCATTGGAAAAATCTCCTTAATATCTTTGATATGATAGATAAATTAAACTTGGCACATGTGGACCATGCAAATAAAACAAGAGATAAAGATAATATGTGATAAGATAAGAGAACTCGATTTGCTCACTTCAGTAATGATAAAGACTTCAGTTAAAGAAGAGGGAACTCAAATTGTTAAACTTCAGTGATGTTAACAAGAAAGACTTTAGTTAATTAAAGGAGAAATCGAATTGTTCACTTCAGTGATGTTATCAAGAAGGACTTCAGTTAAAAGAGTTAACTAAGTGTTAATAAAGAAGATCTAGTTAACTAAAGTTTTTTGCATGTCAACACTTAATTTGAACTAAAAGACATCACTTGAGTTGTGACTCTTGAGTTACAACACTTGCATGACGACACTTGAGTTAGCCACCTAACGAAGTGATCTAACATCCATATGAAGGGCGAGTTCATCCTAAAGTCAGAAGCTAAAAATAGAATCCAAAGCATGAGAAGTATGGTATATATATGTTATGCAGGATTGATGAATTCAATGTGAGAGTGAATTATCTTCTCTCTTGAAGGCAATTCGCATTCATTGTGCATGTGACCAACATCAACAAATTGATTTTGTGCAGGGTATTATTTTGAGTTCTATTCTTCCATCTTCTCTCTTGTTCTGTGATTGCACCATGGGCGTTTGGTATTTCTCTCTGATAATGCACCAGGGGTGCTTGATGTAATCTACTCGTTGTAAAGACATTCTCTTCTATCTATCAATATTCTACATAAGATTTTGTTGTACTAGAGGGTTTCCCCAAGGTAAATATTGTGTCTCGTGTGAATGCTTATGCTTGTCGATTATTCATTTGATTTCAAGTACTACTATAATTTTGCATTAAGATAATAAAAAAATTAGCATGTGTGTGTGTGTGTGGTGCTTAGGTGGTTCCTACTCATAATTTGGTGGTGTTTGTATCAAAATATTTGATTCTCGGACTCTTAGGACTCCATCCTTGCATTAATCATGTAATAGATGTCTAATATGAGAATATGATGATGTCATCTCAAAATATTGAGACCTTTGAGGAAACCTTGTCCATGTTAGAGACTCCCAAGCATCCAAGGTGATATTATAGTGACATCATCTTGGGGCTTAGATCCTTTATTGATCAAGAAAACATGAAGTGTTAAGATATGTGCTTAACACCCATATGAGTGGACTTGCCAATGATAAATAATATTCCCTTAGGTCCTTAAGACCTCAAAATATTTTCTTTATAGAGGCCAAATTGTCAAACAAGTGCAAAATGCACTACTAGTACAAAAATAGCATTAGAACTTGCAAAAATTTAAGAATGGGACCCTAACTTGCACTATTGAGCATATGATGTCAAGTAATATTTGAATGTAGAGTAAACATGTAGAATTTATCTACACTCTCGAGAAAATAAAGGACTAGACTCATTTGAACTTGGTATTGACCAAGTTCAAAGGACAATTACTTAGGAAATGAGACAAATAAAGAAAATAAGGAAGGAGAAGAAACATGTTAACAATATCCCAATGGTTAAAGGCCTGTGAAGGAAACCCTTAGACAGAAAAGATGCTCTATAGGTAAGAGCAATACACATCGAGACATTAGAGTTCCTCCACATAATATTTAAATGGTATCCACATATTTTGTGGATAACATAATCCCAAGGGAGAAATAACATACCCTAAAGACAAGCCCCTTGGGGTAACATGCCAACTCATTACTAAAACAATTATTGTCGAGCTAGGAAGACTAAACTTTCTACGTGTGGACTTGCTACTTAGTTTTGTGGAGGAATTGAGAAAATAAGAAATGGAAGGAAAGGGTGACAACATAAGTTAATTAGGGTTGTTACTTTATGCACTATAGATGTAGGTTAAAGTATTTTATCTAGTATTTAATGTGCTTTATCTCAAAATAAATCAAGAACCAAATCAAAGCAATCAAATAAAAGTAAATAAAATTGTTTTATTTCCCCTTTCACTTCTTGTTTCTACTTATTCTACAAAGATGGAAATGGGAGACTAAAGTATATGTAACATCTAACATGTTCAGTATGTGTTCTTGATATTTCTATCTCTCTTGACCATTGTCTCAATGATCATAATCCTATACTAAAAATCTGAAACGTCAAGCATGATTTTATAACACAGTGATTCCAAAAACCAATAAAAATAATCTAATACATTGTGGAAGTTTAGAAGAAGCTATATATTTTCCTTTCTTCCCAAGAACACAAAGAGATAAATCAACAACTAATTATGATTCATTTACAAATTTCCTTTTGTGAGCCTAGAAGGAAGAAGCATACCAGTTGTATTTTAGCTCCTTAGGTGGGTGAAAACAATTCACTAGATTATATCTACTCTAACAATGCTATATGGACTTGACAATGAATGCAAATACTAGGCAAATAAAACTCAAAGGGGCTAAGCCCCCTTGCATACATGAAAACACTATCCTCCATGAAAGACCATAAAGGGTTTTTCGATCTCCACATATATATGCACATGTGAAAGGAAAAAACAAATGGAAGTAAGAAGGTATGAAATAAAAGAATGAGATATATTGTGCCCTCAATTGAAGGTTATACTTCTTACCTCATAGATTATAGCCAAAGCCTTCTTTTGAGGTGGTAATTTCAAAGGGAAGATTGGTTGAAATAAAAGGGAAAGATCTACGTTGTTGAGGAGATAAAATCATAAATAGCTAGGGAAAACTATAACAAAATGAGATGAGAGATAGTATACCAAGTTCCCTAATATTAATGAATGGTCGCTAAGAAATTGACCAAGAAATGAGGAAGAAGAAGTACCTATATATGTATGGTCGTCCTATAGCTTCCTCATGCGCATGAATCACAATGCAATCCAATCAATGAGTCTACAACCTGCACATAAGAGAAATAATACCTTCCTCAAATTTTATAGATATATAAGAAAATTAATGAAATAAAAGCTCAAATTGATCATCAATTAATCCCAATCAATCTATATGGAAGACTAACCCTTCAAACCAACATGCATCAAAGACAAATAGACATTGAACATCATATTGGGAGGGAGGGAGAGGAGAGATCTCTATTTTATTAAGAATAAACAACAAGTACAATTACTTGATCTCGTTTTTGGCACCTTTCGGAACCACCATCTAGGTCCCCTTGAACCCAAGAAACTGATGCTTCACCTTCCCATTCTCCTATATTCCCCTTGAAAAAGATGGATAAATCAACTATAGATATGGACTTCGCCACTCAAGAGAGGATAAAACTTAGAAAAGGGTTTACGAGGGGAGAGAGAACATAAAAACTTAGAATAATTGAGACAATTCTTCCAGCATAAGGATGATAACAACATAATTGACTAAGTGCCTCTATCTCTCCCATGAAGGGTTAATTTATACTTTCTTGAAATGGTTGAGACAGTTAGAGGGTCATTTTGAGGAGTTACAACTAAGAAATTTCCATAACAGTTGTTCAGATTCACGAAATTCATGAAATTTTATATTTTTTGCTCAATTTTCAAGGCACGCGTACCTTTCCTAAAGGAAGAGAGTGTGTCACGTGCCTTTCTCTAGGGAAGGGTGTGTGTGTTGAGTCGCAAAATTACCATATTTTCACATCCTTTTTCCCTTATTTTTAATCATTTTTCACTTACCTGTAGCCCTATTGTATTCCATTTTAATACTTATATGTGAAATTAGGCTAAAGGTTTTCCAATGGATTTATTTTAGTGTTTTATCTGAATTTATGATTAAATATCATAAAAAGAACATATTTTCACTTATCTTTCAAAACTGGGTTAGTTTGTTGGTTACTACAGAAATAGGTAGTTCCTGTAACTGTGCAAATATGTGTTACGTGAAAAGACAATTATTGTAACTATGCAGTCTTTTTACTTTTCTCCAGATTCCAAATCCGTACAGCCAACTTCGAATTTCCTCTTCAACCATTAAAGATTTTCTATGGATTTGGGATAATCATTCAAATATCTTGGATATAGAATAATCTTGGAGCTCTTGATAAGATTTGTTAGCAAATATTTTGGAGATATTATGAGTTGATTTTTAGTTGCTCATTTTTAGCAAGTTGTTGGACCACATGAGAGATTTGTGGATTTGAATTTATTATTTGTTATTTCAATCTCTAGGTAAGTTCATGTATAAAAGAGAGTGCCTTGTCCATTCTATGGAAGGATTCTTAAAGCATATGCCCAATCTATGATGGAATAAATCATTTTCATGAAATCTTGTGATAATGCATATTGTAGTTTTATTATTTTCTATGTAGTATAATTTATTTTATTTTATGATGTTGTAGCTTTTAGTTTGCTTCTTTCTTCTTGGGAGAAAGAGCTCACTCCATGAAATCATAGCATTATGCAAAGCAATATTCTTTTATCTCTTTACTGCGTTTCAATTCATTTTCACGAGTATGATTTATTTTCTCCGAGAATGTTTTATTGTGAATCATTTAACTATGCATGTGTATTTTCTTTAGTTTATTTTTATCTAAGCTTGTCAACATCAGGAGATGTGATTCATGGAGAAATGAATTGCCTAATTCATACATGATCAACATTCAAATGCATAATCATTGCCAAGAATGACTTAGCTAGTTTTGGATTTATGAAGTGTGGTGTGTTCCCTTTTCACAATGTCATTTCAATTCCTAGATTAATGATGCAATTCCTATTTCTTAAAAATGATATTAAATAAATCAATGCAAGATAAGAAATGTAGCTAGCATATAAAATGCATGACATCTCAAAATAGTTTGGACCTCAAGTTGACAATTAATGATTGAAATCTTTAATTACTATGGACAAATTACAAGTTTGAGTTTCAATAATGAAGTGGTAATGATGTAAAATTGTTATAAATTCCTCGAGTTGCTACAAGTTTTATGAAAGACATTTTATAAGATATACGAGATGGGTATTAGAGAATTTTGAGGGATAGACTCATTAGATCATCATAAAAGACCTACCAAAATTTTCATGCAGTCAAATATAGTTTAAGAGAAATACCATATTTTTCATATTCTTGTAGCAAACCAATTAATAAGCTTCCTAAAAATAGAGTTGGGATAATCAATATTTGAGGGGTAAAATGAAGCTATTTTAAAAACACGTTATTAGGGAGATTTTTCTTGGAATATAGTTGACATACCAACTTGGATAACCTCATTTCAATGTCAAATGAAAAATTTATGTCCAATTTAGTAACTACCTATCATAAAAACACCAATATTAAACCATGCTTCCTAGAATGTTCATTAGTTGTTTTGGGATATCAATTCAAAGTATTTATAAAATATGTTTCTATGAGATATATGCACATGAATATAGTTTCATCTCCCGCTATAATCATGTTAATTGGACTTCGAATGAAAATTTTATGCTAAAATTAGTGAGGGTTGGTAATAAAATCTACATTGTGACAATTATGCATCCTGGTTGTTCAATAGCATATTTAACACATCAAATGATCACATATTCAAAACTTGTTTCTAAGGTATATCCCTTGAAATATAGTTTAAAACGTGACTTGAATCACTTCATTTGTATCTCGGGTGGAAAATTTATTCGTAAATTAGTAACCACATATCTTAAAACCAACACGGTAAAACGTTGCCTCGTAGAATGATCATCATCAGTTTTGAGATATCAAATCAAATCATTTGAAAAAACTGTTTCTAGTGGGTATATCTACACAAGTCTACTTTAATATCCCACTAGAATCATATCAATCAGGTATCATATGAGAAATTTGTACTAAAAAGAGTCATTGTTGGTCTAAAACTGGAAATCAAAACAATTTTGTCGAGCTGACTATTCCTTATCAAATTTGGCATATCAATTCTTGATGTTTTTAAAACATGTTTCTACTAGAGATAGATAAATGAATCAAATTTCATCTCCAAGTGGAATCACACCAATTTGACCTTGAACGAAAAATTTGGGCTAGAAATGGTAAATGTAGGTCTAGGCAGAAATTCACAAATGGTTCTATTAAGCAGGTTGTTCCTCAACATTTTTGACACATCATTGAAACTCACTTTGAAAAATTGTTTCTACTGGAGATATCCCTATGAATCTAATTTATTATGGATTTTGAACCACTCTAATTAGACACCAAATGATTATTTTATCAACAAAACACTGTCGGGTAGTCTTGCTAGCCAACACTCCTTGACAAGTAAAAAAATGCATTTTTCTTCATTTATATTTCCTCAGATTTGTTTTATATGCATTATTTGTGATTTTTTAGCATTTTTATTTGAATAATAAAGACCGTACACCTCTCTTCTTCCATGATTTCACGTTTTATTGCACATAAGTTCTAGTTTTTATGTAGGTCCTGAAAGGATTAAGGAGGTCAATTTGTGAAAGGGTGATTTTGAAGACCGTTTTTTTTTTCTGAATAAGGGCCTATCATCATATATTCAAATAGAGAAAGTGTAACATCATGTGATATTGAATGAACCGTGTTTGAAACTCAAGTTCCTCAAAGCTTGTTATGGACGTATTCTAGTTGCTTGCCAACAACACGAAAACAATTTCAAGATGGATCAAGATCAAGGCAAATGAAGAAATGATATGAATACCAAATGAATATTAATGCCAAATGGAATTCAATTTCCATTGCTACATTCACAATACAATTTCCACAAATGGGGATTTCCCAATGACATACTATTCTTATTCCCCAATACTGAGGGGTGCCATGCATTTTCCTTCTTCTTAGCTCAACAATACATGCATGCTAAAGTTAATGATGTTTCCTTTGCTTATGTTGTCAACCTTAAATCCAAATATTTTTCTTGCCAAGTAAACTTCAACTTCCATCACTTCCTATTTCCTGCTCCATCCACCCCTAACCCATACAATAATTTAACTAAACTCCCTTACAAAGATAAGTTACCACACTGTCTTATCCATTTCCTCAAATAAAATTTGATGGTGAAAACCTGTCTTAGGTGCCATCAGACCTTGGAATGCTTGAAAACCAACTTATTGGCGGGCTTTCATCAGATATAATAATTTATACTATGAAAACCCTCTGGGAGCATTCAAACACGTATTGTTAAAAAACCAACTTGTTGGCAAACAAGATTTACAAATAAAAGTCATAATAAAAAATTTCATCAAAGTTCAATTGATCTTTGAATAAAGATTTCCATAGCTCATTGCTCCATTAAAAGGGTATTCTGAATCTCATTTTATAGCTCATTATGTTACAAGTTCCAAGTCTTCATCTAAAGGCTACGAGTTTCACATTGTTCTTTCTAGCTGAATTTGTATGTCATTGTGGATCATCCCATCTCTCTTGCCTATCAAGATGTCATATACTTGTTGTAAATCTCATAGACTTCTTAGGTAGGTGCAGATATGTTTCTTCTTTTTATTGTTTAATTAAAAATTCCTTAAATGCTATAGGAGTGTACTTGGAAAATACCCTATTCCTACTATGATCTTTTTGCTACTCTCCTACACCCTTCTTATTTGCCTTTTTCTGAGGATGAAAAAAAAACCTTCAGTTGGGGGGGGACACCATGTCATCATCTTGTTCAAAACCAACACGATCTTTTTCACTCCATTTAAACCATGTCATCCTACTCTACTTCCATTCCAACACGCCCTAATTATCCAAGAATGCAAAGGCTTAGAAGATGCCCTATTGATGCTCCACGAAAACCAACAACAAAAAAGATGCAGTCATAGGGATAAGCAAAAGAAACTATTGAAAATAAGGACATGCTTCCCCACACAACTATCAAACATAAATAAAGTGGATAGGTACACTTAGGCATGAACAACTTGGACATCTAAACTTTTGAAGTTTAAAGATGTTGGGGGTCTCCCAAAGACTATTTCACCCCATGGAGTTTGTAGAGGATGTGTGCTTGGAAAGCATCATCAGGCACCATTTGATTCCAGGAAAGCATGGCCAACACAAGACCGACTGGAACTTGTTCACAATGATCTCTAGTGCATAAAAAAAACCTCATTAGCAGGTGTGAAGTATATTTTAACCTTGATTGATGATTTCTCTAGATTTACATGGGTATATTTCTTGAAAAATAAGAGTCATGTCTTTGAAACATTCAAGGAATTTAAGGAATTGGTTAAGAAGCAATGCATCTGACCTATCAAATGCTTGAGATCAGACAATGGTGGAGAATATGTGAGTTGACAATTTGAAGAATATCTCTTGAAAAATGGTATTTCTTGGCATAGATTTGTCTCTCACACCCCTAAGTAGAATGGAGTCACGGAGAGGAAGAGTAGGACTTCGATAGAAATGGCCTAGTGCCTACTATAGACCAAAGAACTTTCGACTAAATTTTGGACAGAAGTTGTTTATTGCTCAAACTATCTCTTGAACCTTGTTCCAACTAGAGCTGTCAGAGACATGACTCTAGTCTAGAAGTGGGGTGGAATAAAGACCTCTATCGAGAACCTCATAACCTTTGGATGTGTTGCTTGGGTGCATATTAGTGATAATTGTAGGAAGAAATTGGATGCAAAGAGTCATGCTTGCATCAAGATGGGTTATTCTTACAAATCAAAATCCTATCATATGTTTGACACGGTCAAACAACAAATCATTTTGAGTATAAATGTTATATTTGGTGAGAATATTTAGGTACCAAGTTATTGAAATCCTCTTCTGGTCTATTGCACAATGATCCATTTGATATTTCTGAAGAATTTGGATCAATTGTCCCCTTCTTTGAAGCTTCGAACATATAGTCAAATTTTACTCCTAAGTCGACTAGTAGTCAGTCTACATTGACTGAAAATGTCAACACACCTGCTCAGACTAACAATCACCGACTTGAATCACCATCGACTTGTCTACCTTAGTCAGATGCTAAAACAATTGAAGTTGTTGAACCTAATGCTAGAGATGCTAGTATTGGACAACAAACCCATAGTCGGAAACAACATAGAAGTGTTGCATTAATGGCACATGTTCTTGAAAGTGATCCTAACACCTATGTTGATGCGAAGGGAATGTCTGAATGGGAAAATGCTATGGTTGTTGAAATTGATTCTTTGGAGAAGAATCACACTTGGGAACTAGTTTCTCTATCTCAAGGAAATAATGTTATGAAGTGTTGATGGGTTTACAAGACCAAGTTTACTTCCAATGGTGTTGTTGAACATCATAAGGCTCGACTAGTAGCCAAGGACTTCTCTCAGCAAGAAGGCATTGACTACATCGAAACCTTTTATCTAGTCACAAATATGAACTCAGTTAGATTGATTATTTCCCTTGTTGTTTGTTTTGGATGGGAACTTCACCAAATGGATGTTAAAAGTACCTTTCTTCATGGAGACTTGTCTGAAGAAATATATATGCAATAACCTCTTGGTTTTGTGACATATTCCAGTCTTGTTTGTCAAATGAAGAAGTCGTTGTATGGTTTGAAACAAGCACCTCATGCTTGGTATGAGAAGATTGATCATTTCTTTATCAATATTGATTCCAAATGTTGTGAATTTGATCACAATATTTATGTATTACATGTTTATGGTGATAATTTGATTGTGGCATTGTATGTTGATGATTTAGTCATAACTGGAAACAATGTTGATATGATTTTGAGCTTGAAGAAACAACTTGTAGATACCTTTGACATGACTGATCTTGGTTTGTTGCATTTCTTTATGGGCATTCAAATTGTGCAAATGGATGATGGTATCTTCTTTCTCAACCAAAATATGCTTTGGATCTTTTGAAACAATTCAAGATGGATGACTGCAAGTCTTTTGCTACACCTTATCAGTCAAGTGTTAAATTGTCTAAGGACTATGACTCTTCTTGAGTAGATGCCACCCTTTATCTACAGTCGATCGATAACTTGATTTACTTAACTCACAATCGACCTGATCTATCCTTTGTTGTTAGTGTGGTTTCTCGGTTAACACATGATCCTTGAGAAATCAACTAGAAATATGCAAAGAGAATTGTTTATTATACTAAGGGAACTTGTTAGTATGGTATTAAATATTGTTGTAGTTCATAACCATTGGTCAAGTTCACTAATTACGACTGGGGAGGTGACATTGATGACAACAAGTCCACTTCTAGCTATGTGTTTCGACTTAGTTTTCGACCATTGGTATGGTCGTGTAAGAAACAAAAGGTAGTCTCTCTTTTGACTACAGAAGCAGAATATCGTGGAGCTGTCAATGTAGGTATAGAGGTAGTTTGGATCTACTAGCATCTAGAAGAGCTTGGATTTCATGTCCAGGCCTCGACTGTTATCCATTCTGACAATCAGAGTACAATACAAGTTGTTGATAATCATGTTGCACATAGCGAAATGAAGTATGTTGAACTTCATGTTCACTATTACGACAGTTGGTAGAGTACAATGTTGTCACACTTGTTTATTGTAGGACTAATGATCAAATTATTGATATATTTATGAAGCTTCTACTAGAAGCTAATTTTGTGAAACTTTGGGCTATGCTTGGGCTTCAGGCAACTGCAACTATGGGGGTGTGCTCATAAAACATAATTCCACCTCCTAAATCTCCAGAGCATTGTGTTGAGGGGGGGTGTTGGACCAAAGGTTATGCAGATTCATCACACCTCTAGATATTTAGGAGACAATAGTCAACTAGAGGCTTAACTGAGCGATCGATTGAATGGTCGATGAGGCTGTGGTCATCTCAACTAAAACAGTCGACTAATCTACGTGATATTGTGGATTTCATGGAAACCGATAGAACCAATGACCCCTATTTGTGGACCAAATCATCCTCACTTCAAGGGATTTTGTTAGCTCTAAAGACTATAAAAATATGAACCTATGGGTTGTGTTGATATCGATTCTTGCTAATGTTGAAGAATGCATTGTGATGTTCTGATCACAATGCGTTGTGCTTAAGTGTTACAAATGGTGTCTTTATACACCACCCATCTTCTTGGAATACTTATCCTTTCTGTTATTTCAAAGGGAGGTTCCCCAATAGTCTAGAGGACTCAAAACTAGTGCTTTGTTCAAGGGTGACATAATTGAGACTACTACCACATAAAAAATGAATATCTAACATCTTTCCCCCTCTCTTTTTTAATTATAAATATTTGATTTTTTGTCTTTTTAATATAGATAAAGCCTTGAAAAAGAATAAAAGAATGCCATGATATAATGGAGGAGACAAGTGTCACATGGCATGCAACTATGTTCCAAGCGCACAAAACATAACTATGCAAGAAGCAAGAAAAGGGGACGTGTAGGATGTGAACACTCATTTGGCATGTCTCCTCCAAGTATAAGGGTTTTGAAATAAAACTAGAATAGGAGCAAAGGAGAGCGACAAGAGAGCATGCATAAGTGGTAACTGAAACTCATGAACACAACTAGAAATATGCAGTTGTAGCAATGCAAACTGAAATAAAACAATTTATGGGAGTCCCTTAAAGGATAGATAGAAAAGGTTGAGAAGAAGTAATGTGGCTTCAATGCAAAGTCATGGTGGGACTAAGAATGGCTCTCGAGCTTATGAAAAACTGCAACATGGTGTTGATAAGACAAGGAAGATTCTAACTAGGGTACCCATGTTTGGTAAGATCTACCACTCAAATTATGACTTTTAAATCAAAGAGGGCTAATGTCACAACCTGGTGGAGTGGATCTTAAGGTGTAATGAAAGAAATAAATATAGTGCACAATGCAAGGTGGAAGTGATCCTAGCCTATATGTCAGTTCCAAATTCATATACATGTTAAGGATGACCCTTCTGGATTAATATTCAATGGAGCTTGGTATGCCGAAAGTGTTGGGTATAGCAATGTGCCAATTTGTTTTACTCTTGCTAATTGTCCATTGGAGAATGGTCTTCAAGGACTTGTTGATAGCCTCTATCTACCCATTCACTTGTAGATAGTAAGGTAGAGAGTGTTCTTGTCGAAACCCTAGTTTGGCCGCTAGTTCTGTCCTCATTTAATTTTGAAAGTGACTGCCACGGTCATTGACAATCTCTTTAAACACACAAAATATAGAAATCACCTAGTTGAATATAAAACGTGTTGTTGTTTCACCTTTGTTCTTAAAAGTAAGCATGGATTCAGCCCACTTAGTAAAGTAGTTGATGGCCACAATAATTTACTTATGAACTTTCATCGATGTCGAATTACATGTCATAAAATAAACCCCCTACTAGGTGAAGGGACTGATGATGGTAATAGGGTATAACAAAATGGAGTGCATGTGCATCTTCCTTATGAACATTTGACATGGATGACATTTATTTACTGATTCTACACAATCTTTAAAGATAGAAGGCCAGTAATAACTTGCACATAGGATTTTTTGGCTTGTTCCCAACCCAAATAAGTGACTGCCACATGCTCCACTGTGGCAATCATTCAGAACCCTCTTGACCTCCTTGTGTGTCAAACAATGACACAAAATCAAAATACTCCACAGTGATATAAAGTGTCATCAATGATAAGATAACTCTTTGCATGGTGATGAATATGTTGGTGATCTCCGCAAGAGAGGTTGGAGGAGAACCCTTGTGTCTAGAGATACACAAGGATGTTTCCATACCAAGGGTGGTTTGAGGAAATGAGTAAAACATGTTTGTTAGGAAACAATTCATTTTCAACTTGTTCCTCGTCTTTCCTAGATAGCTTCAACATCAACTCGACAAACGCCAAGGGTTTCTTAGGCTTAGTTGACACGAATTCTAAGATTACAATCCATTTGTTATACTTATCCTTGACTATTCATCAGGTCAAGATATGTTGAAATATATTAGTATCTGCTAGGACCATAGTTTATCAAAGAATAATTTAATGTTGGAGACTTTGGACAACTTACACAATTACCATTGCTAGCTTTTCAACACGAGAGTACCTCATTTCCGATCCAATGAGGTTCTTGCTTAAATAGTAAACCGCATGCTACTGATGTAGTTCATATTCTTGAACAAAAACCATACCAATTGTTGATTGACTTGCCACTAAGTACAACAAGAAATCTCTACTATAGTCTAGAGGACTCAATAGTGGCACGAACATAAGATCCCTTTTTAATGCATAAAATGACCATTGATCGAGATCATCCCAAATGAACGGGACCCCTTTCTTCAAAAGGCACACGAAACCTTTTGTTACTTTGGTATAATTCACAATCAATCTTCACAAAAAGTTCGCATTCCCTTAAAGACTATGTAGTTGAAAAATATTATGTGGGGGAGGCAATTGAACTATCGCCTCGACCTTAAATGGGTCTACTAGAGTCTCATGCTTAAACACGATGAAACCCATTAACCATTTGAATATGACACAAAAGATGCACTTATGAGGATCCAGATGAATTCTATAATATCAACATATGTCAAAGACTGTCCAAAGGTGATTGGGATGATTGACTATCTTGGAGGACCAAGCAATCAAATTATTGAGGTAGGCCTTGATCATACATTTTATGTCATGAAATGCATATGCATGGCCTACTAAAAAGTAGCTCCAATAGTTCAATATTTTTTAGGTTGATAGGCATTTTCCTACAAGCAAAAGCACCACAAGGACAAATAAGATCCATCTTGTGTTGATCTTCTAGGCGAATATGAATATGGTTGTGATAAAAAAAAATCCATCCATGAATGAAATCTCATTTGCGGCACACTCATCGATGATCTAGTTGATGAAGGGTGTATGATATTTGTTCTTTGGACAAGACTTTTTTAGATCCATGAAATCAGTGAAGACTCGAATAGTTTCTTGTTTCTTGTTAATGGGCACAAGATTGGATACCCATTCGGTTAAAGGCACCAAGTAGATAAAGCCTACTTTGAGCAGTTTCTCCACTTCTTCTTTAATCATGGCTTCCTTTCAAGGGTTGACCAGTCACAACTTCTATCGAACAAGTTTCACATTGGGATTTTTCTTAATTTCATGTTCAATAATACTTGGATCAATACCTGGAATTTCTTCATATGACCAAGCAAATATGTCGTGGTATTATTTGAATAGAACAGTAGAAATTTTGATTTCCTCGGGGAAAAATATGCTTAGATCAAGATGTTCTCAATGAAAATGGGTTTTCCATAAATATTAATTGGTATAGTTTTAGAAATGTTATCCATGTTCCCCTCTACATAAATATCATGAGGAAGATACCATACTAATCCATGTTTCTGGGTGTGATGATACCCTTGTCATCAATCCTCATGCCATTCATCTGAGGAAGAAAATATGATCTTTGATGCATATCTTTCCAAGGCTTCTTAGTAATAGACTATTAAGAACCCGTGTCAACCCTTCTCTTTACTATGTTAGTATATTGTTGTTGGACGCATATGCTTTGTAAGTCGTCCCGCAGTATTTGTTGATCCATAGTTTATATTAGCCCATAGTATTGACCCATAGTATTGGACGCATATGCTTTGTAAGTCGTCCGTAGTATTATATGTCCCATGGTTTTGACCCATAGTATTGGGCATAGACTTAGTATATAAGTGTGTGTTGAGGTCATTGAAGGCACCGTGAAGTTAATTGTATTGAGCTTGCTCAAAGGAGGTTGCCCCCTTGAAGTGGCCCGTGATCAATATAAAAGTGATTCTAAGTTCTATTATTTCTGATATCTCGTGTATTTGCATTAATTAATTATTGCAGGTTCTTCACATAGACGTTGCTTATAGAACAACTTCATTTGAAGGTAGAACCATGTCCAAGAAATCTTGGTTGGAAGAAGAGTTGACAGCCCACATGGGCGATGTGAACTGATTGTACTCCTCCATTGATAGAGAAATGCAGTCAAGGTATACAATGGTTGATTGAACAACCTGATAAGTGATTTATGTTGCAAACAAAATAATGGGTGTCGTTGTACATCCATTTTATTCTACTGAAACATAGGAATTTGGCACTAACCACATATCTTCAAATTATGACGTTCTGGAGTAACACACATTGTCTGTGGAGCTTGTGACAATTGAAAAAATTGCATATATAGGGATCGAGTTAATATATGATATGGATGGTGGGAAATTGAAAGTTTCGATTTGGATCGAGTACATCCCAACACCCACATTTTCACAAGCCTTTATGGAATTTTCAACTAACATGATATTAGGTCCCACTAAGGTAGTTGTTTCGACTCTACAATAAGATAGTTGGTCTATTCTAAATATCTTTCCCTCATGAGGGAAGTGTATAACACAAAATAATGAAGACACACCTAACATCATGGCATAAGTCTAGCTATGTCTTAAGGGAAGGCTATAATCCAAAGGACTGTTGACAAACTCAACCTTTATGGACACAATATTACCCCCTACCTCATTAGGGAGAGTAGGGATAATCCCATGAGGCCTAACCATATGCCCATTGAATGCTTCTAGCATTTTTATTGACATAATAATCTTAGGTAAGCCGATAGCTTGTCAACACATAAGTAAATAACATAAGTGAAAGCTCCCTCATCTACCACAGTTCGAAACATGTTCGATCCTAGTGTCGAAACTTGAATCTGGAATGCAGCAAAATGGGGAAGTTGAGGCTTCCAATTGTCCAAGTCAAATGTTATAATATGAGAATCCAAGGAGTTTAGAGCATCAATATTTGATAATAATGTCTTTCGTTACATGGAGCAGCTTTGGAGGAGTAGAGATCGCACAAGGTGCTTAGGCCAAATCTTCAACAATATTGTAGTTCTAATAGGCCCAAGCATTAGAATTGTGCATCGATTACTTGAACTCGCTTTTTGGGATGAGTGGCATTTTATTTCATTCATTGGTTTCTCTATGTCAAGATGGTTTGACATCTCTAAAGTGGACACTTTTTAACCTTTGGAACCAAACTTAGGTGTTTCGTAATTACGAGCTCAGGTCCAAACATTCACTTCTTGTTCCACATATAAACATTCAAGTTCTACAAGTTACCCCCTTGTTGGGTTCTCTTGGGTTGCCCCTTGTGGGGGTACAAGGTTGTGAGGAACTCCAACATTAACCATTTGTTGGTTCTAGGGAGGAAAAGGTTTCGTGAGAACAACAGGTTGCTGATGAGCATTGTGTTGCACCAACAATCATTGGGTAGCCTCCATCTTAGGGAAAAGGTAAGTTAAGTGGTCTTCCATGCAAAGTTTACATGGAAATTTGACCTTCTTTTTATCCTTTTTACCCCAACCAACATTATTGTTGTTTGCATTATTTCCCTAGTTCCCATTATTTTTGTTTTTCCTTTCTTCTTTCCTCCGGGATGTTCGTTCCCTTTAGGGTTAGTTGTTTGTACTAAGAGAACATCATACGATTGATTAGGAGCGAGGGTGTTGGTAACAATTTGTGCAACTACAAGCACATTCAAAGTTAAATACATTTGTCCCATTTGGTTTATTACCTAGTTAGCCGTGGCATTTTTCACTAAACCAATCATGTTGTTGGCATGTGGTCTAGGCCTAGTCTTGGTTGGATCCATATCTTCTCTCATAGCTATAGTAAAAATTTCATATAACATCCTTGACATCGTCATCATGTATCCTGGCTTTGATCAACCAATGTCTCTTTCGCCACTAGTGAATATGGTTGGAGGTATGAGTGGACTTGTCTCAATGGAAAGATGTCATGAGGTCAATTCATGTCTCATAGTGGACATGCAATTGGAACTGGTTTAGAAATGTCATTGCTAAGATGTCAAAATTATGGAATGAAGCTCTTGGGAGCTCAATGTACCATTTCGTTGTTACCTTGGTCAAATTTCTCTGGAAAAGCCTTATCATAATACTATCATCCATTAGTGAGTTTGAAAAACACCACAGATGGAATGTCATCACATGAGTGGTGGGGTCTTCTCCAGACTTCCCTTAAAACTTAGGTATGTATGAAGGTAACATTGTTGCAACAAGGGGCCAGTTAGGATTATGCATCACCAGATCATTTGTTAACTTCATTGGATCTGCAAGTTTAAGGTTGTGAGAAATGACAACTTCGTTTGAGCAAACGAATTCCAACTCCCATGCACATATCTTGACAAATGGTTTGTATTATCGAAATATTTACCTTGTGTATAGGTACTACTAGGCATGAAAGGAGAGTTAATATGATTACTAGGGTTGTGAGGATAACTAGGTGGAATTTGTACATACAACGAGAATGCCCTGCTAATCATGCCTCCCATTTCGGGAAATGGCATGCTTCCTTGAGGCATACTGGAGTGTGGGGGATATATGGTTCTTACAAAGGAAATAGATATGGATATATGTCCACCTCCAAACGAAAATGCATTGAAGGGTACTGATGAACTTCTATCGACGTGTTAAATTTCAACAAAGTAGGAGGGTTGTTAACATCAACATGCGGCACCCTAGTCGATGACATTCCAAAGGAAGAAGGGTTTCTATCCTGAGGTACATATGCCAAGGTCCTAATTCCACTGTTAAAAGTTATAAACGAGGGGGAAGACCCTCCCATAGATACTTCATAAGTGGATGATAACAAACTAAAGGCTAAGATCTCGAAATTATCATATTGACTCCTCCCATAGGAGCACTAAAAGTAGGAGCATGGGTGCTCCCATCCCTTGAACTACCACTAGTATTACTCATGTAATCCCATTGGTATAAAGAATTTAACTGTGTGACATGACCTTGATTATCAAATTTATGGTTGTGAAAAAATGATGGACTTTGGGATTTAGTGAAAGCTAGGTTGAAATCAACAAAATTCGTTATGTTTGTCAGGTCCTCGATCTCAACCAAACTAAGATTTTCTGAAATAGGAGGGTATGGGACCCTTCCAAGTATGGATACATGACCATTGGGACCTCTTAGGTACCCTTCCTTTGATAGCTCATAATATTTATTAACTTCTTCCACTATTGCTTTCCTTCTAGGATTGTTAAGAAGCTCACAGTTTTCTTTGTCAAACCTCGGGGGGGAGAGTTATGGTTATTTGGCCTACACCTCTTAGAAGGAAACTCCTTTATCTCTAGTGAGAGACCTCTAGTCCTTCTAGACCTATGGAGAGGTTGTTCAGCCACCTTGACTTAAACAATATTAAGACAAAGGAAACCTACAATCTAATGTTCAAAATAACCACACTCAACTAAAAAATTCCCCGAAGATTCAACAAGCAATACCACTCTCCCAAGGATTAGTCTAGGGTGATTTGGACTTGGAACAAAATCAATTAAGAGTTGAAATGAGCCTTTCGAATTTTATCCTATGATGATTAGGGCTCAATTCCAACCAACAAAGGTGTGAGAGATAGTTGCAGTAACCCTCACACAACAATAATCGAAGGTGCAAATACCCTCATGAAAATAAGCACCCTCAAAGGGAGTTGAGGAGGATGTTATGCATCTATTTTAGGTACCACCAACACTTCCCACTTGCAGTCACTTAGGAGAAACCTAGGATAAGCAATTATGGCCACCACTTTTCAATTGACAGTTGGGCAGAATAATCGTGGCAAGGTATCTACGTATGGGCAGGGAACAACTAGACCCAAAACTTCAAGAAAGATGGTGTCACCTTAAGGACTTGCCACTTCTCCTAAAACTCTTGTACACACATAGCCCACTAAATAAGCAATGAGGGGATAATCTCAATTGCCGACTTAGCTTGACCTCATGCTTGATGTGCGTGTGAGCCGTGCTTTCCCAACAAATGTTGCTTTCTAGTAATGGATATTGCACTTTATTAGTGAGATCCTAGTTTCGTTTTCATTGGCCTTGGAGAATTAACCCTCCAAACCTACTACCAAGGCCCTAGAACCTAGACTACTATTGGTTATCTATCAATGAAAAATAATCTAGTTCTTTTTAATTAGATTGCTTCTTAATCATGAAATAATATGTGAAAAAGGATGTTCAAAAGATATTAAATTATTAGAACCAATAAGAATATTCAATCAGCTTACACCGCTCTCATTCTTCTTTGAAAAGAGGTATCCATTCAATTTCAATGAACAATGTCAACAATTGCAATATAACATCAAACCACTCCTTTCTTTAGTCATAAAAAAACCAAGAAACATGCATTTACCGACTCTTTAGAATGAAAAATGCAACTACAAACTAATATCTATGATGTAGAAAATGGACGAAAAGAACACAAAGAAGCAATGCTTTGTTTCTTTTCTCTTTATGAAACCAAAGATGCACTTACTAAAACACTTTGGAGTAGGAAAATATCCCTAAATTTAGACCTAAAGCTCTATGAATGACAAAAGGCCCTATTTTACACACCACACATGCCTACTACCAAGCAAAGGCACATGCATGCATGTTTGTCAAGAGGAAAAGGAGCATGTGCATGCTTTTGTGTCCTCTAGAAGGTGCATGTGCCCCCTAAATCAACCCAAGAAAGCTAAAAAACTCATGAAACTTCAAAATTTTCAGTTTGACTCGAGGTTTAACACCGTTTCAAGAATATGTAGGTTTTAAACACTCAATTCAAAGCTAGAAAACAATATAAAGGAGGCCCTTCAAAAAATAATTCAATGAATTCTTCCCTAGTGGAGTCGCTAGTTTTGTTGATGAGAAAAACTCCTAAATAACTAGGGAAAAATATAATAGATCAGGATGAAATATAGCAAGCCAAGTTCCCTAATATTAATGAATGATCGCCAAAGAATCAACCAACAAATGAGGAAGAAGAAGTACTTGTATTATGATGGTTGTCCTAGAGCTTCCTCCTTGCATGAATCCTAATGCAATCCAATCAATGAGTTTGCAACCTACACACAAGAGAAATAGTACTTTTCTCAGAGCTAATGGCTATATAACAAAATGAATCAAATAACAAATCAAATTGATCATCAATTAACCCTAATCAATCTACTAGGAAGATTGATACTTTAAACCAACGTGCATCAAAGACAATTAGACATTGAACATCATATTGTGGGGGGGCGGAGGAGAGATCTATATTTTATTAAGAACAAAATATAGGGTGACTAGTTTTGACCCTTCAAAGGCCACACCCACTAATTTAAGATGGGGAGACACACATGATCCCAAGAGGGGATCTCAAACCACCGACCAAAGCATTCTTTGGGGTCAAAATGAATGCAAGGTTACACCAAAAGTAATCTAATTAGCTAGAGATGGCCCAAATGGGGGGCAAATGTGTCCAAAAGAGATAAATCACGAAACAAAAGGAAAATGCCATTTGAGGTAAATGCAAGGGAATCATGTGGTCGTACCTCATTAGACAATGGATTGATAAAAGGGTAAATTTCTAGAGCATGAGGTATATTATAGATATATTCCATGAAGTTTTGAACTATGGTTTGTACATGTCATTTACTTTATGGGCCAATACTGATAAAACGTGGCATCAAGGCTAAGTCAAGGACCCACAAAAAAAAAAATTGGCCCATAAAGGGGTGTTGAAATTTGGTTGAGCTTTGATCTTAATTCTTTTGGATGAAGAAACTTGAAGCATTGAGACAATTCAATCAGATGAAATTCATACAACCACAACACAAGATATACCCTGGGGAAAATCCTCAAAACTATGAGAACAACAAACCCCAGCAATTCTTCTCAGTATAATATAATGGATAGCAGAGAATGCTTTCTTTTACAACATAACATATTGCTTTCGGAAGACAAGAGATCACCAAAACACTCTTGGTGAAGATACAAAAGCAATAGAGAAGAGAGATCAATCAAAGAAGCGCCTTGCCTTCAAAGAAGAAGAGAATTTGCTTCACCTTGAATTCATCAATCATGTATAACATATTTATACATTCTTCTCTTCTATTTTTATCTTCTAACTTCATGATGAACTCGCCCTCAAGCTGGATGTATCAATCTTGCATGTAGAAGTGCGCCCCACTTCTCATGTAATGCTTTATCTCACTGAGTTGTCACTTAGGATGAACTCACCTCTTAACTGAAAGCCTGCCCACTTAGTTAGGTGGATAACTTAAGTGTCGTCACTAAGTTCACTATTCTTTGTTGTCACTTAGTTAACTCTCTTTAACTGATTCTTGATAACATCACTACAGTGATCAATTCAAGTTCTCCTTGATTTACTGAAGTGTCATCTTTTAGTTTAACTAAAGTGAAAACACTTTAGTTAACTAGTCCTTCTTATTTAACACTTAGTTAACTGAAATCACGCTGATTGATTTACTTGAGGTGACCATTGTGAGTTCTTTAGTTAACTTAGGCATATCTTTAACTAATGCTTTAACTGAAGCATTGATTGAGGCATACATTGATACTTAATTGAAGCTTTAACAATTCAAGTTCTCTTTAATTAGTTGAAGTGTTTGCATGGGCAATTTCGAATTCTCTTGATCTCTATACTTTATCTTTGATTTATTTATCTCTTACTGCTTGGTCAATATGTGCTAACTTTAATTATCCATCACATTACATTATACTAAGAAGAATTATCGGATGATGTAATCATATTATATTATTTCGGACCAAATGATCATATGCTAAAGTAATTCACTTTAGAGGTGAACAATCTCTAAAGGAGACTTAATAGCAACTGGTGATCATGGTTAATACATCACACAACATTAAATGCTTTTAACAAGTAAAACATGACCTTTGTACGGAAGGTCCACCTTTATACGTGAGGTCCATCTCATGGATACCTTTATACGGAATGTTCACATGAGAATCATGACTTGACACACAAGTCTGAAGCCTTGTCCAACAAGACTTTACAACATCATTAATTTGATCAATTACCTCTATATAGGAGGAATAACCTTTACACGGAAGGCAATCAAAGTGCTCACCTCTATATGGGAGGATTAATCTTGGCTACACAAGATTGGTTTGGAGAATGTCTCCTGATGTTGTATATTTAACAAGGGGCAATCAAAGGGAAGACTTCAATACTTGTGGCCTCACCATATAGGTTGTTAGGAATCCCTTTTATTGTCTTAGGGTAATTTGCCTAGAAGTCGTAAAGTGAAAATTCTATCCACTTTAGTATGATAATGCCTTGCCCTCTCTTGTGGGTATATTGATGGACTTTCACTATTCACTATTTTTTATTAAAAAAATTGCTAGTTTGTCCGTGACTTGCAGGACTAGCCTATGGTCCAAGAAACCGTGACCTAGGGGCATCTAAGCCGTCAAAATTACCCAGGGATCACATCCATCCTAGGCCACACCAACCCTTAACATGGTTGTATTTTAAGTGTCTCCTTCCGACTACCTTGTGGGGTTCGAACTTGGGTCGCCATGCATAATGGGGCCCGTCAAAACTAACCATGCTAGCATGATTTGACACTATCCACTATATCTTTGATTATATGTATTCGTTCCTTTTCAAAAGTAGAATTTGAGAGTGTCCCAAATCACCAAAATTGTTACAAGTGAATTGTAAATAGCTAAATTGTAATGATAACAAATTGTAAGCAATCGAGGCAACCTACCCATAATATAATGATACATGAGAATGCAAATTTTTATAATTTACCATAATTTTTTTTTCCAAGGAAAAAAAACATATATTTAATTTTTCAAGATGAAATCAAAATATACATTGACTAGCTTGTCGGCTTAGATCTGACTTCTGATTCTGCTACTTACCCCAAGAAAAATACATATAGCTCTACCCCTTAAACATCAATCATTACAATTTTTTAGATATCCCAAAACTAGAATGCGTCATACCCCTTAAACATCAATCATTACAATTTTCTGAACACCCCAAAACTAGAATGCGTCATACTTATTGTAAGTTTTGTAGATATAAATATTATGTTTTAATTTTGAAAAAGTTTCAATATTGTTAGTGGAGACTCCAGACAATACCATAAAATTTGAATAATAGAAAAGAGTAAACACTAATTATATTAAATAAGTTCTAAATAGAGATAATCATTAAATTTTAAATAATAATAATAATAAAACGTGATCATAACAATAATATTTTATTATTTAAAATGGGAGAATTCAATTAAATATTAAATGAATATGTATAAATTAAAATTAAATTATGTTCAAATGAAGAAAAATAAAAACAAAATTTAAATATAATTTTTAATTTCATTAAAATGAAAAATAAATTTCAATATAGTATAATATTAAAATAAAATAAAATAAAAAGAGTAGTTTAAATATTCTAAGTTTTCTATTTTTTTTATGGTTATATTTTCT
Source organism: Larix kaempferi (assembly GCA_027924585.1). Lineage (NCBI taxonomy): Eukaryota > Viridiplantae > Streptophyta > Pinopsida > Pinales > Pinaceae > Larix > Larix kaempferi. The sequence continues at coordinate 13,319,589 of BSBM01000877.1, forward strand.
GATTTGTTTTTGTTAGGATTCCACAAATCTTAAAAAAAATCTGAATCATGTATATTAGTTGTGTAAAATAAAACCTTTCTCAAATGAAAATTAAAAAAAAAATATACAACTTTTAATTTAATTAAAATAAAATAATTTCAATACGCTATAAGATTAAAACAAAACAAAATAAATGAAGAATAGATGGTAACCATAATGATAGTAAAGGAAGGCATGTAACCATGGTGTGAATAAGAGTGTACACGATCTTAAATTAAGCCACTCCTCGACTTTATTCAAGATCACCTACTTTAGAGGGTGATGATATTCTACAATTTTTTTAATAATCTCCCAAAACTGATTTAGTCCCAGTTTACTTTCACCGCCGAATATCTACAACTGCTTACATGAAATCAGATTTTAACAATAATGACAAGGTGGAGCCCAGTAGCTGAAAGCAAATACATCGAGCAAAGAGACAGTCATTGAAGCCAAAAAAACAAAAAAGGCAACCTCAACAGAAAGAGAGAGATTCTGAATTTATCAAGACCCCATCCCTGTATTCCTCCGACAACATCTTACCATCCATAGGCCCCAGGGCTCCTTTTGATAAAAAATTTGCTTCCCCATTGAATTGTCTGAGAATGTGGCTAAATGAAATATGAGAGAAAGCAGTTATCAAACTGGAAATCCTCTTCTTCCACCCTTCTAACATTAACGAGCGTAAACATGCTTTTCCACTAGCCCAATGAATAAGCTTTTATATATTTATTTTTTATAATATGAATGGGCAATACTTTTTATACTAAACATGATTGAATAAAACAATTAAAAGTTACAATTTCGAAAACCATCATCACATGGGATAAAGAGTAACTAAAACGCCCCTTTATTTCAGCGTTTTTTCCATAATTCTGGTCAAGATTGTGCCTGGAAATTGTAGTTTACCTAAATTTACAATTTCAGCAATCGTAGTTGCTCATTCTAGACTAAATACTTGATTTGAAACTACTCAACTGATCGAAATCACGATTTGAACAACCGAAATTACAGTTTAGATGATTCTACCTCTACTGGATTCCAATAAATCAGAAGCATTTTGATTGTTTGGTATACTTCTCCAACAATCATAAGTTGCAATTAAAAAAAATAATCCAAAAATTCAAACTACAATTAAAAAATAATAAAACACTCTAATCTCTTTAAAGTATAATTACAAAATTAATCTTCAACATATATAGATATTGCTATACTAACTACTTTAATAAAATACTTAAAATTATATAATTTTATAAATTACTATTTCAAAGCAAAACAATAGAAAATATAAGAAAAAACATGTCAAAACAAAGAAAAAAACATGGCTAGTGTCCTTCTTCCACTTGACAAATCCTTAGAAACTTGATATCTCCATGGTTGCTATAGTTATTTGTATCCTTATTTTCTTTTATAATTAAAAGTAACATATAAACTCTATTTTCCTCTAAAAAGAATATTTCTTTTATTTAAAATATATTTATGATTAAGTATTTATTTAAAATAAAAATAAATAATAAAACATATTTTTAAAATTGTTTTAAACTTTAATTAAAGTTATATTAACATAAAGATATCAAGTTTTGATTAAATCATTAGATAATAAAAGAGAAAACAAAAGGGTATCTTGGCATTATCAAAGGCCACTGCAACCTAATTGTTCATGGAGTAAGAAGAATATTGTTCCATTTTAATTTTAAGTATAAGGAAAGCTTATCCAAGTTCTTCTCCTTTGCAGAGGAATTCTACAAGTTCTTCAAAATATAGATTCGACAAAATAAACCTAAGACTAATACATATTTGCAATACATACATAAACGAAAGCTTATTAGTAAACTTATTGGTTGTTAATTTCCTCATGGTTGTAGATAGATGCTTCATCTAGCTCCTTGTCCTCACGCATATGAGCCAATGTTTCTTCCTTTTTTCCAGCACCAATAGACGAACCAATTGATGGCATATGAAAGGTAGTCTGGAGTTTTTATACCTCCATATTGCTTACTATTTGCTTAAGTTTTGCAATTTCCCCTTCCAAAAGCAACAATTGCCTTTTCAGTTGAAGGAGATCTTCCATAGTTGTAACTTTATGAGAAGAGTAAATCTATTCATTGCCTTGAACCTTACTGGTGGCGGAGAGGACCGAGGTCATGAGACTTCCAATAATTTCTTCATGCCTACATATGGTCTTCTTGATTTCCTTCAATTCCCCTTTCCAATTCGCCTTGCAAGAGGGGCATGCCATTTTCACTGACTGTCTAAGTTCTACTACCTTCCCACTTCGCCCTTCCTTTTTATAATCAACCCAGAAAGATTGCAAGCTAGTTTATAATCTTTGCCAACCTTTTTGACCTTGTTGCCACTAAAACCAGAGCCTGAAGGTCATAGAGGGCAGGGGTGGTTAAATCCGAGCTCAACCCATTACTTATAGGAATCAAGAGATCAAATCCATTGAAGGTACGACTGGTGGAATTCCCATTTGCCGATGAGAGGAGGCTATAATGCTAAGAAGAATAAAGAATTATCACACCTACATGCTTCATATTTACTATGCCGAATTCAAGACCTCGAGCTGGGTTGAATGCAAATAAAGAGCAAAGCATGTGGGCATCCTTCATATCGTTTGTTTGAGATGTAATGTTCCTTGTTCGACTTTAGAAATTGATTATATGCCAAGTGTTACGGTTGTGGTGATGCATGGAGTTGTTAGCGGATGTGTTGAAAACTTTGAACCCCATTTTTCCAAAGCTCTCCTTTCGATCGATGAGTGGCTTTGTTGGCTTTTTTATCTGCTTCACCATTAGTGACTCTTAAAACATGGGAGAACTTGATTTTCTCGAACTTATCCCCCTTCCACCGAATTCTGGAGGCTAGGTGATCAAGATCCTTATCCTCTTGTTTCTTAGTGTTGGCTGCAAGTTTGATTATAAGGGTTGAGTCCCCTACGACCACCAATGACGTGATTTGAAGGGAATGGGTGATCATAAGACCTTGTAGTAGAGTTATAGCCTTTGCTTTATTGTTGGAGGCATTCCCAATTCCCCATTCATAATTCATTTCGTGTTGTCCTCTAGGATCATAGATTACCCCCTGCACCTACTACCCTTATAACTTTGGATATTATTAAAAATACTATGACACTTAAATTTAAAGAGAAATTATAGTGCAATAAAGAATTAAAAGAAAGAGAAAATTAAAATATTATAAAAAAAAATTAAGATAATATTATAGAAAGATTATTAACTTTCACATAAAAAAAATAAAATTATGTTTTATTATAATCTGCTGATACGCAAATTACTTCTTACAATGAAATAAAATTATTTTTTATTATAATTTATTTAAACAAAATCAACATTGCTAAATAAATTTTGAAAAATTCCTAAACATTTCCAAATAAAATAATTTATCATTTTCATATTTACTTTAATAAAAAAATAGAAAATAAAAAACATTTTCTCTTACACACTTAATATTAAATTTCAAGTTCGAAATATTTGAAATTATATTAACCCTATTAATTTTTTAAAATATCTCTTAATTTTTTTAAATATAAAAATAAAATTTAAAAACAATATTTTTATAAATTCCAATAAAGTGGTTTCAATAAAACATAGATTCTTAAACAGTATTTTATAAATTCCAATGAAGTGGTTTCAATAAACACATCATAATATATTCCACCAGGCCCAAGCCTATTCCTTTGCCTATAAGAAAACCCAAAAAATAATTTGTCGTCTTTAGAACAGATACATTATATTTCAACACATCAAATTCTGTTGGGAGGGCTCTTGAAGGCGTCTTGTTATTACAGAGATGGCCGACGAAGTGGAGGAGGAGCTGATGGCATTGGAAGCCATCTTTTATGACAGTTTCTCTAAGCTTGATGACCGTCGTTTCAGGCTTAGAATTGATCCAAATCCGGGCAATGATGATAGCAGTGATCCGGAAGGACCTCCTCCACTGTTCGTAGAGATCTTATTGCCAGATGGGTATCCTCAGGTTATTCCAGAATTTGACATAAACAACCTCAACAACATGAAGTATTCCGAGACTGCGAAGCAAGCAATCCTTGAGGGTCTCCATTCTCAGGTGGGTTCTGTGATTCATCCGTCTGTTTGCATTAACGTTTTTTTTTTTTAAATGGATGTTGTTCTATAGATTTTATTTCATCTTCTGATTCCAGATTAAAAATACCCTCCAAATTCATGTACATATATGTTATACACACGAAAACATGTGTATCTAATTCTTTAGAAGCAGTGCATTTTAACGGCCCCCAAGAAGACTATAATGCAGTGTCTAAAAGTGATGGGTTTGGCATCACTTTTCTGGTATTTTGATTGTATAATGAAAATTTTGAACCTTTTTGCCCATATTTCGTTCATAAGTCTCTGAAGTTCAAAAGGAATGGGCTTTTCTTCCATAACAATTGTGAGACGGAGATGGTTTATGAGGCATTATTATATAAAAAAGCTCTTCCAATCTGGAAGTTAGGTTTGAGGTAAAGTCCTTGGATTGATGGTCACAAGCTCCCTTTCTTTAGTATGAACATTTCAGTGAATTATGCCTTGTGGGCCATTCTAGCTTGTGGTTGTTGTTTATGTGATGTTTTTAATTGCAAACTAGAAACTATCTTACTAAGTGGCATGTTGCTATGATGAGATTTCGGTCAACATTAATACTCTCCTTCTTCCTCTGTAGCTGTCGGAAGACCTTTTCAAGGGCCCTTCTACCCAGGAAAGTTTATATTTCCAATACTAATCCTCATACTTGGAATTTGCATAATTCAGCTTTCAATGATGCCTTAGGTTAGTTTCTTGTGCATGTTTCTCCCCCGCCCTCTTGTTGTCACTTTTTCATCCATGGAATCATCTGACATGTTATTTCTGAGTTGAGTACTAGCTAAATGGCAGATGGCCAAGCGCTAAAGTCCATGTTCTTCTAACACGGAGTGGATAGTTCTTCTAACACGGAGTGAATATTTTGGTGGGTTCCATTGTCGATCTTTTTAATGATGTAGTCTGCTCCGGTTTCCTTCCAACTTGGTCCCAGTGTTAATACATCGTATTCACAAGCTAGGTGATATTTCAGATCCGAATAACTATCAAACCATTGTCATTGGGATTATATTTTCCAAACTTTATGATTTGGCCACCAAGATGCACCTTTTTGATCCATTGTAAAAGAGAAAGCTCCGGGTCAAAGGGCGAGCCTGGTTTTAGAAGGATTATCAATTTATCAGACAATGAATGGCATTTTTAGGCCATGAACCATTATGAGGAGGTTAAATATAGGTTGTCAAAGGTTTGTTTCTGTTTTGCTGATTTTGGGAAAGCCTTAGACTTTAATTCAAGAAACTTTCTATTTGAAAGATTCCCTATTGTTGGAGCTCCCATTGTTTTGGTGGTTGATATCATGAAACATTATGAGACCATTGTGGGTCATTTCCATATATCTTAGGGTTTATCAGGCTATATCAGCAACACAGTTAAGGTTAAGTGGGGATGGTTGCTCTCTCTCACTCTTTTTGGTCTCTATATAGATGAGTTGGAACTTGGAACAATTGCTTAAGGAGACCGCCCATATAAATGATAGTTGCATTCTTCATCATGGTGTGGTCTCATTGCTTGATTTTGAAGATGATGTGGTACTCCCAGCCTCATCTCTGGAGGGTCTTTAAAGGCAATGGATTCCGTAGTCCAGTTTTGTGTTCTTTGGCAATTAGTTGTGAATCTCAGTAAAACAAAGTTTATGGTATTTCATATCACCAAGGAGACTCTTTGCAAGATTTAGTTCTTCGAAGTATAGTAAGTTGGGCTCTCCACTTCCTACACTTAAAAGATGGACCCTTTTTTAGTTTAAGATAGGTGTTGCAATCTTGCCTCTATAAAGGATACTTCTCACTTGCAGCACTCTAGTGAGAGTGCTTCCAACTCCACTTTCAAGACATTCTGTGTAAAGATGGGATTATTTGATACTATTACTGAAAATGCGATTCTCTATGACTTGGAGGTTTGGGGCCTAATCTTATGTAGCTTGCTGCTTTAGTGGGCCTGTTGCCACAAAAACTAACACCCTAAATGCAAGGACTCAAAGGGTTCTAGCCAGGTGCAACTATGGAAGTAATGCTACTGTCATTTCTACAATTATTTCCCTTCTCTTTAGTTCCCAGTGAGAATCAAGAACAAGGGGAGAAGCTCTATAGGCAACTAAGTTCAAAAGATAAGGTAAATAACTTGGATTGTGGATTTTGTTATGGTTATGATTTAGAGAGACGCAATGAGTTAGAAAATTCAAAGTAATAGTAATTAAATTAATTAGAATGTTGATTCAAAGACCCATGAGTCAGTAACCATTGCTTGCATATGTGATATGACCATTAAATGTAAACATCCAAACCCTTAAGAAGATTTGCTAAGAGAATTAAGAACTTATTGCAACCAACTTGATCAATAACTATAAAATGAGTAATGAAATGTAACAATTGAAGTGTATCCCACTAAGAGCATTGATCAAAATAACATTGCTGCTGTAGTGTAACAGAAGTGAGAAATCAAAGATCCATAACCAACAATGAAAATGAAGTTATTGAATCATAAAAATTGAAAATGAAGTTATTAAATCATAAAAAATTAAAATTGACAAGTGAACAAGCTTTTAAACTTCAAGGAAAATTGTTAATTAATTCTGCAAAATGAATCCATATGGCATAAAGTATAACTTAGGCAACCATAGATTCCTTATTCTATTGCTGGTTTTGCCAATAGAATAAGGCCAACCCTAGCAGAAATAAATCAGCAATTTAAGAGTTGTTTACTAACCAAAAGATAGATGTTTGCAATTGAGATTATATGGTTAAAACAACACAGAATTTTCCAGCTCCTTAGTGAATAAAAATTAGTGCAATGAGGCTAGAAAAGTTGACAAGTAACCATTTATTAGAGTGCAAAAAGATTAGATGTGGTTAGTTGAATATGCCTTTAACATGAGAGAAAAATGCATATATGCTAGGAGCAACAACTAGTTTTCAGACCTGTTAGGTGTGATGTATGTTATGCACCATGTAGAAATAACCTAAGAGCTGAAAATGTATTAGAAAAAACTGTTCACGAGTGCTGAAAATGATTTAGTCAAGGTAACTCAAAATAGTTAAATGTATAGCCCATCCAAATATATGTGAAGTAAATTCTAATTAAGAGCTAAACTAGATCTGAAAAATAACATTCATCTCAAGCTAATTCTGTTTGTAACCAGCAAGCAAAAGATCATGATAAAGTGAAATTTAAACATGAGAATAGCACAGACTTGAATAAAATGAAGTGCAACCTTCAAGGGGTTTGATCTTGATATCTTTTGCTTACTGTTAAGTATGAGAAAAAATTAAATTCCAGACTTTTAAATCCCCCCAAAAAAACTTAAAGAGAAATAAATAGATTTGCTGAAGTGGATAAAAGCAATGTTGCACGACTTGGACTCGGCAAATACTCGGCTGGCATATGACTCGTGGACTCGGGAAAAACTCGGGACAGACTCGGCAAGACTCGGCGAAAATTAAAATAACTTAAAATATTGTACATTTTGGGCACAAAAAAGAGTTTAAAAGCATTTCCAATCCATATAAGCTATAAAACTACAATTTATGCAATAAGTCATAACATTGTCTCATAAACTATGATTATACAACATAACACAATCAACTTTTGTATGCAAAAATTTAAATAGTGATCATAAACCATAGTGTTCATCAACCATAAAGTGATCATAAACCATAGTATTCATAAACCATAAATCATAACCATAAACATAAAACATAAAGTGATCATAAACCATTTTGTTCATAAACCATAAAGTGATCATAAACCATAGTGATCATAAACCATAGTGTTCATAAACCATAAATCATAAACTTAAACATAAACCATACTGATTTAAAAATCATATTGGTGCAAGTTCAAAATACAGTCTCATAACATAAATAGATATCCAAAAAAGACAAATGTCTCCATGTCCTCGAGTCTCATGCCTAATCGCGAGCACGCCTACAATAAGTCATCGAGGAACTAGTGCCAACATCGACAGACTGAAGCAACTGTGAAGCAGGTGTATTTGGAGTTTCCATTTGAGATGGCATACTAGAGGGATCCTGAGTCTCCTCATCAAGCCAAGCCAAATCATCAAGGAACTCCTCCTCCACAACCCACTCAGACTCTAAATCAATATCATCCAATAAAATTGGATCTAGGTCCTTCGGTTGCATTTGGTTTGTGAGCATCCGAAGGTTGTAGTAGATGAAAACCAACTTTTCCAACCTCTCAAGCTCCAACTTGTTCCTCTTTTTGCTGTGGATGTGCTCAAATACTGACCAATTGCGCTCACATCCTGAAGCGCTGCAAGGTTGACTCAGAACTCTGATGGCAAACTCTTGTAATTGTGGTGCTTCAGAGCCACAATCTATCCACCAATGGGCTGTAAAAGTTAAAAACAACAACAATTACAAGTTTTGCAATGCCAAAATTGAAAAAGAGAACTAACAAATTTACAAGCTAAGTTCTAAGTATAACAATTTAGATTTTACAAATTGAATCTTACATGGCATTTTCTTGTCCTTGAGTCGTTGGGTTGAGCTGAATCCAAACATGCCAGCTGCTTCTTTGTACATATCACGCTGCATGTTGATTTTGTCCTGAATTTCTGGATTCGGGAACATTTTCTCAATGCATATCATGACACCTCTCATCACCTCTTGATCTCTTTGAATGCTAGAATCTGGATGATAGAATAAGCTTGGATTGAGATATGCTCCAGCTGCATGCAATGGTGAATGTAGCTGCCTGTCCCACTTGGAATCAATAATTTGCCATATAGGGAGATATTTTGATGAATTCCCCTTGTAGAAAGTCTTGATGGCCTCTTTGGCCCTATCCATGCCCTCATAGATGTATCCCATTGCAGGTTTCTCTGCATCCATGATCCTCAAGACTTTTACAAGTGGCTCAGTGAAGCTGACAATCTCAGTGACTTTCTCCCACAGACCATCTCCTAAAAGAGACAACTTCACAGCAATTGCATCTGGCTTTGTGCTATCTTTCCAAAATATCCATTCCTGGCTACAAACCATCCGTCTCAAAGCTTGGTACTCATTCAGAAGGCTTTGGAGGGAAAGAAAGGTTGTGGCAAACCGTGTGATAGCAGGGCGACTCAGTTCACCCTGTGCATATCCCCTCATAAGGCTCAACACCCAAGCATGGTTATAAATGAATTTGGTTATTTGTTTGCACTCTTGCACAACTGCTTGCACCCATTCCATCTTCCCAATGTCCTCCAACATCAAGTCTATGCAATGGGCAGCACATGGAGTCCAAAAAATGGTGGGGTATTTTGCAGAAAGCAACCTTCCAGCTGCCACATAATTTGCAGCGTTGTCCGTGACTACCTGGACAACATTTGTTACCCCGACTTCCTCCACAACATCAGACAACAATGATAAAATTAGATTTGCATCCTTTACCTGGGAGGATGCATCAATGGATCTTAGGAACATGGTTCCTTTAGGGCAAGCTATAACAAAATTGATGATTGTCCTACCCCTTTGATCTGTCCACCCATCAGACAAAATTGTGCAACCTGTAAACTTCCATGAGCTTTTAATGCTCTCCAATTGTTCCTTAACACACTCGAGCTCCTCATCTAGCTCTTTCCCCCTAAGTGCATTATAGGAGGGGGCTTTGTATCTAGGGCCAGCAGCTGCAATGGCATCTACCATGGGCTGATAAAAATAAGACTTTGCACAGTTGAATGAAAGGCTATTATGGTACCAAAACCTCCTCACTGCCATATCTGCCTCTTTCCTCTTCTTTTCATTGAAGCTCTCCAAGGATGGCTGAGATCCTAGAGTTGTGCGAGGAAGTAAGAAAGAAGTTATACTTCTATTTACTGCAGTAGTTGAAGTGGACCCTCCTGTACTTGGACTTGCATTCGGTGGCGCCATTGTAGATCTACCTATCATGGAAGTTTCAAACTTGTATCTTGCCCTCTTTTCACTTTGTTCTCTAATGGCATCCAAAGCAGCTACCATTTCTACTGTGACCTCATCGGGGCATTTCTCACAAACTGCCACATCTTTGCAAACAATTCTTGCTAGATGATATTTCATCCGGTTTATGCCACCAGACATTTGAGAGGTGCAGAAGTTGCAAATGACCCTATGGTCTTCATTGGGATTCACCCTGACACAATACTTCCATGCCGGATCAAGAGGCCTTCTAACCCTAGGTGCCATGGAATCTGGATTGCAAAAAAAAATATAAATTGTAATTTGGATTTAATTGTTTTCATATTTGCTAAATCATTAAATTTAAAAAAAAAAGTAGCATTGAGCTGAAAAAAAAACATGTGGCATTGATTTTTTTTTTAAACAGAATTAAAAAAATATTTAGTAAACATAATTAAAAATATATATATATATATAATTATATAACAGAAATAAAAATTAAAGAAATATATATATATATAAATTATAAACATAAAAAAATAACAAAATAGAATTAAAATATTTTGGATTTCACCTAGATTTAGTGGTTGAATTAGAGATAGTGTAGATCTTTTAATTTTCTGAATTTTCCATCCATAAAAAAAACCCATAAAAATTCAAAACATGGTTAATTTTTCCTTGGAATACACTAGATAAATTTTATTTGGAAAAATTAGCCATAAATAAAATTCTGGAATTTGTTGTTATTGTTTACCCTAAATTTCCATATTTATTTTCTATAGAAAAATCCATAAAATTCATTAAAAAATTATAAAAAAATAAAATACAATTTTACTTCAATGAAAGTCATTTAGATTGAGAGATTGGGTATTTAATATTTATCTCATGGTTAGACATTATTTGTGAATTTTATTGAAATATTTACTGCAAATTTCTCAGAAATCTGGAAATTTCCTAAAAGATAGGAATATTTTCAGATTTAGTAATTTTGGAAAATTTCATTGTTTTACTGCAAAATTAGACAAAATTACTTTGCTGCAATTTTCTACAATTTCTAGCAACATATACTTTAATTTGCAGCAGTAAGTTGGGAGAATTTGATGAGTTAAATTATAAACATAAAAAAATATCAAAATAGAATTAAAATATATATGAAATAAAAAATATACAAAAAGTTATAAACATTAAAATATATAACTAAACAGAATTAAAAAAATTAAAAAATATAGAAATTTCAAATTGAAGTGAGAAATATTTAATAAACAGAATTAAAAAAAAGTATATATAATTATATAACAGAAATAAAAAATATATATAATATTATAAACATTTAGAAAAAAATAACAAAACGAAATTAAAATATATATATAAAGTTATAACTTATAAATATAAAAATATATAACAAAACAGCGTTAAAAAAAATAAAAATATAAAAATTTCAAATTAATTAACAACAAAATAAAATATATATAAAAAAAATGAATATCAAATATATCTAATAAAATTATAAATGTCAAATATATTATATAAAAAATAAAAATAAATTTTAAAATAAATAAATTTTAAAAAAATTATAACAAAACTAAATAGTAAATAATAAATATTACACAATAAAAGATACATAAATTAGTTAAAATAAAAAAATACATAAAAAATTATAAATAAAAAATCTATATAAGAATGTCAAAAACTATGTAATATGAAAATTAAAAATATAAATAAATATAAAATTTTAAATAAATAAAAAATACAAAAATTAATTAAAATTAAAATAAAAATATATAAAAAATTAAAATATTATAGGATAAAAAGTAAAACATAAAAAAATTTAAATAACTATTAAAAAGATAAAAAAAATTAAAAATTAAACAACTATAGTTTTTAACTTTTTATATAGAAAATATAAAAAAACTTTAAAAAAAACTATTAGATAACTATATATATTATAGTTTTTAACTTTTTATATATAAAATATAAAAAAACTTAAAAAAAACTATTAAATAACTATATATATTATAGTTTTTAACATTTTAACATTTTTATATATAACATATAAAATAACTTTAAAAAAAAATATAAATATATAAATAAAACAGAGTTTTTATTTGAATTTTCGCATGTATTAAGTTATTAACATTTAATAATTAATACTAATACTGTATGTAATACAGCGATGCTGTATTACAGCCATGCCGTATTACATACTGTATTAATACAGTATGTAATACGGCATGGCTGTAATACAGCATCGCTGTATTACATACTGTATTACAGTGTTATAAATTTTAAAATTTAAAACTATATTAATTATAATATTTGATAAAATAAAATAAAAAAACAAAAATATACTAACCTGCTGGTCGACGGGATGCTCGATGCTCCACTGATGTGCTCGAGTTGCTCCACGAACTCCACCTCTTCACCAGTCACGACCTCCTCAGCGCCGGAATTCACGACCTCTTCACCAGTCACGACCTCTTCCACTTCTCAAATCTCACACCACAGACCACTCCACGACAAGAATGCCCCACAGACCACTCCACGACCAAACCACTCCACGACAAGAACAAAACAAGAATGCCAGACCACTCCACGACAAGATGATGGTGAACTGAGACTGTTCAGGTCTGTTTATAGCCTCCCGCACAGTCCGGTTTCCCTCCAAAGAAGCAGATCGCGGGCCCCAACGAAAATCCGGTGCCAAAAACACCTGCCGTCTGCCCTAGTTTCCGCGGGAAAGCCTACGGCCGAGTCTCCCGATTTTCCCCGAGTCCGGCCGAGTGCCCGGTTTTCAACGAGTACTCGTGCCTGGCGAGTTTGCCGGCGAGTCTCCTGTGATTATGCGGTTTGGTGGGCCACTCGTCCAGACTCGCGAGTACTCGCGAGTATGGGACGAGTGGTGCTTCACTGGATAAAAGAAAGAGTTAAATATCTTGATTAGTGCCTAGTTGCTTTAAGAAAGGGCAATGGGGTCATAGAGGAAACAAGAGTGATCAAAGGGTAGGAGAGGGTAGAAGAGCTCAAACCCTTGTCCTAGTCTTTGATAGCCAAGTATGAGTTCTCTTCTAATCAAGTGGAAGTATCAAGGGTTGAAAACTTCAAAGTAAACCCACATGCAAAGCCTACACATTCTACTACAAGTAACATATATCATGTGCTGAATATAATGTTAATAAGTAAAACACATAGAACTTATGGAAATAATTGTTGATTTTTTTCCTGAGCAGCATCGAGTGCCATTCTCTGGGAGAATGGAGGCACCTGGTCAGTTACCAGGATATTGATCCAGTCTGGGATTGGGAACTCAGCCTGGGGCTGAGAGCCATTCTCTGGGAGAATGGAGGCACCTGGTCAGTTACCAGGATATTGACCCAGTTTGGGACTGGGAACTCAGCCTGGGGCTGAGAGCCATTCTCTGGGAGAATGGAGGCACTTGGTCAGTTACCAGGATATTGATCCAGTCTGGGACTGGAAGCTCAGCCTGGGGCTGACAGCCATTCTCTGGGAGAATGGAGGTACTTGGTCAGTTACCAGGATTTCACTGTAAGCCCTAGACCGGGTCTGGGCAAGTGATGTACTCCTCCACTTTTTCTTGGTGGCAACAGGAGGGTGAAGTAAAGCAATTAATTTATCTCCTTATGATGATGCGCTTGGAGTGGACATGAAGACCTTGAAGAACACCTGGATGATTTATTGAAGAACCATAGAACCCAAGCACCACTTGGCTTGGTCCATGAACCCACCAGTTAGAAGAAGAAAAAAAATAAATATGTATTTATTTATTTATTTTGGATCAACTCATTATTGGAGGAAAGACAAAATAAAATGATGAATGATGTGAAGAAAATAAATATATATGTTATTGAAGGGTTGACCTCAATTAATTCACTAAATGGAAATAAACATCCATAAATAATGCAAGTCGGCCTCAATGATTAAATTAAATTTAATGGCTAAATAATGCAAGTCGGCCTCAATGATTAATGCCTGAAATAATGCAAGTCGGCCTCATTATTTTTTGTGTGGAATTATTCCACTATAAATATGGAAAGAAAACTCATCATTCAAAATCAATTCGTGTTTTTGAGGACAACTCTGAGAACAGTTCGGTGGTGTCAAGAAGACAGTTCAGTGGTGTCATGCTGGGTTATATACTACTGGTTCTTATTGCTGTGCATACTCGAGCCCTGCTAGGGCATTCTTCCTGTGCATTCAAGGGTGATCTTCTTACTGCTGGGTTTTCTCCATAATACTTCTTACTGCTGGGTTCTCTCCACACTACTGGTTACTGCTGGGTTCTCTCCACACTACTGGTCACTGCTGGGTTCTCTTCACACTGCTGGTTACTATTGTTGGTTCATGTTTCAGTACAGCTGAGTTTTATTCAGGGTCTGTCCCTAAGTTTTTGGCAGCCATTACAATACATCTACAAGTCACTACAGCCCCTGGAAAAGGCTACAACAGACACCAGTGAACAATGACATGTACAGGATTGGTTGTACAAGTTTGAGACTGCTTCAGCTACAGCAGAATAGGGTTCTTCTTGGTCAATGAAACAATTCTAATTGTTGGAGAGGCTTGTTATTAGCCTGCTGTTGTAAAAACTCAGACATCTCATTTTGAGATAAATTATTATTATATTGCTTTGGGGTTTTTGTCCTTGAAAGGTTTCCTCGTGAAAAATGCAGTGTTCCATTTTATGAGTATTTACAGTTAGCTATCTCTGCACTTTTGATATTTACAGTCTGCTACTGCTATCATTTTTTAATTTTTAACATGGTATCAGAGCTCTGCTTGTAAAGCACACAGTGTTTGAGCAATTGACTGTGTCTTACATAGACCTTGGGACAGCACAGACAGACTAGAGATGGCTTCTTCTACCTCTTTCAGACCAGAGGACAGGCTTGAGGGCTCAGCAAACTTTAATTCATGGAAAGCAAGGCTTATGGCCACCTTGGAAGAAAATGACCTTGATGACTTGGTCATCAATGTTGTAGAAGAACCCACGTCAAACACAGGAAGGGCAGCATTCAAAAAGAAGTAAGCCAAGGCTAGGAGGATTATCTATGACTCAGTCAAGGAAAATATAATGCCTGCCATAACACCACTGAAGACAGCCAAGGAGTGTTTTGACACCTTGACAAATTTGTGCGAGAAGAAAGCACCCAGTCAAAAGAGAGTCTTGAAAAATAGACTTCGCACATTGAAGATGGAAAAAGATGAAGGAGTGGCCTCCTTCTTCACAAAGATTGCTCAGGTAAGAGATCAACTTTCTGCTATTGGGGTTACAGTAGATGATGATGATCTTGTACAAACTGTTTTTGATGGTCTTCCAAGTTCTTGGGAAACCTTCTTAGCTTCTGTTAGTGGGCGTGAGACTCAGCCAAATTTTGAGAGACTTTGGCATGACTGTTTAGAAGAAGAAGGCAGAGTACAGAGCAGAACTAAGGGTCCTAAAGAAGGGAATCTTGCACTAGCAGCTAAAACCAAGAAACAATTCAAGAAGCCCTTCCATCCCAAGAAGAAAGAGAGCAAGCCACAAGGTAGGCAATTTGATATGTCACAAGTTAAATGTTTTAATTGTTTCAAAATGGGACATTATGCTAGGGACTGTAGGCAGCCACAGAGAAGGCCCAAAAGAAAATTCCAAGCATCTACAACTGAAGAAGAAGAACCAAAGAAGAAGAAAAATACAAAGTCTTCCAAGCAAGAAGAATCAAGAAAAGAATACTATTTGATTTCTGCCCTAGCAGGGTCCATCACCAACAGCTCAAATTCTTGGTTGGTGGACAGTGGAGCCTCAAAACATATGACAGGTTCCCGTGAAGCCCTTACAAGCTACAGAAAGAAGAAGTTTGCCACTCAAGTAGAACTTGGAGATGCTTCCACCTACAAAATAGAGGGAGTGGGTTCAGTCTCATTTCAACTTGATTCAGGGACCATGTTGCACATTGAAGACATACTATATGTTCCAGGTTTGAAGAAAAATCTTCTTTCCGTTGCTGGCTTAGAAGACAAAGGCTACAGAGTTATATTCATGGACAAAAAGGTTTTGCTTTGGTCAAAGAATGAAAGGTTAAGTGCAGCAGAATTGATTGGGGTTCGAGAGGGAGGCCTTTACAAGGCATCTGGGCATTCTACTCAAGCATTGGTTCACAACACTATCAACCCTTGTGAGCTATGGCACCGTAGGTTTGGGCACCTTCATTATGCAGCTCTCCCTGGTCTTCAAAAGATGGTTACAGGTATGCTTGAGTTTTCTAATGAACATAGTGGTATTTGCAAAGGTTGTGACCTTGGTAAAAATACCAAGAAGTCTTTTTCAAAAAGTCACAGCAGATCAAAGGGGATTTTGGATTTGATTCACTCTGACATTTGTGGACCCATGTCTTCACCTTCCTTAAGTGGTTGTTTATACTATGTACTGTTCATTGATGATTACTCTCGTAAATCTTGGATTTACTTTCTAAAGGCTAAGAGTGAAACTTTTGATAAGTTCAAGGAGTTCAAGGCGCTGATTGAAAATCAGACAGGAAGACACATTCGCATCTTGAGGTCAGACAATGGAGGTGAGTTTGAATCAAATGATTTTGATGATTTTTTCCAAGAAGCAGGGATCAAGAGGGAGTTGACTGTACCTTACAACCCCCAACAGAACGGGGTTGCAGAAAGGAAGAACAGAACAGTCTGTGAGGTTGCTAAAGCCATGTTGTGTGATCTAGATCTTCCCTTGTCTCTATGGGCTGAGGCTACTAGTACAACTGTCTATATTCAAAACAGAAGTCCTCATGCCATTTTGGGAGAAAAGACTCCAGAGGAAGTCTTTACAGGAAGGAAACCTGTAGTTGACCACATGAGGATCTTTGGCACTCCAGTCTACATCCATGTGCCAAAAGAAAAGAGATTAAAGATGGAGCCTTCCGGAAAGAAAGGCACATTTGTTGGGTATAGTGAAAATTCAAAAGCCTACCGTATCTATGTTCCTGGTCAAAGATACATTGAAATCAGCAGAGATGTGATATTTCATGAGGAAGCTGTTTTCCGCCACTCCAAAGAGCTTCCAAAAGATCCAGAAGGATCTCTTTTTGACATTCCAGACTCTCCTCGTTCAAAGAATCAGAGGGAGGAAGAAGATGAACCTCATGCTTACTCAGAACCAGAAAGACCAACTGAAGAACTACTTGAAGCTCCTCCATCCAAGAGAAGACCTACTTGGGCAAGAGAAATATTGCAAGAAGCAGAGAAGCATAAAGCTCCATCTGGGACATTCAGAGAAAGCAAGAAGCCCCAGAAATACTCAAGTCTTATGAGTAAGCTCATTGATGCAGAGCCTTCTACATTCAAAGAAGCAGAGTCTCATTAGGTATGGATTGATGCCATGACAGAAGAATATAATTCCATTATGAAAAATGATGTGTGGGAAATTGTTCCTCGACCAAAAGGGAAGTCTGTGGTAACTTCCAAATGGCTCTATAAAATCAAGCATGCTGCTGATGGCAGCATTGAGAAATATAAAGCAAGATTTGTGGCACGTGGTTTCTCACAAAAGGAAGGCATAGACTATGATGAAACATTTGCTCCTGTTGCCAGGTATACCACCATCAGAACTATTATCTCTCTCGCTGCTGTCTTTGGATGGAAACTCCATCAAATGGATGTAAAGACAACTTTTCTTAATGGAGAAGTTGAAGAAGAGGTCTACATTGAGCAACCTGAAGGTTTTGTGACACATGAAATGCAGTCTCATGTGTGCAAACTAAAGAAAGCTTTGTATGGACTCAAACAGGCCCCAAGAGTCTGGTATGCCAGGATTGATGGTTACCTTCACAGTTTGGGATTCTCCAAGAGCACTGCTGATCCCAACCTCTACTTTAAGGTTGTTCAGAACCATGTCTCGATCCTAGTCCTATATGTGGATGATCTGTTCCTCACTGGAGAGGAGCAACTGATATCTCAGTGCAAGAGGGAGCTTACTTCAGAATTTGAAATGAAGGATCTGGGACTCATGCACTATTTCCTTGGTTTAGAGGTCTGGTAGAAGTCAGATGAGATCTTTCTGTCTCAAGGAAAGTATACAGTTGATATCTTGCAGAGGTTTGGGATGCATGACTGCAAACCCATGAGTGTACCCATGACATCAAATCTGAAGAAGTTACGTGATTCAGCTACTTCTTCACAGGCAGTGGATCCTACTCAGTATCGCGAACTTATTGGATCTTTGCTGTATCTAGTGCATATGAGACCAGATATCTGTTATACAGTGAATGCATTGAGTCAGTTCATGTCCGAGCCAAAGCACATACACTGGATAGCTGCCAAACATGTGCTCAGATATTTGCGAGGTACTATCACATATGGGCTCAGATATACCTCCAACAGTGGGGTAATGCTACTTGGATATGCCGACTCCGATTGGGCTGGCAGTGTAGTGCACCGGGAAAGCACATTTGGGTACTGTTTCAGTTTGGGATCAGCCATGATCTCATGGTCCAGCAGAAAACAGGGTTCCATAGCTCGGAGCATAGCAGAAGCTGAGTATATTGCTGCCAGTGATGCCTGCAGAGAAGCAGTTTGGCTTAGAAAGCTTTTCTCTGACCTGTTTGGTGGAAAGCTTGAACCAACTGTTATCCATTGCGATAATCAGAGTTGCATTAAGCTTTCAGAGAACCCTGTATTTCACGACAGGTCAAAACACATTGAGATGAAGTACCACTTCATCAGAGATATGGTACAACGAGGTGCCATGAAGCTCCAGTACATTCGTACAGATGAGCAGATTGCTGACATATTGACCAAGCCCCTGTCGTTGACAAAGCTTGTGCACTTTCGAGACAAGCTTGGTATTGCAGAGAATGACCCTCTCGCTGAGAGGGAGTGTTGATTTTTTTCCTGAGCAACATCGAGTGCCATTCTCTGGGAGAATGGAGGCACCTGGTCAGTTACCAGGATATTGACCCAGTTTGGGACTGGGAACTCAGCCTGGGGCTGAGAGCCATTCTCTGGGAGAATGGAGGCACCTGGTCAGTTACCAGGATATTGACCCAGTCTGGGACTGGGAACTCAGCCTGGGGCTGAGAGCCATTCTCTGGGAGAATGGAGGCACCTGGTCAGTTACCAGGATATTGATCCAGTCTGGGACTGGAAGCTCAGCCTGGGGCTGACAGCCATTCTTTGGGAGAATGGAGGTACTTGGTCAGTTACCAGGATTTCACTGTAAGCCCTAGATCGGGTCTGGGCAAGTGATGTACTCCTCCACTTGGTCTTGGTGGCAACAGGAGGGTGAAGTAAAGCAATTAATTTATCTCCTTATGATGATGCGCTTGGAGTGGACATGAAGACCTTGAAGAACACCTGGATGATTTATTGAAGAACCATAGAACCCAAGCACCACTTGGCTTGGTCCATGAACCCACCAGTTAGAAAGAAAAAAATAAATATGTATTTATTTATTTATTTTGGCTCAACTCATTATTGGAGGAAAGACAAAATAAAATGATGAATGATGTGAAGAAAATAAATATATATGTTATTGAAGGGTTGACCTCAATTAATTCACTAAATGGAAATAAACATCCATAAATAATGCAAGTCGGCCTCAATGATTAAATTAAATTTAATGGCTAAATAATGCAAGTCGGCCTCAATGATTAATGCTTGAAATAATGCAAGTCGGCCTCAATGATTAATGCTTGAAATAATGCAAGTCGGCCTCATTATTTTTTGTGTGGAATTATTCCACTATAAATATGGAAAGAAAACTCATCATTCAAAATCAATTCGTGTTTTTGAGGACAGCTCTGAGAACAGTTCGGTGGTGTCAAGAAGACAGTTCGGTGGTGTCATGCTGGGTTATATACTACTGGTTCTTATTGCTGTGCATACTCGAGCCCTGCTAGGGCATTCTTCCTGTGCATTCAAGGGTGATCTTCTTACTGCTGGGTTTTCTCCATAATACTTCTTACTGCTGGGTTCTCTCCACACTACTGGTTACTGCTGGGTTCTCTCCACACTACTGGTTACTACTGGGTTCTCTTCACACTGCTGGTTACTATTGCTGGTTCATGTTTCAGTACAGCTGAGTTTTATTCAGGGTCTGTCCCTAAGGTTTTGGCAGCCATTACAATACATCTACAAGTCACTACAGCCCCTGGAAAAGGCTACAACAGACACCAGTGAACAAGGCTTTCAAGTGCACTTTTATGAGTAACTCACTAACTTTTGATTAATTATCCCAATAACCTTACAATTACCATGGTGCAACTACAGTTGATCCAGATTTTCATGTTACTTCCCCAAGACTAAGTGCATTTCCTAAGTTTCTAAGGCAAGGTGTTGAAATGAATGTGATGTTAAGGAAAGCTGTTTGTGAATTAACTATCATAGAAATGTGATTGAGTGTTAGGTCTACCCCTTAGCTTTCAAGAGCTAAGGCTTTATGATTTTTCTTCCACATGTATGGCTTGGAAGGGAATAATTTTATTCTCGAGTTACCATTTCCTTGCACCATTTTTATGATCCTTTTATTTATTTTTTAGCAAGTTCCTTTCTTTGAATTTGGCTTTGATAAGCTAGGGACATAAGGATCATGACTTTTGCAAGGGGGCATTGCTCATATTCATCGTGTAGCTCCATTTCCCTTATAGTACTTTGATTGAGTCTTGACTCTTTTGACTTTGACTTAGGCATCATACATAGGAATAGTATAGATCGTAGAACATGACATATAATAAGTTAATTGCGAAAAGGGGACATGATGGAAATGGGTGAAATGGCTAGGGAAATGACATGGGATGAAAATTGGCTTGGTAAAATGTTGTGAATGACATGAAATGAGTGTCACACTTAAATTCCTTGGGATACACCTAACCCACAAGGTCATACACTTAATCTAATAAAGAATTGTAGCCACACCATGATGCATCCTTGGCTATGAAACAACAATTTAGGATACATGAGCCATTATAGAGTAACACCTTCAACCATCTAAGGTCATGTCCAAACATGACCATGCGATTACCATGAATTAACTAGAGAGCATATGTCATAACACTGGTGTCAACTGAATCTAGTGTTGCAAATATCTCTGATTTCTCCTGATATTTCTGATTTCTCGATTTTTTCGTGTTGCCGATTTGTCCAATATTTTCATAATTCTTCAAGTCTAAGTTTATTTTTGTTGATATTTTCCGATAATTCCCGATATTTTCCTCGATATTCTCGATAAGTTTCTTTCCAGACCCTCGACGATATATTCTCCGACACGATATTTGCAACATTAACTGAATGTCCCCATTTGTCTCTGGCACATATCATGGTGGACTAAGCAAGTTGAAGGTGTCTCTGGAAAATATGCATGGTCATACGATAGATCTCATCTGTGGAACTACTAGATGTGACGAGAGATCACATAGGCAATGATCATCAAGTCACCCCTACATGTTGAGGGGTAATAGGGCCTAGGTAGAGAGAGTGCACAAAATCATGCTTTAGATTCTTGCTTATTATAAACAAACTGTACCTCATTGTACTGTCCAAGTTAAGTTTTGTTAGATTTTCTACTTTAATTCAATATTATCTAGGATCTTTAACTGAAAGAATAACAAGCACAGCAAAACACAATAGACATAATAGTTTTCCTCGAGGAAACCATAAAGGAGAAAACCCCGCAACTTCCTCAGAGATAGATTTGTCACTAATACAATATCAAGACAAAAATGGAAAACCCAAAATATGTCTTTTGCAACTCTCTCTCTTTCTCCTCCAGGGAACTTGTCTTCTCTCCCTTGCTATGCAAACTTATGTGAGTGAGTAGTGTGTCCAAATGAGAGAGCAAGGCTCTCTATTTATACTTTACTTTTGACTTGACCTTTTACCTTACTAGGTTGGCCTCACTAAAACTGACTAGGCCGACTTCTGTAGGGAGACTCAATAATACCTTTTACATTTGACTCTAGGGGATCTAATGCCTCAACTTACAAGGGAGGTTTTACCTGAGGTTTTATCTCAATGACTTTGCATGACCAAACATAATAATGACAACCCCGAATGGAGGAAAATAATCTCCGTCGGAGGTACAAATAAAATACAATAATAATATCAGTATAAAATACAAGTGAATATCTTCTGAAGTTAAATTTACATCAACACTCCCTCTTAACTAGGAAGGTATTCTCTTGTCACAGTCATCAACACTCTGTACACATATTCTGGACAACGTCATCATCACTGGATCATCATCAATGCTTGAACATCATCATCAACACTGGATCATCATCGTCGCTGCTGCCGCAATCCTCATTTCGTTGATCATTGATTAGTGACATCTCTCAAATTGATTTGTCATAGAAAGTGCTACAAAGCCAACCCTTTTTCATGCTGGATGTAGGCCTAGCTCTCATGTAGGTCTTCATCATCTCCATGAGCAACCCATCGAGTAGGTACAGCCCAGGACCACACATTACATTGCCATAGCAATCACCTACATCTCCTACTATCATCTCATCGTATCCAAATCATCTCATCATCACACGGAGCACAGCCCAGATGCACACTTCATGTCCAACAAACCACCTGCGTCTCCCACCCAGTGGGTACAGCCTAGGAGCACCCTAGGTGCATTACGTCTCTCAACGGTCAACCTGCGTCTACCAGCATGGGAGGACAATCAGAAGCACCCTAGGTGCATTACGTCCCATGGACCACCTACGCCTTCCACCACGCGAGATCCTGCCTAGGCGCACACAAAGTGTCTTCTGACCAGTGGACCTCTCAACGTCTGCAGTATGGGAGGACAATCATGAGCACCCTAGGTGCATTATGTCCCAAGGACCACCTACGCCTACCACCATACGAGAACCAGCCCTACATCTACCAACATGGGAGAACAGTCAGGAGCATCCCAGATGCATTACGTCCCAAGGACCACCTACGTCTACCACCATGCGAGAACGACACTAGTGCATCTGCGTCTTCCGTAGTCATCACTCCCTCTTAGGAGGAATCTCGATCTGGATAACACCAAGCTTCTCTCTGAAGTACTCGAACTTCACTCTGGCTAATGGCTTGGTCAACACATCGGCTATCTGCTCGTCTGTCGCCACATACTGGAGCTTCATTGCTCCTCTTTGCACCATATCCCTGATATAGTGGTACTTGATCTCAATATGCTTCGACTTGTCATGGAACACCGGGTTCTTGGACAACTTTACGCAACTCTGGTTGTCACAGCAAATACAAGTCGCCTCTAACTGGAGATCAAACAAATCTGATAGTAGCTTCCGAAGCCATACTGCCTCACAACTAGTTGAACAAGCTGCACCATACTCTGCTTCCGCTGTACTCAGTGCCACACAAGACTGCTTCCTGCTAAACCAGGAGATCATATCGGATCCCATACTGAAGCAGCATCCTGAAGTGCTCTTCCTATCTGTGGCACTGCTTGCCCAATCCGAATCAACATAACCATGCAGGTTAATCTTCTGATTCGCCTCATACTTGAGCCCATAGTCAACTGTACCCTTCAGGTACCTCAATATATGCTTTGCAACAATCAGGTGAACATGTCTCGGATCCATCAGGAACTGGCTCAGGGTGTTCACAGCAAAGCATATGTCTGGTCTCGTGTTCGTCGGGTACATTAATGAACCAATCATCTGACGATACATCGTGGCATCAACTGACTCTGATGAAGCATCACACAGTAGCTTCAAGTTCGATGCCATTGGTGTGGCCATTGCCTTGCAGTCCATCATTCCGAACCTCTTTAGAATCTCTATTGCATATTTTCCTTGTCCAAGGAAGATTCCATCCGCAGTCTACCACACCTCCATGCCTAAGAAATAATGCATTATCCCCAGGTCCTTCATCTCGAACTCTGCGGCAAGCCTCCTCTTCGTGTCTGCAATGAGCTCATCCTCACTTGTTAGAAATAGGTCATCTACATATAGTAGAAGTATCACTGGATTTCCAACTTCAACCTTGAAGTAAAGGTTGGAACCCGTTTTACTCTTGGTAAAGCCTAAGCTCATCAGGAAACTGTCCATCCTGCCGTACCACGTCCTGGGTGCCTGCTTCAGTTCGTACAAGGTTTTCTTCAACTTGCACACGAGTCTGTTTGTCATGTGTCTCAAATCCCAGTGGCTGCTCCACGTACACTTCCTCTTCTACTACACCATTCAAGAATGCTGTCTTGACGTCCATCTGGTGTACCTTCCATTTCATTACTGCAGCCAATGCCAGTATAGATCTGATGGAAGTGTATCTGGCTACAGGTGCAAACGTCTCCTCGTAGTTTATGCCTTCCTTCTGGGAGAAGCCACGTGCCACAAACCTTGCCTTGTGTTTTTCAATGCTACCATCTGCAGCATGCTTGATCTTGTAGATCCACATGGAAGTCACAACAAACTTCCCTTCTGGTCTCGGAACTATCTCCCAGACATCATTCTTCATAATCAACTGGTACTCCTCGATCATGACATCCTTCCATTCTTTCTTCTCTGCTGCTTCTTCGTAGTTGGAAGGTTCTTTATCAATGATGTCACATAATAGGGCCACATTGTTGGAGTATGGTCTGGGTCTCTTGCTTTCTCTGTGCATCCCCTCTGGAGCACCATACTTCTTTGCATCTTGTATTGCTTCTTGTACCCATGCTAGTTTTCTCTTGTGGGAGTTATTCTCACGAGGTGGATCTACAGGTTCTTGTGGTTCTGTCATGTCGCTGTCTTCATGATCTTCTGGAATCTCTTCTTCCATAGTTGTGTCTCTGACTTTGGTTGCTTCAGGTTCTTCAGTCTTTTCAATAGGTAGTTTTCTTGACTTGTTGTATGCTGAGTCTTCGTCGAATGTCATGTCTCTGCTGATGTCGATCTTCTTGAATCCTGGGAAGTATATTCGGCAGGCCTTTGAAGTTTTGCTGTATCCTACGAATATTCCCTTCTTTCCTGAAGGATCTAGCTTTGTCCTCTTCTCCTTCGGAATGTGTATGTATACTGGGCAACCAAATATCCTGAGATGGCTGACTTCTGGTTTCTCATCGGTGAAAGCTTCTTCGGGAGTCTTGTTATTTAGTATTCGATGAGGAGTACGGTTCTGTACATACATCGCTGTCCTTGTAGCTTCTTCCCATAAGTGCATCGAAAGATCTTGGTCATGTAGCATTGCTTTCGTTGCTTCCATTATCGTTCTGCAACGCCATTTTGTTGAGGATTGTAGGGAGTGCTTAACTCCCTCTTAATCCCAGATTCTCTGCATAGGTTCTTGAATTCTTCCGAAGTGAATTCTCCGCCATTATTTGATCGAAGGGTCTTGATCTTCTTCTTTGTGTGATTCTCGACCAAGGCTTTGAATTCCTTTAACTTACTAAATACCCCATCTTTACCTTTCAAGAAGAAAATCCAAGTCTTATGGGAAAAGTCATCAATGAAAGAAACATAATATACATACCCGCTTAGTGAGCTGGATGACATGGGACCGTATACATTGGAGTGAATTATCTCCAATATTCCTTTTGCTTTGCTTTCACTGCTGGGAAATGCCTTCTTTACATTCTTTCCTTGCGCACATCACTTGCAAATGCCTTCATGTCTTGTCTGGATTTCTGGAAGTCCTGAAACTGCTTGGCTTGCAATAGGTAGTGCTCTATAGTGCATATGTGCAAGCCTTCTGTGCCAAAGTTCACTTGGCTCCATGGAGTCATGAACCAATGCTTGTTCAGGTTGTCCCTTCAATTTGTACAATCCTCTCTCTTGCTCTCGAATCACAGTTGCATCATCTATTGTCTTTCCCTTTGGCCACATTAGGACTTGGCCATCAATAAATGCAACCCTCATTCCCTTAGCATCAGGTGCTGATATGGAGAGAAGGTTCTTCTTTAATCCTGGAACATATAGTACATCTTTCATCTTCAGAGATTTGCCGGAGTCTAGCTTGTAGGAAGCTTCTCCACTTCCTTTTATGGGGTATTGATAATCATCCCCAAGTTTCCCCTTATGAGGTGACTCATGTTCAGATAGATTGATGAATGATTCTTTGTATCCCGTCATGTGCTTGGAAGCTCCACTATCTACAAGCCAATCATTGCTCCCATGTGTGACAGTGCCCGTGAGTGCTGAGATCAGAACATATTCTTCATCACTTGAAGAATCATCTCTTTCTTCTTCTCTGGTTCTTTTCCTTGTAGGTTCATCATCTTCTGCGGTGTGAGCATGATGTCTCTTCTTGTTTGTCTTCTTGTTGGAGGAACCTCTGTTTCTGGGACAATCTCTGGAGTCGTGTCCCTTCTCATCACATGTATAACATCTAATGTTGGATAGATCTCTTTTGGGTCTTCTTTGTCTATCATGTTAGATTTCATACATTCATAGCATAATAATTCAAATGCATAACCAAGATCATTAGAAGAAAGACAAAGCACAAAACAATAACAACAGAGTTTATCCTGGGAAACCCAAACAGGAGAAAATCCCAGCAACCTTCGTATAGAGATGATAATTCTGAGATTAGAGTACAATCATAAAAGAGGGAAGATGGAAATACTTCCCAAAAATAAAAACCCAAAATAGTCTTCTTCTCCAGCAGGTGCGAAGTTCCTTCTCTAGGTGTTGCGAACTTCACTTGATTGGATGAGTGAATAATGAGGTGCACTTTACCTCTATTTATACAAGTGCTAACATGAAAAATTCCCTAATTGGGCCGACTTCACTTGGGGGCAATTAATAATTTAATTTTTAATATTTTCTTTTGCTTCTTTTCACCCCAAGGTTTACATTGATTCTTTCAAGTGTTTACATAAGTAATTACATCAAGTTTATCTCCCTTAGGAGTTACAATCAAGTACAATAAAAATGCAATAATAATATCCTCCGAAGTTGCACAAAATCCAACACTCCTCTCAACGAGGGAGGTATTCTTCGGTCTTTATCAGCATCACGATCATCTGGGTTTCATCTGTACATCTATACTATCTCCATCATCTCTATACATACTCAAGGTTGTCCACACAGTCTCAGTCCTTCGAGAAGTGTCATCATGCATCAACTTCACCAGTCCTTCGGTGAGTCCAGGAGAATCACTCAATCCTCGATCCAGGGGAATCACTCAATCCTGGATATTTGAGATATCAGCTATACCATTTGCTACGTGTCTATCTCATCTCCTGATGGGATTTCTCCCATACCTAGTTGAGATCCTAGATGAGCAAATGGGAACGACTATATACTAACTGTCCGACTCATCTGCCAATGGGATTTCTCCCATACCTGGCTGAGTACCTGGACTGTAGAGGCACCTGTGCAATCACACAGCCAACTACTGATTGTCCGACTCATCTGCCAATGGGATTTATCCCATACCTGGATGAGTACCTGGATTATAGTGGCACCTGTGTGAACCCGACCATCTACTGACTGTCCGATTCATCTGCCTATGGGATTTCTCCCATATCTGGCTGAGTACCAGGACTGTAGAGGTACCTGGGAAAAAACAGGGTAAGCATCTCGATGTCATCTTTCCTCTCACGGAGCGACTCGTTCTCTTCTACTCCAAGTCTTCTGCGAAAGTATTCAAACTTCACCCTGGGAAGAGCCTTGTTGAGAACATCTGCAGTCTGGTTGTCTGTCGGCACGTACTGTAACTCAACCACACCTTTCTGCACCATATCACGTATGAAGTGGAAGTGATACCGAATCTCTATATGCTTTGACTTGTCGTGAATTACAGGATTCACTGACATCTGCACACAGCTTTGGTTATCACAGTGAATCATGGTTGGCTCTGGAATTTGGCCAAACAATCCTGCGAGGAGTTTACGAAGCCAAACTGCTTCTCGAGCTGCTGTACTAACAACCATGTACTTGGCCTCTGCAGTACTGAGTGCTACCGAGTTCTGCTTCCTACTGTACCAGGAAATAACTGCAGAACCCAAACTGAAGCAACATCCGGAAGTACTCTTCTTATCTGCAACGCATCCGGCCCAATCTGAGTCTGTAAACCCCTGTAATCTCAGGTCACTATCTGAAGCATACTTCAATCCATATCCCACAGTGCCACGTAAGTATTTGAGCACATGTTTTGCAGCAATCCAGTGAATCTACCTCGGCTCGCACATGAATTGGCTGAGAGCATTCACAACAAAACATATATCTGGTCTGGTGTTGGTCAGATACATCAATGGCCCAATCAACTAGCGATATATGGTGGGATCAATCAAATCTGAGTCTGAAGTAGAATCTCTCAACTTCTTCCAATTTGCATCCATCGGAGTGGCCATGGACTTGCAATCCAAAATTCCAAATCTCTTCAGTATATCTATGGTGTACTCTCCTTGTCCTAGGAAAATCTCTTTCTGCCTCTGCCATACTTCTAATCCCAAGAAGTAATGCATCAATCCAAGATCCTTCATTTCAAACTCAGAGGCGAGATTCTTCTTACACCATACAATAAGTTTCTCATTTCCTGTGAGAAACAAATCGTCAACATATAATACCAAAATCAGTGGCTCATCATCTACAACCTTGTAGTAAAGGTTGGGGTCTGCATCACTCTTGGTAAATCCCAAGCTCACCAGGAATTCGTCTATCCGTCCATGCCAAGCACGGGGTGCTTGCTTAAGTCCATACAATGCCTTTTTCAATCTGTATACATGAGACTCCTTTCCGTGGACAATAAACCCATTTGGCTGCTCGATGTAAACTTCTTCCTCAATAACACCATTGAGAAAGGCTGTCTTCACATCCATCTGATGCAACTTCCATCCCATAGTTGAAGCAATAGCAATGATCGATCTGATGGAAGTATATCGAGCCACAGGAGCAAAAGTCTCATCATAATCGACTCCCTCTTTCTGAGAGAATCCTCTGGCAACAAATCTGGCCTTGTATTTTTCAACACTTCCATCTGCTCCATGCTTGATTTTGTATAGCCATTTAGAAGTCACTACTGACTTCTCCTTAGGTCTCGACACAACCTCCCACACATCATTCTTCATGATGGATTGATATTCTTCCATCATGGCATCCTTCCAAACTTGATGTTTGAACTTTGGATGCTTCTTCGTAAGTGGTTGGTTCTGAATCAATAATGTTTCTCATCAGTGCCACATAACTAGAGAACCTCTGAGGTCTTTTGCTTTCTCTGGAAGCACCATGTGGAGCTTCATGCCCCTCTGCATCTTGCAGTGTCTGTTGTGCCCATCTAGGTCTTTTCCGGCCTGCAACATCTATGGGGATATCAACTAGATCAATGGGAGCGATAGGTTCATCCTTTTCAGCTAACTCCCTCTGAACTGGAAGGGGAGATGATCTCATCTCCTTTGGTTCTAGCATTTCGTCATCATCGATCTCCATGTTCGATCCTTTGCCTTTCTTGACAGCCATCTCTTCTTCAAAGGTCACACCCCTACTGACTTCAATCTGTCTGGATCCTGGAATGTAAATTTTGCAAGCCTTTGAAGACTCACTGTATCCCACGAAGGTTCCCTTCCTGCCTGAAGGTTCTAACTCTGATCTTTTCTCCTTGGGCACATGTATGTAGACTGGACAACCAAAGATCTGAAGATGGCACACTTCTGGTTTCACTCCTGTGACCGCTTCTTCCGAAGTCATATTCTTCAATATCTTATGTGGACATCTATTCTGTACATATACAATGGTTTTGGATGCTTCTACCCACAAGAACATTTTAAGACTCTGGTCATGTATCATAGCTTTGGCTGCCTCCACAATTGTTCTATTCTTTCTTTCTGCAACCCCATTTTGTTGAGGGTTGTAGGGAACCGTGAGCTCCCTCTTAATTCCTGCTTCCTTGCAGAAATCATTAAATTCTGTAGAGGTATATTCTCCACCATTATCGGATCTCAAAATCTTGATCCTCTTCCCATACAGGTTTTCGACTTGTGCTTTAAATTCTTTGAACTTGCTGAGTACTTCTTTAGATTCCTTATACTTGAGAAAGTATATCCAAGTCTTCCGTGTATAATCATCAATGAATGTTATATCGTAATGATATCCACCTAGTGAAGCAACTGTCATGGGTCCGCACAAGTCAGAGTGTACTAGATCCAAAATCCCTTTGGATCTACTCTCACTATCTGGAAAAGATCTCTTGGCATTCTTGCCAAGTGCACATCCTCTACATGTCCCATCATGGTTTACCTGGAGCCCTGGTAAACTTGTCACAATATTCTTCAGTGCTGGGAGAGCTCGATAGTTTAGATGAGCTAGTCTTCTGTGCCATAATTCTCCCATACTTGCAGCATCATGTACTAGAGCTTGGATTGGTGGAGTGTTTAGTCTATACAAGCTCTCTTTTCTTATACCAATAACTTTGGCTGTGTTCATGCTTGAGTTCTTGTGCCAAGCAAGGACTTTCCCTTCCAAGAAAGCTACTTTATATCCCTTGTCCTTCAAGGCTGAGATGGAGACAAGGTTTCTTTTCATTCCAGGTACATAGAGCACATCACTCAGGCGCAATGTATCATTTAATTCTAGTTGAAAGGAGGTGGCTCCAGATCCCTTCACAGTGTAGTTTGCATCATCTCCAAGTACAACACGGAGATGTGAATCTTTCTCAACTAATTCTGAAATATTTTCTTTATAACCTGTCATGTGTCTAGATGCACCACTATCTATGAGCCAAGTGTCACTAGTGGTGGGAATAGTACCTGATAAAGCTGACATGAAAAGAAATTCTGTGTGATCTTCATTCTTTTGCTTCTTATGATGATGTTCTTCTTCCACATCAGCGATGGATGCTTCATGCTTCCTTTTGCTTGAACTTCGGCAGCTACTGGCGTAATGTCCATATTTTCTGCACCTATAGCATTGAACTTGAGATTTGTCCCTCTTCTTCTTTTGATCTTGGCGAGGACTCGATCTCCTATCTTCGTGCTTTGTGTTTGTGGAACTTCTTTCCTTTTCCCTTACCTTTCTTGGCATGGGATACAAATGCTTGGTTCTCCTCAGGTTGAGTGCCATGGAGTCTTTGTCGTGCTGCAATCCTTGTCTCCTCCTGAGTGCAATCTGCCCATGGCTTATCAAACTTGGGTAGTTTAGATCTACCACTTATGCTTTGAATAAAGGACTCCCAAGATGGTGGAAGACCATTTAGAGTGGTGATAACAAGCTCTTTACCATCAATGAGATCTCCACTGGTGCTAAGCTTGTCCCTTAGTTTTGTGATCCTCATAAAGTATGAGGCAATGGATTCTGACTTGGACATTTTCATATTTGAAAGCTGGTTCCTCAATGTGATGGATACATTGATCCTAGTGTGTTCAAACAACTTCTTTATGGTCTTGAACATTTTCCTAGCATTCTTCTTCCCTGAGATTTGTGGGACCAAATGATCTCTTACTGAGTCCACCAAAATCCTTCTTGCTCTAGCATCATTCTTCCTCCATGGGGATTTGTCTTCCTCGACTTCTGGCTCAGGGACCTTCTCATTTACATATTGTAATAGGTCATTTTCTTCTAGAAGTAGAAGAACCCTGGAATTTCAAGAGATAAAGTTGGAAGCTCCTTCCAAACGATCTTCAACCTTCATACCAATCATCTTGACTGCAGATTTGGTTCATAAACCCTAGCAGGAGCTAGGTCAAAACTGAAAGTTGGAATTTGGAAAAACTGATTCCATAGGTAGATGCGCCATGCCAAGGCGAGTTGATTTGAGGTAGGGCTGATCCAAATCTGTGGAGAGAAGTAGGTCAAAACTGAAACCCTAATTTCTGCTCCAGCTACAGAGTTAGTTCAAAAGCTGAAAATTCTCGGAATTGAATTCCGTCTTCACCAAAAGATGCGCCTCCCTAAAAGCAAAATTCCCAAGGCTTTCTTTCTCCAAAATGTTGGGTGAAGACTTCAGAAGATGAAACCCTAGTTCCGGCAGGGTTCTGACAATGTTCCGGCAATGACTTCTTCTAGAACTGCTCTGATACCATGTTGAATTTCATACATTCATAGTATAATAATTCAAATGCATAACCAAGATCACTAGAAGAAAGACAAAGCACAAAACAATAACAACAAAGTTTATCCTAGGAAATCCAAACAGGAGAAAAACCCAGCAACCTTCGTATAGAGATGATAATTCCGAGATCAAAGTACAATCATAAAAGAGGGAAGATGGAAATACTTCCCAAAAATAGAAACCCCAAAATAGTCTTCTCCAGCAGGTGCGAACTTCCTTCTCCGGGTGAGGCGAACTTCACTTGATTGGATGAGTGAATAATGAGGTGCACTTTACCTCTATTTATACAAGTGCTAACATGAAAAATTCCCTAACTGGGCTGACTTCACTTGGGGGCAATTAATAATTTAATTTTTAATATTTTCTTCTGCTTCTTTTCACCCCAAGGTTTACATTGATTCTTTCAAGTGTTTACATAAGTAATCACATCAAGTTTATCTCCCTTAGGAGTTACAATCAAGAACAATAAAAATACAATAATAATATCTTCCGAAGTTGCACAAAATCCAACATATCATAGTTCTCCCTCTTACTTTGATGGTGGTTCTCCCTCTTGTTGTGATGTTGGTGCTCCCTCTTGTTGTGATTTCTTCTAGCGTGAACTGTGAGAGCTTGATCATCATTTGCTCCCATCTTCTCTTCTCGTGCCACAAGTCGAGCTTCTTCTTGTGTACATTCTTCCCATAATATGCTGAAGGTGATCAACTTCTTCCTGGCACATATCCCTTGAATGAATGAGTCCCATGATCTTGGGAGACCATTCAAGGTGGTCATAAGGATCTCTCCTTCTTCTACCTTTTCTTCAACTGCTTCAAGTTGCTCCTTGATTTGTGAGACCCTTGTGAAATATGATTGCATGGTATCTGAGTTCAGGATCTTTATGTTCTTGAGTTGGTTCCTTAATGTCATCTTCCGATTGATGTTCTTCCCTTCGAATAGTCTTGTCAACGCATTGAACATTTCCTTGGGTGTCTTCAAGGATGACACATGTGGGATGAGATGATCCTTAATGGAGTCTGCAATAAATCTCTTGGCCTTAACCAAGTTCTTATTGTGGATAGCTTTAGCCTCATCTCCCTCTGGTGCTGGAACCTCTTCATTAACATACTTGTCCAAATCATTTTCTTCAAGGACAAGAGCAATCCTATACTTCCATGCTCGGAAGTTATTAGCTCCCTCAAGCTTATCCTCAAGCTTGGTGTGGTGAGACATATTGAATGAGTACCTCAAATGGAAACAACAAAGATTTAGGTCTTACCAATTTGAGATGCCCAACCTGGTTCTGGAGCTGGCTAGCCTAGGGTTTGTTAGAGAAACCCTAATTTTCCAAAGTTGGAATCTTGAACTTTTGATTGGACAGGAAGATGCGCCTCCTCAAGGCGAGTTGTCCAATGTACTCCTTTTTCCAAATTGATGGAAGGAAGCCCCAAAAACTTGATGCCCTAGTTTTCCTCTCGGTAGCAATGACAGGCCAACAATTGAAAATTCTCGGAATCTGATTCTGCTTCGACAGAAAGATGCGCCCTTCTAGGGCGAGTTAGCCTAGCCCTCTTTTTCTGATGATCTGTGGAGGGAAGACCTCAAATTAGGAAGCCCTAGTTTCCCGTTGCTGCACAATGTCTTCTTTTCAGGTTAGCTCTGATACCATGTTAGATTTTCTACTTTAATTCAATATTATCTAGGATCTTTAATTGAAAGAATAACAAGCACATCAAAACACAATAGTTTTCCTCGGGGAAACCATAATGGAGAAAACCCCACAACTTCCTCAGAGATAGATTTGTCACTAATACAATATCAAGCCAAAAATGGAAAACCCAAAATATGTCTTCTGTAGCTCTCTCTCTTTCTCCTCCAGCGAACTTGTCTTCTCTCCCTTGCTATGCGAACTTGTGTGAGTGAGTAGTGTGTCCAAATGAGAGAGCAAGGCTCTCTATTTATACTTTACTTTTGACTTGACCTTTTACCTAACTAGGTCGGCCTCACTAAAACTGACTGGGCCGACTTCTCTAGGGAGACTCAATAATACCTTTTACATTTGACTCTAGGGGATCTAATGCCCCGACTTACAAGGGAGGTTTTATCTCAATGACTTTGCATGACCAAGCGTAATAATGACATCCCCAAACGGAGGAAAAACATCTCCGTCGGAGGTACAAATAAAATACAATAATAATATCAATATAAAATACAAGTGAATATCTCCCGAAGTTACATCTACATCAACAAGTTTGAAGCCCACCCTCTTGAAAACATCTTTAAGCTTATCTCTCACTTTGGCAAACTTTGGTCTTTGGCTGATTTTATTTTTGGATTTGAGAGGTATCCTTATTTGGCTCTATGTTCCTCTAAGGAGCTTGCTTCTCACTCCTATGTGGGTTTGACTATGTGGAGACAATGTTGGTACATCAAAGCCTCTATGCTTTTGTAGCATGAACATTTCCATAAACCATCTTCCTCCCTATATATATTACTTGTAATACACATCTTCAACTTTTTCCATTGGAGGCCTTATTGTTTTTCTAGAATGTTCACATCAGTATTGGTTATATGGTCTTATGTAAGACATTTTTCTTCTGATGATAGCAGTGTTATGGTTGCGCTATTGTTGTGTATTTTTCTCTTTGATCTTAGACTATAGATCTTAGATCTTATAGGTTAGATCTGCTTTTATCTTGCTTTTATAGGAGCGGCCTCTACACTCCCGCTTTGTAATGATACTGATGTACTTAACAGTCTCACTGCTCTGTTTTTGGTCATTTGTTGGACATTAATAAAATTATTCTATGTTATCTTGTCTCTATCTATTTTCTTCCATTACAAAGATGCTTGGAACTATTTTCAGAGCGATAGTAGCTTTCAAGTGGCAAACATTGCAAAGATCTCATAAACCCACCAAATTGATTACAATGTTCTTCTATATGTTTGGATTTGTGGGTGTATCAAGTGTGTCAAGTGCCTTGGGACTGCTGATGCTATTGATTCAATGTCCAAATGCCTATATGGTTCCAAGCTGACATTATTAAATCTAGTGGCTGACATTGGGTATCAACCACCCCTCCCTACATTTAGTCTAGAGTCTATGAGAAGGATCCTATCACTAGCTTCTTTACTTCTTTAAGGATATCTTTGGCCTTTAATGTTAGAGGAGCTTCTTTCACTGTTCTTCCTGTTACCGGGCAAATTAGCAGGGCTAATTCCCAGTAAGCAAAAATAAGATCAGTGACCCAATGTCACCTCGGTCACCGTTATAACTTCTTCGGAAGTTGAAACCTCCAAGGAGAAGTATCCTTAAGGAACCTTGTAAGAACACTAGGACAACCACAGAACAATACTCTCTATGCAATTTGTAGTTAGACCAGTGCCTAATGGAGTCAAATGTATTCATTTATCACAACACATTACTGAGGCTATTCAATAAAATGTAAGAACGTATACACATGTATAAAAGTAATCAATACTGGATCAAAAGACTGTATTGCAAACCAATCCAACCATTAACCAAATATGCATTGAGTGGTAGTTGCCAGTGTCATTCATTAATCAGATATACGCCTGTAGGATGACAATTCATAACCAATTATGACTATTAACTAATGAAATGTAGGAGTCTTTGTAACAAGTTCAATGTCTAATGTAGAAAAGTAGAATTCAACATCATTCTAGCAATCATTAGCACCAGCTGAAAAGGTAACCAACACACCCTAGCATCAATACTTCAAAAACATCATAACCACCCACTATTGAAATGTCCAAGATCACTTATCAGCATGTATCATCCAAGTGTTGTTATTAGCAAGTTATTATAAGTTTCAAGTCTGTTACAATGTCAATAATTCTTTGGCATCCAAATCAGTTTTTAGCATTTAATATCACTCATAGATAATGATGCATGTTCCAATACTTGTCAATGTAAACATGTCATGAGTTAATAGCAATCAAGCACTCAAGATCAGATCTTCTGTATGTCTCCAATTTGAAAAAGGAGATAGAGATCAGCATTCAACTTTAATATCAATTCATTACTTTCGGATCTGATCTAGGGTAATTTCAGGGTTATAAATACACATAAAACTTCTCTAAAAATGCATAGAAATGATTCCAAACTGTGCTAACTTGTTTGGTTTTATGTTACAGGTATAGGGTGAAAGGGTACTACACACAGGGTCTGCAATCTTTGATTGCAGACCTGTGTTAAGCTTGGGAGAGGGCTTGGATGGGCAGCCAAAGGAAGGTAAAGGGCCAAGGAAAAGTGTGGAAGGTTCGGTGGAAGGAATAAAAGGTGGTGAGGATATAGGGCGGCCAAGGTAGAAGGCTGTGAGAGGGCTGCTAAGGCAAAAGAAGGGAGCTGGAAGAGGAGACATGGAGTAGAGGTTTGAAGAACCAACAAGGAAGGAGAATGAAATGGTGAAGGGTGGAAGGAAAGGTAGGAGGGAGGCCGAAAGTTGAAAGGGAACCAGAAAGGGCAAGGAAGGAGGCTGGGTTTAGGGCAGCAGCAGGGCAGAGCTGTACAAGGGTGCAGCGAAGGCTTCAAGGAGAGGGCCGAGGGTCCAGATTTGCAAAGAAAGGGAGGCCGAGAGCTATGGGAGGAAAAACGAAGGAGAGGGAGGCTTCCAAGGGTAGGTCGCAGGGGTTAAAGGACTGCTGCTAGGGTTTTATGCAGCAAAATAAAAATTACAAAAATAGGTCAAAATTTAACCTAAAACCTAAAATATAAAAAATTAACCTAAGAATAATATGTACAATAATTACAACTTCAGAAATTTAGGTTTAGAAGTAGATGAGCAACCCAGGGTTTCAAGATAAAGCTAGTCACCCAACCCTAGGGCATCAATGAGAGGAGCTACTCTCCTTGAGATAGTACTTGGCAAGCTTGGCAACTAGGGGTAACCTCAACAATCTTCGGGATTTGTCAAGGGAGTCTAGCCTTTAGCAAGACTTGAAGACCTAAAGCTCAAGCTTGAATGTTATGGTGACCAAAGACAAAAATGAAATGCTAATCAAGACAAAATGAAGCAACAATGGCTTCCATTCAACCCTAACAAGCATCACTTTCATACAAATTGACAAAGAGACATCAAACTAAAAGTATGGATACCTCTAAGTGCATGTGTTAAGCAAACAACTCTAGCCTCACCTTAGAAATGGCAGGGACAATAGTAAAACTTCCAAGAAATGTCTCAAACTTGCAAAATAACTTTCATCAAGGAGTGCGCATCCCTTCAAAGAGCCCTAGTTAGGGAAAATAGCAGGCATAATGAAATTATCCCAAAAGTTCTTGTCTGAAAAATGAAGTGAGGAGATTGTATTTATATGATCCCACACTCACTTTTACAAAAAATAAGGTCAATTTAATATTAAAAATGTCAATTTAAAATTAGAACAAAAATAATATAAAATAATGATAAGAGTGGGTAAATTGGGGTATTTTCCCCAGATTTGACCCAAACATGAGCAAAATGGGTGAACAAGGCCACATCGGACCAAACTGAAGGCCAGACTGTGCAGGGGGGGTCGTCATGTCCCAACTAACCCCAACAGTGATGAAAAACTCTCAACGCCCCCCCCTTATCAAGCATTACAGTCTGCCCAAGAAGATGACGTCATCCTCTGAAGGATGGCCCAGAGAGAGGGCGCTGGTGAACTGGAGGGCCAGGAGGGTGCTGGAGGTGCTCTTAAAGATAAGTAAATGCCGCAATGCTGAAGAACCTGCTGCTGGAGTGATAAAACCAGGTTGGGGTCATGTGACCCAGTGACCCACCCTTGGAAGCCCCAGACACCAACCTCAGGGTTTTAAACCCTTTCATGAGGTAGTCAGCGATGCCACTAAGCCATAGTACTTCCAAAGGAGAAACCAGAGGGTCTGGCCATGCCCCTACCTCAGAATAAGCTGGCTAAACACCCCTCTTGGTAAAAAAAAGGACACACTCTCCCTGGGGCACCTCTGCAGGTACGCTGGTGTTGATACCATCGTAACACTTCCCATAAGGGTTACTTTGATGTCTTTAAGGATAACTTTGTTGGCTGTGCTCAGCATGGGCCACTCTTTAGATGGCATCTCTAGATTTAATATTGGTGACTATACAATGGTTGATAGAATTTGTAGATTCCATCTTTGTTGTTGATGAGGACTATTAGGTGTTTTGTGTCGTCTCTTGTTCTCTCAATTTGGTTTCTCACATCTTCTATGAGAGTAGCTCATTTCACTCTGTTGTATATAGATGTTCTCATGTAATCTTACAGGGTTTACCTTTTTTTCTTGGTTTTCTTAGGTGAGAAAGATGGTCTAGGCACTTCTTTTATTATTATTATTGTTCTATGCACTTTTGAGTGCCAATTCATCAATTGATATAATTTATTTGTTTCTTTTTACCTTTCTAATTAGATTGGAAATAATGGTTAGGTGTTGGCATTTGCTAATCAGGGCAAGCACGTCTAATATGGGATTTCATAATAAAAAAGGAAAGCATAGGAAACCAAGGTTTACCACTATTTCGGTTGGGTCACTTGGCATTACACTTGTGTTTGGCATATCACTCTATAACACACCTCTACTACATCTGTTGTGCCACTTGTTCAAGCATTTATTCATAACTACTCTCCCCCTCTCTTTTATTATAAGTTGTTGGGTTTGTTGGTGGATACATTCTATCCTTTCTCCCTCTCTCTTATGATTTCCACACCAACATTGCTAGTTGTGAAGCCATATGGCATCTCAAGTTTATAGCAAAGTTAACAAATAAGATGGTAGAGCCCGTATACTATGACAATCAGAGTTATGCTAGACTCTCTAAGAATCCAGTAGTATTTTATGATCGCTCCAAGCACATAGATATCCAATAGCATTTCTTAGAGACAAGGTTTAGAAGGGAGCAACTGTTCTTTAATGTGTTCCTTTAGATTCATAGGTTGGAAACATTTTGATGAAGCCCCTAGCTAGGGGGAAGTTAGAGAGGCTGAGAGAGAGGCTTGGATTGGTGGAGAACACTTTCCTCACAAAGAGGAAGTGTTAGAGTTAACCTGTGTTGCTCAATCTGTGTTCACCTTCAGCAGAGGTGCACCTGTAACAGACCCTCATTCCTTTTCACTCCTATGCAAAACAATGTTAATGAGAGTGCAAAGCCAACAATAGAGAGGTGCTTTAAGGATGATGAGGAGGTGCAATTATGGAGAGTTAGAGGGCATGCTTGCCTTAAGTTAATTCCAATTTTAGTTGTCTTTTTTAAGAATTAGAATTGTTTTCTAATTTGAGTTGAGTTGTTTAGATTAAGCTAGAGTTCATGGAGTGATTCCATCCTTAGACCGGGTTGCGGACCCCAAGATTAGGGGGCATGCCGCATGGGAGTTTTAATTGCAGTCTAGGTTCAATCAGCTAGGAGTCTAACACACACATTCATGTAGGCTGGGCGCTCTATCGTAGGTGCCTAGAGTTAGGGTGTTGTCTTGTAAAACCCTAGCCTCCTTATTCTATAAAAGAAAGGTAGGGTCTCTACTAGGTTGGTTATATAGTTAGGGTTTTGATCTATTGCGTTGTACAATTTTTCCTTTCTAGTTAGTAGAGGAGGAAGATGTGACTGAGTGCTGTAGAATTCTTGTTCATATCTTTTTTCAATTATCGATGTGTTTGTAGATCTAGCATTCTTAATTGTTGGTTTGAGAATTTTTCTGTTTTAAAGCTACCTAGTGTTTGTAGGATGTAGGGCTACTTACCATTAATCGAAAATTCAACAACTTTGTGATCT
This sequence comes from Larix kaempferi, assembly GCA_027924585.1. Lineage (NCBI taxonomy): Eukaryota > Viridiplantae > Streptophyta > Pinopsida > Pinales > Pinaceae > Larix > Larix kaempferi. Next base: position 13,359,294 of record BSBM01000877.1, read on the forward strand.
AGTTCATCATGTTACATAGGACTGTCCTAAACTATCACAAGTGAAGAATGTTAGTATGGTAGTTGCAATCCAAAAAATTGACAAAGAGTGTAAAAGAAATTACACAAATCCCAAAAGGTTTTCCAAATAGACTCAAGTGTGCATTAGAAGAAAAACATGAAGGAATAATTATTGAACCTAGGTCAATTGTCAAGACTAGTGTGCAAAATCAAGATGGTGAGGATAGAGATCATACATGTTAGCAATTTGAAGACTGGAAACCAACAACTTGCTCTTTAATGTGGAAGACCATGTCCATTCACATACCTAGAAATATCCATGCCAACAATTGTCATTGCAAGCAATACGAGTTCATAGAATAATATCACCCAAAGGTGAAGAATAGTACTCAAAGGTAAATAATATATTGAGGGTAAAGAAGAGCATTTGAAGGTGAAAGTATAAGAATATTACTTACCAATATACGTAGAGCTAGTACAAGCTTACAATTCCCATTCTAAAGAGCAATTCTATGATTCAACGAGATGCATGAGGGACAAAGATAATTAGGAACATGCCTAGATGAAGAAGAAATTGTTGCTTAAATGCTTTTGTAATGGAGACAATGACTTCCATATCTCAACTAGAATTTTTGAATATGAGTTGGTGCAACAATGTCGTTTTAGTACATAAGGAGGGCGATTACCTTAAAAGAACGAAATTCAACCTATTATTTTTGTGAGATTTTGAACCAGTGGATCTAGAAGCTAAATGGAGGAGTAATATAGTTAGCAATCCATAGAAGAGAAAATAATTCAAGTAAAGATCCAAACAATGTAATCTTTATTAACCAATTGAATTTTGAAATAGAGCACATGAATGAATGCTTGATTGATCAGATGCAAGCTTACATATATAGGTAACCAAGCTAGGATTAATTACATACACAAGCATAAGAGCTAGTGTAAACTCAAGAGAAAATGACCCTTAGAAAGTAATCTTGGGCATGCATTAGCTATTTAGCGTTTAACGAGACTAGAATAGTGTAGTGCACCATTGTGAGGCAGTTAACTAGGCTATGCATGAGTGCTCTACAATTAACTAGCCTAGGATAGGCAAGTGTGCTTTTGTTAGGAAGTGAACTGACCATGCATGAGCAACCAGTGTTAACTGGACCTAAAACTCCAAGTAGGTACTTAATTAGGTCATGCATGAGTTAATTGAAGTCTCAATGGCAAAAAATAGCCTAGTAGGGCCCATTCGTCTTAAACAAGGGTTGAACTACAATAGAATCCCTAAAAAAGGGGGAGAACTATAGTGAGGGAGATCTTTTCCCTAAAAAAGGGGGATTACTCTAGTTAGGAGCGCCTTTGACCCTTAAAAAGGGGGATAAATCCAGTAGGAGCACTATTAACCCTAAAGATAGGGAGAGAACTCCAGTAGGAGTGCTCTGGTCCCTAGCAATGGAAAAAAAGTGTACGTAGACCAACAATTTTCCCATGATAAAAAGGATTGCATTGGTGGGAAACAAAGAGGCCTAATAAGTTATAAATACTAGTTCATGCATCCTGTTAACTAAGTTCAACCTAGTATGTATAAGGGTGGCTTGCATTTTATTGGGCAAAGTGACCTAAGGACATATGAAGAGCGATATACCTACTCTTGTAGGTTGACCTCCTTGAGATGCATTTTATCTCCTCTAACTTTACAACCTTTCTCTTATGGAAATAAATGCTCTTTTTTCTATATTAGGATTATCTTCGAATATGCAACTTTTGATCTTAGTTTTCCTATCAAATAACCTTTGTAGGGCCATAACATAAAAGGTGCGAAAAAGCCAAAGAAAAAACGGTGCTACAAAGAAACTGCATTAACCAACACCTCAACTATAGATTTGGAGACAAGGAAAATGATTGATGAATCATTGCATCTTTTGGCTTTGGCTATGAAACATGTCTCCCTAAATAAAAAAATGTTACAAAAGGTAATTAAAATTGACTTAATCATATGATTGGTCCTAAAGAAGAGAGATGAATGAGTAAAGTTGCAAGGCTTGGTGATATATGTTCATGATCATGTGGACAAGCCCCAATCATAATGATGGGGAATTGAGCACCAAACACAATGTTGAATTTAGGAAGCCACATGAATATTATTTCCATTACATCCTGAGAATATTTAAGCAAACGCTCTCGCTTATATGCAACTTTTTGGTTGCATGGCAAATCAAACTCTAACAACACCAAAGGGGAGGCTTACAAATGTACTAGTAGAATGTGAGTCTTTTATGAATTGAGATTATTTTTAGGTTGTTAACCTGGACCAAGAAGCAAATGCATACAAGATGTTGGTGGTGTTGCACACAAAATCTACACTTTTGCTCTAAATTCTTATGGTACCCTATGATTGCCCGATGATGAATCTTGCTTATGCAAGTACCAGTGAGTTTGTTCTAAAGAAGCATTTTACGGGAGAAGTTGATCCACTCTGGTATAAAGTGATGAAGACATAGTACATCAAAACATCTCCTTCATCGTCTTCATATTTGCAATGTGAGGGATCAAATAATCCTTTGTTGAATCCAAGATGATGAATCTTGCTCATGCAAGTACCAGTGAGTTTGTTCTAAAGAAGCATTTTACGGGAGAAGTTGATCCACTCTGGTATAAAGTGATGAAGACATAGTACATCAAAACATCTCCTTTGTCGTCTTCTTATTTGCAATGTGAGGGATCAAATAATCCTTTGTTGAATCCAAGACAATTCGCTTTGCTTTGACCACTTTCTTCCTATGCTGAGTAGAAAACAACAATAGTATGTAGTGTAACCTCCTTCTCAACAAAGTCCCATAAATCTTCTTCCTCCAAGAATATGTGTAGTTGGCATTGCCAAGGTTTAAAGTTGGAAGCACCATCCAATCTATTGCACTCTTTGAGACTGAGATGTCATCTTGCAACTCCAATAACAAACTCAGACAACAGATCAATTGGGGAAAAAATTAGATGAGCGATCTCTCACAGGTGTGGATCACCTCTCATAGGCACAAACAACAGTTTCAAATCTTGGAAAAAAAACTAGGGCATCACACCCTCAACCTATCATAGGTTTCATATGCTTCACTCATTGAAGCTTGAGCATCACACCAATTAAAAGTTGAAACCCTTTGAAAACTCCCTCTCATAGGCAACAACCCTTTCCATACGCAAATCTACAAACACATATTATTGGAAATATGAACAAAAAGCACATCTAGAACTCTCAATATTGCATCATCTTCTATTTATCGAAAATAAGGAAATTACACTACTATAGCTCTAAACTCGATTACGCTAACCAACACAGTGATGCACCTTGCATCTTCTTTATAGACTAAGAAGATAAGGTAAGTACAATGTATCTAGACACATGCCTGAAGCACCCCCAATTGATAGAGTCGAACCTAACCCAAATCATCTCAACTAATGCACCCTCTTGCATGGAAAGATGTGCCAAGAAAGTGCGCCTCCTACAAGAGATAAATTGCGTTACACAAACTTGTTGGTGCTTCCTAGATAAGATAAGATAATTTTATTAATGTCCAACAAATGAACACAAAAGTAGGTCAATGGGACTGTGTGGAACCATGATAACAATACAAAGTGGGAGCCCAAAAGTAGCTCCTATAAAAAACTAAAAGTAGAACTCAAATCTAACCCTAATTCCATAAATGGAGAGCCGACCCCGTAGAAAAATATGTACAAAGTGAGATATGAAGAGAGCTGATCCAGAAAATGTATAAAGGGAGTGGATTCGAGAGCTGTGATACGAAAATAGTTGAATTGTCACTATCATGGGGCACTGAAAGCACTGGTAACATTGGGAGCATCTCTCCTACCATCCGAGGCCGACTAAGGGAAGCTCAAAAGAGTACTCTGTCTGGAGGAAGAATTGGAAGAGGAGCTACAATGGGTAATGCATCGCTTCCTAGAGGAGAAAACCTGCTGTTGTATCTTGGATGAAGTCATTTGGTTGCTGGGAAGGGGTCGAGACTGGCTCTGTTGCTGGTGTTGAATGGAGGTAGATTGCCATGTCCTAACTAAGCGATCAAGGTCAATGCCACCATTTGTCTGTATCTTGGTGCCCTTAGAGGAGGGAAGCACTGGAAAGGAGGAAGTGATACTCTAAGTGGAGACTGGTACCGACTAAGAATGTCATTGGAGAGTGAAGGAGTGAAGCCGGAGGGCCTCCTACAAGTATAATGCCAGACATCTCTGATCAACGTATATGAAGAATCTAGTCAAAGTCTGAAGCTCTGTGAGAAGAAGGTCCTTGAAAAGACAATGAAGTCATCCACGGATCTCGTAGTAAATAGGACACCTAAACATGGAGTGCTCCTCAGTCTCAAACTCTCAAAGGTGACATACTTGGCAGATCCTATATAGTGGGGGAAAGTGGACACCCATGCTTAACCCCAATGGTGGTCTTGATGAAATTTGAGATCCCGTGGGCCATGCAAAGACGACCAAGGACCGACCCATATAATCTCATAATGGCAGTCAGAAGGGTCTTGGAAATGCCAATGTCTTGAAGCCTCTAGAGTAATGCCACTCTAGGGAGAGAGTTGAATGCCTTCCGAAAGTCTACAAAGCAACAATAAACTTTCAAAGAGCGGTGATGTGCCTCCTCAGTGATGGCTCGGAGTGTAAGAATGTGATCAATGGTCTGGTGTGTTGGTTTGAAGCTCGCCTGCCCTCTAGTTCCGAGCTGTCTCCTTCAATCTCGCTAGAAAGATGCATATGGAGGACTGTAGCATATAGCTTGGAGAAAGTGTGGCTAACCATGATGATTCAGTAGTTATTAGGATCAGTATTAGGGACCGATCTATGGATTGGGTGAATAATATAATCCGACCATGGTTTTGGGAAGCCAGTACAGATCACATGGTTAAACAAATCGGTCAAGTGACAGTCAAGTGCTCGAAGGCCATTTTTGAAGATTTCAACTTGGAACCCTTCCTCATCCACTACACTAGAACTCATGGCCCAAACAACCTCCGAACATCTTGGGGAGTGAATAAGTAACAAGAGGTGGGGGGGAGGTAACCTGGATAAGGGTCTGCCTCGGGATGTCATAGAGGGAAGAGGTGTGGGAGAACATGGCTTTTGGATCAAGATCAGGTGGGAGATGGAAGTGGTGGGGGAAGATGGTACGCTAGACATGTTTGGGGGAATGAATAAGGGAAGTACTCAGCTCTTTTCTCCTACGAGAAATAAAGAGGCGTTTCTTGTGGTGGAGGAGACAACAGTAGGGAGCTTTGAGAACTAGGTAGGAGGGGTGACCATGGTTGAAGGCATGCCGAAGTTGGGTGTGGAGGTGCTTGTAGTCATCGTCATACCACTGGTTCATGGGATAGGGCCCAAGATTTTGGGGAGGGGGTGGATCGAGTGGAGTGGGGGTAAGTTTTAAGGGCAGCCTTCCAGATGATAGAAGAAAGACAGGTGTACTTGGCGGAGGTGGAGTTGAGGGAAGCGGATCGAGACATGGAAGGGAGCATCTGGCGGAGGGTGGAAGTAAAGGTGTTGGGGTCTCCCTCAATAAAGAGAATATTGGTCTGAGGTGGACCCATGGGTGTGGGGGGTGTCAATCTGAAGGGAGAAGGAAAGGAGAGCATGATCAGCCAAAGGTTACAACTAAGTGATGAATGAAGGGAAGAAGGTCCTGATTGAAGATCCGCACCCTCATCCAAGAATAGAAAATCTCATGCAAGCAGCCTAGCTGTCCTAAGTATTTGCTCCCTCCTTTAACTGTTAACATTAGTAACTGCATGCTACAACTGATAAAGGCAAACTTTAGCAAACTGGAATGCTAACTCTGAATAACAGTTCTAAATTTGGGATAAAGATGAGGTTGGTGCATGCATTCTGGATGCATGCATGAGATACATGTGCCCTCACTCTCACTCTCTATATTACTGCTACATGCCTCCCACAACTAGTGCCACGCCATCACTTTGATAACCCTCTGTTGCACGCATGAAACTAGGAAGATGGATCTGCTAGAGCATGCCATTACATAATACAAATCTGCCCTATTGTTGTGCCATCATTGTTGGAGATCGCTAACTAAGCAATAGGTAAAAACTCCAATAGTGACAGCTTGATCACCCATATGAACCTCTATAATCATGATGTTTTGTATATTTGTTAGATTTTGTTTTGTTCAAAAATATGCTTCAGGATTTCAAATCAATCCAACCAAATCTTCCATTGTTAATATGCTGTCAAAATGAGGAAAATAATGATCTTAGCATCTAGTTTAAAAGTAGGTCCAGATTATTTATTTTATAAATTTGCCTGTTTTCTCCTTCCTCCTCTTTCTCTTGCTTGAGTATGACTTGCTCAGGGTTGTGGGTTGCCACATGCCCCTCAAATCTTTGAGCACTACAATTTGGATTTCCTTTGCTAAGGAATTTGGATTGCTACAACCCATTTTGATCTTCAAGCATTATGTTTGGATCACCTATGCTTGAGATTTTTTTGGGTTACTGCATGCCTCTCAAATCTCAGAGCACTATGTTCAGATCGCCTATGCTAAGGAATTTTTGGGCTCTATCTTCCCTTCGAATTTTCGAATCTGTCTTCCAAGACAAGATAGGATTTCATTGCTCGACAATCCTGACACTTAGCCAACATTTTTATCTTGACCTTGCTTGGAAATTCCTTTCCTCAAAACTCAATGCTGTCCCCAGGATTTCCGAAGCACCAACTTTTGAGATTAGCTGTTGGAATGGTCTATGCTTGAAGTCTTTGTGGTGTCTATATTCTTGGGTTTTCTTATTAGTGTTGGTGTGGCATCCCCTTCTAGCATCCTCAACCATGAGACGGGTAGCCACTAAATAGAGCATCAAAATTCCAGCCCTCAAAGGCCATATCTCCATCATCCCTACACAGAGAAAGTCTCCTAGGGAGTCCCGAGATTAAGCAAATGCATGCACGGTGCAAAACAATAAGAGGAGTGGAATTAAACAAGCATGGTTAAAAGAAATCCATGGTAATGAAATGCCCAGGACTAGATTTAAACATAACAAACACACAACATGTGCATTCATATATTCTATAACAAAAAAACTTTAATTTGCAGATTCATAAGCAAGGGCATAACACATATTTTTAGAAGAAGATAATCTAAGAAACTGGCTAAATATGAACAATTTTTTGCCCAAATGTAGGCCTCCAGTGCAGATACCGCCTCTAAGCCAGGGTATGAGGCCATTGGGGTGAAGGGACCAAGCTATAGGCTTCTGGCTCATTCAATTCAACTCATTTGCTCTCATGCTCCGCTGATATGCTTGTTACTTAGCTCTCTAGGCATCTCATCCAGCCATCAAAGCACCATGGTCCTCTTTTCATTGCCCCACACAATGCAAAGAAGATCTTTCCTTTCTTTGCTCAATAGTCCCTTAGGGATATTCTTCCCTTCCAGTGCTCTTTAGTGTAGTCAAAATGAGTCCAATCTGCTGAATGCCTTATGGGAATAGCATGCAAAATAACACTTGCCTCTAAAGCTTCAAATGAGCAACAAACACATTGTGCATGAAGGATTCATAACTTGCCTAGCCTCAAGGCTCTCTTACAACCATCTATCTCTCATCCAAGGTCTGCAATTTACCTCTTCACGGTGCTGATTTGGTCAAATTCTAGATTGATTCATGGTAGCAATGGAGAATAGCGTGTGAGAAGTCTTGACTCTTGAACATGAATGTGAGAATGATTGAACAAATGACTGACAAATGAGAAAGCTGAGGGAAATGATGGTTGACAGGAGAGATAAAGTACTCTTACACTTCCTCATATGATTGTACTCAGCCCACTCTTCAGTAACTACGTGATCGGACTTCCCCACCAACCTTTACATGCATTCAATGATTGATTTTACAAGTCAATGGAGGTGGATGGCTTCATTTAAGGCACACAATGGTAAAGAGATGAGATTTAAGGCTGACACTTGGCAACGTGATTGCTTTCCCATAAGCCCCCTTCCCTCTTCCCCTTTGGTGGAGTCATAGCCCGTCTCATGCTCTCCGCAACCATCTTGGACCTTTATACATTATATTCCAGCATTGATATTTGCATAGCTTGAGTTTATCATGGCATGCCTACCACACGGTTCACATAAGTATAATTACATCATCTACATGCCTAGCCTTTCACTAGTTGGGCATTGGTTTTGAGTTCCGTAATAGGATTCCATACTAGCATATTTACATCATTTGCATATGGGGTCATTTATTTAAGGTCACATGGCTCAACTCCCACAACTATAACCATGCTTTCACAATTTATATATAATCTCATCCAATAGATTCCAGGGGTCAAGACTCAAAACTGGGGTATTAAAGTTGGGCAGATTTGAAGTTTCTTGCAGCATTGTTGAAGAAATTAATTTCGACACAAAGGATGAAAACTCTATGAAGTAGATCTGTGGCCTCATCAAAGCGAAGTAGAAATTTAAGATTTGAGCAGATTTTTGAAATCTGTACATGTCTGTCTTCCTTGGCTAGTGGGGTATGTACTTCACAGAATTTTCTTCTAAATACCAACTGTAACTCTATTCAGAGTTTCCAACCCGGATTTGTATCCAAATCTATGTGGAAATTAGCAATAAATATTCTAATCTGATTTATCATCTATGTACAATTCCTTGATTCATCTGTAAATTTCACCATTCACACACATTACACATAACAACATACAACTTTGACAACATTGAACAAACTATACATAATTCTACCATATAGAACACAACATTCAAAAATTAGACTAGAGGCTTTTTCAATTGGGCACATTGCATCAATTTTTTCTAGTTTTTACTGCCTATGAAATATTAACACTGATGTGTTTCAAACTTTCAAGGGAAACATATCACTCATCATCATGGCAATTAAATGCAAAGAGAACAATTTTGAAAGCAGAAAAATGAGTTGAGTATAGAAAAGGGGGAGGGAGATAGAGACTAAGCTGTTCAATTGAGAAACTAAAATAAATTAAAATAATTAAATAAATTTAGGAATGTAGTTGGGATAGTCATATAGGACTAAAAGATAAACTAAGGAAAGAGGAAGGTGTTACTGCTCAAACTAGCACCCTTCCGAAAGGTCATGAAGGATGGTGCTAAGAGTGGCAACTAATTAGAAGATGCACTCACTGTCACCACAATGCACTCCTCACACTTTAGGCCAACTCCTAGAAACCAAATGGGAGTCCCTAATATAAGTGAGGTAAACCTGCAAACGATTCCAACAGCACACCTATACCTCATGAGGAACCTCTTCGCAAAGATGAGTCCCTTATAGAGTCAAAGCAATGAATACAAAGGCGCTTAAGAGGGTAGGAGATTGGATCATAAATGCACACAATGAAGGCAAAAGGTTTGCTGCTGTTATAAAAGGACCACCAGCAGAATGTGCTCCAAAAATAGATGAAAACAATTTAGATAATAAGATAAGATAAGATAATTTTATTAATGTCCAACTAATGACCACAAAAGTAGGTCAATGGGACTGTTTGGTACCAAGATGTCAGTACAAAATGGGAGCACTAAGGTGGCTCCTATAAAAATGAAATGCAGAAAGAAAAGTATGACTAAAACCTAGAACAATGCCAACTTACTTAGGAATGTGTGCCAAATAGAGAGGGATAGAAACCATACCTTTAGGGAAGCCAATAGATGAATAAAGCAATGCTGGAAATGACTTACCAAATCTGGTTGGGGGATAATAACAGCCCTAGCAACATTGCTATAGGTGGTAGAGAGCTGCCAATAGTGTCTTGGGACACTAGTCATCCATAGAGATGCTTCCCAACAACTTGTGAACCTTGAAAAATGTGTCAAAAGATGGCTGCAATTGGAACTGCAGACCTGGTTTATGACCTAACAAGCTCCCGGAAATCACAACACCAAATCCAGCCACTGGATGGACTCCCAAGTGACTAGGGTTGGTAAAATACTTATTCCTTGGCTTGTATGGCACTTCAAATTTGAATTTAGATGGTTGTACCTGTCATATCAGATCTGAAAAAACATACATACTTTTCACAAGAACCTTTGATCTCTCAAACTAGCCACAAAAAGGTGATGCCCTTGAGGATTGACCCTAAAATCAAGGGGGCGAATCACATCCTAGCAGATTAGATTCTTCAAGAATCCAATATTTTTTGGATTTTTTATATATTTGATTTTTAGGGCTTTTTGGAATATAATATTTTTTTTGTATTTTTTCAAATAAAGATGTAGAGATTTTATAAACTTTGAAGAAGAGGGAATTAGACTTTAGTCTTATCCCTAGGGCAATGAGAAAAATCAGGGTCAATGTCCTCTCAAGAATTGACAATCAAATGATATTGAATTAGGGCAAGAGTAGAAACCCTAGGTCATAGTAGTCCTTGACCTGATTAGAACAAGCAAGAACACCAAAGCCCTAAACAAGAGGGATTTTGCCAGAGAAATGCCTCACCAAGCAAGACCAACTTACCATGAAATAAAACCCTAGAAACCCTTATCTTGGATGCACAAGCATTGCGTGACAAGAGACCAAAGATCTTACCACATTTAATGAAGGGAAAGAGGAGAAGCAAACCTTAAAATCCTTCCTCCACTTGAATTAGCCTTGAAAGATTGCAAAGAAACCTTGAAACATTTAAACTTATCCTTGAAAACCCTAGGACTTGCCAAGAAGAAAGGTGTACGATTTGCATTTTTGACTAAGATGACCAAAGGAAAGGGGGTAATACAAAAAAAAGGTCTAAGTGGGTATAATTGAGGTGTGCTAGAGCAAGTATGACAACCCTTACAAGCGCAATCACCTTTACAAAGCATGAAATCATGAGTGTGTATAGGGGCTCCTACGCCATGTGTTATAATGGAGTCACCCCAAAGTGCACCAATACCTACCCAGGGCATAAATGCCCGACATGATGAGGAGTTACCATCCATCAAGGGGTAGTCAGTAGGGTCATAAGATTAGTACACCTTGAAATGAGGACCAAGAGGACCTGCAATGACCAACCATGAGGTTTGGAGCACCGATAGAACAACACTTTTATATAAAGTAGCCCCATCTTGGCCTTTTACAATGGAAAAAGGACCCCCCTCCTTGGCACATCTAGTAGGCTGTGTTGCAGAGAATCTGGGATGTAACAGCTGTCTCCAATTGGAGGACGTGTGCTTCTTCTTGGAGTGCATGAGAACCTTGTGAATATTCTGTTACCTGTAGACCTACACACACTTTAAACAACAAAGAACGTCAAATTCATCAGAAGCGGACACATCCGTCCCGCCTTGTTCAAATCAAAATATAAAATGCATAAAAACAACTCAACAAGATGCAATTTTAAGGTAAAGCAAATGACACATCTGTTAGTTTTTCACAATTTAATCAATACTTATCTAGTATCCTACTGAGAGAATAACAAGCACAGCATAAACACAAGAGACACAAAGATTTTCCTCGGGGAAACCATAAAGGAGAAAACCCCGCAACTTCCTCAGAGATAGAATGATCACCAATACAATGTCACAAAAGTAAAACCCAAAAATAGAGATGGTCTTCAACAGCTTCTCTCTTCTCCACTTGTGCGAACTTGTCCTCCTCCTCACTAAATGCGAACTTGAGTGTGAGTGAGTGAATGAATAAATAGAGAGCCTAGCTCTCTATTTATACTTTACCTTTTTCACTTGACAAGTCGGCCTCAACTAAAGTTGATTGGGCCGACTCCTTTAGGGGACTTAAAAACCCCAATACAAATGACTCTAGGGGAACTAATGCCCCGACTTACATGGGAGGGTTTACCTCGATGACTTTGCATGACCCAAATACAATAATGACTTGTCCAGCCAGAGGAATAAACATCTCCGTCGGAGGTACAAATAAAATACAATAATAATACAATATAAAATACAAGTGAATATCTTCCGCAGTTACAATAACATTAACAGTCCCTCTTAACTAGGAAGGTATTCTCTTGACACAATCATCAACACATATGGACACAAGTCTTCATCGCTGGATCAACAATGCTGGAACATCATCATCAACATTGGATCGTCATCATCACTGCTGCTGCAATCCTCGTCATGTCGACCATCGGTTGGTGATATCTCTCGATTCTACTCATCATAGGAAGTTCTACAGAGCCAACCCTTTTTCATGCTAGGTGTAGGCCTAGCCCTCATGTAGGTCTTCATCATCTTTGCGAGCAAGCCATCAAGTAGGTACAACCCAGGACCAATCATTACATTGCCTTTGCAAATACTTGCGTCTCCTACTGTCGCCTGTTAAATTTCATACATTCATAGCATAAAACATAAATGCATAACCAAGATCACTAGAAGCAAGACAAAGCACAAAACAACAACATAGAGTTTGATCTAGGAAACCCAAATGGGAGAAAACCCAACAACCTTCGCAGAGAGATGATAATTCCGAGATCAGAGTACAAATAAGAAAAGAGAAAGAATGTGAAAGTGTCTTTCACAAGTAGATGCCCCAAATAAGCTTCTTCCTTCAAGTGATGAGAAATCAACATCCTCCAAGTGATGTGCACTTGCTAAGTGTGAGAATGAGATAATGAGGTGCACTAGCCTCTTATTTATACAAGTGCAAAAACCAGAAATTCCCTAACTGGGCCGACTTCACCTGGGGGCAATAAATAATTTATTTTTAATAATTTTCTTTTGTTTATTTGCACCCCAAGGTTTACATTGACTCTTTCATGTAATTACATAAATAATTACATCCAGTTCATCTCCCTTAGGAGGTACAATCAAGTACAATAAAAGTACAATAAAATATCATGAATAATATCTTCCGAAGTTGCACAAAATCCAACATCGCCTCATTGTCTTCAGATCATCTCATCGTCACACGGAGCATAGCCCAGATGCACATCACACAGCGCTTACATCAACGACCATGGGAGGACCAACATACCACCATGTCAGAATGGCACAACACTTACATCAACGACCGTGGGAAGACAAACCTACTACCATGCCGGAATGGCTCAGTACTTATATCAACGGCCATGGGAAGACAAACCTACTAGTGAAACGGACCAACAAGGTTTATTTTAATCCTAATTGATTTTATTTAATGCCGAAAAAACAAGAAATAAAACTACTCTAACATTCACGCCATGAAAATGAGACGACGCAGGCCACCCCTGGGGGGATGGGGTATGGGCGCTGGCTAGCCCACTTGCTCTCGTTTAAAATGTGTACAATGATAAAGAGAAGTGCCCCAAGTCTACTTAATGTGACTTGGTGGCTTACAAAATTATAGAAAGATATGCCCGGTTTTGAAAAATATGGAAATATGTGTTCCGGATTGCCTGGATGCTCGAAATTTTGCCAGCACTTCCTCCTACCTGCTCATCTTCTGCTGCAAACCAGCAAGCAATAATTAGAACAAGATGCCCAAAAACACTTTAAGAGTGTCTTTGGAACACCTCCTAAGAAACCCAAAATTTTCTAAGTTAAAAACTAAGTAAAAAATGACAAAATAAACCAAGTAAAACAAGCTATGGAGCTTGTCTACTTGGGATCTTTGCTAGCCCTTTAATGGCTGCAAATTATCAGCTCTATGGCAGCCAGATAACACTTTGCAATCAGATCTAATACTTCTTTAGAAAAAATTTGAAAGATTTTGACAACTTTAAACTAGTTTTTTTAAAAGAAAGTACTAGTAAATCATAAAATTTGAAATTTTTATAAGTGAAAGAGAGAGAGAGATGGAACAAATCCTTGTTGAAAATCGAAGCTTTGAAGATGGTTCCGTGATGTTTGAAGGGACTATATCTGCAAATAATAATTAGTAAAAAGCGGAAACAAACAAGATCCTGCTTCTTGCCAACTCAAGAAGACACCTGCACATCACAGATCTTACCAAACAAAGATTAAATGTAGATATATATACTCATAAGAAACTAAGCTGCTACAAATAAACAAATTTAATAACAACTTATCTCACAGATGAGCAAACCACACCCTTGAAAAATAAGACTTATGCACAAGTCATCTTGGAAAAGAGATCAAGATACTTCATCCACATGTAACCAAGACACCACAAGCTGACCTCCAAAGTCTTCTTTTATTTCAAAATGACAAAAATATTACAATCATAAGTTAGCTGCTCCAATTCTCACTCTTGAACAATGGAGAGCAAGCTTCAATTTATAGAGAAAATGATCAAGGAGGGAGGGCGAACTTGCCAAAAATGGGTGGAAAGCGTGGCATGGATGGTGGAGGGAATGGGGCTGCCATCCCCATATCTTTAGCTGCCCATGGCAGCCCCAAAAGGTGCTAACATATCAGCACTATTAGTGCTGCCCTTCCCTTAACTCGTGGGCTGCCCACACTCATGAATGCGCCCCTCCTTGAGTGAATGCGCCCCTCCTCAATGGGCACTATTATCTCCTTGTTTGGGGCTGCCCAAAACCTTCCAAAATCAGCCCAAAACATTCCACATATGATGCTGATCCAAAACTGAGTTGTCATAACTCCAAAAAATAATTAATTTTTTAAGTCATTTTTTCACTTTTTTGATTTTTTTATGACTTTTTTGGGATTTTTTGATTTTTTTGATTTTGACCAAGGTAGAAGTACCCAAACATTAGGAAAAGTGGGTTTAGGGGTTTAGGGGGTGCTCTGAGTTAGAAAACGAGCACCCCTAAGGCAAAAAATACCTCCAGACGCCCCAGATAGGCCAATTACAAATTTTTTAATTGAACCATTAAAAAAATGGCCCAATTTACGGAAAAATAAAAACTTGCCGAAAAATAAAAAAAAAACACCTAGGGGGACTTAGACATGTCCATATGACTCAAAATTAACGCCTAGCATGTTCATATACATTGACCCATAGACTCTAATAATTCCCTAAGGCCCGTCAGCCTCCCCAGGCATTCCAGCTTTGGAGGAGCAGGAGAAAAACCAATTAATTATGCAATGCAGTGATGCAAAACATAATAGATAGGTGAAAAAACTCCTTGGAATACCTGACTTGGCCAAAAAGTCCTAAGGAACCGAGTCTTTTACAAACACCATGCTAGCACGTTTTGTTACAAACCCCGCAGGGCCATGGACATGTGAAAAGAAAAGATAAAAACGGGGGCCTTAAAAAAAGGCCAGCTGGACATCAAATCACCAAAATTGAACATGTGTCATGTTCTACTTTGCCCGCTCGCTTGATAATCCAACCAAGTGCAACTTAGTTGGCAACATCTGGCTCCAACTGCGGGACGTGTGCTCGATCTGATTCAATCAAATAGAGTATGCGAGAATCCAAGAATCTCTGGTTCCTGCCACAAAATTAAAATGCATCAGTCCCATATTTTTGCCAAATGAAACATAAGTTGCAACATTTATTTCAAAGCAAAACTAAAGTAAGTAAATGAAACTAATATACATCAATAATATACAAAACATAATGTACAAAAATGCAAGGCAAAGGTTTAGAGATGGCCCTGCTATCAATCTGCCCCCGTGGGCATCAGGAAATCTTCTTTGAAAAACAGCTTGAGATGTTGCCCATTGACTGGGAGAGTCAACCTTTCTCCATCCATAGTGCAAAGGAAAAAAGAATTAACCCCTGCTGGTTCAGATATAATATATGGTCCCAACCATAGGCTATCAAACTTTCCATGCTTTCCTGGCTTATCCCTTCGCTTGTCCCATAGAAGAACCCAATCCCCTGGCTGAAAATCTTTTGGCTTGGCTGACTTGTCAAAAGTTCTTTTAACCCTGTCCTGATTTCTGATACTTTGGTCTAAAGCCTTTCTTCTAGTCTCATCTAATTTCATAATTTGCTCAATTCTGTTCTGCATACCATCATCATTTGACTCATAATCATGCAACATCTGATACACTGGCAATTGAATATGAATGGGAACAGAAACTTCCAAACCATAAACCAACTGAAAAGGGGTTTTCCCAGTAGCACGTTTCTGTGTTATTCTGTCGGCCCATATGGCAAATTTTATCTTAGAATCCCAAGACCTTTTGTTATCACCCACAGTTTTCTTTAAAATGTTCATTAAGGTCTTGTTGGTTGATTCAGCCAATCCATTCCCTTGGGGATAATAGTTGGATGAGTGAGAAAGGATTATACCATACTTGAAGCAGAATGCTGAAAAGGCCATGGAACTAAAACTAGGACCATTGTCAGTTGTTATCTTGGATGGCACCCCAAATCTAGTTATAATATGATTTTCAAGAAAATCCATAACTACTTTATCAGTGGCATACTTAGTAGGGATTGCTTCCACCCACTTGGTGAAATAATCGGTGGCAGTTAGGATCCAGGTATATCCATTGCTTGAGTTTTCCTTAAACTGACCGATAAAATCAAGACCCCATTGTTGGAAAGGGGCTTGAACAACTACTGGCTCAAGAGGTAAAGTTGCCAATTTCTGTTTCCCAGTGAACAACTGACATTGGGGACAAGATCTGACAAACTTGTGCACATCAGCAAATAAAGTGGGCCAATAGTAACCTGATCTAAGGATCTTGTGGGCTGTGGTGTCTGCTGCATAATGCCCACCACAAAATCCATTATGAAACTCAACCAGAAGTTTTTTGGAATCTGGTTCATCAACACATCTAAGAACTAAGCCATCAGGATTTCTCCAACCTAATCCATTTTGAGTTATGCAATATTTAGTGGCTTTAAGTCTTAGAGACCTTCTTTTATGACCAACAAGATGTTCAGGACAAGTAAAATTGTTAAGAAGGTAGATAATGTCGGAATACCATTGAGTTTGACTTAATCTTTGAAGCTCTTCAGATATGATAGGTGCTGACTCATTATTTTGACAAATCATTCCTACAGCTTTCTCATTACTTTCTGTCATCATGCGTGCAAGACCTTGACCTTTGATTAACTTGGTAGGTTTTATCTCCAAGTCATACTCTTGTATTTTGGACACCCATTTTCCCCTTATACCAAGGCAATCCTGTTGAGCTAATATATCTTTGACAGCAGTATGAGGAACATAACCCACAACCTTGGAATACCCAATATATATCCTGAAATGTTTCAAAGACTTAACAAGGGCATAAGCTTGTTTCTCCATTATAGTATATTTAAGCTCTGAATTTTGTAAAGCTTTACTAAAGAATGCTATGGGTTGCTCTTGGCCTTGGTCATTCTTCTGAAGCAAGACTCCGGCAATAGTATGCTCTGAAGCAAAGGAAAAAATTTGGAATTCTTTTGAATAATTAGGGCTTATCAACACAGGGGCTTTAGATATGGCATCCTTGATACCTGCAAAAGCTTCTCTTCCTTGCTTACTCCATTCAAACTTAGCATCTTTTTTAAGTAAGAGTTGTAAAGGCTTCATTAGCTCAGCTAGATTTGGAATAAATCTTCTAATGAAATTAATCTGGCCATTGAAGGATTGGAGAGCTTTGACATTGGTGGGGATAGGAACCCTTTTAATGGCCTCAACTCTTTCAGGATCAATTTTTACACCATCCTTAGTGATAACATGCCCTAACAGTTTGCCCTCATCAACACAAAGCACAGATTTAGCTGGATTTAAAGATATGCCATATTTTCTGCATCTCTCAAAAACTTTTCTAAGATGGCCAACATGATCCGACCTTCCCTTACTATATACTGTTAAATCATCCTGATATATTTCAATAATTTTACCAATCAATCCATTAAAAGCAACATCCATAGCACGTTGAAAGGTAGCACCAGCATTAGTAAGACCAAAAGGCATTCTAAGGTACATGAAAGTGCCCCAAGGTGTGGTAAAAGTAGTTTTATGTTGATCCTCTTTGTTGACTAGCACTTGGTTATATCCCGAAAACCCATCAAGAAAAGACATCAAGCCTGATCCAGTCACCTTCTGAAGTAAAGTGTCCATGCTTGGCAAAGGATAGTTATCTTTTAGGCATGCCCAGTTCAAGTTTCGGAAATCAATGCACAATCTGATATCCCCATTCTTTTTTCTAACAACCACCAAGTTAGAACACCAAGAAGAGTGTCTTGTTGGAGTGATGATTCCTGCTGCTAACATCTTTTGGAGTTCTTTGTAAACCATAGGAGCCAACTTGGGGTTTATTCGTCTCAGTTTTTGGCGAAAAGGCTTGATACCTGGTTTAAAAGGGATTGTATGTTGAAAAATATCATCACGATAAGCCTTAAGTTCATCATAGCTGAAAGCAAATATATCCCTATATTCATAGATTAAGTCAATCAAGGCTTTTCTTTCCTCTTGAGATATTCCCTTTCCAATTTTTATCATCTTTGGTTCCTTCTCAGTTCCTATGTTTACTTCAATATAGTCCCCTGGTTTTATTGAACCCTTCTTTCTTTTATGGCCATCTTGCCCGTCAAAAAGCTGCTCTAACCGGGTGATGCCCTTGGGAATTTTGTTCCTAGGTTGGTCCTCTTCTTCAGGATAATCTTTCCCTTCTTCCTTATAAGTGATTTTACAATCAGAAAATTCTTGAAGGTTATGGATGAAGTTGAGAATTTGCTTGTCACTATCAAACACTTGCCAATGATCTATGTTGTCAGGGATTAAAGGTCTAAAGTTGATTTCAAATTTTCCATTCCCCTTCAATATTTCCTCAGTTGGTTGAAGTGTAGAAGCTGCCACAGCTAGTTCATCTGCCTCAATGTTTTCTTCTCTAGGAATTGCCATGATATTTAAAGCATCAAACCACTCCATAGTATCCCAGACAGCATTCCTATACTGTTTCAATCTTCGACTTTTGCAAGCAAATACATTTTTAACTTGGGAAACCACTAAGTCAGAATCACCTTTAATAGATAAAATCTTAATCCCCATATCTTTGGCAATTTCTAACCCTTGCAAAAGGGCTTCATACTCAGCCACATTATTTGATGCATCAAACTCAAGTCTGAAAGCAAATTTGAAGGTTTGTTTAGAAGGAGAAGTTATGACAATTCCAGCTCCTTTTCCATATCTTGAAGATGCCCCATCAAAACTCATCCTCCATACCCCATCCTTCTTTTCATCTTTGGATGCTTCTTTAAAAGGTGCTATGAAATTTGAACATATAGAATAGTTTCCAAAGTTGTCAGTTTGATGCACAAATTCATTGGCCAGATTCTGTGGGTCTTCAACATGGAGTTTTCTAAGTTGTTCATTGTATAGCTTAACAGTTGTATGTTCTGATGCAGGGATAGTAGCATATGACCAATCCATCCTTATGTCTCCCCCTAAAGATGCAGCCCACTTTCTAGATAAAAGCATTCCCCAATTGTCTGGTACATCAATTACCACGACATCCATGGTTAAATGGACATCAGGATACTTGGCCAACCTAACAGGTAGATTTATAATTATACCAATAGTATCAACTTCCCTTGAATCCATGGCACACACATTGTGATAGGGTCTAGTTGTTTTTAAGCCCAATTGATCCATAACTCTTTTGGTCATAACATTTGAGGAAGCGCCAGAGTCCAACATGCAATTGTGCACAAGCATATTATTGACAAGCAAGGAGACATAGAAGGGAGGGTGGTCTTCCTTGTGAGGGTCCACACTATGCAAAATAATCGGGTCATCTTTATGGTTAGGCTCTTCTCTAGTCTGGTTAAGATTAACTATCTCTGAGTCCATAGGAGCCTTGCCCTTTTCATGTTGAGGATGATCTATCACTTTCATAAGATTTTCTTTCAAGCTTGGGATTTTGATAAGGTCAGTAACAAGAACAGGAATCTTTGCAGAAGATAACCATTGAGCCAAATCGACATGAAGACTTTCAGGGTTGGAAGAAGGTGTTACCTTAGGGATATTCTGATTTGAGTTTGAGGTTCCAATATTGTTCTTTCTTTGATATGTTAGGCCTTTGAACTTTGACATCTCAAGAATCTTCTCTGGTGGAGGCATCTCACCAAATCTAAGGGTAGCTTTATCTTTCAAGTCTTGGCTGTAACATCTAGCTTGTTCCCAAGTTTCTTTAGAGACAGGGTGAGTTTGACCCACAACATTTATATATTCAGGCTGGTTCTCAGGCTCGCTTGCTAATCTGACACTGCTACTGGCTTCTGACGGATTCTGTTCCATTGACCATTTAAATATAGCACAAGTAGACTCTTCATGGAAACTATCACATGCCCTACAAAAGGGAGGAATTTCTTCTGAAAGAGTATTTACAGTTTCCAAAGGATTTGGGGTCCTCTGATCTTGAAATGGAACTTTTCTCTGATATTGAGGCCTAGGAGCATATTGGGGCTTAGGCACATACTGATTTGAGACTTGGTGGTTTTGAGATCTTTCAATGGAGATCAACCTGTTCTGTATGGCAGTCATGTTGGAGGCTTGATTTGACACAGCTTCTTTTAAGAGTTGGGCGATTTCTTTCAAAGGTTCCTTTGAAGGATCCTTGATCTCAGTGCTAATGGTTTTATCTTTACTCTCGCTTTGCTTCATAGGAACATTGGCCCTTGTGAAACCAGGAAGATGAGACTTGCCACAATTTAACATGTTCTTATCAATTTTCTCGGCCAATTCCATGGCCTTCTTTAGATCAGCAGGTTCTTTATCAGCTAATTGATATTTCAACTCCCCACTAAAAGCTTCCATGTAGTAAATGAGGATGGAATTATCAGGTGGCTTGATATCAGCATGAAGTCTACCCACAATTTCATTGAATTTGTTGTTGAATTCTTCCATTGTCTCATTTTCATTTTTCTTAGTATTGGTCAAGGCAGCTAGAAGGTAGCGGTCTTCTTTGATATCCCCCCATTTGGCCAAGAAAGCAGTTTCAATTTCTTTGTAGGTCTTGTACTTGTCAGCTTCCAACTTGTTAAACCATTCATAAGCATTTTCTTCCAAAGATAAAGCAAACAACTTCATTTTTACATCCTCATGCTTGGCACCTAAGCACCACTTGTCAAAACAATGGCAAAAACGAGTTATATGGGATTTAGCACTAATAGCATTATTTCCTTGAAAAGATGGCAATTTATCAATGGCCTTTTCAGGGATATCATGAGGGTAACCAACTATAGCAGTAAAATCATAAGGACCAAACTCAGCCATTTCAACAATAAGATTATTCAAATTATTTTCTGTGAATAAAAGGTGAATATCAGAAATTGACTGAGAACCAAGATCCTCAAGGGTTTTTCGAGAAGATAACTTGCTTTTCCTTCTATGATAGACCTTTTCAGGCTCAGGAAAGAACTGAAGCAAATTCTGAGGATTCCTTCTTGTAAAACGCCTTGGTAGATTTGTTGACAGTGGAGTCGCCAGATGTTCTTAGTCAATTTAAAAAATTCACTACATACATCAAACAAAGCGAAAACAAAAGGAAAACTCAAAAGTCGTATTCCGGGAATAGAAAGACTTATCCCCGGCAACGGCGCCAAAATGTTGCCGCCTGGTTCCACACCTGGGAAAACGCAGCAGAAGTCTTCAAGCTGCTGGTGTGGCCTTGGGGGCAAGTCAGAGTCAAGTGCTGTCACTTGGGACTCGACTCCTCCGTCTAGGCTTTCCTAGCGAAGCCAAGGGGGGTAGACCCTAAAATTAAAAGAAACTAAAGCCTCTAATCTAGGAATTAGAAAAAATACTTTTGCAACCAAGACAGACAACATATACCCTTTTCAAATAAAGAACATCATTTATCATTTACTCCCATTTAGAATAATCATCATTTCAACTGCATACTAGTCAACAATAAAATGAAATTTGCATCAGGACCAGTGCCTTGCTATGGAGTCAAATAACAAATGCATAGACAGAAAAGTAAATGTTGTGGAGTGTTCTTGGTTTATTTTAAAATTTAATGTGATGGTGATCTTTTTTATTAAGGCATGTGGGTTCCCGATATACGCAAGGTACGGGGGAACATGTCCGGAAATTTGAAGTGTGGCTTCCCTCTCAGGCTTTAGGCTGGATCGGAGTCTCGAGGAGGTGTTCAGATGCTATACCAACGAGGGCAAGCCTAACGGTTTCCAAGAGGTCGCTATCCAGTTTTATCCCAAGCCTTCTGGGAAATTTGCCCACGACAACAAATTGCGAGTTGTGCCGGATCTTCACAAAGGGGTTTTTTTATTAGGGTGGTGTTAAGTCCTATTACTAGTCATCAACTCCTTTCTGGTGTGTACCAACTGGATCAGACTAAGCTGCAAGTTGGCCACAGAGCATACGGGAGAAGACCTTGGTATATTTTTATAAAATTTTTAAGAACCCAAATTTTATCTTTTTATAACCCCAAGAGTCTCTTTTCAGGCATGCATTTCGGGCAAGCCCTCATACAAAACCCTACTTCGGGAAAGCAAGGGGGGCGTTATGAGTTTGTAAAAAAAAAATGTGAAAAGCTAGGTTGTGAGTGAGCTTGTGGCCCGCTAGTGAAACGGACCAACAAGGTTTATTTTAATCCTAATTGATTTTATTTAATGCCGAAAAAACAAGAAATAAAACTACTCTAACATTCACGCCATGAAAATGAGACGACGCAGGCCACCCCTGGGGGGATGGGGTATGGGCGCTGGCTAGCCCACTTGCTCTCGTTTAAAATGTGTACAATGATAAAGAGAAGTGCCCCAAGTCTACTTAATGTGACTTGGTGGCTTACAAAATTATAGAAAGATATGCCCGGTTTTGAAAAATATGGAAATATGTGTTCCGGATTGCCTGGATGCTCGAAATTTTGCCAGCACTTCCTCCTACCTGCTCATCTTCTGCTGCAAACCAGCAAGCAATAATTAGAACAAGATGCCCAAAAACACTTTAAGAGTGTCTTTGGAACACCTCCTAAGAAACCCAAAATTTTCTAAGTTAAAAACTAAGTAAAAAATGACAAAATAAACCAAGTAAAACAAGCTATGGAGCTTGTCTACTTGGGATCTTTGCTAGCCCTTTAATGGCTGCAAATTATCAGCTCTATGGCAGCCAGATAACACTTTGCAATCAGATCTAATACTTCTTTAGAAAAAATTTGAAAGATTTTGACAACTTTAAACTAGTTTTTTTAAAAGAAAGTACTAGTAAATCATAAAATTTGAAATTTTTATAAGTGAAAGAGAGAGAGAGATGGAACAAATCCTTGTTGAAAATCGAAGCTTTGAAGATGGTTCCGTGATGTTTGAAGGGACTATATCTGCAAATAATAATTAGTAAAAAGCGGAAACAAACAAGATCCTGCTTCTTGCCAACTCAAGAAGACACCTGCACATCACAGATCTTACCAAACAAAGATTAAATGTAGATATATATACTCATAAGAAACTAAGCTGCTACAAATAAACAAATTTAATAACAACTTATCTCACAGATGAGCAAACCACACCCTTGAAAAATAAGACTTATGCACAAGTCATCTTGGAAAAGAGATCAAGATACTTCATCCACATGTAACCAAGACACCACAAGCTGACCTCCAAAGTCTTCTTTTATTTCAAAATGACAAAAATATTACAATCATAAGTTAGCTGCTCCAATTCTCACTCTTGAACAATGGAGAGCAAGCTTCAATTTATAGAGAAAATGATCAAGGAGGGAGGGCGAACTTGCCAAAAATGGGTGGAAAGCGTGGCATGGATGGTGGAGGGAATGGGGCTGCCATCCCCATATCTTTAGCTGCCCATGGCAGCCCCAAAAGGTGCTAACATATCAGCACTATTAGTGCTGCCCTTCCCTTAACTCGTGGGCTGCCCACACTCATGAATGCGCCCCTCCTTGAGTGAATGCGCCCCTCCTCAATGGGCACTATTATCTCCTTGTTTGGGGCTGCCCAAAACCTTCCAAAATCAGCCCAAAACATTCCACATATGATGCTGATCCAAAACTGAGTTGTCATAACTCCAAAAAATAATTAATTTTTTAAGTCATTTTTTCACTTTTTTGATTTTTTTATGACTTTTTTGGGATTTTTTGATTTTTTTGATTTTGACCAAGGTAGAAGTACCCAAACATTAGGAAAAGTGGGTTTAGGGGTTTAGGGGGTGCTCTGAGTTAGAAAACGAGCACCCCTAAGGCAAAAAATACCTCCAGACGCCCCAGATAGGCCAATTACAAATTTTTTAATTGAACCATTAAAAAAATGGCCCAATTTACGGAAAAATAAAAACTTGCCGAAAAATAAAAAAAAAACACCTAGGGGGACTTAGACATGTCCATATGACTCAAAATTAACGCCTAGCATGTTCATATACATTGACCCATAGACTCTAATAATTCCCTAAGGCCCGTCAGCCTCCCCAGGCATTCCAGCTTTGGAGGAGCAGGAGAAAAACCAATTAATTATGCAATGCAGTGATGCAAAACATAATAGATAGGTGAAAAAACTCCTTGGAATACCTGACTTGGCCAAAAAGTCCTAAGGAACCGAGTCTTTTACAAACACCATGCTAGCACGTTTTGTTACAAACCCCGCAGGGCCATGGACATGTGAAAAGAAAAGATAAAAACGGGGGCCTTAAAAAAAGGCCAGCTGGACATCAAATCACCAAAATTGAACATGTGTCATGTTCTACTTTGCCCGCTCGCTTGATAATCCAACCAAGTGCAACTTAGTTGGCAACACTCCTCACTAAATGCGAACTTGAGTGTGAGTGAGTGAATGAATAAATAGAGAGCCTAGCTCTCTATTTATACTTTACCTTTTTCACTTGACAAGTCGGCCTCAACTAAAGTTGACTGGGCCGACTCCTTTAGGGGACTTAAAAACCCCAATACAAATGACTCTAGGGGAACTAATGCCCCGACTTACATGGGAGGGTTTACCTCGATGACTTTGCATGACCCAAATACAATAATGACTTGTCCAGCCAGAGGAATAAACATCTCCGTCGGAGGTACAAATAAAATACAATAATAATACAATATAAAATACAAGTGAATATCTTCCGCAGTTACAATAACATTAACAGTCCCTCTTAACTAGGAAGGTATTCTCTTGACACAATCATCAACACATATGGACACAAGTCTTCATCGCTGGATCAACAATGCTGGAACATCATCATCAACATTGGATCGTCATCGTCACTGCTGCTGCAATCCTCGTCATGTCGACCATCGGTTGGTGATATCTCTCGATTCTACTCATCATAGGAAGTTCTACAGAGCCAACCCTTTTTCATGCTAGGTGTAGGCCTAGCCCTCATGTAGGTCTTCATCATCTTTGCGAGCAAGCCATCAAGTAGGTACAACCCAGGACCAATCATTACATTGCCTTTGCAAATACTTGCGTCTCCTACTGTCGCCTGTTAAATTTCATACATTCATAGCATAAAACATAAATGCATAACCAAGATCACTAGAAGCAAGACAAAGCACAAAACAACAACATAGAGTTTGATCTAGGAAACCCAAATGGGAGAAAACCCAACAACCTTCGCAGAGAGATGATAATTCCGAGATCAGAGTACAAATAAGAAAAGAGAAAGAATGTGAAAGTGTCTTTCACAAGTAGATGCCCCAAATAAGCTTCTTCCTTCAAGTGATGAGAAATCAACATCCTCCAAGTGATGTGCACTTGCTAAGTGTGAGAATGAGATAATGAGGTGCACTAGCCTCTTATTTATACAAGTGCAAAAACCAGAAATTCCCTAACTGGGCCGACTTCACCTGGGGGCAATAAATAATTTATTTTTAATAATTTTCTTTTGTTTATTTGCACCCCAAGGTTTACATTGACTCTTTCATGTAATTACATAAATAATTACATCCAGTTCATCTCCCTTAGGAGGTACAATCAAGTACAATAAAAGTACAATAAAATATCATGAATAATATCTTCCGAAGTTGCACAAAATCCAACATCGCCTCATTGTCTTCAGATCATCTCATCGTCACACGGAGCATAGCCCAGATGCACATCACACAGCGCTTACATCAACGACCATGGGAGGACCAACATACCACCATGTCAGAATGGCACAACACTTACATCAACGACCGTGGGAAGACAAACCTACTACCATGCCGGAATGGCTCAGTACTTATATCAACGGCCATGGGAAGACAAACCTACTACCATGCCGGAATGGCTCCGACACTCATATCAACGACCATGGGAAGACACACCTACTACCATGTCGGAATGGCCCCAGCCCTTACATCTGCACCATGGGAGGACACACCTACCACCATGTGAGAATGGCTCATGTGCATCTGCGTCTTCCGGACTCTTCACTTCCCCTTGGAAGGAACCTCGATCTGAAGTACACCTAGCTTCTTTCTGAAGTACTCAAACTTCACTCTGGCTAGCAGCTTGGTCAACACATTGGCTATATGCTCGTCCGTTGTAACATATTGGAGCTTCACTGCTCCTCTCTGCACCATATCCTTGATATAGTGATACTTGATCTCAATATGCTTCGACTTGTCATGGAACACTAGGTTCTCGGACAACTTCACACAACTCTGGTTGTCACAAAAGATTCAAGTCGCCTCTAACTGGAGATCAAACAAATCAGACAGTAGCTTCCTAGGCCATACTGCCTCACAACTAGCCGAACAAGCTGCGACATACTCTGCTTCGGTTGTACTCAGTGCCATGCAGGACTGCTTCCTACTAAACGAAGAGATCACACCAGATCCCATACTGAAGCAGCATCCTGAAGTGCTCTTCCTATCTACGGCATTGCCTGCCCAATCCGAATCAACATAACCCCCCAGGTTAATCTTCTTATTCGCGTCATACTTGAGCCCATAATCAACTGTACCCTTCAGGTACCTCAGAATATGCTTTGTAGCAATCAAGTGAACATGTCTCGGATCTGTCAGGAACTGGGTCAATGTGTTCACAACAAGGCAAATATCTGGTCTCGTATTCGTCAGGTACATCAAAGATCCAATCATTTGACGATACATTGTTGCATCAATCGATTCTGATGAAGCATCACTCAATAGCTTCAGGTTTGATGCCATAGATGTGGCCATGGCCTTGCAGTCCATCATCTCGAACCTCTTCAGGATCTCTACTGCATACTTCCCTTGTCCAAGGAAGATTCCATCTGCACTCTGCCACACCTCCATACCTAGAAAATAATGCATCATGGCCAGGTCCTTCATCTCGAACTCTGCGGCAAGCTTCCTCTTCATATCTGCAATAAGCCCATCCTCACCTGTCACAAATAGGTCATCTACATAAAGTAGGAGTATCACTAGGTTCCCTTCCTCAACCTTGTAGTAAAGGTTGGAATCCGCTTTACTCTTGGTAAAGCCCAAACTAGTCAGGAAGCTATCTATTCTGCCGTACCATGTCCTGGGTGCCTGCTTCAAGCCGTACAAGGCTTTCTTCAATTTGCACACATGAGTCTGCCTGTCACGTGTCTCAAATCCGAGTGGCTGCTCCACATACACTTCCTCTTCCACTACACCATTCAAGAACGTTGTCTTGACGTCCATCTAGTGTACCTTCCATTTCATCACTGCAGCCAGAGCAAGTACTGATCTAATGGAAGTGTATCTGGCTATAGGTGCAAATGTCTCCTCATAGTCTATCCCTTCCTTCTAGGAGAAGCCATGTGCCACAAATCTTGCCTTGTGTTTCTCGATGCTGCCATCTGCAACATGCTTGATCTTGTAGATCCACTTGGAAGTCACAACAAACTTCCCTAATGGTCTCGGGACCACATCCCAGACATCATGATCGATTGGTACTCCTCGATCATGGCATCCTTCCATTCCTTCCTCTCTACCGCTTCTTCATAGTTGGCAGGTTCCTTGTCATTGATGTCGCAAAACAGGGCTACATAACTAGAGTATGGCCTCAGTCTCTTGCTTTCTCTGTGCATTCCTTCTGGAGTGCCATATCTCTTTGCATATTGAATTGCCTCTCGTACCCATGCTGGTTTCCTCTTGTGAGAATTCTTCTCACGGGGTGGATCTACAGGTTCCTGTGGGTCTTCCATCTCACGGTCTTCATACTCTTCTGGGGTTGCTTCATTCATTGTTGTATCTCGGATCCTAGGTGCTTCTGGTTCTTCAATGTCTTCAATAGGTAGCTTTTTGGATTTGTTGTAGGCTGAGTCTTCGTCAAATGTCACGTCCCTGCTGATGTCGATCTTCTTGAATCCTGGAAAATATATTCTGTAAGCCTTCGAGCTTTCACTATATCCCACAAATATGCCCTTCTTTCCTGAAGGATCTAGCTTCGTCCTTTTCTCCTTCGGAATATCTATGTACACCAAGCAACCAAATATCCTGAGATGGCTGACTTTTGGTTTCTTGTCGAAGAAAGCTTCTTCTGGTGTCTTGTTGTCAAGTACTCTATGTGGAGTACAATTCTGTACATACACGGTTGTCCTCGCAGCTTCTGCCCATAGATGCATTGGAAGATCCTGGTCATGAAGCATCGCTCTTGCTGCTTCCATGATTGTTCTATTCTTCCTTTTTGCAACTCCATTCTGTTGCGGATTGTATGGAGTGGTCAACTCCCTCTTAATCCCTGAATCTATGCATAATTTCTTGAAGTCTTCTGATGTGAACTCTCCGCCATTGTCTGATCGAAAGATCTTGATTTTCTTCTCTGTGTGGTTCTCGATCAAGGCTTTGAATTCCTTGAATTTGCTGAATACTTCATCTTTGTTCTTCAAGAAATATATCCATGTCTTCCTAGAAAAATCATCAATGAAAGAAACATAATATACATACCCACTCAATGAACTGGATGAATGACATTGGATCGCATACATCAGAGTGGATGATTTCCAAGATTCCTTTTGCCTTGCTCTCGCTACTTGGAAATGTCTTCTTTATGTTCTTTTCCTTCGCACATCCTTTGCAAACGCCTTCATGCTTTGCCTGGATTTCTGGAAGACCTTCAATTGCTTTGCTTGCAAGTGGTAGTGCTCTATAGTGCACATGTGCAAGCCTCCTATGCCATAGTTCACTTGGTTCCATGGAGTCATGGACCAAGGCTTGTTCAGGTTGGCCCTTCATTTTGTATAAACCTCCCTCTTGCTCTCCAATCACTACTGCATCATCTATGGTCTTTCCCTTTGGCCACATAAGAACTTGGCCATCACTAAATGCAACCCTCATACCTTTTGCATCCAATGTCGATATGGAGAGAAGGTTCTTCTTGAGTCCTGGTACATACAGGACATCCTTCATCTTCAGAGACTTCCCAGAGTCTAGCTTGTAGGAGGCTTCACCACTTCCTTTTATGGGGTACTGGTAATCATCCCCAAGTTTCACCTTGTGGGGTGACTCATGTTCAGATAGGTTCACAAAGGATTCTTTAAATCCTGTCATATGCTTGGAAGCCCCAATATCTACAAGCTAATCATTGCTCCCATGTGTAACAGTGCCTGTGAGAGCTGAAATCAGAACATACTCTTCATCACTTGAAGAATCTTCACTGTCTTCTCTGGTTCTCTTCCTTGGAGGTTCATCATCCTCTATAGTGTGAGCATGATGTCTTTTATTGTTGTTCTTCTTCTTGTGGGAGCTACTTTTGTTCTTGGGACAATCTTTGGAGTAGTGTCCCCTCTCATCACAAGTATAGTATTGAATGTGAGATAGATCTCTCCTGGAATTTCTGAAGTTCCCTCTTTGATTTTGGTGGTGGTGTCTTTCTTTCTTGTGATGAGGATGCTCCCTTTTGTTGTTATTCTTCCTGGTGTGTGTTGTGAGAGCTTGGTCTTCATTTCCCATCTTCTCTTCTTGAGCTATAAGTCGAGCTTCTTCTTGTGAGTATTCCTCTCATAGCTTACTGAATGTGATTAACTTCCTTCTAGCACAAATCCCTTGAATGAAGGAGTCCCATGATCTAGGGAGACCATTCAAGGTGGTCATCACAATTTCTCCATTTTCTACATTTTCTCCCATAGCTTCAAGTTGCTCCTTGATTTGAGAGACCCTTGTAAAGTAGGACTGCATGGTCTCTGCATTTTGTATCTTCACATTCTTCAACTGGTTTCGCAAGGTCATCTTCCGATTTATATTCTTTCCTTCAAATAGCTTGGTCAAGGAATCAAACATCTCTTTAGGTGTCTTTAAGGAAGACACATGTGGGATGAAGTGATCCTTAATAGAATCAACAATAATCCTCTTGGCCTTAACCAAGTTCTTCTTGTGTAAGGCTTTAGCCTCATATCCCTCTAGAAATGGAACTTCTTCATTTACATATGTGTCCAATTCATTTTCTTCAAGGATTAGTGTAATCCTATACTTCCATGCTCGAAAATTATCAGCCCCTTCAAGCTTATCCTCAAGCTTGGCGTGGGGAGACATCTTTAATGAGAACTTCAAATGGAAATAGAAAATCTTTTAGGTCTTACCACTTTGATTTGCTGAAACTGGTTCAGGAGCTGGCTGGTCCTAGGGTTTCTCAGAGAAACCCTAAATTTTCAAAGTTGGAATTTGAAACTTCTGACTGGATGGATAGATGCGCTTGATTGAGGCGAGTATGCTGGTACACTTGGTTTCTGAAGATTCCAAAAATTCACCCCTGAAAATTGACTTGTGAAATTCTGATCTGTAGTTTCTAGTCCTTTCTGGTTTTCTGGTTTTTCTGGTCCAGAGTCAAATTAGGGTTTGACTTTTCGGGAGTTTTACCTACTCAAAAACTTTGGTCTTGGTCTCTAAATTTTGATTTTGAGGCACACTTCCCTATGCTGATGGTACTCCAAAATTCTACTTCTGTGAAAAGCCCTAATTTTCGGCAACAGTGACGGGCCAAAAAATGAAAATGCTTAGAATCAACTTCTGCTTCGACAAAAAGATGCGCCCTCCTAAGGCGAGTTAACCTAGCCTCTTTTTGTTGATGATCTGTGGAGAGAAGTCCAAAAATTAAGAAGCCCTAGCTTCCGCAGTTGCACAGTGTCTTCTTCTCAGGTTAGCTCTGAAACCATGTTAGTTTTTCACAATTTAATCAATACTTATCTAGGATCCTACTGAGAGAATAACAAACACAACATAAACACGAGACACAAAGATTTTCCTCGGGGAAACCATAAAGGAGAAAACCCTGCAACTTCCTCAAAGATAGAATGATCACCAATGCAATGTCACAAAAGTAAAACTCAAAAATAGAGATGGTCTTCAACAACTTCTCTCTTCTCCACTTGTGCGAACTTGTCCTCCTCCTCACTAATGTGAACTTGAGTGTGAGTGAGTGAATGAATAAATAGAGAGCCTAGTTCTCTATTTATACTTTACCTTTTTCACTTGACAAGTCGACCTCAACTAAAGTTGACTGGGCCAACTCCTTTAGGGGACTTAAAAACCCCAATACAAATGACTCTAGGGGAACTAATGCCCCAACTTACATGGGAGGGTTTACCTCAATGACTTTGCATGACCCAAATACAATAATGACTTCTCTGACTGGAGGAATAAACATCTCCATCAGAGGTACAAATAAAATACAATAATAAATACAATATAAAATACAAGTGAATATCTTCCGCAATTACAATAACATTAACAACATCAAATGAACCTAAAATCTACTATGGTACAAGGATGTCCCGAAGACATCAGATATCACCCGAGAGACATCAGATATCACCTGAGTAAAAGATCTTCAAGGCTTTCCCATTAGTGGGAAAGGACAACTTTTCTCCGTTCAAATAGCTCAAGTAGAAGGAGTTGGTACTTACAACATATTCAATTTGATAGGGACCCAACCAAAGACTTTCAAACTTACCATGTTTACCCGGTTTTTCATTTCTTTTGTTCCACATAAGGATGAAATCACCTTTCTCAAAATTTCGTTGGCGAGCTTTCTTGTCAAATTGACATTTTGTCTTTTCTTAGCGTTGTACCTGGTGATTGAATGCTCTTCTTCGATTTTCATCCAGTTAAATCAATTAGTGGATTCGGCGTTGGACTGTAGTTGGATCTATTTGTCTCATCCTTTGTTGGTGTGGTGGGGCATGCTTTTCAATGGTATGGCATGTTCAATGATATCCTTGTTGTAAGTATTCAAATCCTCATGGGACTAGGCAAAAACATCTTTGAACTCATAGATTAAACTTTCTAATTCTTTTCTTTCTTTTGGGGTGAGCCCTTTACCAATTTTTATGGGCCTAGGGTTCTTGGGAAACCCAACATTGATTTCTTCATAATCTTCGGGCTAAGCATCCCTTCCTTTTTCTCTTTGTACTTGTCATTTATGTCAAACATTTTCTCTAGTAGACCTTGCTTACTAGGAACAAAATTGTTGATTGCTTTGTCCGATGAGCCTTCCTCGCCCTAGTCAATCTCGTGGTTTGAAAATTCTGTCAAATTGTTCATAAACCTTGATATTTGCTTGTCATCATCAAACACTTGCCAGTTTCCCAAGTTGTTAGGCACATAAGGCCTAAAAACTATTTCCGTTTTCCCCTTTTCTACAAGGCCTTCACAGGGATAAAGAGTAGACTGCTAGTGCACTAGCTTGTTCATTTTGAGCTCTAGGTACTACCTCTAATGCATCAAAATCTTCCATGGCCAACTATACTGTATTCATGTATCTTTTCAATCTTTTATTTTTGCAAGCAAACTTATCTTTAACTGATTGAGCCTCGACCTCGTCGAAGTTGATTGTCCGAAGCTTTTCTATATCCCTTTGAGGAGCAACGTTGGTAGCAAAGACACTGTAGGACCCATCATTGTCTTGAAAACAAATTATTTCATTTCCTGGATCCTTCGAACATTCCATATGATGTCTTCTCATGGGTTCTCTATGCAGTACTACAAAAGTGCCTTCCATTGTTGGGATGGTAGCATATGATAAGTCCATTTGTATACTACCACCAAGGTTGGCAACCCACTTCCTTCTAATAGCATGCCCCATGCCTCTGGTACATCAATGACAACGATATCCATTAGTAATTCGATAGTAGGATGAGTAATGAGACATACCTGAACGTCCTTGATTAATTCGCAAACATTGACTTCATGGGAGTCCATGGCATAGATATTTTGAGAAGGCCTTGAGACCTTCAATCCTAACTTGTACATCACAGCTAAAGGCATAACGTTCGTCGAGGCACCTGGATCCAGCATACAATTATGTAAAATTGAATCGCCAATCATTAATGAGATGAAGAAGGGTTGATTATTCGAGTTCTTGTTTTTTGCAGGATTCATATTTGTTAAGATATAAGGCTACATATGTAATAAAGCCACTTAAGTGACTTATGTTAAATGTTAGGGTTTTAGTCAATTAGGGTTTTGGTCTCTCAAACTCCTTATAAGAGCGAGGACTATCAATGTAATGTTGCACTATCTCATAATAATATTGTGTTGTGCGTTATTGAGCTCTCATGTCTTCGGTGACATAACCCTATCTAGGGTTTCTCGCTCTTTCAGTTCTCGGAATATGGTATCAGAGTAGGTTCAAGGGAAGAGATTGTTGAATCTAAGGGCATCTACAATGTGAACTAGTCATATGCATGAAAGAGAGCGTTGTCGATTTTCTTAGCCACTCCAATGTCTTTCGTAGCCGTTGAAGCCGACTAGTTGTTGAGCTGTGGATCCATTGTCCACCATGGAGCAAGAATATTGAAGGATCGCCGCTAATTGAATTAAACGAGCCGTCGCCAACATTTTTTTAAGAAGCCACTTCAACTCTTTTTGTCGCCATTTAAAAGACTTACCGTAGCCACCATTTCTAACACTAAGCCACCACCACCAAAGTTTTTAGAAAACGCCGTTGAAGGATCTGTCATTGATTTAAGAGAAAGTCGCCCACGATTTTCATGCAGCTGTCGGTAGGTACATTTAAATTGAAGTCGCTACCAGAGGCGAATAAAGGTTGTTGCCGCCTTTATGTAATGTACCCAAATCTAGTCTAGGCACACTAACTCAAAAACTTTCAGGATTGGACTCACCAGAGAAGGATTCGACACAAGATTGACAGCTTGGACTCAGTGAGGATGGATTAGACACATTGAAAGGTTGATGTGAAGGCTGACTTAAGGTTCTAACTTCGACAACTGCAATTTCGGGAGTCCGTCACGCCTGGGAAGATTTCTTTGGTAGAGCCAAAGCTATCAATGCACATTCCCCAAGGACTTCTGTGGAAACTCTACTTCTGGTGCAGTATGGAAGCTACTAAACCTTTAGGGGACTGATTAGACTGTTATCAACCTATTTCAGACCTAATATACTGATTTGACTGAGATCTGATTGACAGAAAATAAACTAGGTGTAAAATCCTTCACTTGGACTAGTGAAGGAGGAGATTTCCAGATGACTTCGAATGGGTCTACATCCTCCCAAATTTCTGATCTGAGGGCATAGATGGGTTCAGTTATTCATTAATTATCTGCAGGGACCTTCAGAAGAGAAATTAGAAACACAGGGGTTCATTAAATGCTCAAAACTGGAAAACTAGTCAAATTAGATCCTTATATGCGCTAGTCTAGTTAATGGACCACTCAAATGACTCGGTAAATTCTCTAATTCTGCAATAATGGACAGTAACATGTCTGATAACATATAAAATGACAACAAGCAGCTAAAACCACACATTTGGAGGTGCCATCATTGGTTTATTACATTCAAACTGCCAGAAACCCCAAGATATTGAGGATTTTACAAAGAAGAAGGAAACATGGAGAATTGGAGAGCAAGAAGGGGCGTTTTTCACCACTATAGCTGGTTCATGAACTGAAGAAGATCATCTTGAAACACCCAGGGGTGCACCACAGTCACTGGAAGTCTCATAGTGCGCACTGCTTGAAGATAACTCTTAACTAGCTGAGGCTCTTGGTATTGGAGCACTGCTTCATTGTTTTCTTCTTCTTTCGGATGACTTGGTCAAGCTTCACTAGATTGCAGATCAGATCTACAACTTCACTTCATTTGCTGCGATTAACTCACTGAAGAGGACTGGATATCCTCTTCCTCAATCCCCAGTAGATAAATCTCACAATCCTTCAATTGGTTTACTGGATGCAATTGGGCACATCACCCAAGCTATAGAAAGGCATAGAGCTCTGAAGATTCAATTAACAAACTAGCAAAAGATGTGAATGTGTGTGTTCATCATTCTTTTATGGACCTCTGTTAGCTTTTCTGCCTGCCTTCTAGGACTTGCCATCTATGAAATTCGAATTTGTGACAAGTGGAGGCTTCTTTGGCAAGTTACTTTTTAACTTTGGACCCACTTGCCTCATGAATTCGCCCTCACTAGCCAAACTTAGCCTCTGTTGCTTTCCTTGAGCCTTTTGCTTGATTTCCTACTTTTGCCAATCTCTCTTATCTTAAAAAATTAGGAAACTCTTGCTTTCTTGCCTTTCCTACTTTTCCTGTTGTTGCTGCTTTTGGGCTGCTTTTCCTTCCAACTTTTCTGAGGAGGACAACTCATAGTATTTATCCTCATCCAATGTGCCCTCCTTGTGCAACCTAGGCCATTACAACTCATAAATGTTTATTAGAAGTATTAAATAAAATAAAATTGAGGTCCACCATAGTTTATTTAATTTCCTAAGTGACTATGGCCAAAATTAACCTCTTTATTCACTAATGCAAGTATTCCACTAGGATCCATGGGGGTTCTAATGGGCCTAGTGGTGAACCATGGTGCATCCAAAATGGGGACATTACACTTTATGTAGCCACCACGACCACGATTTAGAGGGCCAAATGGTTTCTGTTTAAGCCTCCAAAATAAAGATATAACCACACATGTATTTTTTTTAATACAACTACCAAGAGTGAGTTGCTGCCGAATCTAGCCATCGTTGCCCAGGGGCCACCAAATTCAAAGGACAGAGCCACCCACATTTTTTTTCTAGCAATTAATTTTTGTTTTATTTTCAAAATTTTTATTTTCCAGCAGTAATTATTTAAGCAGCCAAAACTGAAGAGATTAGATTTGATCAACCATGGAGATGCCATTAGAGAAATACTCTGGTTTCAACTTCCACACATGGAAAGTGAAGATCCAGATGCAGTTAATGAATAAGAGTATCTAGGGTATTGTCAAAGGAACGAAACGAACACCTAATGATCCAGACAAATTAATAGAATAACATAGCAAAGATGATAAGACAAAAGCCATTATTGGTCCCGCCCTCTCAAATTCATAGTTACATCATGTAGATTTGGATAAATCTTCCAAGGATATATGGAACGATTTGAAAAAATTAATTTGGGGCACAAGCGGCGAATGCAAAATTCTCTTCTTAAATGACAATTGTTCAGCTTTAAGATGCTAGCGGAAGCCACCGTGTCAAACCACGTCAACAATCCAAGATCTATTATCAGACAACTTGCAGAAGTGAAGGCAGTTGTTGAAGCAGAGAATGCCAAGGCTATTCTCATGAACAGTTTGTCGCCTAACTACAGTAGTGCTATCTTTACCCTGAGTCAATCACCTTCACAAAGGATGGACAAAATGATTGCAGCATTACTAGCAGAAGAAAAGAGAAATACTTTAGGTGAAACAAAAGGAGATACTTCACAAGAACTTGCATTCTATGCAAGAAACAATCGCTATAGATCAGGAAAATACAAAGAAGAAATAGAATCTCACTATTGCAAGAAGTCGGGTCATACAGCTTGGAATTGTAGACAGTGAGACAATGTCATTTTGAAGGGAAAGGTCAGAGATAGACAACATATAGCTAGTGCAACCATAATTGAAAAACCGCCTAATGCTGACAGTGGTGAACAAATTCCTGAAGAAAATGCCTTTTATGCATTTTAGGAGGCCAGTGCTTTGAAGACATGATGGGATCAGTTAATAGCTTAATATGGATGGTTGTCCAATTAGTTCAGTAGTTGTGGATCTAGGGAATAATCCCTCATTGGTTGAGACATGCGATTGCAGTCTACTAGTGAGGTTATGTGACATGCATGTGGATTGCTGTCCAGTAATTGAGTTTGGGTGATCCGTGATTTGGGAGATTGGTGAAATGTAATGCGGGAACATGGGAATTCAACTCAGGAGCTACACCTTTTAGAGGGTTACAAGGTAGCTTGATGGAGCTCAACCCGGTCCAGGAATTGTGTTCAAAGAAGAAGCTTCCAATAGATGTTTTTTGATATTTAGTTTTTAGTTTGTGTGTTTCTCATTCAAGTATATGTATTTGACTTCAGTTTGCAATATATTCCTTATGGGGGTTGTTAAGATATAAGGCTACATATGTAATAAAGTCACTTAAGTGACTTAGGTTAAATGTTAGGGTTTACATATTAGGGTTTTGGTCTCTCAAACTCCTTATAAGAGCAAGGACCCTCAATATAATGTCACACCGTCTCATAAAAATATTGTGTTTGTTATTGAGCTCTCATGTCTTCAGTGACGTAACCCTATCTAGGGTTTCTCGCTCCTTCTTTTGTTGTCTTCTTCCACAACACGTATGGTTTGCTTTGTCTTTTGAAACCCATATGACTCGGCTATTTGGTTCCTCACTGTTGGGATCTTTGCTAACTCAAGTAATGGAACAAGAACCTTTATAGCACCTAAAGCACCTGAAACATCGAAATTGAATGTTTTATCAGTAGTAATATCAATTGAAGACTTACCTGTACTTACTTGAGTCCGTGGAGGCATCGTCTTTAGGCATCTCAGCTCACCTTTGTTGGTTTATTTGATGAAGAGTTCCCCTTCTCCTTTGGTAAGAAATGCCCTTGAACCTATTATAGTACATTCTCTTGATCTCTTCAAGATAAGGCATTCCCCCCAACAACTATGTGAGTTTATCATTTTCCACAAATTTTTCTTCGACTTGCTGCATATTCTCATCAGATAAGTGAAATTGTTGTTGATTTTTGAACAAATTGTTGCATAGCTCTAGATTACCTTCGTTGCTTTGATTTTTGTTCCTTCTCATTTCCATGTAGTGAACGCATTTATTTTCATCATGGAAGTCTTGACATGCTCGACAAAAGGATGGAAAATTACCTACCATATTTGTCGGTTCCAATGATGTAGGAGGCCTTGAATTAGTTGGAGAACCATTTTTGATTTTTTTCAAAGGAAACTTGTTCTGACGTTGATTCCTTTCAATTTGAACGATCTGATTCTGTAGAGTAGTCGTTTGTTGAGCAAAATCAATCCTCAACTTCTTCATTTCTTCAAGTATAAGGTTGGTCGCACATTCAGAAGATTCATTGGCAGGAGCTATACTTGTCTTAGGCTTTTGCTCAGCCTTAGCCCTTGGAGGATGCAAAATATCCAGCTTTACTGAGGCCCTCCAACTTTTGCCCAAATCTTTCACCTTTTGCTTAGTAACTTCCAAGTTTTGAGGTTTAGTTAGGTTAAGATGAAAGAGAAACTCACCTTGGAATGCATTCATATAATACGTCCAAATGATAATGTCATTGGGTCGATGAGTTGGAGGAATTTTCTGCACAATCTCATCAAATCTATTATGAAATTCTTCAGTAGCTTCATTCTCATTCCTCTATATGTTAATAAGAGCATTTAATAAAAAATGAGGATCCTTCTTTTCAACCCATTTATCAAAAAAGACATCCTGCAATTTCTTATAAATACTAATGCCATTATTAGGTAATCCAGTAAACCATTTCTTAGCCTCACCTTCTAAAGATAAAGAAAAACACCTAAACCAGACATCAATATGTTTAGCATCCATTTTATGCATATGTGATGTAAAAACTTTCCAGTGATCATCGACACTAATAGCATTAGCTCCATCAAAAAGTAGGTAATTTGCCAAGTTTTGGTAAGTCATGCAGATACCCTTGCATATTTGTAAGTTTTGGTAAGTCATGCAGATACCCTTGCATATTTGTAAGTTTTGGTAAGTCCTCAACAATAATTTTATCAAAGTACAAAACAAAAACTTACCTCAACTTTCTTGACGTCAAAATGTTACACTTGTCGAGCTTCTTTGGAAATGAATGAATTCGACCAAGGAACACCTCGTGAATGGATTGTTGTCAAATGTCCTTTTGAGGTCCTCGACAATGGCGCCAAAAAATATTATTGCTCAAATTAACACCCTTCCGAAAAGCCACGAAGGCCGATGCTAAGAATGGCAACTAATCAGGAGATGCACCCATTGTCACCACAATGCACTCCTCACACTTAAGCCAACTCCTAGAGACCAAGTGAAGAAAATTGACTTTAAAAAATAAAATATGAAATTTGCTCATTCACACATTTTGTCAAACACTTTGATAACTAGGTTTTTAACTTGAAATTCTGAAAGTAAAACCACAGCTTCAAAATGCACTCCCAAATACTGAAAATAACTTTAAGCAAGATGAACACAAGAATTTTTGTCAAATACCGTGCAAAACCCCACAAACTTGGGGAAATCCCTAAGAAGAAGATTTGTCATTAAGAAGAGCAAACTCAAAAAATTCTTTACAATGAATTTTTCTTCTTTTAACCCTTACTGACAAAATTTCTCAAAACAGAGCAACAACAAAACTACCTTGAAATCTGTGCCAAAAAGTACTGTACGGTTTGCTGTACGACTGCCCAACACGTGCTGTACAATACTGTACGGCCTGCACACTTTCTGCCCTCGATTTCTGTGCCCACATGTGCCTGCAATTAATGCTGTACAGTCTGCATTTAATGTGCAGTCATTTCTTGGGATTCGAGCCACCTGTTATCACACAACTCGTAGTTGCCCCTAGAGGTATCCCATCCGGGACGGTAGAGGAGTTAGGCAACTAAAGAGGTGACCCAAGAGATGCCACGGTTCCCAATGCAGGTGGGAGTCACGTCAACCGAGGCACTCTTCGCTTTAGGTCAAGGTATAACTAGACCAAGGGGGAGACCCTATACCCCAATCACAGTTGATTGGATCTAAACAAAGGTTTCTAAGGGTATAAATGATGAGTTACGGAAACCAATGCAAGGCTAAGTGGACCTAAGGGTTAAGGAATGGTTGAAGGTGGTGTAATGGATAATAAGTGTTTCAACCTATGTATGGTTTAGGCCACATGATGGGGTATGATTACTAGGTATAGTACCATGTGTTTACACAAGTGGGTCTTGTTGTCTTGGGAAGTGTGAAATGGTTCTAGGTGGACCCACAAGGTGAAGTTAGGTGTGAGGATGGTACTATAGGTTAGATCTAGGCTAGATCTATAAGTTGGAGTTGGTTCTAGGATTACCCATGTACTAGATCTAGGGTTTGACACTAATCCCAAGGAGTGCGCCTTGCTTGGAGAAGGACTAGTGCCTTGTGGGATGGGCTAATGGGGTCAAAAAGTATGTCAAATTGTAGATCGGGACAACTAGAAGCCAAGTCAAGTGGATTGGATGAAATCCAATGGTTGGATCTTACTAGATCTAGGTTTTTAAAAGATGACCAAAAGTGGACCACAATCCCTTAAAACAAGGAATGCAATCCCCAAGGCGGATCTTGACAAAAGGACAGTATAGACCTAGGTTTCAAGGCATGGGCATTCCAAATCCACAAAAATCTCCAACACCCACTTCCTAGAAGTGGACCAACTCAAAAAATCAAGGGGGTGCGACTTGCTCAAGGAGGGTCCAAAAATGGGTTTTGGTGGATCAAGTCAAGTCCAATGGCCACCAAAATGTAGATCCGGGATGTTAGTACCCCGATCTATGTTCCTTCAAAGTTTCAAGTGAATCAAGTGGCTAGATCTTAGTAGATCTAAGTTTTAAGGTACCAAGAAGATCAAAAGGGGGTTTTAACCCCTTAAAACATGAAGAGATGTCCACAAGGTAGTTTTCACCAAAGTAAGGATATGGGTTTAGGTTATTAAATGTCTAGATGTCAAATCAAGTGGGATCTCACCTACCCATGTGCTAGATCTTAACCTAACAAGCTTCTCTTAGGAAAATCGATTTAGGTTCAAGAAGGCTTTTTGCATTGAAAAGTGTGTCAATTTTTAGCCAATCACCACCAAACTATAGATCCAACTAGGGGTGGATCCTATAGAGGTGGGTTTTTAATATCTTTTCAATTGCAAGGCTAGATCTAAGTAGATCTGAAAAATACCAAAAACAAGGGTTTTAATTTGATTAGGGTTTTTGTGATCTAGAAATTATGGAAGATTCAAGGAAGAGAAGATCATACCTCTTGGAACATACCTGGATGAAGAGATGAATGCTAGTTGAGACGAGGATTACTTTGCCAAAGATCAAATGGAGAATTGTTGAAGCCCTCTTGCCAAATCGATTTTTCCAAGCCACCTGTAATTCCTTCTAACCTGTCAAGCCAAGGAGCAAAGCATCAATCAGTTTAACAAATTGAAGGTAGATACAAGCAAGAGAGAGAAAAACATAGAATAGTTGACACAAAGGCAAAACTACTCCCTGTCAAACCCAAAACGACTTCTACCAAGCTTGAAGGGCAAGCCTCCCCACCAATTCGCACTTGTCAAAGTCGCCCTCTCAACCTACAAATAAAGTATGGCAAATATGCAAGATAGCTACAATAGATCTTCCAGTGCAATGGACAATAGCATTTACAATCGAAACAACCAACATTCACTCCAATCCAAGCATGTACTCCAAAAGATAGAAATTTTATTCCAAGAGCCAAGAGCCAAAAATCTCTAGATGAATTTTACAATGAGAGGCTCCCTCCTTAAATAGGATGGCGAGAGAGTACAATCATAACCACTTTTTTACATGAGTGGCTAAGATTAAAAGATCTCAAGATCTAATCAATGGCTAACAATAAATCATAACCATATATCACATGGATCACCCATATAATGATAGCGCCCCCACTAAAAAGGTACAATAAGGGGTGACGTCATCCACAAGAGAAAATATAAGCATCAAAATCCACCTCATGGTGACTAGGACATAACAATATAAGCTCATGGTGGGGCTAGGAGGTTTTAATCCTTACTAGCTCATCCCCAAGGCACAATAAAAATAATAAAATATGTCCAATATAATAAAAATGACCAAAACTGTCCTCAGAATCCATGACAGTCAAGCAGTAAATGTCCTCCTGTGATCAATCCGGGCATACCCACATGGTGAAAACTGGCTGGAAGGTAGTGATGCCACCCTGGAAGACCTCTGTGAAAACCAAATGCCAAAACCTTGCCTCAATTGCCCAAATCGATTTCCTCAGTGACCACT
Source organism: Larix kaempferi (assembly GCA_027924585.1). Lineage (NCBI taxonomy): Eukaryota > Viridiplantae > Streptophyta > Pinopsida > Pinales > Pinaceae > Larix > Larix kaempferi. The sequence goes on from BSBM01000877.1 coordinate 13,401,249, forward strand.
TTATCCCATTTTTTAACTGCCTCGGGAACTGTGAAAGTGCCAAAACTGCCTCCTAGGGTGCTAGCGCTGTCAATCTGAGCCCACCAGGCTCTCCGGAAGGGGGGATAAATGGTAATAACAAGTGGCTGGACCACCCCCTCCATCATCAGCGCCCTAGGTGAACTGGCCTCTCGGGGCCCCTGCTGCTCAGGCTGGGAAATCAGCCCCAAATCTGGTCAACAAGTGTAAAACTGCATCAATCACTGTCAGAAGTGCCCGGAACTGAAAGATAAGTGTCTCAATGGATCCAGAAGACCCAAATCCACTAGGAATGAGTACTCATACATCATGGGTTGCCCTTAATGGGCCAGCTGTAGGGTCCACCATATATGGACAATGTATAATCTGCTGATCTGAAATAATAATAAACCTGCTGAACTGGATCAAACATCATCTGCATCCTATGTCCATCATATGATATCATCATCAAACATGTGGGACCATAAATCATCATCAATAATCATCCATACATGGCCCACATCATCACGGATCCCAAGACTATATAATCAAGGATAAATCACATCAGTAGACTAAGACAATGTTTCTCTAATCATTCCCACAGCTAAGCTCAAAGTATAAATTCCATTCAGTGGCATTAATCAAGTTAACATATTCCGTGATTATATAAAATTACTTGCACAATAGTTCAAATGACAAACTCACCCATTGGACATGGTCAAACTGCTAGTGAAGGATGAAGGCTAGGAGCAAGGTTGGGCCAAGGGTTTGACTTGTCTAACTTAACTCAAAAATACTTTGGACTGGGAGAAGGGGGAAGCTACAAACTCTGTGCTGGACAAAAGAACACGGGGGATGGCTGTGCCTCACAAATGGATAAGTTGTTTAGAGAGTGCTTATTCAACTTAGGCATCATGTCTACATCAAGTTGATCCAGGTTCATTAGGATCATTCAATTTCATTTCCATGGCCTTTTTGGCCTACATAACCCTTCGGATTTCAGATGTGCTGAGAAGCACAACTAGTTGCAGCTTGCATCCAGGGCATGTTTTTCACATATTTATAAGGTCGGCAATTGTTTAGATATAACTTTTAAGAACCATTGCTTTTTGGACCTTTCTTATACTCTTCGAGGAGTATTTTTAGCTTTTCATTGCTCTTGCCCTTTTTGTTTGTTTGTTTCCATGGGCGAATTTTTTAGTTTCCATAGGTAGAACATGAGCTTTCAGTTTTAGCCAACAACATCTCAAGTGACTAGGGGGAGTTCGAGCCAATGCCAAACATCGGGACAACCGACCAGAATGATTTAGGCCTACAATCCAACTCACCAAAGGCAAGTTCTGTCACCAACTCAGAGCCGAGACACTGAATAAACAGGGATGCGGTCCAAACACAGAGGTAGAAAACTGGGGAAGTCCTCGGTATCAGAAAGTCAAATGAGACAAGTCAGGGTTTAAAGTCAAACAGGAAGGTCATGTATGGATGGAGACAAGTGAATATGGAGCCTACACTAGCAGACAACCAGTGTCGGGAAAGACCATGTCTATGTAAGGTGAAATACCAATAAGTTTTGTTAAATGACCTAAAAGTGCAAGCAATTGTCCATTTTATGATTTACAGTTCATTTTAAATAGTTTGCCACATCAGGAATAATATACCAAGCATATGCCATGATCATGACTAAATCAACAAGATAATAATCCACAGTCAGTGAGAACATATCCATAACATCATCATAATAATCATCATCATGCATCATCTGAAACACTGCTGAAATACATCTCTAGGCACTGAACTGAAACTGTAATGGGATAAGTGGTCACATCAGTCATCAAATCTGAACTCTCAAGGCTCAGCCTTGACACAAGGTCATAAAATCTGAATAATGTACTGCTCTGATCATGAGTGATCCAACATGTATAGCCATGCTCTGGAAAAATGTAGGCTCTGGAATGTGCTGATATCTGCTGTACAAGAATAGTAGCCCCGCTACTATGGTGTGATAACACCACCTTTCTTGGGATTTGAGCCCACACATGTGACTGTCATAAATGCGTTGTATGGCTTGCGACAGGTTGCCTAGGGATGTGTGTTGCTCCTTTCTCTTGGGAATTGTGCCCTCCTCTACTAGGGAACTCTTCTTGGTCTTCAATCTTCCTCTTCCTCTCTTTTTGATGGTGAGTGTTCTTCATTTGTCTCTTTGTCTTCTTTTATACTTTACTTTTCATCAACTAACCCTAACTACCAAAGAAACTACCTAATCAATGGCTAGGATTAGATTAGGAGATCTATGGTTCACAATAGATGCACTTTTCTCAATTAATAATTAATTAATTAAAAAATACATCACTTAAGTGACCTACTTTTATAAAGTACAAAACATCACGTTCACTTTATTTAGATAAACGTCACTTTGTTACATAAATACACAAAGGACAAAGCTTTCTGGTCCCCCTCATTACACCCACACTAAAATTATGGGAGGACCTCCAGAGTTATCATTTTCAACACTCCCTCCTAACGAGGGAGGTCCTTCCGGCACCATCCAAATCTCTGTCTCTAACTCTTGATGCAGCTCCCTCCTGCTCTGGAATGTCTCTCGGAGAGAAGTGCCCACCACTGAAATAAAATTTTGACTCTTGAGATTCTGCCTGAACCTCATCAGCCTGCTCATCACCATCACCTGTTTGGCTGAGTCTTCTACCAGTGCTCTAGAGAGATTCACTCTCCTCATCAGAAGAAATGTAACTAACATGTCGATTAATTGTATCTCCTGCCCCATCCTCTGACTCCGACAACAATCCACTTGTCCATGGACGTACAACGTGTCCTCTCAAAATATGTAATCTGTTCCTGCGATCACTAAGAAGGATAGTGGTCCTGACAGAATCATTTCTCCAATAGATGAAGATATGACCGTCCCTGACCAACATCCCATAACCATCATCTTCAAAAGATGACACTGAGAGTTTACTGACTCTCATCCCAGGTACAAAGAGGACTCCATGTATCTCCAAGGCCTCTCCAAGGTCTAGTTGAAACCTGACTATTCCAACCCCTCGAATTACTATCCGTGGACTGTCAATATCTGTCTGAATGTAGTGTCCTGGCCCCAACTCTGTGATAATCTAGAATGCATTATACACTCCAGTCATATGTCTGGTTGACCCACTGTCAACAATCCAGACATGCTAAAAAACTAAGCTTTCTACACTAGAGTCAATAGAGGCTAAAGAAAATTCATGCTCAAACTCACCTGCAAACTCATCTATTGCAGTTGCTGTTGAATCTTTCTCTGTCTTCCCTTTCTTCTTCTCAGGACATTTCGTGGCATCCAACCTATCCTCTAACTTGATACTCATCATGGAAAATACCTGCAACCAAAAAATAACTTGAAAGACAAACTTAACACTCTTCTGCACTTCAAAGAACACTTGCTTACTTTCTTCTTCAGTATGCTCTGATACTATGAGCTTTGATACCATGAAGAAAATTGACTTTAAAATATGAAATTTGCTCATTCACACATTTTGTCAAACACTTTGATAACTAGGGTTTTAACTTGAAATTCTGAAAGTAAAACCACAACTTCAAAATGTACTCCCAAATACTGAAAATAACTTTAAGCAAGATTAACACAAGAATTTTGGTCAAACACCGGGTAAAACCCCACAAACTTGGGGAAAACCCTAAGAAGAAGATTTTTCATTAAGAATAGCAAACTCAGAAAATTCTTTACAATGAATTTTTCTTCTTTTAACCCTTATTGACAAAATTTCTCAAAATAGAACAGCAGCAAAACTACCTCGAAATCTGTGCCAAAAAGTACTGTATAGTCTGCTGTACGGCTGCCCACACGTGCTGTACAGTACTGTACGGCCTGCACACTTTCTGCCCTCGATTTCTGTGCCCACACGTGCCTGCAATTAATGCTGTATGGTTTGCATTTAATGTGCAGTCATTTCTTGGGATTCAAGCCGCCTTTTTTGGGATTCGAGCCTGTTGTCACCCAAAACTGACATGCGTGTGCTGAAGCCCAAAAAGTGAACGCACCAGCTCAATGACAACTCTTAAGAGAGAAGCCAATGTCACCACACTCCTCTCTTCTTGCTTCAGGTTGGCTCTTCTCCAACTCAAGGGGGGTATCCCTAAGGTAGGATTGCTAAGGCAGGTGCAACGGAGGGCAAGGTGAATTGAAGAGGCTGCCTTAGAGAAACAATTGTAACAAAAAGGTATTTCGATTGAGTGATGGGAAAGACGGGAGGATCAATCCTCGAAGAAAGGCCAGTGCCAATACTAGAAGGGAGAATGGAGTCAAAAGAGGACTCAAGGGAGCCTTTTGCTTCATACAAGTGAGAAATGCTAGAATGCTCAAACAATCAGATCTAAATCAACATTTCGTACAACTGAATACTAATGTCCATCCAAATATTAATCATTTAAGCGTAATTAACCAACTTAACAACTGTAAATGGCTAATCTATTGTGCTTCAAGAGCTTTCACAAGCTAGATTTGCTCTACAGCTTATAATGAAACCCACAGCTATGAAAGAGATGCTTGATCTGTCCTAAAAAACCCAGCATGGTATTTTTCATTAAGCTCAAGGAGAAGAAAACTCCCAAGTTTTTTCCATGTCTACAATGGAGAAGGATGGCCTCTTTATAGGCCCAAATCCTCTCATTTTTTCAAAAAAGAAATAATAATAAAAAATGAAAAAGAGGAAAAAAGTGAGAGCCACTTTTTTCTCATCTAATGTCTAAATAGACTTATTGCACCACTAAAGCCAACACTCCCTTAGTAAACCAAAACTGTCTATAATAAAGTCGACTGTCAAAGGAATGCCTGCAAAAAAAAGGGCTGTCACATATTCTTCAAACAATCTGGTCGCCACCTCGACTTTCCCAAAGATGCAATTGATTGCCATTTGTAATGCGTGAATCAGCTGTCAACTGAGATGATACAGGTGGCTGTCCCTGCTGCTCCCAAAACTCCACGCTGCAGCCAAGACACCACCAGTTTAGCCGTGAAATGCTCCAAATTGCGAATTCTGGAAATCGACAAAACGTGGATTGCTCTGCCTGTGCCAATGTGTTGGCGGTTTGATTGATTGAATCCTCAAACTCGCAGCCTGAGATCCGATTTGCAATCAGCTGCCCAATACGGCTGTTGAATGCCTGTGCTGGCGTGATTGACAGATTGTTTAAACTTCGTCTTTCATAACCCTGCTGAAACAGAGTCGGAGTTTTGCCGACTTCGAGGGAGAGCCCATTACTGCTGTTGATGTTGTTGACGCTTCTGTTGATGCGCAAATTCGCCGAAAAGGCTGTTCATTAATGAAGGACGTGTGGAACACGTCGGAATCACAGACGATGACTGCAGTGGACGAAGAGTTCCACCTTTCAGAACCGTCTCGACCGCTGCCACTTCACAAAAATTGCCCAGGCAATCAACTTTATCGATGCTTTTACAGCTCGGCGCGTGGTGGAGGATAGGGGCTAGCACGATCCGTAATTCCTGTCAAACATTCCCGAGGGAGCGACAATCAGACTTTGTCTCAGATCGAGACCTCGAGACTGGAGATCGCCATGGATTGAAGCATAAAATCACAGTATCGTGTCGTGAGAAAGCTTCGGGAGACCTTTTCCTCGGGTCGGGCAAGAAGCTCAAGAAAACCTGGAAACTGATAGACGAAAATGAGGATGAAATTAGAGGCTCTCCGTGAAGATATCGGCAAGCCTCCCTTCGAGTCTTTCTTTGCAGAAGTATTTATCCCTAGCTGTCGTGTCCTCCATTGTTGCCTCCTCAAAGCAAATGAGCAGAAGGGTATTCAAAGAATTATGCTGTTATTCCTCCCTGTGAAAAATGATGATTCCCGAGCAACTGGTTGTAAAAAAGACCTCCAAGGCTGATCCATTAATTGGTGAATGCTGTAGCAAAATCAAACAATGTTTTCTTTAATGCTCCTCCCATTGATATCTTTATACTTGTGTATATACGATCAAACACACGAGGAACACCACAGAAAATAGTTGACTTTAACTCCATAATATCTTCCACCAGAAGCCTATTGATGCACTTTTATAAATGCAATATTCCTCAATAACTCGATCAAATACATGTGCTAGGGGGGAGAAAACAAAAGTAAATATCTGTTTCTGGCGATTTCTGCAATGATGTTCCCATTTGTTAACAGAACACCTTTAGGTTCTCCTGTTGTTCCACTCGTATACATAATTGTACAAATATCATTCTTCTTTGGTGGTGAAGGGCCACATTTTTTCTTCTTTCCCAGAGATAAGAATTTGTGCCAGGAGTGTGCTTTCACTCCAACACTATCAGCTGCTTCCTTTTGGTCATCTGTTATGTTATCGAAGCTTACTAAAAGTTTTAGATACTCCGTACACCTCGGCAAACATTTCAGCACCTGCACTGGTCTCTGATATCATTGATGAAAAGACCCCCTGCATCATCATCTTGTAACTTTTTTCGAGCTGCTTTGTACTCGCCTTCATCTGAATCAACTTTAAACAACTGTAGATGCATTTTTGAGAGGTAACAGAGCCCACACACGTGACTGTCATAAATGGCTGCACAGCCTGCTACAGGTTGCCTAGGGATGCGTGCTGCTCCTTTCTCTTGGAAATTGTGCCCTCCTCTGCTAGGGAACTCTTCTTGTTCTTCAATCTTCCTCTTCCTCTCTTTTGGATGGTGAGTGTTCTTCATTTGTCTCTTTGTCTTCTTTTATACATTACTTTTCATCAACTAACCCTAACTACCAAAGAAACTACCTAATCAATGGCTAGGATTAGATTAGGAGATCTATGGTTCACAATAGATGCACTTTTCTCAATTAATAATTAATTAATTAAAAAATACATCACTTAAGTGACCCACTTTTATAAAGTACAAAACATCACTTTCACTTTATTTACATAAATGTCACTTTGTTACATAAATACACAAATGACAACTTTCTGGTCCTCCTCATTACACCCACACCAAAAATATGGGAGGACCTCCAGAGTTATCTTTTTCAACACCAAGGGGGAGTCCCTAATGTAAGTGAGATAAACTTGCAAACCAGTCCAACAACACACATATACCTCGTGAAGAATCTCTTTGCAAAGATTAGTGCCTTATGGAGTCAAAGCAATGAATACAAAGATGCTTAAGAGGGTAGGAGTTTGGATCATAAATGCACACAATGAGGGCAAAAGGTTTGCTGCTGTTATGAAAGGGATGCCAACAGAATGTACTCCAAAAATAGATGAAAACAATTTAGAATGGTGCCAACTTACCTAGGAATGTGTGCCAAATGGAGAGGGATAGAAACCATACCTTTAGGGCAGCCAATAGATGAATAGAGCAATTCTGGAAATGACTTACCGGATCTGGTTGGGGGCTAATAACAGCACTAGCAGAATTGCTAAAGGTGCCAGAGCATCCAATAGTGTCTTGGGACACTAGGCTCCGTGAGTCCGTAGAGATGCTTCCCAACGGCTTGTGGACTTTGAAAAATGTGTCAAAAAATGGCTGCAATTGGAACTGCAGACTCGATTTATCATATATGCCCTAACCAGCCCCCAGGAAATCACAAGAGCACCAAATCCAGCCACCCGATGGATTCCCAAGTGACTAGGTCTGGTAGAAGACTTTGTCCGTGGTTTGTATGGCACTTCAAAGTTGAATTTAGATAGTTGTATCTGTCATATCAAATCTGAAAAAACATACGATCCTTTTCACAAGAACCTTAGATCTCTTAAACTAGCCACAAAAAAATGGCACCCTTGAGGATTGACCATAAAATGAAGGGGGCGAATCACATCTAGTGGATTAGATTCTTCAAGATTGCAATATTTTTTGGATTTTTTATATATTTGATTTTTAGGGCTTTTCTATATTTGATTTTTTGGACTTTTTGGAATATAATATTATTTGTAGTTTTTCAATTAAAGATGTAGAGATTTTATAAACTTTGAAGAAGAGGGAACTAGACATTAGTCTCATCCCTAGGGAAATGAGAAAAATCAAGGTCAACGTCCTCTCAAGAATTGGCAATTCAAATTCTATTGTATTAGGGCAAAGACTAGACCTAGGTCATAGTAGTCCTTGACCTAATTAGAACAAGAAAGAACACCACAGCCCTAAACACAAGGGATTCTCCCAGAGAAATGCCTCACCAAGCAAGACTAACTTAACATGAAATAAAACCCTAGAAACCCTTACCTTGGATGCACAAGCAATGCAAGACAAGAGACCAAAGATCTCATACCACATTTAATGAAGGGAAAGAGAAGAGAAGCAAACCCTAAAGTCTAAAATCCTTCCTTCACTTGAATTAGCCTTGAAAGATTGTAAAGAAACCTTGAAGCATTCAAACTTATCCTTGAAAACCCTAGAAATTGCTAAGAAGAGAGGTGCGCACCACTTCAAAGTCTCATATACCATAAGAGAAATAAAATTTTAGTCATAATTGATCCCATGATCTTGTTTTCAAATGAGAGGAAGGCGCTATATTTATAGGGAAAAAGTATTAGCTTTTCCCTCCGACAGGACGACCTATCTAATTTTGAGTTAAATCAACTTTTAGTGTTTCTCACTCACAATCCAGGGACTAAACCTCATAAGACATAAAAATAATGATAAGAAGTGATGATAGATTCAACAAAGTGATGAGTTGAGCTTGGAAGGAGGACATCATGCCCCGTCTAACCCCAACAAAGTGTCTTTTGCCCTCAATGCTCTCCTTGCTTGATACGGCCTTCAAAGTTTGCTTTAAGTGATCGACGATTTGCATTTTTGACTAAGATGACCAAAGGAAAGGGGGTAATACAGTAAAATACGGTCCAAGTGGGTATAATTGAGGTGTGCTAGAGCGGGTATGACAACCCTTACAAGTGCAATCACCTTTACAAAGCATGAAATCATGTGTGGCTAGGGACTCCTAAGCCATGTGTCCTAGTGGAGTCATCCCAAAGTGCACCAATATCTACCTAGGGCATAAATGCCCAACATGATGAGGAGTTACCACCCATCAAGGGGTAGTCAGTTGGGCCACAAGACCAATACACCTTGAAATGAGGACCAAGAGGACCTGCCATGATCGGCCAATAGGTCTAGAGCACCGATAGACCAACACTTTTACATAAAGCAGCCCCAACTTGGCCTTTTCACAATGGTAGAAGGACCCCCGTCCTTGACACATCTAGTAGGGTGCATTGCAGAGAATCTGGGGCATAACAGAAGGTAAAATGTATAAAAGTAAAAAAGAAACTAAAGGAGTTAGCCCTAACAAATAAAAATTGCTCCCTCCACTTTATATACTCAACTCATTCTTCTGCTTTCAACATTGTGCTCTTTGCATCTCTTTCCCCTGATGTTGATTGGGTGTTTCATCTGAAATGCAACGGGTGTTAAATTTTTCTTATGTAATCAAAACTGGAAAACTCGATGTAATATTTAAAATTTTACAGCAGAATTATACAAGCAAGTAAAAACACTTATCTTTAATAGACTTTGTGCATGTGGAAATGGTTGTGTAGGAACAATTTTCTCCCCAGCCGTAGGTATACACTGCAGATACTACCTCAGTTGGGCTATGAGATGACAAGGGGGAAAGTCTGCCTATTGGTAACCTCCCTCACCTAGAATACTGCTGCATGTGCTTTTTGCTAGACGATGGCAACTGCAATGAATCCCAATGCCAGCTGGAATGGTGTAAGTTCATGCAGCACCCTTTATTGACACTCAATGTACAAGACTTTCCCCATTCCAGAACTTGCACTAGTTCAACCTTCATAGCCAGGCTACAATTGTGGTGCAGATACTCCAGCCAAGCTACAATTACAGTGACGGCCTTGTTCAGACAGTGCTGGTCCTCAAGAATCTCAACCCTGATCTCCTACTGGATGGATTCAAGCAACATATTAGCTCAAGATGGTCAAGAACTCAACACAAGTTCATGTCAGTGGCAGCAATCCATCCCAGGCTCTAATGCTCCTCACAATCAACCTCTAATGATTTCCAACAAATGGCAGCAATATCCTCTTAGCAGCTGAGGAAAATATCCTCTTAGCAGCATCATGGTATTTCGTTCATAACAACCAAGCCATAACTGAAGCTGACTAGAGGAGGCAAAAGCATTAGGACAAATAAATGGCCAAAGTCAAAGTGTTGGCATCTGTATGAACTTTGAAGACGTGCATGCCAAAAACAAGGTGTTGAAATTATTCCTAAAGTTGCAGCTATCATTTCATTTTCCCAAAGGGAATTCTTAGTTTGACTATTGGCAAGGTCAACGATTCACTTTTTCATCTCACCTCCTTTTCTGCTCTTGTTGCATCATAGTGCCCCTCTTGCTCCGAGGCAAATCAATGTTCCACATGCACTTTATAGTTTATAAAATTATAATATATATTATGTTTCATACTTTTACATCATTGTCAGCCAAAAGTTTAATTTAATATTTCAACTTAGGAAAAATTCTGATGCCCAAGTCTAATGTTCATAGGAGCCTAAACATATGTACAAATTTACATCATAGGTTTATTCAGGTTTTGAGCAAATAATCTGTTGTCCCCTTCACGTATACGGTATAGTGTACTACATCTTTCCTGTATGTTGTGCTGCTACAGGTTTGATTCACATTGTTGGTGGGACTCATTACTTTTCACTCTAGCTATCCCACCATAAGCTGATGCAGATTTGCATAGACTATTTTGAACACTGCAATATCCGTGACATTAAATACATGCAAGCTTGATGTAAGAATTTTCTGCATAAAATTGAGATGGTTTGCTCTGCTGTATGCATTTCAATCACCAGTTTTCTTCTGACTGTTATCAATTTTTGCATAGGATTTCTAAAGAGCATAGTTGAGGCCTCAAATTAAACTAACTTCAGTATGGTAGATTGAGAATGATAGTTTCTTAAGTCATGGAAAGGTTAATTTTCTGATAATTTTCCTTTTCTTTACTGTGCTTTACAGAATGGCATGGAATGATTGCACCAGAGTTGGGAAAATTGATTTTAAAGTTTAATTGCTTCTTGTTCACAGGCATCAAATCAGATGGGAGAGAATATGTGTTACAATCTTGCAGAATGGTTGAAGGAAAACCTACCAGAATTTTTTCTTCTGAAGAATCTAGCCGCAGTTACGTTCTATTCCTCTTTGTAATCTCTGATATAGTGAAGATTTTAGTGAAAGATATTAACTGTTAGTATATCGTAGTCATGATAGAACTGACACTTTTTGATTTTAGTCTTGTTGGTTCCCAGAAGTCAAGTTCAAATGAAAGTGATCTCATGGTTTTGTTGCTTGTTTCAAATTCCCTTTTATGATTTATCCCTCATCGATGACATCTTTATTAAAGCACCTCATAGTTCTAACTCAATTTTTGCATTACTTTAGGAAAATGACATGGTGATAGTTTACACTCCAGATACATTGATGGTTTGGTTTTTATTTTCCAGTCAGATGAGTGTTATGGCATTTATCCTTTTACAATTGTAGCTTCTAGAATTTCCCCGGCATCATAAAAACTATGTAGAACCATATCACCATCTCATTTTCTGTTATAGACTATAGTATCCCCAAATGTAACAGGATCTTATTTCTTTTCATTCATATGACATTGTGATGAGGTGTTTAAAATTTTGTTGTTGAATTTAATATGCTTTTTCACTCCTTACATTGGTGTCAAAACAAGCAAATTTTGTTTAGATGATACAAATTTCATAGGTAACGCTCTTTTTAGGTAAGCCAATTTTTACTTAATTTTCGATTCTGCGAAACTTGGTGTCAAAGCAAGTAAATTGTGTTTGCACAATACAAGTTTCATAGGTAGTGTTCTTCTTAGGTAAGCCGTTTTTTACTTAGTTTCAGATTCCTTGAACTCTTTAGCTATAGCTTGTTATCTCAGCCACAATTTTGACATGGTTGCTAGGTGCTAGTTTTCAAGTGGAGGTGATGTAGACACTGCATTCATAGGTTTTTGTCCTGAATGAGTCTTTGAAGGTGCTTTATCCTGTATTAAATTATGCTAATAACTCCAAAAATATTTGAACAGTCGGCCTTTAACATGAATCTCAGAGTGTCAATCTTTTCTGTCGAATCTATTTAGTTTTCTGTATTTTAACAGCATGTTTTCCTTGTATATATACCTCATATAGTATGATCTCCTTGTATATTCTTTTAAGAATTATAATGCCATAAACAATTCTTCTTGAGGTTTATTTGAGCGATTTCCAAAGAGTTTTCTTTATTTTTCTAGATTTGTTTTTCCTGAAACCATTAAGGGCTTAATGTATTTGTGTGCAAAACAAACACACGGAAGAAATGGTAACTGTTCTACCTGGGATTGTTTTCACCAAGTTCTGATTTTGTTTGAAAACTTACAGAACATCGAGCTTGAGAAGTTAGTGTTGTGAGTAGATCACTCTTATCAAGTAAACAAAGTTAAAATTTAGCATGTGATTGGTTGCAGGACCATGATAGTGAAAATGTGGATGTAGTGGGTCAGCCTGACGCAAAGAATGTAGCATCAAGCAAGAAGGATGCAAAAGAAAAGATGTCAAAGTCACAGAAGAGGCGATACTTTGATCGGTTTGGTGCTGGTGGAGAGAAGCCACGAGGGTGGGATTGGGTTTCCATCATATCACATGTAATCATCCTTTGCCCTATTGCACTTAGAATCATTGCAAAGGAAATGTTTCTCATTGTTGTGGTGAAGACTTGGAAAGCAGACAGTCTAATTGTTTTAGGCTTAATGTTTTTGAATAACTTTATTTGTTGCAGCAGGAAACAACATATACCTTGTAGTAATCCACATTGTATATTTATTTGCTAGGAGGGTAGCTTTCTTTCTACTCTTTTGATATATTTCTCCATCTCAAAGAGTTTTTGAAACTCTCTTTTTTGAAACTTTCTTTTTTGAAAGTGTTTCCTTTAATCTCAAGAGAAGCATTGCAATCAGCTGGAAGGTGTTGCAACAGTAAAGCATGCAAAGTAATCTCTTAAATTCTGTACAGAATATGAGTCTGTTTAACATAAGCTATCTCTCTATGCTTAATGAAATCCATGAGCATTTGTCACAAATTTTTAGAGGACTATAAGATATATCTTGCATATTTTAGTTTGGATGTGATTCAGGTCAATTTATTAGGGATCAAGAGATGCAAACACTGCTGCCTTCGTGAAGGGATCAAGAATAATGCCGGTCACTCGTAGAAGTAAAAGGCTTTGCAGATAGCACTTTCTAGGTTCAACCAGAGGTATTGCATGATGTTTAGTGTGTTAAAGCTAACGAAATAAGGAACTGCCGAACATATGCTTTAATTACAGTGAGGTCTAGCATGTATCCTAGGACAGTCAAGACTCTTTTGAATTGTAGGAATACCAATTTGTCCAATTCATCCAATTCAGAATTGTAATCTGAATCATGACTTGTTTGGGTATATTCCATTGGAAGCTTTAAGGTTTTGTTTTTGAACAACAAAGTCTATGATGATTATGAAGTTTCAATGCAAAGGAACATGATGATGCAATCCATGGTGTCTAAACTACTATCAACATGTAGGGCAAGTGTAATAAATTCCTCCTATCCAAGTGCCCATAAAATTTTGCAAAAACACCAAAGACAGAATAGGGAGCCTGTCAAAGAACTTGGTGAACTATCAAACTTCTTCAAGGCTTTTTGTACTTGAGAGTAGTGAGGTGCTTACAAGTTACAACCCATTATGGGGGAGATGTTGTCATGTTTGTCACGTTACATAGCTTAATGTTCCCATGTCGGCTTATAACTCATCGAAAATAAAAAGTAATTAAAAAATTCACATCGGCTCATAAAATAAAAAACATTAATGCCAACATAGATCCATCTTAAACCCGGATCAATTAAGTACCATGCTTACAACCCAGTATGGGGGAGATGTTGTCACGTTTGTTACGTTACGTAACTGAACGTTCCCATGTCAGCTCATAACTTATCAAAAATAAAAAAGTAATTAAAAAATTCATGTCGGCTCATAAAATAAAAATATTAAAACCAGCATAGATCCATCTTAAACCCAGATCTATTAAGCACCAAAAGGGATCCAATTTCTCGAGGTGTAAACATTTTATTGATGTGTAAAAAATTTAAGATAAAAAAAATTACACCGAAGGAAATTGGAGCCCTCCCGGTGCTTAAGAGATGCGGGTTTAAGATGGATCTATGCTGGTACAATCCCAATTTTGGACAAGGTTAAAAAAAAACATGTTATAACAATTTTGAAGATGATTATTTATGTGTATGGGGATTTGCTTTGAAGATTTGTGCCCTTAGCATTTTTCCAAGGAACCCATGTGTTCTTCTCTCTGTGTTTTACAAATAATTCTTCTGGTTGGGAAATTATTTAACTCACAATATGCATATTTCTAGTACATAGTCACATTGATCAGTTGGAATCAAAGCAAGTAAAACAAACATCAAAATTTACAAGTACATAGAAGGGTAACATCCATCTAGTTAGCCCTTTATAAACCAGATTCTTCAGTGTAAATTTTCCTAACCCTCAGTGAATTTGCTGCAATGTATTTCTTCACATAGTAGTATTCACGCATATAGCTGGAAAATGAACAATGGAAGCACAAACACAGTACACACAATTTACTCTTTCAAGTCATCTTTTCATTAATAGATCAAAGCTTATACGGAAACCTCCACATCTACCAAACACATGTAGCTGCACAGTACACTCAACTAAAGCAAAAATCTGCACACTTATTGAAGAAATCTGCCCACTCAAAACTGAGAAAATCAGCCACTGCTTGCTGTGCAGTTGTCTGTACAGCTTTATAGACATGTCTCTATGACTGTACGGAATTCTGTATGGTCACTATGGATCTATACAACTGTACAGATATGCTGTATGAATCCGTATGACTATACAGATCTGCTTCTGCTGCTGCCTACTCGCTGAAATCTGCCTGGTTGCTTAATTGGGCTCCTCTCCAATGCTCTAACTCTACTCCTCGGATGAGTTTCTTCACCTCCCATTCAAACTGTCTTTGAGTAAAGAATGAATGTGTCTTAACCCTCTACCTTGACTTGCCTTTATACTTGAGCTAAAACCCTAATCTCTCAGTGAGATGTACGGTTGAGATTAGTGTAGATAACACTGGCGAAAAATCGTCGATGTTAAGAAAAATCACGATTTTTTTGGAGCCTGAAAAATCTGCTCGAAAAAATCATGATTTTTTAGAACATCTAAACAACACGCCATGATCGAAAAAATTGCCGAGCTGGTCTCTCCGCAGGTTAAGAGGTGATTTGTGGTTTTATTTTGTCATTTGAATTTTTCTTGTGCGGATTGTTGGAGGAGGGAAAAGGGCTTGTGGAGACCATCAACCATTGTGGAGGCATCCAAACACCAATTCTCATCACCATCAAGATATTTTTAGTGGAGCAAGTGTTCAAAACATTTTTCAACCAATTGAATCTTCCTCTCACAGGTATATATTTAATCCCACTGTGTTACTTCTATCTTTTCCATAGATTTATGCATGTTTGCTTGCTTATTTTCTTGCCTATTTGCTTGCCTAGATTTTGCTCTTTTTTTGCCATTTTTCCAATGATTTTCATGCCTATAAAAACAATCCCAATGTAAGGGGGTTTTTCAATGGAATAGCAAGCTTGATTTTTAATTCTTTAGCCACCCTCTTGTTCTCATTTTTCATGGCTAACAATCTAAATTTAGAGGTCTAATTTTTTAAACGAAACTGCTGCTATTTTTTTCTAATGGGGTTCAATGTCAATGTATTTTTAATTTTTGTGCCTTGGGTTGAATTTTGAAGCCGTCAATTCCCTTTGCAAAAATGCCAAAGCTTTTGAACCCATTTTGGCAGTATGGTGAGCCCGAGGATGGGACAAACCGACAGAACTTGAATTGCAAATTATGTGGGCATCATATGACAGGAGAGATTAGTAGGTTTAAATACGTTTACCTAAATTACCTGGGCATGATGTTGGGATTTGTACTGCAGTGATCCCAAAGATCATGAGATCTGCCCATGACTCAATTAATGAAAATAATAGAAAGAAGGAAGAGATTGCTGCAACCAAAGCTAAGCTTGCAACTTTCGGCCTAACAAAAAGTTTAGGGGTATCTACCAATGCCGTTGAGGGTAGTGGGAGGGGTTCCATGGATTTACCTACTGAGAGGGCCTCATTCTTTTTTGTTCCACGAATTGGAGTTGGAGCACAGCCTTCCATCAAATCAGTCATAAAGAAAAGGAAGAAGGCAAAAGCAGATAGGGTTATGGGGAGGTGTCTTTTCTGTTACCTCTCAACATCACCAAAAACAATCCATTTTGGTAGCCGATGTGTGATGCCATTGTAGTAGTTGGTCTAGGGTATAAAGTGCCACCTTTGAGCAGTTGCGGGGGCCAATCCTTCAAGCTAAAAAGGACATCAATGCTAGGTTGGGGGAGTTCAAGCAATCATGAGAGACCGGTGGATGCATAGTCATGTCTGATGGCTGGACAGATGGGAAGGGTAGGACCCTTCTCAATTTCTTGGTACATTCCTTAGAGGTACCGTGTTCATTAAATAGGTTGATGCATCGGTACATGTAAAGGATGCAACACTTGTATGCGAGTTGATGGATGGGTTCATCCAGGAGATCGGGGTGCATAATGTTGTGCAAATGTTTACAGATAATGCAGCTAATTATGTGGCTGCTGGTAGGATGCTTATGGAGAGGCACTCCACATTGTCTTGGACTCCATGTACTACTCATTGCATTGATTTGATGCTAGAGGATATGGGGAAATTCACTTCATCAAGGAGGTGATTGATTAGGCTAGGAGCATCACCAAGTTCATATACAACCATGCTCTTGTTCTCAGCCTCATAAAGAGGCGCACCAGAAACAAGGAGTTGTGGTGTCCTGCAATCACGCGTTTTGCCATCAACTTCCTCACTCTTCAGTCTTTGCTTCAATGTCGGTTTGAGTTGAAGCAAATGTTTGTTTGTGATGAGTGGCGTGATTGTGCTTATAGTAGGAGAGAGGATGGGAGAGCCATTGCTAAATTGGTGTACACCGACTCCTTCTAGGAAGGAGTAGAGGAAGTGTGCTCAGTGAGTGAACCTTTGGTAAAGATTTTGCGATTGGTTGATAGTTATAAGCCCACAATGGGCTATTTGTATGAGGCCATGGATAGGGCCAAAGAAACCATCCGAACTTATTATGTGGGCAAGGGTACCCCTGGGTAGAACATGCACATGATGTTATGGGATTTGATTGATAGTCGATGGACCGGGATGCTTCATCGACCCATTCATACAGCAACACTCTTCCTCAACCCCGCATTTTCCTACAAATGCAATTTTGATTTTGATGTGAGGTGATGGAAGGGCTCCTCACTTGTCTTCAAAGGATGGTACTTGATTATGAGACTCACAGTGCAATTAATTGCGAGGTATAAATATATCAGGATGGTTTTGGACTATTTGGCTTTCCTGATGCTATTCGTGAAAGGACCACTTTCATGCCACGTAAGTCATTAGAGTGTTTTATTTGAAAGTTGAATTATGTTTTCTTTATTTCCTATTTCAATTTTCCACTGGAATGAAATGTAATTAAGTTCTCTTTCTTTCTTATTTGTTGTAGATGTTTGGTGGCGAACCTATGGTGTAAGGACACCAAATTTTTGGAAATTTGCCATCAAAATTCTCAACCAAACTTGTATTGCATCGGGTTGTGAGTAGAATTGGAGTGTATTTGAAAAAATACACTCAAAGAAATGCAGAAGGTTAGAATTTCAACAAAGCAATTGCATTTAATGTAATTTATGATCCTCTAACATATTGTAATTTATGACCCTCAAGACTCATTAAATTTTTTATTACCCTCTTATAGGTTGGAGTTCTCATGTATTAATGACTTGGTGTACACTCATTACAATCTCCGCCTATGGATGAGACAGATAGAGAAAACATCGGATGTGGATTCCATCTCCTTGGACAATATTGATATATTGTCTAAGTGGAGGGTGGAGATTGAGGTTCCTATCATGGAGGAGGCACTTGCATGGTTAGAGTCAGAGGAGTAGCATGAGGGGAAGGAGGAGGAGGAGTAAGAGGAGGAGGAAGAGTAGGAGGAGGAGGAGGAGCAGTAAGAGTAAGAGGAGGCGGAGGAGAAGTAGGAGGAGGAGGCAGTTGGAGACATCATGGAGCATGATGTGCTAGCATCGACACCACCTTCTACACCGATTGATGCATCTAGTCCTCAATCCATTAGTCGTTGTCAGATATTAGATGCAGGGCTAGGGCCTTTTGCTACTAGTGCTATGGGCAGGCTTGACAAAATGACCCATGACCTTTTCTCGTAAAAGAGGGAGATGGAATTGATATTAGATATCTAGCTGCTAGTTTTGTGATTTTTGTCATTGTACATCCACCTCAGATACATTTATATATGTAATGTTATTTTGTATTGGTTATACACTTTTGAGTCCTTGATTGGACAATTATCAGGTTTCAGGATTCAGTATCGACTTTGATGTATCATTTTTTTGGCATGACTACATGATATATATCAATGCTTTATCCCATATGTATGTTCCAATGTGTTTATCCGATGTTGTTGTTGCTTTATATGTTTAAAATTTTGAAAAAATGAATATATTTTGTATTTTTTAATGTTTGTCATGGTTTGCTGATTTTTGCCGATTTTTTCGCCGATGTTGCTAAAAAAATGTTTTTTGGACCCTCGCCAATTTTTTGTTGATGCCAACATTATCTACATTGGTTGAGATTAGTCTAAATCACTAATGTATTAAAATAACATATTATTAGACTCAACAACTAAATATAAGACTTTCACTTTATTACTAAATTGAGTTACAAAATAGATTTGACTTGGACAATTTCATGCATGTTTGACACTAAACCTGTGGAATTTCCTATTTGAGCTACAAACATCAACACTCCCTCTTAGCTAGGAAGGAATTTTGCACCAATCCAAGTTTGTCTTTGAATGCTTCAAACTTCCCTTTTGCTAAAAGGGCTTGGTTAGAATTAATAGTAACCTGCTGATCTATGGGTACATATTGGAGCTTCATTGTTGCCTTCTGAATCTTGTCTCAAATGAAGTGATATTGATCTCAATGTGTTTGGATCTATCATGAAAAAATGGATTCTCAGGGATTGTGTTACAACTTTGATTATCATAGTAAATCATTGTGGGATCCAACTCCTGATCAAATAAACCTGCAAGCAACTTGCGAAGCTAGATGGCATCATGATTCATAACTAGTTGTACTCGTTGCCATATACTCTACCTATGCTGAGTTGAGTGCTATGAAAGTTTGCTTCCGGTTGAACCAGGATATCATCATTGATCCCAAGCTGAAGCAACACCCTGAGGTGCTTTTCATGTTTGATGCATTGCTTTCCCAATCTAAGTTTGTATACCCCTGCAACTTCACCTCACCGTTTCCAAGATATCTCAGCCCATACTCCACTGTGCCTTCCAAGTATTTGAGCACATGTTTTGCTGCTACCCAATGCTCCTACCTGGGCTCCACCATGAATTGACTCAAGGTGTTCACTGGAGAACATGTATTTTCCCTAGTGTTGACCAGATACATCAAGGAGCCTATTATCTGCTTGTACAAAGTGGGATCCTCTAAATTTGAATCTGAAGTTGTTACCTTCTTTAGATTAGTGATCGTAGGGTGGCCATAGGTTTGTAGTCCGTTCGAAATCCCTTCAGGATCTTGACTGCATACTCACCCTGCCCAAGTAAAACGAAGATGGCCTTTTACGTTGAGCACTTCTTGGAGTCGAGTGATAGTCTCATTGTTCAGCCTCAATATACTCTCCACCACTAGATGCATGCTCGTCGCATTCCCTTAGGATAATACAGAGTGGGATCTCATAGACTTTGGGTAGAGACAGACCACCAGGTTGACCAATATGATAGGACCTGCCGTCTATGCCATCTCCAGGAGGTCGATACTGAGGAGCACTTCATTTTGTGTTGCCCCATCTACTATGAGATCAAAGGGAAGTTACATTTCCTATTCAGAGGGACCTAGACCTTCACCAGTTTCTTCAGATACCTTGATCAGAGATGCATGACCTTATACATGTAGGAGACCCTTAGGTTTTGAGCCCATATTCTTCAGCCTCCTACCATACTAGATTATACCTAGCGGATCACTTCCTTTTTCACGGTGCTACCCTTAGGTAGGGGCACTAAGAGACATATTGACATCAACATAGCTTCAGGCTCCATATCAGTGCAGACTCGTGGGGCCTTCCCCCATCCCTTGAGATCTCTGCGGGATGACTAGGCTAGACATCTCCCCGGGAGGCAGAAGAGATCCCCCAGACCCTAGTGACAAGCTACCTCCTCCTGACAACAACGTAGAGGGCGACTTAGACCTTCCACCAATTCTTCCTCGGGACAACATACTATTCTTAGTTTCCTTCATTCAGCCTCGGATGTTAGGAGATGGGTCTTTCCCTTGATAGACCTACCTCATTTCTTTTGGATTTCTTTGCTTTTGGATCCTTTCAATGTGTATTTATCCACCCTTGGGTGGTCTCCTGTACTTGGGGTAGAGAAATTCCCATGCCTTGACATAGACTTCTCCTCTCTTCTCTTATCTACTTTACGTTACTCTTCTACGAATTGCCTTTTATAGGACACCTTTTGGTACTCCCGCTTTGTAATGACATCATTGTACTGTCACATTGACCTACTTTTGTGGTCATTAGTCGGACATTAATAAAATTATCTTATATAATTTTATTTACCAACCTCTAGCCCCAAGAAGTTGCATCATGCCAATGTCCTTCATCTTGAATTCAATTGCTATATCTGATTAGTTATGCACTAGATTCTTTGACGTCACCCTAGTTACGCCCTAGATTCTCTGCAACGCACCTTACTAGATGTGCCAAGGAGGGGAGGTCCTTTGGGGTGACTCCATTAGGGCACATGGCTTAGGAGCCTCTAGCCACACTCATGATTTCATGTTTTGTAAAGGTGATTGTGCTTGTAAGGGTTGTCACACTCACTCTAGCACACCTAATTCGTACCCACTTGGATCTCAATTTATTGTATTGCCCCCTTTCCTCTAGTCATCTCACCACTAAAAGCATCTTTTGAAGGCCATACCAACCAAAGGAGGAGGGCATTGAGGGAAAAAGACACTTGTTGGGGTTAGATGAGGCATGACGTCCTCCTTCCATGCTCAACTTTTCATCTTGTTGAAGCTATCATCACTCTTTATCATTATTTTTCTGTTTTATGAGGTTTAGTCCCCACATTGTGGGTGACAAACCCTAAAAAATGATTTTAACTCAAAATTAGATAGGTCGGCCTAGAGGAGGGAAAAGTTAGACTTTTTCCCTATAATTATAGTGCCTTGTTCTCATTTGTAACCAAGATCATGGGATCAAATATGACTGAAATTTTATTCGTACTTGTGTACATGAGATCTTAAGTGGTGCACACCTCTCTTCTTGGAAATTTCTATGGATTTTCAAGGAAAATGTTGGTGTTTGAGGCTTCTTTACTATCTTTCAAGGCTAATTCAAGGAGGAAGGATTCTAAGGTTTGGTTCTCTTCTCTTTTCTCTTTGTTAAAAGTGATAAGATCTTGAAGCTCTTGTCTTGCATTGCTTTTGTATCCAAGGTAAGAGTATTCTAGGGTTTCATCCATAATAGGTTAGTCTTGTTGGTGAGGCATTCCTCTTGAAGGATCCCTCTTGTTTTGGGCCTTGGCATCTTGTTTTCCCTAATTAGGTTAAGTGCTAACATAACCTAGGGTTTATTAGCCTTGCCCTAATTCATTCAAGCATTGGATTGTCAATTCCTGGGAGAATGCTAGCCTTGATTTTTCTCATTGTCCTAGGCTAAGACCTAGGTTTATTTCTCTCATCTTCTCTTTCTCAAATTTACAAATTCTAGAATCTATATATTATATTTGAAAAATACAAAAAAATCAGATATATAGAAAAACCGTAAAAATCAAATTTATAATAATTAGAAAATTCAAAGAAATATTTGTTTGTCGTTGTAATTTGAAGTTGTTTTGAGTTTACTTGCAAAAATTCAAAAAGCTCTATTGCTGTTATAAATTTTGAGTTGTTTATCTTATTGAAAAAATCCCTAAAAAGGTAAAAAATATAAAACATTGCATTTTAGCTTGGTTTTTGCCCTAAAGTAGGGTGATGTCAGCCCTAAAAGTGTGGTGTTAGATTTGAGGTTATGCTGCAGCCCTAGCACAGGTTTGTTATTGCAGGTACAATCATCTACTTGGGTGGCTTCAAGCCCTAAGGCGGCTAGAACTTAGAAGGGATACATACATCACCTTAAAAGCACTATTGGGTACCCTCGGGGTTTTTGAAGTGCTAGATCAAGTCACTTTATCATTTGGAAAGCCAGTACAGATCTGAAGTTGTTTGAACAACCATATATTCCATTGAAGATTACCAACCTAAGTTACATCTAAGAGGTTACAAACTCGACATTGGTTGGTGAGAGGTAAGAGGTATTTTACTCGTGATTTCCAAGGGTTTGATTGAAGTTTCATTCAAGTTAACTGGTGCTGGTCTTGTATTGTGTTTTATTGATACATCTTAATAGAAAGATAGTGCTTGTTCATATTGTTCCTAACCTCCTAGTCTTGTGAGTGTTTATTGAATATCGTATTGACTCCATAAGGAACTTGTTGATTAATCTAGTTGGAAGGTTTGTCGTTAGAAGTAGGGTTTTTTTTTGGTTGTATTTTAGAGGGCTACTTCTACAATCATTTGGGAAGCCTCTTGTGGCCGAAGGAGCAAGGCCTAAAGAGAGAGGAGAGTGCATTTTGTTGACAATGGGTGCATCTCTTGATTAGTTGCCTCCCTTAGCACCGACCTTCATGACCATTCAGAAGGGTGCTAATTTGAGCGGTAACACTGGTCATTAGTGGAACATTAATAAAATTATCTTATCTTATCTACCAAACCTCCAACCCCAAGAAGTAATGCATCATGCCAATTTCCTTTATCATGAACTCAGCTGCCATATCTGCCTTGCACCCTGCGATGAGCTTCTCTGATCCTGTAAGACATTTGTCATCTACATACAACACCAAAATAAGCAGATCCACCTCAACAAATATGAAATATAAGTTGGGATCTGCTTCACTTTTGGTGAAGCCCATACTCTGCAAGTATCCATCGATCCTGGAATACCATGCTTGTGGTGCTGGCTTGAGTCCATACAAGGCCTTTTTCAGCCTGCACACATGGGACTCCTTCCCACTGATCTCAAAGTCCTGAGGCTGCTCCATGTACACTTCTTTCTCAACTATCCCATTGAGAAAAGTTTTCTTTACATCCATTTGATGTATCCTCCGTCCCATAATGGAGACTAAGGACATCACTGCTCTAGTGGAAGTGTACCTTCCGACTGAAGCAAAAGTCTTCTCATAGTCCACCCCCTCTTTCTGGGAGAACTCTCTCACCACAGACCTCACTTTGTACTTCTCGATGCTTCCATTTACTGCATGCTTGATCTTATAGAGCCATCTGGAAGTCAATATTGATTTCCCCTTTATTCTAGTCATAATTTTCCAAACATCATTCTTCATGTTGGAGGTGTACTCCACCATGGCATCCCTCCAAACCTGTTGGTTTGCTACCTTTTGAAAACTGGAAGGCTTGGAATCTATGATGTTGCTCATGAATTCCATGTAGTTTGGAAACTTCTTCACAGGTTTTCTCTCCCTGAATGAACTCCTAGGAGCCTCAACATGCTCCTAAGCATCCCTCAATGTCTGTGTGAACCATCAAGTACCGTTGATAAGGAACTAGTGGCTCCTCCTTTGCATCTGAATGTTGTTGGCCCAAACTGTAAGTCGTTGTGACCTTGGCTCAACCTTTGGAGCTTCCCTCTCCTCATCCTCTGCCACTGGAGAAGGCTCATGAGACTTCCTAGATGCAAAGTCCTCCTCAAACTTTACATCTCTGCTTACAACTGTCTTTCTCTCCTCTGGAATATAGATCTTGTAGGTTTTTGAAGTTTCACTGTAACCAATAAACA
Organism: Larix kaempferi; assembly: GCA_027924585.1. Lineage (NCBI taxonomy): Eukaryota > Viridiplantae > Streptophyta > Pinopsida > Pinales > Pinaceae > Larix > Larix kaempferi. The sequence continues at coordinate 13,425,333 of BSBM01000877.1, forward strand.
AACCGTTCCCGTCGGAGGGGTCCCACTTGGTCCTCCTCTCGACTGGTACATGGATGTAAACTGGATAATGAAAGATGTGGAAATGACTCACCTCTGGCTTCACACCAACAAATGCCTCCTTTGGTGTTTTCCCCCAAAATCCTTTGAGGACACCTGTAAACTATTGCATTGCATGCTTCTGGCCATATAAACATTGACAAATCATAGTCATGTATCTTAGCTTTAACAACCCCTATGATGGATCGATTCTTCCACTTTGCAACCCCGTTCTTCTATAGGTTGTACATAATAGTGAACTTCCTTTTCATTCTAGCATTCTTGTAGAAATCCTCGAAATCATTGGAGGTATACTCACCCCCATTGTTCAATCTCAAAACTTTGACCTTCCTTGCCTCGTTCTCCATTAAATCTTTGAAGTCTTGAAACCTGCTAAAGACCTCATCCTTGGTCTTTAGGAAGTAGATCGAAGTTTTGCGAGAGAATTCATCAACGAAGGAAACATAGTATGCCCTTCCTGTGATTGATGACATTGACATCAATCTACACACATCCGAATGCACTAGATCTAGGATCCCCTTAAACTTGTGCTCATTTTCTTGGGAGAGAAGCCTTGGCATGCTTACCAAGCGCACACCTCTGCATACACCCTGTTGCTCAATGCTGAACTTTGTAAGACCTATGAGAATCTCCCTTAGAATAGGCAACGCTCATTGATGCAGGTGCCCCATCCTCTTGTGCCATAACTTGCACAAGTTATTTGTGTTATGCACTAGGGATCAAACAAGCTCACCCTGTAACATGTTTAAAGTGCCTTCCCTAACCCTAATCACTTGATTTGATTTTGGGTTAGACTCTTTCGATCATAGGAGGACTTGTTGGTTCTTGAACTCTATTGCATAACCCTTATCATCCATAACCAAAACTGAAAGCAAATTCTTGAGACCTGGAACAAATAACACATCATCAAAGTCTAAAGATTTACTTGACTGGAGTTGGAAAGGAATGGTACCAACTCCTACTACTAGATACTTGGCATCATCACCAAGGTTGACGTGAACTCCTGAGATGTGCTCCTTTAGACTTGAAAATAGTTCTCGGGCTGATGTCATATGCCTCAAGGCTTCACCATCCACATACCATGCGTTCTTCGGAACTATGTTGGAAGAAAGGAAAGATACCACCGAGAAATCCTTCTCAAATTTGGAGGCAAACTTCTTCATTTGAGTTTTAGTTGACGTTGCTACTTGATTCCGCTGCTACTTCCCTTTACCCATCTTCTTCTTCAGATCTTGTGATGCATAATGGTCGTTCTTATGACATATGAAGCATTTGATTTTACTCAAGTCCTTCCCTGGATATGAGGTCGACTCCTTACTCTTCATCTTACCCTTGCTCGGTCCTTTACCTCTGGCCTTCTTTGTTTGACCAATTAGGGCATGGTCATTGTCACCTCCCTTCCTGCCGACCTTGGACTCCATCCGAGTTTCATCCTGGGTATAGTCATTCCATAGTCTTTCCCAAGAGGGAAGGTTTCCCAAGCACAAACACCCTGGACAATTGTTTCCCATTAAGGTGGGAACCCATTTAGGGGCATTTTTTACTAGCTCTTTGCCTTCAACTTTCTCCCTAGTTGCTGTAAACTTGTCACAAATCTGTGTGACCTTCATTAGGTAACTGGTGATGGTGTTTGATCTGGTCATCTCAACAGATCTAATTTCGTTATGCAATATAATCTTCCTATTAATGTTCTCGCCTTGGTAGAGGTTAACTAGGGCATCTAACATCTCCTTCGCCTTTTTCTTCTTGGATATATGAGGGATCAGATGATCCTTTATAGTATCCATGATCATTCGCTTGGCCTTCACTTCTTTCTTCTTGTGAGCTTCCAAGAGCTGCAAATATGTCGGCAAAGTCATTGCATTCTTGACAATATCCCAAAGGCCATTCTCTTATAATACAAGAGTTACCTCGGCTTTCCATGATAGGAAATTTGAGGTACCATCCAATTTGTCCTCGAACCCTAGGCTAGCCGATGCCATCTCTGATCTGCACACAAACTCCTACTCTTCTATGTTAGAAAATTAACTTAGGAGGTCCTCCTTTATGTTTTGATGTTTTGTCATGGGGGGAACTAAGTTATGTTCCCTAGGTGAACTTTTTAAATGTAAAGTGATGTTATATTTTTAAAGTGAGTTTTGTACTTCGTCACTTAAAGTAATTTTAAGTTGTGGGTCCCATAAAATATTTAATGTGCATTTAAATGTATTTATTATGTACATTAATGAGAGCCCTCAAATTAGATTAATCTTGTCCATTGAAAAAGATGGTTGGGTTAGTTAGGGTTAGTTTGGGAGAGATGAAGTATAAATGTATACCTAGGGAAAAGACAAAACAATTCATCAAGTTGAGAGAGAGAGATCAGGTTGAGAAGAGCAAGTTTCCAAGTAAGAATCTAGGGCACGATTTTCAATAAATCTCAATAGTTTGTTAGTGGCTTGATTTTCAAGGTAGTTAGAGTTATTTCTAGCACATTTCCCAAGAAAACTGACGGATTTTAATGCATAGTAAGTACAACATTAAATGCTGGTACAAAATTATAGTTTGAAGCATTTATTGTGGTGGCACGAATCCCCAAAAATCTGACAGACTGTACCTCATTAATTGCTGCAATAAATCTGGCATGTGGCACAAATTTCTAGACAGTTATTAGTGCATTTATTATCAGTTTGACAGGGCCATACAACAACAACAACAAATTGACATGTGTGAGGGAGGTTGTACAGTTGCAAAAGGCACGAAAATCGAAGCATCAATTTGACAGTAAGAGACTGGCGTGGTGAGCTGAGATAAGTTGTCTTGTTAATCAATGGATCAATGCATGAGGTAAGAGGAGTTGGGAGAGTTCGTTTCCAACTTCCACTTGAAGAATCTCTGGGGGTTGATGATATACTTTTTGTTCCAGGACTGACAGATAACTTACTCTCAATATTAGCCTTGGAGGACGATGGATATGCAGTATTGTTCACGTGTTCATCTATTCAGTGAGAGTGGGTCCGGTTGCGACAGTGTTGTTGGGTGATTACTGATTGGAGAGATAGAGAATACATAGTGCATGGTTGGCCTGTGTATGAGAGATCTGGATGGATTTCAAATTCTAGATCAGTGTCAGAGGGAAGAGGGAGAGCTAGATGCCCCAGAGACTGTGTCAGTGCCAAGTATGCAGTGTTCGATATGGGGAAGCAGGCGAGAGGCTACTTCTTCCAGTACTGGCAAGAGACTCAGCTAGTATGAGGTGATTGAGCAAGCTCAGGATGGGAGAGTGGAGTCTCCTAGGAGCTCAGATTTCAGAGTTGTTTACAGGCACTCATCTCCAGATCAGATTCTAGAGCAGGAGGAAGCAGCTGCAGGGAACAATGACCTAGGCAGAGGAGATGCAGGTGGTGTCGGAAGGACCTCCCTTGTTAAGAGGTAGTGTTATAAAATTAACTCAGGAGGTCCTCCTTTATGTTTTGTCATGGGGGGGACTAAGTTATGTTCCCTAGGTGAACTTTTTAAATGTAAAGTGATGTTATGTTTTTAAAGTGAGTTTTGTACTTTATCACTTAAAGTAATTTTAAGTTGTGGGTCCCATAAAATATTTAATGTGCATTTAAATGTATATAATATGTACATTAATGAGAGCCCTCAAATTATATTAATCTTCTCCATTGAAAAAGATGGTTGGGTTAGTTAGCGTTAGTTTGGGAGAGATGAAGTATAAGTCTAAGTTGCCAGGAAACGTGGGTACGGGGACGGGGACGGGGACGGGGACGGGGACGCCACTTTTTGAAACATGGTACTTGGGTACGTCCGGGGTATTATATATATATATTGAAATTGATAAAAATAAAACATGTCATAGTCACATCATACATGTATATTTGATATTTCTAAATTCAGTGATTCATATGAACATTCACATTGAAAATTTGAAACATAAAATAATAAATTTGATAAATCATATGACATAGACTCATAGTAGATATCAAGTGGAACACTGAATGGCATTTCCAGACATGAAAAAGAAAGTTCAAAATAGTAAACATAGAACAATGAACAACATAGTTGATTTGGATTCCTCAAGCCATGTCATCAACATCCTCAGGATCAATGTCATTAGCATCACTAAGGTCCTCTGTCAGCAAGCTCTCTAGATAGGCATTGCTGGAGTAGTGAGCATGGAGCACTAGCAATGAGAAATGGAGTGCCGCACAGGTTTAGCTAAGGGGTAAGTGCCCACATAACACGTGTTTCAGTGTTTTAATTTTTATTTTTTAAAATTTTAAACTTCAAACATTGCAAATTGACCCCCCCATCCGGCAAGCTAAGGTAAATTGCCCAACGGCCGTACCTCTCGTGTACCCAACACACGGTACGGCATACCGAAATTCATGCAAGTACCCTGTTTTCATAAATGAAGTACTTGGTACGTGAGGTTGGATTTGGGTATGGCTAGGTATGGCTGGGTACGTACCATTGAAGTACCCAAGTACCCGGTACGCGTACCTGGTATGGGTTCGTGTAGCCGACCCCCCGGTATGGTTACCCACGCAACACAGGTATAAATGTATACTTAGGGAAAAGAGAAATCAATTCATCAAATTGGGAGAGAGAGAGATCAGATTGAGAAGAGCAAGTTTCCAAGCAAGAATCTAGGGCACTATTTTCAAGAAATCTCAGAAGTTTGTTAGTGGCTCAATTTTCAAGGCAGTCAGAGTTATTTTTGGCACATTTCCCATGAAGACTGACAGATTTTAATGCATAGGAATTACACCATTAAATGCTGGTACAAAGTTACAGTCTGAAGCATTTATTATGGTGGCACAAATCCCCAAAAAGCTGACAGACTACCTCATTAATTGCTGCATAAACCTGGAACGTGGCACGGATTTCTAGGCAGTTCTTAGTGCATTTATTATCAATTTGACAGGGCTGTACAACAGCAACAGATTGGCATGTGTGAGGGAAGTCGTACTGCTGCAAAAGGCACATAAATGGAGGCATCAGTTTGACAGTAAGATACTGGTGTGGTGGGCTGAGATAAGTTGTCTTGTTAATGCTATTCTGATTCTCTGAGTGGAAAATAAATTTCTGTAAGAAGTTTCAGTTTGCTCTCAGTTCAATAAAATTCCTTCTCTGGGTTTTCCTCTGGGCTTGGCCCAAAATTTTATGTGTTCATTATTCTTTTCCGTTCAATAGTTTGACAGTGATTAGGTTCTTTGTATTTATTTTTCAAGTTCAGATCTGTGGGACAGTATTATTATTATTTAATTAATGAACTTAGTGAAGAATAAATCAAAGTTGAGCCTAAGTGTTTGATAAAATCTCTGAAAGAACAGTTAGTAGCTTTTATCAAAATTTCTTCATTCTAATCCTCTCAATTAGAGTAGCTCCGATACCATGTAAATTTTCCTAATTCTCAGTGAATGTTGTTCTTATGTTCTCAGATTAATAAAGTGATATTTAATTTGAAGAAATGTAATTCTTCTCATAGCAGTATTCACACATATAGCTGGAAAATGAACAACGGAAGCATAAACACAGTACACACACAATTTACTCCTTCAATTTTCTCATTAATAGATCAAAGCTTACAAGGAAACCTCCATAGCTACCAAAAACATGTACTCGTACAATACACTCAACCAAAGCAAAAATTTCCACACGTATTGCGGAAATTTGCCCACTAGAAATTGAAAAAATCAGCCGCTGCTTGCTGCCCAGCGATATAGCTATTTATACAACTGTACGGACTTGTCCATATGGCTGTATAGAATATCCTACGGATCTGTACGACTGTGCAGATCTGTTGTATGGATCCGTACAACTGTACGAATCTGTTGTATGGATCCATACGACTTTACTAATCTGCTTCTGTTGCTACTTGTTTGCTGAAATATGCCTGGTTGTTGAACTGGGCTCCACTCCGATGCTCTAACTTTGCTCGGATGAGTTTCTTCACCATTCGACCAAACTATCTTCCAGTAAAGAATGAATGTGTCTTAATCCTCTACCTTGACTTGCCTTTATACTTGAGCTGAAACGTTCATCTACCAAAACTGTAATCTCTCAGTGAGATGTATGGTTGGTTGAGATTAATTTAAATCACTAATGTATTAAAAATACACTTTATTAGACTCAATAGCTAAATATAAGACTTTCACTTTATTACTAAAGTGAATTACAAAATAGATTTGATTTGGACAACTTCCTGCATGCTTGACACTAAATTTGTGCAGAAGTTCCTGTCCAAGCTACAGACATCAACATTCAGGGCTTAAGGCCGTTACAACAATATACTCGTTAAGAGATCAGCATGTCACCTGTTGGAATTGATCTTGGGTGTGGAGGATAACACTCCTCTCAACAACCTTGTCTCGACCTAATTGACCATCCATGTAGTTAGCCCTTGCATTGTTCATCTCATAAATTCAATAGAGATAATTTGTTGTTAAACTTATGGTAGGTCTTGGATATGTTGACACTTCATCGCCAAATGAACCACATCCTATACCTTTTGTTCATCCAACATCAAAATATTCACTTTCCACATTTCATCCATCTCGATATTGTTGATTTTTTGGGCAGCATTGAGAGCCATTCTCTGGGAGAATTGGCATCAGCCTGGGGCTGAGAACCTGGTCAGGGACTAGGACATTGATGACATGAGATCCCTTGTGTAAATCAACTGAAATCCTTTCTTATGATGAAGATTTGAGAAGACAAGTTGACCATTGAAAAGAGGACCAGTACTTAATGGTTGAGTCACAAGGACTCAAGCCAGAAGGTCTTGAAAGACCATAAGGGTTCCAAGGGACATTTGATCATGAAGATCAAGAGGGGCTAGAAGATAATTTGTCTAAGCCTTCATGAGAAATTAGAAGAGGAGCTTTTAATGATCTAATCTTCCTTATATATGATGATTTACTTGAGTTGGGATGTGTGGACCATGGAAATCAAGAAAAGGGGTCATGAATTTGCCTATAAGATGACTTGCATAAGAGGTTTGGGTTAGTAGCCCAAGTAAAATGTCAATAACCCTACTAAAAGTGTTAAAAGACCACAAAAGATTAAAAGACCCCAAATTAAAAGTATTAAAGTAATTTTTAATTGGTAAAATTAAAAATTACAAAAAGTTCTTTTTAAAGGTGGTTTCCTCATCTTATGGATTTATTAATCCTCATCTCACTCAATGACAAATTATAAATAGAGAGCACCTTCATTTGAGCAATACACATTCATGATCTTTTATCTGTGATCCAAGAAGAAAAAATTCGTGGGGTTTATGCTGGCATTCTTTCTTTCTCTCATCATCGTGAGGTCTGGTCATATGATAGCCATCCGAAGTCTCAGCAGGGCATCCAAGGTTACTTTCAGGGAACCCAAGGTTATCCGCTAGCTATCTGAGGTCTCATTTAGGGAAGCCGTGGTCTCATATCAGGAAACCAAGACCTGTTTAGGCATCTGAAGCCTTATCTCTACTCAGCGGGGGTTCAAATCAGGCATCGTGACCCTAACTCAGTCACCAGGAAACCCTGCTAGGGTTTAGACAGTCAACAATAGCCTAAACTTGGTAATGACAGTCTTAACTCAGTCAATTGCATCTCAAATTAGTCAACAGTAGCTTTGATTGGTCAATGGCAACCTCATCAGTCAAAGGTAGTCTCATGTTAGTCAACATCAATCTCAGTTTAGGTTTGATCAGTTTATGTCCGGCTGTAGCTGTAATCTTGTTCATGGTAAACTTCATCATCTAGTAGGTCACCATTGTTTACTACAGGGCTTACATCATCTCCGTTAAAGCTCAAGGGTTTCTCTAGCAAGAAGGCACACTCATTGTGTGGTATAGTACCATGGCTATATGTGTGATGTGAATAGAGGATGGCACCATGTGATGAAATTTAGAGATGCTAGCTCCTACTGTCATGTCCCCAATTAAATGATTTTCAGATAAATAATTAAGTTGGCCAACCCAATTCCTAAGGGTTATGTGGAAGAATTAAAATATTGACATTTAACCCCAAGGTCTATAGTTTCTCATGAAAATTCAATATTCTACATTGATGGTGGAAAAATAGGCCAATAAATTATGGAATAAATGTTAAATGCTACAAAATGAAGTGGCATTAGGTCCTAGTTGGACTTGGGGGTGCACAAGGGGACATGTGGGGTCCACATGAGAGAATATTCCTCCTTTAAATATGGAGCCATCCCCAAATTCGAGTTGGAAGGGAAGAGGTATCATTCATGAAGGAAGAGGAAGAGTCATAGGGCTAAAAATAGGCAATGACAGATTCTTTGACAACTATGACAAGCATTATGACACTTATGACAGATTCTATGACACCTATGACACTTATGACAGATTCTATGACATCTATGACAATGTAAGAGCTAAAAATAGACCAAGAGGGTGCATTAGAGGAGTTACACATCTCCAAAGCATCCAAAAGATTCCCCAATTCGAATTCATGGAGGAGTTGGAGACAAAAGATGAGCTACGTGTCATGTGGGGCCAATGAAGGGTCATATGTCCCACTAATTCGAATTTCATGAGTAATTAGGAGATAATTTGAGTTCTAAGGAGGTAAATGAGTCAACTAAAGTTATTAAAATGAGGCAAAAGTCAAAATAGAGCAGCTTTTGGTCATTTTTCATTTGCATCTTTGCAATTTGGGAGAGCTTCAAGCTTGTCCTTGCACGGTGGATGTTCATCCTCCTTGCCTTAGAACCAATTTCAAGGGTGCAAGATTCCCATCCAAGTTGGTTGATGGTGAGGCCATTCAGACCTTTCAACAGAGCTTCATGGAGATGTTTTGGTGTAGGTTCAACCCCCATCTGAGTTTGAGTTCATATTCATTCTTTCTTCTCTTCTCTCATTCTACTATCTTTCTCTCAATGTTCATGTAAAGTGAGATAACGCATTGTTGAATGCTCAGATTCACTACATATTCAAGCACATCATAAGGATACACACATATAAACCATCAAGAAGATCACGATATGGACAGAATGTTTAGTCATCTTGTTCATTCATAGTGGTAGTAATTATACAATAAGTGGAGAGGTTGGAGCGGTTACACTTGCTCCAACCGTTCATTAGTTAATTATACACATAAATACAAGATGATGACAAACGACGGCTAAATGGCCCTCTCAACATCTCCCTCACCAACAAAACACTTCTTCGTCCCGAAGAAGACATGCAAAAACAACCACGAGTCGTGATTTCTTTATCCTTCGTCAGTAGTCTGGTAGTGGTCAATTGAGCCTCACCCTTTCACCTTCTTGTCGACATTCATCTCCATCGGTCCAGGAACTACGAGGGCTTCCACGCTCTACCATCTCACCAACTGCCTTCAAACTTTTGAAATCGCATTGAAGATATGTTTCTATATTTCAGCACCGGGGACCTCAATCAGTTCAGGTGTTCTTTGTGGCATCATCATGTGATCATTAAGCTCTTTCTTGTGTGTTGTAAGATGGCTTCTGCTTGAATATGGTCTTCGTAGACTTCATATGTCGTGAGGATTTCGACGGGTTTGTAAGTGGTTTTGTTGCTTCTTGTGGTCAACACCGACTGATATAGGTTGTGCCCGACTAACTTGACTTTACTCGACTCGACCTGACCCTTTAATCGACTAGAGATTGACTAAATTTCAAAGATTGATTATAATACAAAAAGGTTGACCATATTTACATTGACCAACTCTCGACCATATTTAAAAATAAAGTGCCCCGACCATTTTCTACAGACTTGACCAAATAATGCGTAAGATGCACATCATGTGCTACTAACTTAGTCATTTTGATTACATGCCTTTGATAGCCATCGATCATATTTTACAATTCGACCAAAAATAAGTATTGACCCGGAGCAAATATAATGTCAACCATAAAATAGTTGACCAAGCATTTTAACCAAATTAAAGTACTCAACTGACTAAGACCGACCATTCTTGGAGATCAACCATATATTAAGAAAATATATCGACCAATCTAAAATCGATCATATGGATGGGGTCGACCTCGATTGGATTGCACATAAAGACTCGATATAACACTATTGGCATGATGGCTCAATTGACGTAGAATCAGAAGAGAACTAACCCGACCAACATTGCTTCGAAACAGAACTGACCATAATGTGAGAGTTCGACCAACATATCTTGACCATTCTTGGATAGGAAGCCGACTTTTAGCAAAAATTGGTAGTCGACCATGGCAGTCGGTGATCGACGCAAAAACTTCCTTGGACGACAACTATCTTCCATCTTGTATTAATCGGACTTCTCTAATTGACGAACTTTGGTCTGGTACGTTCTGTGAAAACTTCTCCAGTTGTAATCAGTATATAATCGACTGACTACACTAGTCTCATGCCGACCGCACCAGTCAGTTGTCAGTACAAATTTAATTGAAATGGTTGATAAATTAATGCAGCATGCAATCGATAGACAAATTGTCCAGCTCCGAATAAATATAAAAGCCACTGCTCCAAGTCGATGGCTATCCGATTAACACTGATATCCATAATATTGTCCTTCTTACTTGGCAGGAAATTCATTCAATTTGTCACGGTCACAGAGATAGACATCTATCGCTAGCAAAACTTGTTCTCTCCGTCGGAAAATAAAATTAAAAATGGGAGCATGGTCAACACATGATATTGCTAGCAGGTCACTCCATTGATTTATTAAACTCTGAGTAGGAACTTGATGTGAGAAAATATGTCGGGATTGTATCCGTTGGTGAGGAAGCTTGAAGGTATAAAATACTGGTCTCTAGTCGGTTGCAGACACTAGCAGTTGGGAACAACAGTCTCTCTTCTTGTAGTTTCTCCGCAGAAGAATGTCAACAACACCAATTTCTCGGCTGCGTATCGAATGGAGTGGTCAGCTATTGATTTTGGCGAGAAAATTGATGAAGCAACTTCAAGATCCATTTCCATAGCATCCAGATGCTAAGCATCCTTTCTTCTTGACAGTTAGCTTACGATAGACAATCTGGAACTTTTTGCAACGATCATTTCAAAAATTTGGTGCTATCCTTCAAAAATCCCTTCTCGTTTCTGGTGCATATTTGGTTGACTGTCACGATTAGAGTCTTCTCTCGTCTATCTCTTCAAAATGGAGTAGTGATTTTATCTCTCGAGCAATTAGTCGATTGTCACAGTTGGAATCTGGTTGGACGACAATTACATAGACGATAAACTGCTGAGGTCGAACAATTTTCTTTCTCTGGCAAACAATCTTCCCAATTTTCGGTCACGGTCAATACTATGTAGTTGACGGAATGCGATGGTGTATGTTAGTCTTCTTGGTCCAATGCTGTGATATTCGGGCACCAGTGCTGCGATCTTTTGGCCCTTCTCTCAGGGTGATCTTTTTCTTCAATTTGGTCGACGGGAAAGCTACCTTGATGGGTTGAGAGGTGAGCTTGAGCGATGACTGACAGATAACTTATTAGGATAAAACAAATGCCTTTACACCGATTACATAAATGGAATCCTTTTAGGGCACCGATCGTTCTTACAAAGAAATCAACCAATCTCCTTTTAAATCAAAGATACAACTTTCATAATAACATTGCATCATACCTTTTAAGACAACGCATGCAACTAGAAAACATATTCTCTCAAAATGACAACCTCGACATGATAGCAGAAGGATTACGATCACATATCCGATAAATTATAATTAAACTGGTTTAACCAACATGGGCATGCATTTTAACAATTTTCTTTGTCTTTTCTGTGCAGTCAAATTCGGCTTGCACATCTGGAGCAATATCTTTTATTTATGAACTTTTCTTGCTTCTTGCAGTGAATCTTTATTACTTCCATGACAGGTTCAGCCACCCTCCATTCACTGATGCTCATTTTTTCTTCCATCTGTGCAGGCAACTCACGTAGGCAGACTTGTACCATTAAAACGCATAAATAACTGAGCAACATTTTTATTTCTTTGATTCTTGCAGGGTTTCTTTTCTCCTCACGATCTTTTGTAGGTTCGAGCTGTCTCCAAGTGCTGCTATTGTCACCCAGACCACCTGAAGAAAGGCAACAATGCCACTGTTGAATGCTCAGATTCACTACATATTCAAGCACAGCATAAGGATACACACATATAAACCATCAAGAAGATCACGATATGGATAGAACGTTCAGTCATCTTGTTCATTCATAGTGGTAGTATTTATACAATAAGTGGAGAGGTTGGAGCGGTTACACTTGATCTAACCACTCATTAGTTAATTATACACATAAATACAAGATGATGACAAACGACGACTAAGTGGCCCTCTCAACACGTGCTCTTTGTTGCATATAGATAATGGAAGGCTATTGTTTCGACCTTATGAACTTGTTAATGGATGCATAACTCTGTAATGGATAGATCATGAGAGCCACAACTCGAAATACTAAGCACTTCATGTACTATTTCTCCAAGTAACATTGATATTCGAGCTAATTTCCTCACTATATTCTCATGGTGATTGTAGCATGTTTTGTATCAGTTTGATACAAGAATTTTATGGAGGTGTTGCCTATGATTTAAGATAATTATGGGAGTTAAATGGATGTCCAAATTATTGTATTCAGACCCTTCAAGTCATACTATAGTTTGCAACATTAATTCATGCTCACTTGTCCACCATTTTCACATAAATTGTATGCCTTAGAAGTTGTTGTCCTTTGGGAGACTTATCTGACCCTAAAACTGGATATAGTACTGCACACATGTTGTCCTTGATGTCCTCTAACAGAACCAATTCTCATACTGAGTATTAGGGAAGGCCGTACAGTGTTTGGAAGGGAAAATAATGGCAGACCTAGGGGGGATTTTCACCAATACAATTGACTAGTTTTGTCCCAAGTCTTCCCTCCTTGAAAATTGTAGACCATGAATGTTTATAATAGAGGGTTGGGTGTCTAAAGGTTGTATTAGAGTGTCCTATATCCTCCTAAGTCCCTCCATACATAATTCAAAACCATTTGGGATCATTTGGGACAGTTTGGGGTTTCACTAGTCCAAGGTTCGAAAATTGGCCAAATTGGGTAAACTTTCAAATTAGGGATATTACAGTGGTATCAGAGCATGGTCCTTGCATTTGTGCATTAATATAATCCATTGAAGAAGAAATTGCAGCCATGTCTTACTATTATGATGACTCCTATGAGTACAATGCTTATGAGCAGTATGAAGATGATTGTGAGCAATATGAAGAAGAACGTGAATGGTACGAGGAAGAGGTGCCATCATGCAACACTTCTTACAATTTCATAAGGAATGAAGGTTATTCATGTGACCCTATGTCTGATGAAGATGAATGTTTCATACCACCAAAGGCTAATCCTATGAATGAATTAGAAATATTGAGAGCAACATGTAAAACCTTGCCTCAACAATATCAAGCATATCTTACTTTGAAGGGAGATATACAAAAGACCATTCCTTTTAAAGACTTTGTCGATTGGGTGTTTGTATATAGGCCCAAGAATGAAGATGTGGAGTTAGTGAAGAAAGGTCTATGCCCTTCTTGCAAAATACCTTGGAGAGCAAATCATATATGTTTGAGTGAAAAGGAGGAGACCCATGAGCCACCTAGTTCTGAAAAAGATGAAGCAACATCACATGAGCATGAAGAAGATTCCATTGAAAATATTGAAGATCATTCTGAGACACACTCTACTTTGGACATGAATCAAAGAGCATCTACTGATGGATGCTTGAACTATGAAGGAGTACCTACTGATGGGTGGTCACACCTCTATGTTTGTGACATAGAGATCACTTTTGAAAGTGTTGCTGCAAGCCAAAGTTCCATTAAGCATGAAAATGAAGGCCTTGTAGCAGTTGAAGAAGAACCAAGATTAGCTTCCCCATCACCACTTGAGCTTAATGAAGTGTTAAGTTTTAATTCAAATTCACAACAAGAGCATAAACATGATCATTGAAAGAAACACAATCACAAGATAGACATAGATTTATCCTAGGAAACCCTCTAGGGGAAGAAAACCCAACAAAACTTCCTCAATATAGATGATCAAAAGTACAAAGATAAAATCCCCAAACAAGTGCTCCTTCTCCTTGCAGATCTCTCTCTCTCTCTCTCTCCTATGCGAATTACACAAGGGAGTGTGTGTGTCGAAATGAGGAGCACATCACTCCTATTTATACTTTAACTTTTCCTTGACCTTTTCACTCAACAAGTCGGCCCCAACTAAACTTGATTGGGCCAACTTCTCTAGGAAGACTCAAAAAAATATAATAATACTTTCTGGAGGGTTCTATCGACCTGACTTACAAAGGAGGTTTTACCTCATGACTCTATGATGACCAAATAGAATAATAACATCTCGACGGAGGAATAAGACATCTCCGAATAAACTACAATGAATATTCTTCGAAGTCACAATATTTCAACACTCCCCCTTAACGAGAAGGGTATTCTACTGATAACAACAACATCAACTGCAGGAGCAACATAACTTGCAACACACATGATCCAGTTACGGGATGATCAATCCCTCTCACTTTAGGACATAAGTCCAAGGATGATGCAATCCTATCCACACTCTCGGAGACAAAAGTTTGCGGATCCATTTAGAACTAATGTCTAGGGATGATACAATCCCACCCACATTCTCGAAGACAAAAGTCTCCGGATCACTTTAAGACTAATGTCCAGGGAAGATGCAATCCCAAATACATTCTTGAAGATAAAAGTCTTTGGATCACTTTAGGACTAAAACATCCAGGGAAGATGCAATCCCAACCACATTCTCGAAGACAAAAGTTTCCGAATCACTTTAGGACTAATGTCCAGGGAAGATGCAATCCCAACCACATTCTTGAAGACAAAAGTCTACAGATCACTTTAGGACTAATGTCCATGGAAGATGCAATCCCAACAACATTCTCGAAGACAAAAGTCTCTGGATTACTTTAGGACTAATGTCCAGGGAAGATGTAATCCCACTGCAACATCATCATCATCAGTACTAGCATCATCATCATCAGTACCAACATCATCATCATCACTGCTCCCCCTTTCGAGGAAGGTCCTTTTGAACCACACCAAGCTTGTCACAGAAGTACTCAAACTTCACTTGAGACAGAGGCTTAGTCAACACATCAGCTACTTGCTCATCAGTGCTCACATACTGGAGCTTTATAGCTCCCTTCTGTACCATATCCCGTATGTAGAAATACCGGATTTCTATGTGCTTTGACTTGTCATGGAACACTGGGTTCTCCGTCATCTTTATACAACTCTGATTGTCACATAGAATTACCGTGGTATCCAACTCTAGGTCAAATAGACTGACATCAACTTCTGAAGCCATATGGCTTCACAACTAGCAGAACAGGCTGCTAGATACTCTATTTCAGCTGTGCTGAGAGCAACACTGAACTGCTTCCTTCTAAACCATGAGATCGTGGCGGATCCCAGAGAATAACATCCACCTGAGGTGCTCTTCCTGTCTGAGACACTTCCAACCCAATCTGCATCTGTATAACCATACAATCTGTAGTCATGATCTCCAACATAGCATAGACCAAAGTCTATCGTACCTTTCAGGTACCTCATCACATGCTTTGCAACTACCAAGTGAACACGTCTAGGATCAACTAGATATTGACTCATGGTGTTCACAACAAAGCATATATCTGGCCCGGTATTCGTCAGATACATCAACGACCCAATAATCTGCCTGTACTAAGTCACATCCACTAACTTTGACGATTCATGAGATAACAACTTCAGGTTGGTATCCATGGGTGTGACCATGGCTTTACATTCCAACATATCAAATCTTTTTAGGATTTCCACATCATACTTTCCCTGGTTGAGAAATATTCCTTCTGGGCTCTGCCACACTTCCAGACCTAGAAAATAGTGCATCAATCCAAGGTCTTTCATCTCAAATTCTTTAGCGAGCTTCTTCTTGCATTCTACAATCCGTTTCTCATTTCCTGTCAGAAATAAATCATCCACATACAGTAATAATATGACAGGTTCATCATCCATGACCTAAAAGTAAAGGTTAGGGTCAACTTTACTTTTGGTAAAGCCCAAGCTCGTCAAGAAGCTATCTATTCTTCCATACCAAGCTCTATGAGCTTGCTTCAATCCATACAGATCCTTCTTCAACTTGCATATGTGAGTCCGTCTGTCTTCAACTTCAACTCCTTGTGGCTGTTCTATGTACACTTCTTCCTCAATCACACCATTCAGGAAAGTTGTCTTCACATCCATCTGGTGTAAACTCCACTTCATCATGGATGCAAGTGGCATGATGGTTCTAATGGTACTGTACCTTGCTATTGGCGCAAATGTCTCTACATAATCAATTCCCTCTTTCTGAGAGAATCCTCTAGCCACAAACCTAGCTTTGTATTTCTCAATACTTCCATCAGCTGCATGCTTTATCTTGTAGATCCATTTGGAAGATACCACACTTTTTCCTTCTGGTTTGGGAACTATATCCCAAACATCATTCTTCATTATCGATTGGTATTCTTCCATCATTGCTTCTATCCATTCTTTCTTCTGTATAGCTTCTTCATAACTGGTGGGTTCTTGATCTACATGATCACACATCAAAGCCACATAATTGGAAAATGGTTTTGGCTTCTTGCTTACTTTTGTGGAGCCTTCTGGAGCTCCATACTTCTTTGCTTCTTGTATAATTTCTCTTGCCCAAGCAGGCTTTCTCTTTCGTGACATATTCATAGTGGCAGGTTCTTGAGGTTCTAGCATATCATGGTCTTCTGGTGTTTCATATTCGGGGGAGGGTGCAACTTCTACATTTCTAGGAGGTATATCTTCTTCATATACTTCTTCACACTGGCACTTTCTGGATCTCTTGAGAGATGCTTTTTCATCAAATGTTACATCTCTACTAATCTCCATGTGATGGAATCCTGGAATGTATATTCTGAAGGCTTTGGAGACTTCACAGTATCCAACAAATATTCCCTTCTTTTCGGAAGGGTCCAACTTTGTTCTCTTTTATTTTGGTATGTGAACATATACTGGGCAACCAAATATCTTGAGGTGGCTCACTTCAGGCTTCTTTCCTGTGAACATTTCTTCTGGAGTCTTGAATCCAAGGGCACTATGGGATAATCTATTTTGTACATAAACTGTCGTCCTTGCTGCTTCAGCCCATAGATGCATTGGAAGATCTTGATCATGTATCATTGTCTTCATTGCTTCCATAATGGTCCTATTCTTTCTTCCCGCAACACCATTCTGTTGAGGATTATAGGGAGTAGTTAGTTCCCTCTTGATTCCAGCTTCTTTGCAAAAGGCTTCAAAATATTTTGAAGTACATTCTCCACTATTGCCTGTTCTGAGTGTCTTGATTCTTCTTTCTGAATGATTCTCTATCAAGGTTTTGAATTCTTTGAATTTTCCAAATACTTCATCCTTTGCTTTCAAGAAATATATCCATGTCTTTCTTGAATAGTCATCAATAAATGTAACATAATATTCATAACCACTCAAGGATGTGGAGGGCATTGGACCACATACATCTGAATGGATTAATTCCAACGTACCTTTAGTCTTTGTCTCACGCTTCGAAAATGGATTCTTGATATTCTTTCCTTTTGCACATCCTTTGCAAGTGCCTTCATGATCAATCTTTAATTCTGGTAATCTTGTCACTACTTTGCTCACATGGGGTAGTGCTTTGTAGTTGATGTGAGCAAGCCTCCTATGCCATAATTCACTTGTGCTAGTGGTCTCATGAACAAGGGCTGTTTCTGAATGTCCCTTGAGTTTATATGAGCCTCCTTCTTCTTCACCAATGACAACTGCATCTTCAATTGATTTTCCTTTGGGCCACATAAGTACTTGTCCATCTATGAATGCAACCCTATAACCTTTCTTATCTAATGTTGAGATAGAAAGTAAATTCTTCTTCAAACCTGGTACATATAAGACTTCCTTCATCTTCATGGGGGTTCCAGAATCAAGCTTGTAGCTTGCTTCACCAATTCCTTTGATAGGATATTGATAGTCATCTCCTAATGATACCTTTTGAGGAGTGTTCTTCTCTTCAAGTTTTGTCAGAGTTTTCTTTTGTCCTGTCATGTGCTTTGAAGCACCACTATCAATAGGCCATGTATCTTCTCCAGGTGTCATAGCCCCAGAGAGTGCAGAGAATAATACATACTCTTCTGCATCTTCTTCTTTTGCTTGTTTTCTTCGAGTTCTTTCTTCCTCTTCTTCTTCGTCTTCATCTTCAGCTAGATGTGCATGATGTCTTTTGCTGTTGTTCCTCCTCTTGTATTCTTCTTTCTTCAATGGACAATTTTTGGCAATATGTCCTAGCTTGTCACAATGGAAACATTGAAAGTTGGAGTGTTCTCTCCTTGAATTGTTTCCTCTTGTCCTTTGGAACTTCCTAGGAGGTTGAGACTCCTTGTGGCTTTCCCTTTTGAAGTTAGATTGACTTCTTCTTCTCTTGGTATGGGTGGCTAGGGCTTGATCATCTTCTTTAAGTAGAGCTTCTCTATTGGCTACTCTAGCCTCCTCTTGGATGCAATCTTCCCATACAATGTGGAATTTCATGCTTTCCTTTCTGGCACACATAGTCTGGATTAATGAATCCCAAGGTCTAGAGAGACCATTGAGAGCAGTCATAACTAGCTCATCTTCATCAAGGGAGTCTCCAATGGCTTCTAGTTGCTCCTTGAACTGGGAGACCCTTGTGAAGTAGTCTTGGATGGATTCTCCTTGGCTCATCTTGGTACTCTTTAATTGAGCTCTCAAATTCATCTTCTTGTTGATGTTCCTTCCTTCATACATCTCCTTCAGGGTCTTCTTGGATGACACTTGAGGAATCAAGTGGTCTTTGATAGAATCAACAATGATTCTCTTTGCCCTAATCAGGTCCTTCTTGTGCTTCTCCTTAGCTTCATCTTCTACAGGTTCTGCAACTTGATCCTTGATGTATTTGGCAAGATCATTCTCTTGAAGAATGAGGCCAATCCTATATTTCCATGCTCGGAAATTCTCTATGCCTTCTAGCTTATCCTGAAGCTTAGTGCTTGGGGCCATCTTATCCAGGAGGTCACCAAAAAATGAAATTTCTCAAAATGCAAAACTGACCTTACCAGGAGATGCACTTGACTGAGGCGAGTTGACTGGTACACTTGGTTTCTAGAGATTCCAAATTTTCACATCTCAAACTTGACTTGCAAATTTCGGACCTGCAACAGTTTTCTAGTTCACTGGTTTTCTTGTTTTTCTGGTCCAGAGTCAAACTAGGGTTTGACTTTTCCCATGGTTCTACCCACTCAAAAACTTCGATCTAGGGCTCAAAATTTCACTCTTGGAGAGGCACACCTTTCTATGCAATCAGATTCCCAAAATTCCAACTTCAGAAACCCTAATTTCTTGTTGGAGGAAGAAGAGAGAGAGTTTCACCTTGTGAAAGCTGTCCTATTCAGGCTAGCTCTAATACCATGTTAAGTTTTAATTCAAATTCACAACAAGAGCATAAACAAGATCACTGAAAGAAACACAATCACAAGATAGACACAGATTTATCCTACGAAACCCTCTAGGGGAAGAAAACCCAACAAAACTTCCTCAATATAGATGATCAAAAGTACAAAGATAAAATCCCCAAACAAGTGCTCCTTCTCCTTGCAGATATCTCTCTCTCTCTCCTATGCGAATTACACAAGTGAGTGTGTGTGTCCAAATGAGGAGCACATCACTCCTATTTATACTTTAACTTTCACTTGACCTTTTCACTCAACAAGTCGGCCCCAACTAAACTTGACTGGGCCGACTTCTCTAGGAAGACTCAAAACAATATAATAATACTTTCTGGAGGGTTCTATCGACCCGACTTACAAAGGAGGTTTTACCTCATGACTCTATGATGACCAAATACAATAATAACATCCCGACGGAGGAATAAGACATCTCCAAATAAACTACAATGAATATTCTTCGAAGTTACAATATTTCAACATGAAGTTGGTCCAAGCCGAAAGTACAAAGAAGAGGAGGTCCTTCTACAAGACCCTCTTTTTCTTGAAGGGTCATCAAAGATGAATGAAAAGAAGATCCAAGAGACCCTTAGCATACTCCATGACACTCAAGCATTGGTGTCAAATTCTTGTTGGAGAGTTTCTTCATTGAAGGATCCATCCTTGAAGACATGGAGAAGATTCAAAGCGCAATGTGCAACATCGAAGGTAATGTCGTGTCTTTGCTTTTTGATAGAGACAATTTGGTTGAGCTTAATGAATGGTTACATGGAGCATACTTGAAGAATAATGAGGATATTCATAAGCTCAAAATGCAAAATGAGCAACTTCTTGATAGGTTGCAAGATACTTGTTCTTCCTCCTATGTTTCAGATTGTCAAATGGTAGATTGCTTGGAGGGTTCTCATGACATGATGGATCATGAGAAACATGGCAACTTGCATGTGCTTGATGTGTTTGAAGATGAGCTTGATGAGAGCAAAGCACTTGTTGCGGTGGAAGAGGAACTTGAGTTGCCTCTTGGAAATGGTTACATACTTTTTGAAGAAGTATATGATTCCACTACCTTGGAACCAACCTATGAGGAAAGTTTTGCACTTTTGAGGGAGGTGAATGATCCTACCCTTATGGAGCCTTCACATGATGACACTTTTGCATTTTCTGATCATAGGGTGAGTTGGTTCATTTTCCTGCATCCTACACTTCCATATTTTGCAGCATTCATCGTAATGAATTATGGGTGAAAGGTTTCTTTTTGAAGGTGCCACATGAGGAGTATAAAAATCCTATTTCCCCTTTTGAGGATGACATGACTATATCACTTTATTCTTTACATTTGCAACATCATCCTTTGTTACTTTATGATGGTACACATCTACATGGATGCACCTATGATGTTCACTTGAGTCACTTGAAGACACATGATTGCCCGAGCTCCTTGTTTAGTTCATTTGATTTTGGAGGAACTTCATCCAATACTTGGGTGAAGAAATATATGATTGAAGCAAATTATTATTGGCAGCAACATCCTTTGTTATTTCTTGATGATACACATATTCATGGGTGTCTTGACGAGACTTCTTTGAGCCAGTTGAAGTCTCCCTGTTTTCTTTGCTCCTTACTTGGTTCAGATTTTAGTGGAGGTTCTTCATTCACTTCTTGGATGAAAGAACACATGGCTTATTATTTTGTTGCATCTTGCATTCTTTTGGAGCAACATGGACATATTTTCTTGTTGGATGATTCCTACTCTTTTGGTGATGAGACATGGGACTTTCACCCTTGTCCTTTGAGCTTCAATTGTCTCACTCTTGATTCTTGTGTGCATTTGGCACATGAGGACTATCTGGTTGATTGGGGGAGACTTGTTTGCATTCAACCTCACTTTAAGGATATGTATTTCATGATGGAGAGTCTCTCTTGGTCTCCGCCCAACCTTGAAGAAGTTCATATTTTGATGCAGGGGCCCTCAAAGTTTCAATTGTGCACTGGAAATGTTGAACTTCCAGTCTGGTGGTATGATCTTTACATCCTTCCTTGCATTTTTTATAGTGATGAATTTTTATTGTTGTTACTGATGTTTGGAAAGATGCAGATGAGACAATGGGATCTTGGCATTCTTTGGAATGTTAGTTTTCCACATGTGACACTGGCACTCAAAGATTTGCAACTAAGGCAGTGGGATCTGGGCAATCTTTTGCCTGCAAGTTTTTGTGGTAGAGCATGCCTATCTTTTGGAATGCAACACAAGCCATGGGATCCCGACATTGCTTGTTTTTAGTTCATTTGGAACAGTACCTTGGTTGTTGGCTTGATGGAGAAAGCTAACCTTCATTTTATTGAGTTCATTTATGAGTATTGTTTCAGTTTCTTTAGTTGGACTAAGTTTTCATATGCTTGGTGTGTATGGAGTTTAGTTGCAGCTATTTCTCACCATGCATACTACAGGATCATTTGGGACACTGGGATCACTTTTGGTCTCATTGGTTTCAAATTTGGGGTATAGCAAGCAGCTGGAAGTTCAAGTCACCACTTATGAAAGTGATTGTATTAGAGTGGAGCAGCGGAAGCATGGCATTTCCTCTCATAAATTTTCTTGGAAACATGAAATTCTGAAAATTTTGGCAAATCAGTGGCAACTTCAAGAGGTTGTTCAGTGCAAGTATGAAGGTTCAAATGATTTTTGAAACAAGTTGGAAGCAAAGTTGGAAGGAAAGCAAGTTCTTCAACATCCTTGTTTGAAATTGCTTGAGGACAAGCAATCTTGGGTGGGGAGGACTGTCATGTCCCCAATTAAATGATTTTCAAATAAATAATTAAGTTGGCCTACCCAATTCTTAAGGGTTATGTGGAAGAATTAAAATATTGACATTTAACCCCAAGGTCTATAGTTTCTCATGAAAATTCAATATTCTAAATTGATGGTGGAAAAATAGGCCAATAAATTATGGAATAAATGTTAAATGCTCCAAAATGAAGTGGCATTAGGTCCTAGTTGGACTTGGGGGCGCACAAGTGGACATGTGGGGTCCACATGAGAGAATATTTCTCCTTTAAACATGGATCCATCCCCAAATTCGAGTTGGAACGGAAGAGGTAACATTCATGAAGGAAGAGGAAGAGTCATAGGTCTAAAAATAGGCAATGATAGATTCTATGACAACCATGACAAGCATTATGACACTTATGACAAATTCTATGACACCTATGACACTTATGACAGATTCTATGACATCTATGACAATGTAAGAGCTAAAAATAGAACAAGAGGGTGCATGAGAGGAGTTACACATCTCCAAAGCATCCAAAAGATTCCCCAATTCGAATTCATGGAGGAGTTGGAGACAAAAGATGAGCCAAGTTTCATGTGGAGCCAATGAAGGGTCATAACTCCCACTAATTTGAATTTCATGAGTAATTAGGAGATAATTTGAGTACCAAGGAGGTAAATGAGTCAACTAAAGTTATTAAAATGAGGCCAAGTCGAAATAGAGCAGCTTTTGGTCATTTGTTATTTGCATCTTTGCAATTTGGGAGAGCTTCAAGCTTGTCCTTGCACGGTGGATGTTCATCCTCCCTGCCTTAGAACCAATTTTGAGGGTGCAAGATTCCCATCCAAGTTGGTTGATGGAGAGGCCATTCAGACCTTTCAACAAAGCTTCATGGAGATGTTTTGGTGCAGGTTCAACCCCCATCTGAGTTCGAGTTCATATTCATTCTTTCTTCTCTTCCCTCATTCTACTATCTTTCTCTCAATGTTCATGTAAAGTGAGATAACGCACTCTTTGTTGCATATAGATAATGGAAGGAGGTTGTTTCGACCTTATGAACTTGTTAATGGATGCATAACTCTGTAATGGATAGATCATGAGAGCCACAAATCGAAATACTAAGCACTTCATGTACTATTTCTCCTAGTAACATTGATATTCGAGCTAGTTTCCTCACTATATTCTCATGGTGATTGTAGTATGTTTTGTATCAGTTTGATATAAGAATTTTATGGAGGTGTTGCCTATGAGTTAAGATGATTATGGGAGTTAAATGGATGTCCAAATTATTATATTTATACCCCTCAAGTCATACTATAGTTTGCAACATTAATTCATGCTCACTTGTCCACCATTTTCACATAAATTGTATGCCTTAGAAGCTGTTGTCCTTTAGGAGACTTATCCGACCCTAAAAATTGATATAGTGCTGCACACATGTTGTCCTTGATGTCCTCTAACAGAACCAATTCTCATACTGAATATTAGGGAAGGCCATATAGTGTTTGGAATGGAAAATAGTGGCAAACCTAGGGGGGATTTTCACCAATCCAATTGACTAGTTTTGTCCCAAGTCTTCCCTCCTTGAAAATTGCAGACCGTGAATGTTTATAACAGAGGTTTGGGTGTCTAAAGGTTGTATTAGAGTGTCCTATATCCTCCTAAGTCCCTCCATACATAATTCGAAACCATTTGGGACAGTTTGGGGTTTCACTAGTCCAAGGTTCGAAAATTGGCCGAATTGGGTAAAATTTCAAATTAGGGATATTACACCTATAGCTAGACTAGGTGTCAACTTGATGTGATATCCAGATCTAGCATGGCAATGATGGTGACAGTACTTCTGTGATTAGTGTATTGAAAGTGCTAAAGTTGACGCTGCGGTTACATGACCTACATGGAAAAGATAACTACTTGGTCTCTTTGTTTATGGATACCCTTATGTGTGAAAGGGTTTGATTTTCATGGTCATTTGATGTATACTTGTTCTTCTATTATGAATCTATCATAAGAAAGGTTGCTGTGTTTTTCCCTTTGAAGGAGAGAGGGTTTTCACAGGGTAAATCTTGGTGTCTACTGTGCATGATGTGATGTGTTTACTTTCTGCTCTATTTAGTTTACTGTTTAAATTGTTTAATGTCATACTGCTCACAAGTAATTTAATATGGTTGATACTTTCATGTGTAATTATGCAAGATTTTTTTTTTTAAATTACACTCGTAATTACCAGTTTATGAAAGTAGTTAAAATTTCAATAGATACCCTAATCATAGTGATTGAAGGCATTTGTGCTCTCCTTCTAGGTATCAAAATTCCTATGCTAGCAAAGCTTCTTGTAGATCTTTATTGAAGATGTGTGAAAAGAAAAATCTTGGAATGGTACCATCTACTAGGATCTTTTGTGGTTGGGTTGGGTTGATGATTATAATGGCAAGATTTGAACATTTGTTTGAGGACTTCATATCGATGTGTCATCGATTGTACAACTATACAATCCTTATTTCTCTACTTAATTGATTGATCATAGCAATGGTCTCCATTGGACAATTTTTTTTGGCTACCTTGACTTGGTGCTTTTTTTGGAGCACTTGAGCCTCTTGATTGTCTTATGAATCATGATTGGAGTATTCTTGTTTATCCTCAACTCTTATTTCTTTGTCAGATCAACTTTAGTTTCAATGTGCCTTTGTCATCTTCTATGTGCTTTTGGGGAGACTGTTCTTTAATAGCATTATAAATTTTATGTTCCTTCTCATGGTCTGCCAAGATATTTCGCATTGCTTATTTCAAATGATGATTCCAACATGTTTCAGTGGATCTTTCCTTGTTTGGATATTGGAGTGAGAGATGTGACATTCAGGGGGGATGTTATATGATGTCTTCTCTATGTGGCACTTGTTCAACATTAAGGGGGGATGTAATGCCTTCCCCATGTGGCATCCTATTTATATTAAACAGGGCAAGTTGAACATGTTTTTTTCATCTTCTATGTTTTTTTGGGGAGATTGTTCTTCGATAACATTGTGGATTTATGTTCCCACTAATGGTCTGCTAAGATCTTTCTTGTTGTTTATCTCAGATTATGACTTCTAACATGTTTTGGTGGATCTTTCCTTGTTGGATATTAGAGTGAGAGATATGGCATTTGGGGGGGTGTGATGTAACGTCTTCTCTATGTGGTTCTTGTTCAACATTAAGGGGAGATGTGGATCTTGTGATGTAATTCCTTCCCTCCTTGGCTCCCTATTCAAATTAAGGGGGGATGTTGAACATACATTTGTCATCTTCTATGTCTTATTGGGGAGTTGTTTTTTGATAGCATTGCAGATTTATGTTCCTACTCATGATTTACATGATCGTTCCCACTACTTATTTCATATGGTGATTCCCATGTTTTAGTGGATCTTTCCTTGCTAGATATTAGAAATAGAGATATGGCAGTTAGGGGGGATGTGATGTAATGTCTCTGTAAGTGGTGCTTGTTCAACATCAAGGAGGGATTTTAATGTTGTGATGTAATGCATTCCCTCCACGCCCCCCTGTATCAATTAAGAGGGGATGTTGAAAATAGGTGTGCAATCTTCACACACCTACTCTTATTTTTTGGTCATGATTGGCTTTTTATTTAGTTGGGTATTTATACGCCCACTCTCATTTTCGGCCACAACTGAACTTGTATTGAGTTGGGTATTCATACACCCAGTCTCATTTTTGGCCACCACTGACCTTATATTGAGGTGGGTATTCATACACCCACTTTCATTTGTATTCAACATTTTTCTTTGTGGTCCCCCATTCAACGCAAGGGGGAATGCTGAAAATGGTGTAAGCTTCACTTTCTACCACGACTGAATTTATATTGTAATCATTATTATGTTTGCAGGTTTGGTTAAGGCTGGCCTTTGTACATGTGGGCCCCATAACCCCTATTGGAGAAAGCACCCCATCTTTGAGTTGGGTATTTATACAATTACACTCACTTGTAATTCTAATATTTACGTGATTCTTTTTTATCTTCTATTAATGTGATTTCAATGTTACAAACATTGTCGATATATCGTGATGCTAGTCCCCTGGCGATATATTGGCAATATATCGGCCGATATTTTCCCCGATTTTAGCACCCCATCTTTGAGTTGGGTATTTATACAATTACACTCACTTGTAATTCTAATATTGTTGTGATTCTTTTTTATCTTCTATTAATGTGATTTCAATGTTACAAACATCGTCGATATATCGTGATGCTAGTCCCCTGGCGATATATTGGCAATATTTCGGCCGATATTTTCCCCGATTTTTTGGTCTTTTTTTCCCGATTTTATCGTGATTTTTTGGCGATTTTTTCGAATATATCGTGATTTTTTATCTTTTTTTGCTCAGTTGCCACGTTTTGGAATTTGTTTTGCCGTGCCCATAAAAAATGTCACCTTGTTCATTAGTAATTGGTCATATTAAATAGTAATATTAAATTCTTAAGGTAAAAGTGACATTCTCCTTATCTTTCATTTTCTACCTTTTTACTTAAATTTTTAACATTACCATTAATTGTTTCAGAATGTTTGAGAGTGGTTCCAACCTCATCGGACTTCATATGCAAAAAGTAGAATTTTAGATCCCATTCAGAATTCAACAGACTTAATGGTTTTTAGGATTTTAGGTTGCAAAGTTTCCACTGGATTTTATCATGTATGAGGGTATGGGATTGACATTTAATCAAACACATCAACCCCTCTATGTACCTTGATGTTGATTGTGTTGATTGTTGAACTCCTTTGTCACGACCTTAATAAAATGTACTCTTCACTCAAGCAAAATCACTTATTAAGCATGGGAAGTTTTTTCTACCTTATTTAAACGATTGGATTAGGAAGTTTCATCAAAATTGTAAGGTGTTGAGTCATTGACTAATGTCCTTGGGGGATCAAATTTGAGATTTCAGGTAGAGGCAAGGACTATAGTCTAGAGGATGGAGGTATAGGGTGCTATTGATGAATAGGATCCCAATATAGGCAATGATTCACCGACATGTATTATTTATGATTTATGTTTCACATTCATTTTTTAAAATGTCCTTGCTCATTTATTAATTTAAGATATACATATACATACATAGGGAGGTATAGAGTGCTATTGATGAATAGGATCCCAATATAGGCAATGATTCACCGACATGTATTATTTATGATTTATGTTTCACATTCATTTTTTAAAATGTCCTTGCTCATTTATTAATTTAAGATATACATATACATACATAGTGATTTAAAATATACATAGAGTCCACTACAACCCCTCTAACCGCTAGGGCCTTCTAGCTCTAGAGGCAGAGCCATTACTAGAGCGATTACCTTTGCCCGTAAAAGGGGTAGAGGGAATCAGTAGTTTCTTTACTTGATTTCATTGTATATGAGATACATTGATTGTATTTTTTTGGTGATTCATGAGTTGGGGACTCAGGATCCAGGACACGATTCATTTTTGATGTGTGGTCTATCACTAGACGTCTTATACACCTTATATATCAGTTTTCTAATTTCTTTCATTATTCATGTGGCAATGCGTTTATTTGATGTTCTTGTTGCTTTAGATGTTTAGAAAATTGAAAAAAAATGAATATTTTTGTATTTTTTAAAGTTTGCCGATATATTGCCGATGTTTGCCGAAACTTTCACCGATAAATCCGATAATTTCTTTTTGGACCCTCGGCGATATATTCGCCGACACGATATTTGTAACATTGGATTTGCCTAAGGGCACCTATCAAGTATTGTGCTCCTCTTACTTGGGTTGTTTTCTCTCTCCATCTCTTGTGAACTTCAACATATATCGAGGCCCAGCAACAACAAAAACATCAAACATCACCTGTATGATGAATTATTTGTGGCAATGCTGAAGGGTATGTCACACCACTAGAAATGCTTGCCCACAATCCTATCTACTTTTTCCTTTTCCTTTTTTCAATAAAAGAATGAATGAAAGGTTGTACCCATGGTTTTCTTCCTGGAAGAAAGAATGATGATGTGGCACAAGGAGTAGGAACATTGCCTGTAGAAGCATTGAGCCCATGCCACTTCCCATTCCCCCCAAGGAAATATGCATAGCAGGTTTACTTGCTACTCCGCCTGTTGCAAGTTCTGTCAATAAAGTTTGTTTTCCTTCTTTTTCCTTAACTTCTTCAAGAGCAGCATGAGCTGGTGCCTGAATCTCTGGGGTGACATTTGGACAGGGTTCAATATCTTTGCCAGGGGGTCTTGCCAGGGTGCATTTTAGATAGGTAAATTCCTATGGAGAAACCTCCTTTGGGCAAAGTTTGCATTTGGCTCTTACTGCATTTCCATCCAATAGGCTCCTCCATAAGCCCAAAAAATATCGAAATCTTTTGGACCAAGGGAAAAAATTATGTTTTTTTTGGCAAAACAAATCAGACATTAAATGTTTATATGCTGAGTTGCTAACAATAGATTGATCTAACAAAAGACACTATTTTTGTTGAAGAGATGCATAAAAACGAGCAAAATCATACCTGGGCTATGCTTGTTCTGTGTAAAACTATGTAGATTCAAATGGAAATTGTTGCTGAATCCAGGAAAGTATCTTTGCCATGGATCGGACACCACTTTCCCCTCTGTTGGCACACTGAATCAAAGTTCTCCCTCGACAGGAATAAAAGTAGTGAAAATGGGCAAAAGGAGCCCAAAACCTGATTATAAAGTTAGTGCCCTTAAAAGGTGAGTTTTTGCAAATACAAGGCAAAATTGCCAAACTTGCAATTCTTTTCATAAAAAGAATTTTCACAGTTAGGAAGCAATTGCTGATTTTTTTGCAGGGTGAACTTGTTTCAGCTTGGACTCATCTAGTAGTCAACACATACAAACCTTGAACTAGGAATTGATTTTTCTCTTGGAAAGGTGGATCATATTTGGTATTAAAGCCTGGTTTAATACTGGAGAATATTAGAGTGCTGCGAGCAAACTGATAATATGCACAAGAAAAGTCAATGTTCTACTGTTGGATAGAAACCCATGAAGCTACAGTCACTCGGGTATAGGAGAAAGAAAGTCAACATGGAACCAGAAAGCAAGGCTGAACATGGAGAAGGAGCTCCAGAGGAAACCTTAGGCCATGTCTATTTATGGGTTTGTAAATATTTGTAGAAGATAAACTCAATTTGCTAATGCAGTTGATGCAGCCATTGCAAGCATTAATATAGCCAACAACTTGACCAGCATTGTACTAGACATCTCTTCTGTGGCAACCAATGTTATCATGAACATTGGGCCTGTCATCAACTCTATCGATTCCCTGTCACCCTACAAGCTGATACCAATTTGACAAACTCTTAGTAATATATTTAAAGCGAAAGTCAAGGCAGAAGCCAAGCCTTCGAATAGGGAGCCTGCTGCTGACAAGTTGGATAATTGGTTGAGACAGTTATATGCTTTCTTTGATACGTGGGGGTACATCATCACAAGGATAAAGTGACAGTTTCTAATAGAATTAATATATGAAATACACAATTGAGATTGTAATTTAAGATTAATTCTTTCTTGATTTGGCTGGACTTGTAAGTATAGCAATCAAAATCAAAATTCTTTAATCATTCTTTTGGTTCATTAATTAGAGTGATTTTTGTTGTAGTTGGCAAATCCTTTTCAGTCTATTGAGAATTCACAAACTCAGTTTTATGATTCCTGCAACTCTGCTACTATGTTCGTGATGCTAATATACTCTACATATTTTAATTTGTATGGCAGCTAAGTCAAGTACCACAGCACGGACCATCTTCAGGTTGAAACATGTAAAATTATCATCTTCAACATAGATAAGCATTTGAGCTAATGCTAAGGTTCCTGGCGCTTCAGCATCACTCTTATAGATGCCTGATGTAATGATTGATTATTAATGTTTCATAACTTACAAGAATGCTGATTGTTGATGGTAGATGTCAAAATGAAATATTTGCTCCGAGCTATTATTCTTGTATGTGTGGAAATTGTGTTAATTTTTTAATAGGTTGGATAAGTAGCTTCATTTTTTATGGAATACCAGATTTTCTTCATTGCCACGTGCTTCTCAGATGAGTGCACTACAACTAATTGGATTTAATGCTGTGTCTAAGCATGTTTAACTATCTCTTCAGGCATCTCAGTCTAGTTTCACTGTCATGACTGATACATATTGTTTCCTGAGTGCTCCTTTGAGCATAAAATCAGAACACTTTCATTGACTCAATGATTCCACTAGGTGAGGCAAACGGTACAGAAACTTAGCAAGTGATTCTTTGGACACTACAAATGTCTACCTTGCTTGGTCATGTATATTAACTTGGCGTTGTCTCTCCTTTAGAGGATTTGAACTTGGCTTTACTCAGGACATGCAAATTGTTTCATACTTATTTAATTGGCTTCACTCTGGACATGCAAATTGTCTCATACTTATTTAATTGCCCAAACAATTGTCAGGTTTTAAGATAAAACAAGGACTTATTCAAAGATCATAGACTAATGGAAGGGTATGATCTCACCTTAAATTTAACAATAATATGCATCTTTTATGAATATTATGTTGAGTACAAGAGTTTTATATGATTATAACTTCAAAACAGAAGTTGTGTCTTGAAGGAATATGTATCTTAGTTGTCTTCATCCATGTGAATTTAAATACAAATGCAATCACATTTAATGTGAGGTCGTTCCTGGTCATGAAAATTAGTACAATATAAAAGGATGGGTGATTTCATTGGTCCAACCACAATTATCAAGGATTGGTGTATCACATTATTTAGGTAGGGAAGGGCAAGATACGAAGTCAAACCTTCTTTCCTTTCATTCAATCTGATTTCTTTTGTTTGGTAGAAGGAAATTGGAACGCTCCCCTGCATTAACACTAGAATAATGCACTATCAAACACAGTAGTCCTTTTGGCTGAGCTACCGTGTCCAAGGGTTAACTATGCTGCCAAAATTCACCCAGTACATGCAAAGGAAAACTCCCTAGCAAGGTTTGAACACAGGTCATGATCATGGCAAGCGCTCCACCTAACACATAGACCATGGCCCATTGGACACGATCCCATTGCTATGTCGCTCTTTAAAATAACTCAGTTTAGAATGAGAATTTAGATTTCTTGATGGCAGGGTCATTGTGGACAACTTGCAGATATTTTTTACTTGGAAGCAACCTGATATTCTATTTCATTATTCATAGAAAACTGTCTGCTATGCTAGTAATTGTTATTATTTTGTTACACAAGATAGTGCTTTCATCCAAGTAAAGGCAAGTCTCAGCTTATTCCAGTTTTTAAAGGACAAATAACAATACTTCAGTGGTAACAAGTTATGTATTTGGACTAATTAATAATTGTAGTGTTGACCTAAGTTGCACGAAATGTGGAAACATGTACAAGTTTTAGAAATGGGAATGCTTGGAAACGTGCCCCCCCTAAAATGGGAACATCAAGAGAAACACGGTGTGTGTATATATATATATATATTTTAATTACCCATTATCTCACAATGAAATAAGAATGAGAGGTTAATTTGTAGGTAGGTTTATAAATGATTTAGAGGTTAATCTGTTTTCATTTTCCATAAACTAGGGGTTTTTAGATTTCCTATGGGTCCCAAGCTGCTCATGAGCCCTTGGAGCTTTCATAGAAGTTTTCGAGAAGTTTCCAAGTTTCCGCAAGTTTCCGGTACTGGTACGTGAGCATTTCAGGAGTTTCGTACTACATAGATTTTGACACTATTAATCCGGTTTGCCTCTTAGAAAAAAGTTTGAAAATTCTAACTGAGAACAATGTTTGAAAATGCTAACTGCATTTTTTGGCTTTACAAAGCAGATGTTATTCAGTAGTCATTAGTTCTCTTCTTTTGTTTGGAGTGCTTCTTATTAATTACTTCACGGAATATAAAAAGTACATCATAGGTCATACTTTTGTTTTGATATGCTTTCAAAGTTTTTAGCTGTTTTTTCCACTATATGATAGTGTTCTATGAAAGAATTAAGCTTGTTTCCGTGTTTAAAAATTTGAAGACTACTTTGGAATTGTGGCGGTTTTGTTTTTCTAATCATCTTTAATAGCAGGGAGATGCACAAGGACCATTGACAATTGATAAGAAGGTAATTTTATGTTCAAGTTATGAGTTATGAGCAACATAATTGATAAGAGGGTAATTTTATGTTCGTAATTGATAAGAGGGTAAAGAGGGTAATATTATGTTCATAATTGCTAAGGGGTTAATTCTATGTTCCATAAATTTATGTTGTATATCACTTGAACATAAAATCACCCTCTTATGAATGATCCCTTGAGGATCCTTATTGCTGTTACAAATGATTAGAAAAAAAAACCACCACAAAGTAGTTGTAAAATGCATCCTCTTTTATGTTCCATAAATTATGCTGCTCATCACTTGAACATAAAATTACCCTCTTATGAATAATCCCTTGAGTATCCTTATTGCTATGACAAATTATTAGAAAAGCAAAACCACCACATAATTGTAAAATGCATTCTCTCTTGAAAGAGAGGATCTATCATCCAATCTACCAACTTCTTACGTTAATTGAAGATTGAAGTGCCCTGCGAGTGATCCTACCAACCAAAAGAAAGACATGGCATTGTGTAGCATCTACTCTCTTGGTATGCCATTATATAGTTGAGCCAAAGTTGACATTGTCATTATTTATCAAAGTAGCGTTGACTAGTATGGATTGGGTATATGAATGCTTATATCTTAACGCTTTTCCCAAGGTTAGTAACCCATAGTAATGAAGGCTATAACCAATACGAATAACCCTATAAAATAAGATGCATTCCCCTTGCTTGGGAAAGGAGTATTGCTGTGCCTCATTTACATTTAAGGGATATTGCTCCACTTGATTTTGTGTGGGGGCCAACCATCCCCACTTTTTCCACTATGAATTAATTATCTATTTAGCATAGCGTTGTGTACCTTGCTTCCCTTGGCCATAGGGGGAGGCGACGCTAAGAGGATGTCCCTAATTCATTGGGGATGCTCTTAGAGATGAGGGGGATGCCCCCCACGTCGTCAGGTTGATTGCATCCCAAATAGGGGACAACTAGTAGATATCATGTCATGAACCTACAGATATATAGATCGATTTATGTAGTAGTAATCCAACACATATAAGAATAAAACAATACGAGTAATCACTGCAAGTAAATCATGATTTAATAGATAATCCAATAAGCAACCTTCTCAAGGGCACTTGTATAGTCACAAGAGTATAATGAGGTCAATGAAAAGGGGTAGTGTTACAATCCCCATTAGGTTTTGATTCCTTAAAAAGGTGGCTGATGCACCCATGCAAGGGAGTCGTTACTAAGTGGTTGAGTCATCATGGCCATTAAGCTTGTTAGAGTGGTCAAATGCCAATAAAAATGTAAACAATCTCCCACATCTTGATGGTGGTTGATACTTGACACTTAATAGAGTCATGGGAAACTTCTCGAGACTTGAAAATGACACTCATCGCATACAATGCTAAAGTAATATTTTTTGATGAATTTAGGGGTTATCCCCTCTTATTTATCAAAACAAGGAATATTCTAATTATTATATTAGAAGATATGTCAATTAGTAATATTAAACAATACGTTGGTGAGTTCATAATAAGACCACCCCTCCCTTTTCAAAAAGCTTTTCCCTTGAAGGTTGAGCTAGATTTGGGTGGGGTGCAAACTTTTCATTTGTCTAGTAAGCATCTTTTGATGGTGGTTTTTTCCACTTAATTAAATGGGTTTGGAACAAAGATTTTTGATGTGAATGTAACACTTTTTTGACCCCATGATGTGAATATGTATGTAATGAAATCAAGGTTAGATGCTAGACTTATATGGTTCAGGAGACCATGGATATTGTAAATTCTGTACATACATGTTAATATAAAAATTCCTAGCAGTTGCAAGTGAAGGACATAGAAGAGATAGGGGACTATGATTCCACAAGTCGTGGAAATGAGAGGGGCTAAGGGGTGACGACCCTAGTTGACTTTAACTGATACCTTGACTTTCATTAACCTTTTTAACACAAAGTTCCTTGACCACAGTTTAAATGTCAGTTAATTAAGCATGGGGTTAATTGTGTTAATATGGGACTAAGAAGGGAAAAGTGGCCTCTTATGGAGAAGCTACATGTCAAAAAAAATACATGCATATATAATGTTGGGAAACTCATTTATTTTTATTTATTGACTTTGGGATCCACTCCATCACACCATTTGAGCTTTGACCATTATAGAGATGTAAATACGAGTTTCATACATTCTCACACAAAGTATCCTGATAAACTAGTGCGAATGGGCTTG